>OY730196.1:20791031-22269437 GCA_963422505.1 Pseudognaphalium luteoalbum | reverse complement strand
GGGACCAACATCCGTATCCTGAGTATGAATTATATTAAACATTTATGATTAGCATTAAGCCTAATCATATGAATTCTATATAAGTAATTAAAGTCATAATACCTGAGTAGGTACACCTTCAAGTCTAGAACTCCCTAATCTATCAACCTCTGGGTGTCTATCCTCCGGTTCCTGTTTATAATGGTAATCAGACTTTATGATTAGCATAAAGCTCGATCATCTAAATCTCAATATCATATAAAAATACACAAGATACATAAGATATATGATAAGTACCTCAGTAGGAGCTACATACTGCTTAATTGCCTGTAATACTGGATCAGTGGCATCATCATGGTGATCCAACACATCTTAAACCACTTGTGCAACAATCTCAGGCACAACATGTTTTCCTTGCTGCCCTGCCTGTATGAGAACATCTTCCTTAAGCTCCCGTGGTGCCGCAGGTGGAACCACATCAGCAGCAGGCTCGACAGCCATAGGCTCAGCAACACCAGCATCAATATCTAGCCAACCATTATTTGGTGGCGTCCTGTAGAGTGGGTTGATCAAAAATCCAAAAAAATCTCTCATCTGTGGTCTCAAATGCGCAGGACGACGAGAATCAATGGTGAATGCGCAGGAAGATCATGTAGAAAGTGACGAATGACCGGCATGCAGAAACGTGGATATAACATAAAGGTCGACTTGACCTGTCCTGTAATCTATCCTCGTAAGGACTCAAAAATATAAGCTGAGAAACTATATGGTTTATTATAAACCAGGGACAGTACACCGGACATCAGCGTCGGTGGCAACTCGTCAAAACCACCCTTCTTAGGTGCAAAAAAGGTAATTAAGACATGCCATAAGAAATGCTATTGCCCAAAAACAAAGGCCTTCAGAAACTGGCATCCTCGTGTAGGGCCTACGTACCCCATCCTGTCTAGAGCTCCCTCAATAAAATCAGCGGGAAACTCTGTTGGACCATCCTCCTACTGTTCTGATCCAAAATGTAGTATCTTTCGCAGATCAACATCAGTGAATATAATAGGACGTCCACCCACGGTTGTACGGATAACCGACGGGTTAACAGAAGCATCAAAGACGATGTCTGTCCAAAAGTCCAGAAGAATAGCCAAAGAAAGCGGTGGAGAAGCGGTAATAGCATGTCGAATACGTGACCGTGCAAAAAATGTGCATATATCCACAACTCTAGACGCTCCCTTCTTCGTAATATCCAAATCTACAAGCACGTTTTGTGTACTCGCAAATTGTCTAGCTCCATATCTGTAATACATACACGAATAACAGATAATTAGTTTAACCTATAGAATATGAATATTATATTTTATGAACTTAATCAAACAATTTAGTACTAAGTACTCAATTATTAATTATATTCTATAAAGATATAACTATCATAAGTAATACGCTTTTAACTTGTTAAATAAATATCTCAAGTTCCAAAACGCATGAATTCTTTAACTTGTTAATTTTATTAACATTCTCAAGTTAAACGTAATAAGTTATTTTTGAAAATTTGACTGCCGATATAATATCAGGACACGCCGCTCGACTTTGCAACGAGTCAGAAGACTTTCGACCAAATAATCTACGTAACTTAAAAACATAGAATATGACTTAAACATATAAATAACGTATTTTCTTAGAAACTAAAGTCTAATACGTATTTAAGTTTTAGGTCATAAGTAACTTATAACATGAGTGTCGGAAGTCTAAAACATGTATTAAATAACTTGTAAACATGTCGCAAGTCTAAAACGATACGCATTTTTTATTTTTATTTTTTTTAAAAAAAAATTCAACTCGCAGCTTGCTGAGTTCGCAGCTCAGCTCGCAAGCTAGTCAACGAAAGTCAATGCGAGCTCAACTTCAACTCGCAGAATTTGTAACTCGCATGTCAGCTTGCAGAACCAGTTCACCTCGCAACTTCAGTCAACGAGTCAACAATGTTCAGCTCGCAGACACCTCAGCTCGCAGAGATGTGATTCAATGAGAGTCAAAGTGTCAGTTCGCAAAGAGACGAGTCAACGAGTCAACTTCGAAGTTTCGTATTGCGATATGAGATTAAACTCACTTCGCAGACGCTCCTGCGAAGTGAAGTTTCAAATGAAATCGAAAATTTGTTATGTTTTTCAACAATCCATTTATATATACATGTTCTACATAATTCGATTAATGTAATCTTAGAGTTTTATGGAATTTAATCCACTAAATCCAAGTAAATCCATCGAATATCCAAACCGAAGGTTTCAATAACTAAAACAATTGATTACTCGTTAAATACACGGTTAAATCAAGTGTATTATACCTCAAAATGTGCGGAATAACGAGATGAATAAAGTCCACGTAGTAAAATTTCGATCCTTGTTCGTATATGATCAGAAAATCAAAAGAGATGAAGTCGGTTCGCACCGCAATCATCTCAGTTCGCAAGTGTGTGTGGAAAGTGAGTGGGTTTTCAATTTCACTGTTCCCTTTTATACCCTAGTCTCAATTCGCAACTTTCACTAGTCAACTTCACAGAATTGACAGAAAATGTGAATTGTACACTTAGTATAAATAGAAACACGCATAATAATTCAACATTATTTTCAACCAACTCATTTTTCAATGATTAATGACAATTTTAACTTAATTCCAAGGGGAGAAGAAATTATAAAATAAAAACTTTATTAAACATAAAGATAAAGTTTAAAATATAAAGAGAAAACAAAAATATATAAACAAAAAGTGGTATCGAGTACCTTTTTATTAATCACCATAAGAATACATAAAAAAATCTAAACAAATACATATATTTGGAGATTAAGATTTTATCTGCTAAGGGATCATATTAGTAAGAATAAGCTATAGAATCTTAATATTTTAAAGTCTAAGATGATTGTTAGTATACTTACCTCAAGAAGTTCATATAAATACCACTTATTTTACCTTCTACATACTTATATATATAATATTATATCTTAGGTACCTTTATAAACATAATATAATTGAAAACAATCTATTCGCATTTGTGAATCATTTATTAGATAGTTCCAAATGATTACGGGTATTATGATCCACATAAACAATTTACACTCAAATTTCGAAGCATACTTTATTATTATTAGTATGAGTATAAACTAGTGTTTCCCACTACATGATATACTGTGAGATCAAGTAAAACACATAACACTGAATTTTAACAAAGGTACATAAAGTACACTTATGTTATTTAAATTTAGACAAATATCAAACTCATAGTGAAGATACTAGTGGTTCCATGTCTGTATTGACATACAACAGAGGATCCCTTAGTATGAGTACTACAGGTTTGAGATTATTGACCTAGCTAATAGCTTCAGGTCTGTACTCACGTACAACGGAGAAATCATTAGCTAAGTTAATAATCATATAATTTTCATACCATTTGTCATTTTCTTCATATTCACAGTGCATGGAAATACTATCCTTCAACAATTAAGACAATTGTCATACATCACATAATAGTCACACCAGATAATGCCCATGTAACTTAAGACTTCTTAAAAGCTTTGGAAATTTTTATATAAATTGCTTACCAGTATATCGTATGAAGAAGCTATCTTGATTTTAAGAAATAAAAATTATATCCTATGGAAAAAGGTGTATAATAAAATAAATATAGATATATACTTAGTAAAATAGCTATAAACTTAAATGAACCTACTAACATATCAATCTAAAGTACTCAAACTTATTATAATCAAGCTTATTCTCCTAATGTACTATATTTCCCTTATGTAAACAAAAACTCAAACTCTTGTGTTTGTCTTTTTGTTAGGCGGCGATTCCCCTTAGGTAACAAGCAAATGAATGCCATACGCCACCCCCCCTTTTTTTTTAAAAATAAATAGAAATACATACTACTAACTATTACAATTATTAAAATACCCCTGGAAGACTAGTTACTCTGCATTCTTCATTCCATTTAGCTGAACCAAGGTCTCGAACCGTGTTCTATCAAAAGCCTTCGCATACATCTGTTAAGTTATCCGTAGTCGGAACCCTAACTAACCTTATCACCTTCATCTCAGCACAATCATGAATGAAATGATGTCTAATATCAATATGCTTCGTCTTACTGTGCTTGACTGGATTGTTAGTTATGGACATCGTTGATTCATTGTCTATCATGATAGGAATGTTTTTAAAATTTAATCCATAGTCTTGCAGTTGCTGTTGAATCCAAAGAATTTGAGAACAACGGCTGCCAACTGCAACATACTCAGCTTCACATGTAGAAATGGCTACTGAGGTTTGCTTCTTGCACTACCACGACACCAATCTTCCTCCTAAGAATTGACATCTACCAGTTGTTGAATTTCAATTTAGATTGCGTCCTCCATAATCGGAATTTGTGTAAGCAACAAGATCCAAGTCTCCATCAGAAGGATACCAAAGTCCCAGCTTAGGCTTCCTGATTGGACGTAAAAATTCATATTTTTACGTACATAATTCCCATCTTTTTAGCACCAAATTTGATGAAAGCACTTGAAAGTAATACTTTTTCATCCTAAATAATCATCAAGGATAAAAATGAGGCGTTACTTTAAAAATCAATTAAAATGGCTAAATAACGTACAAAATAGAGCATAAACGATACATTCACGTTCTACAAGCACTTTTAAGCATATAAAGAACGCGTAGATATAAAGAACGCTAAAAACGGACCAAGAATGAAGAAGTTATGCCCAAACGAATCACGACTAGGCGACCAAAGCTTACGATCCAGTGCACAAGACCACGATCCAAGCCATACCACCCCTACAGGGGCCGTATACCACCCCATACGCCCCTCTAGAGGCCTTATACTACCCCTTTGAGGTGGTATATCCCCCTTTTTGTGTTGGATACTACCCCTTGGGTGTGGGATACCCCCCTTTTGGTGTTGGATACTACCCCTTGGGTGTGGGATACCCCCTTTTTGGTGCCGAATTTTATAGCTAAGGGTGGTATTTCAGTGCAAATCGGAAGAATTGGGTGTTGAATTGTGGTAGTATCTTCACAAGGCTCAACCTCCTCATTTCACATGCCACACCTCCAACACACACAATTCACACACACATCTAGTTTCTCTCTAGGGGACTAGTGAGAAGATTAGGAGAGAATCCTTTCTTCTTAGAATAGTTATGTAATATAATTAGTAGAGGCTAGCGGTTGTAATGCTTGGATATTAATCGAAGAAATACAAGCTGTAATTCTGTTCGCAACACATATCGGTATTATCTATCCTTTCTAGTACTAATTTATCATAATGTTCTTTTTTGATGTTTGTGATTTATTAATGTTAGAAATGTTTATTGGTATGCCTTGTGATTAGTTTCTTGTATGTTTGCCATGATTTAGATAGTTAGGAATGATATTACATTAATTCTCTATCTGTATAAATGGGAGTTGTTATACTTTGTTATAAGTCTAAACTTTGCATAAATAGAACTTATCATTCACCCTTTCCAGACTTTCACGTGACTATTACCCTTAGGATAGGACTTTTCAAACCTGAATACTACGTAGATATAGTTATCTATGTTATTGTATGAAGCGGTGGAAATGCCATAAAATTGCCCAGTACTTAGTATAGTGCTGGAACCACCTCTGGTGAAGTATAAATGGAGGGTAATTGTTTTTGGGTTTTTTATATATATAAAACCCAAAAACAATTACCCTTAAAATCCATCAAAACCCTAGCTTAATTACTAAGTTATCCGAATGAGTTCCGTTTCAATTCTACCGTCGAGAGGAACGACTCTGGATTATCCTTACCGCATACTAATATTAGGTATTAGTACCCAGTAATAGTAGGTAGTTCGGAAGGTTTTGGCTCCCCTCGACTATTATAAATTTAAAACCACCCCTCCGATCACGGTCCCGACAGGAAGGTCCGCAATGACAGGAAGCGATTCCTGAACCGACCGCTGAGGCCCGATCACTTCCCCTTGAGGTAACGAAAAATCTGTTTCACAGCTTGTATATGAGATTCTTTAGGAGTGGCCTGATATCTTGCACACAGACAGACAGCGAACATTATATCAGGTCGTGATGCAGTTAGATACATTAGTGATCCAATCATGGCCCTATAAAGAGTAGGATTCACATCCTGATCACTCGATGTATCGGGACCATGTCCGTGATAGACTGGAATGGGAGTATGATAGATTATACTTTCATCCATCTTGAATTTCTCTAATAACTTTGCAATATATTTAGATTGATGAATAAAGAATCCATCCTTCTTTTGATCAACTTGTAATCCTAAGAAGAAATTCAACTCTCCCATTGCAGACATTTCAAACCTTTTCTTCATGATTTTCTCAAATTCTTGACACATCTTTTCATCAGATGATCCAAAGATAATGTCATCAACATATACTCGTACAAGTAAAAATTCATTCTTCTTCCACTTGACAAAAAGTGTACTATTAATTGATCCTCTGGTAAATCCATTCTCATGTAGATACGATGATAGTGTTTCATACCATATCTTGGGTGCTTGATGTAATCCATATAGAGCCTTATCTAAACAATATATTCTATCAGGATATGACAGATCAGTAAAACCAGGTGGTTGAGAAACATACACCTTTTCTCAAATCTTGCCATACGAAAAGGCACTTTTAATATCCAATTGATTAACTTTAATTCCTTTGAATGTTGCAAAAGCTAAGAATAGTCTAATTGCCTCAAGTTTAGCTACATGTGCAAACACTTCATTATAGTCATTACATTCTTCTTGGTTAAAACCTTGAACCACTAAACGAGCTTTATTGTGAGTCACGATTCCCTGATCGTCTCTCTTGCACTTAAATACCCATCTAGTACCAATCGCGTGACACTCGGACAAAAAGGGAAAAATTAGCCCCTAATTTAAACCTTAATCATTCGTACTCGGTACGTGTTAAAATGAAAGTATTCACATAATATATATGTATTTATATATATATATATATATATATATATATATATCACAATGAGTATTTACTAATCTCGTACAAACAAATATGAAAGAACGCAGAAAATCAAATACGGACGTTGGTGCAAAACATTTCTAAATAATGTATTATTAATGAAAATAATAATTATTTACTTGGTTAATAATTTAAACACATTTTGTACACAGAAAACTATCTGTCAAGCTGAGTTAAAACAAAGATATAATTTTATATCTCACTAAAAGTATTTTTATAAAAATACTTCGATTAAAAACATATAAGATTTCATGTTTAGAAAATTATCATTTAAAAACATTATACTACTTTACGATCGGGTACACGAGCACGGGTATAAAATACCCACCCAATATCAATTATTGGAGCCGGATATAACCGACTCCAATAATTCACAAACACATAAACGATCATATCTATGCTCTCTTGATCTCTCTCGGTTTCTTCTCTCGTTTCCAAATTCATCATCGGTAACAACAAGATCAGGCAACATAATCACCATCTCATCTTCTTCGTTATCATCATCTTCATCCGTCTATCATCATCATCTTCATTCACTCACGGTTCCATTTCAAATTCGTAAGCATCACTAACTTTTCCTTTGAATTCTCACGTTTAAAACATGTATATAATCATGCTTATATAATATATCAACTGATTATGTCAAAAGATTAGGATTAAAAACCGGTTTGGGGATGAACTGCACGAACAGACCTGGGTTTTGGTCCCGGATCCGGCGCATCCACTGAAAGATCCGGCGGATCCACATAAAAACGCCACGATCCGGCAGAACCACTTAGTGATCCGTCGGATCCATCTAAAACTCACACGATTCGGCGGATCATACATTTGATCCGACGGATCCTTTTTGAAATTGCACAATCTGGCGGATCATATAACTGATCCGGCGGATACGAGTCAAAAACAGAACAATAATTATAATAGATCGGTTTGATACAAATGCTCTAAAACAAGTAATTATAGTATAAGATATAAATAGAACAGTTCACAAAAATGTTCCCAAAACAAATAATAATAAAATATAAAATAGCGCGGTTCACTTTAACCGTTCTATTTATATTTTCATTTATATCCTTTGACTTCACTAATATTGCTATAAAACCCTTGAAATGTAATAAGAGATTTTCAAGACATAAATTTAACACTTCAGACATAATTAAATCGAATAAACGTTGTATGGGTGGCATAATTACGCATCCATTTACTCATTAAAATCTCATGTGTTTAGGATGCTAGGAGATTCAGAGTTATTCATTATATATCGGAATATCGTAGCTCAGTGACTCAGGTGAGTCTCACAGCCCCACTTTGATTGTTTTACTGATTTAAAACTTGGGGTGAGATACAATACTTACTTTTTTCGTGATCACTGTTATTCGGAGTTAATTTAATTATTAACTCGGTTGATTATCATTGTCGGTCTTGATTTTCTTTGTTCGGGTATTGCATGAGTGTTTTAATACGGGAAAGTCCTCATCATTGCATGGTTCGTTAACTTAATAAGGCGCGATTACTAAAAGATAGATCTATCATGGGAGTGACGTCCCCGTCCGGGTTGCTAGCTACAACCATGTACAAACGTGTCGCACCCCCAATTTTGGGTTACGGAAGTGAATCGGGTCGGGGCGCGACTAATCAATAATCACAAGCACAAAGATATAATGAACGACCACTATATGTGTCGTTTTACAATTTCATTGATTAAACAAAGTTTACATCAAAATATAGTGTACATTAGCTCAGTTCTTGAATTGATAAATTTACATTACATAATTAATTTATACAAAATATAATAATGCAATTAAATCTCTGATTGTTTGAATACAGACTCGAGCTAATGATTACTGATTGGGCAGCCAACCTACTGCTGTGTACCTGTGATACATGCTAAAATTGGTCAGCGAAACGCTGGTGAGCTCACAGGTTTGTATGTCAACACATATATTTGTATGAACCGCAAGATTTAATTGAATTTAAAATGCAATTAAGCCAAATAAAAGTTATACAGCCATGAGCACATAGTCTGAGCTTAACTTGAATGTCAGGTCCAATTAAGGAAACCCGACGGAGGTGCCTCCTACGAGTACCTAATCTACACTCGTCTTCACAAATGCTAATACGTCCGTTTGACCAGTTAATGCATGCTAACCCGGACGAGGATTGTCAATCCTATATGATATCATATACTAACATTCACGCTACAGATGTATTACCAAACTATGCTTGTGGAGGGCTTTAATTGATTAGTTGAAAACAACACATGTAGTATTTGATTTGTATTGTACTTGCGTTCATATTGTAAAACAAAACGAGCAATGTAATCACACCCCTGATGAAAACTGTAAAATAGGGGCTATGAGACTCACCTGAGCCTTGAGTGTTTATTGAAATAAACTTGAAATGATTAGCTGTGAATTGATGTCCGAAGACTTGTAACCTGGGGGTGTCCAAGACACACGATGGTTATAAACATGAGTAGGTATCTCGAAAGACTACGTTTGTAGTTGTTCGTCCAACTAGAATGTCCAAATTACTATGATTTGGTTGGTTAAATTGTCCAAATTACTACGATTTGGTTGTTTAACTTGTCCAAGTTACTACGACTTGGTTGATTGGATTATGTTTTGAAAACGTGTACCGCCCGTTGGTGAATTGTTTGTAATAATAATCTCATTATTATTTTGATTTTGAAGTGTTCGTTGTCAAAAACGTATTCCCAATGTGCCTTAAAAGTCGTATCGTATAAGTGTTTGAAGTAATGCACGTTTGACACTTAGTAAAAATCTATATTTCAAAGTTCTGATTTATGCGACACTTGGTGCGACATAAGGCTTTGTGTCGCTAGGTGCGACATGGTAGTTCTAGTGCGACATAATCTGTTGTGTCGCAGATCATGACTGCGACATAAGTCATTGTGTCGCTACGTGCGACATCCGCAATTTAATGCGACATAAGATATTGTGTCGCTATGTGCGACGGGGATGAGTTCTGCGACATAGCGTTTTGTGTCGCTATATGCGACATCCGAAGGTGTTGCGACATAGTCACTTGTGTCGCTATATGCAACATAGGGCATGATTCTGCGACATAAGAGCTTATGTCGCAGGTGGCATGGAGCCTCTGCGACATAACGGGTTGTTGTCCGGATTTTGAGCCAAAAATGTGTTTTCCGGTTTCCGTTTGGTCTGAAACTTTTACCCAACCCATATTTGGATATTTCAAGCTTAAATAAACAACATGTTAAAAACACTTGAAATCGAGGAGTTTCAAGATTTTGTCGGAAACTTACAAGTTTACGCCGGAGAATTCTGAAAAGGTAGAAACGTAGATCGCGATGTGGTGAATCTTTTTCTCCAAACAAGCAAAGTGATTTGAGTGGGTTTCATGGTGCTTTTGGTGATTTTAAGATGGTGGTGTGGTGGAAGTGTTAGAGAGAAAAGAGAGAGAGAGAAAAGAGAAAGAGTGATAAAGATGGAGAAGAAATGAGGTGGGGAGGTGGTGACCTCACCCCTTTTTGGCACATTTTTCGGTGGGGTCCACGGGTGTGGGCTTCACCAATTTTTCATCCTCTGTATTTGTTTTTCGTGCGGTGTTTGTTTCCCCGATTATTTAATCGTTTAAATAATTATTTTAAAATACGGATATTTATTAATGTTTTTTTGTTGAAGTATTTTATCAAATACTTTTACTTGAGTAATAAAATATAACTTATTCTTATTTTGATTGTTCGCGTATTTATTTTTTTAATCGCATAAATATTGTTTGTACGATACGAATTTGATTTGAAATATTATCAAAATAATATTTTTGGATATAATAGTGTTATTAAATAATACTATATTTTTAATAAAATTGTTCACCAACGTATGTATTAATTGAATCGAACTGCATTCGATTTGAAACTTGTACGATTTAATCAAATCGCATACTTATATATATTCATCAATATATATTCCGTTACATTAATTAGCCTAACACAGAACTAATTACATGTATTAACAATTTATTAGGCACTAATTACTAGTCCTAATTTGGCGAGTGTCACATTCTCCCCCTGTTAGGAGAATTTCGTCCTAAAATTTAACTTGAAGTCGTGTTTGAAGTAGCGTCAGCAAATAGCTGAGGATACTTGAGTCGCATTTGGTCTTCCCATTCCCAAGTGAATTCCGGCCCACGCCGCGAATTCCACCTAACCTTGACGATTGGAATACGACTTTGTTTGAGTTGTTTGACCTCACGGTCCATGATTTCGGCGGGTTCTTCAACAAAATGAAGCTTGTCGTCAACTCGAATTTCATCGAGTGGAATGATAAGTGTCTCATCGGATAGACACTTTTTCAAATATGAAATGTGAAAAGTGGGGTGCACGTTGCTAAGCTCGGATGGCAGCTGCAACCGGTATGCCACTGGACCAATTCTCTCGAGGATTTCAAAAGGTCCAATGTATCTAGGGTTCAGTTTCCCTCGTTTGCCAAATCGAATTACACCCTTCCAAGGCGATACTTTGAGTAGTACTCGATCCCCAACCTGGAACTCGAGTGGTTTGCGTCTCATGTCAGCATAACTTTTCTGACGATCACGTGCGACTTTGAGTTTGTTTTGAATCTCGAAGATCTTTTCAGTAGTTTCATGAATGATCTCAGGACCAGTGAGTTGACTGTCTCCCACTTCAGTCCAACAAATCGGTGAGCGGCACTTACGACCGTTGAGTGCCTCGAAAGGTGCAACCTTAATGCTGGTGTGATAACTGTTGTTGTACGAAAACTCGCACAACAGTAGATGTTTTTCCCAGGTTACACCGAAGTCAACTACGCAAGCTCGTAGCATGTCTTCCAGTGTTTGAATTGTTCGTTCACTTTGGCCGTCAGTTTGAGGGTGGTATGCGGTACTCATTATTTAGACGGGTACCCAATAATTTTTGAAGTGATTACCAAAAGTGAGATGTGAAACGACTATCCCTATCGGAGATAATCGAGATTGGAACGCCGTGACGGGTTACGATTTCCTTCATATAGAGTCGAGTGAGACGTTCCATTTTGTCGGTGTCTTTGATTGCAAAGAAGTGAGCAAATTTTGTGAGACGATCAACGATCACCCAAATGGTATCGCAACCGCTCGTTGACTTTGGTAGTTTGGTTATGAAATCCATGGCAATTTGTTCCCATTTCCATTCAGGAATGCTGGGCTGTTGGAGTAAACCAGAAGGTTTCTGATACTCAGTTTTGACCTTTGAGCAAGTAAGACACTTGCTAACGTATGTGGCAATTTCAGCTTTCATATTCGGCCACCAATAAAATTCCTTGATGCCGTGGTACATTTTGTCGGATCCAGGTGGATAGAATATTTGGACTTGTGAGCTTCATCTATCACAAAGTCTCGCAGGTCTCCAAAACTGGGTAACCAGATTCGGTTAGAGAGGTACCTAACTCCGTTAGGTTTGATTTCGAATTGTTTATCCATGCCTCGCAAGGCTTCATTTTTGACGTTGTCGGGTTTCAGAGCTTCGAGTTGAGCAGCGAGAATCTGAATGTTTAGATCGTTGTGAATGGTCATACTGAGGGCTCGGACTCGAAGTGGTTTTGTTCGTTCTTTTTGATTGAGGGCATCGGAAACAACATTTGCCTTACCCGGATGGTATTTGATCTCGCAATCATAGTCGGTAAGCAACTCGACCCATCGACGTTGTCTCATGTTGAGATCCTTCTGATCGAATATGTGTTGGAGACTTTTGTGGTCGGTAAAGATTGTGCACTTAGTGCCATAGAGGTAATGTCTCAGATTTTGAGGGCAAAGATGACAGCCCCAAGCTCGAGATCGTGAGTGGTGTAGTTCTTTTCATGAACTTTGTCTCATTGCATCAGCACGCAACCGAGACCTTGATGAGAAGCATCGCAGTATACCACGAAATCATTGGTGCCTTCAGGTAATGATAGAATAGGAGCACTGCAGAGCTTCTGTTTCAGGAGTTGGAATGCTGACTCTTGTTTATCAGTCCAGTCGAACTTTTTATCTTTCTGAGTCAGTGTCGTGAGGGGTTGGGCTATTTTCGTGAAATTTTTGATGAACCGACGATAATACCCTGCAAATCCCGAGAATTGGATTACCTCAGTCGGAGTGGTTGATGATTGCCAGTCTTTGATAGCCTCGATTTTTGATGGATCGACATGGATTCCTTGAGTATCGATGACATGTCCAAGGAATTGAACGGTTTGCATCCAGAACTCTCACTTAGAGAATTTAGCATACAGTTCTTCCTGTCCAAGTAGCTCTAGGATGGTTTTGAGATGTAGTGCGTGTTCTTGTTCGTTTCGCGAGTATATGAGAATGTCATCAATGAAGACAATGACAAACTTGTCGAGATATGGCTTGCACACCCGATTCATAAGATCCATGAATACAGCCGGTGCGTTGGTTAGACCGAATGGCATCACTTGAAATTCGTAATGCCCATAACCGGTTCTGAAAGCGGTTTTTGGGATGTCGGTGTTGCGAACATGTAGTTGGTGATAACCTGACCGGAGATCGATATTTGAATAAAAACTCGACCCTTATAGTTGGTCAAACAAGTCATCAATATGAGGAAGTGGATATCGATTCTTGACGGTCAACTTGTTCAACTCTCGGTATTCGATACACATTCTGAATGAACCGTCTTTCTTTTTCACAAATAAGACCGGAGCTCCCCACGGTGAAGAACTTGGCCTAATGAATCCTCTTTCCAGGAGTTCCTGTAATTGGTTGGACAACTCCTGAAGTTCGGATGGGGCTAAGCGGTATGGTGCTCGGGCCACAGGTGCGACACCTAGCACGAGGTCGATTGAGAACTCAACCTGTCTTGGTGGTGGTA
This sequence comes from Pseudognaphalium luteoalbum, assembly GCA_963422505.1. NCBI lineage: Eukaryota > Viridiplantae > Streptophyta > Magnoliopsida > Asterales > Asteraceae > Pseudognaphalium > Pseudognaphalium luteoalbum. Next base: position 22,255,598 of record OY730196.1, on the reverse strand, counting down.
GACCAGATAGTTCTTCGGGAAAGACTTCTGGAAAGTATCGAACTATGGGCACATCTTCAAGTCGCTTCTCCTCCGAATTTTTCTCCATGATATGCAGTAGGATTTGTGGATCCCCTGTGCCGGATCAAATCAGATCGTATAATCAATTGTAAGCGCGAAAATCAAACAATCAATCAAAAACGTTTTCTATAAGCTTTTTGTATATATTCACAATTGAATCGTAAATCTATACAATCACAAACTCGTTTCTCTCCTCTCTACTCTCACAAAAACGGCTCACACACTTTCACAGAATGTGTAACCCTAAAACTGAATTCGACTCCTCTATTTATACTAAATCTGTCCTACCTGCGACACTAGCCAAGTGTCGCAGGAGCCGACCCATGCGACACTAGCTAAGTGTCGCATACTGCGACACTGACCTAAGTGTCGCATGTCAACATTTGTGTATATTTTCTATTTCACTATTCGTTTACAGACTCACATATACACACTAAACACTATACATATGCAGACTAATTGACTTTGACAATTACAAATGTTTGACCAACTGACTGACATACAAAATGCACCAACAAACTCCCCCATGTCAGCAGCTTGGTCAAATAAGTCTTCAATTAGTCTTCATCAACAAACTCTTTCATGTCTTCAACAATCGGAATCTCCCCCATTGAGATAGCGTGGTCTTCAAAGAAATCTTGATGTCCAAATTCATGTGACTAACATAAATTTATCATATAATAAGATCTTCAAACTCCGTGACCATCTCTCAATCATCAGCAGCTTCTCCGATAGAGTTTATCTTCACAGTCTTTGGAGAATAACTGACATCCTTTATATCTTCAATATTTGACTTTAACAAGATATGTGATATTTGAAGAAACTAACATAGAAATAAAATCTTTTTGTATTTTCTTTATAAAGGAAAAACAAAGAAAGAATAAAAATAAATTAAATTTGAGGATATGATTGTTTTAGGTCTGCTTAGAGATCATATCAGACAAACATGCAATTATTAGGAAATAGTAAGTGTTATTTCAATTATCAGTATATTTGTCCACTTTAAATTTACTTAGCACACTTAAAACACCTTTTATAAAAATTATTTCAAAATGATTACTGGTATTGTTTGTCCATTTAAACATGTTACATCCGGGTCTGTGAGTTAACCTTTTATTGTTAGTATGAATATTTCTCCGTAGTCCCCACCTATGACATACCACTGTAACCCAAACATGAGCATAGCTTCCAAATCCAGAGAGAATATGAGAGTATCATTTTTAAGAATCAAGTCAGCGGTGATAGGTCTGTACAAACGTACAACAAAGTGATATAACTTGATTCAGGTTTAAGCAAAACCCTACTTGGTCAAACCATTTTGGTGACCTTGTTAGGTATCTTATGATTTAAGACTTTTTCAAGTTCATTGACTTGCGTTTGCTTAGCTTTTAAGCATATACTAATTGAGACCAGGTATGTACTTACGTACAACAGAGGAAACAATCAATATAGACCCCCAAATGATTTCAGATAAACCTCAGGTATAGAAATATGTCATGCTACGTTAAGGAATTAAGACATTTAGTCGTACATCTAATGGTGTTTACCACAAGATCATAGACACGTATTAGAATTACTTCTTAAAAACCCAGAAACCGGTGTGTATCATGCCTACCAATACATCATATGATGAAGCTAATGTTTATGAAAGTTGTGGTAAGTATGCTAGATAAACCTACTAATACATCAAACATAAACCTTAGAATTTCCATTTTGTGCATGTCATCTGATGTATAATCATTTCCCATGTTGTTTACAGACACAATCCAATATCTTTTTAAGGAATAAGAATCTTACTGTTCACATTTCTGATCAAAATAATCAGAATTTTAATTACTCCCCCTGAACATCAAATTTTCTTCAAAAATCCAATTCAAAGGTACTCCCCTTAAACATTAAACATATTTTTGTAATTTTGATTTAAGATATTTCGCAACATTGCATTTCTTTGATACTAAAAAGTACAAAGAATGGTTGTTGCAACAATAATAAAATTTAAAAGAAAAGTATCAAAATCACATATCAAGTCAAATCAAATGCTTTTTAGCACTTTTACTATGATGCGTGTGAAAGCGCGTCTTGTTTTATTATTTATAAAGTATAGGAAATACCAATCACTACTATCACACAACCAGGCAAGAATACCTGATCGAAATAGTATAGCTATGGTAAGTCCAGGTTGATCTCAGGAACACATGAATGGTGGTTTATTTATTTTATATATATAGGAAATAATAATTAACTAATAAAACAGTAAAAAAGGGGAGACGTTTTAGTTCCGTTCGAACAAAAATATAATAAATTGAAATAAATAAATTAAATAAACTTGAATTAAAATAAATAAATAAGAAAACAATAGGAACAAATAAGTAATTGTATAATTAATGTCACTCAGATTCATATATCCTGATTCTTTACGTATTGATTTTCTAATTGTGATTCTTTTATATCAATTTAATACCAAATTCTTCAATGATATTAAATTAAATGTGAACTAGCCAACTTTCCGGGTCCAACTAATTCCTATAATTCAGGTTCCAACATAAAACAACGGTTCATCGTCACAAGATGATCAGTCAATTGTGTGCTTTCCCCTAAATCATGCATTAAACATTCACAACTCGTTATAATTATCTCTAGTGGTATGAATCAACAATACCCAATAATTAACTTATTGTCTAATTCATTTTAAAGTGATTAATTATTACTTTCTCAACCTATCAGACTCAACATATTTAGCAATGGTCAAAACCCTAGAATTATAACCATCAATAATTAATAACATTAAAGGAAATCAATCTCATTAACATTATCAACCACGTTGAGAATTAATAATTACCAGTTACCAATAAATAAGGATCCACGAGTAATATAACCGTTTTCAATTAAATAACTTATTCAATACGCAATTATAATCATTTAATAATCATCATCCGAGTTTAAATAATCACACAACTACTTTTAATATTCAATTCATCATCAGAAACATAAAACTAAGATCATTCAATATCAAAGCCGTCAATGAAATCGAAATAATCAAAGTAATTACAAACCAAAATAATGAACCATATAGAGAATAAAGTGAATTACCCTCAACCTTAACTATTTATGCCTCCAAAATAACCCTAATATTCGTACCAAGTCTTCTGGAATCGCCAAAAATCAAACCACGGCCGAACTCCCATTTTTAGGGTTAAAATCGCGTTTTATAGTTTTCTGGAAAATTGATCCATACGGCGTATGGATTTCCATACGGCGTATGGATGAAAAATAAGCCCGGCCCAAGCTCGCGTAACACTGGGCCTCCACCACTACATCCATACGGCGTATGGATGAGTTTTTCAGCCGGTTTCATCATTTTTCTTCTTTTTATCTTTTCTTCAACTTTGGCTTTACTTTATTCTTCAAATATGCATCGTTTAACTCGTTTATTGACTGTTTTCCGTTCCTTTCTTCATAAACGCTCCATTTCCACATCTAATTGCAAATATGAACGAAATACATATCTTTTATAAAGTAAATGCAACAAAAGTATACAAAAACTAGGGAATATTAGTGTATAAATATAGTACTATTTGATGTTATCAAATATCCTCACACTTAAGTTCTTCTTATCCTCAAGTAGAATACATTTTCATCATAAAAACTTGATAAGCATCAAACTAATATTTAATAATCAGAATACCTAAATTAAAAATCTGTTTGAAAACTTTAGACAAATTAATTAACATGGATAACTATAATGTACAAATAAAAATTTATTGTTATTAGTGCAACATATAGTCCATGAATGATTACTAATATAATTGTCCACTTTAAACAATCTACATTCATATTTCTGAATACACCTTTATTGTTATTATGTATATTACTTATGATTTCCACATATGATATACTCTTAAACTTAATCATGCAATTTATATTTATATTCAAAATAAATATATAAAATCCATTTTTAAGAATCAAGACATTGGTGACAGGTCTGCATTTCCATGCAACAAAGCGACATAACTTGATTCAGGTAAAGCAATTTTTAAATCAAACCAGCGGTGACAGGTATGTACAGCCGTACAACAAAGCAACATAGTTTGATTAATTTTGATTTTATTTGAAAGATTTTTCTTTCTTTTGCTTTATTTAAGAATACTAATTAGAGACCAGGTCTGTACTTACGTACAACAGAGGAAACAATTAGTAGACCCCCAAATGTTTTCATATAAGTATCAAGATATATAAAATTATCGCACGATAAATCTAAGAATTAAGACTTTTATGTCATACATCATAATATGTAACATAAATTAATATACAAGTTATTTATTAATTTCTTAATATTCAGAAATACTCATATAGATTACCTATTAGTACATCATATCATGTAACTATATATCACTCATTATTAATTTTCTTACGCTATATGTACAAAACAGTTAATCCATATTAAAGTCTAAACTTTTAAATACAAAACAAAACTTTTAACAAAAAGTATTCTAACTAATAAATACCTAGTGTTTAACTCAAAATTTTTAAATTTGATGAAAATTTAACAAAATTATAATATAAGGACAAGTAAACAAAAAAAAAAATTCTTTTTTATCGACCCTTTCTCCACACTTAAATTATACAATGTCCTCATTCTATATAAACAAGTAAAAATGAAAGTGAGAAAAGGAAGAAAAGAAATTAGAACGAAAAACTCCCCTGAATATGGCGCGATTATCTTGATCAGGTTCGGCGTAACAGGTCATTCTCCGATCTTTATTCAAAAATATACAACAGCACACACTTTCGTTGTTAATCATGATTGCATTTAGCGTATGCAATAAGCCTTTAAACCCCTCGGTACCCCAAGTGGACGAGTTATAGTCTCGTGAGGGTTTCCAGAGAACACACCCACAAAGTTCTTTTATTTTCCAAAAATTCCAATTTCATCTGAAATGATTGCCAACTTCAAAAAGTAGCAAAGAACATTAAACTTATCAAATAAAATAAATCTACCTAATAATTATACAACATACTATACAAGCATGGGTTGCCTCCCGAGAAGCGCTTGTTTTTGTTCGAGTCACTAGCTTGACTCCAACCTTACTTACCGAAAAATCCATTGACTTTCCCCACACTTAAAAGTAAGCACGGATGGTAATATCTAAAAATTATCCAAAAATGTAAATTTAATAAAATTAAAGAAAATAGTTACTTATCGTTTATGGCAGGCATTTGTCCAGTCCGTGATGCTCCATGATTTTCCAAAAATTGTGAGAAACTTTCCTTCCGATTGAATTGCCAAAAAGGATCTTCATACTGATAAAACAGTGAATTTGTGCTTATAGATACTTCAACCGCTAGTTGTGTTGACTCAACCACCATTTGAAATTCAACTGGTTCGGTTGCTATCTCATTACCGCAAGTTTTGTTTTCGATTTCATCTCCAATCCTTACCATTGCTTGATCATTATTTTCCCGGTGATTCACCTCCGGGTGTGATGACGGAGTTTCACTAATAGCTGGATCCGTAATGGCTATTAATTCTTCTTCAGTCATAACCCCATCTTGGTTTCTCAATTCAAGGATTTCCTCTTCATTACAATCAAGTAGCGAGAGTATTTCCTCATCAGAATCATAATGCTCAAATCTTGGCAAAGGCAACCAATCTACCTCCGTATCTTCATCCTGTTCAATTTCACTAAAAATTTCGTTAGAAAATAAGGAGTTAGAGGATTGAGAATACTTATCTGTTTGAACCATCTCCTCAAGTTGTTGAATGGAATCTCCTTGACTGTGAACAAGAGTCTTAGTTGCTTCCACTTTCTCGCTTGAAGTCTCCATAGATTGCGTAGCTTTCACAATCACCGTTAAAGCTTTTGGGTAAGAAGGTGAAGGAGTACAATTTTTGAATTTTGGTTTTGCCTTATATCCTCCATCTTTGGGTTTGTCAAAATTTTCCACCTTGTCGCTTTTCATATCCTTCACAATTAGATCTTTATTCCAAAATGCTATCATCTTGATAGTGCCCTATGACGTGGATCTAGATGACAATTGACCACAATTGAAAGGCGGAATCAATCAATTGCGTGTATTACTAATGAACACAAACCGAAACAAAAGTAATTATCAATGTAAACGAAGATATTAGCTTGTATTATGAATTGGGAACGATTACAATGTTGCTTAGTCGACAAATGGTGCTAGGGTTTCGTCAACCTAGCCGGAAACCTGTAGGTTTGTATTTATACTAAAAGTCAGCCGACATGCGTCACTTGTGGAAGTGTCGCATGTGGCCTCCTTCATGCGTCACTTACCTAAGTGACGCTATGCGTCACTAAGGCAAGTGACGCCTAACCTAAAACTTAAGTGTCGCATATAACAAAAACAATATATTTCACTATACAACTAACGACACTTATTACAACTCGATAGACCAACTGACAGACAACCTAATATGCATCAACAAACTCCCCCGTGTCTTCAGCTTGGTCTTCAAAATCTTCAAAATCTTTGAGTCTTTATTTCCAGCCAGCAGGAAATACACCACCAGTGTGTACTCCATTGGCTATGCATATATCGATAATCTTCTGAAATTTTATCGCTTCAGCTCTATCTCTTTCTTTGAATAGAATCCTGTTCTGATGTAGTCTTTTCATATCTTGTTCTGAAAGATTAATCAAACTCAAAGGGTCAAATACACAAAATCTATTTCTTTTCAGACGCCAAGTAGACCTCTTTTTGGGTTGAACAACATCCCATGCTGTTTTCTCTTCAACCTCCAAATCTACGTCTAAAGACCCCGAATCCGTAGCTGGTTCTGATTTTGGAATAAAAACAATTACAGCTTCACCAGTGATATCGTCATATTCCCAGTATAACAACCTATTCAAAAAATCCAAAGGAATGATCTCTAGAGGTATCTTCTGTAAGCACTTTGCTGGTGGATAGATCATCCTTACAATTGGTTGTCGTGTAACCGAATCCAACTTCTTCTTAAACTTATATCTCATACCCAATGTCGGTTTAATCATATTATACTTTTTGCTGTTAATCTCCCGACGAATAACCACTTGAAAGAAATCGGCACGTGAATCTCGAGCACGGTTAATCAAAGGGTATTTGAGATAATCTCTGAAGCTCACATTTTGGCAAAGTACTTATTTTATAAAACTTTAAGTTGAAGTACTGAATGCTATCACTTCTTTTAATCATAAACACCGAATTATTCTCGTCAAACTTCCAGCTTTTTATCAAACCCGTGTAATCATTTCTGACTTTGTAGAATTTACAAGTAACGGGTACCTCAACTATAGGTTTGAGCACTATGTCAGGCTTTATCATTGAAGATTGAGCTGTAGAAGCTGATTGCTCATTGGTCTCTGTCTCAGAATCATGACCTAATTCATCTTCTGAAGAATCCGATTCGATAATAGGAGCATCGTCATAACATTCATCACTTTGAAGTTGCTCCCCCTCAACCTCAACTTCGTCATTTCCTTCAAAGAAATAATCCTCTGCCACAAGATCATTCATCACCTCTTCCTCAGGTATCGTTGTATTATCATTCATCAAATTTTGCAGATATGTAAGATCTACATAAGAATAATCAACCGCTATAGGTCTTGCCTGACCTTGAACCTCAACGAAGTAATCCAAAGATATGTTTTCATTAATAGTAGAAGGAAGTACATTTTTTAGTTCCGGGGAAGGAGTTACATTTGTTTCTAACTCACTAGGACCTACCTCCCCCGAAACATTTGTAACGGATTCCAGCTCTAACAACCTAGATGACAGATTCGTCACTTGAAGCTGTAGAGTGTCAACCGTAGCAGCTCTAGCTTCCAATTCTTTGATCTGAGAGGCTTGAGCTTCAATAATAGCCTTCTGATCATCAAACCGCTTCGCCAAAAGCTCCATCTGAGCCAAAACCATCTGAAGAGGCGGCATGTCAGACGGTGGCGGTGGTTGTTGTCGTTGAGATGTCGGTTCCTCAATGACCACTGTCGTCCGCTGGCGTCTACGAAGAGGTAGATCGGCATAAGAGGGTGAAGACCCAGCAGGACGTTTGCCCGGATTCCTCGGGACATGGACCCTGCCAGTAGAGATCCGTCTCAGTATACGCTTGAAGCGTCGAGGATCGGCAAGTTGAATTCCATTAAGAGCGGTTGGTGGGGGCACGTCACCCTCAGAATCGGGTGGAGTGGGCCCACCATCATCAGAATCAGCCTCAACTCGGTCAACACGATCAATATCGTCTAAGTCTTGAGCTATATCAGCATCAACCAAGTCGTCCTCGTTGACCGGAGGAACGACCTCATCCTCAAATCCATGATCGCACGGCGCAACATAGTTTTCGTTCACTATGTGCCCGAAGAGTTCACGATCAGCCAAAACTGGCTCGCCCTTTGGCGCGAGCTTGTAGTCATTGAAGACTCGCAAAAGCTTGGGCGTCGGTACCAGAAGAGACCTCTAATCCAGTGCAATCTCAAGGTTGAGATCATTCAGTAACAGCTGCACAAACCTCGGATACTGCAGCCATTTATCCTTACCAGCTCTGATATTCTCCACCATGTTGCCGAAAATGTAGCCGCTGAAATTGTACGGTTTGTTGTAAACTAGGGCCAACATGAGAGATAATGTGAGGTGGCTGGCAGCGTCATATCCCCCCTTTCGCGGAGATAAACAGACGACCACAATATGGCAAAGATACCTCCAAACCCGGCAAAGGTACTGTTTCCTGAAATCAGAGAGCTGGTTTGCCGGATAACCCATTCTCTAAAGCCCTCCATAGATAAATGTAGTTGGGAAAATAGTGGGCATCGTGGAGTTGTCGGTGAACTGGAGAACCCGTCTAATCGAGTTCTCGGTGATCTCGATTTCCTCACCAAACATAGTAGAAACAATCCTGGGAACATCGCCCTGAACTCTTATCACTGCATGATCACAAAACTCCTCTATTTTGTTCATGTAAACCGGAGTCGATGCAGTAATCGCATAATGGATCCTCGATCTGCATAGAAACTCAATCATTGGCCTGAAAGGCGCTGAATTTGCATGCGTAGACTCTAGAAAAGCCGTAATGTTGTGTCGGGTGTTTGTGCGGCGGTAATAGTTCTGAAGTTCAGCCATCTGTAAGCTAAAATACAAAGAAAAATGACCGAAATCGTTATGAAGTTAGGTCGAACACAGAAGGGTTAAAAAAAATGAATTTTTGACTTTAGGCGTCACTTATGGTAAGTAACGCATGGCCACTACCGTCACTTAGGGAGTGTCGTATTGTACAGTACTTAAAATTAAAATCAATGTATAGCGTCACTTATTGGAAGTGACGCTATCAAGCGTCACTGATGTAAGTGACGTTTGTATTTGGTGATTTAAAATATACGACACTTACGAAGTGACGGGTGAAGAACATGCGACAGTTTTCATAGTGACGGTATCCTAAGGAAGTCACTTAAGAAGTGACGGTATAAGTGACGTATAGAAATAGGCGTCACTTAGACAGTCACTTGAGGAAGTGACGCATTTAGAAGCGTCACTAGGAGGAGTGACGGTCTTAACAATTAAAGCAATTATATGCGTCACTACATGAGTCACTTAAGAAGTGACGCAATATCAAGCATCACTTATTAAGTGACGGTATGGGGTTTCAAAATTACCAAATAGCGTCACTTGTGGTAAGTGACGCACGAAGTGACGCAACGATGAAGATCATCGTGTCACTGTTCATGCCCAGATTTCAAAATTGGGGGTTTTTGAAATCAAAGTTACCAGGGTGTGCGCATGGTAAAAACAAGTATTACACACCCTTTATTACACGAAAACATTTACAAATCAAAAGTTTAATCGAACGATTTCAAACTTAAACCCAAACCCGTAACCCTAAATCAAATTACAACATGAATAACAAGAATTAACGGTTAAAGTAAGTACCTAGTAGTTCGTGTGAATGTGAGGAACAAGAATATGGGACTGGAATGCAATAAGAAGCCGCAGAATGCACAATCAAATCGAAGAAAAACGCACAGAGCTAGTGACGGATGTCAGAGCAAGTGTCGGTATAAGTATTTGAAAAGTGGTGAGGTTGAGTGTCGTGGGAAGGGGTATTTATACACCGACCCTAGTATGCGTCACTCAACCCGGCACTTATAGCGTAGCTTACCCCGGCACTTACTGCGTCACTAAAGTGAGTGACGCAATATCGTATGCGTCACTGACAGCGTCACTTATGAAAGTGACGCGCAGTTCACTTTTAGTGAAAAATTGGCGATTTTATCGATTTTCACGATGTGATTTCGGTACTCAAATTTGAAAATGTAACTGTAACTTGGATCATAACTAAAATTATACTAACTTAGAGAAAATAAAAGACATACAAGAATGTAAATTTATAACTAGAAAAATGAACACATTCTTTTTGGTGACGGAGTTGATATAGTCTGGTTAGGGATCATATCGGAATAACATGCATTTATTAGGAACAGTAAGTGTTATTTCGATCATCAGTATATTTGTCCTCTTTAAATTTACTTGACATACTAAAAGCATTTTTTATAAAAATTATTTCAAAACGATTATTAGTATATTCAACCACTTAAAACATGTTTATGCGCACATCTAGGAGGTATTTTATTATTATTGGTATGTGCATTTCGCTGTAGTTCCCACCATAGATATACATCTTAACTTAAGACATAGACCATGTTTCCATTTACAGATAGAATATAAGAAAATCAATTTTAAGAATCAAGTCAGCGGTGACAGGTCTGCACTTACGTACAACAGAGCGACATAGCTTGATTCAAGTTTAAGCAAAACCAGACTTGGTCAAACCATTTTGGCGACCTTGTAAGGTATCTTATTTTGAAAGACTTTGCAAGTACTTTGACTTGTGTTTGCTTAAGTTTAAAGTATATATTAATAGAAACCAGGTCTATACTTACGTATAACAGAGGAAGCTATCAATATATACCCCCAAATGATATCAAATAAACATCTTTCACGAAAGCATGTCTAGTATAAGTAAGAAATTAAGACTTTTGTCATACATCTAATGGTGTTATACCACTTGAAATAGACAATTAATGATTAAGTTTCTTAAGACTTCTCAAAGAGGTTTGCATACCATGCCTACTAATATATCGTATGATGAAGACAATGTTTATAAAAACTGTTTTCAATACGTCAGATAAATCTACTGACACATCCAAGATAAACCTTAAATTTCCATTTTTATGCATGTCACCCAATGTACTATCATATCCCAAGTTGTTTACAGACACAACTTCAACGTCTATTTTTAAAATGTAGCAACCTTGCATTTCTTTAATACTAGAAAGTATAAAGAGTGGCAGTTGCGATTTTTTTTTTTTTTAATAAAACATTACTTTAAAAACAATCCAAGTCACGAATTACTTTTTAGCAAGAAAGAATCTTAAACCAATCATGTTGATTAGTTCGTCAAATCGAGTACGCGTAAAGGCTTTAGTGAAAAGGTCGGCATTCTGCTTTAAGGTGTCTATTTGAACTAGGTCTATCAGGTGTTTTTCATAGCAATCCCGTATAAAGTGGAACCTAAGTTCAATGTGTTTAGTCTTAGAGTGCTGTACGGGATTGCGCGTGATAGATATAGCAGCAGTATTATCAATGTGAATAGGAGTCATAGAAAGAAGTAACCGGTAATCACGCAGTTGATGCTGTATCCATAGAACCTGAGAGCAGCAACTCGCAGCAGCAACGTACTCAGCTTCCGCAGTGGAGAGAGAAACTGTAGTATGTTTCTTGCACTGCCACGAAACTAGTCGAGATCCTAGGAATTGACATCCACCAGTGGTTGACTTCTTGTCTATGCTGCAGCCGCCATGATCTGAATCCGAATAGGCAGAAAGAGCGAAGGATTTCTCATTTGAATACCATAGACCAAGATTGGGTCTATGTTTGAGATAACCAAAGATTCGCTTTACAGCCCTCATATGAGACACCTTTGGTTTGGCTTGAAAGCGAGAGCATATGGATACCGCAAAGACAATATCCGGTCGAGAAGCAGTCAAGTACATCAAAGAACCTATCATTGATCGATAGTCCTTTTCTTTGTAATCTTCTTCATCCTCAGCAAGTCGGAGATTGTGATTAAGCTCGATGGGAGTCCCATAGGTTTTACAATTGAGCAGATCATATCGAGTCAACATGTCTTTGACATACTTTGACTGATGAATATAAATACCTTTTGGAGACTGCTCAACTTGTACACCTAAAAAGAATTTGAGCTCCCCCATCGCACTCATCTCAAACTCAGATTTCATGATCTCCTCAAAGTGCTTGCACATTGCTTCATTTGTAGAGCCAAAAATAATGTCGTCCACATACACCTGCACGAGTAGCATATCCTCTCGATCGCCAGTCCGTTCGTTGCGAATGAACAGAGTACTATCGATATTTCCACGAACAAATCCATGCTTAACTAAATGAGTAGTTAGCCTCTCGTACCATAATCGCGGGGCTTGATGAAGACCATATAACGCCTTGTTTAACTTGCAGACGTATTCTGGATGCTCAGGGTCTTCAAAGCCAGGAGGCTGTTTCACGTAGACATCAGTGTCCACTTTCCCATATAAAAATGCGCTCTTAACATTGAGTTGGTGAACGCGAAACTCTTTGTAAGCCGCAAATGAAAGGAAGATCCGAATGGACTCAAGTCTTGCCACAGGAGCGAAGACTTCATCATAATCCAAGCCCTCAATCTGACTGAATCCTTGAACGACCAATCGGGCTTTATTCCGAATTACAATACCCCTATCATCCATCTTATTGCGAAACACCCATCGAGTGCCAGTTAAATGAGCACCTTTGGGTAATGGAACTATATCCCACATGTGCAGCTTGTTGAACTGCTGCAACTCTTCTTGCATAGCCTCGACCCAAGATGGATCTTTTAAGGCTTCATTAACTTTCTTCGGTTCAATTTGGGATAAATGACAGGAATTTATCCGGGCGACCAAATTCAACATTTCCTGATTCGGATTTTGCTGCACTTGGTGCCTTGTTCGAACACCAGCATCAGGATCACCGATAATATTATCAATGGGGTGATCCCTGTGTACACGTGTGACTGGGATTCGATCGGGTGCAAGTACTAACTCCAAATTATTCATGTCCCCTTCAGTGATGGGAACAGTGTTAGTTGCAGGAGTAGTAGGACTTTCTGGTTGCACAGGAGGTTCCGTATCATCTTCATTAGAGAAAAGATGAGAATGGACCATTTCTTCTTCCTCGTCTTCCTCCAATGGTGGCATGTTGGGATCATCAGGATATTCTGTTGTATTAGTTGTTCCTAAAGTCGAAGGAATATCCGAAGGTGGAACCGTAGGCGATGATGTGGATGAAATAGGTAGTGGTGCGGGTGTAGGAGTAGGTGTTGGAGGTGGTGTAGTGGGTGTTGGTGTAGGTGGAGATGCTGGTTTTAAAGTAGAAGAATCTTGACACAAACTTATACCATGAAGTAGAGTAACTATCTCATCCTCATCATCATGTCCTTCGGGTATGTCGAATGAATTGAACACATCCTTGTAATTAAATAACCATTCTGGACCTGTTCCTTGAGGAGGATCTGTGTATCGCAAGCATTTCACCTCAAAATGCTCTTCCACCTGGTGAGTTGATTTGATGTAGACTCGTTTATTCGGAGAGTTGACTGAATATTCGAGGAAGATCCCTTCAACTGCTTTAGCTCCAAACTTCGAGACCTTGTCTTTGGAGACCATAATCAAACACGGACACCCGAAAGGTTCCAGAAACTGCAAAGTGGGCTTACGGTTGTTGAAGAGTTCATAGCATGTCTTATTCTTCTTCTTAACCGTGAGCACGCGATTTAAAACATAGCAAGCAGTACTGACTGCTTTTGCCCAAAAGATTATAGGAAGCTTAGAATCGGCCAGCATAGTCCGAGCTGTCTCGATAATAGTCCTATTTTTACGCTCAGCAACTCCGTTCTGTTGAGGAGTTCGAGGGGCACTGAACTGATGGTCAATGCCTTTCGTGGCACAGTATAACTCAAGAGTAGAGTTCTTGAATTCAGTCCTATTGTCACTTCACAGTCTTTTCACCTTTAAGTTGCATAAGTTTGCCAACTTATCTAACAGATACACCAGAATGTCTGGTGTTTCACTCTTTGCACCCAGAAAATACACCCATGAAAATCTCGAGTAGTCATCGGTGACTACTTAGCAATAAGATTTTCCACCTATGCTCTTGGTAGAAATAGGACCAAATAAGTCCATATGCAATAGCTCCAATGGTGCCGCAATGGAATTCACTAATTTTGGCTTGTGGGGTTTCTTATGAAGTTTCCCTTTATGGCAGGCGACGCAGTCGTCTTTTACCGCGAATGACTGTTTAGGGACTCCATTTACTAAATCATTGTTTATCAAGAAGTTCATCTTACGAAAATGGATGTGTCCCATTCGTCGATGCCACAATAGTGATTCCTTTTCTGAAGCCTTTGAAAGGAGACATGTATACTCATCTTTAGTCTCCACGGTTCGCATATTCATAACGTAGGTGTCGTTTCTCCGTGGCGCCCTTAAAAGCACCCATTCCTCGGGGATAACGAAACCCGGCTTCAAAATCACACACTCCGTCTTTGTGAACGCTGTTGTGTAATCCTTATCACATACTTGTGATACGCTTAGCAAGTTGTGGGTCAGTTGAGCCACATAGTTCACATTCTCAAAGCTAACTTTCCCGTTAGTTAGCGTTCCTTTACCCGAAATGGTTCCTCCAGTATCTCCCGCAAATGCAACATGTCCTCCAGAATGTGATTTAACATCCGTCAAAAGGGACACATCGCCTGTCATGTGTCGTGAACAGCCACTATCTACAAACCATTCACTGTCTTTAACGCGTTCTGACTGCTGCAACACATAAAGTAGGAGATTAGTGAGAAACGGTGACCCAAGCCTTGACAGACTTAGGTCGACCACAGTCATCAACAATAATCACATCAGATAAGACTTTATTTTTAAGCAAATCAGATTTTGTATCTAATGTGTTATTACTGATGACACTAGAGTCCACAGTAGACTCTTTTCTTTTCCAAACCTTGGATGGTTCGGAATTTGGCTTTGGAGTAATGTCAGGCTCTCGTTTTGGCAAAGGTTTTGGCAAAGGTTTTTGCCCAACATTACTCGGTTTTACAGCAGGTATGGGAGAAACAGAGTAACGCCTAGGAGGAGATCTTGAAAAAGAATTTCTGAAAATAGATGTCCTAGGCATTTCTCTTCCGTAATTCTGATGAGACAATTTGGGACATTGACGAATTAGATGTCCTTGTCTCTTGCAGTAAAAACATGCTCTAGTCTCAACAGCTGGTTGAGGCTGAGGATTTATCACCGGGGATGAAGAAACGTTTCTAGAACATGCACATTTCATGCACGTCTTAGAAATTTCCTGTTTAGGTTGAGAGGTTGAAGTAGAAGGTTTATTTTGCAAAATCTTTACAGGTGACTGTAAAGTTTGAGATTTTGATTTTAAAACCTTAATTTTTTCTTTGTTAGGTTGAACCTTAATTTTAGGTTCAACCTTTGACACCTTTTCAGCTTTTACTTCAAAATTCCTTTTAAACTCAGGATATTCCTCATCGGTAATATCCTCAATCTCAACAATCTCCTCATTACTAACTGGAGATTCCCATTCCGATTTAACAAACTGAGGTGAGAGATATCTGTCCATTTAGTTTTCTCCTTCACCTGTTTGTTAACTTTATTACCCTTATATTTGACCCCGTATAACAATGCATAGTCAACCGGAATCTCTTCGATGCCTTCCTTAACAGGCATAGGACAGTATTCAGTAGGAGGCGGGACTACATGATAACCTAGTCCCGTCTTTGTTTTGTGATCTGTCCTTTGCTTGTTAAGAATTTCATTAAAGGCAACAGTAGACGAGGAGGAACCTAGAATCTTATTTTTATATTTATCATATTCATCTTTAAGATCAGAATGTTCCTTTCTCAAACGGTCTATTTCAACAAGATAACTATCAATAGCATCCTGTTGACTAAAAACTTTAGATTTATACCTAAGCGTGTCCTGTTGATAAGCCTCTATTTTCTTATCATACAATTGTTCATTTGCTTTTAGGTATCTGTTTGAGTCACTAAGTTTTTCGACCTTTTTTCTTAAGTCTACGTTGTCTGCTTGAAAGCATCTTAAGGATTCAGTTAACTTAATGCATGACATACAGTTCAAAGGTTCTTCAGGTTCATTGCGTACCTCATTTGAAATGTGAGCCATGAGACACTGCTGATAATTCTCAGCATACATACTCCAATCTGTGCTTGTTGGCTCAAAAACAACAAGTGCATCTGCTGTTGCTTGCTTCACTTGATCCTTCTCCGGAGTTCTAGGAGCATCAGGCTTTGTGAAACCAGACGGAGGAACCTTAGACTTCTCACATTCTCTCGCAAAGTGTCCCAGATTCTGATAATTGTAACATTTCACTTTGCTTTTATCAAAACCGAAGCTGGTTTTGCCATCTCCCTCTAAACTCTTACGACCAGTTCGTTGCAAGAATTTCTGAACATGCCTGGATATCATAGCAATGTTCCAGTTCAAATCCATCTGCTCAAGATCATCATCGTCAAGTTGAGCATAATCTTCTTTGGCCAGTTCCAAAGTAGCATTTGGTTGCGAAACCAAATCCTTATAAGAGCTTAGAAAGGCTTTATAAATGGCAGCCTGCTCTTGAATAGCAGGAGAGACAGAAGCCTGCTGTTGTGACCCCTGTGAGGGTCCAGAAACATATACTGGATGAGAAGCACCAGAAGAATACAATGGATCTTGAAGTGGAGAGCTCGTAGAAGAGACAAAAGCCATTCCACCATAAGTCTTGCCAGTGTTGACTTTACCTCCATATAAGGACGGGTCTTGAACAAAACCGCCTGACTTGCATTCTCTCTTCTTCATCTCCATCGCATGAGCTTGAAGAATACCAATTAGCTCATCCAGTTTCATGGTAGCTAATTCTTGACTTTCCTTAAGAAGTTATACCTTAACATCCCACGAACTAGGCAAGACATCCAAGAGCTTTTTATTTACTTCAAGTGGAGGAAAATTATAACCTCCCTCTGTCAACTCACTCACCAACTGTGAGTATCTATTGGTAGAGAATCAAACAGATCATACTGCTTCTTTATCAATTCTAGCTTAGCTGCTTTATATCTTTGATTTCCACCACACCTAGTTTCTATAGCTTTCCAAAGTTCGTATGCGGTGTCATGTGATTTGAACAGTCTTAATACATCTTTGGTTAGGCACATACAAATAGCCGCATGTGCCTTTTTCTCAGTATCATAGTCTTTCTTTTCTTCCGGAGTCATAGATTTGTAGAGCTTGTTTGGAGCAAGATGAGGAAATATTCCTTCGGCTAAGGGAGCTACATATTTTTCTTTGAGTGGACCCCATAGCTCTGGACAGTGGAAGTTTATATACTGTTCAAATTGATCATGCCAATATGCGTAATCCATGTCAGCCGAAAACAACGGAGGTTTATTATTAGAACCAACATCGTGATTCTGTTTTAACATATCCCTAATTCCTCTGATGTCTTCTTTATCAGCAACACCAGCCATTGAAGATATACCTGAAACTTCACTAAAACAAAAGCTTGAAAAATATTAGTACTGAAGGCGTCACTTAGTAAGTGACGCACTGAAGTGTCGCAACGACTAGCGACACTTGGCAAGTGACGCTATCGAGTGACGGATGAAGTGACTGATGACACTATAAGTAAGTGTCGCTCAATCAGACAAGTGACGCACTCAAGTGAGGTACTTGAGTGACGTGCTAAAACAGATAGGCGTCACTAGTAAAAGTGACGCAGTAAATCAAAAGGCGTCACTAAAGGAAGTGACGCAAGAAATCAAACAGGCGTCACTAACAGAAGTGACGCTTGAGAGTCAAGTGATGTGCAACAGTGACGCACGTAAGTGACGGTGGATTAAAGGGCACGGCACTTAAGTTAAGTGTCGTATAAACCTCAAATGACGCTTCAAGTGACGCGTCCAAGTGACGGTATAACCCTAATTTTGGATTAGGTAGTGCCGCAGTAAGTGACGCGTCCAAGTGACGGATCGAGTGTCGCAAAACGGCTGCAAAATCCAAAAACCCTAAAAAATTCGAACTTTCGTAAACCTAACGAAAATTCCTTGAACCCTAATGGACGAAACCTGCAAGTGATGAAGAATATCGTCTGTATTGCACCTTAGCACCTCAAAATCCGTATGTAATCTTGATTCTTGATTCAAACAAAACCGAAATCAACCCAAAACACCTTCTAAACGTCAATATTATCACCTAAAGGCTCTGATACCAGTTGATAGTGCCCTATGACGCGGATCTAGATGACAATTGACCACAATTGAAAGGCGAAATCAATCAATTGCGTGTATTACTAATGAACACAAACCAAAACAAAAGTAATTATCAATGTAAACGAAGATATTAGCTTGTATTATGAATTGGAAACGATTACAATGTTGCTTCGTCGACAAATGGTGCTAGGGTTTCGTCAACCCTAGCCGGAAACCCGTAGGTTTGTATTTATACTAAAAGTCAGCCGACATGCGTCACTTGTGGAAGTGTTGCATGTGGCCGCCTTCATGCGTCACTTACCTAAGTGACGCTATGCGTCACTAAGGCAAGTGACGCCTAACCTAAAACTTAAGTGTCGCATATAACAAAAACAATATATTTCACTATACAACTAACGACACTTATTACAACTCGATAAACCAACTGACAGACAACCTAATATGCATCAACACATCTCATCTAAAGATCGCTTCATATCCTCTTTAGTCATTATGGAAATGTTTCTCGAGTTTTGAAAATTCTTAGGGACAGTATTCACGTTTTGATACATACCTGTCAAAATAAAAGAAAAAGAAAAAGAGTAGAAAAGAAAATAAAATAAAATAAAACCTAACTAAAAAAAACTTCCAATTTAAATAATAAACAACACCGTTCCCCGGTAGAACAAAAGTTCAACCGGTTAAGTGTTCCCCGGCAGCGGCGCCAAAAACTTGATGCGTGTGAAAGCGCGTCTTGTTTTATTATTTATAAAGTACAGGAAATACCAATCACTACTATCACACAACCAGACAAGAATACCTGATCGAAATAGTATAGCTATGGTAAGTCCAGGTCGATCTCAGGAACACATGAATGGTGGTTTATTTATTTTATGTAAATAGGAAATAATAATTAACTAATAAAACAGTAAAAAGGGGAAGACGTTTTAGTTCCATTCGAACAAATATAATAAATTAAAATAAATAAAATAAATAAACTTGAATTAAAATAAATAAATAAGAAAATAATAAGAAGGAATAAGTAATTGTATAATTAATTATACTCAGATTCATATATCCTGATTCTTTACGTATTGATTATCTATTTGTGATTCTTTTATATCAATTTAATACCAAATTCTTCAATGATATTAAATTAAATGTGAACTAGCCAACTTTCCGGGTCCAACTAATTCCTATAATTCAGGTTCCAACATAAAATAACGGTTCGTCGTCACAAGATGATCAGTCAATTGTGTGTTTTCCCCTAAATCATGCATTAAACATTCACAACTCGTTATAATTATCTCTAGTGGTATGAATCAACAATACCCAATAATTAACTTATTGTCTCATTCATTTTAAAGTGATTAATTATTACTTTCTCAACCTATCAGACTCAATATATTTAGCAATGGTCAAAACTCTAGAATTATAATCATCAATAATTAATAACATTAAAGGAAATCAATCTCATTAACATTATCAACCACGTTGAGAATTAATAATTACCAGTTACCAATAAATAAGGATCCACGAGTAATATAACCGTTTTCAATTAAATAACTTATTCAATACGTAATTATAATCATTTAATAATCATCATCCGAGTTTAAATAATCACACAACTACTTTTAATATTGAATTCATCATCAGAAACATAAAACTCAGATCATTCAACATCAAAGCCATCAATGAAATCAAAATAATCAAAGTAATTACAAACCGAAATAATGAACCATAAAGAGATTAAAGTGAATTACCCTCAACCTTAACTCTTTATGCCTCCAAAATAACCCTAATATTCGTACCAAGTCTTCTGGAATCGCCAAAAACCAAACCACATCCGAACTCCCATTTTTAGGGTTAAAATCGCATTTTATAGTTTTCTGGAAAATTGATCCATACGGCGTATGGATTTCCATACGGCGTATGGATGAAAAATAAGCCCGGCCCAAGCTCGCGTAACACTGGGCCTCCACCACTACATCCATACGGCGTATGGAACTTCCATACGGCATATGGATGAGTTTTTCAGCCGGTTTCATCATTTTTCTTCTTTTTATCTTTTCTTCAACTTTGGCTTTACTTTATTCTTCAAATATGCATCGTTTAACTCGTTTATTGACTGTTTTCCGTTCCTTTCTTCATAAACGCTCCATTTCCACATCTAATTGCAAATATGAACGAAATACATATCTTTTATAAAGTAAATGCAACAAAAGTATACAAAAACTAGGGAATATTAGTGTATAAATATAGTACTATTTGATGTTATCATACTACAACGAAACTTGATGTTGGGACATGTTATTGTGACAACAGATCTAGCTTGTAATAGTACTAGAAATTTATTGTAATCAAGTTTGTAAATTGGTTTTGAATTGTAATGAATATATCGGTTGGTAAACATTTTAGAGTTAAATGTTAAATACTGAAAAATGTTGACCAAGGTTCACCAAGAACCTGCGATGCGAATTGAGTTGGGTTCGCAGGGCAGGTCTGCGAGGCGAACTAACTGGTTTCGCTGGGCCAACTTGGGCTGCGAATCGAGTTGGATCGCAAAGCCCATAAGCTGCGAACCGAGATGTGTTTATAACCAAATTAGGTTTGAAACCTAATTAACTTTTTCAAATTGATAACTACGAATAAATTGAACTTTCGAGAGCTTTCAACATAATCTAAAGGTTAGGTATTGATCGATTAACATCAGTTATAATCAATACAAAGCATATTAGATTATTGATTTCACTAATACTTGTGAAACAAACCGTTTACAATCCGTAAACACCGTATTAAGGGATTTCGCACCTTAATACCTTAAGATAACCTCGTTATCGATCCTAATACATATGGACTTACAATTGGTATCAGATCCTACGGCTAGATACGTGTAGGTACGAGGTTATTCGGATAATAACGGTTGATTTGGATTGTTGGTACGTGATTTGTTGCGTAAAATGATCAAAATCATACTCTGAAAGTTTTTGGGTTTGTTTACATCCGTAATCTTAGGGTTTAGACGTTCAAAAACCTAAAATTTTCGTTTTTGGGGTTTTCAGCCGATTCTGCGAACTGAATTGGCAAACTGAGATTCTGCGATTTGAGTTTGTTCTGCGAACAGAGTTGCGAAGCGAACCGAGTTCTTCTCTGCGAACTGAGTTCTCCTCTGCGAACTGAGTTCTTTCTGCGAACTGAGTTCTCCCCTGCGAACTGAGTTCATTCTGCGAACTGATTTCTTTCTACGAACTGAGTTCTCCCCTGCGAACTGAGTTTCTGCGATCTCAGCATTCTTCTTATTTGATTAATTTCTGGAATTTGCAACAATGTATGACATAAGTACGATGATCGAGATGGATCATGAGGTTGAGAAATCTAATGTTCCACCTAAATTGCTCCGACTTGAAGACTACTATGGATGGAAAGACAGATTTGAATCACACTGTCGGTTCCATAACTTGTCTATTTGGATGTGCATTAAGAATGGATATACCGCACCTTCTGCTAAGGTTGGTAGTAAGACAGTGACACTTACCTATACTCAAATGAGTGATGAAGAAAAGAAGGATTATCAAATTGAGAATAAAGCTCATTCTTCAATTAAAATGAGTCTTCCAAAAGAAATCAACCATCAGTTGAAGTCTTTTCATACTGCTAAAGAGCTATGGGAAGCTCTAGAGAAAAGGTGTGATGGAAGTCCTCAAGTTAAGGTAGGTAGGTGTAATCTGTTAAAGAAACAATTCATAGTTTTCAAAGCTATGAAAGGTGAAGATCTTGATGCATATACCACCCGATATTACCATCTGTTAAGTGAGCTAGATGACCACGGCATTACCTATTCTAATACGGAGAAGACTGACAAGTTTATTGAGGGTCTTCCTTCGAAATGGGAAATGTATGGAGTTATGCTTAAAGATAACGATGAGCGTTATGCAGCCATGTCTTTGGAGCAGGCAATTGACAAGCTCCGTGGATATGATTTCACAAAAAGATCTAGAGATACTGATCCTGATCAGGTACAGGATCCTGGGCTTTATCATGGAAAAACAACTATCTCTAACAGTTCTTCCAGTTCGACCACTGCTTTACTAGTTGGTGATACTGGAGTAACTGGTGAAATTTTATCTGAAGACTTATGCTTTATAAGCTCATCCGGTGGTGAAGAAAAAAGCAAGACGACTGGGAAGTCAGCTCAAGAGCATCACAAAATGCCCATGAGTGTGAAATCCGCTGAACAACAACTTTCAGTTCTTGCTTCATTTGTTGCTTCATATGAAAATTACATCCAGGGTAAGATCAATGATCCAGCTACTTTTGATGAGGATTATGATCAGGTAGACCCCGACGACTTACAAGAAATGGATCTCCAGTGGCAACTTGCTATGGTGTCAAGGAGAGTTAAAAATTTCTTAAAGCGTACTAGAAGAAAGATGGTGGGAAATAAAGTTGGATTTGATAAATCCAAAGTAAAATGTTTTAACTGTCAAGGTTATGGACATTTTTCTAGGGAATGTCAAAGATCCAAAACTGAGAAATCTGCAAATCCAGAAAAACCAAGTGCTTCTCTGTCTTCTAAAGCCTTGGTCGTTCAACAATTGGATGGTTCTTATGACTGGAGAGCTTTGTCTGAAGAAGCTCTAATGGCTGAAATTGAAGATCCAGTACAGACTGAGGAGACACCATCTTACATGCCTACTGCTGAGGATTATCAAATGAAGATTCCTGATTTGAAGATGCTGGCAGTTGAAGATGATATGTTGGACTTGGGATCAACTGAAGATCTATGTCCAGAAGACTTTGTTGCACAAATGGCTGAACTCCAAACTGAAAAGAAATAGGTATGTCTTGATGTTCCTACACTTATAGATGTATGTCAGTTAGTGACTAGTTTGCAAGCACAGGTTAATGTCTTTGCTGAATCACATAAGGCTTTAACATCTGAACTAGAACTGGCCAAAATTGATGTACGTAGATTAAGTGAGGACAAGCTAGACCTTAAGAAACAGATTAAGTCCTACACATCTGATAAGACTGTACTTAGGAATACAATAAATGAACAATCTGTGACAATAGATGGTCTTTATTTAAACCTAAAGGACTTAAATCAAGGAATAGCTGACAAGGACAAAGAATTAGCTGAATCTAAGGTCAATTTAGTTGAGCTAAATCATAAGTTTGAGAGTTATAGAACTTCTTCTTTAACTATGGACAATATAATTGATGCTCAACGTAGTGTAAAGGACAAGACTGGCTTAGGCTATAGTGATGTACCTCCGCCTTTTAATGCTAATCACACTACTACTAATGTTGACCTAGAGATGATTGATGCAACTGCTAATTCTGATGTTTATGTACTCGTATAATCTGATGTCTCTAAGATACAAAAGGATGTTCCTAAAGAACAATCATCTAAAATTGGTAAGATAACATGTTTCACTGATGTACAATTTGTATCGGGTGGAATGCTGAATGATGCCAAAGTAGATGATAAGCTTATTAAAGAACATAATGATTCACCTTTAGTATCTAAGACTCAGATTGAAAATAAGGCAAAAGATGTTAAGTCACGTAGGCAGATGTCTTGCTTCAAATGCCATCAAAAGGGGCATGTAGCTTCTTATTCTCCTAATAAGAAGTTGGAAGCAATTCATAAGCCTATGAATAACGAGAAACCAAAACATGTAGACAGGCCTAGTGCTAAACCTGGTTTGGGAAGCAAACCTGTGAACATGTTGAAGAGAGACAACACTAGTAGTGTCTCTCCACCTAAACCTAAGAGACCTTATTCTCAAAGTAATAATTCTGTCAATAAATCTAGAGATAAGACACCCTCAAGGTTTAGAATACCAAGTAGAAACCATAGTCAATATGAAAATGGTTCTACTTCTCATGCACAACAAAACAGTCAAATGCAAAGGAGGTTTTCCACTCACTCTCCTCACAGGCATAAGACTATAAATCATCAACAATCTCAACCTCCAGTAAATGTCACCAAGACTCCCGATGGGAACAGTTATGGTTATTTTAAGGAAGTTCAGATTGTAGATGATAATGGACAACCCAAGACCGTAATGGCTTGGGTCCCTCTTGAAAACTAACCGTGTGCAACGTGTCATGCGCAGGAGCAAACTGTGAACAAAGACAACTGGTGGTATGTAGACAGTGGATGCTCAAGACATATGACAGGAGAAAGAAGTCTACTGAACAACTTTAAAGGTGGTTTAAAACAGCGAGTAAATTTCGCTGGAGATAAAGGAGGAGTGATTACGGGAAAAGGAAAAGTTTCAAATGGAACTTTGACTCTTGAAGATGTGAATTATGTTGAAGAACTAACTCACAACTTGGTGAGTGTTTCCCAGGTCTGCGATAAAGGTCATCCAGTTCATTTTAATGAAAAGGAAGCCTTAGTCCTGAAGCCGGGATTTGTTATTCTCGAAGAATGGATACTAATGAGGGCTTCAAGGAAGAAGGATATCTATGCTATTAACATGGGTGTTCCAAATACTTCAATGGAGTCTACATGTCTATTATCCAAGGCTTCTGAAGCAGATTCTATTCTATGGCATAGGAGAATGGCACATTTCAACTTTCGTAAAATGAATTACATAACCAAAAATGGTTTAGTTCTGGGTGTGCCACAAAAACGTTTTGAGTTTGAGGACAGGTGTGTTTCTTGTTTGAAAGGAAAACAACATAAGAAACCACACAAGTCCAAAACAGAAAACTCTATATCCTTGCCATTTGAATTGCTACATATAGATCTCTTTGGCCCAATAAGCAAAAGAAGCATAGGTGGCAAATGGTATTGTCTGGTTGTTACAGATGATTTCTCTAGATTCTCATGGGTGTTCTTTTTGAAATCTAAGGATGAAACTCCAGGAATGCTTATAGAGTTCTTAGATTTAGTAGAGAATGTCTATAACACGAGAGTTAAAAGAATTCGTGGCGATAATGGTACGAAGTTCAAAAATTCTACGTTGAATGTCTATTGCTTAAGTAAAGGAATTCAACATCAATTCAGTGCACCTTATGAACCACAGCAAAATGGTGTTGCTGAAAGGAAGAATAGAACTCTTATTGAGGCAGCAAGAACCATGCTTGTAGATTCAAGGCTTCCGGTCATCTTTTGGGCAGAAGCAGTGAATACAGCATGCCATGTCTTGAATAGGGTACTAACTGTTAAGAAGCATAACAACACTTGTTATGAACTTCTGAACAAAAAGAAACCTAATTTGAAGGGATTTGAACCCTTTGGTGTCTCATGCACACTTTTGAAGACTAACAATCAACCTAAGTTTGGGGAAAAGGCTGACAAAGGATATTTCCTAGGTTATATTCCTAATTCACCAAACAAGAAAGTTTTCAATAAAGTCACTGGTCATGTGGAAACTGTCTTCAACATTGAAGTTACAAGTTATACTCATGACAAACATAAGGGATTAGATTGGCAAATCGATTATTCAGATCTGTTTAAATCATTTAAAGTCCCTATAAGTGACTATGTGGTTAATTCAGAAATCCCTGAGCATTTATTGTACGGTGACGGGGACACAGACCTGACACATACATCGAATGCTTCTTCATATGGGACGTCTGCATAACTAGTCTTCCAAAGAAAATGTAATAGCTTAAGTTTTTCTATTCAAAATTAAAAAAAAAGGGGGGGGGGGGGGGGCGTATGGCATTTATTTGCTTGTTACCTTAGGGGAATCACATCCAATATAAGAACAATAGGAGTTCTTTTAGAAATTGTTTAAGTTTTTATCTGCAAAAACTTGGGAGATGATAGTACATTAGGAGAATAAGCTTAAGAATAATAATACATAAGTATTAAGTATGATGTGTTAATAGATTCCTATAGGTCACTCTAAGATAACGATTTTAACTAGAACTTGACTTATATTTATCTTATTATACACCTATATCCACTGATAATAACCTGTCTCTTACTTCATAAGTGATAACAATAATTTTAGTCTAGTCAGCTTCATCATATGATATATTGATAGGCAGATTATGCTAGGATTTCTGAGCGTTTAAAAAATACTAAATGCATGTGTCTTATCTTTTGTGAAACTGCTATACCATGTATGACTCAAGTCTTAATTGTTAAATGATAGTACTTCCATGCACTGTTATCTAAAACAAAAACAAAAAGATACAAGTCTTTAAGACTACAAGGTGAGTTATATGTCTCTAAAGAGCATCATTTAGTAACCTCTACCTTACATATGAAATATACAAAGTATCAAGTGTCAAGTGTAAGTTATATGCTTCTAAAGGACATCATTTAGTAACTCCTACCTTATAAAAATAGGATACAGTGTTATGAGTTGTACTTGAGTTTCTCAGTATACTGTATAGTAGAAAACACTAGATATTGTTCACATTAACAATAAAAAGTTTGCTCAGAAATCTGTGTAAAATTTATTTCCGTGGATCATAATATCGATAATCGTCTTGATCTGTCTATGACCTTTGAACATTCACCTTAGTGAATAAGTTCTAAAGAAATTATAAGTTATTTTTCAACAATATGTTATATCGTGTGATAAAGGTAAATAAGATATAATTTTATAAATATAAGTTTATTACTGGTTAAAGTTGAAATTTTATTTTGCTTATATGAATTTCATGAGGTATGAATATTAACGATCGTCTTAGACTTATTAAAAATCAATTAAGTTTTGCTTATTCTTTCTAATATGATCCCTAAGCAGATAATTCTTAATGAGTTAAGCATAGAATTAATTTTTGCTTAGTATTTTTGTTTACATTTTAATTTTGTAAAACTCTATTTTATTATAATTCAATAAAGTTTTGGATTGATTTATTTATCGTGTTATCCTTTGGAATTAAGTTATATAACATTTTATCGTTCCGTGTCTAAATAAATGTGACAAAAACGCAATGGGAAGTTAATATGTTTGACTAGTAAAAATAAATAAAAGTTTAATTTATATTTAAAGCTAAAATCGCAATTTTGGTCAAATCTGCGAAGTTGACCGGTCAACATTGCGAGGTGAGTTTAGAGTATAAAAGGGACAAGTCAAGCGAGTCAAACCCACACTTTCCACACATTCTGCGAAGCGAAACCAATTCCACTGCGACTTGAGATTTGGCGAAGCGAACCGAATTACTTATTTGGTCGATTTTCGATTTTCCAGACAGAGAAGGAATTTTCGCTCCGTGATTCACTTACACATTTCGATTACGCATCTATTGAAGTAAGTTTCACACGTTCTCATTGAGTATTTCGTGTTTAATTGCTCGTTTTATGTTTTCGAATGTGTCGGGTTACTCATTCACGAATTCTCATCGATTTAGTGAATGATTCAACTTGAAACTTATAGAAATTGTTAGTTGCTATATAAGGAACAACTGTCAATTGGTTTATTGCTTTAAAACACAATCGATTGTCAATTTCATTTTGAAATTGAGTAACAGTGTTTCTGCGAAGCGAAGTTGAATTCGGATCGCAGAACGCTCCTGCGAACTGAGTTCAACTCGTTGAACTCAAACCGCAGAACACTCCTGCGAAGCAAACTCAATATTTGAGTTCGGATCGCAGACCATTTCTGCGAAGTGACAACTCACATCGCACCGCATTCTTGCGTAGAGAACTCAATATTTGGGTTCAGATCGCAGATCAATATAGCAAAGTCAAAACTCGGATCGTAGGTTATTCTGCAAAATGAACTTCATTTCGCAGATAATAATGGCGAAGCGAGTTGAGACTGTTTGACTTGTATTGACCTTTGCGAAATGAAATTCACTTCGCATAGGTGTCTTGCGAAGCGAAGTGAATTTTGTAAATTTTAATTTTTCAAATGTTTTGTAAACTAAATGTTTGATTTAATTAATATTTAGTTTACGCAAATATTTTTTATATATAACTTGTTTTCGATTTGAGAACTTTGTGGTTACAAATAATTGACAAGTTAATTCGTTAATAAGTTAAATATATGTAATAATTTAGAACTTTTGGTTTAACTAATATCGAAAGTCTTCCGACTCATAGCGAAGTCGAGCGGCGTGTCCCGATACTTAATCGGCGGTATATTTACTCAAACTTTCTTTTATAACTAACGAATGTAATATAATTTAACTAATATAATTGAAAATTTAACTTTGTTTAATTGTTCAATTAAGGTTTAAATTAGATGTTTGATGATCAGTCGATCATAATACGTTAAAGTTTAAATTAACTAATGTTTGTTAGTTAAATGAAAATTGCCATTTGTGTTATTTATAATAATAGATATGGCAGATAGAGCTTTTGCACTTGGACACAACATTCTAGTGAGTCTCGACACCAGTGAGCGCGGTGCTGAGCGATTTACTAAGATCTTGACGTTTTTGGCACGATCCAGGGTTAGATATGCCATTACAGAGTCACCTTCTATATCTCAGAATATATTGACCCAGTTCTGGGACAATATTGAGTTCGATGATGTGGCTAACCCTCCGGTTGTCCGTACACGGGTTAATGAACATCCTGTTGTCTTCTCTGCTGATGATCTACGCCAGATTTTGAGATTAGGCACTGTAGAGCAGGAAGCTGGTCCATCTCCTTACTCGACGGATTTTATCGAGGGAGCTTTGGGCGGGATGGGATATTCTGGTCCCAGACGTGGACGTCAATTCATCAAGGCGTTCATTTTAGGGCAGTGGAGATTCTTATTCCACATCATTGTTACGATCTTCGGTAACAAGAAGGGAGGATACGATGAGCTCAGCCCTCAGTTATTTTCTGGGCTACTGTCACTGGTTTATAACAAACCATACAGCTTTTCTTCTTATATCTTCGGTTCTTTTATCGGTCAGATCACTGGAGCAGTTAGATCAAAGTTTTTGATCTATCCACGATTTTGTATGCTCATTGTTCGTCACTGCATTCCTGATATGCCAGCAGTTGCTCTGGATCGATTTGTTGATCGAGTCAACTTGCGTACATACAACGCTTGTTTTCTCAACTCCTCAAGACGTCCAGACATAGTGAAGCCGGAAGCGGTTGATTTATTTGGATATCTTCTGGATGAGAACGATGTGGCTCCAGCCAATGATGGGTGGTTAGATGTTGAGCCTGCTGCTGCGGTACCCGCACCTGTTGCCGATGTGGTTATTCCTGAAGATCCACAAGAGCTTCTGGATGACGTTTTAGAACATCCGGGACAACAGGTTGATGCAGAGGTTGCTGCACAGGTGGTGCAGGAGGTGCTAGTACAGCATGATGATGCTATTGATCCTGTTTTACAGGCTATTGACCAGTATGTTGCATCACCTGAGGTAAATTTTATAATTATATAGTAATATAGGTAATTAGGTGTTATATTATAATTATAATATTATTATATGATGCAAATGTTATAGATATTTAGTTAATTAGATAATGTTTCTGATTATAAAATATAAATATCATTGTGAACAGGGAGCTGAGACTGCAGACCCAGAGGTCACTCGACCTGAGGGTGAGCAGGGACAGCTTGATAGATCTGAGGGTTTACCTTCTAAGGTAATTATCAGATTAATCATAAATATATAGAACTTGTATGATAGAGCTTTTAGCTAATCATAAATGTTTAATATATTTAATATTTAGGATTCTGATGTTGGTCCATCTGGAGGCCGTGATGGTGAATCGGATTCAGATGATGATGATAGTACTCCTTCTCCACCTCCAGATGCTGGTTATATTAGATATCGATCTATGATGATTCTAGATCCAGCTCTGAAGGAGAAGAGGAAGGCTAAGGAAGTCGACCCAGACTTGAGTGTTATTGATGAGGGTCCTGAGGAAGAGGATATACCTATTATTTCTCAACGCAGGAAGCGTTCGAGGACTTTGACCATTAGAGATGGTAAATTTTAGATCTTTAAATTAAAGTTAGATAATTTTAACTTGTTGTTTATCAGGATTTAAACTGAGACAATTCATTCTGTAATAGTTTCTCAAGATACACCACAGGTGGAGTTGATGACATCGGTGGTTTCTGAACCTGTATCTGTACCGACTGAGGTATGAGATAAAAGTTTAGTACTACAAGTGTTATATAATTACTTAAGAAATTGAGACAGAATAATCTGTAACAATTATTTTTCTTTATGTAATTGTATCTATCTTAATAGGCTGAGCTAAGGACAGAGTTACCGACACAAGAATCAGTTTCTCAGACTATCAAAGAAGGGGTTGTGGAATTGGTGCGTTCTGCACAGTTTCCTACGACCAAAGCAAGTCGTTTTGCTGCTGGTCTTCTCACAACTGCCTTATCTCAGGCTATTCCACCACTTACTCGTGAGTCATTTCTTGCTTCGGTGACACCGCCTGGACAATCGACGATTCCAGTGATTCCTATGACTGATGCTGAAAGGATTACATCCTTAAAAAGTCTAGGGTAAAGGAGTTAGAAAAATTGACGGGATCGGTTCCATGGTTGTTAGCTGAGAATCTTTCTTTAGCACAGCAGTTGGTCACTGTTAGTGAGTCTTATCGCACATTGATGAAGATTCATAACACATTGCTTGATGACTGCACTGCTCAACGCCTGAAGCTTGACAACTTAGAAGAACTTGTTTTGAGTTTACATCAGGAACAGTCAGCTCAGGGGGAGATTAGGGTTTATAAGGCAGCGTGCAAAGAAGATGAGCTGAAGCTGAAAAGGAGACATGACAGAGATGATGATCCCAGTGCAAATAAAGATAGTGAGCCGACTGGTCCTTCAAAGACTAGTGAGCAAGCTACACTTCAGGGGGAGTCTGAGTTTGCTGGTATTGGTGCTAGTTCTGGTGCTAGTGGGAGTGGAGCTGGTGAGAAGTAGTTATATGTTGTATTTGAAACTGATATACTTTTGTAATCTTAGATTGATTGTAATATTATTTATAATCTTTTAAAGATTAATGTTTTGTAAGTATATAAGTTACGTTGATATAAGATTTAGACTTGTGATTTTATAAATAACAAGTAAAAATTATATAAGATTAATTATATAAGATTTGAATTTGAGATATGTTTATAACAAATTAAAATTATATAAGATTAATGATTAAATGTGATTATACGATTGAGATAAATAAAGAAAATTCTTAGATTGATTCAGAGAAATCAATGAAAGAATTTATATTATATTATCTAATTCGTGTTATTTAAAATGATTACAGAAAAGAATGTTGAAAGTGATTCTGATATTGAGATTGTCGATGAAGTTGAAGCGGAAGTCGATTATGATCTAGAGGAAGGTGAGTTTGTACCTCCTGAAGATTGGACTTCTGTTGTCAATATTGGATTAGTTGAAGGTGTTGATCTTGATGCTAATATAGATGAACACATCATAAATCCTTCAAGAACAAATGTGACTATTCAGGATGAAGAAGGAGAAAAAGTTATAGATTTAGATGAATATCTGAATGAATCAACTGATTCTGATTTTGAAGAAGATCTTCCTGATTGTCATAAAGATAATCCGATCTTTAAACCTTTGGAGAAGAAGAAAAAGGTGAAGACTGCGATATCAGAAATTGATATTACTGGATAGCGAGTACCGAAGAAAGGTATAATCGGTTGGTATTATGACGCAGATTTAAAGCTTTTTGCAATTAAAAGGTATGATGGGGTTTAATACTTTGAAAGAAAGCTTTCAGTTTTTAGTTCTTTACCGAGATTTGAAATACGAGACTTGGCTAGAATGGAAATGAAGAACCCTAGTAATGATCCTTATGGAAGATATGTCGAAAGGGTAATCAAGATTGAGGGTTTGTCAATGAAGTTTGAAAGAATTAAGCCAAGAGTCAGAAAAACTATTAAATTAAATGAAAGAAGTCAAAGAATGGGAAGACGAATGCGTAATATAGATGAACACATCATAAATCCTTCAAGAACAAATGTGACTATTCAGGATGAAGAAGGAGAAAGAGTTATAGATTTAGATGAATATCTGAATGAATCAACTGATTCTGATTTTGAAGAAGATCTTGCTGATTGTCATAAAGATAATCCGATCTTTAAACCTTTGGAGAAGAAGAAAAAGGTGAAGACTGCGATATCAGAAATTGATATTACTAGAAAGCGAGTACCTAAGAAAGGTATAATCGGTTGGTATTATGACGCAAATTTAAAGCTTTTTGCATTTAAAAGGTATGACGGGGTTCAATACTTTGAAAGAAAACTTTCAGTTTTTAGTTCTTTACCGAGATTTGAAATACGAGACTTGGCTAGAATGGAAATGAAGAACCCTAGTAATGATCCTTATGGAAGATATGTCGAAAGGGTAATCAAGACTGAGGGTTGGTCAATGAAGTTTGAAAGAATTAAGCCAAGAGTCGGAAAAACTATTAAATTAAATGAAAGAAGTCAAAGAACGGGAAGACGACTGCGTAAAAAGATTTATCCAGCAGTTAAGTGCGTACAGCAGATACCGTTGAAGCTTATGCCTCAGGATATTCTGGGAAATATGAAGAGATGGTATGTAGAAGCTGGAACTGGTGAAGCTGTGGTTTTTGAAGCTGGTGATGAAG
This sequence comes from Pseudognaphalium luteoalbum, assembly GCA_963422505.1. Lineage (NCBI taxonomy): Eukaryota > Viridiplantae > Streptophyta > Magnoliopsida > Asterales > Asteraceae > Pseudognaphalium > Pseudognaphalium luteoalbum. Next base: position 22,222,696 of record OY730196.1, on the reverse strand, counting down.
TCGAAGATGGAGAAAAAGAACTTTTGAGAATATATGATCATCGACACTTAGTGAATCTTTCCAAGAATGATCTGTTGATGTTATACAAGAACAAGATCACTGCTATTGAAGGTTGGGGAGATTTAGGAAGAGATTATCAGCTGATGGTTAAAACTTGCATTAAACTGAAGATGTATGCTGGGAGTAAAATTTACAAGTAAAGATCAAAGATATTTTTGAAGAAATAGATGCTAGAGCTATTGTCAAGGGAAGTCTATTGGGACATGTTATTGTGACAATAGATCTAGCTTGTAATAGTACTAGAAATTTATTGTAATCAAGTTTGTAAATTGGTTTTGAATTGTAATGAATATATCGGTTGGTAAACATTTTAGAGTTAAATGTTAAATATTGAAAAATGTTGACCAAGGTTCACCAAGAACCTGCGATGCGAACTGAGTTGGGTTCGCAGGGCAGGTCTGCGAGGCGAACTAACTGGTTTCGCTGGGCCAACTTGGGCTGCGAATCGAGTCGGATCGCAGAGCCTAGAAGCTGCGAACCGAGATGTGTTTATAACCAAATTAGGTTTGAAACCTAATTAACATTTGCAAATTGATAACTACGAACGAATTGAACTTTCCAGAGCTTTCAACATAATCTAAGGGTTAGGTATTGATCGATTAACATCAGTTATAATCAATACAAAACATATTAGATTATTGATTTCACTAATACTTGTGAAACAAACCGTTTACAATCCGTAAACACCGTATTAAGGGATTCCGCACCTTAATACCTTAAGATAACCTCGTTATCAATCCTAATACATACGGACTTACATTTCAGAAATTTCATCCAATCACATATCATCATAACATTCTTCCAACAATATCCACATCCATGCAGTCACTAAAAAATATTACTTTACAAGAAACTAATTGCATCACCACAAACAATCAAACGTTAGTACTTATGGGACACCCAAGCCTTGATAGACTTGGGTTGTCCATGGTCATTCATAATCATCTCATCAATGAGTTTATGATATTTTAAAAACTCAGAAGATTTCATTGATGCTTTGTTTGTGAATTTGGGTTTCCAAACCTGTTTAGGTTCAGATGATTTGTTTTCAACAATGTTGTGCTGTTGAACTTGAGGTCTACTAGGCACAACTTTGTTTACTCTTGCCATAGGTTTTGGAGAGTTTGATGCACAACTAGATACAAGCGTATACGAACGACGCCTTGAAAAAGGTTTTGAAAAAGAATTCCTGAAAGAGGAAGTTCTTGGCATCCCTCTACCAAACCTATCTAGGGATAATAACTTACAATCCCTAATAATATGGACCTGTTGACCACAACGATAACAAGAACGACGCTCCACAAAAGATGTATTCCAATGAGTTCCCTTAAATCGTTTCGGTGGAGGATAGTACACATAAGGTCTTTTAGCAGGAACATTTGTTGAACACGCACTCTTAGGTGTACATGTTGAAGTAGATGTTCCCGAGGTTGAGTTAGTAGATTTAGAATCCCTGTTAACATTTTTAACTTTGAAAGATTCATTATCAACTTTAGCTTTGCCTTTGCATTTAAAATAGTCAGGTTTGACAGTTATTTTCTCAACCTTAATGGTAGACACTTCAGGTATATCTTCTACCTCTTCAACACTAATGGAAGGTGAACTTTTTGTCTTAACAAACTTAGGCAAGGGATACTCTGGCCTCTTGGTTTTCTCATTTGCCTGTTTTTTTTCCTTAGCTTCTTTTGATTTAATACTATAAAGCAATGCATAATCGACTGGAATCTCTTCAGTGCCTTCCTTAACAGGCATAGGACAGTATTCGGCATGGGAAGGTGGTGGGACTTGAGTATAACCAAGTCCTGCCTTCTTTTTACCGCCTGTCCCTTGCTTATTAACGATTTCATTAAAGACAAAAGTTGCGGATGAAGAACCTAAAATTTTGCTTTTATGGTTATCGTACTCACTTTTTAAATAAGAGAGCTCTTTATTTAACAATTCAATTTCAGTAAGATAGCTGTTGATAGCATCTTGTTGACTAAAAACTTTTGATTTGTAAGTCTCTGTCTCTAACTTATATGCCTCAATTTTCTTATCATAAAGTTTCTCATTAGCTTTAAGAAAAATTTTTGATTCAGTAAGTTTGACAACTTTTTCTCTCAAGTCTACATTCTGTATTTGACAAATCTCTAAAGAAGCAGTTAATGTAATACACGATATGCAAGTAAAAGGTTTCTCGGGTTCATCATGTACCTCAGCTGTATTAGAATCAACGTTTTTTATTTGAGCCACCATTGCAGTATGCTGATCTTCTTCTTTATTTACCACTATTTTCTTTTGACCATAAGCCTCTATAAGAGCGTCCCATAACTCTGTAGAAGTTGCTTGATTTTCAAATTTACTTATCACAACTTCTGGCAAACACATGGTAATCATCTCATATGCTCTATTGTCTTTGTCAAACTCTTCCCGTTCCTTGACTGACATTTGTGCTCTTGACTTAAGCACCCCATTGAGCCTTGCTTGCTCATATCGATCAATAGTATTAAACCAGTTCCACAACTTTGGATCATTGTGTTCAATAAAATTGCATAGCTTAATCTTCCAGTTAGCAAAATCACTATAGAACAAAGATGTAGAAGGAGGCATTTTCGTATCCATAGCCATTCCCTCAAAAATTGAATTCGAAAATTTCGACGACTTTCCGAGTATGGCAAAACTTTTCCGACTATGGCGAAACTTTCTCGACAGTAAAATTAAGCTCTTTTAATCTTAAAAACAAAATTTAAAATTACCAAAATTTTCACGTTTTTCCCGCCAAAATTTCATCCGAAAACGTCAAAAAATGACCGGGTAAAATGAAACTTTTTCCAGGATAAAATTGAAAACTTTTAAGCCTATGGAAAAATTTTGAAAACGCAATTTTTTTTTTTTATTTTTTTACGAATCTAGAGCGACACTAGGTAAGTGTCGCGGCTAGGAAGTGTCGCTTAACAGGTAGTGTCGCTACGTAAGTGTCGCACAATATCAGATGGCGACACTAGGGTAAGTGTTGCTAAAAATCACAAGTGACGCTATGAAGTGACGCACTAAAGTGACGTTATGAAGTGACGCACTAAAGTGACGCATTGTAGTGATGCACTGAAGTTATGCACTAAAGTGATGCGCTGAAGTGATGCACTAAAGTGACGCACTGAAGTGACGCTAGAGGGTAAGTGACGCATTAAGTGACGCACGAAGTGACGCTATGAAGTGACGCATTAAGTGACGCACTAAAGTGACGCACTAAAGTGACGCTAGAGGGTAAGTGACGCACTAAAGTGATGCTAGAGGGTAAGTGACGCACTAAAGTGATGCTAGAGGGTAAGTGACGCTAGAGGATAAGTGACGCACTAAGTGACGCTGGTAAGTGACGCTCGAAGTGACGCTAAATCGCGGCTGTCAGCTCCAAAAACCCTAAAAATCGAAATTTTCGAAACCCTAACGAAAATTAACGAACGGCAGATGAACTAGCACCAAAAATCAACCCAAAAATCAATATAATCAACACAAATAACCCAAAAACGAATTATAATCAATTAATACCTTCGCGAACAATCGAATACGCTCAAAATAACGATCCGAAATCGTCGAATCCTTGATTCACGGCTCTGATACCAATTGTGGATCCCTTGTGCCGGATCAAATCAGATCGTATAATCAATTGTAAGCGCGGAAATCAAACAATCAATTACAAACATTTTCTATAAGCTTTTTGTATATATTCACAATTGAATCGTAAAGCTATACAATCACAAACTCGTTTCTCTCCTCTCTACTCTCACAAAAACGGCTCAAACACTTTCACAGTATGTCTAACCCTAAAACTGAATTCGAATCCTCTATTTATACTAAATCTACCCTACCTGCGACACTAGCCAAGTGTCGTAGGAGCCGACCAATGCGACACTAGCTAAGTGTCGCATACTGCGACACTGACCTAAGTGTCGCATGTCAACATTTGTGTATATTTTCTATTTCACTATTCGTTTACAGACTCGCATATACACACTAAACACTATACATATGCAGACTAATTGACTTTGACAATTACAAACATTTTGACCAACTGACTGACACACAAAATGCACCAACAGGATTTCTGGATAACCCTTTCTCAGAAATTTCCGGGTTTTCAAAGGGGATATGATGTTGAGTCCCGTCCCTCCGGTCTCCCCCTGTAGGACCAAGGTTCAACCGACGGCGAGAGAAATACGAATGATTTTATCGTAACAAATGATTTCGGCTCGATGATTGGACAACCAGTCCATATCAACGATAACGTCGAAACTTCCGATTTCAACAGGCATAAGGTCGATTGAGAAGGTCTCGTCGGCTAGGTTTAAGGTGCAATTGGGTATCACCCTATCGGTTTCTATGAGTTTACCATTCGCAGGTTCTACGGTATACTTAACATCTAAAGCAATAGGTGCGATATCAAGTAGGGGGCAAAACTCATAAGAAATAAAGCTTCAATCGGCACCAATATCAAACAGAATAGAAGCAGATAAGTTGTTGAGGAGGAACATACCCGTGACCACATTCGGGTCCTGACGGGCATCCCCAGAGTTGAGTACGAACGATCTTCCCCTTGAGTTGTTGTTGTTGTTGTTTTTGTTGCCCTTGTTCTTGTTTTTAGGACATTCATTTCTGAAGTGTCCCACTTCCCCACACCCAAAGCAGGATTTGGGTTATCTGGCATTGTTGTGAGAGGTGTTGTTGTTGGATTTGGGGGCTCGACAATCTCGGGTCAATTGCCCGTACCTCCTGCAGTTGTTGCAGGGAGTACTGCATAGACCGTCATGGTGGTAGTTGCACTTGGAACAGTATGGCCTGTCTCTAGTGTAGCTACGGTTGGGCTCAGAATTAGTAGTGTAAACTTGGATGACATTGGATTTCTTATTCTGGTTGTTGTGGTGTTCAGACGATTTGCATTTGTTGTTGTTGGAGGAGGATGTGTTGGATGTCTCACGGCTGACAACCATAGCCATGAGTTCATGTGCCAACCGGATTGCACTCTCAACGGTGGTTGGCTTTGATGAGGCGACGTTCACCTGAATATTCTCAGGGAGGCCGCGGATGTACCTCTTGATGCATTTCTCCTCCGGGTCAACCAAACCCGGGCATAACAAAGCGAATTGCTGGAATCTGGTGGTATATCCAGCAATGTCAGTTCCCTGCACTGTCAAGTGCTAGAATTCTTCCTCCAGACGGTGCAGTTCTTCTTCGGGATAGTATTTTTCCCTAAGCTTTTTCTTCAGTTCAGCCCAAGGAAGCTGATAAACCAAGATCTATCTAATAAACTATTAGATAAACACAGTTTTGAATGATTACTAAGAAGTTTGCGGAATAACACTTAGTAATAAAATGAAGATCAGTAACAATAAATCAACAACAGAATAATAAAAAGCTTCAATCTTATTAATTATATAAGACGAATACATTGAGTTGTATTAGGGTTACAAAACCTTGAAGCTGCGCAAAAACTCATAACCTAATCTAGGTTAAGGATCTCTATTTATAACACATAGAGTCCTGCTAAACAATCTCCTATAATTATGGAAGCAGTTACAATCCATAATTATTCAAATTCTAACTTCCCTCCTATTCTAGATATAAACAGTGTTAACTACCACAACTATACAAACAGTGGTAATTCCTATAACAGTGTTAACACTTGTACAATTTACTAGACTAGTATACCAACAGTGGTAACTAGCCTAAGCAGTGTTAACTGTTGTAAACAAGCTGACAGTGATAACACTAACACTTGAAACTATTACTAACAGTTGTAACTCTTGTCTTCAATCTTCAATAGCAGTTGTAATCTTCTACTAACAGTGGTAACCACTTCACCAGCAGTGGTAATCCATGAAGACTTCATCTAACAGTTTTAACTCTGAAGACAGTGGTAACCAACAGACTAACAGTTGTAATACCAGTAGTAATAATAACACTAACAGTGTTAATACCTTCTGACAGTTGTAATACCAGTAGTAACAATAACACTAACAATGTTAATACCTTGTGCATTATTCAACAACATTAGTAACAGCAGAAATCTTATTTCCCAACAGAAGCTGGTTTGCTATCTCAATGCCCATAGAGTTTGCGTGGGTATTCCACCACATAAGTGCACCTTCCTAAAAGGTGTAGGCAGAAAACTTGACTTTGTTATTTTCCGTATAGTTGCAGAGGTTGAAGACGGATTCCATACGTTCAATCCACCTGATTAGGCCAATAGCACCTTCCGTGCCTTTGAAGTAGAGCGGTTTGCAGCTAAGAAAATCCTTGTAAGAGCAAGGTTTGATAACAGGGGTATTGACTGGGTTTCGTCATTACTTCAAGAGTTTCGAGGTGAATCCCGAGCAGCCAAAGCATCGGCCATTGCTCGAGATACGACAGCAGCAAGTTCAGCATCACTATAACTTTTCTTCTTTGGCGGCATGATTCTTCAAGAGAGAAACAAGTGGCACATGAGAAGTTGTACCAGAATGATAATTTGATAGATGTACATATATTAAAGCGGTAATATACAACATCACAAAGTGAAAATTAACAATGTAAGATAGTCGAGAGAAATTGTCGATTGATATTACGATGTTAAACGATTACAGACAATTTCGAGTTACATGTCCCAAAAGTTAAAGGATTAGATTTTTAATAAAAGGTGTCAGGAATTGTTACATCCGGTCGAATTACATAGGTCCTACGAAAGCATGATAAAGTACAGATTTAGCCTTATCTAATCCTGACGTAGATTGAGTTGCGGTAGTAGTGCGGTGAGATGGTCTACAGATTCTGCAAGTCTGCTAACCGTTCGGAGGGCGTCCTTGGTTTCCCTTAGACGTGTCTCGCACTGATTCAGCCTTGATTGTAGGACTGAGATTTCATTTTGGCTGCCAATCACTTTGATTTGACGTAAAAAGTCACGTTTTTGTGTACATAATCCCCACTTTTTTAGCCCAAAATGGATGAAATCATTCAATATCAATACTTTTTCACCAAAATTCATTATTAAGGCTAAAAATAAGGCATTGCTTCAAAAATCAAGTAAAATGGCTAAATAACATACAAAACAAAGCATAAACGATACGGTCACGTTCTACGAGCACTTTTTAGCATATTACCTTGAAATTTTCTTTGATAAGTTCATTATGATCTTCAGGTAATTACGATCACGTGGATATAAAGAACGCTGAAAACGGATCAAGAATGAAGAAGTTATGGCCAAACGATGTTCGACTAGTGCACAAGACTTACGATCCAGCACACAAGGCAACGACCACGGCCTACACACCCCCACAGGGGCCGTATACCACCCTCTAGGGGCCGTATATGCCCCCATAGAGGCCGTATACCCCCTCTTTGGGGCCGTATATCCCCCTGTAGGAGTGGTATACCCCCTCTTCGCGGCCGAATATATACCAAATTCTCTGCTATATCATTGTTGAATGAAACAGATAACTTTGCATGCCTTAAGCTTCTTTAACAAAAACTCATATCATATTCTCTGTCAGTGAGCATCCAAATCATAGTAGCATCATCAAAAATAACTTGATGAACACCTGGATTACTGACATAGATCCACTGCTTGACATTTCTGAAAGTATTGAACTCAAACCTGAATCTTTCTGGCTCATACATCATTGAAATCCCATACCATACACCCAATTCATAAACACTATCAAACTTCTTGGTGCTTAGTCCTTTCTCAGATCCAATCTCATATGATCTGTTCAAGTCTTCTCTAACAATTACCCTGATCAACTCTTTAAATGACCTCCAATATGAGACATAAGTATCTGCCCTTTCAACTCTAATTTTCTCACATTTAATTGGAATTGAAAATTTTACAACAGACCAATCATTGATTCCAGGAGAGTTATCAGGTGGAAGATATACCTGTAAAGGTTGCACCACAATCAAATCTTCCAAATTCAACTTATTCTTAGGCAGATCAGGGATTGATGCAAGTTCTTGTCTCCTCTTCTGTTTCTTCTCAGTACTTATTCTTTCCCTTTCCTTTTCATCTTCTATCTGTTTATCAAATTTTTCTTTCTTTTTCTTTTCTCTTTCTGCTTTTTCTTTGGCTTTCTTATCTTCTTCTGCTCTCTTAGCAGCCTCAGGGTTTAGAAATGTATCCCTATCCCAGATTCTTTGTAGATTCTCAAGAGACATGGCATTAAGTCTTGCAGTTGAAATATTACCACCTCTTAGCTTCAAAATCAGATTTCTTTTCTGTTGAGCTTTTGTCAAAGGTTTATTCCTCTTAGCAGCAGCTTTGGCAGCTCTAGACTTTTTCAATTCTTCTGCCTTCTTTTTCTTAAGCTGTTCCACCAGATATTCAATATCATCTTGTTTTTGCTCTCTCAGCTGTGCTTCATCCCACTCATCAACCTATTCCTTAGTTATTTTCACAAATTTGCCAGGTTCTATCTCAACATCAATCATTTCCTCTGCTATCACATCTGCATTTATCTCAGCAAATAACCTCTGTGCATATTCATCATCATTCATTGTAGCTTCAGGAGGCATGGTTTTCTGCTTTTTCAATTTTGGCTCTTCCTCCAATATACCCTTACCCTTATCCTTAGGGTCAATCTTGGGCATAGATTGTGCAGCAGCAGGTGCAGTAGTAGGTTCTCTAATCTGAACTGGAGGTAAGGTGGTGGTTTTCTGCTTCTTAGCTTTGACAGACTGCACAGGAATTGATTTCTGCCTTTTAGCCTGTGAAATCTTCTCTTTCTCTTGTTGTTTCTCACCTTCAATATTTTCATTGACCTTCTCAGTTTCTTGATGAATTGGTGTTTCCATCTCTATATCCTCATCAATGTGCTCACCAACACCATCATCATTCTGTTCATCATCACCCTTCTTCCCATCATCTTTCTTTTCTTCATCACCTTTATTTGTCCAATATTTCTCCCCCTTTTTGAAAGCATTCTCTGCAGAATCACCTTCAACCACCACATACTTCTTCCCTTCTTTCAAAACCTTAACAACAATATACTCCAGTTGAGCAACCCTCTGCTGTAAATTTGCAATCTGTTCATCCTTCTTTTTATTGTTTCTCCTTTCCACCCTAAACTTCTCCCACACATAATCTATCATTCTTGTCAATTCCAGGTTATTTCTAGCCTCATCACCATCAGAATGTGACTTCCTAGGTGAATCATTGACAGGTGCATCAAAACCTGTATCATACCTATTATGATCAACATATTCCCCTTGGTTATTGGTACTGGGACCACCAAAATCATCTACAGGAGTAGAATCATGTTTTGGTGTTGCCTCTGCTTGGGTCTTATTGATGTTACTTCTGTCCTGCTCTGCCAGTGGGCTAGAAGCAGTAGAACCAGCCCTTACAGAATGGTCACCCCTCTCCTCATGGACCACATGCTATTCATGACCCCTGTCATTGGACTGAGATGACTGAGCAGCATGATCCTCAGTCACCTGGTGTGTAGCCCTTTTGGCTTTCCTGGTGTAAGTTGTAGTGAATCTGTTCCCTTGTTGTTCATTGTTACCCCCAGATGTTGTGGGATAAGAAGGAATGGGTTGTTCCATTCTTTCAACAACTGGTTCAGCTTCTGTTGGTGGTACAGATGCTGTGGTGGAGGGTGCAGGAAGCATTGTTGAAAACAATGTTGTTACCCTCCCAGAAAACATAACACCTTTGATAGAGGTATCTCTCTTCATATTTGAAAATACTTTTGGTTTAAAAGAAGAGATACCTATTATCTTATCCAAGGCTGGCAAATCAGATATTTGTTCATTTAGAAAACATTGCACAAACCTTGGATACATTAAAAATTTAATTTTAGGTTGGTTAATGTTTCTTAGCATACCAGCAAAAATAAAGTTGGAAAAATTAAAGTTTTGACCAGTAGCTAAGCATACCAATGCATATGCTACATTACTGCTAAATTGTTCAAAAGATGAACGTTTAGATGATAAACAGTGCAGTAATGTATGGATTAGAAATCTCCATTGGTATGAAAACATAGTTTTCTGAAAAACATACCCACCCAAGTTCCCCTCATATCCCATTCGTTGTAAATTAAAGTATAAAGCTTCATCAGAAATTGAAGTTATACCTTGTTCATCCTGAAGATGAATAGAAGAACGAATGGATGCTTCAGAAATAACCACTTGGTGCCCAGCAACTGTAGAAACAATTTTTGGAACACCTGCTTCTTCCTCAATCTTTGCTTTAACCCAGAATTCATTAATATGATCATATGAAATTCTGGGTGAAACAGTAAGCGCATGGTGAATGGTAGAATTACGCAGAAAATCAATGATCTCTACGTAATCATTGGCTATTGAGGGTTTTACCAGATAGGCAATCATGTTTTGATCCTTGCCTAAAGCGAGTTGAGGTGTGGTTGATGAAGAAGAAGCCATGAAGAATTTGTGAATGGTTTGCGATAGCAGTGGTTATAGGGTTTATGAAATCAGTGGTTATGAAAGCGTAAAAGAAAATGTACAAGTGTTGGTGATATTTATACTGTTAGTTTCAATGACCTAATTTGAACACTAACAGTGGAAACCATTTTAAAACAGTGGAAACCATTTTAAAACAGTGGAAACAATAAGAACTAACAGTATTATACATGTAAATAATACTAACTTTGGTACACTAAGTGAATGGAAATAACCCCTGACCAAAGGAATTATTACTCAACACTAGTGATTGCATTAGTATTATTATATATATATATATATATATTTTTTAATAAAAAGAACAGAAAGATAAATACTGATAGTGAAATTTCAACTTGATAGTATAAACAGTGATAACTGATTATACTAACAGTGTTAAGATTTACACTAACAGTGGACATAGTGGAAACAGTGGAAACTGTTTACACTAACAGTTATAACTGAATAGTGAAAACAGTGGAAACTGTTTACACTAACAGTTATAGTTGTTTCTGCTGACAGTGATAACCTACAAAGAGTTAGTTCAACACAAACAGTGATAACAATAGAACTAACAGTGGAAACAAAATAACTAACAGTGAAAATAAAATAACTAACACATACAGTGATAATTGAATAATAACAGTGATAATTAGGAAAGCCAAACAGTTGTAAGACTCTTATCACTGTTAGTATCGATTACAACTACCAGCATCTAATCCTTAAGCATTATAGAGATGTTTTATAAAATAATTATGGAAAAACAACTTAAATAGATTTAATTAGACCAATACGTGTAATCAGAAATGTAAATCTTCCCACATCAAAGGCTTTGGTGAACAGATCTGCAAGTTGATTGTCAGTATGGACTTTAATAATCTGAATAAGTCATTTTTCATTACAATCTCTGATAAAATGATAACGAATCTCTATATGCTTAGTTTTAGAATGTTTAACAGGATTATTGATGATGCTGATAGCAGAAGTATTATCAATATAAATAGGAGTATGTAAGAAAGTTAAACCATAATCAAGCATTTGATTCTGAATCCATAAGACTTGAGCACAGCAACTTGCAGCAGCTATATACTCAGCTTCAGCAGTAGATGTTGATACAGTTGTCTGTTTCTTGCATTGCCATGAGATTAACCTTTCTCCTAGAAATTGACATCCTCCTGATGTTGACTTTCTGTCCATGCTAGCTCCCCCATAGTCACTATCTGAATATGCTTTTAGATCAAAAGGTGAATCTTTTGGATACCAAAGACCTAGATCAGATTGTCCTTTTAAGTATCTAAAGATTCTCTTGACAGCATAGAGATGTGATTGTTTTGGACAGGTTTGAAATCTGGCACAGATACAAACTGCAAACATTATATCTGGCCTAGAAGAAGTTAAATACATCAATGATCTAATCGTTGATCTGTACAGATGTACATCAACTTCCTCCCACTCAGGGTCTGCAGATAGTGGCTTGTGTGTCTCCATTGGTGTACTAGCCACTTTTGATTCAGAATATCCAAATTTAGTAAGTATGTCTTTGACATATTTACTCTGATTTATGAAAGTACCATCTGAACTCTGCTTGACTTGAAGTCCCAAAAAGAAAGTGAGTTCCCCCATTGAACTCATCTGGAACTTTTGATGCATTAATTTTTCAAACTCCTTGCACATATCATCATTTGTAGACCCGAAAATGATGTAATCAACATAGACTTGCACCAGTAAAATATCACTTTGATTCCTTTTGGTGAACAGAGTCTTATCAATAGTGCCTCTTTTGAACCCATTCTCTAATAGATACACAGATAAAGTCTCATACCAAGCCCTGGGGGCTTGATGTAGACCATATAATGCCTTATCCAATCTGCAAACTTTATCTGGATAGCTAGGATCTTCAAATCCAGGTGGTTGACACACATACACCTCATCATCAATCATGCCATACAGAAAAGCACTTTTGACATCCATTTGATAGACTGTGAAACCTTAAAATGTAGCATATTCTAGGAATAGTCTAATGGCTTCTATCCTTGCAACAGGAGCAAAAACATCATCATAATCAATCCCTTCTTCCTGTGTATAACCTTGTGCCACCAGCCTTGCCTTATTCTTGATTACAATCCCTCTTTCATCCTTCTTGTTCTTGAAGATCCATTTGGTGCCAATTGCCCTTTTTCCTTTTGGCAGATCTACTAGTGTCCACACATTCTGAATCTTGAACTGTAACAACTCCTCTTGCATTGCCTCAATCCAACTAGGGTGTTTAAGAGCTTCTACTACCTTCTTAGGTTCAATTTGAGAAAGAAAACACACATATAGAGATGTATGTATTTCTTCTTCAGTGATAGTAGTTTGCTGTCTTGTTTGTACACCACTGTAAACATCCCCAATCACCTATTCCAGAGGATGATTTTTGTTCACATGAAAATTAGATGTTGATGTCTCTGGAATGATTTCCTCCAAATTGGTAAGATTACCATGCTGCTCAGAACTTTCATTGGATGGTGTTTCAATTTGTTCTGAATCCTCCATACTTTGAGATGATGTTTCTGGTGGTTCTTCTGTCTCCAAATGCTGTGATGACTGTGGCAGAACAGAAGAAAATACCTCTGGAGGATCAGGAGTCCAGATTGGAAAGATAATGTACTCCAAAGATTCTTTATTCTTTTCTGAGAACATATCTGATGTAGCCTCACAAACTCTATCTGCTTTACTTGATGTGGTACCTGTGCATGTACCTGTACTAGGATTGACAGTTGTATATCTAAAAGCAGTGTTAAGAGCATCAATATCAAACAAAGACTTAGGACCTATTCCATCAGGATTAATGATATTCTCATTAAAAGTGACATTCATTGATTCTTCTATGACTCTGGTCCTTTGATTGAAAACCCTATATGCTTTACTCTGAGTAGAATATCCTACAAATACACCCTCATCTGCTTTGCTTTCAAACTTTCCTAGGTGATCTTTGGTATTCAAAATAGTACAAGAACATCCAAATGATTTTAAGAAACTAACCAGTGGTTTGTTCTTAAACAACAGCTCATATGGGGTTTTGAAATAAGGCTTAATTACAGTTACCCTATTCTGAACATAACAAGTTGTGCTAACTGCTTCTGCCCAAAAAGACATAGGTATTTTTGCATCAGCTAGCATGGTTCTTGCAGCCTCAATTAGTGTCCTATTCCTTCTTTCAGCAACTCCATTCTGTTGAGGAGTTCTAGGAGCACTAAACTCTCTCTTAATGCCTTTTTCATCACAGAATTTATCCATCTCATAATTTTTAAATTCTGTTCCATTATCACTCCTGATGATTTTAACTCTTATATCTAATTGGTTCTCAATCTTAGTTATAAATGATCTAAGTATTTCACCTGTCTCATCTTTTGTTCTAAGAAAGAAAACCCATGTAAATCTGGTATAATCATCAATTACAACAAGGCAATAAGATCTTTTTCCCATACTACTTATACTTGTTGATCCAAATAAGTCCATATGCAGTAAGTATAGAGGAGTACAGTTTGAATTTACTGCTTTGGACTTAAAAGAAGTTTTGTGTTGCTTCCCCTTTAGACAAGAAACACAATGATCATCACATGAATAGACCTTCTCAGGTAAACCCCTAACAAGCTTGTTTTTGACAAGTTTATTAATGGTTTTGTAGTTCATGTGACACATCCTTCTATGCCACAAAGTAGACTCATTTAAATTTGCTTTAGAAATCAGGCAATTTAAATCAGGTTGAGGTGCCATGTTTGCTAAGTCACACTTATAGACATTATCTTGCCTAGGAATTCTCATTAAAATCATTTTTTCTGGAATTTTAAACTCCTTAGACAGAATAAGACATTCAGTGTCAGTAAAATGAACATGGTTCTTTTTATCTGTGATTTGACTCACACTTAGCAAATTGTACCTCAATTGTTCCACATAATAAACATTTTCAAAGCTTAACTTGGCACTTTGAACAACTCCTTTGCCTGTGATCCTTCCACCTTTTGGATTGCTTCCAAATGCTACATATCCACCATCAAATGATTTGAAGTTCTGTAGCTTTTCCTTATCTCCAGTCATGTGCCTTGAGCAGCCACTGTCGATATGCCATAAACTTCTTGGCTTGCCCTGCACACAAACAAACACAGAGAAAATTAATTTCTCTTGGGAACCCAAACCAATTTGGCTTTGGGTTTCCCTGATGCATCAAGGTAATCAACTTTCTTAAAGATTATTGATTTTGATGCATTGTTAGATTTTGAACATCTGGGAACATTTGATTGAAAAGGTGTCCAAATCCAACTAATTTTAGACTTAACAGTGGGTTTTGGTCTAACAGTGTTAACTGAAGGTCCAAAGTTATGTCTAACCGTGTTAAACCTGTTATAACTGTTATTATGTCTAACAGTGGTAAAATAATTAACACTGTTAGTATTCCTTACAGTGTTATTTACTCTACCAGTGGAAACTGTTGAATTAACAGTGTTAACAGTTTTAACAGGTTTACCACTGTTTGTTTTAACTCCTTTTTCCACGGTTTTAGTCTTTAAACTGTTGGCTAAATCTTTATTTTTGTTCCTGCAGTGGAAACCTTTGCAGCACCCATAGCTTGATTTGCCCTATAATTCATCTTTCTAGCAGCAGTTGTATGATTAACTTTAGATTTAAAATTTTGTTTGTTAACCATATTAGCTGCTGTCCATG
The DNA here is from genome assembly GCA_963422505.1 of Pseudognaphalium luteoalbum. Taxonomy (NCBI): domain Eukaryota; kingdom Viridiplantae; phylum Streptophyta; class Magnoliopsida; order Asterales; family Asteraceae; genus Pseudognaphalium; species Pseudognaphalium luteoalbum. The sequence goes on along the minus strand of OY730196.1, from coordinate 22,207,525 downwards.
GCTTTTTCACATTCTTTTGATATGTTTTTGGATTATGAAAACACTCATGTTGAAGATGATTATTTCTGCCACATATAAGGCATAACTTTTCTTTAATCACAGTCACATTATTCCCCAGTTTTTGAGTCACCATTTGATTCCAATTCCTTTGGTTACCTCTGGGAATATGTTTTTGAAAATTTTGGTATTTAGAAAAGCTATCCTTACACTTGCACTTATCACATGTATTCACATCAGTTGTATGATTCACAGAAACAGTTGTTTTCACAGCATTCCTAACCTTCCTTTGAAAATTCCTAGGTGTGTTAGGTGTGATTTTCTCATGTTTTTCATGATGTTTTTCCTTCTCTTCAAACATTTTCTTACCCTCTTCTAGTTTATTAACTTTTAGTTCTGTAACTAGATCAGTAATACTATTGCTGCTTTCACAAGATGATTTATCAGATTTATTGAACATATTAACATTACATTCAGATGTATCACACTCTTCATCATCTTCCTCAGTCCACTCATGAATTTCAACTTCATCTATGTTTACATCTTCTTTTAAACTGTTAACTGGGTCAACCTTTTTAACATCATCATTTAATCCTTCTTTAAGTAAATTTAAATCAATTTCAGTTTTTGAAGGAAAATAGTTGTTGTTATAAGGAGGAGGTACATTATTGTATCCTAACCCAGTCTTGAGTTTATCATGAATCTGAGAATTGATAAGTTTATTTACACTTTTAGATGCATTTTCTAAGTTACTTACATTAAGTCTTATGCTATCTCTTTCACATGTGACCTCAGCAAGTTTCTTAGTTAATAGTTCTACTTTATCTTTAAAAGTGTCTCTCTCCCACCTAGCATACTCAATATCATATTTAAACTGTGTTGCATTATCTTCAAATGCCTGAATCTGTTTTTCAAGATTTTCTATTACAGAGATTGTGTGTCTACTTTTGATTTCACACTGTTTTAGCTCATCACACACTTTCTGGTTATGATCTCTATAATGTTTCACAGTTTGTTTACACACAGTTGAGCACAATTTTATTTGTACCTCATAAGGAACTTCAGATTGCTTGTCAGACTCTGCTGTTGCCATGAAGCATTGATTCTTCACTTCATGCTCTTCCTGATCACTCCAATCCCATCCACATCCATCAACAGATACCAGTGCATTAGATGAAGTATCTTGGATTGGCACATTCTTAGTCTGACCAACATTTCCTCCACTTCTCTGGACAGTTCCTCTCTCATTCTGATCAACCTTAGGACTTCTGCACTCCCTAGCAAAATGTCCCATCTTGTGACAGTTGAAACATTCAACATTGCTTTTATCAAACCAGCTTGCATCACTCCTCTTCTGTGCAAAGTTATTCCTACCAGTTCTTTGCATAAACCTTTTTGCTCTTTGTGTGATTAAAGCAATCTGGAGTTTGATATCCATCTCTTCTAGATCATCTCCTTCAAACTGATCTAGATCTTCATTAGTAAGTGATGAATTCACATTACTGGCAAAGAAAGATTCTAAGATTTGATCATTAGAATGATTAGTAATAGATCCACTTCCTCTAGTCCCATAGGATGACCCTTTCTGACTTGATTCAGCCTTTGATCCAGACCCTGCCATAGACATAAAAGCTGAATTATTGTTGTTGCTCCCATATCCCACCTTCTTGATCTCTACCTCAGCTTCAAAATTCCTCAGATCATTGTATATATCTTCTAATTCCTTTGCTTCCAGATCTGTACTCTGCCTCAAACCAACAGTATACATGGTCCATTCATCACCCAAGGACCTCAAAAACTTCCTGCTCAAATCATCTTTGTCAATTTTCACTTGATGATTTTTCAGATCTCCTACAAGCTTTGAAAACCTATCAAAGGTTTGAGTCAGTGTTTCTGACTTTGCAGAATTAAAGTTCTCATATTGTTGTTTCAACAGAGATCTTTTATTCTTTTTGGTGTTATCATTACCATCAAATCTCTTCTCTATTGCTTCCATTAAAACTTTAGCATCTTGACATGCTTCAAAACGCCTTTGATATTCATTAGGAATAGATAACAATAGAGTACTCAAAGCTTTGTACTCTATAGATCTGACTTTTCTTTCTGCCTCAGATGTTGGTGGTGATCTTGGCTGTGGAACACCATCACTGTTGAGAGTCACTGGAGGACCATTAACCACTACTTCCCACATCTGATAATCTGTGAGAAGCATATATTGTCTGATTCTGTTTTTCCACAGATCAAACTCATCAGGTCTAAGCATTGGGATCTTAGTGACCTGAATTCCTTCACTACCTTCTGCCATTGCTTTGATTTATTAATTATAAAAATGATCAATAAAACAGTGAAAATGATCTTCCTGGATTCAAAACTAAAACCTGCTCTGATACCACTTGATAAACCAAGATCTATCTAATAAACTATTAGATAAACACAGTTTTGAATGATTACTAAGAAGTTTGCGGAATAACACTTAGTAATACAATGAAGATCAATAACAATAAATCAACAACAGAATAATAAAAAGCTTCAATCTTATTAATTATATAAGACGAATACACTGAGTTGTATTAGGGTTACAAAACCTTGAAGCTGCGCAAAAACTCATAACCTAATCTAGGTTAAGGATCTCTATTTATAACACATAGAGTCCTGCTAAACAATCTCCTATAATTATGGAAGCAGTTACAATCCATAATTATTCAAATTCTAACTTCCCTCCTATTCTAGATATAAACAGTGTTAACTACCACAACTATACAAACAGTGGTAATTCCTATAACAGTGTTAACACTTGTACAATTTACTAGACTAGTATACCAACAGTGGTAACTAGCTTAAGCAGTGTTAACTGTTGTAAACAAGCTAACAGTGATAACACTAACACTTGAAACTATTACTAACAGTTGTAACTCTTGTCTTCAATCTTCAATAGCAGTTGTAATCTTCTACTAACAGTGTAACCACTTCACCAGCAGTGGTAATCCATGAAGACTTCATCTAACAGTTTTAACTCTGAAGACAGTGGTAACCAACAGACTAACAGTTGTAATACCAGTAGTAACAATAACACTAACAGTGTTAATACCTTGTGACAGTTGTAATACCAGTAGTAACAATAACACTAACAGTGTTAATACCTTGTGCATTCTTCAACAACATTAGTAACAGCAGAAATCTTATTTCCCAACAGAAGCTGGTTTGCTATCTCAATGCCCATAGAGTTTGCGTGGGTATTCCACCACATAAGTGCACCTTCCTAAAAGGTGTAGGCAGAAAACTTGACTTTGTTATTTTCCGTATAGTTGCAGAGGTTGAAGACGGATTCCATATGTTCAATCCACCTGATTAGGCCAATAGCACCTTCCGTGCCTTTGAAGTAGAGCGGTTTGCAGCTAAGAAAATCCTTGTAAGAGCAAGGTTTGATAACAGGGGTATTGACTGGGTTTCGTCATTACTTCAAGAGTTTCGAGGTGAATCCCGAGCAGCCAAAGCATCGGCCATTGCTCGAGATACGACAGCAGCAAGTTCAGCATCACTATAACTTTTCTTCTTTGGCGGCATGATTCTTCAAGAGAGAAACAAGTGGCACATGAGAAGTTGTACTAGAATGATAATTTGATAGATGTACATATATTAAAGCGGTAATATACAACATCACAAAGTGAAAATTAACAATGTAAGATAGTCGAGAGAAATTGTCGATTGATATTACGATGTTAAACGATTACAGACAATTTCGAGTTACATGTCCCAAAAGTTAAAGGATTAGATTTTTAATAAAAGGTGTCGGGAATTGTTACATCCGGTCGAATTACATGGGTCCTACGAAAGCATGATAAAGTACAGATTTAGCCTTATCTAATCCTGACGTAGATTGAGTTGCGGTAGTAGTGCGGTGAGATGGTCTACAGATTCTGCAAGTCTGCTAACCGTTCGGAGGGCGTCCTTGGTTTCCCTTAGACGTGTCTCGCACTGATTCAGCCTTGATTGTAGGACTGAGATTTCATTTTGGCTGCCAATCACTTTGATTTGACGTAAAAAGTCACGTTTTTGTGTACATAATCCCCACTTTGCTAACCCAAAATGGATGAAATCATTCAATATCAATACTTTTTCACCAAAATTCATTATTAAGGCTAAAAATAAGGCATTGCTTCAAAAATCAAGTAAAATGGCTAAATAACATACAAAACAAAGCATAAACGATACGGTCACGTTCTACGAGCACTTTTTAGCATATTACCTTGAAATTATTCTTTGATAAGTTCATTATGATCTTCAGGTAATTACGATCACGTGGATATAAAGAATGCTGAAAACGGATCAAGAATGAAGAAGTTATGGCCAAACGATGTTCGACTAGTGCACAAGACTTACGATCCAGCACACATGGCAACGACCACGGCCTACACACCCCCACAGGGGCCGTATACCACCCTCTAGGGGCCGTATATGCCCCCATAGAGGCCGTATACCCCCTCTTTGGGGCCGTATATCCCCCTGTAGGAGTGGTATACCCCCTCTTCGCGGCCGAATACGCCCCATTTGCTACCGAATACGCCCTAATTGGTACCGAATACGCCCTATTTGATATCGAATACGCCCCTTTTGGTGTCGAATTCTATAGGTAGGGGGTGTATTTCAGTGTTAAAATGGAGCGAGGTTGCTAAGTGTAAAATCGAATCTTGGATGCCTATAAATAGAGGCTTAAACCTTCTCATTTCTCACCATTCACACCATTTAATCACACAACTCACTACACAATCCACTCACCACTTGCTCTCTAGTTTAGGTTAGTTAGTTAGTAGTTAGTTTCTCGTTAATATTTAACGGGACTAACGGAGGGGCTATTTTGTAATATTTGTTGAAGATACTTGGAGGGGTGCTTTTGTAATATTCGAGGCTCTGCTCATTGTAATCTTTCAGCTTATATTCCAACTACGCATTTATTACGGTTATCTTTTTCTTTATCTATTATAATGCATGCTATTGTTATTATGATAGATTTAGGATTCGTTGCCATGATTAGTGAGTAGTTAGCTTGTGTGTTTGTTGTGATGTAGTTAGCCGTTATAATGGGGGATGATGTTAACTTAAATATATAACTGAAAACTATGTCTGTTTAACTTTTCATCTATGATTATAAACTTTTCATCAAACTATCGACTTTCCTCCAATAAACGTGGTTAAAACCCTAAAAGACAAGGAGTCGCGAACCTTGTTCCGAGGGTAATTAATTATCTGTGCTATCTATGCATGGTCTGATTTCGAAGCTTTGGAAATACTGCTAAACCAAATGTATAGTACAACGTGAATAAATCAGGGATTTATTGGGTAATATCAAGTGAGGGCTGGGTTTATATCATAGATGGGTACGCTTTAATACAAACTAAGTTTAAGAGGGTTTAGAGTGACCTGAAGGTGCAACATGTGTGGAATACCGTAAAACGACCTATTACTTAGTATAGTGCTGGAACCACCTCTGGTGTAGTACAAACGCATGGAAGCTATGGAACGGTCGTCGGTATATACACCCTAACTTGCATTAGTGCGCAAGGCATGGAATGCCGTAAAACGTCTTAGTACCTCGTGTAAGTTTCGGAACCATCCTTTGGGAACGGTTCCCATACACCCAATCTATGGAACGGACATCGGTGTATACATTCTAATCAGCACTGGGTCATCCACCAGCTCTGAACCTAACAAACCTTCGATGAAAAGTTAACAGACGCTTTCCGAATTAGTTCTTAAATGCTCTATTTAAATTAGAATACTTTATGGTATCAAAGAACGGTCAGAAATTAAATATCGGTCTGTTTCCTTATTCATGCGCCCCAGGAGTTAACTCCAAAATGGGTCACTCGTCTTCACAGACAGTGTTGGGGGTAGAGCAGCCTGATCTGATCAGAATCATGACAACCTAGTACTCAGTGACATGCTATCTGAGGAATCAGATAGTAGGGTGCTAGTGTTGACACCATAAAGTACCTAAAACAGTAGAACACAAATACTTAGAAAGAACGTTTTCAAAATATCAAACCCAAAACATCATCTCCCCTTAGGCTAATGAAATCACAACAAACACTCCTCTCCATACTGATTATCACCTATTATTATTTTATTTTGCTGTTTATTTAGTTTAATTTAGGACCTAAGTAAAAACCATAAATCAAAATTCTTGTTTACAAACCCTACTAAATCGAATCGATCATCTTGACTGCTTGGTTTCACAATACGGTTGATCTTAAGAACGACCCTGAGTCATTACTTGTCGCTAAATACCCTTAGCCATAGTAAAACTTTGGTCCCCTGCTCTATAAATATAAAACCACCCGTCCGATCGCGCGGTCCCGACTGGGAGGTCTGCAACGACAAGGAAGCGATTCCTTGACCGACCGTCTGGGACCCAATCAAGTTTTTAGCGCCGCTGCCGGGAAATCAATCGTAAGACTCTTAGGCATCTTGATGAACTTTTCTATTTAGTTCCACCTTTAAATACCCGTAGTTTTTCTTTTCCTTGTTCTAACCGAAAATTCCTTCCCACAACACACAACGACAATCGACCAGATCATCTAGGAATAAACCACTTGTCTTCACACCTGATCCTGAGTCAATTATCCTCACAATTCGCAAAGAAAGATGTTGTCGCTTCCGACAGATGGCCGAACGGATCACTCTCGCTGACAACACCAAACCATCTATCAAAGGACGAGGAGGACCCATCAGCTATCCGGTAATTGAAGGCGCATCTTTCGAACTTAAACACCACATCGTTCAAGTCATCAAAGACAACTGTCAATTCCACGGTTTACCCCGTGATGACCCCAACGCCGACATCAACAAATTCATTCAGATTTCTAACTCTTACAAGTAGAACGGGGTTGAGCAGGATATAGTTTGCCTATACTTGTTCCCCTATTTTCTCGCTCTACATGCCCAGGCATGGTTTGAGGGACTTGAGACCGGCTCAGTCTCCTCATGGACGGATATGGCCACCAAATTCCTAACCAAATACTTCCCTCCGTCCAAACAAACCAAGTCCAAGAATGACATCACAAACTTCCACCAAGCTTGTGACGAATCTATCTATACGGCATGGGAACGATTCAAGATCCTTCTGAAGAAATGTCCAAACCACTAACTCGAAAATATTGCCCAGTTATGCACGTTCTACAACGGTCTTGTTCCAAACCACCGCATCACCCTTGATGCCGCTGCTCAAGGCAATTTCATGCAACTCACAGATGGAGAAGCTTGGAACTTGATCGAGAATATGATGATGCACCATCACGTCTGGAAGACATATGAGCAATCCTCATCACTGCCTCTATCCTCCTACAACCAAATCCAACCTGAGACAATAAAATCCTTGAGTGAGCAGATTGAGTCATTGACGAAACAGCTAGGAGAGCTAAAGAAGCAACCGCAACAAATCCACCAAGTTCAGGCTTGCCAGAACTGTGCTCACTTTCCCACGGAAGAATATCAAGTTGAGTATGAAGATCCATCTGACGGCACGGTCTACTACGCACAATTCCCAGCTCGACCACAAAATCCACCTTGTTTCACACGAACTTCTCCAGCTAGGACACGAGCCACTCAATTTCCTCCATGAAACACCCAACCAACCTTCCAACCCAAATACCAACTAAGATACCCAACCTACACACAACAACCCCAACTTACCTACAACCAACCCTTATCCTTAACTGCACCAGATGTCAGCCTACCTAGTGATACCACAAAAACCATTGTGCCCATCACTAGTCAAGATGATAATCTCACAAAATTTATCGAGGGTCAGACACAATTCAATCAGAGAACCACCGCCAGACTAGACCAAACTGATCTATTCCTTAGAAACCAACTCTCGGTTCTTAAAAACCTTTAGAACCAAATCGGTTAGTTGGCTCAGCGTCTTGACACTAGACCCCAAGGAACCCTTTGGCAATACCATTCACAACCCACACGTGGAAGAGGCCAAACAAGTAACCTCTAAGGACCCAAAGGTGGCACCGAGCAAACTTAATACTTATTCTCCGGTGAAGAAAGAATCTGTTGTCCCGAAGACAGTTGAGACACCATCCATACCCACTCCTGCTAGAGAAGTGAGAATCCCATTCCCTAATCATCTTAAGCAAAGGTATAAGGTTAACTCCTTCAAGCTCGATGCTAAATTCTTAGACACCGTGTCTAAAATTCCCACCAGTGCCAAGAACATTAGGTGAATGCTTTCCACCAAAGATAAGATACCCGACGTATCTACTATCCCGCTGAACGTAGAATGTTCAGCCATCGTAAGCAACTTGCCCGAAAAATTAGGAAATACTGGTCATTTTACACTGCCCTGTTCTATCTATCAGTCAGGCATGATTCGCTCCTTGGCTGATCTTGGAGCCAGCATCAATCTCATGCCTTACTCTCTATACGTCATATTAGAATTAGGAAACCTTAAACCTACAAAGATGAGTGTGCAACTTACCGATTAGTCGATCCGATATCCACGAGGAATAGCCAAAAATATAATGGTTAAGGTTGATAAATTATTTTTTCCCACTGACTTCGTTGTGATGGATATACAGGAAGATATCAATATACCAATCATCCTAGGCAGGCCTTTCATGAACACTGCTCGCGCTATCATAGATGTATACTCGCAGACTATAAGCCTTCGAGCCAACGGGGAGACTGTGTCCTTCCAAGTTGATAAAGTTGATAGTTCTCGTCTAGAGCATGCTGAGATATACACCATATCCACTGGCAGAGTCACATCCGACGATGATACATCTGAATCAGGTCCTTCAGACATATATGTACCCGATGACCAGACCTGTCTCATGTCATCAACAGAAGAATCTGAATCCGAGACAGAAGAGATGGAAGACTCAGAGTTAGAAGACAATGAGATGGAAGAATCTGAAAAGGAGCAAGAAGAGGATGAGCCAGAAGCTGAAGAGCAAGAGGAGGACGTTTATCAATCCACACCACCTCACGAATACTTCCCTGATTCTCAGCATCTGACACAAGAGATTATGCATCTTGAAAATATTCCAATCAATCTGTCAGATGACGATTCAGATGAAGGCCAACCGATTGATCACTCCTGCCCTGAAGAAAAGGACATTGAAATGAATTCTTCTTAGCCTATATCATAAATCACCGACACGACTCAGCCACCATCCAATACTATTGAGTTCCCTGATTCTCAGAACACGGACACTCCAGTAACGGACAGTGACAAGGATGATGTCGTCTTTATAGATGTTCCAATAGATATCCGCTCCATCCACCTTCGTGCATCTTCAGTTATTCGTGATCCTCCTCTCAAGATCATCCAGGTTCAGGTCGTCTCTACCCATGAAGGGATGATCAGTGCCCTCGAAAGATTTGAGGATGATTTTCTTATGATCATGGCTGTCATTAGAGACTCGACTAATGAGTACACTCCAAGACAGAGAGATTTAATCGAGGAAATCAACGCTGAGTATAAGGTCTATCGTGCTAATAACTCTAGGAGTCCTCAAATTCTACAAAACCGCATTCATGCCTTCGCCAGTTACATGATTGAATAATTTGGATACCATGGATATCATGATAGAAATCGAGACTCTGGATAAAAGGAGTGCTATGGTTTTTATCATCAAAAGGACCATACCAATCGCAAACAAAAATAATGGAACATATCAAAAGCTAGTCATACATGAGAGTAAAATTATGGTGACTCAAAAGAGAAAGCCAGTGTTTGGATACAGATTAGAAACGAAGGATGGAAGTAACAGGGAGACGACACATGATTTCAATTAAAGACATCGTTTATCATTTGAACCGATCAATTCTCTTGATCTAGGTCATCATGTTTCAATTAAAAGTTACAAATATTGTTAAAAAATGTTTTAATTATTCCATACAGACCCCAAGCATATATTTTGTTTTAGATATATCTATACTTTTTGCATACAATTGTGATTTTTATGTGCTTATGAGTACAACAATTTTTGGCGAGAATGAGAGAACTAATAAGAATGCATCATGTGCGAGTTTGATTCCCCCCAAGAGATACAAATATTGTTAAAAAATATTGTAATTATTACATATCGACCTTTTTTCTCTTTTTTGAGCAAGAATCTCCGTTGTCTCTTTCTTCGGCCCACCTTATTATTTCATCAACCCATTTTTCTCTTACCTCAGCCCTCATAGCCCTCATCACTTCTTGTTTCTCTCTTTCTTCGGCCCTTTTTTTTTCCTATCCTGGGCAAGGATCTATATTGTCTCTCTCTTTCTTCGGTTCGACGCGTCTTACTATTTCATCAGCCAATTTTTCTCTTTCCTGAGCCCTCATCACTTCTTGTTTCTCTCTTTCTTCAGCCCATCTTTTTAGTATGGTAAAGAAATCATATGGTAAAAACAACCTGAAATGCAAAACATACCATTCCCTAGCAAATAAAAAAAATATATGCACAATAAAATTACAAGACTAACGTGTACTAGAGCTTAGTTTTTTTATATACAACTTGCCTTTTTAAAAAATAAAATAATAAATACAAGACTGGCGAATGGGGGCATTCAACATATTCAGACCACTTTTGTGCATCCTGATATATGCAGTCCCTTTCCTTATCTATTAAAGTTAAAATTCTCAAAGACAGCTTGCCAATTTCATGTTCTGAAATCCCACTTAGTGCAAACAATTTCTAGGTGTCACGCCGATCTTTTGAGGGAGCTTTATCTAAGGGGTATGCGATAGCTACTATTGTCTTGGGTTGTGAATGTCATTATAACATAGACCGAAACACCTTCGGGATCTCATTGCCTTGAGTCGGGTCATAATATTGGGATCCTTGTTGTAATGGATGGAATGAAGTATGAGAGATCACTGGAAAGTTAAACTCATCAACTCCATCATCTACATTTACTTGTTTGTAAGTCATACGTAGCTGCTCTTGCTCCTGCTCGTAATAGTAACGCTACATTTCAATGTCCCACATTATGGCCTGGTCAACAGCACCGTCTAACTATTTCATCAGCCCATTTTTCTCTTTCCTGAGCCCTCATCACTGCTTGTTTCTCTCTTTCTTCGGCCCTCATCATTGCTTGTTAAAAAAACATTTCTTTCGTTTGGAAGGACTACTGGTTTATATTGATCCAAAGATAAGGTTATTGTGCTCAATCAATAGAATTACTAAACCTGTGGCTGTCTGATAAATGCCAAAATGTAATAGATTTTAGTACTAATTACCCCTTTATTCAGTAGATTTCTTATGCATTTTATGTGAAGAAGATACTTATTTCTTTCATATTTGCATTTAGGAGTTTATTTGGAGCTTGGATTGAAAAGAATCAGAAAACGAGCTAATATTGAAGAAAAGAAGCTAAAGCCTTGAAGCTAGGAAAAAGAGAGTTAGAACAATTGAAGAAAAAATGGATTTTTAATTCCATCCGCCGGGTGAACATTCCATCCAGCGGTTAGATTGATTAATTGGGCTGTCAGATACGCGGGCCGAGCCTGTTGGGCATTTCACATCCATCCGACGGATTGATCAATTCGGCAGAATTAGGTTAAATTCTCATTTTTCTCATTTGAAACCTGAACTTCTCATAACCCTAAACCACGAACAGTAGCCGACAAGCAGGGGGTTTTCCCCTATTTTGGGAGCAAATCGGTGGCGATTCGGAGGTGAAAAAGGCTAGGATCAATTCCTACTGATTCTACTCCATTCGGTTTATGATTCGGGTTGCATATCTTTTTCTGATTTCAATTCGAACATAGTCTATGTGTTTCAGTTGAGTTCAAGAATCTGATTTTTGTACAGTTGAATCATGGATTAGATGTTATGTATATCGTTTAGTGTAATAACCTTGGATTATGATTGTTTCAAAGTTATAATTGTGTTTTGAATAAGTTGTCTAATTGAAGATTGTTACGTTATCCGTGAATCCTTGTTTGTTGGTGATTATTAGTTGCTACTTAATGTGGTCAATAGGATTACTGAGATTGAGTTCCTTAGATACTATTGATTATTGATGATTATGAATCTAAGTTTATGATCATTGCTAAATATATTGAGTTTGATAGGTTAAGAGAATAGTAACTAATCAATCTAAAATGAGCAAGCTAATAAGTGATTATTAGTAGGTATTGTTGAGTTATACCGCGAAGATTAATCATAACAAGTCGTGAACACTTAATGCACAATCTAGGGAAAAGCAAGCAATAGAGCAACATTCTTACGATGTCAGATCGATGTTTAATGTGGGACCCTAGGTTGTAGATATTAGTTGACCAAAACCAGAGATTAATTGCCATTTAAGTTGGACTCTTTGATTAGTATCTAAGTTGATATAAAAGAAATCACAATCAGACAATGAAAATACATGAACCGGATAATATGAATCTGAGCGGAAGAATCTAAGCAATTACATGTCTATCTTTGATTATTTATCTGTTCCTCTTATCTTATTTTATGTTGTTGGTTTGGTTAATTAGTTCATATTGAACATTCGTACAGAACTAAAACGTACCCGCTATGTTATTGCTTTATTAGTTTAGTTAATAATTCCATTTTAATTGAATAACATCGTTCCTGTGTTCCTGTGTTCGACCTGGACTTACCATAGCTATGCTATTTCGATTGGGTATTCTTGCCTGGTTGTGTGATAGTAGTAATTGATATATCCTGTACTTTATAAATAATAAAACTAGACGCTTTCACTCGCATCAAGTTTTTGGTACCGCTACCGAGGAACAATTAACCGGTTGGACTATTGTTTTGCATAGAAACGGTTGCTTATTCGAATAAGTAGAAAAAAAAATTAAAAATGTTTTTTTTTGTTACTCACGCACAATTCTATAGGCTCGATTTGCTAAACAAATATTTTTTGTCTTGTCTAGAAGTTGTGATGATTAATGATATAATTAGGTTGTAAATAATTGTTTACTTGTTAATTATATGTATCTGCATGTTATATAGTTTAATTTTTAATAGAGCAAAGTTTTTGAATTTGGTTTGCACGAACGTTTGACCGGCGGTTGAGTGCACTAGCTGGCGGTTGGAAAGACATGTTTGCGACAAATTTTTGTTTCTGCTCTATTTGTCATATATTTTCTATAATAAGTATTATTGTTTATTTCTTGTTCCTTACTTTATGTAGGTTATGGTTTGTTATTATGTAGTTTTAACATTTAGTTACTTTATATTTTGTTTTCTTGTTTTTTTGTTTGCAGTTTTGAACATTGTGGGTGTGTTCCCTGGAAACCCTCACAAGACTATAACTCGTCCACTCGGGATACCGAGGGGTTTACAAGCTTGTTTCATATGCTAAATGCAACCGTGATGCCTAAGGAAGTGTGTTATTGTATATATTTTCATAATCAGATCAAAAAAGAATTTTTCTTCAAGATCAGGGGAGTTTTCTATTCACTTCTTTTATATTCCCTATTTTACGATTCCTTGTTTTGCAATGAGGACATTGCTTTATTTTAAGTGGGGGATGGGGAAAAGAAGTTTGTTTGTACTAAATTATGAGTTCGTATATATTGGTAAATTTCAAGCTAGAGGGCATTCTATGTTGGTCATTTTTCAGCCCAATTTTTTTTTTGAAATGTATTCTTTCTAAGTTTAGTAAAATCTTGTAACATATCTTGGGAATTCAAAGGATGTACTGAACTTGAAAATATTAGATAGTTCATCATGTGATGTATCGATAGGCAATCTATGTATAAGTTGTTGAGCTATTAAATAAAATTAATGTAAGAAGTAGGTGATATTCCGAGAGGCACTTTAGCAATGTATGACTTTAGTCTTAATTCTTATATATGATAGCGTGCGATATGCTATCATTCTGGAATTTAATTAATATCATTTGCGGATATACTGGGTGTTGTTTCCTTTGTTGTACGTAAGAACAGACTTGGTCTCCGCCAGTATATTTAATGAAAAAGAGAAACAAGAGTTTAAATGAACTCATGATTTAAAAATGTAGTCAAATTATGTCACTTTGTTGTACTGAGGTACAGACCCGCCACCAATGGTTTGACTAAAAAGTTATTATGCTAAACCAAAGTCAAGTTATGTCGCTCTGTTGTGTTGAGGCACAAACCTGTCACCAATGTCTTGACTTGAAAAATGATTGTTTTTATTTGGATATCCATAATATCTGTAATATTAGCACGTTATATGTATGAGGATATTTTGCTATTGTGAATCAAGAGTAAAACTGTTAGAACAATGATAAGTCAAGCTCAATTACCTAAGTATAGATTGCTTAGGTGGATAACAATATCAGTAATCCTTGTGAGCTATCTGTTATGCATAATAATAATGAATGAGACAATTTGTTTTTCCTAAAGGAGTTTCTTGATTGCTAAATCTTAAGGTAAGATTATTTTTCAGATAAAAATTTGGTTGGTTAAATGCTAGTTGGTATGTAAGTACCATTTCGCGGTTTACCTATTCATTTTAGTTGATAGTCTACTTGAGGATAAATAGGATTTAAGTGGGGGATGTTTGATAAACTCCAAAATGTAGTAGATTATAGTACTAATTACCCCTTTATTCAGTAGATTTACTATGCACTTTATGTGAATAAGATACTTATTTTTTTCATATTTGCATTTAGGAGTTTATTTGGAGCTTGGATCGAAAAGAATCAGAAAACGAACTAATATTGAAGAAAAGAATCTAAAGCCTTGAAGCTAGGAAAAAGAGAGGGAGAACAATTGAAAAAAAATGGATTTTTAATTCCATTTTCCGTATGAACATTCCATCCGGCTGTTGGATTGATTAATTGGGCTGTCAGATACGTGGCCCGAGCCTGTTGGGCATTTCACATCCATCCGACGGATGGAAATTCCATCCGGCGGATGGATAAATTCAGCAGAATTAGGTTAAATTCTCAGTTTTCTCATTTCAAACCCGAACTTCTCATAATCCTAAACCACGAACATCAGCCGAAAAGCAGGGGGTTTTCCCCCATTTTAGGAGCGAATCGATGGCGATTGGGAGGTGGAAAATGCTAGGATCAATTCCTATTGATTCTAATCCATTCGGTTTATGATTCGGTTTACATATCTTTTTTCCGATTTCAATTCGAACATCGTCTATGAGTTTCGGTTGAGTTCATGAATATGATTTTTGTACAATTGAATCATGGATTAGATATTATTTATATTGTTTAGTGTAATAACCTTGGATTATGATTGTTTCAAAGTTATAATTGTGTTTTGAATAAGTTGTCTAATTGAAGATTGTTACGTTATCCGTGAATCCTTGTTTGTTGGTGATTATTTGTTGCTGCTTAACGTGGTCAATAGAACTATTGAGATTGAGTTCCTTTGATACTATTGATTATTGATGATTATGAATCTAGGTTTATGATCATTGCTAAATATATTGAGTTTGATAGGTTAAGAGAATAGTAACTAATCAATCTAAAATGAGCAAGCTAATAAGTGATTATTAGTAGGTATTGTTGAGTCATACCGCGAGGATTAATCATAACTTGTCGTGAACACTTAATGCACAATCTAGGAAAAAGCACGCAATAGAGCAATATTCTTGCGATGTAGGATCGATGTTTAATGTGAGACCCTAGGTTGTAGATATTAGTTTACCGGAACCGGAGATTAATTGCCATTTAAGTTGGACTCTTTGATTAGTATCTAAGTTGATATAAAAGAAATCACAATCAGACAATGAAAACACATGAACCGGATAATATGAATCTGAGCGGAAGAATCTAAGCAATTACATGTCTATCTTCGATTATTTATCTGTTCCTCTTATCTTATTTTATGTTGTTGGTTTGGTTAATTAGTTCATATTGAATGTTCGTATGGAACTAAAACGTACCCCCTTATGTTACTTCTTTATTAGTTAGTTAATAATTCTAATTTAATTGAATAATATCGTTCCCGTGTTCCTGTGTTCGACCTGGACTTACCATAGCTATGCTATTGCGATCGGGTATTCTTGCCTAATTGTGTGATAGTAGTGATTGGTGTATCTTGTAATTTATAAATAATAAAACTAGACGCTTTCACACGTATCAAGTTTTAGGTGCCGCTGCCGGAGAACACTTAACCGGTTAGACTATTGTTCTGCCGGGAAATGGTTGTTTATTCGATTAAGTTGAAAAAAAAATATTTAAAATTTTTTTTTTTTTTAAAATGTTTTTGTTGTTAATCACGCACAATTTTATAGGTTCGATTTGCTAAACAAATTCTTTTTATCTTGTCTAGAAGTTGTAATGATTAATGATGTAATTTGGTTGTAAATAATTGTTTACTTGTTAATTATATGTATCTGCATGTTATATAGTTTAATTTTTTATGGAGCGAAGTTTTTGAATTTGGTTTGCACAAACGTTTGACCGGCGGTTGAGTGCACTAACCGGCGGTTGGAAGGACGTGTTTGCGACAAATTTTTGGTTCTACTCTGTTTGTCATATATTTTCAATAATAAGTACTACTTTTTATTTCTTGTTCCTTACTTTATGTAGGTTATGGTTTGTTAATATGTAGTTTTAACTTCCAGTTACTTTATATTTTGTTTTCTTGTTCTACTTTTTGTTTGCAGCTTTAAACTTTGTGGGTGTTCCCTGGAAACTCTCACGAGACTATAACTCGTCCACTCGGGATACCGAGGGATTTAAAGGCTTGTTGCATATGCTAAATGCAACTGTGATGCCTACGGAAGTGTGTTGTGGTATATTTTCATAATCAGATCAAGAATGCATTTTTCTTCAAGTTCAGGGGAGTTTTCTGTTCATTTTTTTCTATTCACTATTTTACGATTGCCTTTTTTGCAATGAGGACATTGCTTTATTTTAAGTGAGGGATGGGGAAAAGAAGTTTGTTTGTACTAAGTTATGAATTCGTATATATTGGTAAATTTTAAGCTAGAGGGCATTCTATGTTGGTCATTTTTCAGCCCAATTTTTTTTTTTTTAAATGTATTCTTTCTAAGTTTAGTAAAATCTTGTAACATATCGTGGGAATTCAAAGGATGTAATGAACTTGAAAATATTAGATAGTTCATCATGTGATGTATCGATAGACAATCTATGTATAAGTTGTTGAGCTATTAAATAAAATTAATGTAAGAAGTAGGTGATATTCCGAGAGGCACTTTAGCAATGTATGACTTTAATCTTAATTCTTATATATGATAGCGTGCGATATGCCATCATTCTGGAATTTAATTAATATCATTTGGGGATATACTGAGTGTTGTTTACTCTGCTGTAAGTAAGTACAGACCTGGTCTCCGCCAGTATATTTAATGAAAAAGAGCAACAAGAGTTTAAATGAACTCATGATTTAAAAATGTAGTCAAATTATGTTGCTTTGTTGTACTGAGGTACAAACCTTCCACCAATAGTTTGACTAAAAAGTTATTATGCTAAACCAAAGTCAAGTTATGTCGCTCTGTTTTGTTGAGGCACAGACCTATCACCAATGTCTTGACTTGAAAAATGATTGTTTTTATTTGGATATCCATAATATGTGTAATATTAGCACGCTATATGTATGAGGGTATTTTGCTATTGTGAATCAAGGGTAAAGCTGCTAGAACAATGATAAGTCAAGCTCAATTACCTAAGTATAGATTGTTTAGGTGGACAACAATATCGGTAATCCTTGTGAGCTATCTGTTATGCATAATAATAATGAATGAGACAATTTGTTTTTCCTAAAGGAGTTTCTTGATTGCTAAATCTGAAGGTAGGATTATTTTTAAGATAAAAATTTGGTTGGTTAAATGCCAGTTGGTATGTAAGTCCCATTTCGCCGTTTACCTATTCATTTTAGTTGATAGTCTACTTGAGGACAAGTAGGATTCAAGTGGGGGATGTTTGATAAACGCCAAAATTTAGTAGATTATAGTTCTAATTACCCCTTTGTTCAGTAGATTTCTTATGAATTTTATGTGAATAAGCTACTTATTTCTTTCATATCTGCATTTAGGAGTTTATTTGGAGCTTGGATCAAAAAGAATCAGAAAACGAGCTAATATTGAAGAAAAGAAGCTAAAGCCTTGAAGCTAGGAAAAAGAGAGTTAGGACAATTGAAGAGAAAATGGATTTTTAATTCCATCGGCCGGATGAACATTCCATCTGGCGGTTGGATTGATTAATTGGGCTGTCAGGTACGCGAGCTGAGCCTGTTGGGCATTTCACATCCATCCGGCGGAAAAGGCTAGGATCAATACCTATTGATTCTAATTCATTCGGTTTAAGATTCGGTTTGCATATCTTTTTCCGATTTCAATTCAAACATGGTCTATGTGTTTCGGTTGAGTTAATGAATCTGATTTTTGTACAATTGAATCATGGATTAAATGTTATGTATATTGTTTAGTGTAATAACCTTGGATTATGATTGTTTGAAAGTTATAATTGTGTTTTGAATAAGTTGTCTAATTGAAGATTGTTACGTTATTCATGAATCCTTGTTTGTTGGTGATTATTAGTTTCTACTTAACGTGGTCAATAGGATTACTGAGATTGAGTTCCTTATTTACTATTGATTATTGATGATTATGAATCTAAGTTTATGATCATTGCTAAATATATTGAGTTTGATAGGTTAAGAGAATAGTAACTAATCAATCTAAAATGTGCAAGCTAATAAGTGATTATTAGTAGCTATTGTTGAGTTATACCGCGAAGATTAATCATAAAAAGTCGTGAATACTTAATACACAATCTAGGGAAAAGCAAGCAATAGAGCAACATTCTTGCAACGTCGGATCGATGTTTAATGTGGGACCCTAGGTTGTAGATATTAGTTAACCAGAACCGGAGACTAATTGCCGTTTAAGTTGGACTTTTTGATTAGTATCTAAGTTGATATAAAAGAAATCACAATCAGACAACCAAAACAATTGAACCGGATAATATGAATCTGAGCGGAAGAATCTAAGCAATTACATGTCTATCTTCGATTATTTATCTGTTCCTCTTATCTTATTTTATGTTGTTGGTTTGGTTAAGTAGTTCATATTGAACGTTCATACGGAACTAAAACGTACCCCCTATGTTACTGCTTTATTAGTTTAGCTAATAATTCCAATTTAATTGAATAACATACTTCCTGTGTTCGACCTGGACTTACCATAGCTATACTATTCCGGTCGGGTATTCTTGCCTGGTTGTGTGATAGTAGTGATTCGTATATCCTGTACTTTATAAATAATAAAACTAAACGCTTTAACACGCATCACTGTCAACGAGTTCAGTTTTTAACAAACCGCTTGAGTTCCAGCTTGATAATATTCGAACTCTTCCCTATCTATATAAACATCAAAGTCGAGAATAATCACCAAGCATCAAAGTCGAGTCTAATTAGACTAGATTGTGTAGCTTATCCATGCTTAAGTAGTTAAAGTTTAAAACAAGCCACGTCCTAAGTTTTCTCTTTGTACGAATCTTTAATCAGTAGTACAAGACACAAAAACAATTACAAAGAAAGAACTATTATTATGAAAATTGACCAAGGCTTACAGTTTCACCCTTTTGAGAGTAATACTCGAATCATGGTCATAGAGTACAAATAATGGTACAACACAATTCATTCTTCTTGACCCTGTAAATCAACGAAGCTTTGATCAATGTTTCGAAACCAAAACCTGCATCGTATTAGTTTTAGGAATGAGGATTAATAGGTCTCGAAGCCATATTGAAAAAGAAGAAGCTGAAACGGGATTGGACATTGCATCTGGGTTCGCTAGCTAAGAGACTGCATAGCAAAACAACCGAACCAATGGCTACAAAATGGTTAGATATTGAGATATAAAAGTGCATCGCAAATTAAATGCATCTGAAAAGCCTGGTAAGAAACTAGATGTCGAAATCTTTTAACCTTAATTCATATTAGACAAACAATCACATCTCTATTTCTCCAGAAGTTTCTAAACAACAAAAGAACCATCACCATATTTGAAACATAACTTTTACTTGGATACATTTACGCTGCCTGATATCAGCAGCTTAACCAAATCAACACAAAACTATAGGATATAGAAGAGATAAGTAGATAATACTACGATCAGCAGTGTAATTCTGCTATGGGTGAGGCTCAATGGGGAGTTTTAGCAGCTTTATATCAAACATCAACTCCCCATTGTGAACACCGAGCTGTAGAAAGAGACAATGGAGATTCTTGCTCAAGAAAGAGAAAAAAGGCCGAAGAAAGAGAGAAACAAGCAATGATGAGGGCTCGGGAAAGAGAAATATGGACTGATGAAATAGTTAGATGGGTTGTAGAAAGTGAGAGACTTGCAGAGATCTGTGCAAGAAAGAGAAAGACAGGCACAAGTAGACATGACGGTGTTGTAGACCAGTCTCCAACGTTTAAATGACAAGAACATTGAAATACAAAAAAATACAAAAAAAAAGAACATCAGGCGTTAGAGGTAGAACGTCGAGAAAAACGAGCAGAGGTTCAGGCCCATGCAATAATATGGAACATTGAAAGGCAGCATTACTATTACGCGCAGGAGCAGGAGTAGCTACGATACCAAGCATATATTTTGCTATCAATACATTAGTAATTAGTGAATTATTTGGGTTTTAATTTGTGATGTGACTCAAAAAGTCATGTTTTTAAGGACTTATTTTCGCACTTTTTGGACTATTCTTTGATAAAAACATTTCAAAACCATCACTATTTACCAAAATTCACCAAGATAGTCTAAATATAGACGTTGCTACAAAAATTGGTTAAAACGTCCAAATAACACGCAAACCGAGGCAAAAACAATCACCTTAAATATTCCATTCTGAATATTCTTATAGAAATAGATCTTAATTATATTTTATGATTCTATAGGAAAATCCAAGACCGGAGGTGAAAGAATTGTACCTTAAATATTCTGTTCTTAATATTCTTTGGTGCTTGTTCTTGATTCTTAAAGGCTTGTACCTCTCCTCTACCACTTCTCCTATAAATACCCAATTCATTTCCACACACCTCATTTCAATACTACACAATCCACTATAGCCCACCCCTAATAGACCACGGAAATGGTGAAAATCGCGTAAAACCCGTGATCTGTTTGCAAAAATTCGCGCATTTTCACTTTCCTTTCCATTGTCCACGGTTCTAAGATTTAGCAGGACACACATCTATTTACAAAGTCGTAGTCCACTTCTTGGTAAACACAAACCACGTTTACATTTGACGAGGGGTGGTCTATGTTTTTTACAGGACCACCGTTCCTAACTA
This sequence comes from Pseudognaphalium luteoalbum, assembly GCA_963422505.1. Lineage (NCBI taxonomy): Eukaryota > Viridiplantae > Streptophyta > Magnoliopsida > Asterales > Asteraceae > Pseudognaphalium > Pseudognaphalium luteoalbum. Next base: position 22,186,299 of record OY730196.1, on the reverse strand, counting down.
CAAACCGTAGTTAATTTAATCGGACTACGGTTTTTTTTAACAAACCCTGGTTCTTTGAGAATATGATCAGTAAATAAAACATAAAAACAAACAAATTAATATCCAGTTGTTTCATTACCATCTGTGCCGTGGGGTGTGGGCTGTGGGCTGTGGGTTTTGGGCCAAGATGTAAGCTGTTTAGATCACTACATATTGTACTGTATTGAATTAATTTTGCACCCACATAAAAAATACATGAGAGAGTTTTTATTAAGTCACATAGTGTGATATTTAAAGATTCAAGTCATCAAGTGTTATATCGTCATCATCATCCAAAACAAAATTTAAATAAATAAATTACTTATCACCCCAATAACAAACAAATTTATTAAACAGGGAAATATCGATTGTTAAGTAATTGATACAGAGTACTTATTTTGTCAAACTTACCTTAAGCGGAGGAAGTGATCGATCAACTACTTCATTTTTTTTCACCCCCTTTTTTTACTATTTGGGTGCATGTTTTGTCCCAAAGCTACATTACTAATTCTTTACATGACTAAGTTTGGTTTATCTTGGTTTATCCACTCCGAGCAGGTGCTAACACTGATCAACCACTTAGCCTCCACTCCCGGTAGCAGGGAAGTGATGAGTATTTGGGACTCTTAGCCTCCCTACATTCGGACCGAACACAAGGTCCTCTTTTTTGGATTGGGTGTGTAGTCGTCGCATCCAAACAAAGGGCTACTTGGTTGGATTGCCCAATTATGGTAGTGTCCTACTCCGTCCCCTAGAAAAATTGTCTACGGATGATGGAGTATTTAAACGGAGAAATCACGGCCAAAAAGGAGATCCTAATTAATATGAACATTAAATAGATATGAAATCGATATGATGATGCCACTGCTTCATATCGATCGTAATTGTAAAAGTAATATAAGTAGTTAGTGTAAGTTTGTATGTTTGTTGCAAGCACCGAAAAAACATATAGCCCTATGTCTTTATTATAAGTATATATAATAGCAGGAGCATGCATTTACTACAAACTACCTCACTGACGATATAATTATATATAAACCTTGGTAGTAGTGTGAAACGTTCAACAACGGCTCATAGAATAACCGTGGTTTAAATAAGTGAAATTTCTTTTTGCCGAAGTCACTTATAAATTAAGGGTCATAAATTAAATCTTCAACTTTAATTTTATGACCAGAATAATGTGTATGACTATATATATTTGAGGATCCATATAACCAGATTATATACACGGTTCTCAACTTCTCATGAGTAATGAAAAAGCAAGTACTTCCCTTTCTTTTTTTAACATAGTAAAATTTTAATATTATACTTGCATATTTATACGAATTTTTTATTATTTTTAAGACACTCTCATAGAAAATATTATTATCGAAAAAAGTCAATACAACATGGAAAAAAACTACACCCCCAATCTATAAGAATTAAGAAGTAAAAAACTAAAAGAGGGGATAAACTCATAATTAAATAATTTCATCATATTACAAAAGCCACCATAACAACAAATGACCATGGATTGTTAATGACAAAATATACGTTAGCATACTGATTCCAATAATATCATTAAACAATTTAACATTTATTCACGAAGGAGATTTATGTGATTTCGTCCTTACAATATACAGTATAATACATTCTTGGTATAATTTAATTCTACTTTTTTAGCAAAAGAATACATATATATGTAACAACAAAAGCCACCATAAAAACAAATGACCACGGATTGTGGGTGACAAGATATAACGTACGTTAGCATATTTTGATTCCAATAATATCATTAACATCATTAGGCTTGGTCATCTAGCTAGAGTCGAGTATCTAGAGATTATCAAGGTCTTGACACTCTTGGTATAATTTAATTCTGTGACGAGTTATACCCATACATGTCCTGACTTTGAACCCTTCCCCTACAAAATCTTCAATTCGCTTGAGAGGTGATATCTTGTAGCGAGTTAGGTACCGAGCAACGAACGTATACTTTGTAGAGAGTTACGTACCGCACAACCAAAACTAAAATAGCAATTCTACTTTTTGTGCCAAAGAAGACACATTCAGCAACAAAAGCAAACCTAATCCATCGGAGGAACGAACGCTGATTCAACTCGAGACGCCAATTCAATCGGAGGAACTTGGCGACCTACTGATAACAGAACAGCGAGCAAGCTCCACGATCTAATCTGTGTGGTTAACGGTTATAATAATAAAAAATGATCATAAACAGAGAAATCCCGGTTGGAAAGAAACCATCATGGGAATTAAGAAAGACATGATCATAGAAAAGGGATTCTCATGTTGTTACTTTGTTGGTTTATGTGCAAAAAGGTCATGGCTAATTTGTGCATTTATAGATGGAAAAAATTTCACTGATCGTCCATGTGGTTTGTCTAAAATTTCACTTGTCGTCCCTCGCATTTTTTCCTTGCACTCGTCATTCCCGTGATTGCTAAATCTTTCACCGGTAGTCCCTTATGCTAACGTCCGTTAGTTTTTCAGTTAAGTCTAAGGGTACAATGGTCATTAAGTGATGGATCGGGTGACCATTGTCATCTCTGCTCGATGGGCAATTGGGCATTTCTGATCGTGTACGACGTGTACATCATTTTGTCTTCCTTCGAGAATCCATCTCTTTATTATATTTAAATATAAGAGATAATGTATCTGTATCGGATTATACACCATACAAATTTTTTTTCACGAAGATACAATTTTTGGACATGCACGTCAACTAGATCTATCTTGTTCACGCGTGGAGAAGAGTTTAAACAGAGAAATAGCGGGTGAGAAAGATAATTGTAAGTATTGTTGGAAAAAGGGAATTTGATGATCACATTGGGGAACTTGATGATCATTTTATTTTGTAGGGTTTAGATATATATTATAATTATATAAAATAAAAAGAAAGATCATATGGGTTTGTTACTTTGTTGTAAACTTGTATAGTTAGTTGTATGTATGCCTTTATAATATTACACCGTATAATATAGCCATGTAGTAGGAGTATATATAACGAATGAAATGAATGGCGCCAACACAGAACTAGTTTAAAGAGTTAACTTCCCTTTATTTCCAACAACCAATTTGAAAAATCCACCAAACGTATGCATTAACAGGTTGTACAGTACAGCCTGTTAATGCATACTTTTGGTGGATTTATCAAATTGAAAGTTGGAAATATCAACTCATAATGGTTGACACTTGACAACTGACACACAATGGTACGAATAAAGTAATGGAGCTTTTTTTTCCAAAATCTTAAAAAAGTAATGGACCACGGTTCGAAAGTAGAACCGTGGTCTATTTTTTTTTTTTTTGAAAGTACATATATCAATACACTGTTTTGAATGTAAACACACATTAGCTTTGACAGTCACTTTTGCAATACACTATTCTAGATTCTTCTGTCTTTCAAAAAAAATAATTAATAATTAGTAATTTATTCAATACACATATATTTATATCAACCGCTGTTTATTTTTTTTAAATTAAGAATAGAGATAAGAGAGAAAATTACAAAAAACGTTCTTATGGTTTGACCAGAATTGCTCATTCAGTTCATTAATTAAAAAATTACATAGATGGTCCTTTCTTTTGAAACTTATTACGTAAATAGTCCTTTACACTAAGGATTGTTATTTCTCAATTAAAAGGGACCACGTGTGTAGGTTTTTTATTCTTTTAAATTTTATAATTTTTGAGTGGATATAAATTATAAAATTTAAAATATGTATATATATTGTTAGGGGCACAACATCATTTTCAGTTTTCACATGTTAGGAGGAGATCGACCTACAACGGCGCCAGTTAGGAGCATATATACCTACAACGGCGCCAGTCAGGAGATCGAGTTCAAAATCTCAATGTTGATGGATCGAGGAGAAGGTGTACGTAGACCTAGACGTAAATGGGAGGATAGACCAAAGCTCGACATGAACGAGCTTCTTTTGAACCGAGGACATGATCCCTTATAGGAATTTGTGGAGTATTAAATATAGAATAGATGGGTAGTGGGTGTCTAGAGTTTGATAGGAAATATTTTTGTAAACTATTTAGTTTTAAATAGATATTTAGAGGGATCTAGGTAAAATCGCCATAGAAGTTTAAGATGTTGTAGTTTTTAATAGATATGTTTTTATATAATGCGGTTTGCAGGCTTCGATTTGCGGTTCCAATGTCGATATGATGCCGATGCTGGTATTACATTATTACTTCGTTTTTGTAACACCCCCATATTTACTGTTGCGTGGAAGCAAGCTTTGGGTGTTACTAATCAATAATCAAGCACCAAAGTAAAGCAAACGACATCTATATGCAACGTCGTACAAGAGTACAAAAGTATTACATTGTTGGATCATAATAACAAGCTTCGAGTTCGACAAATGATTTCCTAGAGATTCTAATACATAACTGATATACAAAAAGTAATGCAAAAGAATCTCCACAAGTTTGTATGCATGCGACTCGAGCTATCAGTCCAGAGTGTGGTGCAGTCCTACTGCTGTAATGTACCTGAGATAAATGCTAAAAAGTGTCAACCAAAAAGGTTGGTGAATCTCACAGGTTTAGTATAGTAATCCTTTATGAACCACAAGTAAAGTACCAGTAATGCCTTCGAGCATAAAAAGTAAATCAGTAACTCAGTAAATCAGTAGGTCAACACAATTACCATGAGCTCACAAGCTGAAGCTTAACAGTGTAGTGTGAATGGTACAGTCAAGTACAGCATCACGTACCCCCGTGAGTGCTATCCGGACACTCATATGTAACAAGTACTAATATGCCTGTTTCTACGGTGTAATCCGTGGTAGCGCTACTACCCCAGACAGGGATTGTCAGTCCCAAATGGATCCATTTACTAATATTAGTCGTCCGTTTCTACGGTGTAATCCGTGGTATCGCGACTACCCCGGATGGGGAACCCAAATGGATTCATTTACTAGTATTCGCGCTTAAGAAAAGTTTTACTCATGCAATCCGTGTAAAAAGTTTATCAGTATTTGTTTTTATGAAAAGTGAGCAATGTATCCCACCCCAAAGTAAATACAGTAAAACAGTAAAAGTGGGGCTGTAAGACTCACCTGAGTCTAGCAAACAAATATAGCGGATATAAGTACGTAAGTATGTGTCGGATGTAATTCCGTAAGTTGGTTCTCCGAACCCTGCAACCTTCTGGCGTCCAAAACGCACAAGGTTGTAAGCAAGTAAGTAAGTTGGTGTCACGAAGGATCACCCATGCTAGTTGTCCACTCAACTAGGAAATGTCCAAGTATTTGTTTGTACTTTTGTAATTATTCTGTAATTAAGTGTGGCCCGTTGGTGACGGAGGTGTAATAATAATTCAAATATTATTATTATGTAATTCATTGTGCTTGTATATCTTGTAAAGTATATACAATAGTTGGTTATTTGTAATGTGACGTGTAATCGCTGTTCGGATATAAGTCTGTGCGAGTGTAAGCTCGTCTTATAAACAATTGGTTCGAGTGTAAGCTCGTGGTAGAGTGGGTGTAATCCCATCTAGGTGTATTTGTAATCTCATATCTTCATACTTATATGTATAAGTAATAAATGGGTGCGAGTGTAATCTCGTAAGTATAGTTATTGATTCGAGTGTAAGCTCGTATGCGTTCAAGTTGTAGCGTAGACTTCCAAAGTGTATATATATCATGTAAGTGTAGTGTTGTATGTATTCAATACTTAGTATAAAAAGTATTTTAAAGTTTCCATTTCGTGCGACAATATGTATCCCGACAATGACATTCACGGACACTGTTCATGCGACAATCGCATTCTCGGACCACTGTTCATACGACAATAGATTCACGAAGTTTTGTTCATACGACAATAGCATTCACGGAGTACTATTCATGCGACAATACGGTTTGTCGGATTCTTGTTCGTGCGTCAATAAGGATTGTCGGAATTCTTTCAAGTATAAGTGTTAGTTTTTATGCGACAATGAGTATAGATTGCGATTCACGGATAGTCATGCGACAATTAGCTTATTGTCGGTTTTTAAATAATTTCCAAAACAGTCCCTACACTTTATTTTCCAGATTTTTAACCCGAATCAACCCCCGATCTCACCCATTTCTAGTCCGAATCAAGACTAACCAAAAAGCATTCATATTCTCCTAGGTGTCTTGTTCATTTCTGCACTTTATGGCATTTTTATAAGTTCATTTACTATTTTAAACAAAAATAGTTTTCGAAGTGTGGTCAGATTTGATCCAAAACAGACATATGTTCAAAGATTAAGTTATATCCGAAAATGAGGGCATTTATGGAATTGGTCAAAGAAGAACTTTTTGTAGGGGATAAAAATACCAAACTTTTCCAAGTGGTCTCATACATTTTAGTTGTGTTTTCTATTTTATACGAATTTTATCGTGGAGGATACTGAATCTGTCCAGATTATATATATGTACATGTGTTAGATTAAATGGGTTTTAACAAGTTTCTTAGACATATTAAAGTTGAGGGAGTACACTAGCATGTTAATAAGTGTAGTAACAACATTTTTAAAGGAAGGGTTGGGGGTTCTTACATGTCATTTAAAGAAACGAAGTAGATGACGATGCTCCTTGCGTTTTGGTGATAATCTTTGCTTCCTACGCCTTTGGATGAAGATGAAGATTATGGTGGTGGTTCAAGGTGGATATAGGGTGGTTTTGGGAGGTGTTTGGTCTTGGAAAGGGCAGATAAAAGAGAGGGAGAGATAGAGTGTGAAGGTGGAGAAATTGGTGAGGTGAATGAGTGAATGATAGGGTGTGGTTTGGTTTCCTTAAAGTCAAGAGAAATGGGGAGGGGTTATGGGGCATGGGCTGCAGATTTTTCTGTGGTCCCCACCCCATATGAATGTGTTAAATTGTTCCCCAAGTTTGCACTCCGTGCGGTGTTCGTTTACCCGTTCGTTTCGACGTTTATTTAGGCGTTAAACGTTTGTTACGCGTAATTAACTAACGATTTAAAACCCGATATTTTAACATGAAGTATTTTATCAAAATACTTAATAATGAGTTATTAAAGTATAACTTGAGATTATTTTGCGTGTCGGGCGCGTTTCACGTGTTTTTGTTGCGTACGGAGTGTTTTATACAATTTTTAATACGTCTAATATATTCTCACAATATATTAAGGTAAATAATGTTTGTTTGGATAATTCCACATTATTTTAACAGTTTGTCACCAATGTCCATAGTAGTCGTCCGGTTCAAGTGTGTATGATTTAAACAAATCATATAACGTGTATGAAATTACACAGAAAGTTACATATATTTAGATTAATATAATACTAAATACATGTAATTACAAGTAGTTAGGCACTAAGTAAAGTCCTAAATTAGCGGGTGTTACAGTTTTTGCTTTTATCTCATTCTTCTTATCTCGAATTGACTCGGTTCGTCAACAATCCTAGTTATAGAGGAGAATATGATTAAATTTGATAATAAACAAAATGAGTGAAATGAAAACAATGTTATGTGCATCATATAAAGAACTAAATGTTTAGCAAGCATGGTCCTTTTACGAAGATTTAACAATCGTTAGTGTAAAGGACTATTTATGTAAAAAGTTTCAAAAGAAAGGATCATCTATGTAATTAAATTAATTAAAGGACTGAATGTGCAATTCAAGTCAAACCATAAGGATGATTTTTGTAATTCTCTCTTGAGAATATGTATCACCAAAGACCCAAAGAGTCCAAGACCTCGATCAATGAATGAATTTAGGGCATTTGGCATACCCAATTATAAATACTAACTTTTGCATACAAACATCCGGCACAATCACCTAAAATTGGTAACAATAGCATCATCCAAACAACAAAATGAAGCAGTTCCATATGAAGTTCTCACGTTTTGATGATCTTCTTTCAGAACAATATTCATTCACGATCGCAATTTCTCTGTTTAACTCTTCCGTTAATCATGGCCGAATCAAATCTCAACGAACGGAATTATATATTCCTTAAGGTCACTGTTATGCTTTTCTCAAAATATATCACATGTTCTATTACTCTGGAAAAAAGCCTGGCAATTTTGTTGATTCCTTCAAAAACATATTTTTTTCAAACAAGTGAAATGTGCTAGCATCACAGAAGTCCTTGCAAGGTATATCTTGCTATTCGTTCGAGTTCTTCAATTGGAGATCAAAATAGATCGACTATGTAACAATACGTGGTTATAATTATAAGCTAGCTAGGTTAAATGTTACTCAATCATACAATATTATATTGTACGTACTATACGTACGTTGTTATGTAATTTTATGGTGTCATTGTGAGGTGTTATAGTATATTAAATCAAATTGTTACATGGGAGTTATATATAAAGTTGAAGCAAAATAAAAAACGAATTTGCAACTTGGGAATTTATATACAGATGAGATCTATATATTGAATTATAAAATTGTGATTGATTGATTTGAATTTGAATTTGAATTTGAATTACACTTGAAACAAAGATATTGTGAAGTACTCCGTATTAGATTTAATATTACTCCATATCTTCATAATTACTTTGGAACTATCCACAGCCGTACATCAATTCAATTTACTTCTTTAACATTGACCACGGTTCCCAATAAACTAACCGTGGTCATCAAGTAACCGTGGTCATATATAGGCGCCAATTTATTTCCGTCAATCAATCTATAATTCTATGTATATACAAGTTACTGTTTGGTTATAATGGAAGAGACTCAACTGTCTTTAAAATGATAAAAATGAAATATCTAAAATGATTACACCTGGAGTCCTGAGATATTGTACGTATAAAATCTAATATTATTCCATATCTTCATACGTCAACTCAATTTACTGCTTTAACAGTGAACACGATTCCCCATAAACTAATTGCGATCATAAAGTAACCATGGTCATATATATATATAGGCGCCAAATCGCCTATTTATTTATGTCTAGTCTATATAGTCTTATTAATAATACAAAGTTATATTGCATGCAATAGTGACCACGCTTCCCAATAACACAAACCATGGTCAATAAGTAACGATGGTCATATAATATCTTATAAAGTTATACTTACGGAGTATAATACAAGTTATACTGCATGCAATAGTGACCACGCTTCCCAATAACAACACAAACCATGGTCAATAAGTAACCGTGGTCATATATAGGCTCCAATTTCCGTTGTCTATTCAAGTAAATAGTAACTGCTCCATTATTAATTTAATAATACCCAAAAAACAATATCAATTATAAAATTAATAGTTGACATCTAAAGTTGCTTCCAAAATTCCAATTATATATTTATGAAATATACTACATATTGTTTAATATAAAATATTGCTTTAAATATTAGATTCTTTCCAAATTTAAGGATGGGTAGTTTTGTCGTTCCTATTATTGGTATGCAAGGGTAATCTCGTCATTTCCGATCTTTAAAAGTCTCCAAAGAAAATCTCTAAACACTTAAGGGTTAATGATAATGATAATGATGAAAATGATAATGATAATGATAGAGTTTACCTTCCAAATTTGAATAAAGTATTAATGGAAGACATTGGATTCAAATGTCTTTAAAAGATTACATGCACCTGGCGTATGCTGTATTAAATTTAATATTACTCCATATCTTCTAATTACTTTTAAACTATCCACAACCATGAAGTAACCATAGTCCACAGAAGACTAAAACAATCTAACGTCAATTCAATTCATTGCATTAATAGTGACCACAGTTCCCCATAAACTAACCGTGGTCATAAAGTAACCATGGTCATATATAGGCGCCAATCTATTTCCCTCTAGGTGTCTAGTCTAAAGTCTGTACAAGTTACTGACCACGCTTCCCTATAAACAAACCATGGTCAATAAGTAACCGTGGTCAACTATTCGTAAATATATCAAAGAGTCTGGCTGAGTTTCAAACTTTCAATCGTCCACATGTAGCTCTCTATTTTACCCATTTAATTTAAAACAATATATGTTATTATAGTTTAACACATATATAATAGCTCGAATTTACAATTATCATTGAATTCAGTAAATACTTAAATATGTCTTTCTTCAAATATTGTTCATCGTGTTGATGATATGTCAAAAGAATTTATGAATGAATTATTAGAATATAATTATTTTTGTTTTGCGTTTAAATATCAATGATAATAATAATATACCACAATAATTTATCACTGATAAGAGATTAAACGTCGAGTGTGTAGATACGCGTTTAAATGATAGCCCATCATCAAAGTATTAATATTTTTATATTAAGAATATAATAACTAAAATTCTTTAATGAATTTTTTTTATTATATACAACATATAATTCGTTAGTTATAATTAAAACCTTTACCATATACAAGATCTAGCATGCTCTTTTGATCTTTCATTATTTAGTGTTTTCATACAAAATGTGATAATTTCTATCAATTATCTATGTGACTAAGAAAATGAAATATGAATTCGATGGCCCGTGTGTATACACGGGTGTAAATGCTAGTTTAGTACTAAAATGAATTGAAGTAATGGAAGTGAAATAGACATTTTCTAAAAAATTTAAAATGTGATAATTTTTATATTACATTCATATTCAATTGAATATTTATAACAATTTTAATTTAGTCGCTTTCGTTGTCGCAGGTCTTGAAGCTATATATACATATATATATGAACTATAACAGTTTACATTTAAGTATGTAACACGTACACTAACATATATACTAACTTAGTTTATGCAAATTAAAATAAAAATAAACTTGGAGTACGTACATGCATTAATTCAATATCATCACACATTTTTTATTTTTTATTTTTTAATTACATTTATTTGTTCTTTCCCAAAATACCCATGTACTACGAAGTACATATTTATATGGAAAATTTATTTTTTAATTACTTTAACCTAATTACTACTCTTGCGCCTTTTCAATTTCCGCACAACCTGCATCTTCAACTTCCCGCTCTCTTTTGCCTGACAATTAAGTGAATCATGCTATAGGCATGTTTCTTCTCGGGTGTGTTGCTATATATTTTGTAAAATCAAAGCTACTTTCTTAATCGACTAAACTTATAAATGTTCAAGTATGTTCTGATTTTTCCAATCAATTCAACTCTTGCTTTCTAATAAACCCTAACAAAAGTTTAGTTGGGTTTTAGAGTTAATTGCATGGATGGTCCATGTGGTTTAAACACAGTAACACACTTTGTCCCTATACTTTAGTTTTTGCAAGGGAAATCCAAAAACCTAAAAGTTGTTGCGCATTTAGTACGTCCCTCGTCCGTTAAAGTTTAATATTTAAGTGTTAAATACAACCCAGGCCAATTCAATCAACAAACGGAGATAACTCCTCGGTGTCATCACTAACGATGTTACTCGAAGGTGAAGAAACTCCTGCCAATGTTACCATCCGGACATCTTGCCGGCGCCGTTTGGGGCCAATATTTTCGGCTTGTTTAAAACGATGATGTCGTTGTTATTAACTAAAAATTAAACGTACTACTCGTATAATTAAATTTAAAAGTATTAAAGTAGGGTATTTTATATTTACTTTTATTAATTCTTCTCACTTAACTAAGATCTTAATACATGCATGGTTAAGTTGGTTATGATAGTGTATGCATTATTAGGGTTTGGCACTAGTACAAACACGAGTATAAAGAGCGCAACGTTAAATTATAGCAGTTTTAAGTGAAAACCTCTATATTAAACATAAAAATAATTAACTTCCCATATATATATGGTCAAACTAATTATATATATATATATATATATATATATATATATACATACACACACTTGTACGTGAATACTATCGGAAACCTATTATATTTTCCAATGGATCAACACCGAGCCTAGCTAGGTTTTTGAAAGAGGTTCCAGATTAAATTACACAGTTTTTCAGGTTGATGAAAGAATATTATAATGATGTGCGATTAATGTATCAGGCTCCCTAGTAGGTAAAATGTGTTTTGAGAATTTGATTAACCTTTAGAGTGATCGAAGATCCTCAGCTCCTTGTGCAGGAACCTAGCTAGCCTTCAGGGTTTCAAGCCAAGACAAATATTTTATTCAATCCTTTCCTTGTGATGGTGCAAGATTATCAGTCAGTTGGTAAGATCAAGTCTGTAATAATAATTGATAATGTAATTAAGTTTTGTAATATAATGAAAATATTTATACTTTTAGAAAGTTAGGTAAAAAAAACTGATTTTCTTCCTGCAACGAACACTTAGCAAGTGTCGCAATTGCGACACTAAGTCAAATGTCGCAAGGGGGCAGTGGACTAGCTAGCTAGTGTCAGGGTCAGAAAGAGTTTAGAATAAATAGAGCATATATTAGGGTTACAATTCGAAGGTGGCGAAACCCTAAAGTGTGATAGTCGATCGATAGAATATTTATGTGAATCTTATACGTTCGTATTCAATCAATATACAGAAAAGTTGATATTCATTTGTTTAATTAATCATATCGTTTAATACTCATTTAAAAATAATGTTGTTAATATAAAGATACAATTGTAATGCCTTTTTTATAATTCTTTTTTACACGACTATATAAAAATGGTAAATTACTTAATTTTACAAAATATCAATTTTTTTTTGAAAGCCATAAAATATCAAATTGATAAAAATTATTTAAATAAACAATTTTATGGGCACAAGAATTAAGGGGAAAAAATATTTATTTGGGTTTTTGCCTTTTTGGGGGTCTAAAAACCAGTACTAACAGTACATTTAACACAAATATCAATACTAATTTACTTTTTGGCATTTACTTTTGTATGCAAACATCCGACACAATCATCTAAATTAGTAACAATAGCATCATCCAAACAAAAAAGACAGCATTCCCATACGAAGTTCTCACGTTTTAGTGATCTTCTTTTAGAACAATATTCATTCACGACCGCAATTTCTCTGTTTAAATCTTCCGTGTCAATCGTTCCCAGTCATATCCTTTGAAGCTAGCTCGATGATGCGTGTGAAAGCGCGTCTTGTTTTATAATTTATAAATGAAAATACCTAATTAATACTTTTCACACAACCAGGCAAGAATACCTGATCGAATGTAAGCATATAATCGGTAAGACCGAGTCGATCTCAGGAACGGTGGTTTATTTATATAAATAAGAAATACTAATTAACTAGAAAACAGTAAACAGGGGTGACGTTTTAGTTCCGTTCGAACAATTGTTTATAAAATAATAAATTAAAATAACTAAATTAAATAAAACTTGAATTAAAATAAATAAATAATAAACAATAGGAAGGAATAAGTAATTGTATAATTAATGTCACTCAGATTCATATATTTTGATTTATCACGTATTGATTATCTAATTGTGATTTCTTTTATATCAATTTAGTCACTAATCAAAGATCATAAATTGAATGTGAACTAGCCAACCTTCCGGGTCCAACTAATTCCTATAATTCAGGTTCCAACATAAAACAACGGTCCGTTGTCACAAGATGATCAGTCAATTGTGTGCTTTTCCGTAAATCATGCATTAAACATTCACAACTCGTTATAATTATCTCTAGTGGTATGAATCAACAACACCCAATAATTAACTTATTATCTCATTCATTTTAAAGTGCATAATTATTACTTTCTCAACCTATCAGACTCAACATATTTAGCAATAGTCAAAACCCTAGAATTATAACCATCAATAATTAATAACATTAAAGGAAATCAATCTCATTAACATTATCAACCACGTTGAGAATTAATAATTACCAGTTACCAATAAATAAGGATCCACGAGTAATATAACCGTTTTCAATTAAATAACTTATTTAATACGCAATTATAATCATTCAATAATCATTACCTAAGCTAAATCAATCATACAATCACTTTAATATTCAATTCATCATAAAAACAGTAAACAACGGATTATTCAAGCTTAAAGTCATCAATAAAACTTGATAAAAGAAGTTATACCGAATTAAAAAGACGAATCACGAAGAATTATGACGAACTATTCTCAATCTTCACTCTTCGTGCCTCCAAAAAGCTAAAGAAATTCGTAAATAAACCCTAAGTATCGAAAATAGTCGGATGGAGAAAACCCCTAAACGAATCTCCCATTTTTGAGGTTAAAATCACGAATTTATACTTCCTGGAAAAACCATCCATACGGTGTATGGAAATCCATACGGCGTATGGATGTAAAACAAGCCTAGCCCAAGTCCGCATGACCTGGGCTTCCACCGCCTCAATCCATACGGCGTATGGATTGAATTTTCAGTCGATTTTTGCCTTTTTCTTCTTTTAATCATCCGACTTCACTTTATTCTTCAATAATGCATCATTTAACTCGATTATTGGCTACTTTTTGTCTCTTTTCTTCAAATCCTTTATCTCCACTGTTAATTGCAAATATGAACGAAATTAATATCTAAACTAAACACTTTTCAATAAAAACACATAGGATTTGGGATAAATACTATATAAAAATACTACTTTTACATACTTATCAAATATCCCCCACTTTGAATCCTACTTGTCCTCAAGTAGACTATCAATTATCGTTCAAAAGTAATAACTCAACAAGGAATAATATCACCCTTTCCAAATCAAAAAAAAAATCTTACTTTTAATAATCTAACAAAACTAAAGTTAAAAATTAAGTAACTATGAGGTATAAAAAATAATCTACACTCAAACTTATTATTATAATGAGGTCAAATAGTCCACAATGATTACTGATATTATTGTCCATCTAAACAATCTATATTTAAATAATTGAGCTTAACTTTTTATTATTAATGTAGATGTCCCCTGAAACTCCCAATAGTTATATACCTTCATACTCATAGCACACAAATATATCATATATTGGAAATTCAATTTAAATAATCATTTTTCAAATCAAGACATTGGTGACAGGTCTGTGTCTCAACACAATAGAGCGACATAACTTGATTTTGGTTTAGCAATAATGTTTTAGTCAAATCATTGGTGACAGGTCTGTACCTTAGTACAACAAAGCGACTTAATTTGATTACATTTTCAGGAGTTAATGTAAACTCTTTTTGCTCTTTCTTTTTATTTAGATATACTGACGGAGACAAGGTCTGTACTTACGTACAACAGAGGAAACAACACCCAGTATATCCCCAAATGATATTTATTGAATTCAAAACTTATGACACATCACATGCTACTAATATGAAGATTAAGACTTATGTCATACATAACTAAAGTTTATCTCAAAGTTCATTTACTCCCTTAATTATCATTTCTTAAAAGCTCAAAAATTCTTATTAAAATTGCCTATCAGTACATCATATAATGAAACTAAACAACATTTACCAACAAACTAACCTTTATTATGTGTAGAATTTTTTTTTAAAATTCAACCTCCATAATTACAAAATAATATAACCTTAGAAATACAGAAAATTAATTTTAATAAATTTAATCAAAAATAAGAAACCTATAACCTCGTAGTTATCAAGTTGAAAACAAGTGGAATCGTAAATTAAAGGTCTTCTTTCTCATCCCCCACTTTAAAGTGTACAATGTCCTCATTGTACTAATAATAAATATTAAGGATGAGTGAAAACAAAAAGAATTGAGAACAGAAAACTCCCCTGGAATATTGTGCAGTTTAATGAGCAAAATTAAATCGATCAGATGCGCTCAAAAAGCCTTGGGTGAACTTGGCTGAACTTACAGCCAGCATCTCACGTGCACAAACAAAATTCTGAGGGATCAACCAACAAACACAATCAAAAGATACCAATATAAACATCCTAAATAAAATTTAAAACAACCAAACCTAAAGCTACAAATCCAACATAATTAAAATCCTACAAACAAAAATAGTCATAATAATAATACAGATAGTGTCTGAAATCATAAACCACATATGATGAACATCCTCCTAATCGCTGTCATCATCCTCATCATGCTCCATACTCCGGTACTGGTGAGATGGCTCAGCCCCCTGATCTGGTGGTGGTGGTGGGTAGAACTCCTGTGGCATGTGGTACTGAAATGGCTGGTATGGCAAATGGCTAAAATAAAACAGCTGCGAGAAAAGACCATCCTGATAGTCCAAATGAGCACTGATCTGATGAAAATGCTGCCTCTGCATAAGCTCCATCTGATCAAACCTCTGAGTGTGCTGGATGCTCATCTGATCTAACTGCTGCGATAACTAATCAAACTCCCCAGCATATCCTCTACTACGGCCTCATGCCGCTCCTCTACCTGCCTCAGTAGCCCTAACCTGTCTAGACTGTAGAGTCTGCCCAATCTGAGTTATAGCTACCCAATAAAACATCTCGGAATCATCACCATAAATACTGCACGGCTCGATAATATCCATAGCCTCTTACCTCCGTGCAGTTAGCCACTCCATGCCTGGCTGAACAACTGTGCAAGTACCCATCTCAGCCGCAGTCTCCAACCCAAAATGCCTAGCCAGTCTAGTAACAAACTTACCACCACACAAACTACTCGAACTCCTCGTACCGGTAGCTCTCTTAGACATCTACCTAGCCAATCTCCAGGGCACATTCACTAGCCTCTTCCTTACAATCGAACTCAGATAGAAAAGATCAGGCTTAGAAACTTTTTCCGGTCCCTCTCGATGGCCAACGATGGTAAATGTCAATAACCGGTGAATGAGATGGTAACGAGGATCTCGAATAGCTCGATAAGAAGGGGCATGAGAACCATAACTGCCCTGAGCAATAGACTGCCACTCCTCCACAATATCCAAATCAGTAAGCTTAGTTACTACACCAGCTGAAATATGATCCAGAGTGGGTTGTGGATCTCATTGGGCTCATACAGTCCCACTCCAATGGCAAACTCAACAAGAGACATCCGTCTCGGCTGGCCACCTAATAGAAAAGAAATAGTGTGAGTAGTCCAGTCAGCCACCTAATAGAGAAGAAATAGTGTGAGTAGTCCAGTCAGTCGACCGATGATCAAACCGGAATGTACTATAAAACTCCACAACTAGCTCCCTATAGATATGCTCCCGAATACTAAACATCATGTACCATGCATGAGAAACAAACCCAATGTTACCAACCTGCAGCCTATACGGAATAGAAAGTAAGTTTCTAATTGTCTCGTGCCCAGTGGCAAATCCGTTTCTCTCCACCACATGCTCCAAAGCATTCCAATTCACAGCATGAAAAACCTCAATTGGCTGATCAATATTCTCAGCCAAACGCTCACTAAACTGATATCTTGTAGTCTCCGAATAAGAATCATGAAAAGTAAGATATATGTGGGTTCTAATCAGGGGATTGCCCAATGTCTGACCACCTCTGGTTCTCCTGCTAGCCATTTAACTGCCAAGAAAAACAATCATTAACAAAACAGGAAATGAAAATAAGGTTTCAAAAGAAATTTCGGCAGCATTACGGCTTAATATGGAATAATCCACCATCAAGGTTTAGCCTAAACTACCGCAACAAACACAATTTCAAATACCTTATTGCATTATGAACTAAAAATTTCTCAAATTGCTAATAAAAATAAATACTTAATTAATAATCATGGCAATTGTCGATTCAAAGTGAACTATAACAATTTGGTACCAATCTGAACATAAAAATAATCACTTTTTACCATCACTAATATCAGTCTCAGTAACTAGCAACCATTTAATATATTCAACATGAATTATCATAATCACAAAATAGAACAACAACAATTTTATCACAACCGTAGTCACAAACATTCGTGTACCAAACAAACATTTGCATTAATCATCATGTATCCAGCAAATTAACAAGCATTAAATCAAAACATAGCGAAAATGAGTACATATCATCATCACCTTCTATACACAATAACGGATAAATCGAATCAACAATTATATCACATTATAAAAATTGAGCATGGAATAGCATAATATATGTTATGAAAGACATAATTAAAACATTATATACCTACAATCATACTCAAATTCGAAATACCCAAAATCACATACACAAACCCTAACTTTCAATTGCACAAATTAATCAACGAAAATTAAAATTGAAAGTTATACCTTGTAGAGAAGAGTGAATGGAATGCGAAAATATAAAAATGAGGGAGAATGTGAGGCCGGAAATGGTGGTTGGGTGGTGTACATCCGCCGACAGTGAGTGGTGGTGGTGGTTTGAGAATTCAAAAAATGGAAAAGAAGGGGGCTGTAACCGCTTTATGCCCTTTTTGATCCATACGGCGTATGAATTTCCATACGGCTTATAGATTAAAAAGGCCCAGGTCAACGCATTTTTAACCCAGTCAACCAGGCCCGTTAGCCCAACTCAATCCATACGGCGTATGGACATCCATACGGCGTATGGATTGAAAAACAGAAACTTTTAAAATTTCGATCACCACTCACTGTGCAGGCCAACGACGAATACAACCATTAACAAACCCGGAGTGTTATCATGACTTCTAATCTTCATGATTCCGCACTAAATACATAAATAACACAAATCAATAATCTATAAATAAAAATGCATAATCTTCATTCACACACAATTTAAATGTTTAAACTTCAATCACACAAACAAATAATTAAAACCAGACACGAGAGTTATTAGTAGGTCTGACGAAAAATAGAAAAGTATTGATCACGAAAGTCAACGTAGGGGATAAAGAGATAAGAATCGCTCTGTTATTTTTGCAATAACATTATCCACTCCATGTCCAAAAGTAGCAAAATTCACCAAATGAGCACTCGCCGCCGGTTGAAGATTAATTAGCCACCAACATATATCTCTAACAGTCCTGTTCACAGGACCATTGAGTGCCAACACAACCTTATCATTCTCATCCAAAGTTATCTCACGATCCGGGCTAGCCTCTTCCAATTCACTCATAAACTCATAAATTGCTTCATTAACACTCGCGTGTTTAGACATCACCGGACTTCGCTTTAGATCTCTTATCCTTCTTTCGATTTTCTTAATTGCCACCTCTTGATGATTAGTAAATCCCAAATCAGACTCCTTGAATATTCCTACCAACTTTGTGTATATCTCTACCAACCCAAAATGGAAATACTCACATGGGGTGAGCACCTTATCCAAAACTACCAACGAATCCAGATTGACTACAAGAAAGATAGCAAAATCAATAGTGACATCAGGTTGAATGAAACTAGGGTTAGGTCTCTTTCCTTCTTCCTTAGCCAATAATTCCAATTTATGTATCATATTCTTTAAGTAGTAAGGAATGGTATTATGCACTATAACTCTATGAGGAGTAAGGTCTCTCAAATGATCTTCAAGTTGCAACAACTGCACCAAGTCTCTCAAACTAGTAACAATCTCTTTATCCGCCTCAAAATTAGGATTCCCAGTTGCCAAGTACAACGATTTCAACATCCTATGAAGACGTGCCGCCTAATTAGAAGAATAGGGAAAAGAAGACTGCACCAATGCCTCATAAATCTCTGTGTACCGCTTCTTTTGTGCAGTGAAAAACACTTTTTCTTCTTCAATCCTTGAATCCAAAGATGCCTCAAAATCAATTATAGCCTCAATAAAATGTTATTCATACCCAAACTGTCTCTCTATATCCGCAGTATCTAACACATTCTGAATCTGAACCAATTGACTCTCAGTAAAATAAATGGAATATCTTCTTATCAGTTCAGCTGTGAAAGGAATGTCCCATCTGACTTTCTGAATAACATTTAACAACTCATCACAGGATGATGTGATTGTTGATGCATATCAGTTTGTCTGTCAGTTGGTCTATTAAGTTGTAAAAGTGTCTTTAGTCATTTAATAGAAATATAGATTTTGTATTATGCGACACTTAAGTTTTAGTTTAGGCGACACTTGCATAAGTGATGCATAGCGACACTTAGGTAAGTGACGCATGAAGGCGGCTACATGCGACACTTCCACAAGTGATGCATGTCTGCCAGAATGTTAGTTTAAATACAAACCTACGGGTTTTCGGCTAGGGTTGACGAAACCCTAGCACCATTTGTCGACTAAACTCAATTGTAATCAGTTCTATTACGTTATTCAAGATAATAAACTCGTTCACTTTGTTTAAATCAATCGTTTCGGTTTGTATTTATTAGTGATTTGTGCAATTGATTGTTTCCGCCATTCAATAGCAGTCGA
Organism: Pseudognaphalium luteoalbum; assembly: GCA_963422505.1. Lineage (NCBI taxonomy): Eukaryota > Viridiplantae > Streptophyta > Magnoliopsida > Asterales > Asteraceae > Pseudognaphalium > Pseudognaphalium luteoalbum. The sequence goes on along the minus strand of OY730196.1, from coordinate 22,166,204 downwards.
TCATCACTTAGGTCCAACGATTAGGGCACTCACAACTGGTATCAGAGCCACTAGGTGATTAGATTGACATTTTGAAGACGTTTTGGATTGATTTCAGTTTTGTTCGGATCAAGAATCGAGAATAACTACGGATTTTGAGTTGATAAGGTGATTTCCAGATGATATTCATCATTTACTACAGGTTTCGTTCATTAGGGTTCGAAGAATTTTCATTAGGTTTATGAAAATTCGATTTTTAGGGTTTTTGGGATTTTATAGCCGTTTCTGCGACACTCGCTGCGTCACTTGAACGCGTTACTTAGAGCGGCACTTCGTAATTCCAAATTAGGGTTTTACCGTCACTTGAACGCGTCACTTGGAGCGTCATTTGGGGTTAATACGACACTTAACTTAAGTGTCGTCTAATTTAATCCACCGTCACTCACGTACGTCACTTTAGCACGTCACTTGAGTGCCAAGCGTCACTTCTGTTAGTTACGCCTGTTTGATTTCTTGCGTCACTTCTGTTAGTGATGCCTTTTGATTTATTGCGTCACTTTTACTAGTGACGCCTATTTGTTTTATTGCGTCACTCAAGTACGACACTTGAGTGCGTCACTTGCTAGATTGAGCGACACTTGCTTACAGTGTCATCAGTCACTTCATCTGTCACTCGATAGCGTCACTTAACAAGTGCCGCTAGTCGTTGCGACACTTGAGTGCGTCACTTACCAAGTGACGCCTTCGGTACTAATTATTTTGCAAGTTCTTGTTTTTGAGTAAATTTTCAGGTTTATCTTTAATGGTTGTTCTTGCTGATAAAGAGGATATTCGGGGAATCAGGGATATGCTAAAACAAAATCACGATGTTGGTTCTAATAATAAACCTCCTCTATTCACGGCTGATATGGATTACGCATATTGGCATGATCGATTTGAACAGTACGTAGATTTCCACTGTCCGGAGCTCTGGGGTCCGCTCAGAGAAAGAAATGAAGCTCCAGTAGCTGAGGGAGACTATCGTGGTATCCCTCCATCCAAAAATTACAAATCCATGTCTCCTGAAGAGAAGAAGGAGTACGATATTGAAAGAAAGGCTCATTCAGCCATCTGCATGTGCCTTACTAAAGATGTCTTACGCCTCTTCAAAACACATGACATAACATACGATCTTTGGAATGCTATTGAGACTAGATGTGGTGGAAATCAGAAGTACAAGGAGGCTAAATTAGAACTGATCAAGAAACAGTATGATCTGTTTGATTCTCTGCCTAATGAAACAACTTCGGGTGTGTTTACTAGATACTCACAGTTGGTTAGTGAGTTGACTGAGGGAGGATATAATTTCCCTCAGATTGAAATAAATAAGAAGCTGTTGGACGTTCTACCGAGTAGTTGGGATGTTAAAGTACAGTTTCTGAAAGAAAGTCAAGAGTTAGGAATAATGAACTTAGATGAGCTAATTGGCGTTCTTCAAGCCCATGCGATGGAGTTGAAGAAGAAGGAATGTAAATCGGGTGGTTTTGTTCAAGACCCAACGCTATATGGAGGAAAAGTCAATACCGGAAAGACTTATGGTGGAATGGCTTTCGTTTCTTCTACAAGTTCTCCATTACAACCCTCATTGCAATCTACCGATGTTCATCATCCGGTGTATGCTTCTGGACCCTCACAAGGGTCACAACAGCAAGTTCCAGTTTCCCCTGCTATTCAAGAACAGGCTGCTATCTATACAGCCTTTCTCAGCTCCTACAAGGATTTGGTTTCACAACCGAATTCTACTTTAGAACTTGCCAAAAAGATTATGCTCAACTAGATGACGATGATCTTGAGCAAATGGACTTAAACTGGAATATTGCCATGATATCAAGGAGAGTTCAAAAATTCTTGCAACGGACTGGTCGCAAGAGTTTGGAAGGAGATGGCAAAACCAGTTTTGGTTTTGATAAGAGCAAGGTTCACTGTTATAACTGTCAGAATCTGGGACATTTTGCGAGAGAGTGTGAAAAACCCAAAGTTCCTCCATCGGGTTTCACGAAGCCTGATGCTCCCAGAACTCCAGAGAAAGATGAAGTGAAGCAAGCGACAGCTGATGCACTAGTTGTCTTTGAGCCTACCAACACCGACTGGAGCATGTATGCTGATAAGTATCAACAGTGTCTCATGGCTCACATTTCTAATGATGTACGCAATAAACCAGAAGAACCTTTGAACTGTATCTCATGCATTAAGTTAACTGAATCTTTAAGGTGCTTTCAAGAAGATAAAGTATACTTAAGAAAAAAGGTTGAAAACTTAGTGAGTCGAATAAATACCTAAAGGCCAATGAACAATTGTATGATAAGAAAATTGAGGCTTATCAACAGAACACGCTTAGGTATAAATCTAAGGTTTTTAGTCAACAGGATGCTATTAATAGTTATCTTGCTAAAATAGACCTTTTGAGAAAGGAACTATCTGATCTGAAAGTTGAATATGACAAATATAAAAGTAAGATTCTAGGTTCCTCTTCTTCTACGGTTGCCTTCAACGAAATCATTAACAAGCAAAGGACAGATAATAAAACTAAGATAGGACTAGGTTATATTGTAGTCCCGCCTCCCACTGAATACTGTCCTATGCCAGTTAAGGAAGGCACCAAAGAGATTCCAGTTGACTATGCACTGTTATATGGGGTCAAGTCTAAGGTCAATAATCACAACAAACAGGCAAAGGAGAAAACCAAACGGTCAGAGTATCCTTCGCCTCAGTTTGTTAAGTCTGAATGTGAATCTCCAGTTAGTGTGGAGGAGATTATTCAGATTGAGGATATTACTGATCAGGAGTATCCTGAATTTAAAAAGAAGGTTGAAGTAAAATCTGAAAAAGCGGTTTTAAAGGTTGAACCTACAATTAAGGTTCAACCTAAAAAAGAAAAGGATAAGGTTTTAAATACAAAATCTCAAACTTTACAGTCACCTATAAAGATTTTGCAACATAAAGCTACACGTGCAAACGATTTTTGTGATAAACCTTCCAATTCAACCTCTCAACCAAAACAAGCATCTTCTAAGACGTGCACGAAATGTTCATGTTCTAGAAATGCTTCTCCTACTCTTGTGGTAAGTCCTCCGCCTCAACCTTTTGTTGAGACTTGATCATGTTTTTATTGTAAAAGACAAGGACATTTAATTCGTGAATGTCCCAAACTGTCTCATCAGCACTATGGGAGAGAAATGCCTAGGACATCAGTTTACAGAAATTCATTTTCAAAATCTCCACCTAGGCGTTACTCAACCTCTCCCATGCCTGCTGAAAGGCCGAGTAATGTTGGGCAAAAACCTTTGCCAAAACAAAAGCCCGGCATTACTCCCAAACCAATTTCCGAACAACCTAAAGTTTGGAAACGAAAGGAGTCTGTTAGTGACTCTTCTGTCATCAACAATAACACATTAGATGAAAATTCTAATTTGTTAAAAAATAAAGTTTTGTCCGATGTGATTATTATTGATGACCTTGGTAGACCTAAGTCTGTAAAGGCTTGGGTCACCGTTTCTCACTAATCTCCTTACCTTTATGTGTTGCAGCAGTCAGAACGCGTTAAAGATAGTGAATGGTTTATGGATAGTGGTTGTTCACGACACATGACTGGCGATGTGTCTCTTTTGATGGATGTTAAACCACATGCCGGAGGACATGTTGCTTTTGCTGGAGATACAGGAGGAACCATTACGGGAAAGGGAACGCTAACTAACAGGAAAGTTAGCTTCGAGAATGTGAATTATGTGGCTCAACTTACTCACAACTTGCTGAGCGTTTCACAAGTCTGTGATAAGGACTTTACCACTGCTTTCACGAAGACGGAATGTGTGATACTGAAGCCTGGTTTTGTTATCCCTGAAGAATGGGTGCTTATGAGGGCGCCACAGAGAAATGACACCTATGTAATGAATATGCGAACTGTGGAGACTACAGATGAGTAGACCTGTCTCCTCTCAAAGGCTTCGGAAAAGGAATCACTACTGTGGCATAGACGAATGGGACACATCCATTTTTGCAAGATGAATTTTCTAATAAACAATGATTTGGTAAATGGATTTCCAAAATAGTCATTTGCCCTAAAAGATGACTGCATTGCATGCCATAAAGGGAAACTCCACAAGAAATCCCATAAGTCGAAGATAGTGAATTCCATTGCTGCACCACTGGAGCTCTTACATATGGATCTGTTTGGTCCTATCTCAACTAAGAGCATCGGTGGTAGATCTTACTGCTTAGTAGTCACTGATGACTACTCGAGATTTTCGTGGGTATATTTTCTAGGTGCAAAGAGTGAAACACCAGATATTTAGGTGTATCTGTTGGATAAGTTGGCAAATTTGTGCAACTTAAAGGTGAAGAGACTGAGAAGTGACAATGGAACTGAATTCAAGAACTCAACTCTTGAGTTATACTGTGCCACGAAAGGTATTGATCATCAGTTCAGTGCCCCAAGAACTCCTCAACAGAATGGAGTTGCAAAGCGTAAGAATAGGACTATTATCGAGACAGCTCGGACTATGCTGGCCGATTCTAAGCTTCCTATTATATTTTGGGCAGAAGCAGTCAGTACTGCTTGTTACATTCTGAATCGCGTGCTCACGGTTAAGAAAAAGAACAAGACCTGTTATGAACTTTTCAATAACCGTAAGCCCACTTTACAGTTTCTAGAGCCATTTGGGTGTCCGTGTTTGATTATGGTCTCAAAAGAAAAGGTCTCAAAGTTTGGAGCTAAAGCCATTGAAGGAACTTTCCTTGGCTATTCAGTCAACTCTCCGAATAAAAGAGTCTACATTAAATCAACACACCAGGTGGAAGAGCATTTTGAGGTAAAATGCTTGCGTTACATGGATCCTCCTCAAGGAACGGGTCCGGAATGGTTATTTAACTATAAGGATGTGTTTAACTCATTTGACATACCCGAAGAAGATAATGAAGAGGAGGAGTTAGTTACCCTACTTCATGGCATCAGTTTGTGTCAAGACACATCTACCTCACAACCTACATCTACACCTACTCCAACACCCACACCATCACCTCCACTACCTACTACATCTACACCATCTCCTACTATTCCACCTTCGGATGTTCCTTCGACTTCAGGAACGACTAATGAAACAGAACATCCAGATGATCCCAACATGCCACCTTTAGAGGAAGACGAGGAAGAAGAAGAATTGGTTCATTCTCACTTCTTCTCTAATGAAGATGATACGGAACTTCAACCACCTGTGTAACCTGAAAGTTCTACTGCTCCTGCGACTAACACTGTTCCCGTTACCGAAGGGGATATGAACAATTTGGAGTTAGTACTTGCACCGGAGTTAATCCCAGTCACACGTGTACACAAGGATCACCCCATCGATAATATTATCGGTGATCCTAATGCTGCTGTTCAAACAAGGCACCAAATGAAGCAAAATCCAAATCAAGAAATGTTAAACTTGGTTGCTCGGATAAATTCTTGTCATTTATCCCAAATTGAACCTAAGAAAGTTGATGAGGCCTTAAAAGATCCATCCTGGGTCGAGGCCATGCAAGAAGAGTTGCAGCAGTTCAACAAGCTGCATGTTTGGGATATAGTTCCGTTACCCAAAGGTGCTCATTTAACCGGCACTCGATGGGTATTTCGAAATAAGATGGATGATCGGGGTATCGTGATTCGGAATAAAGCTCGATTGGTTGTTCAAGATTTTAGTCAGATCGAGGGCTTGGATTATGATGAAGTCTTTGCTCCTGTGGCAAGACCTGAGTCTATTCGGATCTTTCTTGCGTTCACTTCTTTCAAAGAGTTTCGTGTGAACCAACTCGATGTTAAAAGCGCCTTTTTATATGGACAAGTGGATACGGATGTGTATGTGAAACAGCCTCCAGGTTTTGAAGACCCTGAGCATCCAGAATACGTCTGCAAGTTAAACAAGGCGTTATATGGTCTTCATCAAGCTCCGCGGCTTTGGTATGAAAGGCTCACTACCCACTTAATCAAGCATGGTTTTGTTCGAGGGAATATCGATAGCACTCTGTTCATCCGTAAAGAACGGACTGGCGATCGAGAGGATATGTTACTTGTGCAGGTGTATGTGGACGATATCATATTTGGTTCTACAAATGAAGCGATGTGCAAGCATTTTGAGGAGATTATGAAATCTGAGTTTGAGATGAGTGCGATGGGGGAGCTCAAATTCTTTTTAGGTGTACAAGTTGAGCAGTCTCCAAAAGGTATTTATATTCATCAGTCAAAGTATGTCAAAGACATGTTGACTCGATATGACCTGCTCAATTGTAAAACCTATGGGACTCCTATCGAACTTAATCACAATCTCAGACTTGCTGACGATAAGGAAGATTGCAAAGAAAAGGACTATCGATCAATGATAGGTTCTTTGATGTATTTGATCGCTTCTCGACTGGATATTGTGTTTGTGGTATCCGTCTGCTCACGTTTTCAAGCCAAACCCAAGGTGTCTCACATGAAGGCGGTAAAGCGAATCTTTGGTTATCTCAAACATAGACCCAATCTTGGTCTATGGTATTCAAACGAGAAATCATTCGCTCTTTCTGCCTATTCGGATTCGGATCATGGCGGCTGCAGCATAGACAAGAAATCTACCACTGGTGGATGCCAATTCCTAGGATCTCGATTGGTCTCTTGGCAATGCAAGAAACAGACTACAGTTTCTCTTTCAACAGCAGAAGCTGAGTACGTTGCTGCTGCGAGTTGCTGCTCTCAGGTTCTATGGATTCAGCATCAACTGCGTGATTACGGGTTACTTCTTTCTATGACTCCTATTCACATAGATAATACTGCTGCTATTTCTATCATACGCAATCCCGTACAGTACTCTAAGACTAAACACATTGAACTTAGGTTCCACTTTATACGGGATTGCTATGAAAAACACCTGATAGACCTTGTCCACATAGACACCTTAAAGCAGAACGCCGACCTTTTCACAAAAGCTTTTTCGCGTACTCGATTTGATGAACTAATCAACATGATTGGTTTAAGATTCTTTATCGCTAAAAAGTAATTTGTAACTTGGAACGTAATTTATTTCTTTTTATGTGTGTTAAAAAAAACAAAAAAAAAAGGAACACAACAGCCACTCTTTATACTTTTTAGTATTAAAGAAATGCACCGTTGCTACATTTTAAAATAGACGTTGAAGTTGTGTCTGTAAACAACTTGGGATATGATAGTACATCGGGTGACATGCATAAAATGGAATTTTAAGGTTTATCTTGGATGTGTCAGTAGATTTATCTGACGTGTTGAAAACAGTTTTTATAAACATTGTCTTCATCATACGATATATTAGTAGGCATGTTATGCAAAACTCTTTGAGATCTCTTAAGAAGCCTAATAGTTAATTGTCTATTTCAAGTGGTACAACATCATTAGATGTATGACAAAAGTCTTAATTTCTTACTTATACTAGTCATGCTTTCGTTGAAAGACGTTTATTTGATATCATTTGGGGGTATATATTGACAGTTTCCTCTGTTATACGTAATTATAGACCTGGTTTCTGTTAATATATACTTAAAAATTAAGCAAACACAAGTCAAAGTACTTGCAAAGTCTTTAAACTTAAGATACCTTACAAGGTCACCAAAATGGTTTGACCAAGTCTGGTTTTGCTTAAACCTGAATTAAGCTATGTCGCTCTGTTGTACGTAAGTACAGACCTGTCACCGCTGACTTGATTCTTAAATTTGATTTTCTTATATTCTCTCTGTCAATGGAAATATGGTCTATGTCTTAAGTTAAGATGTATATCTATGGTGGGGACCACAACGAAATGTACATGCGAATAATAATAAAATTAGCTCCTAGATGTGCGTGTAACATGTTTACAGTGGACAATTATACTAATAATCGTTTTGAAATAATTTTTATAAAAAGTGTTCTTAGCATGTCAAGTACATTTAAAGTGGACAAATATACTGATGATCGAAATAACACTTACTGTTCCTAATAAATGCATGCTACTCCGATATGATCCCTAAACTGATTATATCAACTCCGTCACCAAAAAGAATGTGTTAATTTTCTATTTGTAAATTTGCTTTCTTTTATGTGTTCTTGTATTTTCTATAAGATAGTTTACTTTTAGATTTTATCCAAGTTACAGTTACCTTTTCAAATTTGAGTACCGAAATCATAACGCAAAAATTGATAAAATCGCAAACTTTTCACTAAAAGTGACCTGTTGCGTCACTTTCATAAGTGACGCTACCAGTGATGCATACGATATTGCGTCACTTACACTAGTGACGCTGTAAGTGTCGGGGTAAGCTACGCTATAAGTGCCGGGTTGAGTGACGCATACTAGGGTTTTTGTATAAATACCCTTTCCAACGACACTCAACCTCACCACTTTTCAAAATCACATAGCGTCACTCTCTCTGACATACCGTCACTTGCTGTGTCCCTGCGTCACTTACTCTGTGCGATTTTCTTTGATCTGTTCATGATTTCTCGAGCTTGATTACGCATTCAAGTGTCATATTCTTGTTCCCCTCATTCACATGACTTGTTTGGTACTAATTTTAACCTTTATCTTTCTGTATTCATGTTTTAATTTCGAATTAGGGTTACGGGTTTTGGGTTTCTTTGAAATCATTAGATTTGGGGCTTGATTTGTTAATGTTTTACGCTATTAAAAGGTGTGTTTCACTCATTTTTATCATGCGTACGATGTGATAACTTCGATTTTCAAAACCCCCAAATTTGATTTCTGGGTATGAACAGTGACACGATGATCTTCATCGTTGCGTCACTTCATGCGTCACTTACCTCAAGTGATGCTACTTGGTAATTTAGAAACCATACCGTCACTTCATCAGTGCTGCTTATTATTGCGTCACTTCTTAAGTGACTCTCTAAGTGACGCATGTACTTGTATTATCTGTTAGTCCGTCACTCATCTTAGTGACGCCCACTTATGCGTCACTCTCTTAAGTGACTCACTTAGTGACGCCCTTTTCTATACCGACACTTATACCATCACTTCCTAAGTGACTCACTTAGGATACCGTCACTCTGTTTAATGCCTCATGATATTGACCCGACACTTCTTAAGTGTCGTATATAATGACTCATGATATGGCAACGTCACTTACACCAGTGACGCATGATAGCATCACTTACCATAAGTGACGCTATACTTCATTTCTGATTTTGAGCACTGTTTTCTGTGACACTTCCTAAGTGTCGGTAGTGCCTATGCGTCACTTACCATAAGTGACGCCTAAATCAGAATTTCGTTTTTTGGGTTATGTGTGTTCGTGCTAATTCTATAACGTTTGTTGTTATTTTTGTTTCGTATTTTAGCTTACAGATGGCTGACTTACAAAACTATTACCGCCGCACCAACACCCGTCACAATATTACTGCATTTTTGGAGTCCACGCACGCCAATTCGGCTCCTTTTCGGCCAATGATCGAGTTCCTCCGACGTTCGAGAATTCATTACGCTATTACTGCTTCTACTCCGGTTTATATGAATCAGGTTGAAGAGTTTTACGAGCATGCGTTCATACGGACTCAGAGTGATGTCCCGAGGATTGTTTCAAAGATGTTTGGTAAAGAGATCGAGATCACCGAGAACTCCATTCGATGGGTTCTCCAGTTCGATGACAATGCTACGATGCCGACTATGTTCCCAACAACGTTTATCTACGGGGGACTTCAGCGCATGGGTTATCCGGCGAATCAGCTTTCTGATTTTCGCAAGCAATATCTCTGCAGGGTTTGGAGGTATTTATGTCATATCGTGATTGTTTGTTTATCTTCAAGGAAGGGAGGATACGACGCTGTAAGTCATTTGACGTTATCTCTCATGTTGGCCCTAATCTACAACAAGCCGTACAACTTCGGCGGTTATATTTTTGGCAACATGGTTGAGAATATCCGAGCTGGTAAGGATAAATGGCTGCAATATCCAAGGTTTGTGCAGCTATTATTAAATGATTTGAATCTTGAGATTGCCCCAGATCAGTGATCCCTCTTGGTGCCGACGCCTATGCTTCTTCGAGTCTTCAATGACTGCAAACTAGCGCCAAAGGGTGAGCAAATTTTGGCTGACCGTGAACTCTTCGGGCACATAGTCAATGAAAACTATGTTGCACCGATCAATGATGGTTTTGAGGATGATGTGATTCCTACGGTCAATGAGGATGACCTGGTTGACACCAAGATAGCTCAGGATTTAGATGATATTGATCGTGTTGACCGGGTTGATGATGATTCTGATGATGGTGGGCCCACTCCACCCGATTCTGAGGGTGATGTGCCCCCACAAACTGCTTTGGACGGGATTCAACTCGCTGATCCTCGACGCTTTAAGCGTATCTTGAGACGGATTTCTGTTGGCAGAGTCCACGTCCCGAGGAATCCAGGCAAACGTCCTGCTGGGTCTTCTCCTTCGTATGCAGATTTACCTCTTCGAAGATGCCAGCGGACTACTGTTGTTATTGGGGAACCTACTCAGAATACTTCTCAGCGACCACAACCTCCACCACCGTCTGACATGCCATCGATTCAGATGATACTTGCTCAGATGGAGCTTTTGTCGAAACGATTTGACGACCAACAGGCTAATATTGCAGCTCAGGCCTCCCAGATAAAGGATTTGGAGCTCAAAGCTGCCGAGGTTGACAATCTCCAACTTCAAGTGACGAATCTGTCATCTAGGGTTTTAGAATTGGAGTCTGTCACAATTGTTTCAGGGGAGGATATTCCCAGGGAGTTAGAAACAAATGTAACTCCTCCCCCAGAACCAGAAAATGTACAATCTTCAGATATTAATGAAAATATTGCTTTAGCTTACTTCGTTGATGTTCCGGGACAACCGAATCCGATTGCATCTGATTATTCTAATGTCAATCTGACATATCTGCAGAGTTTGATTAATCAATTTGATGAAGTTGATAGATCTTTTGATCCCGATGATATAGAAATGGATGCAGAGGTTCCAGGGTCGGATGAGGAATATATGGATAATCCAAATCAAGAACCGGCGCCTGAACGTGAACCGAAGCCAGTGTTACGACAACCTGCTCAAGCATATAACTTTGATGCTCCGGTTATTGAAATGGATTCTTCTGAGGATGAGGCAGAACCTGCAATGGAACAACCTACTGATGAATCAGTTCCTGTGTCTACATCTTCAGGAACTTCAAAACCGCAAGTGGTATACAAATCAATTGCACCTGATTTGAAGACTTGTAAAACTTATCTTGTTAAAGGTGAATTGACTGGTTTGATCAGAAGCTGGAAATTTGATGTTGATAACTTTCTTATTTTGATCAAGAGAAGTGATGGCGTGCAATACTTCAAGCCTAGATTCAATCATATCAGCACATTGCCAAAGGTCAAACTGAATCGTCTTGCTCAGTTAAATATTGTCAATCACTTTGAAGATACTCGAGGAGTTCTCTTTCAGAGAAAGAAGAAGAGTAGATGAAGGAGAAAGAAGAAGATGTTAGAGTCTTGGATACCACATCTCTTGCTGGTCGTGTATACAGGGTTCACAGTAAGCGGGTGTTTATGTACATCAGGGCTCGCTGTGGACGTAATCAAAGACAGTTGATTATACCTGAGGCTATTGTTCCAACTGTGGAGGAATTGGTATGATCACCTATGTTTACTTTGAAATTTTATTACTTATTTATATCTCTGGTAAAATTAGAACATAAACTTTTTATTGGTTCAAACAGATCAAGAAGGACAAGGAACTGCATGAGTTTCCGGAACCCCAAGGAAAAGATGCCATATGGGAAGTCGTGGGAAAACAGCACCCCGGAAGGACAAGGGCGGTGGGGCACACTATCGACTTCACAAAGGCAATTGATGGTTACGGGAAGCAACCACGATGCAACAAAACGAAAGAACAAATTGAGATGTTAGAAATAAGAGTGGCTGAGTTAGAGAGGATGGATCGGAGAAGGATGGAGGTTGAAGATAGGGAAGTAGGATCGGGAGAGGAGTCATCTAGGGAGGTTGAAGATATGAGGAGGAGTAGTGCTGGATCAGAGTTTCATCATTTTGAAGATTTATTGGTAATCAAATAATTTAACTACAATGATATGTTTTTACCACAAATATATCATTTTACATCACCTAATATATATTCGATCCATTTCATAGTAGGAACCCACCGCATGCAGGTTGTTCGAGGAATTCGGGTTTCAAAGGAAGCTTGTTGCGAGAGGAAAGGCTCATCCTCGGGGGGGGGGGGGGGGGGGGGGGCAGGTACAGGGGGGTCTATGCCACTAGATCACCTACGGGTACAAATTGGGAAAATTAAGGATGGATTCGGGATGATGAGACTTCCTAAGCCAGCTGCTGGAATGACTTTCTTACAGGAAGCCAGTTATAGTTTCGTTCAATGGCCACGTTTGTTTATTGAATTTTCTGAGGTACATACACATTGATTATCTTTAAGTATCGTATGTTAAATATTTCTATGACTATCGTAACAATAAACCATTTCAATTTAATTTGTTACTAGGATGAGAGAGAGTCATCCCTGGAGCCTGATGTTGTCCCGAGTCCTAAAAGGCGCAGTCCTAACCCTGCACGGGATGAGGTGCCTAGTGAGGAAACTGTTGTGCCCACCAAACAAGCTCCCCTCGCGGTGCCAGAATACGTTGCTACACCCCAACAAGCATCCCCCTCGGTGCGACCATGTTTTAACAGCTTCTCAAATTAAAATTTTAAAGTCGAAGCCGGCGGTTGTGAAAAATGTTTGGGCTAAAGCAACCACGTATCCAAATATGAATGTATATATTGATCCCGGAGTTTTTGTGGATGAAGTTATCGAGTTGGACATTGTTGTTGCTGATCTTAAGGAGTATGTGACGAATGGGGAAGCCGACATCACGATCCTTTTGTTTTTCCTCCAGTAAGTATTCTTTTCTTAATAAGGGATAAGATAAGATTAAGATAACAATGATCATATCACATGTTTTTTAACTCTTTTAATATGTGTTTTAGTGCGCTTCACTTCTATAGACAAAATTCTGCATACCTGAACAACAAATGTGGATTTTTGAACCCCTCCAGTATTAAATTTCAACAAATAGAGAGAGCGGGGGCAGTTAGTGTTGCAAACTTTATCCGTCAGTCGGTGGAATATTATACACGGAAACAAAAGAGCATTGTGTTAGCACCGTATTGGCAGGGGTTCAATGTTAACTTAATTTCTAGCTAGTGTGTGTGTTTATCGTCATATACTAACAATGTATAATTAAATTTCAGCAGTAAACACTTGACATTGTTCATTTTACACCTTGAGACAAATCAGGTTTACATACTCGACTCCATTGAGCGCCCTTCCAAATCTGATGTGACAAAACATTACGAAATCATGAAGTGTCTTAACAAATAAGGATTCTCTCTAACATATAAAGCTAGAAATATGCACATCTTATTATTAAAACTAACACTTTGCTTCATTATAATTCTCAGTGCATGGATGCAGATGTTTTCCATGTTACCCGACTATACCTGGGTTGATTCGTGTAATCAACAAAAAGGAGGATGGGAATGTGGATACTATGTCATGTATTAGATTTTTTACTTCGTGACTGACCAACAGTACGATTTTCCAGCAAATGTAAGTATTATTTATGTACGTTCAGTTCCTTTAAATAAATTTTAACTTTCATCATATAACATTTTTCCTTTTAATTAATATGAATATATATAGGTTTCAGAACTGTGGAAAAGCAAAGCTCCATTATCGCAAAGAGACCTCGATCATGTAGTGGAGAGGTGGTGTGCATGGTTCTAGGAACAAATTTCATTTATTAGAATAGGTGAATACGTTATGCCTTTTACTTGAATGATTTACATATTTTTTGAATTCTTAACTTCTTAATTATGTGCTAAAATGCTAATTATATGCTTAGATGCTTGAATATATATGATGGTTACAAAAATATTCACAGTGAGTTAGGGGTGTTTGGGTTTGCTTATTTTAAGCACTTGTTTGCTTAAATTATAAGTAGGTGACCCCTTACTTGTTTTTAAGTGCTTATTCCTTAGGTAGTAAGTAGATAAGCAGTTTTCATAGAGATGTTTGGATCTGCTTATCTCCTGTCAAATTATGCAAATAAGCAGATAAGCGCTTATTTAAGCAATCCCAAACACCCCTTGGTGGGGTGGTAGAACAACATAAACATGTGTCCGGCCTATGATTCTTTCAAGATCAAAATAGCTTGCTTGATTAAACATAAATTTTCAATGATGAGATCTGCCCAATGATGAAATCTCTTACTAAATAGTACTTATCGTGGTGACGGCATGCATATATACATAGACTTGTTGAGTTGGCAGTCTTTAAATCGATTACAACTTACAAGCTAAGTTTACGCAACACCATTTGATAAAAGAGTACTACCGAGGGGTGAGGGCATCTCGACTATTGTTTTAATATGATGAAATTATTTAAGTTACAAATACTGCTTGAAACGAGTTTAGAAACTAGTTTAGTAAAAAATCTTTTAAATAAACTCATGGTCCATTATGAGAACCGTGGTGGAGCCAAAAAAATTTTTTTATAAATAAATTAAAGCGGACCATGGTTTTCACACGCAGAGCCGTGGTCCGACAGTTTGGCCGCGCCATTGTTGTCTGCGGTTATGTAAGAATAACCGTGGTCCATGTGGTTATTAGACCATGAATTTCGGGTCGTGGTCCTTTTGCTGTGCAAATAGACTTCTCCCCCCCTAGCCCACCCCCCGTTATTCGTGGTTCATATATGATTTTAACCTTGCGCCATTTGGGATTTTTAGTAGTGTTTTTCATTCTCTCTCTCTCTCTAAGAATACTCTTTCTCTCTCTCTCTAGCTTAGTTTCTCTCTCTAGAAACGAGCTAGTAGGTTATAGTTTAGAGTAGAAGCTTCTAATAGCTTTTGTACGGAGATACTCCGAGACTTCAGATTTGTGAAGATTTGTCTGTATTACTCTCTTATTCAGGTTTAATACAATCTCTTGTATTTCTTCTTATAATCATGTTATCTTATTATGCATGCTTAGGAATGAATGCTAGAATTATGCTAGGCTAGACAAATCAATGTTTGTTGTGATGTATACAATGTTAGGATAGTTATGATTTAAATTGCCATGTTGTTACTCTGCCTATATGAATTTAAACTGTTTGTGAACTTATAAGATGAACCTCTGCCCGTTTTATCTATCCAACTTATGATGTTGTTTGTATCCTTCTCCCGAGAACCTGGCCAATTGCTAGAAGTAAGACTGCCAACTATGCTGTGTATGATGATCAATGAACTCAACATGGTCGTTGTACCCTTGATTGAAACATATCTGAGGGACGCGAAGCATAAGAGTAGAGATAGATGAGGTTCATGTTTATTTGTTGTGTATCTTTGGGACAACTTCTGGGATACTCATGATTTAATCTTTAGGTCAGCTAATGTGATGCTAGTGTTCCATCCTATTGCAGATTGTTGCTTAGGTACTGCATGCTAGACATACTTAACCACTACTACTACCCTGCTGATTAAATTTTCATAAATATAATAAACATAATACAGGTAGATTAACATGCATGTAATAGTTGTAGTGATTGTATAATTAATGATGAACAATTCAACTGACCGCTAGACAGATTATCCCAACCGGTTTCGCGGGTTAAACCATGTTCATGTTATTGTTCAATGAACGATTCATGCCATGATACAGACGTCTTCTGGATGTCTGAAAATGGGGACCCGGATTAGTGGATAGTCGTTAGTTGAGTTGGTCAGTGCATTTGGGAGAACTTTCGATGTACTGGACACTCTATAACTGCTATCCATGTGACATATTATGTATCTGATTGCGGATAACTCTACGTTAGGTATATAATAGGATCGTAGTTGTAGCTCATTAAAAAATATAGAAATATCCAGTAAGTAATCTGAAACCCTAATTGGTATAATGGAAAAGCTGTAAAACGTCCGAGTATTCAGTATAACGTTGGAACCACCACTGGTGTAGTACAAATACATGGAAGCCGAGTAAAGGCCGTAGGCATAATACTTTATTACCAATTAAGCTTTCATGACCTCCCCGGATTAGTCATTACATCTAGTAGCCTTATCCCTCATAACTATCCACCCAATAACATTGTCGAAATCACAGCAAACATATTCCTTATCCTGATTTCTCTGCGTTCTCCGTACCAACCCCATCTTTAATTTAGTTTTTAATTTTAGTAATTAGATTAGAAAACCAAACCTACCTATTGAAAAGTTTAAAAATCTCAGCTAAATTACAAAAGATAATTAATCCTTCTAAGATCCCATGCCCGTTGTAGTTTGAAGAACGACACCTGAGTCATACGTACCGTTTAATACCCTTTAGGTCTTTAGGTTGTATCAAAACTTAGGATACCCAGCATAATAAATATAAAACCCACTGCTGTGTGCCCTTGCCGGACGGTTCAACGACCGGAGTAAAATCCAACCGGTAGCTGGGGTTGCGAGAATTTGGTTACCCAATATGGTTCAAACTACCCTTTTGGACCTCTAAACTATATTTTTGATAGGTAAATCCCCATTTTGATGCCTCCCAAAAAAAACTACAAATATGATTAAAAACCCAAATAATTCACTAATTAGAGATATATTGATTGCCAATTATGCACTTGAGGTCTATATGGAATGATTACAACATTTTTTAAGAATATTTGTAGCTCTACTGGGGAGGAATCAAAATGGAGACTTACTGATCAAAAGTGTAGTTTTTGCGTCCAAAATGGTTGTTTTAAACCATATTGGGAAACCCAAATTAAAAACCAAATAATTCATTTAAAACCTAAATAATTCACTAATTACAGATATATCGAAAACAAAATATACGCTTGGGGTCTATATGGAATAATTACAACTTTTTTTAACAATATTTGTAACTTTTCTTGGGAGGAATCAAAATGGAGATATACCTATCAAAAGTGAAGATTAGGAGATCCAAAAGCGATGTTTTGAACCATATTGGAGAACTTCAAATTAAAATAAAAATAATTCAATAATTACATATATATTGATTGCAAAATATACACTTGGGGTCGATATGTAATAGTTACAACCTTTTTCAACATTATTTGTATCTCTTCTTGGGAGGAATCAAAATGGCACGTGATGCATTCTTATTAGCTCTCTCATTCTCGTCAAAAATTGTTGTACTCATAAGCACATAAAAATCACAATTGTATGCAAAAAGTACAGATATATCTATAACAAAATATATGCTTGGGGTATGTATGGAATAATTAAAATATTTTTTTAACAATATTTGTAACTTTTCCTGGGAGAAATCAAAATGGAGATTTACCTATCAAAAGTATAGATTCTGAGTTCCAAAAGGGTACTTATTAACCATATTGGGGAACCCAACTTAAAACCCAAATACATAGATTGCCAAATATATATTTGGGGTTTATATGGAATGATTACACACTGATACCACATTGATCCTTATCACTAATTTAAGTTGAAAAAATATCACATTATACATTTGGGGTGTATATGGCATGTTTATAACAGTTTATTAGAAATATTTGTGGCTTTTTATTTGAGAAATCAAAATGGATATATACCTATCGAAACGGTGATTTTAGAGGACCAAAAAGGTCGCTTTGAATCAGATTAGAGAAACCAATTTAAACTCTATCCTTTTCACTAATTTAAGATGCATTAATTCCACATTATATGTAACATTTTTAGAAATATTTGTGGTTTTTTATTTGAGAAATCAAAATGGAGATATACTTATCGAAACAGTGGTTTTAGAGGACCAAAAGGACCGTTTTGAATCATATTAGAGAAACGAATTTAAACCCTATCCATTTCACTAATTTCAGATCCATTGATACCACATTATACGTTTGGTATTTTTTAAGGGCGACATCAAACTAGTGATTTGTGGAATCAAACGGGTAAATTTTGAGGTCCAAATCTCCTTGTGAGTTATTGCGTTTCTCAATTACATCGAAGACAAAGCCAACTTGAAGATACATATGGTATTCTTTGATTCCATTGAAAATATTAAAATAGTAAAAAAAAAAAAAAAAAACCTTTACATAAAAATTACAATAATTAAAATAAAAACATTACAATAAAAAAATTACAATAATTAAATAACGACTACCCTTTATTAATGGGTAAATTTTGAGGTCCAAATCATCTTTTGATAGCGTATATGTATTCTAAACTAGTACCTTCATTCAAGCTAGTGTTTGGACAAGCTTATTTTTGTGAGCATAGGAGGTTTTGTTATGAAATCCATGGGCTTGTGGATAGCCCACCTCTTACCTATTATGTTATTAGGGTTTACTTCAATCCCTATATAAACAAGTCATTTGTAATCATTCTATATTAATCATTCAATAATATTCCTCTCTTCCTCCCCACTTATTGTTCTTGTTCTTTCATTTTACAACACGTTATCAGCACGAGTTGCTCTAGAGAATAATAGGTAGGAAACTCTATATATTTTTAATTTCATTTTCTTATTATCTTACAAACTCTTTTGTAGTTTACAAGAACAATCAATGTTCTATTGTGATTACAAAAGGAGAATTGTTATTTGTTATTATATTACAAGAACAATCAATGTTCTATTGTATCTACATTAAAAGAATCGATATACAATACCTCAAGTTATTGTTATATTGATGTCTATATTATGATTCACCAATATGAATCAAATAACATAACTTCATGTTAATGTTATTAATATATATTTATATGATCCTTTAGATCTATAATTTTTTTTTCAATAACCTCATCTTATTGTTATATATTTATATATATGATCTTCAAGATCTATAATGATCTCTTAAAGAGAATCAATAATTGACATAACCTCAAGTTAATGTTACATTGAATGGAACCTCAAGTTCTATGTTAATTATATTTCATAATCATTTGATTATATTAATTCATTTAAGTTGCTTCATTTTATTTTATAGTCATTTTACTTCATGTATATACAATTTCGTAGATTAGTTTGCAACTATCACAATTATTATATGGATAAAAATTGAATTAAAAGATAAACAAGAGGGATTTTATCAATTAATTAATTTTCTCGGTGGAAATGAGCCCAACATTATTGTAAATATTATACATAACTTTTTTTTATTTTAATTTAATAAAGATATGCGTTGTGTATATTTGTATGACATCTCTTTAATTTAATATAGATGTATATTGTACACCATTTTTATTTTTATTTTTACCCGAATAAATTTCTGGCTGTCTCCATCCATTTTATTTCCTTTCAAAGTTATTAGTCATAAATCAAAATATTGTGTATATAGAATATTCCACTTCATTTACTTATTTTTGCCAAACTTAGATTAATATGTATAAATTTGACAGTTATAATGTCAGATCTTACAAAACTGAAATTCACTGCTCTTGACATTTCTGGAAACAATTATCTCCCATGGACTTTTTATGCTAAAATCCATCTTACTTCAAAAAAATTTGAAGAATCAATTTGTATTGGCAATAAGGTCTGTCTATATGACCATGCCAAATCAATGATATTCCTCATCTCAATCTCAATGAGGACTTTAAAGGAGAATATTCAACGGTGAAAGATCCGTTAGATTTACGGCAATATCTAAAAGAATTATCTGCTGTCAAAAACAATTAACACTTACAAAAGCTCGCTTTAACTATATGCACCTCATGTTGCAATATTATAAAAATATCAGCGAGTACAATTCTTCAATGATCAATATCATCTCAACTATCCTTGATAGTGTAAGTACACTGAAAGTCCTTGAAGAGCTAATACCCACGAGAAATAAATATTAAAGAGGTATTACTCTTGCTTCTTGGCTTGTATTATAAAAGAATGTATAATTGAAGTACATATGGTCATAAACTTGACGTTTAATGAGCTTTGATTATTACATTAATTGGCGAGACCGGTGAGACCATCCCGAGTCAATCATGATGCGAAATGTATAATGGAACCTCAAGTTTCCTCGACATAATAATTTTACATGCATTGCTCTCAAGAAAATTTATACGTACTACTATTGGGACTCATTCCCTTAAAAGTTCTGAAATCAACTAGCGGGTATTTCATATATCCATATAATGAACCATTTAGAATTTTTAAATCGATGCATCGTCTGAATGGTCATCAAAATCGCAACCTAAATTTTGCGTGACTAAGTAACTCGGTTATTGAGATTACAAGCACATATAAAAATATCAAATTTTGTTTTGATAATGTCAGTGAACGTATATATTGTTTAAATACATCAACATTTTCAGTTGATTGTAGTAAGTATTGAACATATATTAGTTCATACGTAAATTGCTTTTATCAAAAGGCTTAGTTGATAGAAAATCAACATCTATTATGAGAGCAACAATACTACTTATACTTTGGGGCCATGTTAATATACATGCAATGATGTGAGTCCGCATCGTGCCAATGGAAATAAGATTTCTCCCCTATAATTGATTTTTGGTCCTCAAAAAGATATACCATAGATATTTTTTTATTTATTTGTGCGATATATGCTCAGCCATAACGCACAACTATGAGACCAAAAGGGAGATCTTAAAACAACTTAAACTGAAAATGAATTATCAATATATAATATTGATCCTCATAGTATCAAGTATGAACTTGAAATTCAAATGATAATTCATTTTTGATAGTTGTCAGACATATTTGTTTGAATGATAAGGTGTTAATGCTCCTTTTAAAATGGCTAATAAGTCTATGTCACGTGAAACGTGAGTCGATTCCAAATTATATCCTCGAAAAATAAAAAGGAGCAAGTTATTTAGATGGTGTAATCGAGGACTAAAGACCCCAATTCAATCTAACAAAACTAGACACGAAGGTTCTATCAGAACCTCTGGTACCCGAAAAATGAAGAGATCTCAATAAATGATATCATGTCTAGAACAGTGTGGAATCGATATAAATGAAATCGATATCGATAATACTATCATTATAATATAGCGCTACTATTGTGATTGAGCAACATGAAATTATTTTTGAAAATAATTGCAAATATTTTTGGGCCAATATAAAAAGACGCGATAAATTTATAAAATCTCTTTATATGAGATTTTTGGACTTATAGTCCATTTCATAAAGGTGTAAAGCCTATTGTATGGATGATCTTTACTCAAAAACACAATGAGTATATATAAGGCTAGAGTGTTGATACTAAGACTCTTTGCTAGTTATATGATAACTCACAAGTCTAGCTCATTTGCTATTTGGATCTCTCAAGGATATAAAATGCTTAAAGATGCTTCCACTTCAAAAAGCCTCAAGCATTTTAGAAAGGTTTGTGAGATCACCATTTATTCAATTTGAATAAGATCTTATATCAAATGATTGGGAAGATATGAGAAAGACATGTCTCACTATTTATAATGCCTCATTTGTTTCATAAATGGCTCTTGAGGACACTGTCGAACCATATCAATTTGGGCTCGAAAAATTCTTTATTAAATGGACATTTTAGCCCATATTATAAATACATTATTTATGAGGATTTTCAAATTCATACATCTTTTGAACTTTTTATAAGGTTCTAAAGGTGAATGAATATTTATAACTGAATATGAAAGAAATGTTTACAAGCATGTACAAAGAGTCATACATCCTCATGATGCAATGATTATTTTATTATTGACAATCCTTCCGACCCTCGAAGGATGACAAATATCATTAGACGTTGATATTTCTCACTGGTCATAAAAGAGTTGAAAATCATTTACTTCACATTTTTGGCGAGGTAACTTATTATCTATGAGAAGACACTCATTGTCTTGCATACGTATAAAACATTTTTCAACTTGATCGATACATCAACGATGATGGATCCATAACTTATCTCATAAAAGTCAGTTTTTTCTCATTAAATTCGATGTGATGATATTATTTGTCAACAAATTCACAAGTGATGTGATTATGAGGGGGACAAAATAAATGTTGCACTATTTTTTTTCCTTGATCATGATTTTGTCCCACCGGGTTTTCCTGGCAAGGTTTTTAACGATGCAACATCCTCAACACATTAAAAGAATTATGTACTCTTTTTCCTTAACTAGACTTTTGTCCCATCGGGTTTTATCTAGTAAGGTTTTAACGAGGCATAATCATTATAACAATGGACGTTCAAGGGGAAGTGATGTAACTAATGTGAAATGGATGTCCATACCTTCAAAATATTATCTATCTAGATATGTTTATGGATTCATTCCATCCCGGAGAAAATGATAAACAATCATTATAATATCTAAGTCCACTTGGGGCTTTAATACACTTTAATATATTGCAATCAATCTCATATTGTGTCATTTTTGTGGTACCCATGATATGGGATTATTTTACACAAAGAAAAAGCTAAATTTGGATACGCGGGTTTTTGTCTGATCCACATAAGGTCAAAAACATGATATGTTTTCACCTGTAGAGACACCACAATTTCTTGAAGGTCGTCAAATAATGCTAAATTTATTGAGATTTATAAATCCGATCGAGAAATGTCTACTCAAGATCGACGATTCAACACATCCAAAAGGAATGCGGTCTCGAGACAATCAAAGGAAATCCAACTTATGATCTACAAAATGATGGAATTATTGATGTCAGTCAAGTCTGATCAAGCGATAATTTCGCCGACTTATTCACAAAATCATTGCCGACAAAAGTTTTTGAGCATCTAGTTCGGAAGATCGGTATTCGGCCCTTGAAGGATATACATTAAACTTAGGGGTAATATTATACGCACTGTACTCTTTTTCCCTTCATCAAGTTTTTATCCCATTGGGTTTTCCTTGATAAAGTTTTTAACAAGGCAGTCTATAGCGTATTGTAAATGGTGACTATCCAAGGGGGAGTGTTATGAAATCCATGGGCTTGTGGATAGCCCACCTCTTACCTATTATGTTATTAGGGTTTACTTCAATCCCTATATAAACAAGTCATTTGTAATCATTCTATATTAATCATTCAATAATATTCCTCTCTTCCTCCCCACTTATTGTTCTTGTGCTTTCATTTTACAACAGTAATTATGATTCTAAAAGCAAAGCAATTTTTTTTATAAGAAAACAAAAAAATATTGTTAACCTTTTTAAAATTCCAACCTGAAGAATGGTTGTGACAACCGTCACCAAACCGTAATCGTATTTCAAGCTTTAAAAACTCATTTTTTTTGTAAGACTTATTTCATGAATTTATTTACATCAAAGTCTTCATTTTTGAAAAACAAATCCAACGCAAAAACAATCATCACAACCGAACGTATAACGAAGGAGATACGAAGTAAAATGTAAAACAAACAAAGAGTATCAATTATTTTTGGACCGTGTGACCTAAGTTTTTGTGCCATCTTGTTTGGCCCAAAGAAAACTGACATAAATTCCCATTTGGAGGATCTGGACAGCCCAACCCTTTTTCCAAATCCAAACCCATTCAAACTCAAGTAACCCTAAAACTATAAATAAAAACCTAAACCGAAAACTGATTTAATTTCGCAGTCAACTTCAGAGGCCGTGTTGACCTACATATAATCGTTTTCAGGCTTCGGCCAAAACTAAAAAGTTGTAGATCTCGATGTTTTATATAAATTTTTTAGGGTTTCGGCCTCTGAAACCAACCATATTATTTTATAAAAATTGTTTTGTAAACTGATGCAGTGTATTACGAATTTTCTGAAACTTTTGGTTAATTTAAGTTCGTATATAAACATGTTTTAACCCCAAAAACGAATGGAAACCCTACTAAACGAATTTCAGCCTCCCTAAACCCTATTTACGAAAAACAAACCCCAAGAACTCAAGTTTTGGTCTCCTCATTCAATCTAGCAACCGAAATTCTTCGTTATTCGTATTCGTGAGTAAGTTTTCGATATCAAACACCTATATCTACTGATTTCTTTCTTTTAAAACGTGATCAAGGGGCTTATAAACATGTATTGACAGATTCTAAGGAGGTTTTCTCGTGTACTCAATCGTTAGTTGGTATAATATTTCACTCTATCTTGATCATTGTACGTATATTCAATCCTTTAATTTATTATCGTTCTTTCGAATCATTCTATTAGTATCCCATCATTTTGATCATTTGGAGGTTGGTAAAACTAGTATAAAATTTGTTGGAATGAGTTTTTGTGATTACATAAACGATTTAGACATGTAGATATGCGAGGAATTGGATTGGAATATAAACCCTAATCTGGACAGATTATTATGTCGGGTTTAGGGAATTGTAACTTGGTCATTTTACAATGATTTTAAATGAATCTTGAGTCTAAACTTGATTATTTTGAGTCTACTTTCAAATGGAATTGGTTTCATGGCTAAATGTTGAGTATAAGTCAGTCAAAACTATTTTACAAGATCGAGTGTCATTTCTGAGTTTTTCAGTTCCTGATTTCGGTAGACTTGTCGATTTTTGAAACGTAGTTTAAACTAATAATTGAGTCTTGAAATTTTTACTGAGGTATTTTTAAAGTGTTAAATATGTTATTTAAAAATATTATAATCATTGTAAGTTTTAAATTATTTTTAATAAATTATGACTTTTTGGTACGCGGAGGTCGTTGTTATTTCTGAGCAGATTGTTTTATTGAATTTTTAAAAATAGTTAAATATTAAAAGTAATCTTGGAAAAATTAAAGGTTATTATAAACATATTGAAGTGTCACTGGTTAAAATTTTAGAGTCAAATGATTTCATTAAGTAATGTTTAAAAATCGGTAAAGTGGTACAAAAAATTATGGACAGAATCTGAATTTTACAATAGGGTTGATTTTGAGATTTGGGATGTGACAAAACTTTATGTAGGAATGACTTGGACTTGGGATACAATGGAAGGACATAGTTATGTCTAGGTTGTGACCCATATGCGTTATATGATTATTGTAGATTGCGGGATTGTTTGGTACACTTAAGGGCGACACTTACTTTAATACTTAAGGTGAGTTTTGCGGCCCCATTTTCTTACTTATGTTCAAATTGGGGGAAAAGTATGCTTGTACGTTTTATTATCATTTTCTGCTGTGAAACGTATTTGTTTTCATTTTTGGACATTTGCATGAAATGTATGACACTATGTGAAGTATGTGCATTTGGTTGTTGGATTCATTATCATTGTAAGGCCTTGCTCTTTCGGGAGTGAGTACCCGATGTATACATTATTCTTGGTATACATTAAAGCCATATTATTTCACAAGGCCTTAGTACCTAATGTTATACGTTATGTATACATTAAAGCCATTATGGGTAGCTACTGCATTCATAGTGTTTGTTTGGTCATACTTCTTCGTGGGGTGATGACAGTGTGTTGAGGTGTTTCATTTACATTATTTCACTTATGTGTACATTTTCATTGCATTGTCCTTACTCGTATCTTTATCACAGCAAATATTTATTTTGTGTCATTTATAAACCTGCGGAACTCACCAACCAGTGTGTTAACACTTTTTGAGCATATCTTTTCAGGTAGCACTAGTGGAACTAAGATTGAGGACAAAAAAGCTTAGTCGACCGATTAGGTTGCATTAAGTGTTACTTCAAGACATATGGCATTTGGTTTTAGTATTTCGGTGGTTTGAGAAAGGGGTGTTTTGCTTTAACATTTATATTGTGGGATGTTTGTTTGCTAATTTGCTTCCTTGTTGATATCATTCATGTTACAAGTATCATAACACATTGGAGTTTTATTTTCATATAGACTCTTTATAATAATGTGTTGTGATCCTATCATGATTGCATTCCGTTGTTTCCGCTTTAGACAGGGTGTGACAGATTGGTATCAGAGCCATTGGTTATAGAGAATTAGGTGGATTGAACTAGACTATAACCTAAGAACCTTCATATAGATGCTATACTAGGAACTACGTGTGCATTAAACAACCTGTGTTTATTCGAAATGTTACGTGCTCATTTAAAACGATCTGCCCTCAATTGAACAATATTTCCTTACTTGCAACGATGTGTACTTGTTCGAACGATGCACAATTATTTGTCACGAGATGTACTTATTTGCTAGAATATATACATAATTTCTACATAGACGACATGTACCAATTCGCAATTCGGTTCTCGAGCAAGACATGCTCCGTTAGTGGTTATGCACGTGCCGCGTACCCGGGAGGGTTATGTAGGCTTAACAGCGCAGGATCATTAATGTTATCCATCGATACTATATTGATCATAGTATCGTTTCCTTTTAAACTCGTGCCACTCTTAGATCTGATTATGTAGGAATGAGGTTGAAGATTGTGATTTAGGATTTGGTAATAAGTACATATATGAAAGGATACCCTAACAATTACGGCGGCTGACGTAATTGTATGGTATCACAACATATATGTGTTTATATGACCATATTCGAGTGTCCAATGTGTCGCTTTCAAGTTCGTGTAACGACGTAAAATCTCTACTCTAATTGTTTTAAAATCATGATCCTTAGTCATTGGTTTGGCGCATACATATGACACTATCCAAACTACTCATTTATTCCAAACTCATACGTACTCGAAGCCGTAGTAATCATGCCGCCAAGACATTCTACTCGAAATGATAAACGTAAAATGTGACAGGAGCAAAATGTGGTAAATATAAAAGTATAAACCGTGTAGTAAGTAAATGTCATTCTAAGACATAGAATCCGTATTGGGAGACTAATAGACATGGATAATAACTCACTAATGTATAACCGTGCAAAAACTCTATTAAAATCGTTACTCACTGGAATTAAAATAATTGGCTCATTATTCCTCAAATCCTTTGGACATAATTACATCTTAACTTCCCTTGGAAATTTCAAATTGTTACCACATATCGTAAGAGAGTCCTTACCTTTCTAGTCAGTGATGTACTCATCACTTGGCCACTCTTACTTCCTCGCAATGAAATTTCCTAATTCCTTTTGCAAGTTAGCCCAAGATCTTGATATCTTTTGAACATGAATGCAATCTTCCGTATTTCTTGTCAACTTCACACTCTATATGATAAAGGCTTCAATGTCTCATGCTACATTAAAAATGTAACTAAACAATACCATTCTTAACATAAATTCTAATCTCGGTTTCTTTTAAAACTACTTGACTACAAATTTCGTAAGAATTTAAGTCAATCTAAAACATACCTACGCCATATTCTATGCCAATGTAACGATTGTAAATCAGGTCGATCAAACTTTTCTTAAGGGTCCTATTATGAACCCCACTCATTGATGTATTGGTATTCGAAAACTTGGTAATAACTCTCAAACTCAACCAACCTCTATTATCTATACTACTTAAAGAAAGAGGTTTGAACGAAGAAGAAGGATAAGTCTACCTATTAAATTACTCTCTCAGCTAAGATATCTAATTACCCGTGATAAATTAAATTATTAAATGATGCCTCGAAATTTCTTACTAAAACCTTGGTACCTAAAATAATTTATATCGTTTTGAAACTCTTTATGCCTTGGCACACAGAGTTGCGTAAAATAAACTGCAGTAATAAATAAATAAATAAAATTTATTACCATTCAAAATTAAAAGTAAATCAAACAACATAATATAATACCCCCATTGCTTTTACCATTTTACAACTAAAAATTTAGTGCTTCAATCTTTGTAATGTATTTTACTTCTACATGACATACCACCGGATAAACTCTCAAGAGAAAATTTACTCATAACTTTCGTATAAAATTGGAGAAATTCCTGGTTATAACTATTCTATGACATGCTCAATTGACGAGACAGATGTTGAATTCGAGGTTGACAAATGCCTAACTCCAATGATAAGACCACTTCCTTGCATCATGAAATATCACGAACTTAAACAAGGATAACTCTTGGTTAACCCTAAGTCAAAAGAAAATGCAAAATCAATGAGCATTCATAATCACCGAAAACATAATGAACTCACCGATGAATTGGACAAAGGAAAAATCAAGAGGAAATCGTTTGGTTGACACGTTAAAATGAATTCACACTTAAGCACAATTACAAAATGAAAATCAAGATATACATGAGACAAATTGATCGATGGGGGGAATCAATAGGATATTTCACATAAGGCATTGGCCTTAAATGCAAATATGGAATACATAATATCTCCGATTAATGTTATTTCGTTCGCTGCATCGTTACACTGTATTCTGAGGATATATTATTAATGTTATCAAATCGATACATAGAAGAAGACTACCTCAAACCAGAGAACCAATTCTGCCTTCAAACGAAACCGAATTCTAATTATATTTCGACATCAAAACATCACTACAGCTTGAGTTAAACAATACATTTCTTTCAACAATAGTTATGAAAAATTTCGAAACACACCGCACGAGTCTAAACGGGGGGATAAACTCGGTTGAAAACTTGCTAGAAATAATGCAAAACAACATGAAGGAACCAGTAGATATGACGAAACACGTAGTTTGGCACTAATCTGCCAAGAACCATCTCTAAGATTCGTCTCTATCTATATCGATACTCCCTTTTAAATAATTGAAACAATTTTTGAACTCTAAAGCATCACTTATTAAGATGATCTTTGTATAATACTTCACCCCTTAAACTAAACAGTATTGATGACCACCAACAATAACTATTATCATTCATTCATACTATGGTCAGCTATCAATTTCGATCATTACCACATTCTCCTTATTTGCTTACCTTTGCATAGCGCGAGTATGTAACTAGCTCTTAAGCAAATGAAATCCGATGCGAGAGAACGTACACTATGAGATTAACCCTAATCCAAGCCACTCAGATTTTAGGATAAAATCGAAGTTCACGGTAAGTAAACTCTTATAAACCTCACAAAGAGATATCCGTATACGTATAAACTCTTCTTCCTTTGGTGATATTATGGACTGATTTTCTTTGGCAACACACTCCTTGTAAAATTATTATATTTTTGCTCTCATCTACGAATGTATCATCAACAACTAAAACACAATAGATTTAACAATCAACAAACTCACTCATATTCGTAAGGGATAAAAATTAACATACAATACACTCAGGACAAATTGATAACATTATAGAAGTTTAAATCATTGAGACTCATTTTCGCATAATCTAAATTTCATTACGTCAAGTTGAACTTAACTGTGAATGTTCCGCATTAAATGAAAATTTTCAGTGTAGGAACTTCATACAAAATCTATAGAATCAACAAACCGTACACTAGTATAAAGAACAAATATTTTTCACTTATTTGGTCAACACCATTCCTTAATAATTGTCTATTCTTCCACACCTATATTTCAACTACAAGTCAAGTATGCGTGAGCCGCAAGTATGGCTTGCTACACAACACAAATAAACTTTGATAAATCAAAGTCTAGTACAAAACAATGGGAATTAACAACACGACGGGTAAGGGATGCACATCTTACATATTACCATCACTATTTTTAACACCATACTACTTTTGGTAAGAACCCCTTACCATTCATAAATAACAAAACAACTTTTCATCTTTAAACTTTTATGTGAAACAAATATAAATTCTCAAGGTTAGCGAAGAACCAATAAACTTAAACTCGGAGATATTCGGATTGTCAACAAATTTTTCCTTGAGACTTTCCAGAAAAATCTAGTCGAAATACCTACCCTTCGACATATATGAAATTATTTTCCGGAGAGAACCATTAGTTACTAAAATTTCCCTAACCTGCGGAACGTAGAACCGATGTCCTATTTCTAGTAATGACGATTTAATAAATCAACTTCAAGGTTCAGGTAGATGTTCAGAAAATCGACATTTGAGCAAACTATAAACTCAATTGAGGTATCACGAGGAAGCCATACCAAAGACGACGTTTAGGACTCGATGTGGTTATGCCACTCGGTCCAACAATTGCGCATGTGGTATCCATGGAATTTGGAATTAAGAAAGGGTCTGTTAGATATTGAGAACGCACCAGTTACAAACACCAACTTCTTTCTTAACGGACCAAACGAATTCGTATTATGCGTTTAACAAATAGGTTCTGTAACCTATCAATCGAAGGGATGGATAGAGCAAACGGAGTTCGCAATCCATAATCAAGTGATGAGTCTCTTATGGTATCACACAAACGAAACATAATATTGGGTAGTGGTATAAAATCAAGATGGAGTTTAAACCAACACTTTGTCATATAACCGGTAAGGATGCAATATAACGTAAGGCGAGGATTCGAAATCACTTAGGAACGAGGAGATCATAAGAAACTCGAAACCCATGTCTATTCCATAATAATGTTTTCAGTAATAGTTTCAATTTAATTCGGGACGAAATTCCCTAAACGGGGGATACTGTGACAAACGACACCAAACCGTAATCGTAATTCAAGCTTCAAAAACTCATTTTTTTGTACGACTTATTGCATGGATTTATTTACATCAAAGTCTTCATTTTTGAAAAACGAATCCAACGCAAAAACAATCATCACAAACGAACGTATAACGAAGGAGATACGAAGCAAAATGTAAAACAAACAAAGAGTATCAATTATTTTTGGACCGTGTGACCTAAGTTTTTGTGTCATCTTGTTTGGCCCAAAGAAAACTGACCTAAATTCCTGATATCGCGTAAAAAGTCATGTTTTTACTACCGATATCTCTCTCATTCTAGAATGATTCTTGGCATTTTAAACTCAAAACCAATACAAATCAATGATATTATGCCAAGATGGTCAAAACAAGGTTGCACGATAAAAATCAAGAAAACGGATGAAAAACGAAGATTCCACACACGTTTTAAGATTCAAGGCATCAAAATGAGATTTCAAGACAAAAGTGCCCATCATCAACATCCATCTCACTCAAGATGTTCGTTTTCAAATTATGAATCCAACAGAAGAAGAATCAACAAAAACGGATAAAGAATGAAGATTCTACGCCAGCCGGAAGATCCAATTGATTCGTACGCAATATCTGGAGATAGGAGACAAATTTTTGGGATATCTTTACATCAAAGTCTTCGTTTTTGAATTACAAATCCAATACAAAAAGAATCAACGCAAACGGGCGCATAACGAAGAAGATACACACGAATTAAGCAACGCAGCGAAAGATGACAGACCGGGACGGGCGGCAGCCAGCCGTCGCCGTCCTGGTGGTGGGCGGCGCCGGCCTCCCTCCCCCTGTCTCTTTTACACTTTTTCATCCTTGCGTGTACCCGGTGCACCACCTTTCGCTACTTTTCCGTACCCGGTGCACCACCTTTCGCTACTTTTTCATACCCGGTGCACCACCTTTCACTCTTTTTCTAATGTGAGCCTAGGGATGATAATGTGAGCCATATTTTCCCTATAAATACAGCCCCAAGGCTTCCATTTGAAGATGTCCCATATGCATTAGGCATAATTCTCTCTTTAGTTTCATATTCTATTTTCTTACTTCAAAATTAGTGTTAGGCTAGTTAAGGAGCTTATTTAAATTAGAACGAAAGCTAGGGAACATTTTGTAATCTTTAGTGTATGCTTGGAGTTACGCTTATTAATTCAAGTCTATGCCTTCTCGCATTTTAATCCGGGTTCTTTCTATCCTATTCTATCTTAATTAAATATGTATGCTTTAATTATGCTCGAATTAGTTTGTGCCATGCTTAGCGAGTAGATTACTATTGTATTTGTTGTGATCTAGTTAGCATATATAATTGTGGGATGACTTTAAATATGTCTTGAAATAATATGACGACCCCTATTCGACTGTTTACTCGGTATAGTGCTGGAAATGCTTTTAAGCAAAGTACATACGTTTGGAAGCCGGTAACGACCGAAGGTAGTTGTATTATGGATCGACATTATAAAACGGAAACTTTATGAACGGACTTATCTTATGATTTTAAACCTAAAACTTATATTCGACTTTCGATTAACAAACGTGATTGTAAGCCTGTAAAGAGGAGTTGCGAACCTTGATACTTGGTCAATAGTTATCTGTGTAAAAGCTATGTTTTTAACTATAACGTCATGCAAGTATCATAAAATGCAATGTGATTACGTGGACTTTCCATGAGTATTGTACACTTTCAATCACAATGTACTTATCATGTGAACATGGCGAAGCAATTAAATTCACAATGGAAATATCGGTAAAGGATTAAATACATTGTGAATTACCATAGCATTTTCCGACATGGTCTGGGTTTAACTTTATGCAAAAAGCCGTCAGCATTTTAATTAGATTAGTTAATTTAGATTAGATTAGAGAAGGTAGGCTACAGGCTAAATAACCATTTAGGAAAACCTAGGGATTTGTTAATTGTAATGAGAAAGGCAAGTTTGGAATCTAAATTACACTGATATCCTTTCCTTAAAATATGAAACCAAAAGTAAGGTACGCAAGAACCTTGAACGTTTTCCCTTGTTGATCATCCTTAAGTTTTATTAATAGGAATTGGTTAATAAGTCCGAATATAAATTCTAAGTTAATTGTTTAATGGATTTGAAATCTTTATGGTAGTAAGAACGGTTAGACTTGCTAAAGACCTGCTACTCTATTCCTTCACCCACGAGCGAATACGTTCAATAAAATGGGTCACTGGCTCCCTCATAGGAGAGTGTGGAGAGTTGAGCATCGTCTATCTGATCAGAATCTTGACACCTTACTTCCTCGTGACATATTAGTTGATAACCGACTAATAGGGAACTTATTGGTTATACCACTAGGTGTTAAATCCACTAAACATTTCCAATTTAGATAATCGTTTTCCCATAAGAGTCATCCTCCCACATTATTAGCCAACGAACTCATAACAAATACTACTTTTATTATCTGATTTATTATTACACTTTTATTCGCTTTATTTAGTTTACTTAGTTAACTGAGCCAAAACCCCCAACGCACTCTTTTAAAACCTTTACTAGAAAAGAAAGATTGATTGGATCACCTCCGTTTCAATTTATTTTCTCTTTAAGAACGACTCTAGGTCATACTTACCATCTACTAGCCTTTGGTTCAGTATTAGTAAGTCATACTTAGACCCCACCAAATATAAATTTAAAACAAACCGATTGCGATCCGTACGACCGTTCGGGGGCGCATCAAGTTTTTTGCGCCGCTGTCGGGGAATCACAAACGTACAATTTAAAGCCACCTTAAGTAGTAGTATTTAGAAGATCCTTCCGAACGAAACCTTTCCAGGTATCTTTCGGAAGTTTATTTGAGTAATTTAGTATTAATTATTAATTTAGTATTAGTTAATTAGGATAGTATTAGTTTAAAATGACGACTCAAAAACCCACTTCTTACCTCATTTTGAAAGACGAACTGACGGCAATGGACGATACGGAATTCTTTGACTACTTAGTAGGAGAAATAGGATATGATTTCTTTTCACCCTCTTCCTCTAAAGCTAAAGAAACCTCTGAAACCCTAGAAGAATTTAGGACCTCACTTTCTATTCCAAAACATTGCCTGGACTTTGATTACACGGATCAGTTACCTGACCTGGCATCATCTCCAAAAGATCACTTTCCAACTTTGCATTCGCCTCAAATACCAAATTCTGTCCACTTTGATAGTCCTTCCGAAGAAGATTATGAAGAAAAACCTCCAAAATTATGTGACTTAATCACCCTCATTCCTGAAACGTCAGTGTATAGCAACACTCTGTCAAATTCTCATAATGACGGAATCTTTCCATTCCTTTCACAAGTACACGAATACACCATCTATCGAGTGGTGGATAAAGTTCCATCAGTCGAGCCAGAAAAACCTTGTTCTGAAGAACGCCACCTCGGCGCGTCCTTTAATCCTTCTCGCAGAATAGATGTTTATAGGGCATTCGTTAGGAAATTAGACTCCTCCGACTTTCCTTTTTCATATGACCAACGAGAAAAGATTACCAATCTTGATGAACAACTCAATTTCTCATCTCGCTTGTCAAATCATGAATGCGAAAGCACTTCCACCAATTTCAGAGACCAAGAACTAAAGTTTATAGTAGATTTGGATCTACTTTTTGAATCACTTGCCGACATGGATTTCCATCCAATATCTATGATATTAATCAATCATAATGTTCCTGCAATGATCAATGAACTTGAGTTCTGGGTAGAACGGGACCTGATGATTCCTATCATCATCCCTGGTAAAATTCCATTCTTTGTTGGACCCGCTTCTTACTTGATCTCAAAATTGCGAGACGTTTTTCCTGATTCCACCAAAAGACATGACACCGCTTTCTTCGCTAAACGGAAAGACCTTCACGTTAAGCTTGTTCAAATCTTCACTTTCACCAAATAACCTTTCACTTCCACACAAAAAGCCCTAATCAGTAAACTCGTAAGAATAGTCAATTCTACAACCGGAGAACCTGATTCGCAAAAAGATAAAGCATTCCTGGAAATCATGGATAAAATCAATCATGATCTAATTTACAAAGATCATGGACCTCGCGACGTAATGTCAAACCCTAAGAAGATAAGAAAGACGTATAATAAGTTAATTAGTGATCTTGTCAATTTAGGATATGAAGAAAGAGAAACCATAGGGGACATAGAGAATAGACATTATTTAATTTATAACGTCATCTGGAAACTTTCAAAATGTTTAGTGCCTAAAAACATTCGTCTGAGGGAACAAATCTCAACCCTTTCCCTATGGAGAGATCCGAACGAATCATAAAACAATTCTTTCCTAAAAGGTCGAGGCTCGCAACTTTAAACGAACTTATTTTTTTTATTTTTTTGAAATTTTCTGTTAATATATATATATATATATATATATATATATATATATATATATATATATATAATAAATAACTTAAGTTCAAAATTTTAGGTTGATTATAATCGTCCCGCAAAAATGTACGCGTTCCCTAAATTATTTATAATATGACAAGAAACTAACAAGTAACAAGTCACAATCAATACACTTAGGATTCGTAATCATTATTAATAAGACATTATAAGTTAACTTAGATTATTAGCTTAAAAGTACATTAGGGACCATGTAAGGAATATGGTACTTGGAACTAGGACATATATTCCTAGGGGACCATTAAGACTTCCATGCACCCCCATAATTCAAAAACAAAAACACTTTCTTCCTCCTTCTTGATCCCCATGGCCGGCCACACCTCCACCCCTCCATACCAAACCCACACCACCATGAACCACCATTAAATCTCCATCAAACTCTATAATTTTGCGTCCTTTTGAACTCCTCGTTGCATATTATTCTCGGTTGTACATTTATTTTGAAGTTTTACGCACTACACTAAAGGTATGATCATGAAAAACCTACTTTGAACTTTGAATATCCTATTTTATGAAATTAGCTAAGTTAGTAACTAGGAATTAGTACTTTTCTTGGTTGAATGCTTAGAAATTACATACTACTACCACTTACCCATGCTAATTCACACATGTTTGACTTTGTTAAAAGGATGAATTTTGACCTATTAATTAAGTCTATAATTTTGCTTGATTAAGTGTAGTTGTTAGGTATTTAAATGATCATGGTGATTTGAATGATTATTCTATGATAATTGCACAATGCGAATGAATTAGGATTAGCAAGTTGACTTTTGAAAGTCTACAAAAGATTAACTAGCTTGCTTGAATAGAATGGTAAATTAAGATCACTTGACAATTCTTGCTCACTAGAATCTTGTACTTGCTTGACTAGTCAAAATAGACAAAATAACTAGAAAATCATTATTGTGAAAATAAAAGTCTTGAATAAAATCAAACACATGGATGACATAACTCTTATTGCATGACCTAGCTTATTTACCAATTAGGAAATGCTTGAAATAGTTTAGGTCATATTTACATGCATAGGATATAATTTTGGCATACGAAGTTATCATTTAAAGTAAGATTTGACCTAAAAAGTCAACTTGAAGTATTGAATTCTTAAAACAAATCAATTGAAATTTTAAACATTACTTCAACTTGAACTTTTAAAAGTCAAAACCTACCGATAATTATAAATTGTGAAATAATGACATTTCAAAATTGGGTAACACAAAACTTTGTAAATTACATTACTTCACAATAAACCTATTGCCATTTTAGGACTATATATTTTTCACATATTAATGATTGCCTTATTATTTGTTTAAACTAATTATTGGTTACTTGGGGACATTTGATATTTACTGTAATCTTTGGACTGTCAAAAATTTAAAGCCCTCATTTCAAATCTTCCATTGGAAATTTCAATAAGTGCTTTAAATTTTCTCCTTCTTGAGAATCCATTACTTTAAATCTCTCATGTTCTCAGGTATTATGTCGCCGAAGAAGAAAAAACTAAACCCAACACGACCACTTACAGGATCTCTCGCCTATCTTAGTGCATCACCCGATCACGACCAGATGGCACGCATTTGGAGAGACAAGAAGTTCGGGCATTTTAGATATGTGGACTGGGAAAAGTTGCAAGTATTGGGATTCAGACAAAGACTATAGAACCTACTCAGTTATCCAGTTGAGGGTCAGCAGTTGGAGTCCTTCAAGAAACTGTTCAGCATTGATGAACCGGTATACATGGAAATGGTTACCGAGTTCATGACCACATACACATTTAAGACAAGGAGTAGAGTTGGAGACAGTTTGATCATATTTCGATACATGGGAAGTTCATTCACCTTGTCACTGGCTCAGTTCGCACAACATTTGGATCTATACACACCTGAGGAGATACATTCCCCACTGTTCACTAATGGAACCACTTCGATATCCATCTCGACCACACCAGCCGAAGCATGGAGTAGGTTATCATCAACAAGATATTTCTCGGGTATAAAAGCTACCAGACTCAGAGATCCAGTCTTACAAATCCTACACAAGCTGAAAGCTTGTTCATTTGATGGAAAATACACGACAAGCGGTCGAGTTGCCAGATTTGATATTGCTATAATGACATGCATACTCGAGAAGAGGAATATTCAGGTTGCCCATTTAGTTGCCCAGCGGATTCTGGAAGAAAAGGATTTTGGTGCAAAGAGATCATATATGGGTCCAATAATTACAAGGTTGATTCGCAGAATGGGATTGCTTAAAACGACAGAGGTAGAAAAATTCAAAAGCCTGCCAGTATGGAGTCCACACCCGATAGATTATGAATTCCTTAGAAGAATGGGTATACTCAAGATTATGAGAGACGGCACCGTTTACATCAGGGCACGATCATCAGACACAGAAAGTATGGATGAATTGGTACCAGGTCTAATTTTACCAAGAGAGGGAAGAAAGAGCATCAACCAAAAGAGCCAAATAACTCAGATTCAGACTCAGATCCAGACGAAGATAAGGATGGTTATGACGACCCAGT
Organism: Pseudognaphalium luteoalbum; assembly: GCA_963422505.1. Classification (NCBI taxonomy): domain Eukaryota; kingdom Viridiplantae; phylum Streptophyta; class Magnoliopsida; order Asterales; family Asteraceae; genus Pseudognaphalium; species Pseudognaphalium luteoalbum. Next base: position 22,128,900 of record OY730196.1, on the reverse strand, counting down.
TGAACCACCACCAGTAATGCCACAGCCTACTAGACCAGGACCTTCCACCCCAGCTCCTAGATCTCAGGTGCCCCCTTACATATACCACTATGGGACACCACTAGGGCCAGACTATTGGTACTGGCTGATGCAGATGCAGGTCCAATGTTATAAGGAAATGAGACAGCAAACAGCAGGGATACCAGTGAGCCCACTTCTTGACTTACCATGTGGATTGGGCCGAGCACCACCACACGTATATCCCCCTGCAGTTCCTACTCCAGCACCTCACCGACATCCAGTTCTTGATCGTGGCCATGGTTTACCACCTCGCACAGTTTCACCTAGGCCACAAGCACCACCAGCATAGGTTCCTATTCAAAGATAGCATGTTCCTTCAGTTATCGGTTCGGCTAGAGGGCAGACTTCGAGAGGCAGTAGGATATCCAAAATCCCTACACAAGCCACCATTGTTCAGAGTCACAGGATTCTTAGGAGCACCAGCCCTGCAATTGCACCGATTGATCCAGTATCCTCTCATAGACAGACTGATTTATTCAGAGGACACTCTCAGCAGAGGACACCTGAGATTCCACTTGACAGCTTCGACATGCCCGCAGGGGAATTTGTTGATCATTTGATACAGGATGGAGTATTCACTATAGGTACACCAGATGTAGAGGCTGATCGAGATGCATCAGACAAAGGCACCCACTATCAGCATGATGATTCTTCATCGGATGAGACATCTTCTGGACCTATAGTATCTTCAGCTGCAGTATCACCACCAGCCGAGCAATAGATTGCTCCGCTTTCTGACTCCTTTCTATTTTCTATCAAGACCACATTATTATTATTTGTATTTGATGTACTGTGGATGCATATACATCACATCTATCCAGTTATTACTTTATTATGCTATTACTTTACTTTTCTTATTAGCAACTATTACTTGATTGAATTGAGTGGTTTGTTTGAGAAACTATCTATAGAAGACCAAGACAAGGGAAGTTGTGGACCACACGATGAAGAATGCCGAGAGCCATAAGCTACAAGCCGCGGACCAACAGACTTCTAATGAGTAATCAACAACGTGCACAGCAAAAGCGGTACACCATTCCAAAACCCTCTACCCGTTTAAAGAATTGATTATCTCATCCGATATTCCAAACACTAAGTGTGGGATCATCAAAACCACACTACACTTACGAAACAATCCAAAAATAAGTAGAATATCTAAGTGTGGGATACTTCAACAAAAGGTACACAAAAAATAGATTCAAACATTAGGGACAATGTTCCTCTAAGTGTAGGATATACGGCCTTCAACCGCAAGTTTTTACCTCTTATCCGTAAGTCAAACAATATTTTCATTAAAAGGCTAAAAATGGATAAAAATTTCAAAAATTTTAGATTCAAAAACATCGTTCTTTAGAAATCCTATCTTTCAAAATTATAAATTACAGCAAGAAACGAGTTTTGACAACGAAATAAAATTGTTTTAGAATAAGATACGGACGAAAAGGGCAACACATGGCTAGGAACACATTGATCAAAACATTCGATTCGTGAGGATTGAGCCCATCAATAGCATTCATCTCTAAAATGCTTCACTTTTCATTTCATATGTGCGCCGATGTATGCATTTGAATTAGAACTTGCTCTTGTAATGCATTTCGAGATCACACCGATGAGTGCCATACGTGGCATAGGTACAACCCATCTTGATAACTTCTAAGGAATCCAAACACCCTTCCACCATCAAATATCCACCCACTCAACATTCACTCTTCACACCCAATCAAAACATCCTAGTGTTCATCCCGAACCTACAGAAGTTTCATCTTCAAGCAAACTCTCAAAGACACTCTTGATTTCCCAAGACTTCTGCAACCTAATACAAGGCCATAAAATATATCGGTAGGGTTGGCATAGGAAAAGAAAACAAAAAAAAAAGAAATCAAAGATATTATGCCGACACAACCAAGAAAAGGGCCAAGAAAAGAAAAATTCCAAAGAAAAAAAGGAAGGAAAAGGCTATGTAGTCCTTTCAAAATCTGAGAAATTTCAAAGAAACTCTCTCAAGAAAAGTTTCGAGAAAATACAAGGAAAATCCTCACACTTTCTTCAAACCAAACAATATGATTCCTTCCAAGATATCTCGAAAGATTAGTACCGTCCTCATCAAGAGTGATGGAGATTTGATTCTTGATCAAGCCTATGACGAGAATGCTGCATGACAGGCTATCTGAGTGATTGACACTAGTAAGTAGGAAAACCTAAACACTTGAGTGATTTGAGTGACCCACTTGTGAGGATTGCCTAGTCATGATCATCGTATATGTTGCTCGAAGAAGGTATCAAATTCTATAAACCCTTAGTTTTCGGTAAAAACTCTTTCATAACTAGAACTTTATATTCTTTGGAAATAGTGTCTCTAAAAACTAATGCAATTAGAATCCTTCCAGAAGCTTTTTAAGAATAAGTTTGCTTGAGGACAATCAAAGTTGTAAGTGTGGGATACTTGATATCGCGTAAAAAGTCATATTTTTACTACCGATATCTCTATCATTCTAGAACGATTCTTGGCATTTAAACTCAAAACCAATACAAATCAATGATATTATTCCAAGATGGTCAAAACAAGGTTGCACAATAAAAACCAAGCAAAATGGGTGAAAAACGAAGATTCTACACACGTTTGAAGTTCAAGGCATCAAAACGAGATTTCAAGACAAAAGTGCCCATCATCAACATCCATCTCACCCAAGATCTTCGTTTTCAAATTACGAATCCAACAGAAGAAGAATCAACAGAAACGGATAAAGAATGAAGATTTTACGCCCGCCGAAAGATCCAAATGATTCGTACGCAATATCTCGAGATAGGAAACATATTTTTGGGATATCTTTATATCAAATTCTCCGTTTTTGAATTATGAATCCAATGAAAAAAGAATCAACGAAAACGAACGCATAACGAAGAAGATACGCGCGAATTAAGCAACGCAACGAAAGACGACGGACCGGGGCGGGTGGCAGCCAGCCGCCGCCAGTCAGCCACCAGCCGCCACCGGCCTGGTGGTGGGTGGCTCCGCCTCCCCTACCCCCATCTCTTTTGCACTTTTCTGTCCTTGCGTGTACCCGGTGCACCACCTTTCGCTACTTTTTCATACCCGGTGCACCACATTTCGCTACTTTTTCGTACCCGGTGCACCACCTTTTACTCTTTTTCTAATGTGAGCCTAGGGATGTTAACGTGAGCCACTTTTCACTTATAAATAGCAGCCCCTAAGCCTCATTTGAACACACACTCAAAATACACTCCTACATTCTAATACATTCACATACTCCTTTTCCATTTCCACTTTCTCACTCTAGAAATTCTCTTATAGTTTAGGATTATTGTAATTAATCTTCGGATTAGTATAGAGGCTAGAACGAACTTTAGGAGGTTTGAAGATTCATCTTTGTACGTGTAAACGAGTTGTCAATCATAATAATACGCTGCTACGCATTTATTTTCGGGTGATATGTAAACCTCTATCATACTTGTTTTATTCCATATTTTAAATATGTGTTATTGCTTGGTATGTGATATATTTGTCGCCATGAATTGTGGTTGTTGATGATGTAGATAATTATAAGTAAGGATGACATTATATAATCAATGTATGACAATCCTAAAGAGGTATGACGGCCCTTATTCGACTGTTCATCCGATATAGTACTGGAAACGCTTTAAGGCGGAGTACAAATGTATGGAAGTCGGTAAATGACCGAAGGTAGTTATATCTCTGGAATCAGCTCTGGTTTAATAGTTGGAATCCCGAAGGGGTAATACAACTTCACAACTAACTGGTATATCCTACGAAAGTCAAAACACTCTAAAATGATGTTCGTGAAATACGTTCAGATAAAATAGGAATTAGTAACCCTTGTAGCGTCAAGACTTTATGAATTCAAGTTTAATTTATGGATTACCCTTTCTGGTTATCCACGTGACTACAACCTAGTAGTTAGGACCTGATCAACCTTAATTATGGTAAATAGTTATCTGTGCCCATGACATGCAATAAGTAAGATACATTGAAACCACTCGTTATATATATTAGGTTTACATTTCTGCACTGCTTTACATTTAGTTAGATAGAGTGTCACTTTCACTGTCAATTACTCTCGACCGCATGTTGATGTGAGAAACTGTGGAACTACTACGTAAAGTACACTGTCTATCATTGAAAGGCATGGTCCCCATATGAAACACGTTTTAACAAACTGCGAATAATCCGGGGATGTATAACTGTTTGAAAAGGAGAGATTTGAATCATAAGTCGAAGCAACTAGAACCTAAATGAATGATAACATGATTTCGGAATAAGATCAAAGTCGTAATCTTTAAAACACCAAATCTTATAAAATCGGCAGTCTAAACATACAAAGTTATTAATCTGCATGCTAATAGAACAGTAAACTATCTTAGGAGTTAAGAACCGTTGGACCTATGAGACGATACGCTACTGATTCATGAACCTCGGTATAGAACCAAAATAGGTTGCTTATCTTTCAACTAGATAAGTATTGGAAGTTTTGCGTATTGCTCCGATCAGAATCATGATAACCTAATTCCTAGTGACATGCCAATGGGACGATACGCTACTGATTCATGAACCTCGGTATAGAACCAAAATAGGTTGCTTATCTTTCAACTAGATAAGTATTGGAAGTTTTGCGTATTGCTCCGATCAGAATCATGATAACCTAGTTCCTAGTAACATGCCAATGGGAAATCGAGTTGGTAGGGTTCTAAAGTTTACGCCTAGTAGTTTGGTTGCCACATTAGTATCATCCCTATTTATTCTGTCATCCCGAAATATTAATTATCGATCCTCAACAATCACATATTTATCTTTATCTGCTTTCCTGTACTTTAATTTCCTGCATTTTAATTACTTATCTTTAGTTTAAAACCCCCAAACCTACCTACTTTCTTCCATCCTAGATACTTCCCTACCGAAAGTGCCAACTTTAATTGCCCACACGTTTGGATTCATAGAACGATCTTAGGTTATACTTACAGCTTACTAACCAGAGTAGGTGGTACATATAATTTAAGCCCCGCTAATTATAAATTTTATAAACCCTGTTGGCGCCCGATTAGTTACCATCAACGACACCGACGCTTTCGGGTGCCATCAAAGAAGCAAAACACAGACAACCAGATTCTCTCACCAAAATTTGGTTTGAAAATATTGAAAATTAGGCGAGTACAACTAAACTTTTCCCAAACTAGAATTATGAACTTTTAAGCTCAAAAACAAAATTTGGTATTACAAATATTTTCGCGAATTTCCCGCCAAAAATTCAACCGAAAACATCCAAAAATGCCCGGGTAAAATGAAACTTTTTCCAGGGTAAAATTAAACAGTTTTAAGCCTATGAACAAAATTTGAAAACACAAAGTTTTTCACGACTTTTCCCCCCAAAAAAACCTTTTTTTTTTTTAATTGGCAAGTATTAGCGACACAGATACTTGTGTCGCAGCTTATGTCGCAGTTCAAAAACTCAAAATTAGAAACACAAATATTTGTGTCGCAGCTTATGTCGCCTAATCAAAGGCTTATGTCTCAAATGTATGTCGCGAACTTGTGTCGCACTTTGGAAACCCTAATTAGCGACACAAATCTTGTGTCGTAGGTTGTGTCGCAAAACGGCACTGAGCAGATTCCAAAACCCAAAAATCGAAAATTTTCAAAACCCTAAGCGAAATCGACGATCGGGCACTATAAACACGTCCAGAAATCACAATCTTCAACCCAATCAACTCATAGACGAAGATTAATCAATAAAACCTTCGCGAATCAAACCGAAAACGTTCAAATCACAATCCGAAACCGTTGAATAACTGATTCACGGCTCTAATACCACATGTAGGTTCCCGTACCGGACCTAATCAGATCGTCACTTCAATTGAATGCGCGAAATACAAACAATCTAGTAATGAACGTTTAAAAAATCAAACAAACACGATATCTATAACTTTGTATATATTCACACTTAAAGAATAATGATTACAGATTCAATATCTCTGCCTCTCTCTCACTCTCACCACACCTCTCTCTCTCTAGGGTTTGATCAGCCATCAACTGAAACCCTACAACTCTATTTATAGGCTGTCTAGACCTACTAGCGACACAACCATTGTGTCGCTAAACTAACCCTTGCGACATAAACCTTATGTCGCTATTGCGACACAATCTCTGTGTCGCATGACTAATATTCTATGTATATTCTATAATTATATTTCGTTTACAGACTCGAATATACACACTAATACTTTACATATTCAGACTAATTGACTTTGACAAGTACAAATGTTGACCAAGTGACTGACACACAAAATGCACTAACAATTTATAACATTATTTTAAGGATATTTATTATCTTATTCTGTAACACCCTTGTTCCGATAACGAAACTGGAGGTCACATTTATTGCTAATTAATAAAAGTACTAATAATAAAATCCGCAGAGGGACTTGCAAAAAACTTCACGTGAGTCGGCAGTCACAGTGAATCCTACATCCCGCCTATTATATTCATCAGCAAATCGGCTCCATCATCAAAAAGTTGCTAACTTTGGAGATGACTTTATGAAGTGAACGTAATCTATTGGATGAAATGCCACACCCATAAAATGAACATTCTTAGACACGCGCTGACCTCCAATGAGTGATGAGATGATCGTAAATTGCTTGGTGGTGGGATTAAATATGTAGTAATTACGAGTAACTTTCTTCCCTTTGCTACAGCAAAGCAACAACCCGTTACATGAATGCATAATTTGAATACCATACGAGAATGAGTACAACAATTGTATGGAATAATTAAAAAGTACAGATATATCTATAACAAAATATACGCTTGGGGTCTGTATGGAATAATTAAAATATTTTATTAACAATATTTGTAGCTTTTCCTGGGAGGAATCAAAATGGAGATTTACCTATCAAAAGTATCGATTCTGAGTTCCAAAAGGGTACTTATTAACCATATTGGGAACCGAACTTAAAACCCAAATATATATTGATTGCCAAATTAACACTTAGGGTCTATATGTAGTGATTACACATTATTACCATATTGATCCTTATCACTAATTTAAGATGAAACAATAACACATTATACATTTTGGGTGTATATGGCATGTTATAACATTTTATTAGAAACTAGCACAATACCCGTGCAATGCAGCGGTAAAAGTGATGATGTTGGATGAAGATACAAGTGAATGTTTTAAAATAAAAAATATATATTGTACTCCGTCCGTCCCATTTAAAATGTTCACATTACTATTTTGGAATGTCCCATTATAAGTGTACACTTTGATATTTAACCAATCAAAAAAGACTTTTGTGAGTAGATTTAATATATGATGGATGAAAAATGTAGTTAGTGGAGAATAATTAGTAACTAAAAACAATAGATAATGGGATATGGGTATTAATGGAAGTGTAGTTATTAGAGAATAATTAATAATAGATCATAGATAATGGGATAGGGGTATTAATGGAAATGTTATAAATAAGTTAAGGGTAGTATAGTCTTTTTGCTACGTTGAGTACCAAAGTAAGAATAGTGATATGTTGGAGATATTTATATGTAATGTAGATATTTGACCTTTGAATCATATTAGAGAAACCAATTTACACCCTATCATTTTCACTAATTTAAGATGCATTGATTCCACATTATATGTAACATTTTTTAGAAATATTTGTGGTTTTTTATTTGAGAAATCTAAATGGAGATATACTTATTGAAACGGTGGTTTTAGAGGACCAAAAGGATCATTTTGAATCATAATGGAGAAACTAATTAAAACCCTATCCATTTCACTAATTTCATATCCATTGATACAACTTAATACGTTTGGTATTTTTTAAGGGCGGCATTAAACTAGTGATTTGTGGAATCAAACGGGTAAATTTTGAGGTCCAAAACTCCTTGAGAGTTATTGTGTTTCTCAATTACATCGAAGACAAAGCCAACTTGAAAATACATATGGTATTCTATGATTCCATAGAAAACATTAAAATAATAATAAACAAAAACCTTTACAAAAATATAATAATAATTAAAATTTTTTTTACGATAATTAAATAGTGACTACCCTTAATTAACGGGTAAATTTTGAGGTCCAAATCACCTTGTGATAGCTTATATGTATTCTAAACTAGTACCTTCGATCAAGCTAGTGTTTGGATAAGCTGAGCATAGGAGGTTTTTTTACATAATATAGTAATTATGATTCTAAAAGCAAAGCAATTTTTTTTATAAGAATACAAAAAAAAAATTGTTAACCTTTTTGAAATTCCAACCTGGAGAATGGTGAACACCCGAGCGAAATTTAAAAAAATCCAAAACACTCTCAAATTATGCTTCCCTCAAGTGGCTTCGGAGTCCGATGTTCAAAGCACCCTCAGATCTAGAGAATTGATCGGTTCAAACGATGACCTTCGTCTCCCTGTTACTTTCATCCTTCATTTCAAATATATATCCAAACACTGGCTCTATCTTTTGAGTCACCATAATATTACTCTCATTTATGACAAGCTTTTGATCTGTTCCGGCATTTTTGTTTGCGATTGGTAAGTTCCTTTTGATGATAAAAACCGCAACACTCCTCCTATCCAAATTATGCAATCATGTAACGGGTTGTTGCTTTGCTGTAGCAAAGGAAAGAAAGTTACTCATAAATACTACATATTTAATCCCACCACCAAGCAATTTACGGTCATCCCATCACTCATTGGAGGTCAGCGCATGTCTAAGAATGTCCATTTTATGGGTTTAGCATTTCTATCCTGATTTATTAGAATGTTGCATGATTGTTCATTAGTGAGTTATTATCCACGTCTATTAGTCTCACGGTGCAGATTCCATGTCTCATAATGATGTTTACTTACTACAAGATTTACACTCTTATATTTATCATGTTTCGCTCCCGTCACGTATCACGTTTAGCATTTCGAGTATAACGTCTTGGCGGCATGTTTACTACGATTTCGAGTACGTACGAGTTTAGAATAGATGAGCAGTTTGGATAGTGTCAGATGTATGCGCCAAACCAACAACCAAAGATCATAAGTTCGGGACAAATACAGTTGAGATTTTGACGTCGTCACGCGACTTTGAAGGCGACATATTGGACACTCGAATATGGTCACTTAAACACATATATGTCATGATACCTTCGCAATTATGTCGGCCGCCATAATTGTTAGGGTATCATTTCATATATGTACTTATTACCAAATCTTATATCATAATGTTCGACCTTGTTCCTACATATTCATATCTATAAGTGGCACGAATTTATAAGGAAATGATACCATCATCAATATAGTATCGATAGATGACATTAATGATCATGCGTCGTTTAGCCTACATAACCCTTTTGGGTACGCGGCACGTGCGGAACCACCAACGGAGCATGTCTTGCATGAGAACCGAATTGTTAATGAGTACACGTCTTTTAATGCACACGTAGTTCCTAGCATAGCATCTATATGAAGGTTCCAAGGTTATAGTCTAGGTCAATCCACCTAATTCTCTATAACCAATGGCTTTGATGTCACATCTCGTCTAAAGTGGAAACAACCGGGTACAACTATGACAAGATCAAAACACATCATTATAAAGAACTCTATATGAAATATAAAGATCAATGTGTCATGATGTCATTAACATGAATAGCGGTTCGTGCTAAGCATACATTCCAACAATGAATCGAAGTCTTACAAATAATCAATAAATGTGTTCAACATAGTTAAAGGAAAAACACACCTTTCCAAACAACCAAAATGCTTAACCAAACAACCAAAAACACGCCTTACTATGATCAATTTAAGATGTCTAGTTATAATGTGAATAATTTTTTTTTATAAATCATGATCACGTAGGATATTTTTCTAGTCTATATACCTATTATTATTGATCAGTTCTGCATGAAAGCCAATAGGAAACTGGAGATACACATTTATTTATGAACTTATATAATCGTTTAATAGTTTCATCTGTGCATTACATTTTTAAGCTAAAGTTTAGTTTAGGTTCCTTCGTTTTTCTTTTTAATATGTTAAGACGCCTTTTAAATTGACATTTTGTTGGCCTAATTACTTTTATGTTAATACTAGCTGTTACAAATAATACATCGTTGACGTTTAAGCTCACATCATACCAATTCCTTATTCTGCTAGTCCGCAAGGTGAACCAAATATAAAATCAATATATATTCCCATTCGAACCTGAGTGTCACGTTTCGAAACAGAGAGTCTTACACACTTGACCGGCTAACAACTTATTTATATATACGTAAATATCATATTTCAATTTTCATCAAATATATACATGTAGTGGCTACTGGAACTCGATGATTCTATTCCTAAATGTTACCTTCATCAAATTGTGTAAATATAATATTTCAATTTTTATCGATTTCGAGGACGAAATCTTTCTTTTACGGGGATATGTTGTGATAGTTCAAGTAATATATTGTTACTTTTTTCGGACGAAATCATTCTTTTAGTGGGATATATTATAATAACGCAGAATAAAATTATGATTGTGATTCCGGAGACAAAATCATACTTAGGTTATATAATGTAATAACCGGAAAAAATATGTTTAGATTTATAATTTCGTTGATTTCGGGGACGAAATCATTTTTAGTGAGATATGTTATAATAATCGGGAATATTAAAAGATAACTGTGTGGATTTCGGGGACGAAATCACCTTAACGGGGACATGTTATAATAACCCGAACCAAAATTATATTATATAATAAATGTAGGGAAGTGATGTACGTGACTAATGTTACCTTTAAAACAAAAGCTAAAATAAATTATCAAATAATAAAACTTTACATTAAGTTAAATATTAACAATTAACAAATACTCCCTCCGTCCCATTACAAATGTCCACTTTAACTTTGTACGTAGTTTTAAGATTCTCCACTATCTACACTTTTCATCAATCAAATACTATATCCACCCACTAAAGTCTTTTTTGATTGGTTAAATATCAAAGTGGACACTTATAATGGGACATCCCAAAATAGTAACGTGGACATTTCAAATGGGACGGAGGGAATAATATATAAAATAAATAAGGAAACGGTTTGATATAATTGTAATTGGTCCAACGTGATATATGCAATACCTTCACATCCCGCTTTTAAAGGGAGCATCCACAATTTTATCGACTCACATATCTCATATATTACTTACTCACAACAACAACAAAAGAAGAAGCACACGATGAATAATAGAATAGAGAACATAACAAGTAAAATAGAGAAGACGACATAACGAGAGATGAAGGTGACGGTCTAAGTTCGAGCAGGAGAAACGTTAAGAGAGTTGTTTCCGAAATCGTTCCACATTAGAGGTAATCCTTCAATCATCAATCATAGATATATTTATATATATATATATATATATATATATATATATATATATATAACAATCTCATTATCATCTATGTACAGTTAGTATTAACTCGATGAATCATTAGTCTTATTCCACATTACAGAAATGAATATCCTTGTTAAAATTTCCGTATTCGGGGTTGATTTCGGAAAGTTTCGGGTTTAAAATCGGTAACGTTGTTGAGACATAGTTTGTGACAACAGATCTAGCTTAAAATAGGACTTGTGTAATTGTTATCATGTTTGTACATTGGTTTAGATTCGTAAATAAATGTTTGTTTTGTTATTAATATTCCTTAAATATATTAGTATATTAAAGTGTTAGACGAATATCGAAAATGAAATAAATATGTATAGCGAGTCGAGATCTCAAGTCGCAAGGCATTGCGATGCGAGATGAGATCTGAACTCGCAGATCAATGTAAGCCGAAGCGAGTCTGGGCTTGGGCTTGTCTGCGAATTGAATTGGACTCGCAGGCCCAGTGGCTGCAAGTTGACTAAAGTATATATATTCAATTCGTTCTAATCTAAAAAAGGACTTTTGCAATTCGATTATTCAACCTGCGAATTTAGCAATCCAAAGAAAACATATTCTAAAGGCTAGACTTTGATGATTTATCATTTAAAGCTAAGTATTAGTTAAACAAAACGCAAACTTATTCATTATAGTAAGATAACATCGTATTAAGGGATTCCGCACCTTAATACTACAGATAACGAAGTTATCGATCCTAGAACTAGGGACTTACAAACGTAAAAGTGATACTGGAAACAAAAATTATTTTGAAATGCTTGAAGAAGATGGTGTGTTGTTTAAACCCAACTGTTTTACGTTTCCTCCTTTGATTAGTTCGTGTACGAAAACGAGGGATTTGGGATTAGGGAAGGAGTGTCATGGGCAGGCTATGAAAGTTGGTGTTGATAGAGTTTTGTATGTAGAGAATGCTTTGATTCATATGTATGTTGTTTGTGGGTTGAGTAATGTTGCATGGAAGGTGTTTGATGAAATGTCTGTGAGGGACTTGGTGTCATGGAACTCGATGGTGGATGGGTATGTGAAGGTTGGTGAGATGGGGAATGCACATAAGTTGTTTGATAAAATGCCTGGGAGAAATGTGGTGTCTTGGAATGTTATGATGAAGGGTTATTTGGATGCTAAGAATCCGGGCCTAGTCTTGAAGTTGTTTAGGAATATGATTAAGAAGGGTGGGAGAGGGAATGACATGACGAATGTGAGTGTGGTTACTGCATGTGGCAGGTCATGGCATTCATTTGCTTGTTACCTGAGGGGAATCGCCTCCAATAAACAGTAGTTCTTTTAGAAAAATGCTTAAGTTTTTATCTGCAAAAACTATGGGAGATGATAGTACATTAGGAGAATAAGCTTCACAATATCGTCCTTGCTTGGTATACGTGCCATACCTTTTCATGCTTTTTCCGTACTTTCGGGTACACGTGCCACTACTTTTCGCGCATGGTACCGTACCGCCCCTCCAAGAGTTGCTAACGTGAGCCTCTAGTTGCTAACTTGCACCGGATTTCAAGTATAAACAAGCTACTAAAGCCTCATTTGAAGAAACAGACTTACACTTGTTACCATACACCATATACTTTTCATTTTCACTATTTTAGTTGTAGTTTTTCCTTTAGGTTAATTATCCTTCAGAGATGCATGGTTGCAATGTTCGAACAAAACGTTATAAACAAAAAAGTAGCAGGATTTCTAGATAACATTGACGCTATGATAAAAATTTCAGAAAAACTAATTTCAAACATGGAATCTATTTTGAAAAACTTAAGATTGATTGAGGAAAGCACGTCGGTAAACACTAGTGATATCACTCATCTATCAAGTGATGATGTGTTAATCGTTACTAGAGGAGGAAGTAACCAAAGTTGATCCACCACCACCAGATAACACCCCCAAAAACCCTTCATTGCCTACACCTACACCTACACCTAATGGTGATGTCTCAATTGACATCCCTGTCACTATACCTGACCCATCACCAGCTAAAGCTCTGGATAATGTACATCGAACGAGAATACCTTATCCTGGTAGACTTAAAAAGGAAAAGCAAGAAGCCCAATTCGGTAAATATACACTTAAATGTTAGATTATTAGATGCTTTAGAAGAAATGCCCTCATGTGCCAAATTCTTTAAAGAACTCCTTTTAAACAAAAAAAAAAAAAAACTTAGGCAAATAGTTAGTTTACCCTTAGATGCGGAATATTCCTGGATTATATAACATGTCTCCCACCTAAATTAGGCGACACTGTAAGCTTTTGTAACACCCCCAAATTTATTGTTTAGCGGAAGCAGGATTTGGGTGTTACTAATCAATAATCAAAGCACAGAGATTAATAATGAACGACCACTACATGCGTCGTTTTACATTGATATTGATAAAATAAAAGTTTACATCAAAATATTGTTTACATTAGCTCCTTTTGAAATTGAGAGATTTAAGTACATAATTAAACTATACAAAATGTAATAATGCAGCTAAATCTCTGATTGTTTGCATGCTGACTCGAGCTAATGGATCTTGATTAAGCAGTCCAACCTACTGCTGGTCACCTGTGATACATGCTAAAATGGGTCAGCGAAACGCTGGTGAGCTCACAGGTTTGTATATCAACATATATTTGTATGAACCGCAAGATTTTATAATTGAATTTAAAATGCAATTAAGCAAAATAAAAGTTATACAGCCATGAGCACATAGTCTGAGCTTAACTTGAGTGTCAGGTCCAATTAAGGAAACCTAACTGAGTTGCCTCCTACGAGTGCCTAATCCACACTCGTCTTCCCAAATGCTAATACGTCCGTTTGACCAGTTAGTGCGTGCTAACCCGGACGAGGATTGTCAATCCTATATGATATCATATACTAACATTCACGCTACAGATGTATTACCAGACTATGCTATGGAGGGCTTTCGTGATTAGTTGAAAACAACTCATGTAGTATTTGATTGAATCGTACTTGCGTTCTACTTGTAAAACAAAACGAGCAATAATATCACACCCCTGATTGAAAAGCAGTAAAATAGGGGCCATGAGACTCACCTGAGCCTTGAGTGTTTAAATTAATAAACTTGAATTGATTAGCGGTAGATTGATGTCCGAAGACTTGTAACCTGAGGGTGTCCAAGACACACAATGGTTATAACATGAGTAGGCATCTCGAAAGACTGCCCTTGTAGTTGTTTGTCCAACTTAGAATGTCCAAATGATTACAATTTGGTTGATTGTTTAAGTGTTTGAAAATGTGTACGGCCCGTTGGTGATTGTTGGTAATAATAACATTATCATTATTCTTGAAAAACGTGTTCCAAAGTGTTTTAGAAGTCATGTCGCATTCGTGTTTGATGTTATACAAGTTTAACACTTTGTGTGAAAATTTAGATGTAACACTGTTACTCGTGACTCTAGGGTAAGGGCGAAGCCCGTTAATGACGGGGGTCCGGGGGCAGCGCCCCTGGTAGCGGGGTCCAAGGGGCGGCAGCCCCTGGCGGGGTCCAAGGGGCAGAGCCCCTGGCTGGGGTCGAGCTGATAAAATTTTTATTTCTACTATATTGCTTTGGTGAAAAACGCATCTGGACTCGAATTTGGGTGAAATTGAGTGTCAAATTTTGAGTCTCAAAACTTAGTGAAAAATGAGTTTTAAACTCTCTGTTTTTAGCGACACAGCATACGACACAATGGTCATGTATGCGACACAAGGGTTGTGTCGCATAAGAATGCGACACAAGAGCTTAGCGACACAAGGGTTGTGTCGCATAAGTGTACGATGCTGATTTAACAGCGACATAGTGATTGTGTCGCATGGGATTTGCGACATAAGGTACGACACAAAGGATCTTATGCGACACAAGGCTTGTGTCGCAAAGATGAACACTCAGACAGTCCCCAGCGACTGTCGTGGTTTTCAAACCCAAAACCCAAATCTAACTCGTTTTTAGGCTATAAAATCATGTTTTCCTCATACATTTGGACAATACTAAGTTGTGTAAACATTATAACACCGAAAATAATACACCAAAATGAGTAGATCTAAATATTTAGAGAATTTCTTACAATTTCAAATCGAAGCTAGAGGAGGCCGAAAATGATGATGATGCTTTTGTAAATCTTGTTCCTAGTTTGATGGTGATTCCGAAAATGTAAGTTTTGTGGTCGGATTTGATAAATCCGAAAATTTGGTGGTGATGGGTTTGAGAGTGTTTAGTGGTGTGTGTGTGTTTTTGATGAATGTAAATGAAAGAAAGAGGGAAAGTGGAGGTGGGGTGTAGGTGAAAGCCTCACCTTTTTCAGTCCCCGCAATCGCGCTCCGTGCGATGTTCGTTCTCCCGCTCGTTTAAACGTTAAATGTTTGTTTTATACTTTTAAATATACGAATAATTACCCAATATTTTTGTTGAAGTATTTTACTAAATACCTAATGGTTGCGTTATAAAATATAACTTTAACTTGTTTCTATTTGTTTGCGCGTTTAATGTTCTAATTGCGTAGACGTTTGTTTGTACGATACGAATTTACTACAAAATATTATTAAAATAATATCTTGGATATAATGGTTGTATTAAATAATATTATATTATTTAATAAAATTGTTCACCAACGTCCATATTAATAGAACCGAATTACATTCGATTTGAAAATTGCACGATTTAATCAAATCGCATAATTGTATATATATATTAAACAATATACATATTGATACACATAACTAATTACATGTATTACACTTGATTAGGCACTAATTACTAGTCCTAATTTGACGGGTGTCACAGCTTTACCATACCCTATTTCCTCCAGGACATCCAAATTAGTAATGCCTTAACAGACCTAGGTGCTAGTGTTAATCTTATGCCTTATTCTCTCTATAAGAAATTAGAATTAAATAACCTATTACCTACTCGTATGACCATCCAATTAGCAGACAAATCAGTTAAACTCCCTCGAGGAATTGCTGAAGATGTCATGGTCAAAGTCGATAAGTTCGTTTTTCTAGTAGACTTCGTTGTCAAGGACATAGAAGAATACACCCATATCCCGATCATCCTTGGCAGACCTTTCCTAAATACTGCCAAGGCCGTAATCGACGTAAATGAAAAATCTTTAAAATTGATAATTGGGAAAGAGGAAGTCATCTTTAATGTTGATCGATTAATGAAGCAACCTCTGGAAGAGGACCTTGGTTTGTGTGATACCATGCAGGACATTTTTTATGAACATCTCCACGAAGTACTAGCATTATCTAGCCAAGATCCGATACCCAACACCGTAATCACCGTTCGGAAGCTATATAATGAGGACCTTGGGCTACACTCCGCAATCACTTCGCCAACATCTGACTAACTACTATTTCCCCTGTTTGAAAAGAAATCTCCTCGCACCAATGGCAAAACAATCGTTATTCCATTAGGGTGCGGTACACCGATACCTTGGCTAAAAAGAGATAAACTAACACTCAACAAATTAAATCCGTTTCCTTCGATTAAAGAGATCCTAGATTCATTCAAGGGAATAAGTGTTGAGCCGCCACCATTTGAACCACAATTAACCAACCAACCCGTACCACTACAACTTCCAAACCCTGAATCACCATAAGCCAATATTCATCCGCTCAATTTCAAGAATTCCAGTTCACCGACGGCGGAGGAATCATTCTCACCAGAAATGATGACGTTTCCTCATCATTATTCCTCATCATCAGTCAACAGGTACGAGCTAAAGACGGACGAATTATCGAATAAAATCGAGGGCGTTGAAATAGCATCAATCTCCACATCTGAACCTGAGATAGACGAGGCACCATTCCAAGTTGAATATGAAAAACTAAATAGAGATGAGATAGCTACAATGAAGCTGTCCATTGAAGAACCACTGAACCTTGAGTTAAAAGAATTACCGCCTCATCTCGAATACGCTTACCTCTAAGGAACATCATAACTCCCGGTGATAATATCAAAGGAGTTAAAACCCGAAGATAAAGTTTAGCTCATTGATGTTTTGAAATCACACAAGAAGGCGATTGCATGGAAAATTTATGATATACAAGGAATTATTCTAAATTATTGCACGCATAAGATCCTCATGGAGAATGATTTCAAGCCATCAGTGCAACGGCAGTGAAGGGTAAATCCTAAAATTCATGACGTGGTCAAGCAAGAGATTATCAAACTCTTGGATGCTGGAGGACACACTGAAAATAACAACACTACTGTAACACCCCCAAATTTAATATTTTGCGGAAGCATAATTTGGATGTTACTAATCAATAATCAAGCACACAGATATATAGCAAACGACTCTATATGTGTCATTTTAACAAAATATATTAATATTAAAAGGTTTACAACTGTTTGAACCCGTACATAGCTCGTGTTCGTAATATGAGAGATTTAAGTACATAATTAGTTATACAAAATCTAATAATGCAATGAAATCTCCGAAGTTTGCATGAAGACTCGAGCTAATATGCATCCTGATAGGCAGTCCAAATCTACTGCTGAGTACCTGTGATACATGCTAAAATGGGTCAGCTAACGCTGGTGAGCTCACAGGTTTGAGTATCAAATAATATTGTGTGAACCGCAAGGTTTAAATGTTGATTTGCATCCATCAAATAAAGTTACAGATAATGTATACAACCATGAGCGCATAGTCTGAGCTTAACTCGAGGGTCGGGTCCCATATAGAGATATCCGAGCGAGGTGCCTCCACGAGTACCTAATCTACACTCGTCTTCCCAAATATTAGTACGTCCGTTGCAGAGGTTAGCGCGACTGACCCGGACGAGGTGGGTCAATCCTATATGGTACCATATACTAATATTCACGCTACTTTTGTATTACCAGACTATACTGACGGAGGACTTTGATTTGATTAGTTGAAAATAACTCATGTAGTATATTGAAATATGTACTCGCGTTCACGTGTTAAAAACAGAGCAATGTATCACACCCCTAGTAAAACAGTAAAAAGAGGGGCCATGAGACTCACCCGAACCTGAAGAGTTTATCTTAATAAACTGAGATTGATTAGCCAATAATCGAAGTACAAAGACTTGTAACCTGAGGGTTTCCATGACACGTTATGGTTATAAACATGTGAAGGCATCCAATAAGACTACCTTGTAGTTGTTTGTCCAACTAGAATGTCCAGATGATTACGATTTGGTTGATTGTCTAAGTGTTTGAAAATGTGTACATCCCGTTGGTGATTGTTTGTAATAATCTGACATTATTTTTTTGATTTTAGAAAGGTGTTATACTTAAAAAGTATTTGTAAACTTTAAGTGACGGGGGTCCGGGGGCAGCGCCCCTGGTTAGCGGGGTCCCAGGGGTGGCAACCCCTGGCGGGGTCCAAGGGGCTGGCCCCTGGTTGGGGTCGAGATGCCAAGTCAGCTCAAAAAAATTTTATTTCTACTAAATTGCTTTGGTGAAAAACGCATCTGGACTTGAATTTGGGTGAAATCAAGTACTAAATTTTTAGGTCTCGACAGTTAGTAAAATCTGTGTTTTCTTGGTTCCGTTTCATGCGACACTTATAGCGTCACTTGGGGCTTTGGCGTCACTTAGGTAGTGTCGGGTGTAAGTGTCGGGTAAGGGTTCTAGGCGTCATTAGAAAAGTGAAGGAGGTAAGTGTCGGGAAAAAGGGGTTTTATGCGGCACTTATGCAAGTGACGCAAGATTAGGGCTTTTAGCGACACTCAATGCGTCACTTAAGTGACGCACGAAGTGACGCTATACTGCAGTGTTCGTTGCGACACTTAAAGCTATTGACGGATTTTTGAGCCAAAAATGAGTTTTTCGGTTTCCGTTTGGTCCGATTCTTTTACCCAACCCTTATATGGACATTTCAAGCTTAAAGAAATAACTAGAACTTAAAAACACTTGAAATCGAAAGGTTTCGAGTTTTTGTCGGAAACTTATAAGTTAACGCCGTGAAAATCCGGAAAGATGGAAATGTAGATCGTGAAGTGGTGAATGTTTCTCCCTAAATGAGCTTGAAGATTTGAGGCCGATTGGTGGTGCGTTTTAGTGATCTAAGGTGATGGTGGTGGTGGGTTTGTTTTGAGAGAAAAGAAGGAGGGAGAAAGGGAGATAGAGTATAAAGTGAGAAAGTGAGGGTGAGGGGGGTGGTATCCCCTCCCCTTGGCCGGTTTTGGGTGGGGGCCCACCGAAGTGTGGGTCTCCACTTTTTAACTCCGTGTATTCGCGCTCCATGCGAGTTCGTTTTTCGATCGTTTAAATAGTTTTACACGCGTTTAAATATAAGTTTTAAAATACGAATGTTTTATCATTAACACTAAATTATGGTGTTATAAAATACAACTTAACTTTATTTTGGTTGTTTGTGTGGTTAATGTTTTAATCGCGTAGACTTTGTTTGTACGATACGAAATAAGTACGAAATAATATTTTGAGCATAATAGTGCTATTAAATAATGTTTTATTATTTAATAAAAATGTTCACCAACGTCCGTATTTACTTGAACCGAATTACATTCGATTTGAAACTTGTACGATTTAATCAAATCGCATATTCGTATATATTCAACAATATATATATATATATATATATATATATATATATATATATATATATATATTTCGATACATTAATTAGCCTAAAACCAACTAATTACATGTATTAGCAGAGAGTTATGCACTAATTACTAGTTCTAATTTGGCGGGTGTTACAACTACTACTACTACGACTTGATAAGTCGTAGCTTTTGTAATAACTATTACTTTTGACATCTTAATATTAAGTTGTTCTGCAATAATCATATGCTCTATGAATGTATGGTCCAATGCTTACGTCACGCCCCTACCCCTGTACACAAATGCTTCAGCTGACTAAAGTTGACCGTTTTGGGGGTATGACTGGACTTGCTATCAGAGCCAGTGGTTATAACGAACTAGAAGTCTTTAGTGACTTAAAAGTCTTAGAGACAGACGATAACCCTAGAAACGGACATGCATTCATTCATTCATACATTTGCATAACTCTATTTCGCTATACGAAAGCTATTTGTCGGAACACGTCTAGAGATTATCTTACGTGAATTATTTCGGTGAGGACCCGTCTGAACACAACTATGACAGCGATGCTACGCCTGTCTACAAAAACCAATCAACTGTACCTACACCGACGCCCAACGTGGGGCCTGAAGTAGATGAAACAAAGAACCTGAATTCATTTGAACTTGATTGTTTTACACGATGATGAAAAAAAGTACGCATTTAGCATAATATAATGGCGCCTGGCCAACGTGATTATATCATACTAAGTCGTATGGGTGTTTCAAAATCATAAGACGCGTAAAGGTGATAACGTTAACTCTTCTTATTGTCAATAACTGCATAATACAGAGTGCAATTTTCACACTCCTCACACTGACATTGACTCTGCAATTATCCATTGTAGAACGCAACCATGCCCCCAAAGGAACGAAACACCAGAAACAGCCGGAGGAACACGACACCTCCTATTCCTAACCCTGAATAATGGAGGAAACTATTAATCGGCGAGTGGCTGAAGCCATCTCCCAGTACGAGGCAACTGGCTCTCGCGACAACGTAGGAGGTGCAGTAGGTAAAAACTAAGATGAAGAAAGGACCAACCCGACTGGAAACTGAGAATACCCAGCGAGGGTGTTCATACAAATCCTTTCTGACCTGCAAACCAAGCACTTTTCGTGGAACCGAAGGCGCTATTGGAATTGTGCACTGGATAGAAAAGATGGAATCAGTGCATGACATCAGCGAATGTGCGCCCAGCTGTATGATGAAATATGCCACTTGCACATTGGCTGACAAGGCACTGACTTAGTGGAATGCTAGTCTGAACCCTTGGACGAGAGGCCGCCTACGCCATCTCCTGGGAAGAATTGAAAAAGATTATTATGGAAGAATTATGTCCCCATAGCGAATTACAAAAGACTGAGACTGAGCTCTGAGACATTAAGATGATTGGTTTCTGATGTCACTGGGTACACCACGATATTTTAGGAACTATCCCGACTAGTACCACACATGGTGACGTTAGAGTACAAACGCGTCGAAAGGTATATATGGGGTTTGGAACCACAAATCAGAAGTTTGGTCACATCATCTCGACCTGACACCTTCACAAGCACATTCGGCTTAGCGTAGAGTTTGAAGGATGAAGCAGTAAGGATGGGATCATCGACAAAGAAAACTGTGTCAGGAAAGAGTAAAACGAGTAGTACTGAGGTTGGAAGTTCTGGGAATGAGAAACAGAAGTGGAACAGTAGGGGAAGTGAGCGAGAAGGTCAACAGAACAAGAAGCATTCGGGGAACACGAGGGCATACACTGCCACCGCAACTGAACCAAAACCTTACCAAGGAAACAAACTCAAGTGTGGCAAGTGTGAACGACACCACGAATATGGTTGTACCTACTGTAATACCTGCAAACGATGGGGTCACCCAATCCAGTCATGAAGAACCAACCCACCAAACCAAGCAAACAAGGAGTGGCAAAACACCGGGTGTTTCGAGTGTGGTGACCCACAACACTACCAAAACCGGTGCCCAAAGCTCTACAACCAAAATTGCAACAATAACAACAATCAAAACACCAACAACCACAATAACAACAATAACAACCATGGTAACAACAAAAATCGAGCCAACAACAACAATCAACCATTTTTTGATAGTTTGATGCACTAAAAATAGTATACATAAGTTGGGTACACACAATAGATATCGGATACAAGTTAGTTGCATTTCCAAGTACTTATCCCTTTACTAAATGTCGAACATAAAGTAAAAGCATCTACAAGAGTGAGCTAAGGAATCCTAAACATTCTTGTATGTCTATATTAGCTACCCATCTCCCTCAAGTATCCTCCTGGTGTTCCTAACCTGCACGGTGTACATAATCGGGCAAGTAGAAAACAAGTATCAGCTATTAAAGCTATGTAAGATAATGGGTTAGTAATAAAACTAATCCAATTAAAACATCTATTATAAATTCTTTTCAATTTGTATAACAAACAAGTTATAAGGAGTCATGTATCATCGGGAAAATAAAGCAAGGAGTTAATAATTGAAACCCTAAGGTCCTTCCTACTTCATCGTTCATCTTTTCATTATAATTATATGATCTAGTTCATCCGTTTCTTCAAAAGTATATGTTCATTTGTTTCATCTTTTCATCTGTTACATCTCGCATCTAGTACATTTGTTCATCAAAGATGAAATATCGACCTGGTGAAAAGCAAAATGCAAACCACGGTTGTCGTTTAGGAATGAGTCCTTTCTATGATTCGCCATTCCTAGAGCCGTACCACATGTGATTGGTTTTCATCCAAGTACTGCTCAAACCAGTTCAGATATTGTCTAGAGTATCCGGTAAACATCTGCACGAGCCCCGTTCTCACGATTTGGATCCATAGGAGAAATCCACTTTAAGTTCTCATATATATAATTCATCTTTTCATCTAGCATCAAATATTAGGACCCCTAATCGTGCACCGTGTCTAAAACATCATGGTTCATCATCGAGTGTGACTATCATCAATCATGTAGTACAAGTATCATATGGAATCATAGCATAGTACATCTACTCATGATCCCCTCCCACATATATAAATAAAGTTTCCCTTGTACCCACAAGAATCACAATTTAATTAAACACAATAAGATATAACTTAATAAAATAAGTCAACTCAAAAATTCAATTAGTTTTGATTGTGTAATTGGTTTTCGCAAACATTATCTTACCTTTAATGCTAGCTCTCCAAGTCATATACTAAAACCACCTTTAAGTGCTCTTGTAACCTAAAGTATATGATTAAAGAATCATAGCATAGAATTAGAGATCAAATCTACCTTAATCGTATTTAAATTGATGAAGAAGACTAGCATTACTCCTCAAAGGGAGTAAGGACAGCCATTAAATCATACACTCTAAGGAGTAGAGCTACTCTTAGTATGATCAAGAACATCCACTAAAAGTTTTATCAATTCATGATCTGTATTCAAACTGTAAACATGCATTTTAACAATCCAGTTTTGTGTTTCTCTAAAGATTACCTGATTAGATCCACTTTAATATTCAGAATCTTATATAATTTCACAGGAGCTTAGATCACCAATTAATCTTATCATATACCAAATTTCAAAGTATTTGAATTTAAACTCTATTTAGTATGAACTTTACAAAATCATGTAGCTGAATTTGTCCATAATCTGACCTGTTTTGGAAATGGTTAACTTTCACCTGTTTAGCTTCATAATTGAGCATCGATCATCTCACAAAAAATAACACACTCACATTTCCAAAAATATAAGACTCATTTGAATGATTTTATATGAATTTATAAACATGACTGAAATAATTTGAAACATCGGTATTCATATGAAATCAAACCCTTATGATTATATTCTCCACTGATCGAATTGGTTTTAACTACTGATTTATATCTATCAAAATTATCTTTTTATTATATCATACTTTGATCATCTTAAAATTCTTTAACCAAACCAACAACAATCAATTAGTGATTCAATTTTGCACATCTACGGTTATCTAACAATTTTGACCCATTTCAGCTCATTCATATTTTACAATATTTCACATTCCATTAGCCCAAACACTTAAAACTATCACTTTCAAGAAATCAAACATTTTTAAATTAATCTTAATTTAATATGAATTTATTCGTAACCATATCATAGATTCGTCATCAATTAGCCCAAATTTATAAAACGATCTACTTGACCCAGTTAGAGTCCGAATTAGCAAAAACTTAAAACTATAAAGTTGTGAAAACATAATATTCTAGCCAGGTACCAAATTGGACATGTATTCATGTTTATATGCTTATTATTGAAACACAACTGAATTCTAGAACACAACCAAATCATCTGGTCAACTCATAATTCGTCTAATCCATATATTACTAAATCATTAAGAATTAAACCTAAATAAATAATTAAAAGAGATTTAAACCATTAATTAGTGATCCAATATCAATCTTTTAATTCTCATCTTCTAGTATGTTGAATAAATCAACCATCCAATCAACTTTCACGTGGAAATCAAATTGAAACATAAATCAAACTATATTATAACAATGATAAATTAAAATAAGGATATCTTTATGCCGAATAAAATCTTAAACCCTTATTATTGATTTATGCCTTTGGCTGAAAATTAATTTGAAGATGCGAAATCCTAATATTACCCTTTGAAAATCGATTCATTACATCTATGACATACCCTTGAAATATAGAAACGACAGCAACATTAAATAGTTTTATATTCTATTTTTAAATATAAAGTTAAAGATCAATTGAAATTTTGTAAAAATAGTCTGAAATATTAATACCATATTAAAATATATGAAATTTAAAATGACAAAACAGTTATTTACTACATATTTATACTGATTTCAGTTATATTACCGTCACATTGCGCAGGTTACATGCTAGTTTATAGACATGAATATGTATAGTTACAGTTTATGCCTTTAGTTGGTTGTCATTCACATGGCATTTGTATGTACTTAGTCTTTCAGTTTGGTAGACTAAATTTTGTGATTTTGCCACAATCTTGTAATTGTAACGTTTATCATTCGTTCATATCAGGGTAAATTCCCTTTAGCCATGGATGTGTATAGGTTGGAATTGAGAATAATAGAGATAAATAAAACAATTTGATGTACGACTTATCACGAAATGGTAACTTGAAAGTATGGTAACATATTTTTAATATAAAGATAATGTTGTGATATAGGTGTAAGTAAATCATATTAAGTTCATAGTATTATGAGTTTATGACATGTCACTTTGTTTAGAGGGTTGTTTAGAAATTTTTATACGACATAAACAATTTAAATTAAATCATTGTTTTATATAAACGTAGTAGTTAGATAGATAGATTTTGGTAATTAGCATACAGGGCTTACAAACTCTAAAAATGATGATAAGAATTAGAACTAGAAAAATGTAATTTAAAAAATATAAAGTAAAGAATCGAGCTCTCACCTCCCAATTTCTTAATACGATTACAAACCAAATGAACTTTATCAACTTTTTTGTAATTGTTCTACTACCAAATTATATATTATTGTTCTTTTGTTAGCTGCCCATGCTAACCGGGCCTGATTTTGAGCTCGGTCTTTTAGGCTCAATGAAACTTGATTCAGTGGAGCTCGATATCAACCTCAACTTAAATCAATCGATCTATATAACATCAAGTAAAAAGCGTCCTTTAAACCTTAATATAATAAGACTTACATATGAAGTGTTCTATTAATACTATTATAGGACACTAAACAAATAAACATCCTATAAATTTAGGGTGATAGGACATACACGTGGTAACATTACTATAATATTATGAATAAAAAGTTTAGATGTTTTTGTAAGATATTTTTCAAAAAGTGTCCCAAGAAAAAGGTTCTAAAGACAAATTTTGTTACGATTATTGATTATTTGAAAACGCTGGAATTCCACTCTTTTAACCATCATGTCTGTTCATCCGTGTTTTCTCCAGCAGATAGGGATTATATTAATCTTTACTTAATTAATAAGGCAACCCATAAATACACTTTTAGTCTACATTTTTCATATATCTTACAACTTGGTCCAGATATGACCAATTCTTAACATTTAAAGTCCAAACTTAACAAAACAAATGCGTCACAATTAACTTTATCAAATGACAATAATAAAATAATTTTAGGACGTTACATGTTGGGAGTCTCCAATTCAGTAGGCCATCACAACACGTTGCCTTCCTTCATTGACTTTTCAAAACACGTTCCCTTCCTATGTTGACTTTACAAAATCCGTAGCCAACATTTTTCTTTAACGAAATAAAGAAACCCACAGTTTCTGTTGTTTTATTTCTTTGACTTTACAACATTTTCCATTTCTAACACATGTGCGTAACCAACATTATTTGTTGATGAGAAGTAATATAATAACAATTTTTTTACAAAAAGAAGTGTTATACTACAAACTTAGGTGAACCAATGATATATATAGAGAGAGAAAACTGAGAGAAAAAAAGAATATAATTTGACTGATCTAACACTTCTGAGATGTCATCGTGTGATAGTTTGTTTGTAAATATTTTGTGGATATATCATTTTTGTTGTTGTTTACTTTCTTTGACTTTATCACTGTTTCTATTACATTAAATGCCGACATGCATAACCAACATTATACTTTCCGTTGTTTGCTCCATAATTGCATGTAATATCTAAAGTTTGCTTCATATAATTACAAAATGTGTAAACTGAACCAATAAACTCTTTATTTTATCATAAGAATACACACTTTCGCAATTGCGAATATCATAATAGACACTTTTAGATTTTAAATATGTACCTCAAACATTTGTATTGTTTACCTATATAAATGTAAAAGTGTGAGGTTGTGAAAGAAAAGATTAAGCCCGCGAGAAAATAAATGAGTACACATGAGTTAATTCCAATTGTATGCTACTTTTTGTAACTTTGGCTATATGTAGACCACTTTTAATTTTCCCTGTCAAATCTATGAATTCTCATTTATTTAAACGGAAAATAAGCAAAAAAATATATATATATTCTGTCTTCTCTCTCATCTCGTTTCTATCTCCTAGACTTTTTGTCTCCTAGCTCATACTGCATTTAATTTAATTTATTTTGTTTTTTTTTTCTTTGTTACATTTTCATCTCACCTTTATAAATTTGTAAGAATAAATAATTTATCCTATATTTCTTCTATAAACTAATAAACATACTTTTCTTTTTCATGCTACATGCTACTAATTATATTATGATGAAGTAATTTATGATCCGCTAAATAATACTCCATCCGTCTCAAATTTATAGTTCAATATCTTATTTTGGATTGTTTCAAATTAATTGTCCACTTCCATAAATGAATAAAAATAATGAGTTAAAATATTTTACACTAACGATTAAATTTTACTCAAAATTTCACACAGATCATCATTTTTTTAAAAAACTTATAACGTCAATAATCATTTACACTAACGATCATTAACTCCCTGTTAAAAACGACAATGTATGTAAAAAATTTTATTCTTATAAATTATTCGAGTAAAATATAAATTATAAAATCTAAACGTATGTATAATACATGATTAGCTGCACATAATAATTTGTTTACATAGGAGTTAGTAAAATGAATATAACTTGTACTTGATGTTTAGTGTGTACCTAACATAAGTTTGCTATTTTTAATATATTAAACTTCAGAAAATGTATTTTAACTATTGTGTTTTAATACATTTTTTGACTTTTATTCGGACTATCTGTTTATACGATAAGATTCTTAAAGAATGTATGCTTGCTAGATGTAGACTTCTAAAAAATGAAATGAACTACTTTATATAAATAGTATGAGTATCGTTATGTTTTTGGTCGTATGAAAAAGAGGGAAAAATACATAACTTGAGAATTGGAGTGAAGCTAAAAAAGTGGACCGAATACGAAAGAAGTTAAAAGAGATGAGAGAGAAATGATTTCTTTGTTTATTTGTTATCTTAGTTTTAATATTTGCATAGATTTGGAATGCTACTTATTCAAAGTTACACAAAATGTCATGTACAGAAAAAGCAGCATAAAGTTGGAAAATTTTCACAACACAGTTGCCTTATTTAACTTTACGTACAGCAAGAACAAGCCTAATCCGTTTTAACATTTTCTTCCGGGCCATAAGAATACGTTACCTTCCTTCTTTGACTTTACAAAATCCGTAGGCGACATTTTTCTTTTAAAATATGCATAACCAACAATATCTGTTGTTTTCTTTCTTTGACTATACAACATTTTCTATCCCAACACATGCGCGTAACCAACATTATTTGTTGATGAGAAATTATATAATCACACAATTTTATAAAAAGAAGTACTATACAAACTTAGATGAAGCAATGATATATAGAGATAGAAAAATAGAGAAAAAAAAATGTAATTTGATCCAACACTTATGACATGTCATTGTGTGAGAGTTTAATTTGTATGTAAATATTTTGTGAGTGTAACATTTCTTTTGTTTTGTTGTTTTATTTGACTTTACCACCGTGTCTATTACAGCAAATGCTTAACCAACATTATACTTTCCGTTGTTTTCTCTTTGACTTTACAACAATTTCTATTACAACATTCATATTTTTAAAGTTGACAAACAGTATTATTTGATAGTAAGACCATCCGCAATCATAACATCAGAACGTCCATTTTTCAGATGCCACATCTACATAACACTATAACATCATTTTCGACACTAGCAATCGTAACACCAGAACGTCCATTTTTTACCTCATTGGTCCCACTAACTAAATATAATTTCATTTAAACCGTTGAAAAAGAAAAGAAAAACGAAATAAATATAAATGGGTCCCACAAAAACGCCCTAAAAATGCCTTTTTTCTTCCACATAACGCCCAAGAACACCCCTCCACAATGGCCCATTGCAGCGTTCTGAGGCATTCTCACTCAAAAAATGCCCTATAACACCCCATAACCCCATTGGGGGTGGCCATGTAAATAATGAGATGTAGATATGTAGCTTTAGAGCTATCAGACTACCATTCATCACTAAGGGGCTGTTTAATTTCCACTTAATGGTTTATTTCCATACACCTCTTAATTCAGACAGATAAATTGATGTTTCTTTTTCACTTAATCTGAAATGAATGTCTATTTCTGAAATAGAAGTAAAATGAAGTTCTTACCAAAAAGAGGCACTTAATGATAAACATACATTTTTTCAACATTTTTTCTCCAAAAGAATTTGAACACGCCATTTTTTATTCAAACTTTATATCATTTAAGCTCATTATTTTGGTTAAAACAAAAATTACATTTACATAAACAACACTTGTTATAAACAGACATGTTTATCTAGACAGACATCACATGTAAACAACACTTAATATGAAAAAAGTAAACAACCCCTACTAGTGTGGATCTGGTGGTCCCCTTTGATTAAAATGAAAAGAGGCATCTAATGAACCGATGTGACGTCTCCGAACGTACGTGATGGTTATACTAGAATGGTTGTACTAGGTTGCAGAATAATTAACCAGGATTTAATGAGGGGTTTTCTATTCCTACTCTAATTTATCTATTTTATACCCCGGCCCATTTCGTTCCCGTCCAGTCATTTTTCAGTTCAGTTTTATCTAAGATCGATCTCAGTTCAGTATAGAATCAATTTTAGTTTTAGACTGAACTAAATGTAGGAATTAGAAAAATAGAGGGCATACTCAGACAGTAAAAAAAATATATGATATGATTGATTAGATAGATGAGGAGGTATGAGAGGAGAAAAAGTACAAAAATGGGGTATGTACAGTAGGCCCCTTTGATGAACAGATGTACATGTGACCACTCCGAATATATATGATGGTTGTGATACGCTGTTGAATAACTAACCATTGAACCATTGTAATTGTTCGAAGCCTAAAACCATTGCAGAGGTACCATGTTCACGTACACTCGCACAAAGTGAGTCCAAGACCGCCTAGACTGAGATTTGTACTCTGATAATGCCCCCCTTCATTGTTGTTTACTACATTAAATCTAAAACGTACATTCTGTAAAAGTTTCTTGAATGAAGCTATATATTGTCCAAAATAATAATAGCTGACATAAAATAAAAAGCTTTAATTGTTTATACGATAATTAATTAATTAATAATAGAGCTGGTAAAATGGGCGGGTTGGATGGGTATGGGCTACGAGTCTAAACGGGCACGGGTATAAACGGGCTCGGGTCTAATAGGACGTGGGTCTAAACGGGCTCGGGTCATAACGGGTTATTTAAAAATTTCATAAAAAAAAGTTCTAATTCTCTAAGATATATATTTCTTCTAAAATAACTTATACATTTTTAACTACATAATATAAAAATATAACATGATGGTCATTCATTTAAATTCATTCATGATTTGAGTTTTACCCAATTAAGCTTATTCCTAAAATTTCTTTAGCCCATAAGAAGTCAAACTTTATGTCATTATACCCAGAATTACCCAGATATAGAGCAAATAGACAGAATTTATCAGCATTAATTAATAACTGACAAATCGATCTCTTAGACTTCATTTTGTCAAAAAGAACAAACTTAATTTTACCTGATAACATTTCTACTTCTTACGATCAAATTTCAAGGTGTTTGTATATTTGTTTTCATACAAAAATTATAAACAATGCCATTAAATTTTCTTCTTTAACACAATATATATGCTTCTAATAATATATATAATGTGTGTCTGTCGATATGATACTCCCTCCATCCCAGTCAAAATGTTCACTTTGACTTTTGTACATAGTTAGGATTATCCACTAACTACACTTATCGCCAATCAAATAACATATCTTCCCACTAAAATCCTTTCGATTGATTGAAATATGAAAATGAATACTTATTTATGATAACCTAAAATATTAATGTCTAACATTGTGATCAGGTGGAGGAGGTAAGTTATTACGTAGTATAATAGTACGCTAAGGTGGTCGTGTTAAACAATTGGTTCAATTTGATGCAGGATGGGTTATTTTTTTTAATAAATATCTTATTATGAAGTGGCAATAGTTTGAACCCTAGAAAGTAGAAATTATTGTAGATGCTCTAAGTGAAAGTTCATTACACAATACAAGTCGTTTTAGTTGGTTAATTACATATAATTTAATGGGCTAAGTTCCTCGAAATGCAACGAACTTTGCCCAAAAGTCTATTGTATGCGATCAACTTTCGAGGAGGCATAAGAATGCAACCAACTTTCAAAAATGGTGTTTTAATGTAATTTGCTGATGTGTCGCTCGTTGAAGGTGACACTTGGCGTACGGATGTGCCACGTGGCTTCCGGAGAGTTTGACAACTCATCGACACGTCAACAAATTACATTAAAACACCATTTTTGAAAATTGATTGCATTCTTATGCCTCCTCGAAAGTTGATCGCATACAATAGACTTTTGGTCAAAGTTCATGCATTTCGAGGGACTTAGCCCTAATTTAATTGAACTATAGAAGTCAATTCGTAGTCTAGTACGTAACCTTATAAATTGTAAGACGTAAGTGGGTCATGATACGAAATTAACTTCATCTAAACATGGGTGACATCCAAGCCTACTTCTTCACCTTCATGATTTTTGCTATCTTTATATGGGTGTTCTTCAAATTTACTCGTGCTAAATCTCGTCTTCCACCCACACCCTTTTCAATTCCGATCATCGGACATCTTCACCTCCTTGCTCCAATCCCGCATCAAGCTTTATACAAGCTTTCTCATCAATACGGGCCCATTTATCGTGTGTTTTTGGGTTCTAAACCTTGTATTGTTGCTTGTTCACCAGAAATAGCGAAAGAGTTTCTTAAAACCCATGAACATGCCTATTTAGATCGACCACAAAAATCAGCTGCAGATTACATGACTTATGGAAACAAAGACTTTGTATTCGCTCCTTATGGATCTTATTGGAAGTTCATGAAAAAGATACTTGTTTCACAACTTTTAAATGGGACAACGCTTGACTTGCTTAGTTCGGTTAGGCATGATGAGATTTATTGTCTAATGAAATCTATATCTGAAAGTGCCAAACTTGGGAAAGCAGTGGATCTTAGTGGGGAGCTCTTGAAGTTATCAAACAATGTGATATCAAGGATGCTTATGAGCAAAAGATGTTCGGACAGGGAGGGTGAGGCGGATGAAGTAAGGAAATTGGTTGCTGATATAACTCAAGTAATGGGGAATGTTAATCTCTCAGATTACATATGGTTTCTTAAGACTCTGGACTTGCAAGGATTCGGAAAAAGGGTGAAGGGTATTCGATCAAGATTTGATGCAATGGTAGAGAAGATCATTAAAGAGCATGAAGAGAAAAGAAAGCTCAAGGAAGAAGAAAACGTGAAGGACTTGCTCGACATTTTACTCGATGTCGCCGAAGATGAAAGCATGGAGATAGAGTTGACCAGAGAGAACATTAAAGCCTTCATCCTGGTAAGACAACCTACATATATCTTCCGTTTTTTTATCAATATGAGTAACTGCTTTAATCGGTTCTCTTAGCCTCTTAGGTTACTAAATTCTGGTCATAAACTTGTTAAGAAAAGAAACGAACTTTAGAAAAGTAAAATTATTTCTAAACTCTGTAAATATTTTTCAAAAGATTATCTTTTACCTATAAGTGAATTTAATTTAAGAAATGTGGTCTGAACTTCCCTTGCATTATATAATCTACATGTCAGTCCGTCGAATATAGTTATAAGTTATTTAATTTATTCATTTCAGAATACATTTACGGCAGCAACAGATGCTTCTGCAAATACCCTAGAATGGGGTTTAGCGGAACTTATCAATCATCCAGATATCATGAAAAAAGCAGTACAAGAAATCCATCAAGTCGTTGGCAAAGATAGAATTGTACAGGAAACGGACATACCAAATCTTCCTTACCTACAAGCAATTGTGAAGGAGACGTTACGCCTATACCCAGCGGCCCCAGTGCTTCCAAGACAATCAACTGAAGATTGCATGGTGGCAGGATACCATGTTCCATCAAACACTGGCATTTTTATCAACCTATGGGCAATTGGTAGAGATCCAAACTATTGGGAGAACCCGTTGGAATTTAGGCCTGAAAGATTTGAAGAGAGCCAGTTGGATGTAAGAGGGCAACACTTTCATATGTTACCATTTGGTAGTGGGAGAAGGATGTGTCCCGGGATATCATTAGCACTGCGTATTGTACACACGACGCTCGGTGTGATGATCCAGTGTTTCGAGTGGAAGGCTGGGATAGATGGGAATTTACCAAGTGTTGATATGGCAGAGGGAATCGGGTTCACACTTCCTAGAGCTAACCCATTGGTTTGCATTCCGGTGGCTCGACTTGATCCAATTCCATTTTCATCGTAACTTGTCACAGTGTTTTCACTTATCCGATGTTCTCAAGCGAGTCACTTCCTCTATGTATGTTTGGTTTTAAGTTTTGGTTTGGTCTGTTTCGTGCTTCATAACAATCATTGGTAATAAGGTCATTGCATGTGTTAAAATTTAATAAACTCTACGCATTTTAATATTGTGTGTTTTCAAGTCTGATAATTATATATTGTATGTATTTGTATATGGTTTGAAAATCTATATGTTTTATATGTTTTGTTGTTTTTTTATGGTGAAAGCTATTTAATATACCTTAAATGCAACTAAATATATACTAGCAGTAAGCCAAAGATCTGTTGTTTTTTTGGGTATCTTTTTAATGTCAAATATCTAGATCATTTCAGTGCACATAGATCATCTTTATTACACCAAACATAATTTCCCTCTATGTACCTAATGCAACTAAATGAGGTGTTCAATGGTGTACATTGAATTTAAATACCATTTTAGTGTCTTGTATATTGAAGAAGAATTACACCAAAATTTTAACCACTTTAGTGTGATTTCTAGTGTATATTAATGTATTGGCGGAATACTGAACACGAGATAAGTGATACAAAGTATATACTCAGCTAGTTTACTAGATATCGGGTTCAACGAAAATTACTAAGATCAAGGGGTCATGCCTAGCCTCTTTGTGGGTTATTATGGGCAACGCAAACTGCCTACATTCAATGGGTCTAGGTAAATGACCAAATTCATTGAACCTGAAAAACAGTTTTGGACAAATAAACGTTTTATAACCGCAACTTTTGATGGCAATTATTTATTTGCATAGTTTTAGACACATTTAAACACACACATAACCATTCGAGAATCTGAACTTTGGTCCCAAACTAGATTTCGTATGGTCGAAATATTATTTTTGGAAAGTGATCTCAATAAACGACTCACAAAGATATCCGGATTGAAATCAAAACACTGTTCATACTAATTCCACAACAATTTGATATTTGATGAAGGTAGGGTTAGTATCTGGGAATGCATTTAACTTATACTCGATATCTATTGTGTGTACCCAACTTAGGTTAACTATTTTTAATGCATCAAATTTCAGAAAGAGTGTTTTAGTGTATTTTTGTGACGTTCTGATGATGTGTCAAACTCTCCAGATGCCACGTTGCACCTAAAATGAGCGACACATCACCAAAATACATTAAAACACCCATTTTGAAAGTTATCACTAGTACAGATTTACGATTTGATCACACCGGAAAAGTGTAACAATATCCATATGGTCACACTTGCTTTTTCAGCGTGTGCGTGACTAAAGGTCCCGTGACTAAAGGGTCCATACGGTCACATTAGATGGTTATTGGTCGTATCCATTTAAAAAGAGTAACCAAAACCACAAAATGTGTGACCATATGCTCTTTAAAATTAAGTAAAAGTGTATTTTGTGTGACTATTATTCATCCAATGGCCACTTGAATTGTATGTTTGTTTGGCGTTTTGCAACATTTAGTCACATAAATTTAAGCCAAAAATGACCAAAAGTGTCAATAAGTGTGACCGTATGCTCTTTAAAGTCAGGTACACTTATATTTTGTGTGACCATATGCTCTTTAAGTCAAGTAAACATGTATTTTTTGACTCTTTGTCCATCCAATGGTCACTTGAATTTTATGTCTGTGTGATGTTTTGTAACATTTAGTCACACAACGAGTGTTTTATTTTGGGATTTGGTCACATAAAATTAAGCCAAAAGTGGCCATATGTGTGAATAAGTGTGACCATATGATGTTTAAAGTCAAGTAAAAATGTATATTGTGTGACTATTGTTCATCTAATTACCACTTTATTTTTATATTTGTGTGTCATTTTGTAACATTTATCACACAACGAGCGTTTTATTTTGGGATTTGGTCACATAAATTAAGCCACCAGTGGCCATAGGTGTTTATAAGTGTGACCATACGCTCTTCAAAATCAAGTGAACATGTATTTTGTGTGACTATTGTTCATCCAATGGCCACTTTATTTTTATGTTTGTGTGACGTTTTGTAACGATTAGTCACATAACGAGTGTTTTATGTTGGGATTTGGTCACATAAAATTAAGCCACAAGTGGCGATAGGTGTTTATAAGTGTGACCATATGCTCTTGGGTGGACAGTAAACATGTATTTTATGTGACTATTGTTCATCCAACGGCCACTTTATTTTTATGTTTGTGTGACATTTTGTAACATTTAGTCACACAACGAGTGTTTTATTTTGGGATTTGGTCACATAAAATTAAGCCAAAAGTGGCCATAGGTGTTTATAAGTGTGACCATATGTTCTTCAAAGTCAAGTAAATATGTTTTTTGTGTGTCTATTGTTCATCCAATGGCCACTTTATTTTTATGTTTGTGTGGCGTTTTGTAACATTTAGTCACACAATGAGTGTTTTATTTTGGGATATGGTCACATAAAATTAAGTCAAAAGTGGCCATATATGATAATAAGTGTGACCATTGTTCACCCAATGGCCACTTGAATTGTATGTTAGTGTGGCGTTTTGCAGTATTCAGTCATACAAATAATTAATCAAACAGTGGCCACATTGTGTGACCACATTATGTGACTGCATCTTTTAGTCACATATAACAAATTAATAATTTGTGTAACGGTTTGAATTATATAACACCACAAATAAAAATTGGAATGTACATAATTAATTGTATATACCCAAACTATAATTGGATTATTTTACGTAAAAATATCCAAAAGTAATTGCTTAAATATTAAAACGGACTAATTAAACATCACACTTTTAAGGACTTTTGACTCTTGAATCTGCTCTTCGCGTGCTTTTGCATGGCATCACTAGACACAAAAACCGGTGCTTTGCGCTTTTTCTTTGATACTTCTTGTACAATTTTGTTGTCATCACCTACCGTTTGTCCAGAAGTTGGTGGTGTTACATGTACAAACAAGACACATACGTATCAAACAATAAATTAAATATAAAGAACTATGTATATGTAGGCAGATAAAAACGTGAACTATGTACCTCCTCATCAAAAATCACTTGATCTTTGGGCCATGCATAAAAACCACCTACTTCATCCTTAGCTGTTTTGAAACCATTGTTTGCCTTGTCCGAAATACAAGTTGCATCCACTAACAAACGGACACTTCGTAGCAATCCTTTGGGAGTAATTTGTTATGAAGCATCACTTTTCCATTTGACAAGTAGACAATACCCACAGCAATGACGTTTGTCCTCTTTAGGTGCCACAATTTACACTTGAAAAACTATCGAAAATGATCACGAATATTATGTATATAT
This sequence comes from Pseudognaphalium luteoalbum, assembly GCA_963422505.1. Classification (NCBI taxonomy): domain Eukaryota; kingdom Viridiplantae; phylum Streptophyta; class Magnoliopsida; order Asterales; family Asteraceae; genus Pseudognaphalium; species Pseudognaphalium luteoalbum. The sequence goes on along the minus strand of OY730196.1, from coordinate 22,092,189 downwards.
ATATGTATATATGTATGCATCACTTTGATTAAACTGAATAAATGTATGAATATTTTGGAATACATATACCTGCGGTAGTGTTGGCATTGTTGGAGATAGATTCTTTTGCGATTAAGACTATTTAGGTTGAAACGTGTTGTCTTGTGAATCCGACGTCCTGTTTGACTCGTCAACAGATTTATAAAGAATTTTCTATACATATAAAACTCGGTAAATAAGTCATGTATGTAAAATTATTAAATCAAGGTGAGATATATTAAAATCAAATAATAATTCAAATGTTTTAATACTTACACTTGTTTCTATTGGCTTTTCCGAAGTTGCAAGTCTATTAGACTTGTGAAAGCTGGCATCCTTCCCACATCCAACATCACTTAACGCAATTCCACCTTCCTTATCAGTATTGGTAGCGTTAGGATTAATGTCCACTATTGGAGACACCTGCAATATAAATTAACAAATACATTTGTTAGCAATATATTGTAAATTAATGAAAAAAATATTAGCATAACTAATACAATAATTGCCTTTTCTATAATGATGGTACTTGAGGTGACAATGAATTTAGCTTCTCCCCTTGTGCATTCAATCAACCCATCAGTTTTGTTAACCATTGCCTGTGTATCTATCACTTGGGTGGAAAACGTCTTTATTAATTTGTCTTTGTCTTCACGTTCGCGTCTCTCAGCAGCAAGTTCTGCTTAAAGTAATTTGACTCTCTCATCATCTGATGCTTTTCTGTTTCGAGGAACATTAAAATACTTCTTGACTGTCACTCCACTTCCTACTCCTCTTTCATACCCCGACTTTTCAGGACCAAATACCTCTGTCAAGCCATCGGTGCCATCATCAACCTTTAAGGTTTCGGATTTGATCATGTCCTCAGTGGCTCTCTGAAGTAAATATTACAACAGGCATTAATTAATTTGTTTCACTGAAATAAAGATGAATATATAAATGGAAAATTTTCATGTCAAAATGCTTACTACTGCATCTGCCTTTTCTTTAGTCCTTTTGTCTCGAAATACCCCGTCTTTGTTTTGCTTTCCTTTCAACCACAATATACCACGTGGGTTCTTCATGTGCTTCATTTACTTTTTCTTCGATCTTATAATCATCAAATACACATGTAAAGTTAAACCAATTAATATATAAACTCAGAAAATAGAAAACAGAAACAAATTACATTTAAGACTTATTATACATGTAGTAATTATAATCAAACATTCAAAATGTAAATGTAAATACCAATTTCTTTATTACATGTACGTATCCACCTCGTCCTATGGTATGCGGATAAACAGACTTGGAGCGTGCCTCTTTTGATGCATGTGACTTGTTCTTAATTACAGAACAAAATGATACTTAAGGCATAAATTTGCAAACACAATAATATGAAAGATATATGTATATATGGACTTAATTAAATATAAATACCCAAAACCTGGTAATCTTCGATGCTCGTATACTGTACGAAAGTGCCCCATTTCGAGGCTGTGACAATTGCACTATATTTGAATGGGACTTCAATTAGTTTTGAAGGTGTATCTTGGTTGGGCAGGATGTATTTTTCCCTCAATTTCCTTCTGAAATTCCTTAGATGACCACCAAGACAATGCATTACTAACTTTCTGTATGTGTCCTCAACATCAAAATATCGCTGCAAAATTAAAAATATCAATTGAACAAAACACTCTATATCTTAGCTTAACACAAATCTGAATACAAGAAGTATGCAAACAGATTATAGACAAGTAAACAGATTCAATATACTAGATAGCATAATGTAGTCTTAATTAATATACACGCGTCTAAGACTTTTGCTCATATCTGATTACAGACTACAAAACGTCATAATGTATTCTCAACATACACAAAGCTACACAAGTCTGCTTAACAGAAATCTAGTGTTCTAACATTAACAAATTAAATATACTAGCATAATGTATTATCAATATACACAAATCTGATAATTGATGTCAAATGTGTTTACATATTACAAAACTTCGTAATGTATTCTCAAATATACACATAAATACACAAATCTGATTAACAGCAATCTGGTGTTTTAACATTAACAACATAAATATACTTGCATAATGTATTCTCAGTATTTTTTAATAAAGGAATTAAAAGGGATCAGTGTTTAAACTTGTCGTGATTTCATCCCATAGTTTTGCTCTTGCATCTGAATCGACCTTCTTCCATGACAGAATCTTCAAGCCTATGTGCTCACGAACCATGTCTCCTAAAAAACTTGCAAACACTGCTCTGTGATCCCCGGTTAGCCTATCCATCGTATCGAAGGTTACCTTGAGCTTTAATGCACCGGGTTTGATATAGTGGTTGCGAAACCTAGATAACCTTGTTATGCCCCTCGGCGGAACTATTTTGAATGTATTTGAATTGTTGTTTCCATCAGCATCATGTTCATCATAATCATTGTATTCCTCTTATTCATATCCTAACTCTTCGTCGTCATTATGATAAATATTAAGACTATCATCGGCTTTATTATCCATGATCCTTTAGTTGTTTAGGAGAGAGTTGTAAAAGATTTAATTTTTTGATTAGTGTTTAATTTTGATAGGCATAAAAGTGTAAAACAGATTAATGATTGTTTTTCAACTGGTTTGGAAGCATTAACTGTAATTATCGAATTTTTAGGAATCTAAATGGTCACTTCTAATTTAATTTTTTCTCATAATTTGAATCTCAGTATTAAATTTAAAATTTTCACCAAAAATTTGGCTCTAAAAAAAAGAAGAAAAACAAGAAACTTGTTTTATGTATATATTTATTTGATGGAAAATAACTTAAACGCTTCAAGTAGCTTAGTGGTATAGGTGGTGGATGATGTTGGGCAGGTCGCGTGTTCAGTCTTGTAGGTTACTTTTTTTTTTGTTTTTTTTTTTTTTTGTTGTTGTTAAGTGATCATGTTATATTTTAATGGAATAGTGTTATTAACCACTATCAACTAATACCAATGATTGTAAAATAGTATGAGTAAATATTATGAATAAGGTTTGGTCTATTGTTTATAAGTTTTTTTAAGCATGAGTACATTATTTCAAATGATGTCTTCCCGCGCAAAATGGCGGATAGGTTCGGATTAGACGTTTTAAAGACTAAACGACAAAAGGTGTATAATTTTCACATTTGGGTTTGGGTTCGGCTTATATGTCCGGATTACACGTTTTTATGACTTGACAACAAAAAGTGGTGAATAATTTTATGTTGTCGCAAATAACCGACGCTGAATAACTAACCCGAGTTCGAAGGTTATTTAGCCTCCCGAATTCGAATTACCCGAGTTTTAGTATTTTCATTTTGATTCCTCAATTTTGATTGATTAGTTTTAACCATTAACAAGGTGTGTTACTAATTTGATTTCAAACCAACAAAAATGAAAAATCGAAATACCCGAAAACAAATGCACAAACATATGACACATTATTAAGTTGTATATATAGTAGATGCAAAAAACTATGTACATATATAAGTATCCAACAAACCAACATCCTTAACTAATTATACCTAAACATCCCAAATTTCTACAAATCTAAGGTAACAAACATTACACCTAAACAACCATTCATGGCTGTACAACAAAGCATCGATTAACCGGGATGCATGGTGGTGTGTACAACAAAGAAAGAACCTAGGGAATTCCCTTAGGCATAAATATTTGTGATCGGACAAGATCATTCTAACCTTGTTAACGGTTTGTATCACATTCCAACGACCTACTGACCTTGTGTATTCATCATTCAACAATCTCCTTGCGTCTTCTATCCTTCCTCTACCTTCTGCCATTAGCAGCATATAAATGACAAACGTAGCATCACTTTGTCCCAAACGCGATGCCTGTTGCAGCATCTCTTTTCCAACAGCCTCATCACCCACATAAAACATCTTCATCTGATCAAGACAATACAGAAAAACATAATTGCAATATGTATGTAACATAATTGACCTCATCACCCACATAAAACATCTTGATCTGATCAACACGATACATAAACATAAATATGTATGTAACAGAGTACTATAAAAAATTCAATTGAATGGAAAATAAATAGTACCAATCCATCTCTAAACAACATGTTTGGGTTTCCCTTCTCCATCAAAAGGTCTAGCAGTTCAATTTTATGTATCAAGAACCGTAAGGATAAGATGGAATCAACTTCCATCATTTGATACACCTCATTCGACCCACCTTCTCGTCTGAAGGTTTTGCAACTGTAATGTAGGTAGACACAAAAACAATATAAATCCCTCATAAATGCTAATTTCTTAAATACTGTTCATTCACAAAAATCAATCTAAGCCCTAATAAATATGCTACGGTTCAATAAAATTACACACAATTTATCGTTCAAATAGGCAAGTGCAGTATTATTTAAGTTGAATCGATAGTGTTTACTAGCGTTAGGAAACTTACAGAGTCTTGCATTTAAAAATGTCAGTGGCACTTGAAGCCCCCAAACACGCTAATATGTTTGCGATAACTCCATCCGGAAGTTTAAAAAGCGATAATCCTTGTTGCGTAGTCGGTCGGCGTCTTTTTGAAAGTTAGAATTCCATGATTATGATCTTGTTTGAAGATTTGATGATGGTTTGTTTCAAAGCGTTTGGAAGTTGGTACGCCGGGAACTGAAAGAGTTGGTGATGAACTTTACTAATCACAAGCCTCCATCCCGGTCTTTTAGTAAATTACGGAAATGCCCTTCCAAATAAAATGCTTCTTATTGGATTAGTAAGGGTATTTATGTCAATAACAACTTTAATGTATATATTTAGACGTTTACAAATATGGTAACAAGATAAATTATTTTTATACTTGATACAAAAGTTATATTATTCAAAAATTGACGATTTAATTATATCCTAAGTTTCTAATTGACGTATGTGACATAACTGACGGGGTATGAAGTATTGATGCGCTACCGAACGTCCGTATGAAGACGGTGTTCGGACCGCGATCGGTTTGTTTTAAATTTGTATTTGCTGGGGTCTAAGTGTGACTTACTGATACTGAACCAAAAGGCTAGTAGATGGTAAGTATGACCTAGAGTCGTTCTTAAAGAGAAACTGAATTGAAACAGAGGGGATCCAATCAATCTTTCTTTTCTAGTAAAGGTTTTAAAAGAATGCGTTGGGGGTTTTTGGTTCAGTTAATTAATTAGACTAATTAAGCGAATAAAAGATAACTGTAAATCAGATAATAAAAGGAGTATTTGTTGTGAGTTCATTATCTTATAATGTGGGACGATGACTTGTAGGGAAAACGTTTACTAAATTTGGAATGTTCACTAGACTTGGTAGTTTATGGTATAACCGATAGATTCCCTATTAGTCGGTTATCAACTAATATGTCACGAGGAACCACGGTGTCATGATTCTGATCAGACAGACAATGCTCAACTCTCCACACTCTCCTGTGAGGGAGTCAGTGGCCCTTGTTATTGAGCACATTTGCTCGTGGGCGAAGGAATAGAGTAGCAAGTCTACAACAAGACTAACCGTTCTTAATACCATAAAGACTATAAATTTAGCAAACCATTAACTTAGCAAATATGTTCGGACTTAGTTGATCAATTCCTATTAATGAAGTTTAAGCATGGTAAGCGAAGGAAAGTGTTGAGGTTTCTTGCATACCTTACTTTATATTTCATAGGTTAAGGAAAAGTATCGATTTAAATTGGATTTTAAACTTGCCTTTCTCAATACATTAACAAATCCCTAGGTTTTCGTAAATGGTTATTTAGCCTATAGCCTACCTAATATAATCTAAACTAATATAATCTAATTAAAGCAATAATTAAAATGCTGACGGCTTTTTGCATAGAGTTAAACCCAGACCATGTCAGAAAATGCTATGGTAGTCCACAATGTATTTAATCGGTTACCGATGTATCCATTGTGGATTCAATTGCTTCACGATGTTTACATGATAAGTACATTGTGATTTCGAGTGTACAATACTCATGGCACTTCCACGTAATCACATTGCATTTTATGATGCTCGCATAATGTTACAATCGAAACCATAGTTTTACACAGATAACTATTGACCAAGTAGTAAGGTTCGCGACTCCTCTTTACAAGGTTACAATCACGGTTGTTAATCGAAAGGCGAATGTAAGTTTTAGGTTTAAAATCATAAGGTAAGTCCGTTCATAAAGTTTCCGTTTTATAACGTCGATCCATAATACAACTACCTTCGGTCGTTACCGGCTTCCATACGTATGTACTTTGCTTAAAAGCCTTTCCAGCACTATACCGAGTAAACAGTCGAATAGGGGCCGTCATATTTTTTCACGACGTATTTAAAGTCATCCCACAATTATATATGCTAACTACATCACAACAAATATAATAGTAATCTACTCGCTAATCATGGCATAAACTATCTCTAGCATAATTAAAGTATACATATTTAATCAAGATAGATAAGGATAGAAATAACCGAGATTAATATGCGAGAAGGAGTAGAATTGAATTAATAAGTTTTGCTCCAAGCGTACACCAACGATTACAAATGCGTTCCTCACCAAGGATTACAAACACGTTCCTTGCTTCTATTTCAACTAGCCTAATACTAATTTAAAATAAAGAAAGAAAGAAAAGCTAGAAGAAAGTGTGTTTTGAGGTGTGTTGGTGTGTCTTTCAAATGAACCTCATGCCTCCTATTTATAGAGGAGTTTTGGTGCATTTTAGCAAATGGAAGCACACATTAGCAAAAGGTGGAAAAGGTAGTGGCACCAGGTACAAAAGGCGAAAAAGGTAGTGGCATCAGGTACGAAAAGCATGTAAAGGTCTAGCACCGGGTACGAAAAAGGACAAAAAAGCGCAATCCGTGCAGGTGACCGGAAGCAGCCAACGGCTGGCTGCCAGCCGGCGGCGGTGGGGTGGTGGCCGGCGGCGGCTGGCTGCCACCTGCACCAGTCCGCTGCCGGTTGCTTCATTTCTCGATTCGTGCGTGTTTTCTTTGTTATTCGTCCGTTTGCGTTGATTCTTTTTGCGTTGGATTCGTAATTCAAAAACAAAGTTTTTGATGAAAAGAAATCCCAAAAATATGTCTCTGAACTTTAGATGTGTCCTACGAATCATTTGGATCTTCCGGAGTGCGTAGAATCTTCGTTCTTCGTCCCTTTTAGTTGATTCTTCTTCTGTTGGATTTGTAATTTGAAAACGAACATCTTGGGTCAAATAGATGTTGATGATGGGCTCTTTTGTCTTGAAATCTCGTTTTGATGTCTTGAATCTTCAAACGTGCGTGGAATCTTCGTTTTTCTTCCGTTTCGCTAAATTTTATCGTGCAACCTTGTTTTGACCATCTTGGCATAATACTATTGATTTGTGATGTTTTTGAGTTAAAATGCCAAGAATTGTTCCAGAATGAGAGAGATATCGGTAGTAAAAACGTGACTTTTTACGCGATATCAAGTATCCCACACTTAGAACTTTGATTGTCCTCAAGCAAACTCGATTTTCAACATGTTAAAAATAAAATAATTTTAAGGTGGAACTTTTTACTAAGGGGTTTTAGGGAAAGTAAAATACTTGTTCTTGGAAAAGGAAGGATTGTAATCTTTAGGAGCATGCTTGTGATCTTTGATCTTGGATACATGACTAGGCGATCCTCTCAAGGTGGTCACTCAAATCACTCAAAGTGTTTAGGTTTTCCTATTCCAATATTATCAATCACTCAATTTTGCCAGTCATGTATCATTTATCGTCATAGGCTTGATCGAGAATCAAATCGTTACCTCTTTGGTGACTGTGAAGTCGATCTAGCCACAATCATTCAAGGAGAGGGGATGTAAGGTTTTTGGAGTGAAAGGTTAGTGGTGTGAGAGGGGGTTTTTGTTGTGTTTTTGATTTTCTTTTTGTCGAAGTTGGGATTTTTGAGGGATTGACGCCTTTTGATATTCGCGGAAGGAGTCTTTTTCTCCTATTGATTTCCTTTTTCTTCGGATTTTTTTTTCTTCTTTCGGCGTCAACCCCTTGCGATTTCTCTTCGATCATCTCTGAAACTCTTGAAGGATGCTTTTGAGTAGGTGAGGGGTAACGTATCTATTTTTCTTTGGAAGTATGGGTGTACGGATGGGTTTAAGAATGATGTGATTCGATCTCCTTTTCACTGACAAATCTGGATTCGAAATGCATAACAGGAGCAAGTTCTGATTCTAAACGCATACATCGGCACACTCAAGAATCGAAAAAGTGAAGCATTAAAAGTGAATGCTTTTTCTATGGCTCAAGATACCTCACGAATCGAAAGTTGGGTTGTTGTGTGCCTAGTCATGCGATGCTCTTTATGGGATTACAAAACTATCCTTTTTCCCAAAGTAAATCATTCTTTGTCTAAAATTTTTCATTTTCAACACATTTTTGAAAATTTTGTTTACTTTTTGGAGAAAGATGGTCTTGTAAAGAGAAACGATTTTAGAATCAAGCATATACCATTATCCATTTGACAGTAGTGCAACTAATGCTATCCCACACTTAAAGAAACATCGTCCTCGATGTTATACTAAGCTTTGAATGGGGTAAAATCCCACACTTAGGGTTTTAAACATCTAAGGTGCATTCTTTTAGTATGTGTTGGGTTTGAATCCCACACTTAGTGATTAGCAAATTGGATATGGTATATTTCAAACGAATGAAAAAGATGGTATAGAAGTACTCCCCGGTGGTTGCAGTTTTCCTTTGGTGCATGATAAGCATCAAATAGATACTATATTTTATATTATTTATCCCTATATTTGTATACATTTTATGCATTTATATGATTTTAGATACTTATTTTGTTAATATTTGCATAAATGTATTTTAATTGAAGATTGGAGAAAAAGAACGAGAATAAGACCGAAACTGAAGAGATTAAAGCAATTGAAGGAAAGAAGATCTAAACCTTTAAGAAATGAAGATTAAAAAGATAATATTAAAGATTTGGGCCAAGAAAACAAGTGAATTCATTTAAAGAAGAAAGAGAAGCCCAATTTGAAGCCCAAGTCGATTTTGTAATATTCTGGAAATTAAGTCCAACCGGCGGTTGGATTAAACCAACCAGCGGTTGGGGCTAAGAGTTCAAGGCGGTAGAGAAAGCGCAGAGTTGGAGTAATACTCAATTAACTCCAACCGGCGGTTGGAGGTCCCAACCGGCGGTTGGAGGGTCGGCCAGAATTAGTATAAATAGAGGCTTAGTTTTGATTAAACAATATACGATTCTTAGAATTAAAAGTCGAATATTAAGGTTTAAGGTCGACTTTAGGTGCGAATTTGGAGGCTAAGGAGCTAGGGTTTGAAGGTTTTCAACCTTAGGAAGAGCTAGTTTGTCAATTGGTTCGGTTTCTTTATCCTTGTAGCTTCACTAACCTTTTGGGTTACTATGGATATTGTTTATTTGAATTAATTGCTTGTTAGATTTTCATTATGAATGTTTAAATGTATGTTTATTATGTTTATTATATGAATTATATGTTTATGTTGGAACTATATTATTGAATATTATTATGCAAGAATTATGTGTTATATTATGTTAATGATCATAATTAACTGATTTATAGATAAAATCACTAACCTTTTGGGTTTTTAAATTAAGTGATTATGTTTTATTAGATGTTAAGTAGCATTATGATTCAACCGACCCTGGAATTGCATCAATAATATATTGATAGATCTTAATAAATAGTGATACTTTACATAACCTTTGACTGTATTGCTATATGAGAATTGTCATAACCTTTGAGGTTTTCTACCTTAGTAAATCACAATAATAATAGCCAACACGCAAATAGACATAAGTTGATATAATAAGTGTAATAAATAATAATTTAAATAGTCATAATCTTCTATCCAATTTAGTATTCTTAAGTTGTTCCTTTAAACTTATCTATTAAAGAATTGGTATCAATCATAAATATGTTCGATCGGAACTAAAACGTCCCCCTATCTTATATATTATTGTTTATAATTGTGAACTAGTATATTTGTAATACTTGTAATTAGGATAAATAAATAGTTAGTTATAGATTAAATCACGTTCCCTGTGTTCGAATCTGGACTTACTTATATAACTATATTCTATGATCAGGATAACACTTGCCTGAATTGTGTGATAGTATTATTTAGTATTTCCTTAATTAAAACTTGTGATTATAATTGCCTATACTTAGCACACATCAAGTTTTTGGCGCCGCTGCCGGGGAAAAACGCACCTGGACGTGAATTTGGACGTGAATTTTTATATCTACTATATTGCTTTGGTGAAAAACGCACCTGGACGTGAATTTGGGTGAAATGGGGCGTCAAATTTGGGCCTCAATACTTAGTGTAAAATTAGTTTGAAACCTTCTGTTTTATGCGTCACTTATAGCGTCACTTGGGGGTTAGGCGTCACTTAGGAAGTGACGCATGAAATGGCAGAATCTGAGTGAGGGCGTCACTTATGGCGTCACTTAGTGGCTTGGGCGACACTTAGGAAGTGTCGCATAAAATTGGAAATTCTGAGTTTAGGGCGTCACTTAGGTAAGTGACGCATAAGGTGGCGTCACTCCATCAGTGTCGGGTATAAGTGTCGGTTAGGCGTCACTTAAAGGAGTGACGCATACTGGGGCGTCACTAAAGCAGTGTCGGGTTATTAGTGACGGTAAGGGTCCTAGGCGTCACTAAGCTAGTGACGGAGGTAAGTGTCGGGAAAAAGGGGTTTTATGCGGCACTTATGCAAGTGACGTATGACTAGGGCTTTTAGCGACACTCAATGCGTCACTTAAGTGACGCACGAAGTGACGCTATACTGCACCTTCGTTGCGACACTTAGGGTTGTTAACGAATTTTTGAGCCAAAAATGAGTTTTCGGGTTTCCGTTTGGTCTGATTCTTTTACCCAACCCTTATAAGGACATTTTAAGCTTAAAGAAACAACTAAAACTTAAAAACACTTAAAATCGAGAGGTTTCGAGTTTTCGTCGGAAACTTACAAGTTGACGCCGGAGAAATCCGAAAAGAGGGAAATGTAGATCGAGACGAGGTGATCACTTTTCTCCAAAGGAGCTTCGAGATTGGAGGTCGTCTTGTGGCGTTATTTTGAGAATTAAGATGATGGAGTGATGGTGGGTGTTTGTTGTTTTAGAGAGAAAAGAGGAAGAGAGAAAGAGAGTAAAGTGAAAATGGGGTGGGGAGGTGGTGACCTCACCCCTTTTGGCAGATTTTTCGTGGGGCCCACCCCATGTGGGTGTGTCCCAAACTTGTTCCTCGCATTTGCGCTCCGTGCGGTGTTCGTTTTTCCGATTGTTTAAACGTTAGATAATTATTTTATGTGTTTTAATGTGCGTTTTAAAATATGAATAATCACCCCATATTTTTGGTTGAAGCATTTTACCACATATTTAATGGTTGCGATATAAAATATAACTTTAGCTTGTTTTGCTTTGTTTGCGCGTCTAATATTTTAATAGCACAGTCCTTGCTTGTACGATACGAAATGTAATTGAAATATTATTGAAATAATATTTTGGATATAGTAGCGTTATTTAATGATGTTGTACTATTTAATAAAAATGTTCACCGACGTCCGTATTTACTTGAACCGAATTACATTCGATTTGGGATTGCGTACGATTTAATCAAATCGCGTATTCGTATATATTCAACAATATATATATATATATATATGTGTATATATATATATATATATGTATTTCGATACATTAATTAGCCTAAAACCAACTAATTACATGTATTAACAGAGGGTTATGCACTAATCATTAGTCCTAATTTAGCGGGTGTTACACCTAGGCCATGCCGGATTTTATAGAGGATTTATAAAAGATTTTTCAAAGATTGCGATACCATTGAATCATTTGCTGGAAAAAGATGCAAAGTTTGAGTTTACAGATGAATGCAAACAGTCGTTTGATGCCTTAAAGGAAAAGTTGATATTTGCTCCGGTAATGATTAGTCCAAACTGGAATTTACCTTTTGAATTAATGTGTGATGCTAGTGATTATGCAGTAGGAGCTGTTTTGGGACAGAAAATTGATAACAAGTTTGAGCCAATCTATTATGCCAGTAAAACATTAACAGATGCTCAGGAAAAGTATACAACTACGGAAAAGGAACTTTTGGCAGTAGTTTTTGCATTCGATAAGTTTCGTTCTTATCTTGTTTTAACTAAAACTGTGGTTTATATTGACCATTCTGCATTGAAGTATATGTTTAATAAGCAGGATGTGCGCCCTCGTTTATTGCGATGGATTCTTTTATTGCAGGAATTCGATATTGAAATTAAAGACAAGAAAGGAGCTGAAAATGTCGCAGCTGATGATTTTTCAAGGTTGGAAAATCCGGAATTAGAAATATTAGATGAAGAGGAAATTCAAGATATATTTCATGATGAGAAGTTGATGACTGCACAAGAAATTATGAATATACCTTGGTTTGCAAATTATGTAAATTATTTGGTTACTAAGATTTTTCCAAGGATGGATTACCAAAAGAGAAAGAAATTCATTTCTGATTTAAAGTATTATTTTTGGGAAGACCCATTTCTTTTCAGGTATTGTGCAGATGGTATAATTAGACGCTGTGTACATGGTGACGAAGCTCAACAAATTATAAAGCATTGTCATGAAGGACCAGTTGGAGGTCATAATGGACCAAGTTACACGGCAAGGAAAATATTTGATGCAGGATTTTATTGGCCGACGATTTTTAAAGATACGTATATTTTTGTTAGGAATTGTGATTCATGTCAGAGAGCTGGAAATATTTCAAAAAAAGATGAGATGCCACAGACGAATATACAGGTTTGTGAGATATTTGATATCTGGGTATTGATTTTATGGGACCATTTCCTACAAGTCACGGTAATAAGCATATATTAGTTGTTGTGGATTATGTTTCCAAGTGGGCAGAAGCAAAGGCATTACCTACAAATGATGCAAGAGTTGTGGTGAAATTTCTTAAATAGTTATTTGCAAGATTTGGAACTCCTAAAGCCTTAATTAGTGATCGAGGTACTCATTTTTTTAATACTTAATTGGAAAAAGTATTAAAGAGATATGGAGTTAGTCACAGGATTGCTACACCTTATCATCCACAAACAAGTGGACAGGTTTAAAATACAAATCGAGCAATAAAACGTATTTTGGAACGTTCTGTTGGATCAAACAGAAAAGAGTGGTCAGAGAAATTAGATGATGCTTTTTGGGCATATAGGACCGCATTTAAAACACCTACAGGTTGTACTCCTTATAGGTTAATTTATGGGAAAGCTTGTCATTTACCAGTGGAAATAGAACACAAAGCATATTGGGCACTTCGGGAATGCAACATGGATACTGATGAGGTTGGTAGGCATTACTTTTTACAGTTACATGAGTTAGATGAGCTTCGTTGGAATGATTATGAAAATTCAAGGCTTTATAAAGAAAGGACGAAGAAATGGCATGATGCGCGACTTCGGGGAAATAAAGACTTTGTTGCTGGAGAACGTGTGCTTTTATATAATTCCCGTATTCGTTTATTTTCTGGTAAATTAAGATCAAGATGGAGCGGACCATATGTGATTCACCAAGTTCATGCTAATGGAAGTGTGGATTTAATAGCACTCGATGGAAATATTTTTAAGGTCAATGGACATCGTTTATAGAAATATTATGAAGGAACTGTGGAGCATTTTTCAGATATATCTTTGGAAGTTTAGGTTACAGGAGTTGGTCGAACTTACCGACATTTAAACAAAAGTGCTTCTCAGGAGACAACCTGTGTTTATTTTTATATATGTTATGATTTTTATTTTATTTTCAGGAATGAACTTTGTGGGTGTGTTCACTGGAAACCCTCACGAGACTATAACTCGTCCACTCGGGATACCGAGGGGTTTAAAGGCTTATTGCATATGCTAAATGCAATCGTGATTAACTACGAAAGTGTGGATGTTGTATATTATTTTTCAAGAGATCAAGAAATCAACCAAACAGCGTTTTTACTTAGCCAATGATGAATTTTGAAAATTCAGTCAGAGGAGTTTTTACTGTTCTATTTTTCTTTCCCTTACTCACTTTTGTTTATCATTTTTATACAATGAGGGCATTGTATAATTTAAGTGTGGGATAGGGTTCGTAAGAAAAAGAATTTCTTTAATTAATTATTTAAGTTTCTATTGTTCTTAATTTTTAATAAAATTTAAAAATTTTTAAGTGTATAACTGAGTATTTATTAGTTAGAATACTTTTGTTAAAAGATTTGTTTTGTATTTAAAAGTTTAGACTTTTATATGGATTAACTATTTTGTATATATAATGTAAGCTATTTAATAATAAGTGATATATAGTTACATGATATGATGTACTAATAGGCAATCTATATGGAGATTTCTAAATTTTAAGAAATTGATATAAATAACTTGTTTATTATTTTATGGTACATAATATGATGTATGATATAAAAATCTTAATTCTTAGATTTATCATGCGATAATTTTATATATCTTCATATTTATATAAAAGCATTTGGGAGTCTACTAATTGTTTCCTCTGTTGTACGTAAGTACAGACCTGGTTTCTAATTAGTATTCTTAAATAAAGTAGAAAAAAGAAAAATTCTTTCAAAAGAGAAAAATATATAAATAAATAAAAATCAAACTATGTCGCTTTGTTGTACGGCTGTACAGACCTGTCACCGCTGGTTTGATTTAAAAATTTACTTTACCTGAATCAAGTTATGTCGCTTTGTTGTATGTAAATGCAGACATGTCACCAATGTCTTGATTCTTAAAAATGGATTTTATATACTTATTTGGAATATAAAAGAAAATTGCATGATTAAGTTTAAGAGTATATCATATATGGAAATCATAAGTAATATACATTCTAATAATAAAGATGTATTCAGAAGTATAAATATAGATTGTTTAAAATGGATAAATATATTAGTAATCATTCATGAGCTATATATTGCACGAATAATAATAATTTTTATTTATACATTATAGTTATCCATGTTAATTAAATTGTTAAAAATTTTAAGTTATAAAACAGGGTTTTAATTTTGGTATTCTGATTTTTAAATATTAAGTTGATGCTTGTTTTTGAGTTTTATTCAGTATTCTACTTGAGGACAAACAGAACTTAAGTGTGGGGATATTTGATAAGCATCAAATAGATACTATATTTTATATTATTTATCCCTATATTTGTATACATTTTATGCATTTATATGATTTTAGATACACATTTTGTTAATATTTGCAGAAATGTATTTTAATTGAAGATTGGAGAAAAAGAACGAGAATAAGACCGAAACTGAAGAGATTAAAGCAATTGAAGGAAAGAAGATCTAAACCTTTAAGAAATGAAGATTAAAAAGATAATATTAAAGATTTGGGCCAAGAAAAAAAGTGAATTCATTTAAAGAAGAAAGAGAAGCCCAATTTGAAGCCCAAGCCGATTTTGGAATATTCTGGAAATTAAGTCCAACCGGCGGTTGAATTAAACCAACCGGCGGTTGGGGCTAAGAGTTCAAGGCGGTAGAGAAAGCGCAGAGTTGGAGTAATACTCAATTAACTCCAACCGGCGGTTGGAGGTCCCAACCGGTGGTTGGAGGGTCAGCCATAATTAGTATAAATGGAGGCTTAGTTTTGATTAAACGATATACGATTCTTAGAATTAAAAGTCGAATATTAAGGTTTAAGGTCAACTTTAGGTGCGAATTTGGAGGCTAAGGAGCTAGGGTTTGAAGGTTTTCAACCTTAGGAAGAGCTAGTTTGTCAATTGGTTCGGTTTCTTTATCCTCGTAGCTTCACTAACCTTTTGGGTTACTATGGATATTGTTTATTTGAATTAATTGCTTGTTAGATTTTCATTATGAATGTTTAAATGTATGTTTATTATGTTTATTATATGAATTATATGTAACACCCACTTTATTGGTCCAGTATTTTACTATTATTTCCTGACTTGAAATGGTTAATTGAAATGTTAGGAAATATTGTAAATTGGTAATTGAAAATAAATGGGTAAAAGAGTCAAATAATTTATTGTGGTTAATAAATTATTAACTGTTTTAATTTATTTCAGTTGACGGTAAAATAAAATAATATTACCCCGCAAATGGTTTTTAAGTTCCAGGCAATGATAAGTACGGGGAATGAAAATTTACCAATTATATGTTATACTCTATGTTGAGTCGGTTAAACTCAAACTTATCCCCCTACATACATACGTACGCATCATACATACACATTTAACTTGAGATTGAACAAAATACATGAAGAAATCTCAAATTGAAGCTACTAAGTTCGAATTCAAGCTTCAAACATATGGATTATCATTCCTAATCAAGTTGTAAGTCTCAATTTCTTGATTTCTAGAACCCTAGAATTTGGAGGTTTTGATGTTCTTGACCTTAAATCCGAAATTAGGGTTTCAAATGATTAAATTGATGTTAGTTAAGCTTCAATAACATGTATTCATCATTTCATCATCATGATAACATGTTGAAATTGCTAATTCCTGATTTTCATGTAAACCCTAGAAAATGGGTTTTGGGTAATTCTATGAATTAGGATGAATTTCATGGAATTAAAGCTTGTATTAGTGATATAATTACTAGATATTGCTTAATACATAATAATAGGTTAAGCCATAACCTAGAATTGAAGATTTGAACGTATGTTCATGATAAAAGTGTATAAGTTAGTTGATAATTCAAGAATTGAAGCTTCTAAGCTTAGAATAATGATGTATGATTGATAAGTGTTGATTAATGATGATTTGAAGAGTTATATAATGAAATTGGTATTGGTTACTAATTAGAACACTTGATCGAGTTAAATATCATGTTGTTTACATTGTAGTATTATGTTGTAGATACTAAAGATAGTAGTGATTAGTAACTATGAAGATTTTAGTTACTAAATGTGTTAACATATTAATAATTGTGGTGATTGTGCTAATTCATGTGAATTGAGTAATTTAGATTTGTTGGCGTAAATCTATTGATACGATGTTATATAGAATTTGAGACAAATGACTAACTTGTGTTATTTATATTGTATTCTCAGATATGGAGAAAGACTCAGTGACATTAGACTACTGAGTGGATAACTGAGGTGTCGGTGAGTGGATCTTAATCCTCAGTGTAATTTAGTTGTAACAGGTTTGGTTACAACGGGTAATCGTATTATTACTGTTTTTGGTTTGCCATGATTAATTTGGTTTGATAGTAATAATACTGTTGATAGACTGATTAGTCTGATATGTTGACTTGATTGAATATGTGAATACGTGATCACTTGATATTTGGCCTTCGGGCATCAGTATTGAGGTCAACGTGTTGGTTGGTTGGGCTTGGTTACTATTGAAGACGACAGGAATTTCCTTGTACACATCGTTAATAGGAAATTAGGTCGTATGAGATTAGTACCAAGCTATCGGTCTATTCTGTATTGGCCATACAGATTGTTGGGTAAGTGTTCTGGGAGAATCCTCGATTATTATGATATCTCCAGAGCCACCGATCCTCATTGATATGTTGTGTATTGAGATGTTATTTCATTGGTATTATGTGGTTATTGTTGGTATTCTTGGCTGAAGGTTTCCCCAAGAACCATCGATCCATTGTGATGTTATTGGTTTACGATGATTTGCTGTAAACAAGGTTGTTATGCTAAGTTAAGCTGTTGGTTATGTATTCCCTCACTTAGCGTTATGCTAACCCCACCACCCCACTTCTTGCAGGTTATGGTTTTGATATAACGGGATTGTCAAGAAGTTGTTCGGGACGGAATCTTTGACCAAGCCTACTCTGATATTTGATTATACAAATCAATGTTATTTAGTGGTTTGGAAGTAACACCCATGTTAATAAACTATGTTTTTAAATTAGGTTGAAATTGAAATGTAACTTGGTATTGTTTAAAGTTGGACTAACGCTTCCGGATTTATTATATTTAAATGATGTAAATTGAGGGGTGTTACATTATATGTTTATGTTGAAACTATATTATTGAATATTATTATGCAAGAATTATGTGTTATATTATGTTAATGATCATAATTAACTGATTTATAGATAAACTCACTAACCTTTTCGGTTTTTAAATTAAGTGATTATGTTTTATTAGATGTTAAGTAGCATTATGATTCAACCGACCCTGGAATTGCATCAATAATATGTTGATAGATCTTAATAAATAGTGATACTTTACATAACCTTTGACTGTATTGCTATATGAGAATTGTCATAACCTTTGAGGTTTTCTACCTTAGTAAATCACAATAATAATAGCCAACACGCAAATAGACATAAGTTGATATAATAAGTAATATAAATAATAGTTTAAATAGTCATAATCTTCTATCCAATTTAGTATTCTTAAGTTGTACCTTTAAACTTATCTATCAAAGAATTGGTATCAATTATAAATATGTTCGATCGGAACTAAAACGTCCCCCTATCTTATATATTATTGTATATTATTGTTTATAATTGTGAACTTGTATATTTGTAATACTTGTAATTAGGATAAATAAATAGTTAGTTATAGATTAAATCACGTTCCCTGTGTTCAAATCTGGACTTACTTATAAAACTATATTCTATGATCAGGATAACACTTGCCTGAATTGTGTGATAGTATTATTTAGTATTTCCTTAATTAAAACTTGTGATTATAATTGCCTATACTTAGCACACATCAGCGCATTTGCTGGATTTTGTCTTCCTTGGTGCAGTCTTGATCAAGTCTTCTTGTGATTGGTCTCTTAGGTGTGAACACGTCGGATATACTTTTCTTCTGGTCTTGATGCTTCCTTGCAGGCTGGAGCATGCTTTGTATGATCCAAGTGTGAAAGATAGTCGGAGATTTCATCACTTCTTGGAAAGTAAAATTGCAGAAATGTAAATACACGGGTTGCCTCCCGAGAAGCGCTCTTTTAAAGTCGAGAGCTCGACTTAGTACTTTCTTCTTCAGATGATGCTGGATGTGTCCGTGGTGCTGGAGTGGTCACTGTGGTTCCTAGGTAAGCTGTAGCGTGGAGGAAAGTATCGCAGGAATTGCTCTATCATGTTGGCAATGAGAGTTGGCAGAGTGGTGGATTCCATCCTGAAGCTCTTGAAGTGATCAGTGGCCAGTCTGTCGAGGATTGCCATCCCATAGCTGATGTATCGAACTGCCCTTGTGACTGGTTCGTTAGGATCGATTGGTGTGAGTTCGAACAATTTCGCGCTGGGGGTGGTTTATGCCTATTGAGGTGATCAAAGCCATAAATTGAGTCTTCACTTCTTGAAAGTCTTCAGCTAAAGGGTCTCCTCCAAAAGATCGGGTTGCTTGGCATACTTGTCTGATGAGTTGATGTTGCTCACGGTCGAAGGGAAAATCTGAGTCCGTGAAGACGTAGATTAACTTGCTGAATATTTCGCAATATCCATTGCGGTAAGCGTTAATTTCTATGTCTTCTTCCTCGTACATTCCACGCAGTCGATCTATTACATAGGATGCTAAGTTGACTGGTGACATGTTCCAATATCGTGTTGGAATGTCACGAGTGTTTTCTTCAAATGCTGCCTGATTTAGCTCGTCAACTATTAGTTCGACGTGATGACCAATGGTGGAGTGAATGACGATCCTGAAATTTTTTGGAGTTGTAAGATGTTCTCCAGTTTCGATGAGATCTAGAAGGGTTCTAAGATCTCCCACCATTTTTATGTCAGCATAATTCTGTGGATTTCCAGTAGCTCTTTCAAGATGGGTCCTCATTGATGCTAGTGTAGCCTTTTGACTTGATGAGTAGGGAAAAGCTGATCCGGCCAAGGCACAATATACTTTTTGGTATATTTGCCTTTGGTTGTTGCAGAACTCGATTTCTCCCATTGGGTAGTCTGGTCTTTCTGGCTGTTGAGCTTCTCTGGTGACTTGTTCTTGAAGGGAATCGGAGAATTCTTGGATATGTTTGAGCAAAGTCTGGGGTACTTGTTCTCCATAGTTGGCGAGGTATGAATCGTATTCTTGTTCAATCTGCCTTATTAGGTGCCTCTGAGCGGTGTTGTATTCATTGGTTGACTCTTTGATAGCCTCCACAATGATGCGTACATCGTCGTTTTCATCAATCAGGTCAATCATCTCTTCGTGAGTGTCGATGAGGGGAATCTCTAATCTCTTAGCTGTGATGACGGGTGAATTTGGTGGAGCAAGAGGAGTTTTTGGAATAGAGCGTTCATCGATAGTGACGTTAACAAAATCACCGTCAAATTCGACACTCTGGTAGTCGGAATCTTCATCTCGTGAGTCTGGGAATTCGTGGAATTCTTCATCTGAGGGTGCGTTGTTGAAAGGTTGGGTACTGTCGACTTTGATGGTTCTGACTTCCGTGATGGTGTTTTGAAGGTTTTCTTCAGCAAGGCTTCCTGCTTGTCGTGCCTTATATGCAGAAATTCTCTGTAGGAGTTTAGCATACAGGTCAGGGTGCTGTGATGTTCGGAGTTCTTCTTCGAAAGTATCTATATCTCGGAGTCGGGTTCTGGTGAAGGGCTTCGATGGATCGAGATAAGAGTCGAGAATGTTTCCCATTCTTTTGAGATGAGTGGATCTAAGCTCTTGGTGGATGGTTCCGTAATCAAAGGATTCTTCAGATGAAGTGTAGTCTTTGCAGTCTTGTATTCTCTTGACTTCAGCCATCTGTGGTGAATCAGTTTGATGTTCATCTTCCTCCCTTTCTTCCTCTTCCTCAGGTTCTTCTTCCATTTCTTCCGTTTTTTCATCTTCCTCAGCGGGTTCTTCCTCTTCTTTCTCAGGTTCTGATTCGTCCTCCTCGGATTCTTCTTCTTCCTCAGCGTCCTGATACTCCTCATCCTCGTCTCGGTCTGTTTCAGTATCGTAGATCAAGGTTGTTGGGCGAGTGAAACATCGTTCTTCTTCGGGGTCTGATTCGTCATCGGAACATATTCTGCATGTTGATATAGCGTGGCATTCTTCTTGCTCTGGTGCATAGTCCGGTTGGTCGATCTTGTAAGTGATGCTTTTACCATGTGCTCGTAGAAAAATCATATGGTTATACACATCAATCACTGCTCTGGCTGTGTTCATAAATGGTCTTCCAAGGATAATCGGGATGTTTATGTCCTCGTGGATATCCATTACCACGAAATCCGTCGGAAAGAAGAATTTGTTAACTTGAACTAAGACGTTCTCAGCTATTCCTTTTGGGTATCTAACAGATTGGTCAGCTAGCTGGACAGTCATTTTAGTGGGTTTTAAATTTTCAAGTTCTAGCCTCTTAAACAGGGAGTAGGGCATAAGGTTAATGCTAGCTCCTAGGTCGGCTAAGGCGCTGATATCTCCGGATTGGTAAATTGAACAAGGGAGTGTGAATCTACCGGTATCTCCTAGTTTTTCTGGAAGGCTATTTTTAAGTAGGGCTGATGTTTCAGAACTAAGGGGAATGTTGTTTACTTCGGGCAGTTTATCCTTAGTGGATAGCAATTTCCTCATATATTTATTTCGACCGGGAACTCTAGACATGGTATCGAGAAATTTTCCGTCTAGCTTAAAGGATGATAATTTCTAAGGTTGGGCTTTAAGTCTAGCGGGATAAGGGATCCTGACCTCTTTGTTCATGGTCGGAGTAGTTTCCACAGCTGGTATCTTGATTTTGGGTTCTTCTTTTACTGGTACAGCAGCAGGGGGTGGAGTGGCTGCCTCATTTGCGGTAGTGACTTGCTTTGCTTCCTCAACATGTGGGTTGTGAACCGTGTTGCTAGGCAAACTTCCTCTGGGTCTGTTATCAAGACGTTGTGCCAGTTGTCCAATTTGGGCTTCCAAATTTTTTAGCACGGCCAATTGGTTTCTCATAAAGCGTTCGGCTTGATCTTGTCTAGCAGACGTCTTTTGGTTGAGTAGGTGTTGACCTTGCATGAATTGGGTGAATGCGTCAACTGAACTTGAAGTTGGGGCATTTGTCTTAGCAGGTTGTTCAGCGGTTTGGTTTGTATCGGAAGTGGGTGCAGGAAGTGCGAGGGGCTGGTTATAAGAAGGTTGTGATTGTTGTGGGTAAGGTGGGTATCGGGGTTGGTATGGTTGGTTGGTTCTCTGTGGGAATGGAGGTCCTCTAGGTTGGTTATTGTTTTGGTTGAAACCGGGTGGAAAATTCTGTGGTCGAGCGGGAAACTGAGCATAGTAGACTGTGCCATCTGCTTCTTCGTATTCCACTTGGTATTCACCAGATGGTTTCGGATTGGTGCAATGTTGACAGACTTGCACTTGGTGTACTTGGTGCTGTTGTTTCTTAAGTTCTCCAAACTGTTTGACAAGTGAATCCATTTTTTCCGTTAATACTTTAAGTGCTTCAACTGGAACTGGATTTGATGCAGCGATAGGTGCTGAAGATGTTGAGTGATCTCCAGAGTTCCAATCATGGTGATGCATAGTCATATTCTTTATAAGGTTCCATCCTTCTTCGTCGGTCTTTGCCATGAAGCTTCCTTGTGCAGCAGCATCGAGGGTGGTTCGGTGGTTGGGGTCTAAACCATTGTAGAAGGTACACAATTGTGCGGATTTGTCGAGACGGTGATTGGGGCACTTCTTCAAGGCTCCTTTGAATCGTTCCCATGCGGTGTATAATGACTCATCAAAAGCTTGTCAGAAATTCATGATGTCATTTCGAAGTTTGGTTTGTTTAGAAGGCGGAAAGTATTTGGTTAGAAACTTTGTCGCCATTACCGTCCATGAAGGGATAGAGCCGGTCTCTAAACCTTCAAACCATGTTTGCGCATGATGAGTGAGCAAATAAGGGAAAAGATACAGGCGGATCGTGTCTTGGTTAATTCCGTTTTGTTTGTAGGAATTTGAAAGAGATATGAACTTGTCGAGGTGAGAGTTGGGATCATCACTTGGCAATCCATGAAATTGACAGTGGTTTTGGATTAGTTGGATGATGTGGTGTTTAAGCTCGAAAGATTGACCAGGGGTTTCAGGGTAGAGAATTGGTCCTCCTCTTCCTTCGATAGTGGGTTTACTGTTGTCAGCGAGAGTGATGCGTTCAGCCATTGCTTGTTCAAGCGCGGATTGCTTCTTTTCTCGTCGAATGGTACGTATTATAAGTTCTGGATCAGGGAAATTAAACAGTGGTGCAGATCTAGGGGAACAGGTCATACACTAAAGAGAAACTGAAAATAGAGTGAAACTAATAATAAAGAAAAAAAAATTTAGAAGGTTTTATCCTAAGGGTTTACTAGAATTGGGATTGGTTGGGCCTCTGTATCGGACAGTTAGTCTCCCCGGCAGCGGCGCCAAAAACTTGATGCGCTGCCGAACGTCCGTATGAAGACGGTGTTCGGACCGCGATCGGTTTGTTTTAAATTTGTATTTGCTGGGGTCTGAGTGTGACTTACTGATACTGAACCAAAAGGCTAGTAGATGGTAAGTATGACCTAGAGTCGTTCTTAAAGAGAAACTGAATTGAAACAGAGGGGATCCGATCAATCTTTTTTTTCTAGTAAAGGTTTTAAAAGAGTGCGTTGGGGGTTTTTGGTTCAGTTAATTAATTAGACTAACTAAAGCGAATAAAAGACAATTGTAAATCAGATAATAAAAGGAGTATTTGTTGTGAGTTCATTAGCTTATAATGTGGGACGATGACTTGTAGGGAAAACTGTGAGTCCCTAATCACTATTAGGTTAGTGATCGTGAATCGTTAACAGTGAGTTAATTGAGAGAGGGGGGGGGGTTGAATACAATTAAAAACTTTTCTGTTATAATGTGTTAGCTTGTTTAGCAAGTTTTTAACCGTATTAAAGTGACAGCAATATGAACACAAATATATATATAAGATAAGCAGTTCAGTTGCTGATGCAATTGTAGCTGAAAGATAAATTCTTTTATTGATAAAATTTATCTCTTGTTGATTGCAGAATAGATTAGCCAAAGCTAATCCAAATCAAACAATGCAGCTATTACAAAGGAGATGAGCAGTAGTGGACAAACACGCTAACTTGCTCACTCGTTGAAGTAAACTAGTAGTGGACAAACACGCTACTAGTTCACTTGCTGGTGTTACTTGTATCTTAGACAGACTAGTCACTGACAAACAAGTGACAATACAAGTAATCGACATGAAATGAAGTACAACATACTACGCTATTTATAGACGCTGAAATCCTTAATTTCTGGATCTGAAAGACACGTGTTGCTGCTTGATTGGTGAGGTAGTTGAGATGTGATACATCATGGCATGACATTCTGTCTTGGAAAATATCACCTTGTGCCATAGACCAATCAAATGCTTCCACGTTACTCTTTTCAAGTTACGAGGAACACGTGCTGCGCCGTAATAACGCCGAATGCCAACTTCTTATTTAATGCGACATTTAATGCTGCAGTCACTGATAGAAACAACAATTCTCCTCACTCTCGATGCGAGCTAACATGCTCTAAAGAATGACTTGAACAACTAATCTTCAGTGACTTCTTTTATTCAGCAGAAGAGAGAACTCAAGAAGACTTGGAGACTCTCGCTGATAGATGAGTATCAGCGACACACATAGTTGAGTCTTTTATCTTGATAAGATCTTCATCTACTAGTCTAACATATAAACAGCGACCATAAACTTCAGCAACAGGAGCTTGACTTGAATCATTTTCTTCATGGAACATTATTGAGAAGATCAGAGACTGTGAACAGATAGCATGATCAGTGACTTCACTTAGCAGCGAATAATTGCTTTAACAATCTCTTATATAATCTCCCCTTAATCCTTGAGATCAGTGACCACTTGAGTTCAGCGATCAGTGACTCAACAATCTCCCCCTAAATGGTTTAAGTCAAAGCTCCCTTAGATAAATTTGTTGCAGGAAAGTTTTTAGTCTCTGAAGATAAGTTGGTTGCACAGAGACTTGTACTTGTAAATTTTGTTGTTGAAAGATTTAAGTCTCTGACAGTAGGTAGGTAGCCCAGTGACTTGTACTTGTAGATTTTCTGTGTTAAGCCTCATTTATATCATTGAATAAATATTTACAGAAGCTAACTATTACAAAATATCTAAATTATTTATCTCTCCACATCTCCTCCTCTTTCACTATGCCAAGCTCAGCTTCAAGTTCATACTTGTCTTTGGAGGGCAGGTATCTGAATTTTCTTGCCAAGGCTTCATCGAGAATAGCTTTTCTGATCT
Source organism: Pseudognaphalium luteoalbum (assembly GCA_963422505.1). Lineage (NCBI taxonomy): Eukaryota > Viridiplantae > Streptophyta > Magnoliopsida > Asterales > Asteraceae > Pseudognaphalium > Pseudognaphalium luteoalbum. The sequence continues at coordinate 22,067,008 of OY730196.1, read as the reverse complement.
TTGAATTTGTAGGAAGCATGCTAGCTGACCTGATTAGGTGTATGAGTTGTTCTTGATCAACCTTCTCAAGTTCAGCTTCTCTCTGAAACCTAAGGGCACCATTTAGGTCCCTGTATACCAGACCCTTCTCCCCCTTAGTGACTTCATGTCCTTCAAGCTTAGGCATACCAGCAGGGATAGATAGATTTAACCTTGAAGTGTTAGGGATTCGATAGATGCTACTAGTGCCTGACCTATACCTTGGGCTTGGTGGCTGAACAATCTCTTCACCAAATGTGACAGTATCTTCTAGTCTGAGAAGTTGCAGTGACACCATCTTTTGATATAGTCTATCAATCTCTTTCAGGACATCAGCTTTAGCTGCACTTGTTGAGTGGCTGATAGCAAGCCTGATCTCATTCCATTCTTCTCTGTGCAGCTTGCATACTTGATCAAGTAGCATGGCTTGAGTCTCTGAACCTCTTTGAATAAGCAGCTGAGGTTGAGATTGATTCTTAGACTTCTTCAATTTAACCTTGGTAATAGGTGCAGGGTTTGATCTCCCTGTCATTTGGGCAGCAAACCTTTTTCTATCCATTTCATCCCATTTCCTATCCACTGCTGTTCTGACAGCTCCCCTTTCTTTTTAGAGCTCTTGCTAGCTTATGTTTTCAGTTTATGTTGCTCTAGCTCACTCTCTTCTATCTCAGCAAGTACCCTGGCAATTGCAGCATTAGACTCTTCTTGATCTTTCTTTTGTTTAAGAAGTCTGGCCCTTTCATTGGCATCTTTAGAGCTCAATTCCAGTAGGTATGCTCTATCAGCATCTGATTGCTCTTTCAGCAACCTTTTTCTTTCTTGTTCCTCTCTTAACTCAGCCTGAAAGGTTATTTGCATTATCATCTCCTGCTCCCTGTCCTGTCTTGCCTTTATTTTTCTGGCAACTCTCTGTTCTTTTGTTTCATCAGGATAGGGGGTATCTGAAGCTGAGTCAGAGGAAAGGCATGCTTTAGGGGAAGTATCTGAAGTGGTAGTGTTGGAGGGAGTTGCTGTGGAGATTGGTATTATTGTTGCTGGGGTAGGTGTGGTTATTTGGGTTGTTGTAGTTGTAGTTGCTGTGGATGAGGGTAGCTTTTGGGTTGCTGGTGGAGATGAAGGTACAGTTACTTCAGATATGACAGTATGTGATTGAGGGTCACTGACCTGTTGTTTCTTTGATGGAGGAGTAGATGCAGGAGAGGTGTCACTGGTCCTTTTTCTCTTTATGACAGATGATATGGGTTGCTGATCTTCCATATTTACATCATCTTCATCTTCTGAACCCTGACCATTTCCATGACCACCTCCCTGGCCATCATCATTGTTATCATCATCATTATCATCAGCATCAGGCATGATGGTATCATCTTCCTCATCATCAGATACATCATCTACCACCTCCCTATTCATCCATTCCCAGCGAGCCAATTCATAGCTCACTGAGGTACCCTCTAACCTAGCAGCCTCATCCACTGCCCATTGTTGTACCAGCCCATTGTAATTCCTGAGCTCTTCAGCACTGAACTCAGAAAAGCTCTCAGTAATATCCACCATATCAGTGGCTATCTCCATATCTACCCAATACAGTTCAGCAACTGCAAGGGCTTCCAATTCAGGTTGCTCAGCGATTGGACGCAGTGCATAAGTGTTGAGCACAATGTCCCTGTGAGCTTTGTTTGATAGCGGATCAGTCATCTTTCGGGGCATCTCAGGATCAGAGACAAAGTCCTCTTCTTCACTCTCCCCCTGGCTGGTTTGCTCAAACTGATCGACTGCCCTGAGTATCTGATCAGTGAAAGCAGCATTTTCCTCTCGCAGGGCAGCGACCTCAGCTCTTGTCTTTGTAAGCTGTGAGACAACCTGTGGAAGTACCTTAATAACTTTGTCAGTGTTATACAGGTAGTTATATACAGAAATGGCTAAGTCATTTTGGTTGGTGGTGAGCTGGGCAATGGCAGTGGCATGAGTGGTAAAGTTGGTGGTGGAGGTGGAGGCTAGCTCAGTGACTGCATGGTTTATTGCAGCACTAGCATCAGCTACTGTTTGTACTCTCTCACTAACAGATGTGCTCCATGGTTCAATGGAGTTGTAGACATCAGTGAGAGCAGTAACAACTTTCTGTAGGACAGAGACATTGCCAATAAGTGCCTCACGGTCTTCAGTGAGCATCTTAATTTGGGTTTGGGATTGGGCAATGTACTTCATCAGTAGCTGATCTGATGTGGAGTGGGTGGAGGTGTTTGTGGGAGTAGTTTGGGTAACAATAATGGGGGTAGGTGTAGATTGGGCTACATGATCAGGGGGTGTGGTCTGATCAGCAGCAACTTGGATGTTGTCACTGGAGAAAGAGGTGGGGGTAAGCTCTCTGATAGGAGAGTTGGATGTGGGTGGAGGAATGGGATGGGTATCCTCTGAGGTGTCCATGGGCAAGATTTCCTCATCATCAGCTTGTGATTTAGCTGGTGGTTCATTGGAAATAGAGGTAGCGACCTGTATCTCACCATGGGTCAGTGGTGAGACATTGACAGCCGGTGCAGTGATAGATGAGAGGTGGCCCGGGTCTGTAGCCAGTGGTGTGACATCAGCTATGAGTGTGTTATCACCCACTGATGTCACTTGCCCTTTTAATGAAATGTCACCCTTTTGTGAGGATGACAAGTGGCTGGGTTGACTCAATCTGAGGGTGTGGGGTGCACCCGAATCACTGCTGACAGTGGTTTGATCCACTGCAGCTGTCTGTAGTTGTCCCTTTTTAGAGTCACTGGACTTTCGGGAGTCCGGTGAAGCAGGTAAAGTTGGGGGTTTAGCAGTGGTGCCCTCAGCAACTGAATGTACAGTCACTGATTCACCACTGGCATCCGTAGATGTCTTCTTTTTGCTATGTCCCTGATCCTTTAATGTCAGGGACCCTAATTTGGATTTTTTTCTTGGGAGCAGTGGGTGGTTTCTTGACTGGTGGTTGACCAACAGTAGTCACTGGGTGTGTGGTCAGTGACGTGGTCGATGGGGGGGTAGCAACTGACATTTGTACAGAAGTTACAGGCTGGGGTGCAAGGATCCCCGGGTGTTTCATGAAAGCAGGTAACACCGCAGTCGCTGGTTTAGCAAAAATTTGAGATCCTACCAGGGTCGGCTCAAAACCTTGAAAAGATACCCTATCCTAGGCAGCAAACTGATCCCTGAAGATCAGTGAGAGAAACCTAGGGTAGGGTACATATTTGGCCCTGGCAGGCTCAGCGACTTTGGTGATCAGTTCGTTAAAGATCACACTTGCATAGTCAACTCGTAGAGAGTTGACCAGTGACCAACTGATCTGGGCCTCCAGGGAGCTGAATTGATCATAGCTCCCTGATTTTGTACCCAAAGATTGGATAAAGTTTGTGAAAATAGCATTCCAAACACCATCCATTTTTGTTTTGTGGACCGTAGAGTACTTACGGTTGCCACTGCCATCGACTGAGTATTTACACTCAATCTCAGTAAGATCAACAAGGCCTTGTTTGGCAACGTCGCTCTCTGGCAGTGACTCGTACGACTCATAGGTCGGCAGTTGTAAAATGGAGCGGATGGTGTTGGCAGTTATGGTGATGGTTTGGGTACCATTGTCTATAAAACCCTGGAGTTGTAAAACACCAGAGACGACAGAGTGAGTGCAGGTATACCAGAACTCACTGAGCCATTCTGTGACATCTGTCAAAATCTCAGGTCATTACCACACTCGAATCTTAAATTTACAGCATTCCTTCTATCCTAGTGAAACTTAAGGTTATGACTTCTTAGGTCTACTAAAGCCATAGAATGACTTAGAGATTGCTTAGTGAACCTTAAATTACTTTAGACATATTAATTTAGGCTATGACGTTCCAAATTAAACAATGAAAAACTTATCTCCTTATGCTTCAACAAAATCTTTGTCGAATCGCAAACCGAAATTCCCGTGACTCGACAACGTGAACTTAATCGGATAAATAACTCATGAACATCAAACTTAGACAAATTCAATGATTAAAATCCATATCAAGAACTTAGAAAATAAAATCTTATAACTCAAATATTAATCACCAAAACATCACAAAATAAACCTTATAATATATTAAATTTAGACCAAATTAATACACAATATTAATCTACATATTATACATAATAATTAACAAAAAAAAAAAAAAAATTGATTACTCCCCCCCCCCTTGGTTTGTACGGCAGCCCTACCCCCCCTCCTCGTTCATTTCAAATTTCTATTTAATTCACCTACTCTTTCATTACTTCCTTCATTTTTCCCAAAACACCTACTTTCACTCTCTTCAATTCTCTCTCAAAAACACACACTTCTTCTCTCCAAAACCCTCTCAAAAATCAGTCACATTCAAGCCTTAAACCCAGATTTTTAAGAGTGTTCATCACCAAATAAGAACAAGAAAGGTAATCTATAACATCTACACTCATCTATCTTTCATTTTCTTGCATTTTCCTTCATAAAATTCGGATTTTATGCCTTTTCTATGGCTAAAATCCTCATGCAAAGCTTGATGTTTGTAGATTATCTCTTTTCACATCTTTATGTGTTAATAGAAAGAGTAATCCATGATCAAACAAAAAATCAAGTGAAAATCGATTATTGTTGTGATATTGTTGAAATCTTGTTCATCTATATGTTAAATCTTGAATTTTTTTTATGTTAATAATCATCTCTAATATATCATGGATGTATTTCAACACCATGCATGTGTTAGAACATGGATTTAAAGATCAAAAGATGATAATCTTCCTTATTTCATGTTTGGTGTTCATTATTTTGAATGAAACACTCAAACATGAGTTTACAACTTTCTGTCCAGAAGGCTTCTTCCACTTAAACGATTTTTATAAAAATCATTTCTTCATGAAAATGGATGTTTTTATAGTCTAGAATCAAGTTCTGGAAGTTAACTTTCCAACCACATAAGCCTCATGTTTTTATGTGTTCATTTGATATTTTTTTATAATTTTTGTGAATAGAGATGTATAATCTGTTAGATTAAGACAGAAACTTTCCTCTCAATGTTTTAATCATAACTGGAGCATTACAACTCCAAATGACTTGAAACTAACGCAAAAAGTTTACAAATTTTATTGGCTACAACTTTCTAGGAGACCACTTTTATTGATTCCTTGTACATTTTGTACAAAAATAATAATTGCATGCATGTGTTCAGATCTGACCTCAGATGGTAAAAGTAAAAATAATAAATACTTGGACTTCACTATAATCCCTGGAAAAATTACAGTAGATAGAAAACATATTGAATATGATCTGTGATTTTTTCCTTATTTTATTTCGGATCATAAGTATTTTTAATAAATTAAACCAACTGAGGTAATTTTCTGGAAATAAGAATATGGACTGATTTTGGTAAAAGTTAAAAACCGACACTTGCAGACTTGTTACTTAAGGAAAGACTAACTCTTTTTGACCCATAAATATGTTTAAGGATTGAGTAAAAGTCTCGGGTAAAACCGAGAAGGTTTGACCGAGTCAACAATAATCGGTCCCGATTTTGAAAACGGGAAATTTACTATTTTTGGGAATGAATGATAACCAAAAGGGGTTCGGGCGTCTTATGATGTATTTATTGATTTGTGTGTTGTTAACCATAATTCGGAAGGAACCAAAGTTCCAAAGCTCAAAACATTATGATTCTAAGATACTAACAATCGTGAGATATTATAATTGTATAATCATTATTATATTCCATGCGATTATTGGACACTAACAAACTTCAAAAGCAAACAAACCATGTTGGCACTTTGTAATCTAAATACTTAGTTAAGCAATCCTAACAAACCTAAATTACCAAGGAACTAATTAGAAACCTCATGTTCATAGGTCTTGGATAGGAGTCATACACGATAAGCACGCGCGCTACATTCATCGTTTACTCTTACGCTCAATAGTGAGTATTCACAGCCCCTTTTTACTTGTTTATTATTTTGGGGTGAAAAGCATGATCTCGAACTTTAACTAAATTGGTTGTACTCTTTATGAACTTGTTGAACTTTTGTTATACTATTTATGCGAATTGGTATATACTATTGTTATGCTTGAGTACTATTGTGCTAAAGTCCCCGGAAATACAGTTTACACTACTTATTAACTCGTCCGAGAGCCAGACGAGCCGTTGATATTTATGGATAGCGCTATTTAGGGGGAAACCACTCCTCACTCACACTGGTCGTGAGTGCATAGTATCACCTTACTCATGTTAGCGATAGAACATGGAGCTTGGGGCATGTGTCGGTTGAATCGGTTAAGTAGTGGCCTCAATTGCATTAACACTCTTGTATATTACCTTTCATATTCGCAACTATTACAACCAATCATTTTATTTATGTCTCTTAGGAGCAAAACTTTTCGTTCAATTAATTGTGACATTAAACCTGTGAACTCACCAACTATGACCATAGTTGACCCTTTTGTTTTATCACGCTTTTCAGGCGAACGACAATAAGGTGCATTCTAGGAGTACTTTTGCATGGATGCATACTCATATGCGTTTGCTTCACTTTGAATTATGACTATCTTTTGGAAACCTTTATGAACTTGGTGTAATCTCTTTTGAAACTATGGGTTGAACTTGTAATAACTTGTAATACTTTCTACAAATTATGTATGGTGTTGCTTCTATATCTTATGCATTGTTACCCGGTGCTGTTACATCTCGTGTTTCCGCTTTAGCGGGGTGTGACACATTCTGGGTTCATATCCCCAGGAGACAAAGTAAGAGCAGGGAGGATAAAATGATTTTTAAGAAAGTTTATCACCTCCGCATACTCAGGTTTAGGGCAAGAGACATTTCTCAAATAGTTAGATTTGGGAACTGTAATAACAAGCGTCTCACTGACCGCAGAGGCTCGAAGAGCTTTATTCTCTGGGGTCGGTGTGTAAGCGTTGTTGAAAAATTTTGTTCTTGCCATTTTTAAGAAAAGAAGGAAGAAGATTTAAAAGTTGAGAAATTTGCAGAGAAAATGAAGAAGATGAAGTTTGAAAAATTAGAAAGCATAAAGAATGAAAAGGTAAGGGTTTCGCTGCTTATATACGGTTACTGATGTATAGAATGTGTGGTCAAAACGAGTATGTACGTGGTCAAAAAGTAAAAAAAATGTGGTTGGTGGTAGGGGAGTAGGGTGATGATGGTGATGAGTGGTAACATTAAATGGTGATGGGAGTGGTGCGCCGGAAAGGTATACGAGGTGTCAGAAAAAGTGTATCTTTTCGAGTTCCCATGAGATATTTTAATAAGACATTTATTAAGAATATAAATCGTTAAAAATTAAATACAAAATGTATTAATTGTAAGGAATATATATCGAAATAAATGCTATATTAAATAATAACAGACTTTCGCTGATACATTATGTCTCAGCGAGATGAAAATAAATTATATCTTAAAATAAAATAAATATTATGTTTCATATTTGATGTCGCTGATCAGATTACAACTTAGAATACTAATCTAATCAGCTAGTCAAGTTTGTGAAGCATAAGATATATTTTATTTATGTGATATAAAGAATTTTCATGTACAGTTACAAAGTATATAATTTATTGATCATAACTATGCTAACTTATTGTTCTTGCTGATTACATCAGTGAGAATAATAGGTCAGCAAGTTAAAATTATAAACCATATATTCTGTAATTACCTTTTATTAAACAATCAGGTTTTAATCATTTGAGTTCAACATTCCCAACTCGCTAATGAGAAAGGTGAATCTTTTCTCATCTAAAGGTTTTGTAAATATGTCAGCGAGTTGGTAGTCAGTTGGAATGAAATGCAATTCAATGTCACCTTTCATGACGTGGTCCCTGATGAAGTGATATCTGACATCAATATGCTTTGTCCTTGAGTGCATCACAGGATTATTTGCTATGGCAATAGCACTTTGACTGTCACAATAAATTGGAACATTGCCAAAGTCAAAGCCATAGTCAGCGAGCTGATTCCTCATCCACAGAATTTGAGCAGTGCAAGCTCCAGCAGCGACACATTCAGCCTCAGCAGTAGAAGTTGAGACAGAATTTTGTTTCTTGCTTGACCAGCTTACAAGCTTTTCTCCAAGTAACTGACAGCTACCAGAGGTACTCTTTCTGTCCAATTTGCATCCAGCATGATCAGAATCTGAATATCCCTTCAGTGAGAAATCTGAACCAGATGGGTACCAGAGACCAAGATTTGGTGTACCCTTCTAATATCTGAATATTCTTTTGACAGCGAGCAAATGGGATTCCTTTGGATCAGCTTGATATCTAGCACATAGACAAGTAGCAAACATAATGTCTGGTCTACTAGCAGTTAAATACAGCAGTGACCCGATCATTCCTCTGTAAGCGGTGATATTTACAGATTTACCATCAGGATCAGCATGTAATTTTACTGCAGATGACATTGGTGTAGCAAGGGATGAGCAGTTGGTGAATTCAAATTTTTTTAATAAATCTTTAACATATTTTCCTTGATTTATAAAAATACCAGTCTTGGTTTGCTTTATTTGCAGACCAAGAAAAAATGTTAGTTCACCCATCATGCTCATTTCATAACTTTTAGTCATGAGGTCACTGAATTCCTTGCACATGTCATTGTTAGTAGACCCAAAAATAATATCATCAACATAAATTTGGACCAATATAACATCTCTCTTATCCTTTTTAATAAAAAGTGTGCTGTCAATTTTACCTCTGACATACCCACATTTAGTTAAGAAGGTAGAGAGAGTGTCATACCAAGCTCTAGGAGCTTATTTTAGTCCATATAAAGCTTTTCCAAGCTTATAGACATAACCTGGATGCTTGGGATCAGTGAATCCAGGTGGTTGCTTCACATACACTTCTTCCTGCAGCTTTCCATTCAAGAAGGCACTTTTCACATCCATTTGATATACCTTCAATTTCTTGTGAGCTGCATATGCTAAGAACAACCTGATTGCTTCAAGCCTAGCAACTGGTGCAAAGGTTTCATCGTAATCAATTCCTTCTTGCTGACAGTAACCTTGTGCAACCAGTCTAGCCTTATTCCTTATTACAACACCATCAGCATCCATCTTGTTTCTGAACACCCATCTTGTTCCAATCACAGATTTCCCAGCTACTTGAGGTACTAACTTCCACACTTTATTCCTTTCAAACTGAGATAGCTCATCTTGCATGGCAGCTATCCAGTGATGATCAGTGAGTGCCTCATCAATTTTCTTGGGCTCAATCAGTGACACAAAGCTTACAAACAAACAAAAGTTAGCAGATGCTGATCTGGTCTGGACCTTGGATTGAGGATCACCAATAATCAATTGATTATCAATATGTCTAGTCCATTTAGTCACTCGCTGAGGTTCAGCAGTGACTTGATTATTCAGAGATGATCCACCAAACACATCAGCATTAGAAGCATGATTAATGTTTAAGCTTTGATTTAGACAGTGAGTGTTATTATTTTGATGCAGATGATGAGATGATGATGATGGGATATCAATAGGCAAAGATGAAGTTCCTGAATCATTCTTAGCTAAAGTAGAGCCAGAAGTACCTTCAGGGACATCATCTTCCCTTTCAGAATCTGATGGATGAACCTCATGCTTGTCATCACTGATTGTATTAAAATTAAGATTTTCATAGTCTTTTGGATCAGTTAGTGATTCATCATAAGATTCATCAAAGGTAACATCCATTGATTCTTCAATACATTCCCTTCTTTTATTATAAACTCTGAAAGCTTTTGAAATGATTGAGTAACCAACAAATATACCTTCATCAGCTTTGGGATCAAACTTTCCTAAGTGATCTCTTTTGTTTAAGACATAGCAGGTACTGCCAAAAACATGAAGAAAACTTATGTCAGGTTTTCTCCCCCTTAACACCTCATAGGCTGTCTTATCACGTCTCTTGACAATCAGAGACCTATTCTGAGTGTAGCAGGCAGTGTTAACTGCTTCAGCCCAGAAATGGGTCTTAAGACCAGCATCTATGAGCATTGACCTTGCTGATTCAATCAAGGTTCTATTTCTCCTCTCTACAACACCATTTTGTTGAGGTGTTCTTGGTGCAGAGAAGTTTTGAGAAATACCTTTTGAATCACATAAATTTTCAAGGTCAACATTTCTAAATTCAGTGCCATTATCACTTCTTAAATGTTTAACTGAGCAATCATTTAAGTTTTCCATCTTTTTGATAAAGGATATGATTTCCTGTGTTGCATCACTTTTGGCTTTGAGGAAGAATACCCAAGTATATCTGGAATATTCATCCACAATTACCAAGCAATACCTTTTACCACCAAGACTGGGAGAACTCACTGGACCAAATAGATCCATATGCATCAGTTGAAAACATTCTGTCACTGAAGATGTTTGTTTGCTTTTGAAAGAAGAGCTGTGATGCTTTCCCTTCTCACACGCGAACAAAGCTTGTCTTTGTCATAAGTAAGCTTTGGAAGACCATTTACCAAGTCATTCTTGCTAAGCTTGCTGATGGCCTTAAAGTTCAGGTGAGAAAGACGCTTATGCCATAACCATTTTTCTTCTGAAACGGTTCTGGAATAAAAACATGTTCCTGATTGTGCTGAGTCCATATTGACTACATATGTATTTCCTTTCCTTTGAGCACCCAGGACAGCACTTCCATTCTTGTTGTAAACAACTCCAGCTTCATGATCAAATAGCACCTTATTTTTGGCATCGCAGAACTGACTGATGCTTAATAGATTATGCTTCAGTCCTTCAACATATGCCACCCTTTTAAACATGACATTTCCATTGGTCAAGACCCCGTACCCTTTGGTCTTACCAATGTTGTTATCACCAAAAACTACATCAGGACCTCTTTCATCCTGGTAGTCGCTGAGCAGGGACTTACATCCGGTCATATGTCTGGAACACCCACTGTCCAGATACCAGATTGTCTCTCTAAGAATGCCCTACATCAGAAGTAAAATGTTAGTTCAATTTATGAACCCATCCTGAGATGGGTTCATAGTGGACAAGCCTTGAACTTGGCTTCCACTGACCAGCAAGACATTTGACTCACTGCTGGTGGTTGGTTGGACACAAGCTTGTACTGATGAACAATCTGTTGACACATGTTGTCTATTTCCACACTTATAGCATTTTTTATTTGTGGCTTTAGACTTCTTTTGCTCAGTATGCTGATTTGATTGAGATTTAAAAGAGTTCAGACTTACTATCTTAGTTTGTTTTTTTGACTCCAAGTCACTGATGACAAGATCATCAGTCACTGGGGTGTCAGAGGTGGGGTTGCTGAATAACTTTTGATTAATAGCAGTAAAACTGATGGAAACTGGATTAGTTGTTGACTTATTTATGCTCAAGTCTTTCAGTTCATCAATACTTGCAGCTATATCACAATTGTCAGTGACCAGTGAGCTTTTAACAAAGTGATTTGGTTTAGTCTCGCTGAAGACTGACATTGGCTCAAAAACGAAGTTTGAAAAGGATTGATCAGGCTTGAATATTTGATCAATGCTTGTTGCATCAGCCAGAGAAGCAGCTGTATCATGATCACCTCCCAAAATAGCTTTCACTTGTTTTGGAATTTGATTATTGACACACTGATTTACGTTTAATGCAGATTTGCACCATGACTTTATAACTTCATTTAGTTGAGAAAATTTGGTTTCAAAATTTACTTTCTCTTGAATGCACATTTGATTTGCATGTATTTGTGCATCAAGTTCAAGTTTTAGGTCTTTCATTTTCAACAAATTTTCTTCTTGAAGTTTAAGTTTTGATGTTAAGTCATTGATCATGCATTCTTGCCTTTTCTGAATATCATGAGCATTTGATAAATCAACTATCAAAGTCTCAAAGATATTCTCCTTTTCAGTCACTGAAGCTGATTTAAAGCAATGTACCTTGTAGAGAGTCTCTGGATCCTAGCCGGATGCTGAACATTTCTTAGCTACTTCCTTGATGTCTTCATGGAAGTTAGCATCATCAACCATCAGGCAGTAATCCCTATCTAAACAAATCATAGCTCCTTCTTCATCAGATGATGAGGTTGAGTCAGAGTCGCTGAAGGATCCTTCTTCAGCGACGAACCCTTTTCCTTTCTTCTTGCCAGCTTTGGACAGAGCTTTCAGCTTCTTGTACTTTGACTTGTACTTGTCATTTCTGAAGCTGGGCCTTTGCTCAGGGAGAGGATTGACAGCTTTGGATCTACAATCAGCTGCAAAGTGACCAGGTTTGCCACATTTATAGCAGTCGCCTTTTGACTTTGGGATGTCACTTGATGGTGCACTAGCAAATTTGTTGAACCTTGTGTTCTTTCTGAAATTTGTAACCATCATGGCCATATCTCTTTCCAGCTTTTCTAGTCCTTCTTCATAGCTGACTTCAGACTGACTGTTAGCAGCACAACCTTCCTCATCTGCAATCAGTGACTTTGAACTCAACTTGGTGATCTTAACTTTCTGCTTTTGATCAATCTCTTCTAGCTCAGCTACAAGGGCATTAGAAATCTTTTGACTGCCTAGTGCAGCACGAATGTGCTCACTTTGATCAGCCTGTTTCTCAGATTGTTCCCAATTTAACAATATACCATAAACTTGAGTTAGATTGAGAGAAGTATAATCATTACGTTGTCGAGTACATGTTGCAATGGTTCCCCAAACTTTTCTAGGCAACAGTTCTAGAAATTTTTCGACAACAAATCTTTGGTCCTTTCCTATATTAGCCTTTTCCATTTTATTTATTAAAGCTTGAAATTTAGTATAGGTGGAGGCCAGTGACTCATTGGGTTCCATGGCAAACAGTTGATACTGACGAGTCAGATTTACTTCTCTACAGCGAATAATGTCGGGGGTTCCAATATATATATTTCTCAGAGTGTCCCACATGTGTTTCGCTGTACTACACAATCTAATGGACTCAAACACTTCATCAGGAAGTGACATGCTTATGTATATTTTAGCTTGTTTATCCAGCCTGACCATGCGCCTGTCCTCATCTGTCCATTGTTCCTCCCTTTTTGGCATAACCATTTCTGGTAATGCAGGAGTGGTTGCAGTGGCTGCAACAGCAGGAATAATGACAGTGGGGGTGTGAGGACCGTCAGTTATTATAGAACAAAGACGATCATCAACAAGGTCTAAGAACATCATTATCCTGGACATCCAGGTTTCAATTCTTGATGGGTCAAAAGCTGGAGGTTTTGTAGTGGAGCCATTTCCCTTCTGGTACTCAGAATCAACACAACTGTATTTAACGGATTCCATTGCAGATCTGGTTAAATTATATTTTAAACCAACTCCGCTCTGACACCAATTGTGAGTCCCTAATCACTATTAGGTTAGTGATCGTGAATCGTTAACAGTGAGTTAATTGTAGAAGGGGGGGGAGGGTTGAATACAATTAAAAACTTTTCTGTTATAATGTGTTAGCTTGTTTAGCAAGTTTTTAACCGTATTAAAGTGACAGCAATATGAACACAAATATATATATATAAGATAAGCAGTTCAGTTGCTGATGCAATTGTAGCTGAAAGATAAATTCTTTTATTGATAAAATTTATCTCTTGTTGATTGCGGAATAGATTAGCCAAAGCTAATCCAAATCAAACAATGCAGCTATTACAAAGGAGATGAGCAATAGTGGACAAGCACGCTAACTTGCTCACTCGCTAAAGTAAACTAGTAGTGGACAAACACGCTACTAGTTCACTTGCTGGTGTTACTTGTATCTTAGACAAACTAGTCACTGACAAACAAGTGACAATACAAATAATCGACACGAAATGAAGTACAACATACTACGCTATTTATAGATGCTGAAATCCTTAATTTCCGGATCCGAAAGACACGTGTCGCTGCTTGATTGGTGAGGTAGTTGAGATGTGATACATCATGGCACGACATCCTGTCTTGGAAAATATCACCTTGTGCCATAGACCAATCAAATGCTTCCACGTTACTCTTTTCAAGTTACGAGGAACACGTGCTGTGCCGTAATAACGCCGAATGCCAACTTCTTATTTAATGCGGCATTTAATGCTGCAGTCACTGATTGAAACAACAATTCTCCTCATTCTCGATACGAGCTAACATGCTCTAAAGAATGACTTGAACAGCTAATCTTCAGTGACTTCTTTTATTCAGCAGAAGAGAGAACTCAAGAAGACTTGGAGACTCTCGCTGATAGATGAGTATCAGCGACACACATAGTTGAGTCTTTTATCTTGATAAGATCTTCATCTACTTGTCTATCATATAAACAGCGACCATAAACTTCAGCAACAGGAGCTTGACTTGAATCATTTTCTTCATGGAACATTATTGAGAAGATCAGAGACTGTGAACAGATAGCATGATCAGTGACTTCACTTATCAGCGAATAATTGCTTTAACAATCTCTTATATAATCTCCCCTTAATCCTTGAGATCAGTGACCACTTGAGTTCAGCGATCAGTGACTCAACAAAAACGTTTACTAAATCTGGAATGTTCACTAGACTTGGTAGTTTATGGTATAACCGATAGATTCCCTATTAGTCAGTTATCAACTAATATGTCACGAGGAACCACGGTGTCATGATTCTGATCAGAAAGACAATGCTCAACTCTCCACACTCTCTTATGAGGGAGTCAGTGGCCCTTGTTATTGAGCACATTTGCTTGCGGGAGAAGGAATAGAGTAGCAAGTCTACAACAAGTCTAATCGTTCTTAATACCATAAAGACTATAAATTTAGCAAACCATAACTTAGCAAATATGTTCGGACTTAGTTGATCAATTCCTATTAATGAAGTTTAAGCATGGTAAGCGAAGGAATGTGTTGAGGTTTCTTGCGTACCTTACTTTATATTTCATAGGTTAAAGTAAGTATCGATTTAAATTAGATTTTAAACTTGCCTTTCTCAATACAATTAACAAATCCCTAACTTTTCCTAAATGGTTATTTAGCCTATAGCCTACCTAATCTAATCTAAACTAATCTAATCTAATTAAAGCAATAATTAAAATGCTGACGGCTTTTTGCATAGAGTTAAACCCAGACCATGTCAGAAAATGCTATGGTAGTCTACAATGTATTTAATCGGTTACCGATGTTTCCATTGTGGATTCAATTGCTTCACGATGTTTACATGATAAGTACATTGTGATTTCGAGTGTACAATACTCATGGCACTTCCACGTAATCACATTGCATTTTATGATGCTCGCATAGTGTTACAATCGAAACCATAGTTTTACACAGATAACTATTGACCAAGTAGTAAGGTTCGCGACTCCTCTTAACAAGGTTACAATCACGGTTGTTAATCGAAAGGCGAATGTAAGTTTTAGGTTTAAAATCATAAGATAAGTCCGTTCATAAAGTTTCCGTTTTATAACGTCGATCCATAATACAACTACCTTCGGTCGTTACCGGCTTCCATACGTACGTACTTTGCTTAAAAGCATTTCCAGCACTATACCGAGTAAACAGTCGAATAGGGGCTGTCATATTATTTCATGACGTATTTAAAGTCATCCCACAATTAAAGTCATCCCACAATAGTAATCTACTCGCTAATCATGGCATAAACTATATCTAGCATAATTAAAGTATACATATTTAATCAAGATAGATAAGGACAGAAATAACCGAGATTAATATGCGAGAAGGAGTAGACTTGAATTAATAAGAGTTTTTCCAAGCGTACACCAATGATTACAAATGCGTTCCTCACCAAAGATTACAAACACGTTCCTTGCTTCTATTTCAACTAGCCTAATACTAATTTAAAATAAAGAAAGAAAGAAAACTAGAAGAAAGTGTGTTTTGAGGTGTGTTGGTGTGTCTTTCAAATGAACCTCATGCCTCCTATTTATAGAGGAGTTTTGGTACATTTTAGCAAATGGAAGCACACATTAGCAAAAGGTGGAAAAGGTACCAGGTACAAAAGGCGAAAAAGGTAGTGGCACCAGGTACGAAAAGCATGTAAAAGTCTAGCACCGGGTACGAAAAAGGATAAAAAAGCACAATCCGTGTGGGTGACCGGCAGCAGCCGGCGGCTGGCTGCCAGCCGGCGGCGGTGGGGTGGTGGCCGGCGGCGGCTGGCTGCCACCTGCACTAGTCCGCTGCCGGTTGCTTCGTTTCTCGATTCGTGCGTGTATTCTTCGTTGTTCATCCGTTTGCGTTGATTCTTTTTGCGTTGGATTCGTAATTCAAAAACGAAGTTTTTGATGAAAAGAAATCCCAAAAATATGTCTCTGAACTTTAGATGTGTCGTACGAATCGTTTGGATCTTCCAGAGTGCGTAGAATCTTCGTTCTTCGTCCGTTTTAGTTGATTCTTCTTCTGCTGGATTCGTAATTTGAAAACGAACATCTTGGGTCAAATAGATGTTTGTGATGGGCTCTTTTGTCTTGAAATCTTGTTTTGATGTCTTGAATCTTCAAACGTGCGTGGAATCTTCGATTTTCATCCGTTTTGCTTGATTTTTATCGTGCGACCTTGTTTTGACCATCTTGGTATAATACAATTGATTTGTGATGTTTTTGAGTTAAAGTGCCAAGAATCGTTCCAGAATGAGAGAGATATCGGTAATAAAAACGTGACTTTTTACGCGATATCAAGTATACTCCATTATTAAACATAGGATAAGTTGTATTATTCAAAAAATGATGATTTAATTATATCCTAAGTTTGTTATTGGTGTATGTGACATAACTGACGGCGTACGAAGTATACTTCATTATTAAACTTAGGATAAGTTGTACTATTCAAAAAATGATGATTTAATTATATCCCAATCTTATTATTGGTGAATGATATAACTGACAACGTATGAAGTATAATCCATTATTAAACTTAGGATAAGTTGTATTATTCAAAAAATGATGATTTAATTATATCCTAAGTTTATTGGCGAATGTGACATAACTGACAGTGTATGAAGTATACTCCATTATTAAACTTATGATAAGTTATATTATTCAAAAAATGATGATTTAATTATATCCTAAGTTTATTATTGGCGAATGTGACATAACTGACGGCGTATGAAGTTGATAAGCATCAAATAGATAGTATATTTTATAGTAATTTATCCCTATATTTATATACATTTTAGTGCATTTATATGATTTTAGATACTTATTTTGTTAATATTTGCTTAGATGTATTTTAAAGTGGAGATTGAAGAAAAGAAACGAAAACAAGGCAAAGATTAAAGAAAAAGAGGATTAAATGAAGACTCGAAGAAAATGTAGCTTAAACCTTGAAGAAATGAAGAAGATGGCTCAAAAGTGGATTGATAACATCAATTAAGTGTATTAAATTAAGCTTGGATGAAAGAAGCGGAAATTCGATCAAAAGCTGAAGAAAAGTGTAAATGCTGAATTTTCTGCGCGCTGTTAGTATTTTGACCATAACTCTCTCATACAGAGTCCAAATGAGTTGATTCAACTTAGAGAATTTAGCTAACACATAGGGATACAACATATCAAAAATTCAGCCCATTTGGATAAAAACTCAACCACCGGTTGGGCCTTTCAACCGGCGGTTGGATCAAAAATCTGGAATATTCGAGAAACGAGGAGTTGCACTTGGAGATAAAGTACCCAACCGCCGGTTGACCTTCCAACCGCCGGTTGGGACTGACTTTCAGCTATTATAAATAGAAAACACCTTCCAGCTTCGAAAGAGAACCCAATAACCTTAATAATTCGTATATTACGAATTATTAACCCCAAATTCGACTAGAAACACTTTCTAGGGGTTTTAGGAGCAATTTATAGTCGCGGGTTCGCAAGGGTTTGTCTACGATCAAGCGTACGGAGCATGGTTCACGGTTTTGGTTTGCGTATCTTATTCTTTATTTAATTTTGAATATGTTTTATTATTGAATATTGATTATGATTATGTTTAACTTAATTATGAACTAATATTTATTGTATTTGCTTAAATTTATATTATTGTTGAAACTATATTATTGAATATTATTATGCAAGAATTCTGTGTTATATTATGTTAATGATCATAATTAACTGATTTATAGATAAACTTTATTAATCTTTTGGGTTTTAAATTTAGTGATTATGTTTCATTAAATGTTAAGTAGCATTGTAATTCAACCGACCCTGGAATTGTATCAATAATATGTTGATAGGTCTTAATAAATAGTAATACTTTACATAACCTTTGACTGTATTGCTATATGAAAATTATCTTAACCTTTGTGGTTTTCTACATTAGTAAATCACAATAATAATAACCAACAATAAATAATCTAAGTAAATACATATTTATCTCTAATTGTTTACTATCCTTAGTTAATTGTTTTCTATTGAATTGGTTATAATTTAGTATTCTTAAATACGTTCATACGGAACTAAAACGTATCCCCCTTATCTGTATATTGTATATTTCAATTGAATTATAAATTCTATTTTATTTATAACCACCATTCCCAGTGTTCGACTCGGACTTACTTAAAAGCTATATTATACGAACGGGTTATTCTTGCCTGGCTTGTGTGATATTATTATTTAAGTATTTCCATTTATTAAAACTTGTTATTTTAAACTCTAATCACACGACATCAAGTTTTGGGCGCCGCTGCCGGGGAGTGGTTGCGTTTATTAATTTAGAATTTATAGTTTTTCTTTCTTTTATTTTTATCCTATAAAAATTTCTGTACATTGCAAAACCAATAGAAATATCGGCTCACCCATTGAGAATACTGACAAAAACAAAGGTATAAGGAGAGTAAAGCCCTACCTCATTGATTTATCGTATAAGAGGTAAGGTGCTTCTCGAAAGAGATAGGTTTTTAATACGCTTCGCGCTGACCTATTTCTCCGCTTTAGTGTACAATTAGTGGAGCTACCGAGATCTGTTGACTAGCTTTGTAAAAGAATTTTTGTTGGAATATTATTATTATTTTTTTTATTTTATTTTCTACTCTTTTTCTTTTTCTTTTATTTTGACAGGTATGTACCGCCGTAGGAATAATATTCTTGTGATTTATCAAAATGCGAGAAACTATCATATGAATGAAGATATGATGACTATTGATGAAGAGGAGGATATGCATCGAGCTTTTGACAGGATAGAGGCATTACTTTCGAAAGCTATTCAAGATATTGAAATTTCAATGAAGCGTAATGAAGAATTTTGGAATAAAGATCCAATTGTGAAGGATATGGAAAGCGACAAGGTGGAAAATTTTGACAAATCTGGAGATGAAGGATGTGAACCTAATGTAAATTTGGAAGAGATAATGAGTCAGATGTCGACTACAAATATGCGAATGGAAAAAAACGAAGCAAGTCTAGAAAGTCAAAGTGATTCCATTCAACGAATTGAGAAATTGTTAAAAGAAATAGAAAGCACACTTGAAGAGAATCTTAGCAAAATCGAGATTGAAGGACACAAGACAAATGAAAAACCAAATTTCAACAATTATACGCCTTCACCTTCTTACCCACAAGCCTTAACGGAAGAAATTATTAAAAAATACACACCTCCGCCTCCTTATCCAGCTGCTTTGAATAGAGATTATAATGAAGTACAAGGATCAATTTTTCCAAAGCTTAAGAAAGGTAAAGCTAAAAGTTTATCTCGACCAGTGATTATGAACGCTACGCAATCTATGGAGACCTCAAGTGAAAAAGTGGAAGATACCGAAACTATTGGCCACAGTCAAGGAAATTTCATTCAACAACTTGAGGGGATGGACAATCAAATCGATAAGTACTCTCAATCCTCTGAATCCTTATTTTCTAATGAAATTTTTAGTGAAATTAAAATAGGAAGAAGATATGGAGGTAGATTGGTTGCCTTTTCCAAGATTTGACCATTATGATTTTGATGAGGAATCATTTTCATTACTTAATTATAATGAAGAGGATAACCTTGATTTAGAAAACCAAGATGGGGTTATGACAGAAGAAGAATTAATAGTCGCTATGGATCCAGCTATTGATGAAACTTCATCATTACATCCAGAGGTTGAACAATTAGAGGAAAATGATCAAGCAATGGTAAGGACTGGAGAAGAAACAGAAAACAAAACTTGCGGTAATCAGATAGCAGCCGAACCAGTTGAAATTCAAACGGTGGTTGAGTTGATGCGACCAACGGTTGAAGTATCTATAAGCAAAAGTACATTGTTTTACCAATATGAAGATCCTTTTTGGCAATTCGATCGGAAAGCAAGTTTCTCACAACTTTTGGAAAATCATGGAGCATCTCTGAAAGGATATTTACCTGCCATAAATGATAAGTATCTCAGTACTTTACTTTTATTAAACTTACATTTATTAAATATTTATAGATATTACCATCCATGCTTACTTTTAAGTGTGGGGAAAGTCACTAGATTTTTAGGTAAGTAAGGTTGGAGTCAAGCTAGTGACTCGAACAAAAACAAGCGCTTCTCGGGAGGCAACCCGTGCTTGTATATTATGTTGTATAGTTAATAGGTAGATTAGATTTAGTTTTAGTATTAGTAGATTTTACTTTATCTTTAGTTTTTACTTTTAGTTTGTTATTAACGATAGGTTGAAGGAATCATAATCACTAGAAAACGTTGCTACGAAAATTAAATTAAATAGGGCTACTTAAATAAATTATGATAAAGGTCGTTATATTGAAAAAAATTACTGCTAGCAACCAACCGGCGGCTGAAATATTTAACCGGCGGTTGGACACTTTTTCGATTAAACACCCAGCAGCAGTTATATTTACCACACTTTTTCACAAAAACCAAAGAACACTATTCAATTATTCTTAAAGTAAATTGTTGTAATATTTGTTAAGGTTTTATATTTTGGGAATATCTAATTACGAAATTGTCATATTTAGTTTCTGAGAAATTTGTTATTTAGGGTTCACTCTAGTAAAATAATTTCTTTTAAAATTGATTCTAATATTTTCAATTCTTGTTTAGAGATTCAGATTAGGTGATAAGTGTAAAACTTTGGGGTTTAACTTAAAACTTATTAATGTTAATATGAATGGTTTATAATATATTTTAGTTTTCATAATAAGTTAAGATCTTCAATTTAATGAACTCCAGTAGAAAGTTGCTACGAGTGTAATGATTTAGTAAGTTTAAGTTCAGATTTTGAATTGAGAAATTAGAGCTACATTGCATGTACTTTTATCTAAGACTCCTGCCAGTAATTGAATTAGGAAATCGATGGTTGTAGGTACCCAACTAGAGGTTGAATACTTTTTGGCTTTATTTGGAGGAAATCTGAATAGCTGTAATTTCATAAGTTTTTATCACACAATAAGCCCATAGAAAATAAAAAAAAAAAAAAAAAAAAAAAATTCGTAGCATGTGTTTATATGTTTCTGGACTATCTTTAATATGTATTTTTCATTTTAATTTTAGTTTTTATTTTTATATTTGGTACGTTTAATTTGTTTGCCTGTTTATTTTTAGAATATTTTTGCCACTTTTCGAAGCTGGCGTATGATATAGTACAGCTGAATAATGCATTGAAATTGGAATTTTTGGAAATTAAATAAGTTTATCTTATTAATTATGAACTTTGTGGGTGTGTTCCCTGGAAACCCTCACGAGACTATAACTCGTCCACTTGGGATACCGAGGGGTTTAAAGGCTTATTGCATACGCTAAATGCAATCGTGATTAACTACGAAAGTGTGGATGTTGTATATTTTTGAATAAAGATCGCGGAAACTAATACGTTGAACTACAAATAGAAAAGATGAACCATTAAGCCGATTCAGATAACGATAATCGCTTCTAAGTCAGGGGAGTTTTTCTGTTCTACTTTTTCTTTTCCTTACTCACTTTTGTTTATCAATTTTTATATAATGAGGGCATTGTATAATTTAAGTGTGGGGATAGGGTTCGTAAGAAAAAGAATTTCTTTAATCAGTTAAGTTTCTATTGTTCTTAAATTTGACAGAATTTAATTTTTTTTTTAAGTGAATAACTAAGTATTTATTAGTTAGAATACTTTTGATTAAAAGTTTTGTTTTGTATTTAGAAGTTTAGACTTTAATGTGGATTAACTGTTTTGTATATATAACGTAAGCTACTTAATAATAAGTGATATATAGTTACATGATATGATGTACTAATAGGCAATCTATATGAAGATTTCTGGATTTTAAGAAATTAATAAAAATAATTGTATATTATTTTATGGTACATAATATGATGTATGACATAAAAGTCTTAATTCTTAGATTTATCATGCGATAATTTTATATATCTTTAAACTTATATGAAGACATTTGGGGGTTTACTAATTGTTTCCTCTGTTGTACGGAAGTACAGACCTGGTCTCTAATATTCTTAAATAAAGCAAAAGAAAGAAAAATCTTTCAAATAAAATCAAAATAAAAATCAGACTATGTCGCTTTGTTGTACGTTTGTGCAGACCTGTCACCGCTGGTTTGATTTAAATTAAACTGCTTTACCTGAATCAAGTTATGTCGCTCTGTTGCATGAAAATGCAGACTTGTCACCATTGTCTTGATTCTTAAAAATGGATTTCATATATTTATTTTGAATATAAAAGTAAATTGCGTGATTAAATTTAAGAGTATATCATATGTGGGAATCATAAGTAATATACATGTGAATAATAAAGATGTATTCAGGAATATGAGTATAGATTGTTTAAAGTGGACAAATATATTAGTAATCGTTCATGAACTATATATTGCGCGAATAATAATAATTTTTATTTGTACATTATAGTTATCCATGTTAATTAAATTGTTTAAAGTTTTAACTTATGAAACAGATTTTTAAGTTAAGTATTTTGATTATTAAATATTAGTTTGATGCTTATTTTAAATTTTATTCAGTATTCTACTTGAGGACAAGCAGAACTTAAATGTGGGGATAATTTGTAAGTCCCTAGTTCTAGGATCGATAACTTCGTTATCTGTAGTATTAAGGTGTTGAATCCCTCAATACGGGGTTATCTTACTAATAACGAGTAAGTTCGTAATTGCGTTTAATATGACTTAACTTTATACGATAAATCGTCAAAGTCTAGCCATAGGTTATGTTTTCTCTGGACAGTTGAGTTCGCAGGAATGAATGAGAATGCCTAAAGATGTTCAAAAGTGTTGTTCTTCCAGAAAATTGTTTATATATATTGTCTCGGATCGGCTCGCATGGGCCTGCGAGTTCAGCCCAACTCGCCTCGCTTAGCCCAAGCCCAGCTTAGCCATAACGAGTTCAGTTCTCATCTCGCAGCTCACCTTGCTGCGACCTGAGATCTCGACTCGCTTCGCAACAAACGTATAATATAAATACGTTATTTCGTCTATCTTTAATATGAAATATTAATAACAAAACGAATATGCATTTACAAATATAAACCAATATATCAATACAATCACAATTACACTAGTCATATTTCAAGCTAGATCTGTTGTCACAATCTATGTCCCAACAGACTCCCCCTTAACAATAGCTCTAGTATCTTTATCTTTTAATTGTCTTTGGTCTTTATTTGTAAATCTTGCTTCCTGCATAAATCTTCATCTTGATACAAGTTTTAACAATCATTTGATAATCTCTCCCTAAATCAGCCCATTCAATAGTCGTCAAAATTCTGTTCTCTTTTAACTTTAACAGATCCTTTCTCGACATATTCATCAGGTGTCGATGGTCATAAACTCTCAAGATTTCTCTTTCACCACCTTCAACCTCATCATCTGCTTCAACCATAACAGCTTCTCCAGTCTTTGAATCCACGTGCCAACTCTTCATATTTCCCAAAATATCCTGTGGCATTGTCTTCAATGGAATCTGCTGCACACATTTAACAGCTGGATAAATCTTTTTCCTTCTTCTTCTTCCAGTCCTTTGACTTCTCTCCTGTAATTTCACAGTCTTTCCCTTTCTTGGCTTTATCATCTCAAATTTATTTGTACCAACCTCATGTCTAATAATTCGTTCAACACGATTAGCATAATCATCACGACTTGGGTTGTTGATCTCTAATCTAGCCAAATCACGTATTTCATAACGTGGTAAGGAACTAAAAACTGCCAGCTTTCTTTCAAAGTATTGAACTCCGTCATATCTTTTAATTGCAAAAAGCTTCAGTTCAGAGTCAAAGTACCAGCCAATAATCCCTTTACGCGGTACGCGTTTCTTTGTCATATCAATTTCAGAAATTCCAATCTTCTTCTTCTGTTTTGGAAGTTTCCGATATTGTACTGCAGGATTATTTGTAAAGACTATCTCTTCTGCTTCATCTTCCGAGATTGAGTCTTCAATATCTTCATCGATATCAACCACTGTTGAACCTTGCTCATTTTCAATAATAACTTCTGTTCTAGATGGGCTTACATGGTGTTCATCAACATTTGCATCTGGATCTACACCTATGTCTTGCACACTCTCAGGAACAGCAGTCCAATCAGCAGGTGGTAGAAATTCTCCATCCTCAAGATCAAAATCTATTTCTTCATCTATCTCGTCAACAATATCTTCTTCTAAATCAGATAGATCAAGCATCTCTAATCCTAGAGAAAACCACATATACAAATCAATATTAATAATTTAAATTCTTTACTAATTTCCCTGAATTAATCCAAGAATTTCTTTATCAACTCTTTTGTATAAATTAAACCTTCAATTTAAACGCAATATATATATATATAACTTATAAAAACCTTTTATTGATTTCCCTGAATCAATCTAAGATTCTCTAAAGTCTTATACAATACTTAACAAATAATAATTAATTTTAAATTCTAATGTATTGTGAAAAATCACCAAACATTTAAATTTACTATTAATTATCTTACATAATTTCTAAGTTAATTGATCTTAACTTATTATCAACATAACTTTTAAATTATATATCATTTGTCGAGTAAACCAAATACATTTTTAACTTGTTAGTTATCAACTCTCAAGTTTAAAATGCATATGTTATTATAAAATTTTGACCGCCGAAAACTAATCGGAACACGCCGCTTGACTACTCACTGAGTCAGAAGACTTTCGATCACTATTTTATCTTAACATATTTATTAACTTAAATTATTTAAAACATATTTTACTTAAAATAATAATAACATTAAGTCGAATATATTAATCATAATATTAAGTTACAATTATTCAGTACAGAATGTTACAGACAATATTCTACACTATGCTAATACTAAGCTGTCTTACCAGCTTCTGTATCAACCGGTGCATCTTTATCAGCACTTGTACCAATTCCATCATTACCATCACCAGACTCCCCCTGAATCATAGCTTGCTGACCAGTCGTTGAAGGACCAGTCTGCTCACCATCTTTCGGTGCATTGGGATCATCGTCTTGATGATTTAATAAACTTATGATTTAATAAACTTAAAACTTTCATTGAATAAATAAAGTTATTACATTCAATCCAAGTTTTACAAATATCTAATCACACATATTACACACTATTTTACTAACAACTTCACCAATATTACTTCATCTTTTGACTTGAGTCGACTTCCCCTAAAGATTAAATTGCTCACTAGTCGTTGAAGGACAAGTCTGCTCTCTATCTTTATTAGATAACAATCTCCCCCTGAGCAGGCTTTCCTGACTTCATTCTCAAAACAAGTCACAATCTAATACTCTTAGGAAGTAAAATTCTCAAACAAAATAACTGAGTGGGATCCAAAATTCAAAGCCATAAAGCCAAGATTCAGGACAATAAAGCCAAAATCCAGGACAATAAAGCAAAAATCCAAGACAAAGAGAGTATCCCACCAGACCAAAATAAAGGTCTCCCAAAAAATATGAACTATCAGACGCTTGAGCTACTGTATCAGTACTCAAAACATCCGACAGCACAAAAAAACTCCACAACTAGGAGACAATCCTAGAAGGTGTGAAGACACATGTCGTAACATGCTTTTGGGCAGAAGCAATCAACACTGATACATCCATCCATCCATAAGCTGAACAAAATCCCATGCCATTGCTTCATAAAAATAAATTCAGTAACATTAGTGGAAACTATCATGTATTATGAATTAAAATTCATCAAACATCTTAGTTTAACAATTTATATATAACTTGTTACAAAAATAGTCTCAAGTCGTATATAAATATTTAACTTATTACTAAAAAGTCGTAAGTCTAATATACATCAAAATGTGAATCTATAATATAAATGTTATTACGAAAATGTCTTAACATTTAAATTACACAAAAAACAATTTTTTTAAATTTGGATTCACAACATCTGGCGTGGCGAGATGAGTTCATCTCGTCTCGCATGTCAACTCGCTAAACCAGTCAACTCGCTAATTCAACAAGTCAAACTCGCAAATGTCTCAACTCGCTAAATTAGCTCAACTCGCTTCGTTGAGGTCTGCGAGTTGAATTGAAATCTCAACTCGTTCGATGAACCACCGTCGCGAGGTGAATTTCAAAATCGATTAATCCGTTAATTTCAACATGATCTATCGATTGTTTTACATTTAATGATGTCCGTTTAACATAAACCCTACAGATTCATGTCCAAAAACATCCTAAATGTTCGTTAATCGATCGAGTTATTAACCGAAACCCTTAGTTTAGAAAAACTGTGAGTTCTCGTTAATTTTATGGTGAAATCCGTTGTAATATACCTCAAAATGTTCGCAATCTAATGTTGTATAAAAGCTACGGATTCAAAAACTCGTTTCTTGCTTCGTAAAATCAAAGTCAAACGAAAAGCTCGTTTCGCCTCGTTTCGCTTCGTCTGGACTCGCAGAGTTGTAGTGAACTCGCAAATCAAACTGGGTTCGGTGGATTGGTTGACTCGTTTGACCACCCTTTATACTTTAAACTCGATTCGCAGAAATAATCTCGATTCGCAAGTTGACTAAGTCAACTCGCAGAATTAATATTAATTGCGAATTAAATGATAAGTATAAATTAAAACCCATTATTTTACAAGTCTAAAATAAACATATCTTTCACCTGTAAAATCTATGTTTGTTCAACACGAACTGAGATAATTCAGAATAATGTATTTCCAAAGGGTAACAACTTATTAAAATAAAATAAAATAAATACGAACATACAACATTTTATTAAACAAACAGTGGTATCAAGTACCATTTTATTAATTACTTGAAAGATAAAATAAAATACTAAAGTGAATAAGAATTTATCTGCTTAGGGATCATATTAGAAAAAAAATAAGCAATTAATTATTTATCTAAGATCTAAGTTGATTGTTAGTATACATACCTCATGAAATTCAAATAAAATACAATAAAATTACAACTAATTTTATCATTTACACATTTATATTTATAAAATTATATCTTAGATACCTTTATCCACACGATATAACATTTCATTAAAATATAACTTATGATTTCTTATTATTCACAAAAGTGAAAGTTCAAGTATCATAGACAGTTCAAGACAATTACCGGTATTATGATCCACATAAACAAATTACACACAGATTTCTGAGTCAATCTTTTATTATTAATGTGCACAATATCTAGTGTTTTCTACTATACAACATACTGAAGAATTCAAGTACAACACATAACACTGTATCTTGTATTATCAAGGTTGAGATTACTAAATGATGTTCTTTAGAAGCATATAACATACACTTGACACGAGATACTTTGTATCTTTCATATGTAAGGTAGAGGTTACTAAATGATGCCCTTTCGAAACATATAACTCACCTTGTGACATTATGATACTTTGTATCATTTCACAATTTTTTTATTTGAGATCACAGTGTATGATAGTACTATCATTCAACAATTAAGACATATGTCATACGTTATATAACAGATCACATAAGATAGTACACACGACAGTTATACTTCTTAACTACTCAGAAATCATAGCATAACCTGCCTACCAATAAATTGTATAATGAAGCTGACTAGCCTTAAATTATTCTTATCACTTGTTAGGTAAAAAGACAAGTTATAATCAGTGGATATAGGTGTATAATCAAATAAATATAAACACATACCTGATAGAACTGCTGTAGTTCTAAAGTAACTTCACTTGAATCTACCAACACATCATCCTTAGGACTTAAGCTTATTATTGTTAAGCTTATTCTTCTAATGTACTATCATTTCCCTTGATTTTTGCAGATAAAAACTTAAATTTTCCAAAAGAACTTCATTTTGTTCTTTTATTGGAGGCGATTCCCCTTAGGTAACAAGCAAATAAATGCCATACGCCAACTTCTTTTTTTTTTTTTTTTTTTTTTTTTTTTTTTTTTTACAAAAATACCCTTGGAAGACCAATCACTCTGGATTTCTCATTCCATTTCGTTGAACCAACATTTCAAATCTTGCTCTGTCGAAAGCCTTCGTGTAGAGGTCTGCTAAGTTATCCTCAGTCGGAACCTTAACTAACCTTATCAGTTTCTTCTCAGCACAGTCTCTAATAAAATGATGGCGAATATCAATATGTTTAGTCTTACTGTGCTTCACCGGATTATTGGTTATCGACATAGTAGATTCGTTATCAATCATCATAGGAGTATTGGTTAAGTTTAACCCATAATCCCGCAGTTGCTGTTGTATCCAAAGAACTTGTGAGCAATAGCTGCCAGCTGCAACATACTCAGCTTCACATGTAGAAATAGCTACCGAGCTTTGCTTCTTGCACTGCCAGGACACTAATCTACCTCCTAGGAATTGACATCCTCCGGTCGTAGATTTCCTATTCTGATTGCATCCTCCATAATCCGAATCAGTAAATGCTTCCAGATCTAAGTCTCCTCCAATAGGATACCAAAGTCCCAGCTTAGGTTCCCCTTTGAGGTAACGGAAGATCCGTTTAACTGCTTGCATATGTGACTCTTTCGGATTAGCCTGATATCTTGCGCAAATACACACAGCAAACATTATGTCAGGCCTAGAGGCAGTCAAATACATTAATGATCCAATCATGGCCCTGTAAAGAGTAGGATCCACATCCTGATCACTCGATGTATCTGGACCTAGTTTGTGATTGACTGGAATCGGAGTATTGTAGACCTTACTTTCATCCATCTTGAAGCGTTCTAATAGCTCATAAACATATTTAGATTGATGAATAAAGAATCCATCCTTCTTTTGATCAACTTGTAATCCTAAGAAGAATTTTAACTCTCCCATTGCAGACATCTCAAACCTTCTTTGCATGACTTTCTCAAATTCTTGACACATCTTTTCATCAGAAGATCCAAAGATGATATCATCAACATAAACTTGCACCAGGAGAAAGTCTTTCTTCTTCCACTTTACAAATAGTGTACTATCAATCGCTCCTCTTGTAAATCCATTATCAAGTAGATACGTGGACAGTGTCGCATACCACATCCTTGGTGCTTGATGTAATCCATATAGAGCCTTATTCAAACGATATACTCTATCCGGATACTCAGGATTGGTAAACCCTGGAGGTTGTGCGACATACACCAGTTCTTCAACTTTGCCATTCAAAAATGCACTCTTAACATCCAACTGATACACTTTAATACCTTTGAATGTTGCAAATGCTAAGAAGATTCTAATAGCTTCTAGCCTAGCGACTGGTGCAAACACCTCATTATAATCAATACCTTCTTCTTGGTTAAAACCTTGAACCACTAGACGAGCTTTATTGCGAGTAATGATTCCCCGATCATCTCTCTTGCACTTAAATACCCATCTAGTTCCAATTGGATAAACACCCTTTGGAAGGTCAACCAAATCCCAGACTTGTAACTTTTCAAATTGAGACAGTTCTTCTTGCATAGCCTCGACCCACGAACTTTCTTTAAGAGCCATTTGAATGTTCTTAGGCTCAATTTGTGAGATAAAGCCAGCATAAAGACACTCATTAGTAATGCCTGTCTCCTTTAGTGCATCATACAAGCTTTGTAAGTCATCCTTATCAGCATACGCATTAGGATAACTTGAAGTACTAGCTTTTGTTTGAGTCCTTGTTTGAACCGGAGTATTAATGTCACCGATGATATTATCAATTGGGTGATTCTTACTCGTTCTTGTTGTAACAATAGTCTCAACAGGAATCTCATTTTCTAAGTTAGTACCAATTTCTTGTTCTTCAGACGGTTCTTCCAAATCTGGTACCTCTTTACTGAAAAGCCGAGAGTTATCATTATCCGAAGTTATTCTTAACTCTTTTAGTGGTGTAAGTAAATCATCCACTACCTTTTGCATATGCTCTTCATCAGTTAAAGGTATATCTACTTTGGACGTTTGAGATCCACTAGTAGATGGTTGATTTGGATCAACAATCTGGATTGCAGATGATTGAACATTTGTCATTGGAGTGTGGCCGGTATCCTCATCTCCAGTAACCACATGTTCAGGAATCTCTGAATCACGAACATAGTCACTTAAAGGAACTTTAAAAGATGCAAAAAGATCAGAATAATCAAATTGCCAATCTAAGCCCTTGTGTACATCCGGTGTGTAACTAGTAACCTCAATATTATACACAACTTCCAGACGACCTGTGACTTTATTAAAGACCCTCTTGTTTGGTGAATTAGGCATGTAACCTAAGAAAAAAAAACCTTCGTCGGCCTTTTCACCAAATTTTGCTTGATGTCCAGTCTTTAAAATTGTGCATGAAACTCCAAAGGGTTCAAGCCCTTTTAAGTTAGGTTTCTTTTTGTTTAAAAGCTCATAACAAGTCTTGTTATGCTGCTTAACCGTAAGAACCCTATTTAGAACATGACAAGCTGTATTCACTGCTTCTGCCCAAAATATGACCGGAAGCTTTGAATCAGCAAGCATTGTTCTCACAGCTTCAATCAACGTTCGATTCTTCCTTTCAGCAACACCATTCTGTTGAGGTTCATATGGTGCACTGAATTGATGAACAATCCCTTTGCTTAAGCAATATAGATTCAACGTTGAATTCTTAAACTCTGTTCCGTTGTCACTACGAATACGCTTCACTCTCGTTTTGTATACATTCTCTACTAGATCAAAGAATTCAACTAGAATTACCGGAGTTTCATCCTTTGATCCCAAAAAGAATACCCACGAGAATCTAGAGTAATCATCCGTCACAACCAAACAGTACCATTTGCCACCTAGACTTCTCTTGCTTATTGGGCCAAAGAGATCCATGTGTAGCAAATCAAATGGTAAGGAGTTTGAGTTTTCAGTCTTAGGTCTGTGTGTTTTCTTGTGCTGCTTTCCCTTCATGCAAGGGACACACTTATCTTCAGACTCGAAACGTTTTTGTGGTACACCTAGAACCAAACCATTCTTGGTTATATAATTCATTTTACGCCAGTTCAAGTGTGCCATTCTCCTATGCCATAATAAAGCGTCTGCTTCTGAAGCCTTGGATAACAAACATGTAGAAACCATTGAGGAATTAGAATTACCCATGTTTATTGCATAGATATCCCTCCTCCTTGGTGCCCTCATTAGTATCCAATTGTCGGGTATCGTAAATCCCGGCTTCAGGACTAAGGCTTCCTTTTCATTAAAATGAACTGGATAACCTTTATCGCAGACTTGGGAAACACTCACTAGGTTGTGAGTTAGTTCTTCAACGTAATTCACATCCTCAAGAGTCAAAGTTCCATTTGAAACTTTTCCTTTCCCAGTTATTACTCCTCCTTTGTCTCCTGCAAAATTGACTTTTTGCTTGAGACCACACTGGAAGTCTGTCAGTAGACTTCTCTCTCCTGTCATGTGCCGTGAGCATCCACTGTCTACATACCACCAGCTTTCCTTGTTCACAGTCTGCTCCTGCACATAACACATCACACGATCAGTTGTCAAGAGGGACCCAAGCCATTACGGTCTTGGTTTGTCCCTTATCATCTACAAACTTAAGTTCTTTAAAATAACCATCCTTCCCATCAGGAGCTTTGGTTACTTTCGAAGAAACTTGAGCTTGTGGACGATCAGCCTTAAGAGGTGAATTTGAGGAGAACCTCCTAGGCACAACATTCTGAGCTCTATTATTATAGTTATAATTAAACTCATTGGATCGCGAAGTAGTACCACTTTCATTAAGACTATGGCCTCTACTTTGATTTCTAAACCTCGACGGTGTCATATCCCTAGGCTTATAAACAGTATTGTCACTTGGAATATAAGTCCGTTTAGGTTTAGGAGGGGAGACACTATGTTTACCTTCTCTTTTAAGAAAGTTAACAGGTTTAATACCTAAGCTAGATTTGGTATCTAACCTATCTACAGTCATACTAGAGTTGGTCGGTGTCCTTTTATCACTCACAAGCTTATGTGATGCTTCTGGCTTTTTGTTAGGACAACACGAAGCCACATGTCCTTTTTGGTGACATTTAAAGCATGACATCTGCTTGCGTGATTTACTCACTTTTGCTTTCTCATCTGGAGTCTTAGGCACTAAAGGTTTAGACATATGTTCCTTATTAACATTATCATCAGTGTTAGCATTGTTAATCACTCCACCTGATACAAAATGTATTTTGGTGAGATGAGAGACCTTACTATCATCTGATGAAGAGTTCTTAATAACATCCTTCTGTGCCTCTGACTGTTCAGGTTTATCAGCTACTGAAATCTCAGGATTAACGTCAGTCATTTCAGAATCTTCAGGAATAGAAGTGTAATTGGCATTAAAAGGAGGGGATACATCATTGTAACCTAACCCAGTCTTGTCCTTTACACTACGTTGAGTATCTAACAGTATATCCATTTGAGATGTCCTATAGTTCTCAAGTTTACGATTTTGCTCAATTAACCTTAAGTTAAGATTCACTATTTCCTGATCCTTACTAGCAATTGTCTCATTCAAGTCCTTGATGTTCATATAGAGTCCATCTATGATGACAGATTTTTCACTTATGGTATCTCTAAGTTTGGTCTTATCCGAAACATCAGACTTGATTTTATCTTTTAAGGCCTGTTTATCATCACTTAATCTACGTATATCCATAAGTGCTTGGTCAAGTTCTGATCTAACAGTCCTATAAGATTCTTTATCCAAATTCAATTGAGATGACAAATTGCTATTAGACACAGTTAATACACTATTCTGAGATTGTAAGTCAGTAACTAAGTAACAAACATCAGCAAGATTAAGAATATCTAAACAAACCTTCTTCTTGTCTGTTTGTACTTCAGCCATTCGTGCCACGAATTCTTCAGGACTCATGTCTGGAGTCAAATCCATATGCAGCACATCATCATCATCACTTGCCTTCACTTCTGACTCAGGCACATCTACTCTCTGTTCAACATCTGTGGGCATGTAGGACATTGATCCAGCAGTGGTCTCTTCAATTTCAGCTATCAAGGCTTCTTCTTCTGACTGAGTTTTCCAGTCATATGAGCCATCCAACTGCTTTACCACTAAGGCTTTGGAAGCTAAAGTACTTCCCGAACCTTGTGTCCTATTTGCATCTACCTTAGGTCTTTGGCATTCCCTCGCGAAATGACCAATACCTTGACAGTTAAAGCATTTGACCTTGGTTTTATCAAACCCTGATCTATTGCCCAACACCTTTCTACCAGTTCTCTTGAGGAAATTTTTAACTTTTCTAGAGACTAATGCTAACATCTCTTGAAGTTCCAATTCCTCAACATAATCCGGATCGATCTGCTCATAATCCTCATCAAACAATACAGGATCATTAATTTTCCCTTCAATGTAGTTCTCATATGATGCCACAAAGGAAGCAAGAACAGACAGTTGCTGCTCTGCAGATTTCACACTCATAGGCATCTTCTGATGCTCTTGAGATGACTTCTCAGCATTCTTTACCTTTGTCTCAACACCAGAGGAGGAAATAACGCACAGATCTTCAGATATCATTTCTCCATTTCTACCTGTATTACCAACTAACAGTGCAGTGGTCGAACTAGAAGATGCAGTCGAAAGATTTGTTTTTCCATGATACAACCCAGGGTTCTGAACCTGATCAGAATCAGTATCTTTTGACTTCTTGGAGAACTCATAACCTTTTAGCTTGTCAATGACTTGCTCTAAGGTCATAGTAGCATATCTGGTTTCATTATCCGATATCATAAGCCCATACATTTCCCACTTAGAAGGCAAACCCTCAATAAACTTGTCGGTTTTATCAACTTCTTCTACAGTGATGTCATTGTATTCCAATTCACTTAACAGATGGTAGAATCGTGTAACATAAGCATCAAGACTTTCCCCTTTTAAAGCTTTAAACATAGTAAACTGCTTTTTAAGGAGCTTCTTCTTGCTAATTCTCATTTGTGGACTACCTTCACCTCTTTTCTCTAGAGCTTCCCAGAGCGTTCTAGCAGTATGAAAAGATTTCAGTTGATGAGCGATATCCTTAGGAAGACACATCTTAATGCACGAATGTGCTTTGTTTTCATTTTTGTATGCTTCCTTCTGTTCATCACTCATGTTCTGATAGGTAAGAGTCACAATGGCATTCTGAACAGTTTGAGTAGGTGCAGTGTATCCAGTCTTGATACACATCCAGATTGACAGATCATGGAATCTACAGTAAGATTCAAATCTGTCCTTCCAGTTGTAGTAATCCTCGATATTTAACAACTTATGTGGAGAATTTGATTTTCCCACCTCATGTTCCATTTCGATCATTTTACTTAAGTCAGACATCTTAAAAACGTAAGTTCAAACTGTTACGCGAAATCAGAAAATCTCAATTCGCAGAACTCAGTTCAACTTGCAATCTCAGCTCGACTCGCAGAACTCAGTTCAATTCGCAGAACTCGGTTCGCAAATCTCAGTTCGGATTGCAGTGATGTCAATTCGCAAGTGATCTCGGTTCGCAAGAGATCTCGGTTCGCAGAATAAAGTTCAACTCGCAGGTTCGATAGTTCGACTCGCAAGTTCGACTCGGCTCGCAAGTTCAACTCGGCTCGCAAGCTACGCTGGAACCCTAATCTCAACTCGCAAAACGGCTGTTAAACCCGAAAGCGAAAGTTTAAGGTTTTTTTACGACTGAAACTAGCGATTTCAACCGTAAACAAACCCTAAAATATCCAGAGAATGATTTTGATCGTTAATATTGCTATAATGCACGTAGAAACAACCCGAATCAAAACGCAATATCACTAAAACTCACGAATACACTCGTATTTAGCCCGAAAGCTCTGATACCAGATGTAAGTCCCTAGTTCTAGGATCGATAACTTCGTTATCTGTAGTATTAAGGTGCGGAATCCCTCAATACGGGGTTATCTTACTAATAACGAGTAAGTTCGTAATTGCGTTTAATATGACTTAACTTTATACGATAAATCGTCAAAGTCTAGCCATAGGTTATGTTTTCTCTGGACAGTTGAGTTCGCAGGAATGAATGAGAATGCCTAAAGATGTTCAAAAGTGTTGTTCTTCCAGAAAATTGTTTATATATATTGTCTCGGCTCGGCTCGCATGGGCCTGCGAGTTCAGCCCAACTCGCCTCGCTTAGCCCAAGCCCAGCTTAGCCATAACGAGTTCAGTTCTCATCTCGCAGCTCACCTTGCTGCGACCTGAGATCTCGACTCGCTTCGCAACAAACGTATAATATAAATACGTTATTTCGTCTATCTTTAATATGAATTATTAATAACAAAACGAATATGCATTTACAAATATAAACCAATATATCAATACAATCACAATTACACTAGTCATATTTCAAGCTAGATCTGTTGTCACAATCTATGTCCCAACATAATTGATAAGCATCAAATAGATAGTATATTTTATAGTAATTTATCCCTATATTTATATACATTTTAGTGCATTTATATGATTTTAGATACTTATTTTGTTAATATTTGCATAGATGTATTTTAAAGTGGAGATTGAAGAAAAGGAACGAAAACAAGGCAAAGATTGAAGAAAAAGAGGATTAAATGAAGACTCGAAGAAAATGTAGCTTAAACCTTGAAGAAATGAAGAAGATGGCTCAAAAGTGGATTGATAACATCAATTAAGTGTTTTAAATGAAGCTTGGATGAAAGAAGCGGAAATTCGATCAAAAGCTGAAGAAAAGTGTAAATGCTGAATTTTCTGCGCGCTGTTAGTATTTTGACCATAACTCTCTCATACGGAGTCCAAATGAGTTGATTCAACTTAGAGAATTTAGCTAACAAATAGGGCTACAACATATCAAAAATTCAGCCCATTTGGATAAAAACTCAACCACCGGTTGGGCCTTTCAACCGGCGGTTGGATCAAAAATCTGGAATATTCGAGAAACGAGGAGTTGCACTTGGAGATAAAGTACCCAACCGTCGGTTGGACCTTCCAACCGCTGGTTGGGACCGAATTTCAGCTATTATAAATAGAAAACAACTTCCAGCTTCGAAAGAGAACCCAATAACCTTAATAATTCGTATATTACGAATTATTAACCCCAAATTCGACTAGAAACACTTTCTAGGGGTTTTAGGAGCAATTTAGAGTCGCGGGTTCGCAAGGGTTTGTCTACGATCAAGCGTACGGAGCATGGTTCATGGTTTTGGTTTGCGTATCTTATTCTTTATTTAATTTTGAATATGTTTTATTATTGAATATTGATTATGATTATGTTTAACTTAATTATGAACTAATATTTATTGTATTTGCTTAGATTTATATTATTGTTGGAACTATATTATTGAATATTATTAGGCAAGAATTCTGTGTTATATTATGTTAATGATCATAATTAACTGATTTATAGATAAACTTTATTAATCTTTTGGGTTTTAAATTAATTGATTATGTTTCATTAAATGTTAAGTAGCATTGTAATTCAACCGACCCTAGAATTGTATCAATAATATGTTGATAGGTCTTAATAAATAGTAATACTTTACATAACCTTTGACTGTATTGCTATATGAAAATTATCTTAACCTTTGTGGTTTTCTACATTAGTAAATCACAATAATAATAACCAACAATAAATAATCTAAGTAAATACATATTTATCTCTAATTGTTTACTATCCTTAGTTAATTGTTTTCTATTGAATTGGTTATAATTTAGTATTCTTAAATATGTTCATACAGAACTAAAACGTATCCCCCTTATCTGTATATTGTATATTTCAATTGAATTATAAATTCTATTTTATTTATAACCACCATTCCCAGTGTTCGACTCGGACTTACATAAAAGCTATACGAACGGGTTATTCTTGTCTGGCTTGTGTGATATTATTATTTAAGTATTTCCATTTATTAAAACTTGTTATTTTAAACTCTAATCACACGACGTCAGAAGTATACTCCATTATTAAACTTAGGATATGTTTTATTATTCAAAGCTTGATGATTTAATTATATCCTAAGTTTATTATTGGCGAATGTGACATAACTGACGTCGTATGAAGTATACTCCATTATTAAACTTAGGATAAGTTGTTTATTCAAAAATTGATGATTTAATTATATCTTAAGTTTATTATTGGCGAACGTGACATAACTAACGGCGTATGAAGTATACTCCATTATTAAACTTAGGATAAGTTGTATTATTCAAAAATTGATGATTTAATTATATCCTAAGTTTATTATTGGCGTATATGACATAACTAATGGCGTATGAAGTATACTTCATTATTTAACTTAGGATAAGTTGTATTATTCAAAAAATGATGATTTAATTATATCCTAAGTTTATTATTGGCGTATGTGACATAACTGACGGCATATGAAGTATACTCCATTATTAAAC
This sequence comes from Pseudognaphalium luteoalbum, assembly GCA_963422505.1. NCBI lineage: Eukaryota > Viridiplantae > Streptophyta > Magnoliopsida > Asterales > Asteraceae > Pseudognaphalium > Pseudognaphalium luteoalbum. Next base: position 22,029,380 of record OY730196.1, on the reverse strand, counting down.
TTAGGATAAGATGTATAATTAAAAAAATGATGGTTTAATTATATCCTAAGTTTATTATTGGCATAGGCCACATAACTGATAGCATATGAAGTATACTCCATTATTAAACTTAGGATAAGTTGTATTATTCAAAAAATGATGATTTAATTATATCCTAAGTTTATTATTGGCGTATGTGACATAACTGATGGCACATGAAGTATACTCCATCATTAAACTTAGGTTAAGTTTTATTAATCAAAAAATGATGTTTTAATTATATCCTAAGTTTATTATTGGCGAATGTGACATAACTAACGGCGTATGAGGTATACTCCATGATTAAACTTAGGATAAGTTATATTATTCAAAAAATGATGATTTAATTATATCCTAAATTTATTATTGGCGAATGTGATATAACTGACGGCGTATGAAGTATACTCCATTATTAAACTCATCATAAGTTGTATTATTCAAAAAATGATGATTTACATATATGCTAAGTTTGTTATTGGCGAATGTTACATAATTGATGGTGTATAAAGTATACTCCATTATTAAACTTAGGATAAGTTGTATTATTCAAAAATTGATAATTTAATTATATCTTAAGTTTATTATTGGCATATGTGACATAACTGACGGCGTACGAAGTATACTCCATTATTAAAATTTGGGTAAGTTGTATTATTCAAAAATTGATGATTTAATTATATCCTAAGTTTATTATTGGCGAATGTGACATAACTGACGGCGTATGAAGTATACTCCATTATTAAGCTTAGGATAAGTTGTTTATTCAAAAATTGATGATTTAAGTATATCTTAAGTTTATTATTGGCGAATGTGACATAACTGACGGCGTATGAAGTATACTCCATTATTAAACTTACGATAAGTTGTATTTTTCAAAAATTGATGATTTAATTATATCCTAAGTTTATTATTGGCGTATGTGACATAACTGATGGCGTATGAAGTATAGTCCAATATTTAAGTTAGGATAAGTTGTATTATTAAAAAAGAATGATGATTTAATTATATCCTAAGTTTATTATTGGCATTATTTGTGTAAGTATACTCCATTATTAAACTTAGGATAAGTTTATATCATAATTTTTTTAATAATACAACTTATCCTAAGTTATATAATTAATTATATATACACATATAATGCCAATAATAAACTTAGGATATAATTAAATAATCATTTTTGCGATAATACAACTTATCCTAAGTTTAATAATGGAGTATAATTCATACACACACACACACACACACACACACACACATATATATATATATATATATATATCATATATCATAATTTAAAGAGAAGTCTAATGAAACTAAAACAGTAAAAAAACCTGCTTCAGCCTAGATCCGAACACATGTTTAATTGGTAGACGCCATATAGTTTTACAAAACTCACGAAAACTACTCCAGCACAAAGCCTTTTTGTTCATTTTTCTGTAACGTATTCATTCTAAATTGTATGAAGGTTTCCTATATATAATTCCTCTAATTTACTTAATTAAGCGGTTATTTTAAATTTCAAACCCTAATTATTTACAAAACACGACGTACACAACTAATCTAATATTCAAACCCCCCATTGGACAAGTCTTGATGGGGAACAAATAGGATGAACAGAGCTTATAGAGATGGAGTAACACCATTTATTGATTACGAAATAGACAACTTGAAGAAGATGACTAACATCGACCCACAAGGTAATAAACAACATGTTGAAATCCCATGTCCATGTACCAAATGTTTAAACCATGTAGTGTGTAAAGTGGAGGAAGTGCATTTCCATTTATTCTGTCATGACATTGATCTAAACTACACAAAGTGGACTAAACATGGAGAAAAGGATGAGCCATCATTAAGTGATGTGGAACATCACAATGGTACAACAGATTTTGTTGACACCCAAATGAATTTTGATTCAGATTTTCCAACAGATGCCCCGGAAACAGTGGAAATGGTTAATGCTGCAAAAGATAATTTTGATGATGAGGATCTGGATGACCAAGTCAAGTTTTAAGGACTACTATTAGACGCAGAGAAGCCACTTTACAAATGATGTCCTAACTTCACAAAGTTGTCAGCAACTATTGAACTACTCAACTTGAAAAGTAAGTATGGATGTTCTGATAAGTTCTTTACTGAACTACTAGGATTGTTAAAAAAGATGCTACCTGATGGTAACGAACTGCCGGAAAAAACTTATAAGGCAAAAAAAATTATGAAATTGATGGGGTCAGGATACAAAAAGATAGATGCATGTATAAATAACTTCCTTCTTTACTGGAAGGAGGATGAGGAATCGACTATGTGTCGAACTTGTGGGACATCAAGATGGAAGCTGGATAAAAAGAAAAATACAGTGAAAGACAAAATTCCAGCAAAGATAATGTGGTATTTTCCAATAATACCAAGAATGAAATGACTCTTTAGGATACAAATTATTTCATAAGATTTAAGATGGCACGCGACAAGGAGGGTAACAGATGGTGTGTTAAGTCACCCCGCATATTCACATGCATGGCGTACCATAGATATAGAATTCCCCGAAGTTTCTAAAGATCCAAGAAATCTAAGGCTAGGAATATCGATTGATGGGGTTGAAGTCAACAGAGAAAATAGGCATCACAGTGTATGGCCAATTTTCATTGTCATTTACAACCTTCCTCCATGGTTGTGTATGAAAAGAAAGTTTAAAATGATTTCTTTGTTGATACCTGGATACCCGAGAAATGATATCAATGTTTTTTTGGAACCGTTGATTGATGATCTGCAAACCTTATTCGAGAAAGGGGATGATACATATGATGCTTCCACAAATTTTTTTTTTAATCTACGTGCGTTAGTACTATGGATAATTAATTATTACCCTGTACTTGGTACTTTATGTGGCTGCCCAACCAGTGGATACAAAGGTTGTGTAGCATGTGGGAAAGAAACAAATTGTGTTAGACTTCATGCATCATCCAAGCAGAGTTATGTTGGTCACAAAAGATATCTACCATATACACACGCGTTAAGAAAGCAAAAGAAGGCGTTTAATTGAAAATAAGAATTCCGCCCGTCTCCAATTCCAATGACTGGGGAAGAAATGTACAATGAGGTAAAACAATTGAATGTAAGTGGGGAAGGGTAAAACGAAAAAACAATAAGGCATCAGAAAACCAGAAAGATGCAAGAGGCATAGGTGGGAAGATCCAAAAGCACAAAAGGAAAAGAGGAAAGGAAGATGGTAGTTCGAGCCAGCTAAATGAACAAGATGGTGCGTACCGGAAGAAATTCAACATTTGGTATCAAAAGCTTAAGTATTAGAAGCATAGTGAAGTTCAACATTGTATTGATTTCATGCATATAGAAAAAAATGTTGGTGAGAGTCTAGTCGGAACTTTTCTAAATGTTCAAGGAAAGACAAAAGATGGAGAGAATGCTCGATTAGATCAGGAAGAATTGGGGATAGATAAACCATAGTTGTTTGCTAGGAAAGATGGAGACAAAATAATACTACCTCCAGCAGGATACACATTAACAAATGCTGAAAAAGATATCTTTTGTCAAACTTTATACAACATCAGGGAACCACAAGGTTATTATTCAAATTTCTCATCTTTAGTCACCGTAAAAGACAGGAAGCTCATTGGCCTTAAATCACATGAATATCACATACTAATGCAAGAGTTTTTTCCCATTGCAATACGGTCAATTGTGCACCAACCCACACGATATGCTATCATCAGGTTTTGCTTTTTCTTTTTAAATCGATTTGTAGAAAAGAAATCGTATTAGATGAACTATTTAAGATGCAAGAAGAACTTTGTGTCACACTCTGCCTACTCAAAAAGTTCATTCGTCATTCATTTTTTGATATTATGATCCATTTGACTGTGCACATAACTAGGGAGGTAGAATTATGTGGTCCGGTATGCTTTCGTTGGATGTATCCCTTCGAATATTGTATGAAGGTTATTAAAGGACATGTGTGAAATAGAAATAAACAAGAGGGATGCATTGCTGAGGAGACTATTGCAGAAGAAACAATAGAGTTTTTAGGCGAATATAAAAAGTCCATGAAAAGTATTGGTATCCCACGTGATAAACATGAAATGAAATTGATGAAAAAAATGAGGACGGAAAGCCACTGTCGGCCGGCAAATCCAGTGAAGTTTCTGCAGAACTCCTTCAGAAAGCACATTTGTATGTAATACAGAATACAAATGAAATTGTACCATATATCGAGTAAGTATTACTAAAAGATGTCTATTTCGTTACTTAAAATGTTGCAACAAACATAATAATCAAACACCTTGTTTCATACGACACAAGCAGGTTTTGGAAACACAAAACCCGGGTAAGTGAAAAGCATTGCAATGAGCATAGTATAATTTTTGTTATCTGGTTACGCGAAGAGGTAATTAATTATTTTTTGTAACTATTTGTTTGTTATTCTTTCAATTTGAAGCTTATACATATATATATATATATATATATATATATACACTCTTGTAATGATATTCAGGTTGAGAGAGAATTAGCGATCTCTAAAGAAAGTGTATCAAGAACCGTAAGATGGATTTCATATGGACCACGCACCACCATAGTGCAATACAGTGCATATAACATCAATGGGTATACATTTCGTACTAAATGTAGTGATGGCAACGTTTACCAAAACAGTGGGGTTAGTGTTGTTAATGAAGATATGCACATATCCAAAGGAGTAGCAACCACAAGACGCAAATTGTATTATGGGGTTTTGCAAGAGATATGGGTACTAGATTACCGTTTCAAGCAACTCCCTCTTTTCAAATGTGATTGGGTTAACCATCAGGCTGGTGCGATCAAACGTGATACTACGCTTGGTTATACATTGGTTGACCTGAATTGTTAAACCAAGATCTATCTAATAAACTTATTAGATAAACACAGTTTTGAATGATTACTAAGAAGTTTGCGGAATAACACTTAGTAATACAATGAAGATCAATAACAATAAATCAACAACAGAATAATAAAAAGCTTCAATCTTATTAATGATATAAGACGAATACACTGAGTTGTATTAGGGTTACAAAACCTTGAAGCTGCGCAAAAACTCATAACCTAATCTAGGTTAAGGATCTCTATTTATAACACATAGAGTCCTGCTAAACAATCTCCTATAATTATGGAAGCAGTTACAATCCATAATTATTCAAACTCTAACTTCCCTCCTATTCTAGATATAAACAGTGTTAACTACCACAACTATACAAACAGTGGTAATTTCTATAACAGTGTTAACACTTGTACAATTTACTAGACTAATATACCAACAATGGTAACTAGCCTAAGCAGTGTTAACTGTTGTAAACAAGCTAACAGTGATAACACCAACAGTTGAAACTATTACTAACAGTTGTAACTCTTGTCTTCAATCTTCAATAGCAGTTGATCTTCTACTAACAGTGGTAACCACTTCACCAACAGTGGTAATCCATGAAGACTTCAACTAACAGTTTTAACTAGTGAAGACAGTGGTAACCAACAGACTAACAGTTGTAATACCAGTAGTAACAATAACACTAACAGTGTTAATACCTTGTGCATTCTTCAACAACATTAGTAACAACAGAAATCTTATTTCCCAACAATCTCCGCCTAAACTTAATCTGTCCCCAATAGTATTAAGTTTCTCTTGATTCTTCAAGTTGACTTCTTTTCAAACTCTTTCAAAACAACTATTTTTGATCTCTGTGTCTTCTCTCATACTCTTCTTTCTTATGAATCTGATTCAAGATCATATATACCAAATTCTCTGCTAAATCATTGTTGAATGAAACAGATAACTTAGCATGCCTTAAGCTTCTTAACAAACTCATACTCATATCATATTCTCTGTCAGTGAGCATCCAAATCATAGTAGCATCATCAAAAATAACTTGATGAACACCTGGATTGCTGAGATAGATCCACTGCTTTACATTTCTGAAGGTATTGAACTCAAACCTGAATCTTTCTGGCTCATATATCATTGAAATCCCAGACCATACACCCAATTCATAAACACTATCAAACTTCTTGGTGCTTAGTCCTTTCTCAGATCCAATCTCATATAATCTGTTCAAGTCTTCTCTAACAATCACCCTGATCAACTCTTTAAATGACCTCCAATATGAGACAGAAGTATCTGCCCTTTCAACTCTAATTTTCTCACATTTAATTGGAATTGAAAATTTTACAACAGACCAATCAATGATTCCAGGAGAGTTATCAGGTGGAAGATGTACCTGTAAAGGTTGCACCACAATCAAATCATCCAAATTCAACTTATTCTTAGGCAGATCAGGGATTGATGCAAGTTCTTGTCTCCTCTTCTGTTTAAGCTCAGTACTTATTCTTTCCCTTTCCTTTTCATCTTCTATCTTTTTATCAAATTTTTCTTTCTTTTTCTTTTCTCTTTCTGCTTTTTCTTTGGCTTTCTTATCTTCTTCTGCTCTCTTAGCAGCCTCAGGGTTTAGAAATGTATCCCTATCCCAGATTCTTTGTAGATTCTCAAGAGACATGGCATTAAGTCTTGCAGTTGAAATATTACCACCTCTTAACTTCAAAATCAGATTTCTTTTCTGTTGAGCCTTTGTCAATGGTTTATTCCTTTTAGCAGCAGCTTTGGCAGCTCTAGTCTTTTTCATTTCTTCTGCCTTCTTTTCTTAAGCTGTTCCACCAGATATTCAATATCATCTTGTTTTTGCTCTCTCAGCTGTGCTTCATCCCACTCATCAACCTGTTCCTTAGTCATTTTCACAAATTTACCAGGTTCTATCTCAACATCAATCATTTCCTCTGCTAGCACATCTGCATTTATCTCAGCAAATAACCTCTGTGCATATTCATCATCATTCATTGTAGCTTCAGGAGGCATGGTTTTCTGCTTTTTCAATTTTGGCTCTTCCTCCAAGATACCCTTACCTTTATCCTTAGGGTCAATTTTGGGCATAGCTTATGCAGCAACAGGTGCAGTAGTAGGTTCTCTAATCTGAACTGGAGGTAAGGTGGTGGTTTTATGCTTCTTAGCTTTGACAGACTGCACAGGAATTGATTTCTGCCTTTTAGCCTGTGGAGTCTTTTCTTTCTCTTGTTGTTTCTCACCTTCAGGATTTTCATTGACCTTCTCAGTTTCTTGATGAATTGGTGTTTACATCTCTATATCCTCATCAATGTGATCACCAACACCATCATCATTCTGTTCATCATCACCCTTCTTACCATCATCTTTCTTTTCCTCATCACCTTTATTTGTCCAATATTTCTCCCCCTTTTTGAAAGCATTCTCTGCAGAGTCACCTTCAACCACCACATACTTCTTCCCTTCTTTCAAAACCTTAACAACAATATACTCCAGTTGAGCAACCCTCTGCTGTAAATTTGCAATCTGTTCATCCTTCTTTTTATTGTTTCTCCTTTCCACCCTAAACTTCTCCCACACATAGTCTATCATTCTTGTCAATTCCAGGTTAGTTCTAGCCTCATCACCATCAGAATGTGACTTCCTAGGTGAATCATTGACAGGTGCATCAAAACCTGTATCATACCTAGTATGATCAACAGATTCCCCTTGGTTATTGGTACTGGGACCACCAAAATCATCTACAGGAGTAGAATCATGTTTTGGTGTTGCCTCTGCTTGGGTCTTACTGATGTTACTTCTGTCCTGCTCTGCCAGTGGGCTAGAAGCAGTAGAAGCAGCCCTTACAGAATGGTCACCCCTCTCCTTATGGACCACATGCTGCTCATGACCCCTGTCATTGGACTGAGATGACTGAGCAGCATGATCCTCAGTCACCTGTTGTGTAGCCCTTTTGGCTTTTCTGGTGTAAGTTGTAGTGAATCTGTTCCCTTGTTGTTCATTGTTACCCCCAGATGTTGTGGGATAAGAAGGAATGGGTTGTTCCATTCTTTCAACAACTGGTTCAGCTTCTGTTGGTGGTACAGATGCTGTGGTGGAGGGTGCAGGAAGCATTGTTGGAAACAATGTTGTTACCCTCCCAGAAAACATAACACCTTTGATAGAGGTATCTCTCTTCATATTCGAAAATACTTTTGGTTTAAAAGAAGAGATACCTATTATCTTATCCAAGGCTGGCAAATCAGATATTTGTTCATTTAGAAAACATTGCACAAACCTTGGATACATTAAAAATTTAATTTTAGCATACCAGCAAAAATAAAGTTGGAAAAATTAAAGTTTTGACCAGTAGCTAAGCATACCAATGCATATGCTACATTACTGCTAAATTGTTCAAAAGATGAACGTTTGGATGATAAGCAGTGCAGTAATGTATGGATTAGAAATCTCCATTGGTATGAAAACATAGTTTTCTGAAAAACATGCCCACCCAAGTTCCCCTCATATCCCATTCGTTGTAAATTAAAGTATAAAGCTTCATCAGAAATTGAAGTTATACCTTCTTCATCCTGAAGATGAAGAGAAGAACGAATGGATGCTTCAGAAATAACCACTTGGTGCCCAGCAACTGTAGAAACAATTTTTGGAACACCTGCTTCTTCCTCAATCTTTGCTTTAACCCAGAATTCATTAGATCATATGAAATTCTGGGTGCAACAGTAAGCGCATGGTGAATGGTAGAATTACGCAGAAAATCAATGATTTCTACGTAATCATTGGCTATTGAGGGTTTTACCAGATAGGCAATCATGTTATGATCCTTGCCTAAAGCGAGTTGAGGTGTGATTGATGAAGAAGAAGCCATGAAGAATTTGTGTATGATTTGCGATAGCAGTGGTTATAGGGTTTATGAAATCAGTGGTTATGAAAGCGTAAAAGAAAATGTACAAGTGTTGGAGGTATTTATACTGTTAGTTTCAATGACCTAATTTGAACACTAACAGTGGAAACCATTTTAAAACAGTGGAAACAATAAGAACTAACAATATTATACATGTAAATAATACTAACTTTGGTACACTTAGTGAATGGAAATAACCCCTGACCAAAGGAATTATTACTCAACACTAGTGACTGCATTAGTATTACAATCTTTATTTTATTTTTTTTTAATAGAAAGAACAGAAAGATAAACACTGATAGTGAAATTTCAACTTGATAGTATAAACAGTGATAACTGATTATACTAACAGTGTTAAGATTTACACTAACAGTGGACATAGTGGAAACAGTGGAAACTGTTTACACTAACAGTTATAACTGAATAGTGAAAACAGTGGAAACTGTTTACACTAACAGTTATAATTGTTTCTGCTGACAGTGATAACCTACAAAGAGTTAGTTCAACACAAACAGTGATAACAATAGAACTAACAGTGAAAACAAAATAACTAACAGTGAAAATAAAATAACTAACACATACAGTGGTAATTGAATAATAACAGTGATAATTAGGAAAGCCAAACAGTTGTAAGACTATTATCACTGTTAGTATCAATTACAACTACCAGCATCTAATCCTTAAGCATTATAGAGATGTTTTATAAAATAGTTATGGAAAAACAACTTAAAGAGATTTAATCAGGCCAATACTTGTAATCAGAAATGTAAATCTGCCCACATCAAAGGCTTTGGTGAACAGATCTGCAAGTTGATTGTCAGTATGGACTTTTATAATCTGAATAAGTCGTTTTTCATTACAATCTCTGATAAAATGATAACGAATCTCTATATGCTTAGTTTTAGAATGTTTAACAGGATTATTGATGATGCTGATAGCAGAAGTATTATCAATATAAATAGGAGTATGTAAGAAAGTTAAACCATAATCAAGCATCTGATTCTGAATCCATAAGACTTGAGCACAGCAACTTGCAGCAGCTACATACTCAGCTTCAGCAGTAGATGTTGATACAGTTGTCTGTTTCTTGCATTGCCATGAGATTAACCTTTCTCCTAGAAATTGACATCCTCCTGATGTTGACTTTCTGTCCATGCTAGCTCCCCCATAGTCACTATCTGAATATGCTTTTAGGTCAAAAGAGGAATCTTTTGGATACCAAAGACCTAGATCAGATTGTCCTTTTAAGTATCTAAAGATTCTCTTGACAGCATACAGATGTGATTGTTTTGGACAGGTTTGAAATCTGGCACAGATACAAACAGTAAACATTATATCTGGCCTAGAAGAAGTTAATACATCAATGATCCAATCATTGATCTGTACAGATGTACATCAACTTCCTCCCCCTCAGGGTCTGCAGATAGTGGCTTGTGTGTCTCCATTGGTGTACTAGCCACTTTTGATTCAGAATATCCAAATTTAGTAAGTATGTCTTTGACATATTTACTCTGATTTATGAAAGTACCATCTGAACTCTGCTTGACTTGAAGTCCCAAAAAGAAAGTGAGTTCCCCCATTGAACTCATCTGGAACTTTTGATGCATTAATTTTTCAAACTCCTTGCACATATCATCATTTGTAGACCCAAAAATGATGTCATCAACATAAACTTGCACCAGTAAAATATCACTTTGATTCCTTTTGGTGAACAGAGTCTTATCAATAGTGCCTCTTTTGAACCCATTCTCTAATAGATACACATATAAAGTCTCATACCAAGCCCTGGGGGCTTGATGCAGTCCATATAATGCCTTATCCAATCTGCAAACTCTATCAGGATAGCTAGGATCTTCAAATCCAGGTGGTTGACACATACACACCTCATCATCAATCATGCCATACAGAAAAGCACTTTTGACATCCATTTGATAGACTGTGAAACCTTTAAATGTAGCATATGCTAGGAATAGTCTAATGGCTTCTATCCTTGCAACAGGAGCAAAGACATCATCATAATCAATCCCTTCTTCCTGTGTATAACCTTGTGCCACCAGCCTTGCCTTATTCTTGATTACAATCCCTCTTTCATCCTTCTTGTTCTTGAAGATCCATTTGGTGCCAATTGCCCTTTTTCCCTTTGGCAGATCTACTAGTGTCCACACATTCTGAATATTGAACTGTAACAACTCCTCTTGTATTGCCTCAATCCAACTAGGGTGTTTAAGAGCTTCTACTACCTTTTTAGGTTCTACTTGAGAAAGAAAACACACATATAGAGATGTATGTATTTCTTCTTCAGTTACAGTAGTTTGCTGTCTTGTTTGTACACCACTGTTAACATCCCCAATCACCTGTTCCAGAGGATGATTTTTGTTCACATGAAAATTAGATGTTGATGTCTCTGGAATGATTTCCTCCAAATTGGTAAGATTACCATTCTGCTCTGAACTTTCATTGGAAGGTGTTTCAATTTGTTCTGAATCCTCCATAATCTGAGATGATGTTTCTGGTGGTTCTTCTGTCTCCAAATGCTGTGATGACTGTGGCAGATCAGAAGAAAATACCTCTGGAGGATCAGGAGTCCAGATTGGAAAGATAATGTACTCCAAAGACTCTTTATTCTTTTCTGAGGACATATCTGATGTAGCCTCACAAACTCTATCTGCTTTACTTGATGTGGTACCTGTGCATGTACCTGTACTAGGATTGACAGTTGTATATCTAAAAGCACTGTTAAGAGCATCAATATCAAACAAAGACTTAGGACCTATTCCATCAGGATTAATGATATTCTCATTAAAAGTGACATTCATTGATTCTTCTATGACTCTGGTCCTTTGATTGAAAACCCTATATGCTTTACTCTGAATAGAATATCCTACAAATACACCCTCATCTGCTTTGCTTTCAAACTTTCCTAGGTGATCTTTGGTATTCAAAATAGTACAAGGACATCCAAAGGATTTTAAGAAACTAACCAGTGGTTTGTTCTTAAACAACAACTCATATGGGGTTTTGAAATAAGGCTTAATTATAGTTACCCTATTCTGAACATAACAAGCTGTGCTAACTGCTTCTGCCCAAAAAGACATAGGTAGTTTTGCATCAGCTAGCATGGTTCTTGCAGCCTCAATTAGTGTCCTATTCCTTCTTTCAGCAACTCCATTCTGTTGAGGAGTTCTAGGAGCACTAAACTCTCTCTCTTAATGCCTTTTTCATCACAGAATTTATCCATCTCATAATTTTTAAAATCTGTTCCATTATCACTCCTGATGATTTTAACTCTTTTATCTAATTGGTTCTCAATCTTAGTTATAAATGATCTAAGTATTTCACCTGTCTCATCTTTTGTTCTAAGAAAGAAAACCCATGTAAATCTGGTATAATCATCAATTACAACAAGGCAATAAGATCTTTTTCCCATACTACTTATACTTGTTGGTCCAAATAACTCCATATGCCATAAGTATAGAGGAGTACAGTTTGAATTCACTGCTTTGGACTTAAAAGAAGTTTTGTGTTGCTTCCCCTTTAGACAAGAAACACAATGATCATCACATGAATAGACCTTCTCAGGTAAACCCCTAACAAGCTTGTTTTTGACAAGTTTATTAATGGTTTTGTAATTCATGTGACACATCCTTCTATGCCACAAAGTAGACTCATTTAAATTTGCTTTAGAAATCAGGCAATTTAAATCAGGTTGAGGTGCCATGTTTGCTAAGTCACACTTATAGACATTATCTTGCCTAGGAATTCTCATTAAAATCATATTTTCTGGAATTTTGAACTCCTTAGACAGAATAAGACATTTAGTGTCAGTAAAATGAACAGGGTTCTTTTTATCTGTGATTTGACTCACACTTAGCAAATTGTACCTCAACTGTTCCACATAATAAACATTTTCAAAGCTTAACTTGGCACTTTGAACAACTCCTTTGCCTGTGATCCTTCCACCTTTTGGATTGCTTCCAAATGCTACATATCCACCATCAAATGATTTGAAGTTCTGTAGCTTTTCCTTATCTCCAGTTATGTGCCTTGAGCAGCCACTGTCGATATGCCATAAACTTCTTGGCTTGCCCTGCACACAAACAAACACAGAGAAAATTAATTTCTCTTGGGAACCCAAACCAATTTGGCTTTGGGTTTCCCTGATGCATCAAGGTAATCAACTTTCTTGAAGATTATTGATTTTGATGCATTGTTAGATTTTGAAAATCTGGGAACATTTGATTGAAAAGGTGTCCAAATCCAACTAATTTTAGACTTAACAGTGGGTTTTGGTCTAACAGTGTTAACTGAAGGTCCAAAGTTATGTCTAACAGTGTTAAACCTGTTATAACTATTATTATGTCTAACAGTGGTAAAATAATTAACACTGTTAGTATTCCTTACAGTGTTATTTACTCTACCAGTGGAAACTGTTGAATTAACAGTGTTAACAGTTTTAAAAGGTTTACCACTGTTTGCTTTAACTCCTTTTTTCACTGTTTTAGTCTTTAAACTGTTGGCTAAATCTTTAGCTTTTGTTCCTGCAGTGGAAACCTTTGCAGCAGCCATAGCTTGATTTGCCCTATAATTCATCTTTCTAGCAGCAGTTGTATGATTAACTTTAGATTTAAAATTTTGTTTGTTAACCATATTAGCTGCTGTCCATGGCTTTTTCACATTCTTTTGATATGTTTTTGGATTATGAAAACACTCATGTTGAAGAAGATTATTTCTGCCACATATAAGGCATAACTTTTCTTTAATCACAGTTATATTATTCCCCAGTTTTTGAGTCACCATTTGGTTCTAATTCCTTTGGTTACCTCTGGGAATATGTTTTTGAAAAATTTTTGGGATTTAGAAAAGCTATCCTTACACTTGCACTTATCACATGTATTCACATCAGTTGTATGATTCACAGAAACAGTTGTTTTCACAGCATTCCTAACCTTCCTTTGAAAATTCCTAGGTGTGTTAGGTGTGATTTTCTCATGTTTTTCATGATGTTTTTCCTTCTCTTCAAACATTTTCTTACCCTCTTCTAGTTTATTAACTTTTAGTTCTGTAACTAGACCAGTAATACTATTGCTGCTTTCACAAGATGATTTATCAGATTTATTGAACACATTAACATTACATTCAGATGTATCACACTCTTCATCATCTTCCTCAGTCCACTCATGAATTTCAACTTCATTAATGTTTACATCTTCTTTTAAACTGTTAACTGGGTCAACCTTTTTAACATCATCATTTAATCCTTCTTTAAGTAAATTTAAATCAAATTCAGTTTTTGAAGGAAAATAGTTGTTGTTATAAGGAGGAGGTACATTATTGTATCCTAACCCAGTCTTGAGTTTATCATGAATCTGAGAATTGATAAGTTTATTTACACTTGATGCATTTTCTAAGTTACTTACATTAAGTCTTATGCTATCTCTTTCACATGTGACCTCAGCAAGTTTCTTAGTTAATAATTCTACTTTATCTTTAAAAGTGTCTCTCTCCCACCTAGCATACTCAATATCATATTTAAACTGTGTTGCATTATCTTCAAATGCCTGAATCTGTTTTTCAAGATTTTCTATTACAGAGATTGTGTGTCTACTTTTGATTTCACACTGTTTTAGCTCATCGCACACTTTCTGGTTATGATCTCTATAATGTTTCACAGTTTGTTTACACACAGTTGAGCACAATTTTATTTGTACCTCATAAGGAATTTCAGATTGCTTGTCAGATTCTGCTGTTGCCATGAAGCATTGATTCTTCACTTCTTGCTCTTCCTGATCACTCCAATCCCATCCACATCCATCAACAGATACCAGTGCATTTGATGAAGCATCTTGAATTGGCACATTCTTAGTCTGACCAACATTTCCTCCACTTCTCTGGACAGTTCCTCTCTCATTCTGATCAACCTTAGGACTTCTGCACTCCCTAGCAAAATGTCCCATCTTGTGACAGTTGAAACATTCAACTTTGCTTTTATCAAACCAGCTTGCATCACTCCTCTTCTGTGCAAAGTTATTCCTACCAGTTCTTTGCATAAACCTTTTTGCTCTTTGTGTGATTAAAGCAATCTGGAGTTTGATATCCATCTCTTCTAGATCATCTCCTTCAAACTGATCTAGATCTTCATTAGTAAGTGATGAATTCACATTACTAGCAAAGAAAGATTCTAAGACTTGATCATTAGAATGATTAGTAATAGATCCACTTCCTCTAGTCCCATAGGATGACCCTTTCTGACTTGATTCAGCCTTTGATCCAGACCCTGCCATAGACATAAAAGATGAATTATTGTTGTTGCTCCCATATCCCACCTTCTTGATCTCTACCTCAGCTTCAAAATTCCTCAAATCATTGAATATATCTTCTAATTCCTTTGCTTCCAGATCTGTACTCTGCCTCAAACCAACAGTATACATGGTCCATTCATCACCCAAGGACCTCAAAAACTTCCTGTTCAAATCATCTTTGTCAATTTTCACTTGATTATTTTCCAGATCTCCTACAAGCTTTGAAAACCTATCAAAGGTTTGAGTCAGAGTTTCTGACTTTGCAGAATTAAAGTTCTCATATTGTTGTTTCAATAGAGATCTTTTATTCTTTTTGGTGTTATCATTACCACCAAATCTCTTCTCTATTGCTTCCATTAAAACTTTAGCATCTTGACATGCTTCAAAACGCCTTTGATATTCATTAGGAATAGATAACAATAGAGTACTCAAAGCTTTGTACTCTATAGATCTGACTTTTCTTTCTGCCTCAGATGTTGGTGGTGATCTTGGCTGTGGAACACCATCACTGTTGAGGGTCACTGGAGGACCATTAACCACTACTTCCCACATCTGATAATCTGTGAGAAGCATATATTGTCTGATTCTGTTTTTCCACAGATCAAACTCATCAGGTCTAAGCATTGGGATCTTAGTGACCTGAATTCCTTCACTACCTTCTGCCATTGCTTTGATTTATTGATTATAAAAATGATCAATAAAACAGTGAAAATGATCTTCCTGGATTCAAAACTAAAACCCGCTCTGATACCACTTGTTAAACCAAGATCTATCTAATAAACTTATTAGATAAACACAGTTTTGAATGATTACTAAGAAGTTTGCGGAATAACACTTAGTAATACAATGAAGATCAATAACAATAAATCAACAACAGAATAATAAAAAGCTTCAATCTTATTAATGATATAAGACGAATACACTGAGTTGTATTAGGGTTACAAAACCTTGAAGCTGCGCAAAAACTCATAACCTAATCTAGGTTAAGGATCTCTATTTATAACACATAGAGTCCTGCTAAACAATCTCCTATAATTATGGAAGCAGTTACAATCCATAATTATTCAAACTCTAACTTCCCTCCTATTCTAGATATAAACAGTGTTAACTACCACAACTATACAAACAGTGGTAATTTCTATAACAGTGTTAACACTTGTACAATTTACTAGACTAATATACCAACAATGGTAACTAGCCTAAGCAGTGTTAACTGTTGTAAACAAGCTAACAGTGATAACACCAACAGTTGAAACTATTACTAACAGTTGTAACTCTTGTCTTCAATCTTCAATAGCAGTTGATCTTCTACTAACAGTGGTAACCACTTCACCAACAGTGGTAATCCATGAAGACTTCAACTAACAGTTTTAACTAGTGAAGACAGTGGTAACCAACAGACTAACAGTTGTAATACCAGTAGTAACAATAACACTAACAGTGTTAATACCTTGTGCATTCTTCAACAACATTAGTAACAACAGAAATCTTATTTCCCAACATGAATAATTTAGGCCACAAGGTTGATCCGTTCATATTAGCTTCACAAGCACGACATGTGTTTTATATGAAAGACCCGCTATATAGAAATTTGTCTATTGTCTTGAACACACCTCCCAAGAATTACATAGATACATATGATGAAATCGATGAGGAATTTAGTACCATCATTCACCCGCACAATGATAACATTTTTCCACGTGTGGATGCACGTGACTTGGGTAATGAATCACGAGATGATTACTATCGAACCAACTGTGGAGGTATTGTTATACCAAAATCCAAGTGATCGCACCATGTCATGCTGGAACACTAGCTATATTGTAATACATTAGCCTTGTAAATTACCTTTTAATTATTTTATTGAACGATTATTTGTATCTTAATTTCTATGACTTCCACATTTTATTTTATAGTACAATGTCATTTATTATAGTATATTAACCTTGTAAATTACATCATAAATAGTTAGCATATATAAATTAAATGTCATATATAACAATAATTTTACATTAATGACTTTAATATGAAAAAAAAAGCTGAGAGTGGGATTCGAACTTGGAACCCACCCCCACTCCAGCTACAAAGAAACATGTTAACCAAGTGAGCTAAATGTTAGTTCTGTTTAGAAACCAAAAACTTATTATATAACTATGAATGGTAGCTTTTGGCCATAACACACGCACATAATGTGACTATTATCAAACTTAATGATAATTTTTTTACCCATTTTCCCCCTAAAGAATAGCCACATGAATATTTTACAACGTGACTGTTGTGAATATATTCGTCACCTATAAGCAATGAAAATGAGGCCATAAACATCCTTTAGGTACACATTTGTAAAATCGTGTTGCTATTATAAATCCATATAGTCACATGATCGTGCTACAAATTAATATGACTATACAGATTAGCTTTTGATATTCTAACATACACTACACTATAGACACACATAATAAGCTATGTGACCATATGTACCTGGTTTTGGCTACACTGAAATCATGTGTGACAAACTCGACTACATAATTTAGTCACATAAACAATTACTTCATGTGACCATATAGTGGCATATGATTTAGACACACAAACTAACACTCAATGTGACTAATATTAAACTTAATGATAATCTTTGTTGCCCATTTTGGATCAAAAATAGCCACATGAATATTTTACAACGTGACTGTTGTGAATATATTCGTCACATATAATCACCTTAAATGTGGCCATAAACATCATTTAGATACACATTTGTGAAATGGCGTGGCTATTATAAAGCCATATAGTCACATGATCATGCTACAAATTAATGTGACTATACAGATTAGCTTTTGATTTTCTAACACACACTACACTTTAGACACACATACTAAGTTATTTGACCATACGTACCTGATTTTGACTTCACTGAAATCATGTGTGACAAACTCGACTATATGATTTAGTCACATTAACAATTACTTCATGTGACCATATAGTGACATTTGGCCATAGTGTTCAAGTATGTGACATAGATTTATCACATTTTTATTGTGTAACATGACTAATGCTTCGAGCTTACTCTTCATTTGTCACGCGTTCTAAATTCATAAGTGACTAAATAATTAGCAAAAAAATAGCAGTTCCCTTTAGCCACATAAATGTTTGAAGGTGTGGCAATACATTTAAGAATGGTCACACGATTGCAGTTAAGTGTGACCAACTAATGATGTTAATTTTATTTTTGTATCTTTAGTCACATAAATATTCTAATGTGTGACGATTTGATTTCGAGCATCTGTGACCAAAACGCAATTTTGTACTAGTGTATATGCATTAAAAAAGTAAATGTAAGTAGGTACACACAATAGATATCGAGCACAGGTAAAATGCATTTCTAAACACTAACCCTTTGGATGAATATATTGGCTATTATCTAAGAAGTAAGAAGATACATTACCCACGTTTGGCCTATGACTAACAATATTAGTGAACCACTTTTTCTTATAAAGGAAACTTGCCAACCTCACTGTTAACTTTCGTGTGAACGTATGAAACCCCTCAAAATAGTTTTTTACTATTCGAAAAACACTATTATTCAAAAAAAATTCAATGATCACTATTAAAATAACTTTTGAAAGCTATGTTATAAATATAAGATAAAATATTAAATTGTTTCTAACTTTTTTTACAGTCGTTAATGTTGTGATTATTTAAGATAATCGCGAAATATAACATGATAATCACATGCGATTATTCTCATATATAATGTGATTATCATGTGTTCGAGATAAATCACAAAATATGACATGATAATCACATATTATTCATGTGATTATCAAGTTATAGAATGTGATTATTGTGAATAAGAAATTAATTAAAAGTAATAAAACGTAAAAAAAAATTATTTGAAAAATAGATATCAAAAGTTATTTTAAAAAGAAGTTACGAAGAAACTTTTGTAAAATAATGTGGTTTTGATAGCTAAAAATGATTTTGAAGTGCTTCCTACGTTTTCATGAAAATTAGTCTTCTTATTTGAATCCACAATTATATATGTGTGTGTATATATTTGAATCTTGTTATATGTATATATATATATATATGTGTGTGTGTGTGTGTGTGTGTGTGTGTGTGTGATATAGTGAGAACTAGATGCTGGTGAGAACTCTGAGAACCATACTCCTGTTTCACCAAGTGCAAATTCCCATGTTTTTTAATACAAAATTAATTCTATATAAATACAATTTATATCAAAAAATTATAACATCAAATTCAGTTTTTCATTCTCTCTCATTCGATGTTGTCCAAACCTATGTTTAATGGTTAAAAAAGTCAAACTAGATGCATTCGATAAGTTAAATGCATATGTTAAATCAAACCAATAAATATAAAGAATGTGAACTTAAATCAAATGCTATTAATATTTTTTTGATAAACTAGGTTGATTAAAGACAATATCATACATTATTAATCGAAGGCATCTAATTTTATATGTTGCATCTGATGTTGCATCTCTAAATGCATTTGTAAAATTATATTGCTAAAAGGAAAAGAAGATGAAAATCAGATACTGTAGAACACATGCATACTTACAATTCCAGGATCGCTAACATATCAAACATCATGCATCATGTTATCAATCGTCACTCCAGAATCATCATCAAGAAAACAAATAAAGTTCGGTTGTACCCTCTGTATATATTAATCTTTTGAATCTAGGTTACATACAATCTGTTCTATCGATACATATATACACAACTAATAGGTTGTTGGTTATTGACAGTTGTATCCCTTGTCAAAAGTCACAGCCTTTGGTTTGTGTCTCTTCCTCTTTTTGTTGTGTTTTGCGGCCTGTGTAGAAACAAACCAGGCTTTGGCCTATTTGACATTAAAGTCCAACATATTCCCCCCTAATGTCAAATGCCAAAGTTTGATCCAAGTCTTCTCAACTTGTGGCAAAAGCTTTGTCTTGAATAAATCTTTGATGACTTCACACCATCTTCATTCTTCAATTAAATTTGTTCCTCACGAACTTTGCTCCTCACGAACTTTGCTTCTCATGAACTTTGCTTCACACAAACTTGCTTCTTATAGTTTCTCTCTACCGTTTTCACTTTGATTAGACATTGATATGTTCTCCACGAACCATCCTTCACGGCTTAACTTGGTTATTTCACACAACCTCTCTTTTGTACCAATTTTACAACTGTTTTTAATTCACGGATTGAAACCGTATCACACGTGTTTTCTTTTAATTCATTCACTGAATTGACTACACCTTTCACGGGATTTTTCGTACCACAAGTCTTTTCTTTGATCGTATCACACGACTTTTCTTTGATCATATCACATGACCAAGCCTTCTAAGTTGCTAAATTCCTTCAATTAGGCACATTAGTAGTTCCGATTCATCATCATTATCCATTAGGAATGTTGTATCTTCCTTTTTTTTCTTGCTTGCACATTCATAAGCATAGTGCCCAAGCTTTCAACAATTGCAACAATTTATTTGTGACTTATCACCATTCCTTTATGTTTTGTTGTTGGTTTCTTCCGACTCATTTGCGGTCTGTCCTTCACCTTTATATCTCCCTCTTCCTCATCCTCGCGATGAATCTTGTCCATATTTTCCATAGTTGCGTTCATAATTTCTGTCATTCCTTTGACGTGTGAACAACAACTTCTCACTGTTATCTTCTTGACATCCTTTTCTGAATTTAATGCTTTCTTCATAAGTCTTAAGTTTCCCGATGATCTCATCCAACTTTATAGTCTTAAAATCAACAATTATTTCAATGGTTGCTACTATTGGTACAAATTTATCTAGTAATGCATTAAGTATTTTCCGTACTTTTGTTTGCTCGTCAAACATTAATCCACATGTAGCACCCTTTGTAATAATACTTATCAACTTCCCAGCAAACGAATCCATTGATTCATCTTCTTTCATCAAAAGTCTTTCAATTGATTTAAGTTGTTGCGAGTGTGTCTGTTGTACATCTTATGTCCCAATGAATCTGGACTTTATAGAGCCAAATTTCTTTTGCTGTTTCATATCTCACAACTTGCCTTTGCAAATCTTCTGGTAACCCTTGAAATAGGTATGCTGACGCATAACTATCCCTTTTTACATCAATCTCTTTTGATGTACTTGTTCCTTCTACTAAATCCCATACTCCATTATTTGCCACTAGTATCTTCTTCACCCTTAATGCCAATAATTTCTTGGTAATAGAGTCACTCGATTTCTTGTTTGTTATGATCGACTCACTCGATCTTTGTAACAAGTTTTCTGATTGTTGTTTATCACAATCCTCTCACCTTCTTCTTACTTGTCTCTGTTACCAAATGTTGAACATAGGAAACTTAATTTCCAGGGTCGAATATATCAAACAAACATCATCATGATGTATCAATCATCATTCAAGAATCATTATTAGGAAACAAAGAAAGTGGGTTGAACCCTTTGGTTACTGAAGGTTGTATCCCTTGCCAAAAGTCACACCATTTGGTTTGTGTCTCTTCATGCCCATTTCCTTTTTGTTGTGTTTTGCGGGCTGTGTAAAAACAAATCGGGCTTTGGCGCGTTTGACATTAAAGTCCAACATATACTGTATACGACACAATCGATAGAAAACAAAAATAGATAATTGGAAGCAACTACGTTCGCAAATGCATCTAGTTTAGTGTAATAGAGAGCTCATATTTTTAAGGACTCTTTTACTAGCCACACGGACTTTTTAAAGTGTATTAACGATTTTGCCCGCTGAAATATCAACGGTGGAACATAAATAGTCAAAAATAGTCCTAAAATTTATATTTTAGAAATGATCATCTTTTTTCATGAGTAATTGAATTTGCTAGATTTAATTACTTTTACTTGAAGGAAGAGATGATGGATTTTTCAATTGACTGAATCATATGCCTAATGGTTTCCGTTTGAATTGTGGCTACGTGAAAAGGTGGAAAAGCAAGAAGTCAGGAACAACTTTGTTGGCAATGCCGTTGTTCAATCCAAATTGGTATTAGAAATTAGGCTTGAATAAGAGGACCATAATCGGGCGTCTTTGTTTATATCAACCATTAAATGTGAATTATGCGAGCTTTCTGATAAGTACCGCAGCCTTTGACGAAGATTGCTTTTTAGTTTGTATTCGCGCATCGTGTATTTTCACATATGCATGGAGTAGTGATAGATGTTTGATGGTCTTCATTTCTGGTGGTTGACGAAGAAGCGGGAGACATTTGAGAATTTTCATCCCCGTTGGTTGACGAAGAAGAAGCCAGAGACATTCTAACCACAACAACCGGTGTTATTTGATCACCACTAAAGACAACTTGAAAGAAGAATAAAGGAAACCTAATGGGCAAAAGGGTCAATGCACTTTTAAAAGTCCTTGTAGCTAGTAAAAGGGTCCTTGAAAATATCAGCTCCCATTGTAATATACAAGATGCTAAATCTCTAATTTAAAAAATGCATAGCAAAAACCTGAAATTTAACCATAGCCCAACATGTTTGGCCAAATTCAATCTAATAATTATCTAAAAAAATGGAGATCGCATGACGATTTTAATGACTTCTTGCTTCTGTATTCCATTACCTCTCAATAGTTGATTTTGTCTCTGTATCCATTTTCATGCTCATAAGGACATCTAAATGTCTTGATTGCTTAACAGGTTACCTCATTCGTCAATCAAAAAGTCTTATCACCAACGTGAAGTTTTAAATCGGAGATTGTGAAGCACATGGAGACGATAATAGTGACTGATGACGTTTGTGAAGCCGGCCAGAGACAGCATGGGACACATCGACAATAGTTGTAAAGTAGTTCGGAGATGACGGTGGCGAGTGGCGGTGATTAAGCAGTACAGAGTTGATGATTGTGTAGAACGGAGATGATGGTGGTGAAAGGGAGCGGTTACTTTGTGAGATTAAAAATACATTTGGGGGATTCTATTGGATGTGGGCCTTTATAAATTTAATAAAACCCACTTGGTTTTCAAAGTTCTCACTCACTTTATAGTTCTCACTTGATGCCTTCACAATATATATATATTAAATCGGATGACCACGTACATCATGATTTCGTAACTAATTTGTCAAACCATGGCTGACTTCCAATCCTACTTCTTCACCTTCAACATTTTCATTGTCTTTATATGGGCAGTTTTCAAAGTTACTCATGCCAAATCTCATCTTCCTCCGACACCCTTCTCAATTCCGATAACTGGACATCTTCACCTCCTTAATTAATCCAATCCCATATCAATCTTTTCACAACCTTTCTTTACGATATGGGCCCATTTATAGTGTGTTTCTTAACTCTAAACCTTGTATTGTTGCTTCTCACCAGAATTAGCTAAAGAATTTCTCAACACCCATGAACATGCCTATATGAATCGACCACAAAACTCAACCACGAATTACATAACATATGGAACAAAAGACCTTGCTCCTTATGGATCTTATTGGAAGTTCATAAAAAGATACTAGTCTTACAAATTTTAAATGGGACAACGCTTGACTTGCTTAGTTTGGTTAGGCATTAGGAGATTTCTTGATTTATGAAATAATTATCTGATCATGCCAAAATTAGGAAGGGAGTGGATCTTAGTGGGGAGCTCATGAAGTTGTCCAACGATGTGATATCAAGGATGCTTATGGGTAAAAGATGTTCGGACAAGGAGGGTGAGGCGGATGAGGTGAGGAAATTGGTTGCTGATATAACTAAAGTATTGGGTAATGTCAATCTCTCAGACTACGTACGGTTTCTTAAGACTCCTAACCTGCAAGGATATGGAAAAAGAGTGAAGGATATTCAATCATGATTTGATACAATGATAGCGAAGATCATTAAAGAGCATGAAGAGAAAAATAAAAAAATAATGATTTAGGAGAAATGAAGAACTTGCTTGACATTCTGCTCGATATTGCAGAATATGAAAGCATGGAGCTACCAGTTGACCAAAAACATTAAAGCCTTCATCATGGTAACTCAAGCTGCAAATTTCATGTTTTGTCAACGTTTGTATTGTATCTATTTCAATCGCTTAATGTAACATATTGCAGCTTCGCACACAAGTATGTAAATCTATGTACTAAAAGAAATCCTACATAAGTTTCAGTAAGCAGATAATTATAAAGAAGTAAAAGGCTTTTAGTGGTTACAAATTGCATATCTTGGTAATAAATGGTAGCTATATAGGCATGTTATAATATATATTCAGAAAAAGTATGTTGCTTTGATCATCATCACCATCTGAGCTTGAAGACTCAAATACCCTAGAGGTGCCTACCTTATACAATATTTGCAGTCCAGAGGACCTACTCTTAGCTTTATCATTCTTTTCCTTTCTCTCATTCATCAAAATTTTATCATTTTTCTTAACCTAGCCAACTCCATTTCATGCTTCTTCACAATCCCACACAATCTCCTACAAGTAACCACCAAATACTTAATTGTCAAACTATCCTCACCATTGCCAGAAGTGTTAACCTCTATTAATGGATCATTTTAAGATTTAACTACTTTCTCAGACCTAGTTTGAGCAAAAGTAGTCCCCATGGTTTCTTGGCACCTGGGACTACTAGATACATCGATATCCACTGGAACCTCAGCAGTAGAGGTATCCAATGGCATCTCAGTATGTAATGTCTCCATGGATTGGGTCATATTTCCAGTGCCACTACCTAGTATCAGTATTACCCATCTGCAAGCACTTAAACTTATTTTATAGAAGACATTTATAAAGAAGAAGACTTCTAAAGAATTTATCATACCAATACTAGTACCCAAAGATGTAAATCTGCCCACATCAAATTCTTTTTTGTAAACAAATCTGCAAACTGATTATCAGTATGGACTTTGAAAATATGAATTAATCTTTTCTCATTACAGTCTATTATAAAACAATATCGAATTTCAACGTGCTTGGTTTTTGAATGTTTAAATGGGTTCTTGATAATACTAATAAAAGAGTTATTATAAATAAACATGGGAGTATTTAAAGATATCAAACCACATTCTGGCATCTGATTCTGAATCCAAAGAATTTGAGCATAGCAGCTTGATGCAACAACATGTTCTTCTTCTGCTGTAAATGTGAAAACTGTGGTCTGCTTCTTGCATTGTCATGATACAAGCCTATCTCCCAGAAATTGACAACCTCCATATGTAGACTTTATATCCATATTAGCACCTCCATAGTCACTATCGGTGTATGAAATCAAGTCAAAAAATGAACTCTTTGGATACCAAATGTCCAATTTTGGTTGACCTATAAGATATCTAAAATTTATCTTGACTGCATGCAAAAGGGACATCTTAGGATTTACCTGGAATCTAGCACAAACACACACAACAAACATTATATCTGGTCTACTTGATGTGACATATATGAGGGACCCAATCATAGATCTGTGTAAGTGCTCATCAACACTCTCACTCTCAAGATCTGCATGTAATGATTTGTGTGTCTCCATAGGTATGCTAGCAGTTTTTACATCCTTGTACCCAAGCCACTGCAAAATAGCATTCACATATTTCCCTTTATTGATGAAGATCCCATCCTTCTGCTATTGAACTTGTAAACCCAAAAAGTAAGTTAGCTCTCCCATTGAGCTCATCTTAAACTTTTGATGCATAAGATTTTCAAATTCCTTGCAAAGACTATCCCTTGTAGAACCAATAATAATATCATCTACATAGACTTGAGCTAGTAAAATATCATTCTTAACTATTTTGATGAACAATGTCTTTTCAGTTGCACTCCTCTTGAATCCATTTTTCGGTAGATAAACGAATAAAGTGTCATACCAAACCCTTAGAGCTTGATGTAAACCATACAGTGTCTTATCCAATCTATACACTTTATCATGATGCTTTGGATCATCAAATCCTGGTAGTTGGCATACATAAACCTCTTCATCAATAGTGCCATCTAAGAATGCACTCTTGACATCCCTCTGATATATCTTAAAGCCTTTAAAAGAAGCATAAGCCTAGAACAATATGATAGATTAAATTCTTGCAACAAGAGCAAGTACCTCATCATAATCAATCCATTCTTCCTGAGAATATCCCTGTGCAACCAGCCTTGCTTTGCTCTTGATGACAATACCCCTTTCATCTTTCTTCTTCCTGTATACCCACCTTGTACCTGTATCCCTTTTTCCCTTTGAAAGATCCATTAATGTCTACACATTCTGAATTTTAAACTAAAGCAGCTCCTCTTGCATTGCTTCAATCCAACTTGGATCTTTTAAAGCTTCAATAACTTTCTTGGGCTCCATATGAGATAGAAGACATACAAATAAAGAAGTGCTGATGTTTCTTCATTGTTTCTTTGTAAACCAGCTCCAACATCCCCTATCACATATTTCAATGGAAGATAATTTTTATGAGGTTGAACTTGTGAAGTAGATGTAAGTGGTATCTCAGATTTTAAATTTGTTTCATTTTGATCCATCAAAATGCTTGCTTCTGTCAAAGATAACCCTGATGGACCTTGATTCTCCTCTTATGCTTCATCTGGTGCCTCTTCTTCTGGAAGCACCTTAGGATTTGATGATGTATTTCCATAATCATTACCACCATTCCCATCATGAGTTGATGTGATTGGTTCTGAACTCTGTGCTTAATCTAGTGGAGGTGATTAAAAAAATTACAGGTGGATTAGGAGTCCATATTAGAAATAGAACATACTTAGTTGAGCTTTTCTTATGCTTTTTTTCTTTAACCTGTTCACCTGTGGTAGTACCTGCACTTGTACCTGCATTTGATTGCTCATACATATATCTAAATGATTTAGTTTGGCATCAATTTCAAACAACCAATCTGGACCTGTGCCTTCAACATTTTGAGTGTGTTTATTAAAGGTCACATTCATGGTCTCCTCCACAATCCTAGTTCTATGATTGAATATTCTGTATGCTTTGGCTTGTATAGAGTATCCAACGAAGACACATTTATTCAGTTTGTTCTCAAACTTACCTAAGCGATCTCTAGTATTTAAGATAGTAACAGGACAACCAAATGGTTTTAAGAATATAACCAATGGTTTTATTGAAAAGAATAAGACATAAGGTGTCCTATTATGAGGCTTGACTACTAATACCTTATTCTGAACATAACAAGCAGTGCTAACTATTTCTGCCCCGAAGGTCATTGGTAATTTACCATCTGCTAACATAGTCCTATCAGCCTCAATTAGTGTCCTATTCCTTCTCTTAGCTACTCCATTCTGTTGTGGAGTCGTAGGAGCACTAAACTATCTTTCACTACCCTTAGATTTACAAAATTTATCCATTTCATGACTATTAAATTCTGTTCCATTATCACTCATAATGATCTTAACCTTTTGATTTCTTTGATTTTCTATCTTAGTAATCAATGATCTAAGTATTTAACATGCTTCATCCTTAGTCCTAAGAAAGAATACCAAACATAATCTACTATAATCAGTAGTGACCACTAAGCAGTATGATTTCTTTCCAATACTACTTACATTGGTTGGTCCAAACAAATTTATATGCAGTAAGTGTAAAGTAGAGCAAATAGATTTCAACAGCTTTGGTCTAATAAGAGAATTTGTGTTGTTTGCCTTTTTGACAGGCAACACTGTGATCATCACATGGATATGTTTTCTGAGGTAAGCCCTTGAAAAGTTTTCCTTTAGCAAGTTTATTAATTGTTTTTTAATTCATATGACACATCGTTCTATGCCAAAGATCAGATTCATCAACAGTTACCTTTGAAATAAAACAGTTTAATTCTTGTTGAGATATCATGTTTGTTCAGTCATAGATGTACACATTATTCTATCTGTGTATTTTCATCATAATCATACTTTCATCAAGTTTAAATTTGTCAAAAAGAATAAAGCATTAAGTGTTAGTGAAATGACTCATATTAATTGTGATTTTACACTTAGGAAATTATGACTCAGCTATTAAACATAATACAGATCTTTAAAACTCATCTTATCACTGTCGATGACACCTTTTCCTGTAATCCTTCCTCCCTTATGATTACTTCCAAAAGCTACATATCCACCATCAAATTCCTTGAACTTCTGTAGACTTCTTTTGTCTCCTATCATGTGCCTTGAGCATCCACTATCAATATACCATACGCTTCTTGGCTTGCTCTGCACATACAATCACAAAGGAGATCGGTAACCCAAACCAATTTTGTTTTGGGTCTCCCTTGTGTATCAACTGAATCAACTCTCCTAAAGATCATTGATTGTGATACAATGTTGGTTTTGGAAACTGTCGCACCCCCAAATTCATGTGGCAGCGGAAGTCTAGGGTCAGTGCGCGACTATTCAGAATCATCCCACTAAGTTACAACAAACGACTTCTAAATGAGACATTTTTAAAAAATAATCACATTTCCATAACCAAATATTTATAAGATACTTGGAGTTCGCATCAATAGTCTAGAGATTTCTACTACATAGCTGATAAATAGAAAATATTAAAATGCAATCTAAGCTATGATTTGTTTGATAAAATATGCTACTCGAGCTATGCTTCTGAAAACATCCTACAACGGCCGATTACCTGAGAAATACATACTAAAAGGTCAACATAAAGTTGGTGAGTTCATAGGTTTGTAAACAGTTGTAAATATCGGTATGAATCACAAGATTTTGTTTGTATCATTAAACAATGATAAGTGAAAGTATTGCACGCATACAATAAGTGTATACCATTTTCCATGAGTCTCATAGTTTGACGCTTAACGTAGTTGTTGCCTCAGGAAGATGTATGATCCAGTTACCCGTAAAAATCAAATATTAAAGCGTCTGTGGTTTGGCTGGAGCGACTAGCCCAGACAGGTTTGTCAACCCCCGATTGATCTATCTATTAATATTCATGCTTATACAATTAACGAACTATGATATATTGAGGACTTTAGTGGATTAGTTTCGGGTCTCATGTAATCCGTATAAAAGTTGTTTTCAGTTACTTGTGATCATAAAAATATTTGTATAAAACAGTTGTATGTATTCTCACCCCAAGTATAAAACTGTAAAAAGGGCTATGAAACTCACATGAGTTTAGCAAATAATAGCAAGTAGCAGGTGTTCTTGTCCCGAATGCAACCTTCTCCCGCCCTAAACACACAAGGTTGTGCGTAAGTGGGGTGTTAATGTCCACTTATAATATCCATGTAAGTGGAGGGTTAGTGTCCACTTAAGCTAGTTGTTCACTCAACTAGTATATCCAAATTTGTTTGTTTTTGAAAACGTGTACGACTCGTTAGTGAAAGTTTGTAACAATAATTCTCAAAATACATTATTATTATGTTGTATACTTTGCAATAGTATTTAGGAAATGTCATCGAGTTGTTTTCGTTTATAGTTATCAGTTCTTATGCAAGTTGGATACTTCGTGAAAACAAGGTTTCAAACATTCTATTTTTAGAACACTAGTAGCGACAGAGGTTGGCGACACTAAGGTTGTGACACTGAGATTAGTGTCACAGGTTTGGCGACACTAAAATTAGTGTCGCAGATTATGCGACATTGAGGTTAGTGTCGCATGTTTTGCAAAAATCAATAAGTTAGCGACACAGGGCATAGTGTCGCAGGTTTTGTCAATTTGAATTAAAGTGCGACATTCGAGTTAGTTTCGCAAGATTTGCAACACTGAGGGTTAGTGTCGCAAAACCAACATTCGAGTTAGTGTCGCAAGAGTTGCGACACTGAGGGTTAGTGTCATAGGTTCTGCGACAATGAAGTCTGATCAGATTTTTCAATTTTGGTCAAGTATTCTAATTGTCAGTTTTTCATTCGGTTTATGTTTCCAAGTCTCGTTTTGGTCCAAGTTACATGGTAAGTTTCCTGAACCCTTTCCAGTTCACAATTTAGCCGAAAATACTTTGGTCGACGTTTTTAGAAACCGGGCCCCATTTTTGTTGACTTGGTTAAAACTACTCGGTTTGACCCGGAACATTTTCCCAAACCTTAAATATGTTCAAATGTCATAAAAAGTCAGTTTTTCCAATTATAGCATGCTCGAAAATTGTCGGTTTGTATTTTGTACCAAATCAGTGCCCATTTCATATTTCCAGAAAGTACACATTTTGCAGGCTCGATTTCCAAAATTCATAAATCTGGAATAGAATCCTAGAAAAATCACAGATGTTCCCCTATGTCTTGAATACTTTGAGTAATTTTTCTAGAATTTTTAAGTGAGTGTATGTGTAACACCCCCAAATTCACTGTTTAGCGGAAGCAAGCTTTGGGGTGCTACTAATTAAGTATCAACAGTACAAAGTATACAACAAACGACATCTATATGCAACGTTTGTAAAATAGTTACATTTCCAAATATATAATGTTTGAAAACCTAGTGTTTTCGGTTACAAAAATGTAGTTCTCTAGAGTCCACGCGTGTAGCGGGAGATTCTATTACATAATCATAATATACAAAAGATAATGCTAAGAATCTCCGTTAGATGCAATGTAGAAATCATGCGACTCTAGCTAGTATCCAGGGGTAATCCTACTCCATCTGTGTACCTGAGATACAAAGCTAAAAAGTGTTAACCAAAAGGTTGGTGAATCTTACATGTTTAGTAGTAAGTAATCGTTATGAACCACAAGTATGTACCAGTATTGCTATCAAGCAAAGTAAGTAGGTAGGTAAATCAGTAGGTCAGCACAGTTGCCATGAGCTCATAAGTCGAAGCTTAATAGTGTGTAAGTGTGAAGGGTACAACCAAGTACCGTATCATGTACCCCCGTGAGTGCTATCCAGCCACTCATATGTAACAAATACTAATATGCCTATTTCTACGGTGGAATCCGTGGTAGCGCTACTACCCCAGGCACGGATTGTCAGTCCCAAATGGATCCAGCTACTAGTACTTGCGCTTAAGTCCATAACTAACAACTTACAATAGGAGGCTTTCAGTGGATAAGAAAAGTACTCATGCAATGTGTGTCAAAAGTAGTATAAGTAGTTCAAGACTTGTGTTCATGCGTAAAACAGAGCAAAGTATCTCACCCCAATAGTAAAACAATACAAAGTGGGACTGTAAGACTCATCTGAGTCTAGCAAGTATGTATGTAAAATCAACCAAGTAAAGCGGATGTAAGTCCGTAGGCGTGTAGGATGTAAGTCCGTATATTGGTTCTCTGAACCCTACAACCTTCTGGCATCCGAAACGCAAAAGGTTGTAAGTAAATATGTAAATAAGTTGATGTCTAGAAAGTTCAACCATGCTAGTTGTCCACTCAATTAGGAAATGTCCAAGTGTTTGTTTAGTATTTCGTTTATAGTTTTGAAAACAAGTATGACCCATTGGTGAGTTTCTAATAATAATCCGAAAGTGTTATTATTATATGTATTGTTATATCAGGTTTCGTCGTTTGTGAGTATTAGACACTTAGTGTGAAAAGTATTTACAAACTGTTATGTGACGGGGATCCGGTGGCAGCGCGGCTGGTAGCGGGATCCAAGGGGTGGCAACCCCTGGCGGGGTCCAAGCGGCAGCGCCCTTGGCTAGGGTCGAGCTTTGGTGAAAAACACATCTGAAATTTAAATTCAGAAAAATCGACTAAGGTTGGCCGCGGACTGAAATGGTGGTGCGAACTGAGTTCGCGATGCGAACTGAGATTGGGCACGCAAGACATGGTAGGCAGCGAACTGAGTTGGGTTCGCAGGATAAAGTTCGGCTCGCAAGTCAACTCACAAATCAACTCGCAAGTCAGCTCGCAAGTCAGTTCGGTTGGCAGTTTGGCTTCACGAGTCGATGTTTTGGTTCGCTTCGCAGGATGAACTGTGAACTTGAATTCAGTTCGCAGGATGAACGGATCGTATTCTTAACTTAAAGATCGCATTTTTAAGTCGGTTTTTGGACATAATCTTGTTGTGTAACATTCTAGCATGTAAATAAAAGCTTTACAAGTAATCTAAAAGAGTTTAAAGTTTCTTACCACGAAATTGAAAACGAAGAAGACGAAGATGAAGCTCGTGATGTGGTGGTCATTTTCTCTTGAATCAACTCCGCAAGATGATGAGTTTTTTATGATGTTTTGGGATGATTTTTGGGGATGCAATTTTTAAGAGAAAGAGAGAGAGAGAGAGAGAATTGAGTTGGTGATGTGTGTGTAAAATGAACGAAATGGGGAAGAAATGAGTTAAAAAGGGGTTTGGGTCATGGGTTGGTTGGGGCTGGGTCCGCAGGTCTGGGCCGACCCATTCGGGTCTCGGCTTGCGGTTTCTTGTTTTCCAATTTCGTGTTACGAATTGTAGACGGTTAAAACCGTATTCGTTAAAGTATATTCGAACTATTTTTAACTGTAGTATTTTATCAAAATACTTTATTTTGAGTTATAAAATTTTAAAAATATAACTTGGTTATTCTTCGCTTGTTGAGGTGCATTTTGCGCGGTTTCATAGCATAGAATATGTTTTTAAACAATACAAAATTCGTGTTATATATTATCATTATGAATTATAGTAGATAATGTTTGTTTGGATAACTCCACATTATTTATAAGTTTTATCACCAACGTCCATATTAAATAAAGTCAGACCTCGTCCGGTTCAAAAGTGTACAATTTATCAAATCGCGTACGCGTGTATGTAATTACACAAAATGTCACATATATTTAGCCTATAACAAAACTAAATACACGTAATTACAAGTATTTTAAGCACTAATTAAAGTCTTTATTTGGCGGGTGTTACAGTATATTTTATAAATATATTCTCGTGTCCTCTGAGGTCCAATAGTGACCAATCTGGATATATGCACATAGTTCTAATTTCTGAGAAACATACACAAAGTTTCATTGAAAGTGTTTGACATAACTTTTGTACCTAATAACATTTTTGAAATTTAGATGAAAACCTCATATCATTTAGAGTTATGTAGCTCAAGTTATGACCCAAACCACAATGACCAAGTTTCTGACATTCAGGACAGACTGGTGATACGTTTTCATAAAATTAATCTGAGGTAGTAAACGGACTCTAAAAGTTAAGAGACCACCTGGAATAGAAATCCAACATCTTAAACTTTAGTTTTCTCTTTTGAATCATCCATTTTCATTAAGTATAGAGTGAGAAATAGTGAGATGAAATTCGTAGAAGAATTCGGACAGAAAGTTCATGTTGCATTTTTGTGAGTTTTAAGTGAAAAAAATCTGTAATAACAAGGTTTTTGGACATTTTATTTAATTAAAAAATGGCAAATGAGTCCTTACAAAGAGGTTAGAGGTAGAGAAGGGCAGAGACGAAATGAGGTTCTTGTAAGCTTGATTCTTCTTGAAAATTCTTGTAAAATGATGAAGTATTTTTGTGGTGGTCTTTGGTGGTGTAATGGTGGTTTATGGTGGTGTTGGTGGCTGGATATTTGTAGTAATGTTGAGAGAAAAGGAGAGTGTTGGTTAGATAGAAATGAGAGAGAGTGTTTGAATGAAGTGAATGCATGTAATTTGTGTGGGATTGTAAGGATATGATCATGATGGTGTTTAGCATGTGAAAGGAGAGAGGGAGGGGAGGGGAGGGGAAGGGGTGGGGGTTTTCAAATTTTAATTCTCAGTCTGTGTTTGATAACACACAAAAAAGTCATGTTTTTATGTGTTATTATCTCACCTTTTTAGCCCGATTATTGATGAAAACATTTGAAATATGCAATTATATAATAAATTTCATCATGAAGGCTAAACTATAGACGATGCTTCAAGAATCAACTAAAACGGCCTAAAAACAAGTAAAATAGAGCACAAATGATCAATGAATCTCTCGTTCACGCTTTTCAATGCTTTTTGAGCTACACTTAGAATTATGACCTCTAACTTATGTCATTTTCTTCGCTAGGAAATTACAAAGTCGTGAGCATGAGAACCACTCAAAACGGATAAATGACAAATAATTTACTCCCAAACGAAGAATCAAAGCAACCGAAGACCACCGATATGGGAGAGCCAAGCTGTATACGGCCAAGTCGTAACCGTATACTGCCTAGAAAGGGCATATACGGCCTGTGACCATCCGTGTATGGTCTATCTTGCCCGTATACGGTTGGGTCTCTCCCATATCATCCAATTTTCACCCGAAATACGGTTGCACGTATATAGGAGGATTTTTATATGGTTGAGGAATACGGTTGAGATTTTGAAGATGGAAATACGGTTGAGAAATATGGGCGAGGAACTAGTATAAATATTGCCTTCCACCTCTACATTTTCATCATTCTTCATCCTCCCATACTTCAACAACTCACTCTCTCTCTAGATTTAGGTTTTCATTTTTAGTTTTAGTTTCTCTCTCTAGGTTCTCTCTCTAGTCTCTCTCTCTAGTTTCACTCTCCAGAAACTAGTGGGAAGATTAGGGAGAGAATCTGTCACTTTTAGAGGAGCCATGTAATTTAGTTCGTAGAAGCTAGCATTTGTAATACTTGGGATATTATTCTGCGAAATACAAGTGTTATTCTACTCACAATTATTTATGGGTAATATCTATCCTTTCTTATATTAGTTTGTCATAATGTTCTTGTTTGATGTTTGTGATTTATTAATGTTGGAAATGTTTATTGCCATGCTTTGTGAGTAGTTGCTTGTATGTTTGCCATGATTTAGATAGTTTTAATTAGGTATGATTAATGGAATTGTTAAACCTTGTATCTGTCTAAACTTATCATGCATCTAGACTTAGTTTACGGATCACCCTTTCTAGTCCTTCACGTGACTATCACCTTAGCTGTAGGCCTAAGTTATGGTAGATTGTTATCTGTGTTGTCGTACGAATCAATGTTAGTTTGTTAATGTAATTCGGCTAAAGTACTGGGTATAGTAATGGAAACACCACTGGTGTAGTACAACCATGGAAGCCCCGGAAACAGCCGTTGGTACCGACCTTGTGACCTACCTAGTAATCCTAGAATATGGTCTAGGAACCATAGAGCTGTGAAAAATGCTACAGTACACCGTAGGTCTACCTCTGGTTATAATGCTGTGGAAATACATTAACTAAAGTACACCATAATGGTACCTAGGGTTAGTAAACATGTGGACGAGCTATAGTACATCGTAAACCTACCTCTGGTTACAAAGGCTGTAGAAATGCTTACAGCACTGTACACCATTACTGTACCTAGGGTTAGTTAGCTATGGAATGGATGTAGTATACTAGGAACGTACCTCTGGTTACAAGTTATTAGAGTACTACTGTAGACCGTAAACGTACCTAGGGTTAGCAACCTTTGAAGAAGTAAATGCATTGTACACCGCTAGTGTTCCTAGGGATGAATGACTAATCGCAAAGGAGGGTATAGATCATAACAGTAGTATTTGTCTATTAAAATAAATTAAGATGAGTCTAGAGATGAAAGTCGAGCCCATTAGTGGTTCAGGATTCTTAAAAACCCTAGACTCTACCAAATTGATAGTTTAGAATACTAAGTTAATAACCAGTACACAAGTAGATAATAACATTAAGACTTAGGTGTTAAGAAAGGTCAGAATAACCCGAGGGTAGTATGTTACCTTATTCCTGCACCCTTAATGGGTCACTAGTCCTAACCGGATAGTGTGGGGGATTGAGCAGCCTGTTTTGATCAGAATCATGATAGCCTAGGTACTCAGTGACATACTAATTTAGAATCTATCTAAAGAAGTAGGGTCCTAGCGTTTACACCTATAGTTTACTTGTCTGTTACCTAAATGTGTCCCATAATGAACATCATCCCAGTATTGCACTATCCCAAATCATGGTGAACCACATCTCCGTTGCCCTGAAGTGTTACATATATGTTAGCTTCCTTTTTATTTTATGCTTTTGTAGTTTAATAGATTAGAAAACCAAATATAAACCATTCCAACTATCCAAAACCCAGCTTAATTACTAAGTTATCCGAATGAGCTCTACTTCAATTCTACCGTCGTGAGGAACGACCTTGGATCATCCTTGCCACTTACTAGTATCATGTACTCGTACCTAGTATCAGTATGTTGTTCGGAAGGATTAGGTCCTGAGAATTAGGTGATTAGAAGTATGCTCAGAATCAGTGTTTGAATAATCTGCCTCGATTTACATGCCTTTTGGATGTTTTTAGCACTTTTTATAGCAATGCCTATAATTTTATCAGCTTAGTGAAATTAAGTAGATAAACATTTAATTCAAGTGTTTTCACCAAGAATTAGGTCAAATGTGCAGGAAATATGTGTATAAAACTCAGTTAGACATTGCTTGTCCTCAAGAAATATTAGTTTTTATAAAATTAATTTTTAAGCAGATTTGGTAAATTCGAAATCCTTAGGAGCAATCACCCCATATGTCAGCAAACCATAATAGAAAATAAGGAGAGATAAGATAATCCTCCCATAAACAAGGAATTACTCTCTTAAGCATACTTCCAACTCACGTGATCATGGAGTATACATGACCGGGCGATTTCTCACAAGGTGGTCACTCAATTCACTCAAAGTGTATTAGGTTTCCTAACATTCTAGAACAAATGAAATCGCTCAATAAGCCAGTCATGCAGCACTCATCGTCATAGGCTTGATCGAGAATCGGATCTCCACCACTTAAGTGAGGACGGTACTGATTATCCCAAGACATTCATGAGGGTTGTAGTGTTTGCTGAGGTTTAAAGGGTATGGATAATGGTTTTTTTTGGGTGTAAGGGTTTTAGCTTGCCTTAGAACTCCTAAAATTTTGAAACTCTTAATTTTAGAATAGTGCAAATACGGAAACGAAACTTAGATAGCTATTTTGCTTCTATCAGAATTTTTTGGAGGATGATACTTCTGAAAGCACTTAGCTTTATTCTTACACTAAATATTTTTTTCTTCTTTTTCTTCTTGAGAATTTCTCTGCCATAGAATATCTAAGGGATTATTTCATTCATTTTTTTTTGCTCCCTTAGAAATCCTTTCTAACTTTCTTCTCTATTCATGACAATCTTGAACTTTTGTGGTGCCAATTTTTCACACCATGTTTCTCTCTCTCTTTCATATATATCTTTTGATGACTTTGTGAGAGAGATGGTTTTTAGGAAAACTCGAGAAAGTTGAACATCAAACAACAAGTGAAAATAAAAGGATATTCTAAAAAGGTGTTTTTCAAAACCTTAGAAATTATGAGATAAGCTTTTGGGAATGAATGCTATAAAAATGAATGCACCACAACAAACGAAAAGTGAAGCATTAAAAATGAATGCTATAAGGGCTCAAGATTTCTCACTGTAAGTTTTATGTTATATATATGCCTAGTCATTGGATGCCCCTCTTAGATTATCATTTTTGTTTGAGAGATTCCTCCCTTATTTTCCTTAGATTCCAAAATAGCATACTCATATAAGGAAATGATTCCTCTTTAGAAATTTTAGGATTCAAATTAGTAGAGTTAAAAACTCATATTTTTATATTTTATTTTTAAAAAAAAAGTTTGAAATTTGAGGAACATTTTCTGAGCTTGATTTTTGGACCAAAAGGGATAAAATCTATCCATGGTATCTATACCTGCTATCCCACACTTAGAGGAATATTATCCCTAATGTTCTCTTGAGTAAAGATTTTACAAGT
The DNA here is from genome assembly GCA_963422505.1 of Pseudognaphalium luteoalbum. Classification (NCBI taxonomy): domain Eukaryota; kingdom Viridiplantae; phylum Streptophyta; class Magnoliopsida; order Asterales; family Asteraceae; genus Pseudognaphalium; species Pseudognaphalium luteoalbum. Next base: position 21,991,753 of record OY730196.1, on the reverse strand, counting down.
AAAATCCCACACTTAGAGTTTGAACATGTAGAAAATGTTTCTCAAGCGTTGTTTTGGGCTAGAATCCCACACTAAGTGATAAGTTTAGGATATGGCATAGATAACACACTAAATGAAACATATTATTATTTATTGAAAAGTGAAGAAAGGATAAGGAAACTGCCCAGATAGCGAGATGCTCGGATGCTTATGATAAGAAAATTGTTGAAATGAGATTTATCGGGATCCATTTCTACATTTTTCTTCTGATTTTTTTCTTCAAGACTCTTGCTGGGGGTTTTTCTTGCACACTTCAAAACTTCATTTATTCGGACTCTTTCTCTTTTGTGAAATGATCTCGTAGGTGTGAATACATTGGATATGCTATTATTACAAACTCATTTATTTTTGCAAATGAAAGTGAAATCACTGTCTCAGATTTTGAGGAGAGATTTTGTACGACCAATCATTTATAAAACATTGTTTTTAAACGAGTTCGAGCATAATGCATAAAAGTAGCATGCAACTACCTCAAATGCCCGAAATCAGTGAATTATTTCATTTTTCTTCCTATTTTAACTGAGACAGGTGTCTTTCAAAATGAGTTGTTTTTGAGAAATGATTTTGAAAACATTTTAGGCATAACCAAGTGTGAAAGATAGTCGGAGATTCTACTTCACTTATTGACACTCAATCTTCTCTTTTTATTGCACGGGTTGACTCCCGAGAAGCGCTGTTGTTAAAGTCGAGAGCTCGACTAGAACCACATGGGCCGGAAGTGTGTGGTGCCCAAGTGTTGTGTGGGTAGATCCATAGGAACTAGTGAGCGATAATTTTGATGATGTTTGTAGTGTGAGATGCAAAATAAGGGAAACTATCAAGATGATCTTCAGTGACTTTCTGCATATGCAGGAGATCCCAAGTGATGTCTTTTACTGTTCTGGAGATGTCTCCATGGGGATCAACTACAAACACTCCTGCTTCTCTTTCCATTAACTCCCATTCTGGATGCTTTTGTTTCAACGAGTCTATGAATCTAAGGAACTGCTGGAGGATATTTTCATGATCAGCTCGGCTAGCATTTCCTCTTATTTCGTGGATAGACTCGTGAATACTCTGAATGAGATGGACCTGATGAGTGGAGAACGTGAGGGTAGAGTCGCGGAAGATGTTGTTTACTATATCATACTCCTCTCATAATCAATAATGGAAGATCTGGCCATACTCTGACGGATGAATCTTATAGAAGATCTCCTTGATTCGGTCTAAGAGGAAGTTCGCAATGTTAACCATCGAACCTTCAGGTATAGATGAAGGGATGACACACGTTCTTTCATCAAACCTCTCAAACTCAAGATCATGAATGATCTTGTGAGCATGGTACTCAATGGTACGGTCAATATAGAACCTGTGTGGAGAAGAGTCATCTATATGATCATTTTCAGCCATAGAATTCATTAATCAACGAAGATCATTCATCAGCCAGATGTCTACGTCTGCATCAGGGTTCCCAGTAGCATTGTACATATTTTTGCGATATGAGCTCAAGTACTCATTTTTCATGTGCAAAGAATGGGAATGCCTATCTGATCAGTGTATCTGTAACAACCCCAAAATTCGTTGATTGAGTTTAGCGGAAGCATTTAGTTATGTATGGGGAGTGCCACAATAGACAGTACATGCATACGTATCAGCGCTTATGATTACAACAGAACATAATATATTAAGATGCCAAAAGTAATAGTTACAAATTTTACGATTCATCGAATCGTATAAGTTGAAAAGTATTTAAGTTACAAAAGTAGATTTCGTAAATATGAGTAAACAGCTTAGTTATATAAAAGAAATCCAGTTGTCAAAAGTTGGCATCCTATTCCTTCGGGGGTCGCCTACGTTCCATGTGTGTAGGTTGTCTTACATGCAGCTAATTCCCTGAAAAATATAGTAAAAGTCAATAACGAGGTTGAGTGAATTCACAGGTTTTATGTTTGCGACAGATGAATCAAGTTTATAAGCACAGTTGTTAAAACCAATACATTCACAAATAGTTATTGCCATAATAGTTAAGTAAACATTTTGTGGAATGTTATCTAAATATAGTTCGGTTGAGATGTTGCCCATAATACAGTTCATGTGGGATGTTACCCAAATTACCATTTATGTGGGATGTTACCCAAAATACCATTTACGTGGGATGTTACGCAAAATATAGTTTGCCATACGTTGCTGGTCGTTCTCCAGTGTTTCCAAAATAGTACCGGTCGTTCTCCGGTCTAAATATGCACGGGTCATTCTCCCGTTCAATTCGGCTAGTCGTTCTCTAGCAATAAATACTGTTGGTCGTTCTCCAGCGAAACACAGTACCGGTCGTTCTCCGGTCAAAAGACGCACGGGTCGTTCTCCCGTCCATTTGGCCAGTCATTCTCTGGCACTAAAATACGTTGCTGGTCGTTCTCCAGCGTTTACGTAAAAAGTACCGGTCGTTCTCCGGTTTTCTAAACAAGTTTTATCACGTTTATAGTATGAAAACATTGTTTCATAAATACCAGTTTTGTTGTAAAGGTTCAACAATTCAAAGTACTCAAATCGTGCGAGTAAACAAGTATGATAACAATCATGTAAGCAAAAGTAGTTATGGCAATCAGTAAGGCAGTTGACTATGTTTTCCACCCCTATTTAAAAGTAGTAAAACAGTAAAAGTAGGGGCTGTGAACTCACCTGTTGAGTTGAGTATGTTCGAGTGCTAGCAAAGCCTAAAGCCCAAGAAGTCTATTCGAAATCTCCTAACGCCCTAAACGTATGAGATTTAATGAGTACGTGGAGGTCTAAGTTGCCCATCCATGCTAGTCCAAGGGGTACGGGGGTCCGGGGGCAGCGCCCTTGGTAGCGGAGTCCAAGGGGTGGCAACCCTTGGCGGGGTCCAAGGGGCAGATCCCCTGGCTGGGTTGGAAAATTTTTATTTCTGCTATGTTGCTGTAGTAAAAACGCATTCGAAATTTCATTCCGGAGTAAAATTAGGTGGTAAAATCTCATCCTAAACACTTAGTGAAAAAGTTGTAAACTTTCTGTTTTTAGCATCTGTAACACCCCCAAAATCACTGTTTAGCGGAAGCAAGCTTTGGGGTGCTACTAATCAAATATCACAGCACAAAAGTAAAGCAAACGACATCTATATGCAACGTTTGTAAAATAGTTACATTTCCATACATAAAATGTTTGAAACGTAGAGTTTCGGGTTACAAAATGAAGTTCCCTAGAGTCCGCGCGTAAAGCGGGAGATTCTATTACATAATCATAATAAATACAAAAGATAATGCTAAGAATCTCCGTTAAATGCAGTTGTAGAAATCATGCGACTCTAGCTAGTATCCTGAGGGAGTCCTACTCCGTATGTGTACCTGAGATACGAAGCTAAAAAGGTCAACACGAATGTTGGTGAATCTCACAGGTTTGTAAATAATATTAGTATTTGAACACAAGATTTCATCAGTAATGCCCGCAGGTGTAAATCAAGTATTTGCAATCCCGCAAATGTAAAGTAAGTAAGTTATACCGTTGCCATGAGGCTCATAATCGAAGCTTAACCCGTAAGTAGTAAGTTGCCCCCGAGACATGCTCGAACCTGAGCAAGCTAAGTAACGAATAATAGTCGCCCGTTTATACAGAACGGTTCGTGGTAGCCTACTACCCCGAGCGGGGAGGGTCATTTCCCTAATGGATCCATTAACTAGTGTTCGCGCTTAAGTGCCATAACTAACGATATATGATGGAGGGACTTCCCCAAATAAATGGTGAGAAAACTCATGCAATTCCGTTTGGTAAACATGTAATTCAGTACTTGTGTTCATAAAAGTAAGCAATGTATCTCACCCCGTAAGTAAAAAAGTAAAAGTGGGGCTGTAAGACTCACCTGAGTCTAGCAAGTATGAAGGTGAAATCAAGTAAGGCGGATGTAAGTCCGTATGTGGTTCTCCGAACTCTGCAACCTTCTAGCATCCGACACGCACAAGGTTGTAAGTAAACAAGTAAACGAGTTGGTGTCTTAAAAGATCACCCATGCTAGTTTGGACACTCAACTAGGAAATTTCCAAATGTTCGTTTAGTAATCCGTTTGTATTTTGAAACTAAATATGGCCCGTTGGTGATGGTTTGTGATAATAATATAAAAGTGTTATTATTTTATATATCGTTGTATCAGATTTCATTATCTGTAAGTGTTTGACACTTAGTGTGAAAAGTATTTATAAGTTCCTTGATGACGGGGGTCCGGGGGCAGCGCCCCTGGTAGCGGGGTCCAAGGGGTGGCAGCCCCTGGCGAGGTCCAAGGGGCAGAGCCCCTGGCTGGGGTCGAGGTCAGCTTGGAAAATTTTTATTCCTATTAAATTGCTTTGGTGAAAAACGCATCTGGACTTGAATTTGGGTGAAATCGAGTGATAAAATTTAAGGTCTCGACACTTAGTAAAATTTGTGTTTTCTTGGTTCTATTTAATGCGACAAAGCATGCGACATAAGGCTTGTGTCGCTAGGTGCGACATAGTCTGTTGTGTCGCAGATCACCTCTGCGACATAAGGGCTTGTGTCGCTAGGTGCGACATAGTCTGCTGTGTCGCAGGTAAGTGACTTTTACCCAACCCATATTTGGACATTTTAAGCTTAAAGAAACAACTAGAACTTAAAAACACTTGAAATCGAAAGGTTTCGAGTTTTGTCGGAAACTTACAAAGTGATGAATCGAAATTCCGAAAAGGTAGGAGTGTAGATCGTTGCGTGGTGATCGTTTTTCTCTAAATGGGTGTGACGATTTATGGTGGTTTGTTGGTGTTATTTGGTGGTTTTAGATGATGGTGGTGGTGGTGAAAGTTGAGAGAAAATGGAAGGAAGAAAGAGAAAGTAAGTGGTGGAAATGAGGGGGAAGAAAGGAGGGAGGTGGGGTTTTGGTGAAAGCCTCACCTTTCCAGCCCCAGTAATTGTGCTCCGTGCGGTGTTCGTCTTCCCCAGTCGTTAAACATTAAATCATTATGTTGACTGTTTACAATGTAAGTTTTAAAATACGGGAGTTCATTAAATTCATTTATTGAAGTATTTTACTAATACTTACTAATTCAATTGGTTTCGTTTGTTTGTGTTTTTAAATGTTTGGGTCGCGTAGATGTTTATTATGCGATACAAAATGTAATTGAAATACTATCAAAATAATATTTGTGACATAAAAGTGTCCTTAATTAATATTACATTGCTTGATATAAATGTTCACCAACGTCCGTATGATTTGAATCAAATTACATTCGATTTGAAATTCGTACGATTTAAACCAAATCGCATATTAATATACATTTTGATACATTAATTAGTCTAGTACCATACTAATTACATGTATTAACAGTTAAGTAGGAACTAATTATAGTCCTAGCTTGGCAGGTGTCACAGCATCACTTGGGGCGTCACTTGCCTTAGGGTAGCGACACTTAGGAAGTGTCGCATAAAATGGTAAGTTTTGCATTATTAGAGTCACTCGAGGAAGTGACGCATATGGGGCGTCACTTAAACAAGTGACGGGTACAAGTGTTGGGTATAAATTAGTATTCGAGTATAGGCGTCACTTAAGCTAGTGACGCATGGTAGTGACGGGTAGAAGTGTCAGCGTAAGTGTCGGAAAAATAAGTGACGCAAAAAGAGGGCTTTATGCGACACTTAGTGCGTCACTTAAGTGACGCGAACTAGTTTTGGGCCTGATGCGTCACTTAGACTCTTCGTAGATCAGTTTGTAAAAATGAAATCTAAGCTTCGATTTGGACAGAATCAGTTGTTAAAAACACTAAAACATGGTATATTAAGCATTATAAACATGAGATATCAAAGAAAATAGCAAGATTTAAGAGTTTGCGGGATTGTTGGGATCTTACAAAGTTATCGCATGAGAAATCCGAGAAGATAGGAAGGTAGAGCTCAACTCCGTGATCGTTTTTCTCTAAAGGAGTTATGTGATTTGATGCGTTTTTTATGTAGTATTTGTGTGATTTTTGTGGTGGATTTAGAGAGAGATTTGAGAGAAAATGGGGGTAGAGAGAGAGTGAAATTGAAAAATGAAAGGAAAGTGAGGTAGGGGTGAGGGTGGGAGCCGGTCTTGGTGTCCAAAAAGGGGAGGGGACTTTGTCCCAATTTGTGGTATTTTACCTTTGTTTGTTTACCCGATCGTTACATGTTACAATATTTTAAATAATAAATTTTTAAATACGCATTCCATTATATATTTAACTGGGATTTTTGTAAAACTAATCTAGTTGAGTATATAAAATATTAAACTTTTTTTGTTTCAGTTTCACGTAATTTCACATTGTTAAATAATTTTGTTCACCAACAGTAGTATATTTTTGTCGCGTTGTTTAAATCGTTCTTTACATAATTACAGCTAATTATGAAATGTAATACTACGCGTATTAACTAGTTGGACTTTGCTAGACTTACCTCTAAAAGTAGTTGTGAATTCACTCAAGGTAGGGAATTTGCCTAAAAATGCGTGCAAATTATGTTTACAATTATGTTGAAATTGCGGGGTGTTACAGTATCATGTATCTTACGATACATGGCCCACTTTGTTGATCCCAGTTAGGATCTTAATATGTATTACTTTGATTAATTATTAATAAGCTTGCGGAATAGTTTATTAATAACTTGAAGCACAAACTTGTAACACAGAATATTAATCAAAAGCTTCAATATTATTATCAACAATACGAACACACAATTGTGTTAGGGTTTACAACCTTGAAGCTAATAACTAGAAAATCGTCAATTTCTAGGGTTTCACAGGATCTCTATTTATAACACATAGAGTCCTTTACAGAATCAAACTATTATGGAAATTCTATCTATTCCATAATTCTCTCTAACCGACTACTAACAGTGGTTGAGCTATTCACTAACAGGGGGTAGTATTCATATATTACTAACAGTGGTTGAGTACTTAATACAAAATACAAACTCATGTCAACAGTGGCACTGTTAGACTAATTCTAACTGACAGTGGCACTGTCAATACAAAACTAAACTAACAGTGGTAGACTACTTCTAGCAGTGGCTCAATACTTGTGTTCTGAGCAAATCTGGCAGTGGCTTAGGACTCAACAATCTCCCCCTAAACTTGATCATTCTCAGCAATGAATCAAGTTTCTTCATCTTTCTTTTCATCTTTAGGAGCTTGATTCTGTTTTCTCTTTTTCTCCTCCTCTCTTACTCTTTCCAACTCCATTCTTTTATGAAACTGATTAAACACCATGTATAAAGCATTGAATGCACCTTCTGAAATCACTGTAGTTCTTAGTTGAGATGCAAGTACATTTCTTAGAATCTGAGTCCCCAGAACATATTGTCTTTCATCAAGCATGTAGATTGTGATTCCACATCTGAATAAGATCATGTGAACTCCAGCTCTAACAAAATGTCTCCATGTATTCACATGCTCAATGCAGTTTAAGAACAAATTAGTGAATGGTTCAGGCTCAAACAACATATTCAAACATCTTCCCAAATCTCTTTCCATTATTACCAGAGAAGCCTGCCTGTTTCTTTGACTGTTTAGCTCATACAGATCTAGAATGTCTAACCTATTCACATTCTTGAGCACATCAGCAACAGATGTCAAGTATTTCTCATTCCCATCCTCTCTGACAATCTTAATATGTTCTTTGACAACATCAGCAACTTTTGATTTTTGCCCTTCCCATTCAACTATTCTTGATGATCTATCATGATTGATGTGAATATTTTCTTTGCTATCCTTCACCTCTTTGATATATTTTCTCAACTCTTCTGCATCTTTCTCCAAATCAGGAACTACACTATGACAAGCAAGAACTCCATCCCATCTGATCTTTAGATTTCGATAAGAAAGCCTTTTTAATTCTCTTTCTTCAGCTTCTGCTTCCTCTTGCTCTTTCTTTTCAATTTTATCTTGTTCCTCTTTTCTCACCAGCTCAGCAATCCTCTTTATATCCTCAGCCAACATTTTCTCAATGAATTTGTCTTGCATGAGCTTTTTCTCAAAATTCACCTTTCCTTCATTCTGATGTCTTTCATAAGCTTTCTCCAACTTCTCTACATCCCATCCTTCAAGCACACTTCTTGGTGCATATCTTCCACCAAGAATTCTGAGCAACTCCTTTTTCCTCTTAGCTGCAGTTGGTGGTTTGTTTCTTTTCTTCTCAAGCTTAGCTTGTCTTTTCCTTCTTGCCTTTTCTTCATTAGCTTGTTTAAGCTTTGCAAACCCTGGATTCAAACCATCATTACCATCCTTTTTGTTGATCATGTCATGGATCTTTTGAGCAGACAACCCTTGACCTATTACAGCCATATCATTGAGCATCTTTGCAGCCTTCTGGGATAAGGTTACCACACTCATGTCTTCCAGTACAACATCAACATCAGGACCTTCTTGTCTTTTGGACTCAACGGCCATTCTTAACATTCTCTCATCATGCTCCTCCTGTGCTCTCCTGGCCTCATCTAAATCAATTGGAGGCTCTACAACCTTCTTAACCTTTCTTTCTTCTTTTAATTTTCCCTTACCTTTGTCCTTTGAATCAATCTTTGGAAGATCAGACTTAGGTTTGGGTGATGATAAAGGTTCTTCAATAATGACAGGGGGTTGGATAAATCTTGGTGTAGTTGTGGTGACAGTGGTTGTTATAACAGTTGTGGGAATACTTGAAGTATTGACAGGGGTTGATGTAACAGTGGTTGACTCTGTGATAACAGGGGTAGGTAATATAACAGGGGTTGCTGCTGAAGTACCAACAGGGGTAGATACCTCAACAGTGGTAGAAACCAAACTGCTAACAGTGGTCATAGGTTGAGTTGTAACAGGAGTATTTTTCTTGGCAGAGGTAGACTTTCTTTTTGAAATTGATTTCTTTCTATTATAATTCTTCACTCTTACCTCCTCTTTAGCTTCAGGTTTTGACTCTAAACACTCCCCCTCAACCTCTACATTTCCACCTTCCATCTCCTCTGTTTCAACAGATTTATCAAACACCATCCTATCACTAAAGCTCACTCTTTTGCCCATATCAAGATTTTCTCCCATAACATCCTAGAAATACAAATTAGCCACAGCCTTAAAAGGTAATCCTTTGTTTAATGGAAAAACATTCAAAGCTGGACCACTTTGTGCATTATCATCTGCAACATTCACATTTTCACTGTCTGAACCACTTGTTTGCACATTTTCACCCACATATACCACCATTCTTCTGTCATGCTTAGCATTCACCATTTCATTATTCATGCCTTCATTAACCACATAATCTGAAACATTCAATTCATCCTCAACACCTCCATCACTCTTGTCATTAAACTCATATGTATTAAACTCAGATGTATCCATGAAGCTAATACCACCTGCACCTCCATCATTATCATCATTATTCCCATCAGAACCATCATTATCATCTCCCTTATCTTCAGGCACATTATCTTTCTCTTGATCTTTATCTTTTCTCTTCCCCTTGTCTGAAGATTTCTGTAATTCTGCAGCAGGCTTTAAGACCTGTAAAACAACATCCTCCACCACAACCAATCTTGTTTTCAAATCACGGATTTCCTCCTGCTGCTTCTTTATTATTTCATCCTGGGCAGCCATCTTGACTTGTTGCTCCCTTCTCAACACTCTTTCCCTCTCAAATTTTGTCCAAATCAACCTGACATCATGTACCAGATCATCAATCGTCAATTCCCTAGTTATATGACTAGTCTCATCAACATTGGAGTGTGACCTCCTAGATGAATCATTGACTACATATGTCACTTGCCTTGCAAGATCTTCAGATGCCCCTTGATTCGTGGTACTGGGACCTTCATTTGAATCATTACCCATAGGTTCATCAAACAAAGTTGCCTCTGGTTGGGTCTTATTGATGTTACCACTGTCCTGCCCTACCAGTGGGCTAGAGATAGTAGTGGCAGCCCTTCCAGAATGAACATTTTCATCAAGTATGTTTACCTGTTGTGATTGATCATTTGACTGAGACTGTAGAGAAACAGGAATCTCCATAGCCTGTATAGTTTTCTTGGATTTCTTGGCTTTGCTTTGGGTAGGCTGTTGGTTCCCTTGTTTTCTTTTTGTGCCACCTCCTGATGTGTGATCAGAACCAACTTGTTTTGTTGTCCTGTCATCATTTGGTCCAAGTGGTGTTGGTAATACACCACCAGTGGCAGAAGGAGCAACTAACATTGTAGAAAACAATGCAGTTTCCTTCTTGGAAAAAGTGTTCTGATACTGGTTCATGGCTCTAATAGTCTTCAAGGATAGAGTAGAACTAACTATTACACTTTTATCTGCTGGCAAATTTGGCAATTGCTTATTCAACAAAAGCTGAACAAATCTAGGGTACATAATAAATGTATCACCCTTTACATTTTTGATCATGTTATCTAAGATAAGCCTAGACATATTAAATTTAAGACCCTGTGCCAAGCAGATTATAGGATATGCAATACTAGAACTAAATTCATTAAAACTAGTCCTCTTTTGAGATAAACATACCAGAAAAGTATGAATGTAGAACTTCCATTGAGGACAGAACCATGACTTCAAGAAAGTGTATTCAGACCTTGCTTTTCCAGCACCTTCATAACCCATATCCTTTATACCTTGAAACAAATCCTCTCTTGATAATTCCAGAACTCCTCCTTCATCATCAAACTGCAGAAGTTCTCTAAGAACAATCTCAGTCACCATTACCTTGTTTCCCTTGACAGTGGAATGAATGTGAGTAATGCCATTAACATTCCCTTCCTTTGCGTTCTTCCAGAATTCTTGAATATGAGATCTTATCAATCTTGGGGCGACAGTAAAGGCATATGTAACTGGACAGTTACTCAAGAAATCGATAATTGGGTGAAAATACTCATCTGCGATTTCTTTGTCCAAGAAAGCCCTCATGTTGTGTTCAGAATGAACACTCAGAGTAGAATTACCAGAATCAGATGAAGATGACGATGCCATGAATGAAATTGATGAAAGAAAGAAGAGTGGTTTACAATGATCAAACACAAACGAGAGCGGTTCTTAAAGGGTTTTGAGAATTTTGAAAACGTAATTGAAAAAGTGAAGTGTTAGGGTACTTATGTGATGACAGTGCCAAGCCCTAGTAAATAGAACTAACAGTGGCACTGTCAGGTATGCACCAACAGGGTCACAACTAACACTTAAGCCCAACAGGGGTACCTCACTTAATCAAGATCAACCGTTGATAACCCTCAATGAAGCTAACAGGGGTACTAGTACTAGCAGGGGAACACTAGAACTAGCAGGGGTGAAGACTTCATAAAATAACACGATTTTTTTTTAATCAATAAGAAAAAGCAACAAAAAAAACATTAGACTCCAGCTCTCGTGATGTCTCCTGACAGTAGCTGAATACTGCAATACTAAACTAAGAAAAACAACCAGCAGGGGTTAAGCTACACAAATATACAGCAGGGGTAGAAATTACATTGACAGTGGCATAAATAAACTAACAGTGAAACCAACTGTTATCATGATGAAGCTAACAGTGGCAACACTTGACCCTGTCACACACAATATACTTCACCTCTGTTAGTATCAAACCCTGACCAAAACACTAAGTGAGATTGATCATACCAATATTAGTTATCAAAAATGTAAACCTTCCTACATCAAATGCTTTTGTAAAAAGATCTGCAAGTTGATTATCAGTATGAATTTTGAAAATATGAATCAATCTTTTATCATAACAATCTCTTATAAAATGATATCTGATTTCAATGTGTTTGGTTTTTGAATGCTTAACAGGATTTTGTATGATACTAATAGCAGATGTATTATCAATGTAAATAGGAGTGTTCATGAAAGTCAAACCATAGTCCATCATTTGATTCTGAATCCAGAGCACATGTGCACAATAACTTGATGCTGCAACATACTCTGCTTCTGCTGTAGATGTGGAAACGGTGGTCTGCTTCTTGCATTGCCATGACACTAGCGTATTTCCAAGAAATTGACATCCTCCACTAGTTGATTTTCTATCCATGTTCTCACCACCATAGTCACTATCTGTGAAAGCCTTTAGCTCAAAATCTGAACCTTTAGCATACCAAAGTCCCAAATCTGGTTGACCTTTCAAGTATCTAAAGATTCCTTTTCACAACATACATGTGTGACTGCTTTGGATTGGTTTGGTACCTAGCACAAAGACACACTGCAAACATAATATCAGGTCTAGATGAAGTTAAATACATCAAATAACCAATCATTGACCTGTACAAGTGCACATCTACTTCCTCCCCCTCAGGATCAGAATTAAGATGTTTGTGTGCCTCCATGGGAGTGCTAGCTATCCTTACATCTTTATAACAAATTTATTCAAAATATCTTTCACATACTTCCCTTGGTTAATAAAGATTCCATCTGTCTTCTGCTTAACCTGCAATCCTAAAAAGAAAGTGAGTTCTCCCATTGAACTCATCTTAAACTTCTTATGCATTAGCTCCTCAAAGTCTTTACAAAGTGAATCACTTGTAGATCCAAATATAATATCATCTACATAGACCTGTACCAGCAAAATATCTTTCTGAATCCTTTTGATAAACAAAGTCTTGTCAATAGTACCTCTCTTGAATCCATTCTTGAGAAGATACTCAGATAGAGTATCATACCAAGCTCTTGGTGCTTGATGTAAACCATACAAAGCTTTCTTCAATCTGCACACTCTATCTGGATATGTTGGATCTTCAAACCCTGGTGGTTGGCAGACATACACCTCATCATCAATGAGACCATGAAGAAAAGTACTCTTCACATCCATTTGATAAACCTTGAAACCCTGATAAGATGCATAAGCTAAAAACAATCTAATAGCTTCTATCCTAGCAACAGGGGCAAAAACATCATCATAATCAATTCCTTCTTCCTGTGTATACCCCTGTGCTACCAACCTGGCTTTATTCTTGATGACAATCCCTCTCTCATCTCTCTTGTTCTTAAAAATCCACTTGGTGCCTATAGCTCTCTTTCCTTTTGGTAAATCAACCAAATCCCATACATCCTGCAGCTTGAATTGCAGCAATTCTTCTTGCATAGCTTCAATCCAGCTGTGATCCTTGAGAGCTTCCACTGCTTTCTTTGGTTCCATCTGAGAAAGAAAACAAACATATAATGAAGTATGTAAATCTTCTTCTCTTATCTTTGACTGCTGTCTGGTCAGAACAGGTGAACCAATATCACCAATGACCAAATCCAAGGAATGATCTTTATGAACCAGATACTTAGATGTGGATGTATCAAGTAATTCTCTTTCCAAATTAGGACCCAAAAGATTATCCATTTCTGATTCTGAAAAAGAATCTCTTTCCTTTCTTTCTTTTGAAGGCGTTGGAGTTGTTTCAGAATCTGAGAAAGAAGTCCTTTCCAAGACTTGAAATGGAGGACTTTGTTCATAGTTCTTTGGTGATCTCTGCTCTTCATCTGATAGTCCAGGTATCTCTAACTCACTTTCTAAATCTTCATGTGAACCCCTTAAAATAGATGTTTGAGGATCTGCAGGAATTGAACCATGTGTACCCTTATCTGAATCATCCTTTGCAGATGATCTATTTGTTTCAGGAGTTGATCCTTCAGTTTCTGTTTGATCCTGTTGAAAAACTGCTGGTGGATCTGGAGACCAAATTGGAAATAATACATACTCCAAGTCATTCTTTTTAGGCTGACTTGAGCTTCTATCTCCATCTGCATCATCACCTGCACTTGTACCTGCACTAGTAGACAAATCTGGATATCTAAAAGCATGGGTTAGTGCATCAATATCAAACAATACTTCTGGACCTTTTCCTTCTACATTAGGTGTATTTTCATTAAAGGTCACATCCATGGTCTCCTCTATGATCCTAGTCCTTTTATTAAACACTCTATAAGCCTTGCTTTGAATAGAGTATCCAACAAAGACAGCCTCATCTACCTTACTTTGAAACTTACCTAGGTGATCCCTGGTATTTAAGACAGTACAAGGACATCCAAATGGTTTTAAAAAGTTAACCAAAGGTTTTCTCTTAAAGAATAACTCATAGGGTGTCTTGTTATAAGGTTTGACTATCAAAATCCTATTTAAAACATAACAAGCAGTGCTGACTGCCTCTGCCCAAAAAGACATTGGAAGTTTAGCATCTGCCAGCATGCTTCTAGCAGCCTCAATTAGTGTCCTATTCCTCCTTTCAGCTACTCCATTTTGTTGTGGAGTCCTAGGTGCACTAAACTGTCTTTCTATACCTTTCTCCTCACAGAACTTATTCATCTCATGATTCTTAAATTCTGTCCCATTATCACACCTGATGATCTTAACCTTTTGATTAGTTGAATTCTCAATCCTAGTTATGAAGGATCTAAGTATTTCACCTGTCTCATCCTTGGTCCTAAGAAAGAATACCCAACTCATCCTAGAATAGTCATCGGTTATCACCAAACAGTAAGATTTCTTCCCTTGACTAGCTACATTGGTAGGGCCAAACAAGTCCATATGTAACAGGTGTAAGGGAGTGGTATTTGTATTCACAAGCTTGGTCTTATAAGAGGTCTTGTGTTGCTTGCCTTTGAGACAAGCTACACAGTGGTCACTACATTCAAATAACTTTTCAAGTAAGCCTCTCACTAGCCTATTCCTAACAAGTTTATTCATGGTCTTGTAACTCAAGTGACACATCCTCCTATGCCATAAGTCAGATTCAGAAACAGTAGCTTTAGATATAAGACAGTTAACATTTTGAGATTCCCTCTTGTTTAAATCACTACAGTATACATTATTCTTTCTTGGAACTCTCATTAAAATTTTATCTTCAGGTATTTTGAGTTTTTCAGAAAGTATAATGCATTATGTGTCAGTGAAATAAACAGGATTTTGCTTATCCGTGATTTGACTCACACTTAGCAAATTATATCTCAATTGCTCAACATAATAAACATCATTGAAAGTGAGCTTACTGCTTTTTACCTTGCCTTTACCTGTGATTTTCCCTCCTTTAGGATTACTGCCAAATGCCACATCTCCTCCATTAAAAGCTTTAAAGTCCTGCAGTTTCTCCCTATCTCCAGTCATGTGCCTTGAGCATCCTGAATCAATGTGCCATAAGCTCTTTGGCTTGCCCTGCACATATAAAAAGAGAAATAATTAGTTTCTCTTGGGAACCCAAACCAATCTAGCTTTGGGTTTCCCTTGAGCATTTTTGACATCAACCCTCTTAAAGGTGATTTATCTCAATGCTTCATTGATTTTGGACACTTTTGATGTAGATGCATTCTTATGTCTCCAAAAACAATATGTTTTAGACCTGACAGGGGTTAATGGTCTGACAGTGGTCACCTTCAAATTCGTATTTATTACCCTGGCAGTGGTAGCTTTACTTGGTATAAACATTCTTTTCAAATGCTTAATACCAGCAAAGGTACCATGCCTGACAGTGGTCAAACCCTCCCCTGTTCTTGTCTTGCCTCTGTTAGCCTCTGACAGTGGCACTGCTGCAGTATTAACAGGCGCTGCAGCCTTGCCTCTGTTAGGCTGATTTCTCAACATTTGTCCTGTACCACTGTTCCTATTATTTTTAGGATTGTAGTAACAGTCCTGTTGAAGATGATTATACCTACCACAAATAAAACATGATTTTTTTTCACACATTCAAACCCATTACCCAGCCTTTGTGAAACCAATTGATTCCAATTCCTTTGATTCCCTCTAGGTGTAGGTTTGATTATTTTATTTGCAGAATTTTCAACATGTTTGCTAGCACACTTAACACATCCAGCCTTTATATTGGACTCTTGATGAACCTTTTTATTCACATAACCTAGACCAGTTCTAGAT
Organism: Pseudognaphalium luteoalbum; assembly: GCA_963422505.1. Taxonomy (NCBI): domain Eukaryota; kingdom Viridiplantae; phylum Streptophyta; class Magnoliopsida; order Asterales; family Asteraceae; genus Pseudognaphalium; species Pseudognaphalium luteoalbum. The sequence continues at coordinate 21,975,908 of OY730196.1, read as the reverse complement.
TTGTTAGTCCTATTCACTTGTTCAAGCTGAACCTTAGCTTTCTCCACAAACAACTTCTTGCCTTCTTCTAGTTTATCATTCTTAAGTTCTGAAACTAGACCAGTAATAGACTTAACACAACCATCCATAGAGTTACCACTATATGAGCTATCACTATCACTCTCATCTTCCTCAGTCCAATCAGATATTTCCACTTTATCAAAATTTACATTATCAGCACAATTAACTACTGGATCTACCTTTTTAACCTCCTCTGACACACCTACCTTAAGTTTTGCTAAGTCAAAATCAATTTTAGATGGGAAGTAAGTATGATTATAAGGTGGGGGTACAACATTAAGATTGTAACCTAATCCAGTTTTTAATTTATCATGAATTTGAGACTTGATTAAGTTTTGAACACCTTTTGAAGCATTTTCCAATTCATCAACTTTCAACTTTATTGACTCTTTATCAGAAATTGCCTCAGCCAACTTGGCACTTAGCATATCAACTTTTGTTTGTAAAGCTTTCTTTTCCCAATTCAGATATTTAATATCTAAGTGAAATTGTGATTCATTCTTTTCTAAAGCTTTAATTTGTTTTTCAAGATTTTCAATAGCTAAGGTTGCATGTTGACTTTTGACCTCAAAAGCTTTCAACTCATTGCACACAACAACATTATCATCCCTGTAAAATTTAACCATTTTCTTACATTCAGGAGAACATAATTTAACTTTTACCTCATGTGGAATGTCTGAAGGTTCTGGTTCTTCTGTGACAGCCATCAAAGCTTGATTCTTTACCACAAGCTCTTCTTGATCACTCCAGTCAAAGCCTCCCATTCCATCTTGTGCTACTAGTGAGTCTGAAGTGGTGTTCTGTACAGGTACCAATCTTCTTTGAGGACCAGAACTATTTCTCATAATGCCATTAGCAGTATTCTGAGATCCTCCATCCTGTGTGTTCCTACATTCTCTAGCAAAGTGACCCATCTTGTGGCAGTTGAAACACTCCACCTTGCTCTTGTCAAAACCAGCTACACCATCTCTCTTGAATGTAAAGTTTCTGTTACCAGATCTCTGCATAAACCTTTTTGCCCTTATGGTGATCATAGCCATTTGCCATCTCAAATCCATCTCCTCAAGGTCCTCTTAACTGACCTGCTCTAAATCTTCTGTAGTTAATGATGAATTCACATGGCTAGCAAAGAATGCTTCTAGCACATTATCATTAGCACCAGATGTGCTACACCTTCCAGCTTCACCAACAGACACAAAAGCAGTATTATTAGAGCTACCAGTGGACTGTTTTATAGCCAAAACCTCAGACTCAAAGTTTCTCAGATCATTGTATAGATCCTCAATTTCCTTCTGATCAAGGTCTGCACTTTGTCTAAGTCCCACAGTGTACATGTTCCATTCTGTACCAAGTGATCTTAAAAATTTTCTATTAAGATCATCCTTGTCTATCTTAACATTGTGATTTTCAAGATCTCCCACCAGTTTCTGGAACCTATCAAAAGTTTGAGTTAAAGTTTCTGACTTTACCCCAGCAAAGTTCTCAAACTGTTGTTTGAGAAGAGACCTCTTGTTCTTCTTTGTATTATCATTACCTCCAAACCTTGTGACTATAGCTTCCATGAGTACCTTAGCATCTACACATTTATCAAATTTCCTTTGATACTCATTGGGAATTGACAAGAGTAATGTACTCAATGCCTTCCACTCAGTGGCTCTCTCTTTTCTCTCAGCATCTGTCTTGGGTGGTGGTCTCTCCAATTTTTCACCATTTGGACCCTTTGGATAATTAGGTCCATTTATAACCACCTCCCACATCATATGATCTGTGAGAAGCATGTACTGCCTGATTCTTGTCTGCCATAGCTCAAACTCATCAGGTTTGAGCATTGGAATCTTTGTGGCCTGTATTCCTTCCATCGTTTTAGTAGACATCTTGGTATTTGAAAAGAAAGCTGCAAACTTCAATAGAATTCTTCAAGATCAAAGCAATATCTAGCTCTGATACCACTTGTTGATCCCAGTTAGGATCTTAATATGTATTACTTTGATTAATTATTAATAAGCTTGCGGAATAGTTTATTAATAACTTGAAGCACAAACTTGTAACACAGAATATTAATCAAAAACTTCAATATTATTATCAACAATACGAACACACAATTGTGTTAGGGCTTACAACCTTGAAGCTAATAACTAGAAAATCGTCAATTTCTAGGGTTTCACAGGATCTCTATTTATAACACATAGAGTCCTTTACAGAATCAAACTATTATGGAAATTCTATCTATTCCATAATTCTCTCTAACCGACTACTAACAGTGGTTGAGCTATTCACTAACAGGGGGTAGTATTCATATATTACTAACAGTGGTTGAGTACTTAATACAAAATACAAACTCATGTCAACAGTGGCACTGTTAGACTAATTCTAACTGACAGTGGAACTGTCAATACAAAACTAAACTAACAGTGGTAGACTACTTCTAGCAGTGGCTCAATACTTGTGTTCTGAGCAAATCTGGCAGTGGCTCAGGACTCAACACACTTGTCCTTGAAGAACTCCAATTCCTCAAATGTCGGTTAGTCATTTTGGTGTAGAAGCTCTGTTGCAAGATCTTCGGCGAAGGCATGCAGGCGGTTCTGGAAGAATCGTGGATCTCGGCTGCTGTTGTTGGCTTGATAGACATCATACTCGACCTTGATGTCTTCTATCAGGTCTCTTTGGCATGGTGTGTACTCATTGGTAGATCTAATGATGATGCTCATCATTGAAGGGAGGTCATTTTCAAATGCCTCAATAGCAATAATTATTTCTTCGTGATTAGAAACCGTGGGAATAGCTGGAGGTTTCAAAACCTGGATAGAGCGGATATCGATCGGAACATCAATGTATACAATGCTATCCCTGTCATCCTCTGCCGATGGAGTATCCATGTTTTGAGAGTCTGGAAACTCTACCACATCATAAGGTAACTGGGTATCATTGGTGATCTGAGATATTGGCTGAGAAGAATCGACTTCTATGTATCTCTCTTCAGAATCATGGCTGGATCCAGAAGTATCTCCCAATTCGAACTGAGTTTGAAGTGTAGGAACATTGAAGGTTTGAATCCTTCAGGGAGATAAATCTGAATAAAGATCCGGTAGTTTGGAAGCTTTGTATGCCAATATTTTCTATAGAAGTTTGTCTCACAACTTTGGGTGTTGCTTTGATTAGGCAATGGTCTTCTTGATGTTTAGCAGAGCGTTGAGTCGTGGTTAGACAAGATGTCTGGAGGGATCAATGACAGATGCTATGAGCTTCTCCATAGTAGTACCAAATCCTACATCATAATCAACATCTGATAGAGAGGTATAATTTTCAATCTTCATGATCTCAGCTACCGGAAGGTGTGATTCTGGTAAGTGCTGATGCGGTGGTGTAGATTGGTATAGATCCTCTTCTTCTTCAGGCTATGAATCTTCTTCCCGTTCTTCCTCTGATTCTTCCATTTCCTCTAGTTTTGATTATGGTGTTGTTTCTTCCTCTAATTCATCAATGTCTTCCTCTACTTCTTCCTCTCCTTGCTCCGATTCTTGCATTTCCTCTTCTTCTGACTCTGATTCTTCGGTTGTTGAGATGAGACAAGTGTGATCATTTGGTATGTAAGGTCCTGGATCGGAGTCGGAATTGCCATCATCAAATATGATTCTGCCTGTTGATATTGCGTATATCTCTGCCTGTTCTGCTAGTGAGCTTTCGTCTTGATTAATCTTGAAAGATACAGTTTGTCCATGTGCTCGCAGACTAATAACCTGAGAATAAACATCAATAACAGCACGTGCAATATTCATGAATGGCCTACCTAGGATAATAGGGATATTAATGTCTTCCTGAATATCCATCACTACGAAGTATGTGGGAAACCAAAACTTATCAACTTTAACCATGACATTTTCAGCTATGCCCTTTGGATATCGAAGGATTGGTCGACAAGATGGACACTCATCTTAGTGGGCTGGAGAGGTCCTATTTCTAGTCTGGTGTAAAGTGAATAGGGCATGAGGTTGATACTAGCTCCAAGATCAGCCAAGGAGCGGATCATGTCTGAGTGATAGATAGAACATGGCAAGGTGAATCGACCTTTGTCTCCTAGTTTTTCCGGTAGGTTATTCTGGGTGACGTAGATTATTCTGGATGACGGTTGAGCATTCAGTGTTCTGAGAGATTTTGGGGGTTTCAGAAACCTTGTCTTTAGTAGCCAGTATTCGTGGGATATACTTAGTGCCAAAAGGGATTCTAGACACGGTGTCCCTGAGTATTCCATCGAGTTTGAATGACTTGGCGTTGTACTTTTGCATAGACGGTTCGGTAAAGGAACTCGCACCTCTTGAGTCGGAGTGGGTACGAATCGGGTCTCCATTATCGGCGAGATAGGAGTATGTTCCTTTAATGGAGTAGAAGTGGTAGGAGGAGAGCTCAGGGTTTTTGCTTCTTCGACTTGAGGATTCTGGATGGTGTTACTTGGTAGAGATCCTTGTGGTCGGGTATCGAGATGTTGGGCTACCTGACCAATCTGATTCTCAAGTCTTCTTAGAACCGAGAGCTGATTTCTGAGACACAGGTCCGTCTGGTCTTGTCAGGCCGTAGTCTTTTGATTGAAAGCAGTCTGACCATGGATGAATTTGTTAAGATTATCGTCAGCACTGGTGATTGGTATGGTAGTCTTTGCAGGCTCAATACGCTGGACATCTTCAGGTGCAGTCAGTGACAGAGGTTGGTTATAAGGAAGTTGGGATTGTTGTGGATATGTCGAATAGCGTGGATGAAATCTCTGTGAGTAAGTTGGTTAGTTATTCCTTAGAGGATACTGAGTTCCTTGGTTTATGGGTGGAGATGTTCTAGCGAAGCCAGGTGGGTTTGGATGTCTGGATGGAAATTGAGCATGGTAGACAGATCCGTCAGTCGGGTCTTCATACTCAACCTCATATTCTTCAGCAGGATGGTTGGTACAGTTCTGGCAAACCTGAACTTGATGAACTCATTGTGGCTGCTTTCTAAGATTTCCAATCTGCTACGTTAAGGTTTCGATTTGTTTAGTCAGAGATTTGATAGCTTCAGCTTGGACGGAGTTATGAGCGGTGAGAGGTGTTGATGAGGATTGCCCATCAGCTTTCCAATCGTGGTGATGCATCATCATATCCTCGATAAAGCTCCAAGCTTCATCCTCGGTCATCTTCATGAAATTACCTTGAACAACAGCATCAAGAATAATGCGGTTGTTTGGAGCGAGACCGTTATAGAACGTGCATAATTTCTCGTCCTTCGTCATCTGGTGATTTGGACGTTTCTTTATCAAACTTTTGAATCGCTCCCATGCTGAGTAGATTGATTCATCGTGAGCTTGTTCAAAGTGTGTGATGACATTCTTGAACTTGGTTTAATTGGACGGAGGGAAGTATCTGGCAAGGAATTCGTTACCTGATCGGGCCCCAGCGGTCGGTTCAGGAATCGCTTCCTGTCGTTGCAAACCTTCCCGTCGGGAACATGATCGGAGGGGTGGTTTTAAATTTATAATAGTCGGGGGGAGCCAAAACCTTCCGAACTACCTACTATTACTAAGTACGAATACCTGATATTAGTATGCGGTAAGGATGATCCAGGTTCGTTCCTCTCAACGGTAGAATTGAAACGGAACTCGTTCGGATAACTTAGTAATTAAGCTAGGGTTTTGATGGATTTGAAGGGTAATTGTTTTTGGGTTTTATATATATTTAAACTACTGTAAACTAGGAAATCATAGAAATAAATGGAGGCTAGCGGATATGCAATACTTAAGGATAACAAAGACGTTGTTCACCATGATTTAGGAAAGCGTTTTGTTGGAATGATGATTATTGGGGACACATTTAGCTAACAAACAAATAAACTTCGGTGTAAACACTAGGACCCTACTTATTTAGTTCCGTTTCTAAATTAGTATGTCACTGAGTACCTAGGTTATCGTGATTCTGATCAGATCAGGCTGCTCAGCCCCCAACACTGTCTGATGAATACAAGTGACCATTCTTGAGGTTAACCCCTGGGTGCATGAATACGACAACAGACTGATATCTAATCTCTGACCGTTCTTAACACCTATGTTTAAATGTTATTACCTAATTATGTACTGGCTGTTTACTTGGTTATTCTAAACCTACGGTTATGTGAGGTTAAGCATTTTTAAGCATTTTGGACTATAGCTAAGTCCTCGCTTTCTTTAAAAACTTCCTTTTTACTTATTTTAAGCTCAAGTACTTCCGTCATGAAATAGACCCTCCTTTACAATCAGACGTTCATCCCTAGGTATTTTACGGTGTATAATGCATTCAGTTATTTCCACAGCTCATATAAATCTAAGTATACTTACGGTGTGTAATACTGTTAAGGTATAGCATTTCCACAGTTGTATGTGTCCTAGACCATGTTCAGGAAGGTTAACTTCCAGGTATCCACGGTGTCATATGCCTACGACCGGTCCGTAGCTTCCACGCATTTGTACTTCGTCAGAGGTGTTTCCAGCGCTATACTAAGTACTGGGCCGTTTTATAGCATGTCCACAGCTTCATACAAAAACACAGATAACTATATCTACGTAGTATTCGGGTTTGCAAAGTCCTATCCTATGGGCAATAGTCACGTGAAAGCCTGGAAAGGGTGAATGATAAGGTCTATTTATGCAAAGTTTAGACTGATAACAAAGTATAACAACTCCCATTTATACAGATAGAGAATTAATGTAACATCATTCCTAACTATCTAAATCATGGCAAATATACAAGCAACTAATCACAAGGCATACCAATAAACATTTCTAACATTAATAAATCACAAACATCAAACAAGAACATTATGATAAATTAATACTAAAAAGGATAGATAATACCGATACGTGTTGCGAATAGAATAACAGCTTGTATTTCTTCGATTAATATCCAAGCATTAAAATCGCTAGCCTCTACTGATTATATTACATAACTATTCTAAGAAGAAAGGATTCTCTCCTAATCTTCTCACTAGTCCCCTAGAGATAGAAACTAGAGAGAGAGACTAGAGAGAGAACCTCGAGAGAGAAAGCTAGAGAGAGAAACTAGATATGTGTGTGAATTGTATGTGTTGGAGGTGTGTGATGGTTTGATGGTGATAAATGAGGAGGATTGATCCTCTATTTATAGGCTAAGGCTTCCAACACTTGCTTCCTTAACTTGACACCCGCGTCTCTCGATTTGCACTGAAATACCACCCCTAGCTCAAAATCCGGTACCAAAAGGGTAGTATTGGACACCAAAGGGGTAGTATCGGATAGCTTTGGGGTGGTATTCGGCACCAAAAGGGTAGTATTCGGCACCAAAAAGGGCGTATCCGGCACCGTAGAGGGGGTATACCACCCCTAAAGGGGGGAATATGGCCCCAAAAGGGGGGTATACGGCCCTTATAGGGGCATATACGGCCCCTAGAGGAGGTATACGACCCCTGTGGGGTGGTGTACTCCCTGGTCGTGGTCTTGTGCACTGGATTGTAAGTCTTTATCGCCTAGTCGCACTTCGTTTGGCCGTAACTTCTTTGTTCTTGGTCCGTTTTCAGCGTTCTTTATATCCACACGATCGTAATTACCTGATGATCATAATGAGATAATCAAAGAATAATTTCAAGGTAATGTTCTTAAAAGTGCTCGTAGAACGTGACTGTATCATTTATGCTCTATTAGAGAGACCCGAAATTACTTCCGAACGAAAGACCGACACTTATAACTCTTGAACTAACACATGTGTCGCTAAAAACAGAAACCTTAAAATTTTGATTTTTACTAAGTATTCAACTTGGATAACAACTTACAACCACATGAGGCAACAACACGACAATGCATGATATATACTAATAAAAGTATACAATGAAACAAACCTAATAGTAATGTCTTATTATTATAAACTTTCACTATGGGTCGTACACGTTTTTAATAAACAACATACTTGAACAAACACATTTGGACATACTAGTTGAGTGAATTACCATAGGTGGACATTAACCCTTCATCTACACGATTAGCCTAAGTGGACATTAACCCTCCACTTACATAGATGGTCTTTTGAGACATCTACTAATACACAACCTTATACGTTTAGAGCGTTAGAAGGTTGCAGTTTGGAACACACATTGCTCGCTCATTTGATTATTTGCTTGCTACTTGCTAAACTCAGTGAGTCTTACAGCCCCACTTTTACTGTTTTACTGTTTTAAACTTCGGGGTGAGATACAATGCTTAAATATTTTCATGATCACAAGTATTTGGTTACTTAATTCGGTTATTCGGTTATTACATGAGTTGTTTTATAATCCGGTAAAAGTCCTCATTACACATGGTTCGTTAACTTCAAAGGCGCGAGTACTAAAGAATAGATCTATTATGGGAGTGACGTCCCCGGCCGGGTTGCTAGCTATAACCACATCAAACGGGCACTTTAGTATTTGTCAAAAAGTGTTTCTGATTAGACACCTCCAGGAGGCACAAAAAACAGGTTAGGCTTCGAACCGTGGGCCCATGGCAATTGAAAATTCAGAAACATTAAATTGTTTATTTATATACTCGGATATAAATCATCAGATTTTATCTTGTATATCACAACATGTTTTACTTTAAACCTGTGAGATTCACCAACCTTTTGGTTGACCTTTTAGTGTTCTATTTTCAGGTGCTCAGTAACAGTAGGACTACCCACAAGGAACAACGTACTCGAGGTCGTTCAATGTAATCTTTGTGTGAAGATGCTTGATTTGGTTGATGCCTCCGTGACACCTCATCCTGCCGCTGCCACGTATTTTGGGGGTGCGACACCCCTAAGCCAACCTCCACCAAAGCTAAAAAGGCTAAAACACAGGCATTTGAGGCTGTTGCTGCTCATATGTCTGAGCCAAATGTTTGTCCACGGCAAATGGTCAATGAAGGGGAAAATGACCATTCTGGAAGGGCTACTTCTAGCCCACTCGTAGAGCAGGACAGAAATAACATTGATAAGACCCAACCAAAGGCAACACTAGAAAATGATCCTTTGCAAGTAGGTGATTTTGGTGGTCCCAGTACCAAGACCCAGGGGTCATCCGATGATCATGCTATGTGACACCCGCCAAATTAGGACTAGTGATTAGTGCTTAATCTACTGTTAATACATGTAATTAGTTCCATGTTAGGCTAATTAATGTATCAAAATATATATTGTTGAAGATATACAATTATGCGATTTGATTAAATCGTACACAATTCAAATCGAATGTAGTTCGATTCAATTAATACGGACGTTGGTGAATAATTTTATTAAATAATATACCTTTATTTAATAACGCTATTATATTCAAAATATTATTCTTGATAATATTTCGTACCCAATTTGTATCATACAAATAATGACTACGCGAGTAAATTAATAAACGAACAAACAATCAAAACAAAGTTAAGTTATATTTTATAACTCAATCATTAACTATTTGGTGAAATACTTCAAGTAAAATATCGAATAAATATTCGTATTTTTTTAAAAAAAAACTTATATTTAAACGCATACAAAATTATTTTAACGTTTAAACGAACTGGAAAATGAACACCGCACGGAGCGCGAATACACAAGAACAAAAATTGGAGCCAACCACACATGGGTGGGCCCATGTGGGCCGGCTCCCATACCCCCAAAAAGGGGGATCCCTTCCCCACTTGTCACTTTCATCATCATCATCATCTTCAAACTCCCTCTTTCTTTCTTCTTTTCTCTCTAAACATCCACCACACCACCACCATCTTAAAATCATCAAAAGCACAACCAAACTCACTCGAATCACTCTACTCGTTTGGAAGAAAACGATCACTGAGTCACGATGTGTAGGGAATTATTGATTTGATGATACAAAATAATTAAAGATGAGGGACTAAAAGTGAAGATTGTTTAATTAGTTTCCTACTACAGTTAGGATTTCTTGTAAAGCTAGATGTCTCTATTATATAAAGAGACATTAGGTGTAGGAAAAAAGTGCACACAAATATGTAGACGTCTAGAGAGTTTTAACCCTAAGGTCTTTTGATCCTTGTTAGTTAACACGTTCTATATTGATTATATAGAATTAGGGTTTTGTGTTTGTAAATTCGTTATCCCTAAGGTTGTAAAACCCTGATACGAATGAGTTGTATCCGTCTTGTTAATTTATTTAATAAGATTAGGGATTTGGTGTTTACAATCTTCTTTGTGTTCTTCGTATTATTCTTATTTGTTAATTTGAACTGTATATTCTTAACATATAGACGCACATTCTGAATGAAGGAATTTTTTATCAGAGTTTTTGATTGAGAGATATTTAAATTCGAAATTGCTGCAGAAACTTTATGGGTTTTCTGGACAGCTGTAGTAAATCGATCACTATGTCTTCGTTAAACATTTGATCTTCATGAATCTTGGATATGTGGTTGAGAACATATGTTTCTACATCGTGTAAAAATTTTATTATGATCGGATGTTTCTACCAAGAGATATTAAAATTTGAATCTGTTGCAGTACGTTTTTGGTTTCTGTTTTCGTAGCTGCTGTAAATTAATTGTTTTGTGTTCGTTAACTGTTGGATCGACTTGAATTTTGAATACGAGGTTAATGAAACATTGATAGATTTCGACTAAAAATATGAGCAAGATCTGAGGTTTCTACATAAAGATACAATGTTCAGAATCTGCTACAAATTTTCAGTTAAGACTGCTCGTTGACTATTGTTGCTGCTCATGCATGATTAAGACTGCTCATTGACTGTTATTGCTGCTCATGCATGGTTAAGATTTCTCGTTAGCACTTATTACTAGTTATTACTGTTAGTTAACAGTTATTACTGCTCTTACAATTTTTATTACTGCTCGTACACGATTATTGCTGCTTTTACAAATGGTTATTGTTGTTTTTGGAGTGTAGAATATTATCACTGTTAGTACAAAACAATTAAAACTGTTAGTTATACTTGGTTACAACTGTTAGTGCAATTGATAGTTTCGGATCTCGAAGGGAATTGTTTTCAGAACAATTTATTTATATTGAGTTTATGTCTCGTTCTTGAAGATTATTTGAAGACGTGATTATGAGGAAGATTGATTATAATTTATTTGATATCGAAGTTGAGTTTTACAGGTTTGTATCTTATTATATCTTAAAGTGGGATGTTACACTTTAAAGATAACTTGTTTGATTTGTATGGTGACGATGAAGACTTGACAAATCTAGCAAACGTGTGTTATTTATAAACTTATGGTGCTCAATTCTCACATTTGCTATCACTTGAAGGAGTTATGGTGTGCTCAGTGACTTATGTTGGAAAATAAGGATTTTTGTCAAAGAGATTGCGGTCTACTTATACATTGGAATATAAGTTCACCGTCATGGTTAGTACAAGATATAAGGTACAAGTTTGAAAGATTTAACTTCTTCATTAAGTTTGTTATACTCTATTTTTTTCATTAGTGATCATTACATAGAGCTAATAAAAGATCGAGATTCAAGAGATGGTTAACATATTGATTTGAAGGGAAGCTTATCGAAAAAATGTTTTAACTATCAGAAGATGTTCATGCATAATTATTTGGGGATAAAGGTTTTATTACTACTGCTAGGTATATATTACTACTATTAGTGTAATTTTCTATTGTTCAAATTCATTATTCTTAGTATGCGTCAAGGAGGGTAATTTGAGACATTAGAAGATTGGATTAGTGGTGTACTATATAGCATGTGGTTGTAAAGATTCAAGTTGCTTATCTTCAAGAAGATCCCTATTGGATTATGACTAAAAGAGGAAGAAGAATTGAAGATCAAGATTTGCAGCTTATTATTAGGTATGGCATGGGTTAAAAGAAATCAAGATTAAGGGTAAGTTTGTGCTAGAAGATGTTTATTTTGTCATCATCAAATATGGGTAGATTTTAAGGAGTTACTGATTTGATGATACAAAATAATTAATGATGAGGGATTAAAAGTGAAGATTATTTAATTAGTTTCCTATTACAATTAGGATTTCTTGTAAACCTAGATGTCTGTTGATGCATTTTGGTATGTCTGTCAGTTGGTCTAGTTAGAGTTTGTAATTGTTTTGAGTTTCCTGACTCCTGCGACATTGTCTGTAATGTCGCAGGTGCGACGTCAGGTTTTGGGCTTGCGACATTGTTGTTGTCGCATGGGCCTGGGTCTGCGACATGTGTGTAATGTCACAGGAACCAGCTTGTTTAGTATAAATACGTTTTACGTATTCAGTTTTAGGGTTAACGAAAAACCCTAAACGCAATTTGTCGAAATCCTCTGTAAACTGATCGATTATAATCAATAATATGACATTAGGTTTGATTCATATTGCATTTGATTATTCGTTTAGTTGTGTTCTTTATCTAATTGTTGATTCCGCAAACAATTGGATTGACTCGTTCCGTTGAGATCCACGTCTAAGGGACTTACAACTGGTATCAGAGCAGAAAAAGCTCGTTTTTGGAGTATCGGATCGAGTTTGGATCGATAAAGGTAGTATTCATATTGTTTTTGTGAATATTACGTTTGTTATTTGTGTTTACAGGTGTTCGATCGTGTTTACTGGGATTTTCTGAAGGTTTTCGTCGTTTGTGGTTCGTGAAAATCGATTAGGGTCCAAAATTTTCGATTTTAGGGTTTTTGGCCACAGCTGTTTGCGACTTTGCGACATAACCTGCGACATCATCTGCGACATCATCTGCGACGTCGCCTGCGACATCATTATTTTTGACCTAATTTGGTCTTTGTGACATTGTGTTGCGACATAGTTAGCGACGTCATTATTTTGATCTTAATTGATCTTTGCGACATCCTGTTGCGACATCTCGTTGCGACATCGTGTGACTTTGCGACAACAGTTGCGACAGTAGACTCTACGTCGCAATTTTTGATTCTTAATTGAATCCTTAGCCTTCTGCGACATTAATCGCTACGTCGCATAGACCTTGTGCGACATTACTTCTATTGTCGCAAGTTTCAGACTGTGACTTTATTTAAAGATTATTAATGGCTGCTGCTGCCGATAAAGAAGATATTAGGGGAATCAGTGATATGATCAAACAAAATCATGATGGTGGTTCTAACAATAAACCTCCTTTGTTTACTGCTGATATGGATTACGCATATTGGCGTGACCGATTTGAACAATACGTAGATTTCCATTGTCCAGAGCTCTGGGGTCCACTCAGAGAAAGATATGAAGCTCCAGTAGCCGAGGGAGATTATCGTGGTATCCCTCCATCCAAGACATATAAAGCTATGTCTCCTGAAGAGAAAAAGGAGTATGACATTGAGAGAAAGGCTCATTCGGCTATCTGTATGTGCCTCACTAAAGATGTCTTACGACTTTTCAAAACTCATGACAATGGAATGGAGTTGAAGAAAAAGGAGTGTAAATCGGGTGGTTTTGTTCAAGACTCGACATTATATGGAGGAAAGGTAAACACCGGGAAGACTTATGGTGGAATGGCCTTCATTTCTGATACGAGTTCTTCATTGCAGTCTACTGGTGCTCATCATCCAGTTTATGCTTCTGGATCTTCACAAGGTTCACAATAGCAAGTTGCAATTTCCCCTGCTATTGAATAACAAGCTGCTATCTACACAACTTTTCTTAGCTCCTACAAGGATCTGGTTTCACAACCAAATTCTACACTAGAACTTGCTAAAGAATATTATGCTCAATTGGATGACGATGATCTTGAGCAAATGGATTTAAACTGGAATATTGCCATGATCTCAAGAAGAGTTCAAAAACTCTTGCAACGGACTGGATGCAAGAGTTTGGAAGGAAACGGCAAAACCAGTTTTGGTTTTGACAAGAATTTGGGACATTTTGCTAGAGAATGTGAGAAACCCAAAGTTCCTCCATCGGGTTTTACGAAGACTGATGCTCCTAAAGCTCCAGAGAAGGAAGAAGTAAAGCAAGCGACAGCTGATGCATTAGTTATCTTATGGCACGGATTGGAGCATGTTTGCTAACAAGTATCAACAGTGTCTTATGGCTCACATTACTAATGAGGTACGCAATGAACCAGAAGAGCCTTTGAACTGTATTTCATGCATTAAGTTAACTGAATCTTTAAAGTGCTTTCAAGAAGAAAACGTAGAATTAAGGAAAAAGGTTGAAAAACTTAATGAGTCCAATAAGTACTTAAAAGCTAACGAACAACTGTATGATAAGAAAATTGAGGCTAATAAACAAGACACTCAAAAGTACAAATCCAAGGTCTTTAGTCAACATGATGCTATTAACAGCTATCTTGCTGAAATAGAACTGTTAAGAAAGGAACTCTCTGATTTAAAAGTTGAGTATGATAACTATAAAAACAAGATTCTAGGTTCCTCTTCCTCTACGGTTGCCTTCAATGAAATCCTTAATAAGCAGAGCACAGATAACAAAACTAAGATAGGACTAGGCTATTCTGAAGTCCCGCCTCCCACTGAATACTGTCCTATGCCTGTTAAGGAAGGCACTGAAGAGATTCCTGTTGACTATGCATTGTTATATGGTATCAAGTCAAAGGTGAATAAGCAAAACAAACAGGCAAAGGAGAAAACCAAGCGGCCAGAGTATCCTTCGCCTAAGTTTGTTAAATCTGAGACTGTATCTCCAGTTAGTGTTATAGTTGAGATTGAGGATATTACCGATGAGGAGTATCCTAAGGTTGAAAAGGTTGAGGTCAAAACGGAAAAGGTGTTTTTGACGAATGAAAATGTCCTCAAAGTACAAAATGATAAGGGCAAGAAAAAGGTTTTAAATGATAAAACTCAAACTTTACAGACACCTGTAAAGATTTTGAAAAATAACTTAAATGTGAACAATGAAAGAGTTTCATGTAAAAAACCTTCACCCTCAACCAATCAACCGAGGCAAGCACCTTCTCAAACTTGCAGACACTGTGCTTGTTCTAAAACTGCCTCACCTTCCAGTATGATAAATCCTCAACCTCAACCAATTGTTGAGAATCGTTCCTGTTTCTACTGCAAGAAACAGGGACATTTAATTCGTGATTATCCCAAGCTTTCTCATCAGCGCTATGGGAGAGATATGCCTAGAACTTCTATTTATAGAAATTCATTTTCACCACCTAGGCATTATTCCAACTCTCCCAAGCATGTTGAAAAGAAAAGTAATGTTGGGCAAAAACCTTTGCCAAAACAAAAACCCGACATTGCTCCCAAACCAACTTCCGAACAATCTAAAGTTTGGAAATGAAAGGAGTCTGCTAGTGACTCTTCCGTCATCAACAATAACACATTAGATGAAAATTCTGATTTGTTGAAAAATAAAGTTCTGTCCGATGTGATTATTGTTAATGACCTTGGTAGACCTAAGTCTGTAAAGGCTTGGGTCACCGTTTCTCACTAATCTCCTTACTTTTATGTGTTGCAGTAGTCAGAACATGTTAAAGATAGTGAATGGTTCATGGATAGTGGCTGCTCACGACACATGACTGGCGATGTGTCTCTTTTGCCGGATGTTAAACCACACGCCGGAGGACATGTTGCCTTTGCTGGAGATACTGGAGGAACAATTACAGGAAAGGGAACCCTAACTAATGGGAAATTTAGCTTTGAGAATGTGAACTATGTGGCTCAACTTACTCATAACTTGCTGAGTGTTTCACAAGTCTGTGATAAGGATTATACCACTGCTTTCACAAAGACAGAATGTGTGATCTTGAAGCCGGGTTTCATTATCCCTGAAGAATGGGTGCTTATGCGGGCGCCACGGAGAAACGATACCTACGTGATGAACATGCGAACTGTGGAGACTACAGATGAATACACTTGTCTCCTGTCAAAGGCTTCAGAAAAGGAATTACTAATTTGGCATCGACGGATGGGACATATTCATTTTCGCAAAATGAATTTCCTCATAAATAATGATTTGGTAAACAGAGTTCCAAAACAGTCCTTTGCTCTAAAAGATGACTGTATTGCATGCCACAAAGGGAAACTCCACAAAAAGTCCAATAAGTCTAAGGTAGTGAATTCTATTGATGCACCACTGGAGCTCTTACATATGGATCTTTTTGGTCCTATTTCCACTAAGAGCATTGGTGGTCGATCTTACTGCTTAGCAGTCACCGATGACTACTCCATATTTTCGTGGGTATACTTTCTTGCTGCGAAGAGTGAAACAGCAGATATATTGGTGTACCTGTTGGATAAGTTGGCAAATCTGTACAACTTAAAGGTGAAGAGACTGCGAAGTGACAATGGAACTGAATTCAAGAATTTAACTCTCGAGTTATATTGTGCCACGAAAGGCATTGATCATCAGTTCAATGCTCCAAGAACTCTTCAACAGAATGGAGTTGCAGAACGTAAGAATAGGACTATTATCGAGACAACTCGGACTATGCTGGCTGATTCTAAGCTACCTATCATATTTTGGGCTGAGGCAGTCAGTAAGGCTTGTTACGTTCTGAATCGAGTGCTCACGGTTAAGAAACAAAACAAGACCTGTTATGAACTTTTCAATAACCGTAAGCTAACTCTGCAGTTTCTAGAGCCGTTTGGGTGTCCGTGTCTGATTATGATTCCAAAAGAAAAAGTCTCAAAGTTTGGAGCTAAAGCTGTTGAAGGGATTTTTCTTGGTTATTCAGTTAATTCTCCAAACAAAAGAGTCTACATTAAATCAACACACCAGGTGGACGAGCATTTTGAGGTAAAATGCTTGCGTAACACGGATCCTCCTCAAGGAACGGGTCCGGATTGGTTGTTTAATTATAAGGATGTGTTTAACTCTTTCGACATACCCGAAGAAGATGATGAAGAGGAGGAGTTGATTACCCTACTTCATGGCATCAGTCTATGTCAAGACACATCTACCTCAAAACCTACATCAACACCTACTCCAACACCCACACCATCACCTACAACATCCACACCATCACCTACAACACCCACACCATCACCTACAACACCCACACCATCACCTACA
Organism: Pseudognaphalium luteoalbum; assembly: GCA_963422505.1. Classification (NCBI taxonomy): domain Eukaryota; kingdom Viridiplantae; phylum Streptophyta; class Magnoliopsida; order Asterales; family Asteraceae; genus Pseudognaphalium; species Pseudognaphalium luteoalbum. The sequence continues at coordinate 21,958,901 of OY730196.1, read as the reverse complement.
ACACCCACACCATCGCCTACAACACCCACACCATCGCCTACAACACCCACACCATCACCTACAACACCCACACCATCTCCTATTATCCCACCTTCGAATGCTCCTTCGACTTCAGGAACAATTAATGCAAAAGATCTTCCTAATGATCCCGATATGCCTCCTTTAGATGAAGCCGAAGAAGAAGAAACTGTCTTCACTAACTTTAACGCTAATGATGAAGAAGATGCGGAACCACAACAACCTGTGCAACCTGAAAGTTCTACTGCTCTTGAGACTACAACTGTTCCTGCCACTGAAGGGGCTATGAACAATTTAGAGTTAGTACTTGCGCCGGATGTAATCCCAGTGACACGTGTACACAGGGATCACCCCATCGATAATATTATTGGTGATCCTAATGATGCGGTTCAAACAAGACAACAAGTGAAACAAAATCCAAATCAAGAAATGTTGAATCTGGTTGCTCGAATAAATTCTTGTCATTTATCCCAAATTGAACCCAAGAAGGTTGATGAGGCCTTAAAAGGTCCATCCTGGGTCGAGGCCATGCAAGAAGAATTACAGCAGTTCAACAAGCTACACTTTTGGGATAAAGTTCCATTGCCTAAAGGTGCCCACTTAACTGGAACTCGATGGGTATTTCGAAATAAGATGGACGATCGGGGTATAGTGATTCGTAATAAAGCTCGATTGGTTGTTCAAGGTTTTAGTCAAATTGAGGGTTTGGACTATGATGAAGTCTTTGGTCCTGTGGTAAGACTTGAGTCTATTCGTATCTTCCTTGCATTCGCTTCTTTCAAGGAGTTTCATGTTAACCAACTCGATGTTAAAAGCGCCTTCCTGTATGGACAAGTGGATATGGATGTGTACGTTAAACAGCCTCCAGGTTTTGAAGACCCCGAGCATCCAGAATACGTTTGCAAATTGAACAAGGCGTTATATGGTCTTCATCAAGCTCCGAGGCTTTGGTACAAAAGGCTCACTACTCACCTAATCAAGCATGGTTTTGTTCGAGGGAATATTGACAATACTCTGTTCATGCGTAAAGAACAGACTGGGGATCGAGAAGATATGTTACTTGTGCAGGTTTATGTGGATGATATTATCTTTGGCTCTATAAATGCGGCAATGTGCAAGCACTTTGAGGAGATCATGAAGTCTGAGTTTGAGATGAGTGCGATGGGGGAGCTCAAATTCTTTTTAGGTGTACAAATTGAGCAGTCTGCAAAAGGTATTTATATTCATCAGTCAAAATATGTCAAAGACATGTTGACTAGATATGACCTGCTCAATTGTAAAACCTATGGGACTCCTATCGAACTTAATCACAACTTTAGACTTGCCGAGGATGAGGAAGATTGCAAAGAAAAGGACTATCGCTCAATGATAGGCTCTTTGATGTATTTGACTGCCTCTCGACCGGATATTGTGTTCGCGGTATCTGTCTGCTCACGCTTTCAAGCCAAACCCAAGGTGTCTCACATGAAGGCGGTAAAGCAAATTTTTTGGTTATCTCAAACATAGACCCAATCTTGGTCTATGGTATTCAAACGAGAAATCATTCGCTCTTACTGCCTATTCGGATTCTGATCATGGCAGCTGCAGCATAGTCAAGAAGTCTACCACAGGTGGATGCTAATTCCTCGGATCTCGCTTGGTCTCGTGGCAGTGCAAGAAACAGACTACAGTTTCTCTTTCAACTGCAGAAGCTGAGCACGTTGCTGCTGCCAGTTGCTGCTCTCAGGTTCTATGGATTCAGCATCAACTGCGTGACTACGGGTTACTTCTTTCTATGACTCCTATTCACATAGATAACACTGTTGCTATATCTATCACACGCAATCCCGTACAGCACTCTAAGACTAAACACATTGAACTTAGGTTCCACTTTATATGGGATTGCTATGAAAAACAACTGATAGACCTTGTCCACATAGACACCCTAAAGCAGAATGCCGACCTTTTCACAAAAGCTTTTTCGCGTACTCGATTTGATGAACTAATCAACATGATTGGTTAAAGGTTCTTTGTGGCCAAAAAGTAATTTGTAACTTGGAACGTTACTTACCTTCTTTTATGTGTGTTAAAAAAAAATGCAACAGCCACTCTTTATACTTTTTAGTATTAAAGAAATGCACAGTTGCTACATTTTTAAAATAGACATTGAAGTTGTGTCTGTAAAAAACTTAGGATATGATAGTACATCGGGTGACATGCACAAAATGGAATTTTAAGGTTTATCTAGGATGTGTTAGTAGATTTATCTGACATGTTGAAAACAGTTTTTATAAATATTGTCTTCATCATACGATATATTAGTAGGCATGTTATGTAAAACTCTTTGAGATCTCTTAAGAAACCTAATAAATAATTTTTTATTGCGGTTTGTGGGTTTATGTTTTTGGGTAAAATTAATTATGATAGTGCTTGTTGTATGCGGTATAAGTTATGTTTTTATGCTTCCCTTAATAAGCCGCATCGATTAGTATACGTAGATTTGAAAAACCCAAATTTTATTACTTAGGGTTTTTTGGGTTGGGATGCAATTCATCTTTGCGACGTCGGCTACGACGTAGCAGCCGATGTCGCATTACTTTGGTAATTTCATACCAGACTGCGACATCCCATGCTACCTCGCACATACTGCGACGTCCCATTCTACGTCGCATAAACTGCGACATCACTTGTCACGTCGCTTAACCTGCGACCTCACCATCTATGTCGTAAATATTTGCGACTTCACAAGCGACGATGTACACTACGTCGCATTTTTTAACTTATGTGATTAAATTCACAATTAATTACAAAATGCGACGTCCCCCTTAACGTCGCTCGTCTGCTGTGCGACATAGGGCTCTTCGTCGCTATTGATTTTGAAATGATTTATGCGACGTCATCGCAATTTCGCAATATCAACTGCGACATCATCTGTGATATCGAAGAAAACAGAAAGTTTGAAAAATATTAAGTGAAATTGTTTGTCGTTTAATCTAACGCTTTTCGAGTATATCTGTTGTATTGCTTTTTACTGATATGGCTTTGCCATACGAACCGCGACACAATACGGTTTCATTTTTGAATGACACGCTTGCTAAGGCCGAGCCTTTTTGGCCGATGATTGCTTTTCTCAGACGCTCACGGATTTTCCACGCTATTTCTGATTCCACTGTTGTCTACAAGAATTTAGTTAGTCCGTTCTGGAAAATTGTGACGGTTGTTACTGAGAATGATATTCCACGTCTGGTATCTACGGTCTTCGGCACGCAGATTATTATGATTGAGCAGGGTATTTGTGACCTGCTTCAACTGAACGATCAACCCGACATGCCTGTTCTCTTCGATAATTCTTTTATCACTGGCGGCATGCATAGGATGGGTTATCTGGGGATTCCGACAGATCAGTATCGCAAGGCGAATCTTACACGGGTCTGGAGATATCTTATGCATATCTTTATTGTTTGTTTAGGAAATAGGAAGGCTGGAACAGACGGTATCAGTCATCATCTTGCTTCGGGTATCCTTGCGTTGGTCTACAACAAGCCCTACAATTATTCTGGGTTCATCTTCAAGGCCATGGTAGATAATGCCAATGCTGGAACCAATAAATGGGGTTTGTATCCACGATTTGTGCAACTTTTTCTCAATCGTCATCACCCAGAGCTTCAACAACAGGGCGATATGGATAACATTTTAAAAATCTCCCCGATGATGAATCGTATCTTTGCGGTCTGCTTCGCTCAGGAAAAGGGGTTCAAGCACCACCGGATGTTCATTTATTTGGTGCAGTTCTTGATGAGAATTATGTACCGCCGCCTGATCCTCAGTATATAGATGTCCCAGCACCACAGCTACCGCAACAACCACTTGTGAATATACCTGTTCAGGCTGCAGGGGAGAATATTGAGGATGATTTGGTCCAAATTGAACAATTTGGACATGTTCAGCAACCGGGTTTACCTCACAACATTACCGAAGAATCATCTTCTTCTGATTCAGCTTTTGTGAGACCGCAGGATGGCGGCGAGGCACCTACATATTCAGATGGTGAAGTACCCCACCCATCACAATTGGAACGGATTAGGGTACATGAATCGGCTAGATATTTGAGAATTCAACGTCGTATTCGTGCAGGCAAGCGCTACATGGGCAAACGTCCCCGTGCCGGCGATGATATCGATGATACTGATTTTCAACCATCTTCTCGCCGTGCACGTCGTACTTCTACTGTTCCGACTCCTCAACCATCACAAGAAATGGTTGTTGAGCCCACTCCTGCATTCCTGCAACAGATGATGGAAAATATGCAGAAGATGCAGCAGTAGATGAAGGAACAGGCTAAAAGGAATGCTTCTCAGTCAGCTATCATTGAAGTTCAGTCAAAGTTGATTGCAGAATAGGGTTATTGTTTTGGAGGCTAGGTTTATTGCCTCGGGGGAGTCTGGGTCCGGGGTACCCAATGTTGAGTCAATAGGACCAGAGTCTGTAACTCCAACCCCTATAATTGAAAATGTTATTAATGAAAATGTTCATGTTTTGGATTATTTCAGTGTTGATGACATTCCAGGCCAGCCGAGACCATTAGCGGTAGATTATTCTTTTGCTGATTTGACATATAGTCAGAGAATGATTAATCAAACTGGTACTGAAACGGAGTCAGGATATGTGTTTGATATGGATGACGATGTTTCAGTTGAAGATGAAAAGTTAGATTCTGATGAAGTTTATGATGATGCACCGTTTATTGAGACTGATTCTAGTGAAGATGAGGCAGAGCGTACTAAAGCTACTCATGGAGAATCAACATCAACTAATGCAGAGTCTTCTAAAGAATCTACTTCTGTACCACCAGCTCAAGAGGCACCAGCAACAGCATCAGCAGTCCCAGAAACTGAATCTTCTGTATCTAAAATGAATACTGCTGAAGATAAGGCTGAAAGAAATAAGATATGGTGGCCTAAGGGAAGATCAGCTGAAACAGTATTGGTAATTTGTAAATCTTATAAGGTTCGTGGAGATTATACAGGAATAATCAAGAGCTGGAAAGTTTACAAGAGAATGTTTTTGATTAAGAGAATGGACGACATTCAGTACTTGAAGCTTCGGTTCAAACAATTAAGTACGTTGCCTAAAACAGAGATCAATCGATTGGCTCAGTTAAATTTGATTAATCCTTTGAAAGATGGTTATACGGATTATATTCACCTGCGTCAAGATGTTCTAAGCAAAAGGTATACCAAGATAAAACCTACACTCGGTATGCAGTATACTTTCAAGAAGAAGCTGGATCCAACGACAGGGCAGCCTATGGTCAAAGTATATTATCCGCCGGCTGACTGTCTGACTGATATACCTCTGGAGTCAGTTCCCTATAACTTTCTTAGAAGATTTGTACACTGGGAACTTGATCCACATACTGGTGAAGCGGTAATCGTTTTTGTTCCTGATTCAGAACCGCAGCCAGAATTAGGAGGTATCTAGAATTTGAGAAAGGCTACATTCAGAGTCTTTGATCCTATGAGTTTGATAAATCTTCATGAAAAGGATTTAAGAAAACTCTTCAATAATAGGATTCGGGTTAGTGCAAACAATGAATTCAACAAGAAGGTTGCAGATCAATTTCAAAATGTGGTAAAAGTTTGTGTGACTCATGGAATTCATGCAGGAGTTCCTGCAGGCTGAGCTTAACTGAAGAAATTTGTGAAGATCAAGCTGAAGACACGGGGGAGTTTGTTGATGCATTTTGGTGTGTCTGTCAGTTGGTCTACTTAGAGTTTGTAATTGTTTTGAGTTTCCTGACTCCTGCGACTTTTTCTGTAATATCGCAGGTGCGATGTCAGGTTTTGGGCTTGCGACATTGTTATTGTCACATGGGCCTGGGTGTGCGACATTGTGTGTAATGTCGCAGGAACCAGCTTGTTTAGTATAAATACGTTTTACGTATTCAGTTTTAGGGTTGACGAAAAACCCTAAACGTAATTTGTCGAAATCCTCTGTAAACTGATCGATTATAATCCATAATATAACATTAGGTTTGATTCATATTGCATTTGATTATTCGTTTAGTTGTGTTCTTTATCTAATTGTTAATTCCGCAAACAATTGGATTGACTCGTTCCGTTGAGATCCACGTCTAAGGGACTTACAATGTCTCTATTATATAAAGAATCATTAGGTGTAGGAAAAAAGTGCACACAAATATGTAGACGTCTAGAGAGTTTTAACCCTAAGGTCTTTTGATCCTTGTTAGTTAACACGTTCTATATTGATTATATAGAATTAGGGTTTGGTGTTTGTAAATTCGTTATCCCTAAGGATGTAAAACCCTGATACGAATGAGTTGTATCCGTCTTGTTAATTTATTTAATAAGATTAGGGATTTGGTGTTTACAATCTTCTTTGTGTTCTTCGTATTATTCTTATTTGTGTTTGATTCTTTTGCTTGGTGTTATTATTGAGAAGTTGCGGAATCACACTCAATAATATTAAGAAGATCAAGAAAATTATGAATAACTTGTAGAACACGATTAGTACCAAAAGCTTCAATCTTATCAATGATATAAGATGAATACACTTAATGTATTAGGGTTAAAGAAAACTTTGAAGCTGCGCAAAATCGTTAACCTATTCTAGGTCTAAGGATCTCTATTTATAATACATGGTCTTATACAATCTCCAGTTATTATGGAAACAATTTGATTCCATACATAACTTTAACTGCCTAACCGACTTACTAATAAACATACCAACAGTGGTAGTAAATGTATTATACTAACAGAGGCTACAATATACTTATTACACAATTCCTAAGTATATGTCTAACAGTGGCAGTTATTACATTTGTACTAGCAGTGGTAGTCTTTAACTCTAATAGTGGTTAAGACTTGATCTTTAGTCTTCATCACTTAGTCAATTTAGCTCTGATCCCAACAATCTCCACTAAACTTAATCAATCTTCAATTATATTAAGTTTGTTCATTCTGCTTCAATCCGTTGGTTGACTTCTTTTGTTATACTGGTTCAGGATCCTGTATACTATGTCTTTGCTCTTCTCTATCTTCATAGCAACTTGTAATTTCATTCTAACCAATTGCTCCAACAGTGCTATACTCAGGACATATTCTCTTTCTTCCAACATGTACACGTATTTACCGTTCTTCAATGATATACAATGTACCCCAGCTCTAGCAAAATGTCTCCAATATCCAACCACTTCAGCACACAAAAATATATCTCCATACAATTCTAGTTCAAACATCATTTGCAACCATTCCCATACATGCCTTTAAAGAGCAATAGTAATCAACTTCACATCCTTCTCCAATCCAATCTGGTACATGTCATACACATCAAACTTATTAATTATTTTAAAGATATCCTGCATTGATTTATGAAATCTTACATCTCCATTCTTCCTCACAATCCTAACTTCATAAGACACTGTACCAAATTCTAAAAAGATTCCTTCCCATTTAATAATTTCTGAGAAATCTTCATCATGAACATTTGTATTCTCAGACCTATCAAACTTTTCTACCAACAATTTCTCTAACACTTCTTCATCCCTATCCAGATCACATAATCTATCATCCAACTCCTAAAAAATAGCAAATGATCTTTTTAACTCTTCAATTTTCAATCTTAACTCCTCAGCCTTTAGCTTTTCTTCCTTTGCTTTCTCCAGCTCCTCATCAATTTGTTCATATCTTACTTGTAGCCTTCTCTGAATCGCTACATCTTCTTTCTTTTTCTTCTCCAACCTTTTCCTTTCTTCAGGATTAACAATAGGATTATTGTCATATAATTGTTGCAATATCTCCAATGACATTCTCCTTAAAGTCATAATAGATATCTTATCTCCTCTAAGCTTACAAATTAGTTCATTTTTCAATTCAGCCTTGGTTGGTTTCCTTGCTCTTTTCTTAGCAGCTTCTCTATCAATCTTTTCTTTCTTGCCTCTCTCAATTGCCTTTTTCAAAGCCATCTGCAGAGGATTTAGTTTGGACTTTTCAACATAAGCATTATAGACTGTATCATCTTCTACCCTTAATCCCTTTGCTTTCATCTTTGCATACACCCTGCTTGGCTCTTTTGTCATCTTCACAATCTTTCCAGATTCAAGCAATACATCAACCTCATCTACATCTGACTCATTCACTTGGACTGGCACAGACTTTTGTGATTCAGCAGCTCTCTTTTCTTCTTCAATTCTATCATGTTCAATCAACTCTGCTTGCACCCTCAAAGCATATTCATGATCATTCTCAACATTCTGTTGTGCCTTCTACATTTTTGGTTTTTCTTTTAATTTACCCTTGCTTTTATCTTTTGGATCAATCTTGGGTAATTTAGAATCAGGCTTAGGCAAATTTGTAGATTCTCTAATTCTGAAAGGTACTTCAGGTGTTCTAGCAGTGGTAGGTTTAAGTATAGTAGTAGGTTGAGTTGAAGTTGTTGTATTTGTTGTAGCAGTGGCAGTAGTTGTATTGATTGGTAGGGTTGCTAATGTAACAGTGGGAGTAGGAGTAGTATTAACAGTGGAAGTATTAATACTAGCAGTGGTAGGAGTTACCTTTGTCTTAGCAGTGGGACTACTTGACTTGGCCCTCTTCATCTGTTCAATTCTAGTTGCCTTGACAGATCTAAATGGAATTGATTTCTTCCTTCCATAAGTGATTTTAGGCTCTGCTGCTTTGACATTAATAAGTGATTTCTTCCCCTTTACCCTCTGATCCTGCATCATCACCTTCTTTCTAACCATCCTCAACTGGTTCATTAACAGGTTGAACTACTTCTTCACCATCTTCAACATCATCTACCACTTCTGTTTCACCTTTAACCCTCTCTATAGTCTTTTGAACAACACTTTCAATAACCTCAGTCTGCACATCATCCATGACCTCAGTATCATCTTTATGTGGTTCATCAGTGTCACCCAAAACCTCAGTCTGCACAACACCTTCTTGATCATTTAGATCAGGCATAAACTCATCAGTATTTTCATTCTCTGCCTGTTTCTCCCCCTTGGTGAAAGTGTTGTCAGCATCCTCTCCTGACTTGGATAAGTGATCTTCTTTAAAAAACTTGACCAAAACCTTCTCAAGATCAGTAATTCTCTCTTTCAGATCTTCAATCACTTTCTCTTGATCAGCCAGTTTAGCAGCTTGCTCTGCTATCTTTGCATCCTGAGCTCTATTCAACTTCTTTTCATGAATCAACTTATTCCAAATAAAATCCATAGCTTCTATCAGTTGTACATTCGTCAATACAGGGTGAGTACTAGCCTCATCACCATTAGAGTGTGACCTCCTAGGTGAATCATTGACAAATGTATCATCTGCCTCATGCCTAGCATGATCAGCAGAAGTCCCTTTATTCTTGGTATAGGGACCTTCACTTGCTTCATTACCCGTGGGTTCAGCATTAGAAGTTGCCTCTGGTTGCGTCTTATTAATGTTACCACTGTCCTGTTCTGTCAGTGGACTAGTAACAATAGTGGCAGCCCTTCCAGAATGACCACCCATCTCCTGTGGGGTCACCTGCTATGGTGATATAATTGACTGAGACAAATGAGCAGTAGGAGCCTCACTTGCCTGTTTCAATTTCTTTTTCTTTGGCTTTAATTGGGTAGGCTGTTTGGTCCTTTGTTTTCTTTTGGTACCCCACTTGGTGTGTGTTCAGGCTCAGTTTGTGCTACTGACCTGTCACCAATTGGTTCAGATGTAGTTGGTGGTATTACATCTGTGGTGGAAGGAGCAGGAAGCATTGTTGGAAACAATGTTGGATCCTTCCCAGAAAACTTCTTATTGGGATTTTTATTCATCTCTGTAAATGTTCTTGCAGAGAGAGTACTAACACCAATAACAAGTTCTTGTGCAACTAAATCAGTAACTTGTTTATTTAAAACAAGTTGCACAAATCTAGGATACATTATAAACATATCCTTTTTGCCCTTTGTGATGTTTCAGATCATGCCATCAAGTATGTATTTTGAAAAATTATATTTTTGACCCTTAGCCAAACACACAAGTGCATAGAATATTTGGGTTCCAAATTCATTAAAAGAAGTTCTTTTAGATGACAAACAGTGGAGAATTGTATGTATTAAAAATTTCCATTGGGGGCTAAAGAATGATTTAAAATATGTAAAACGTGTGTAATCACCCTCATACCCCATTAATCTAAGATTAGCATACAAATCTCTGTCATCTAAAGAAGTGATACCTATGGCATCATCAAGAAGAAGTACCTCTGAGAGAGCATCCTTTGTAACCACTACTTTGGTATCTTGAACTGTGGAAACCAATTGCTCTTTACCCTCAACCACTTCTACTTTAGCATTCTTCCAGAAATCAGTAAGACGCCTTCTTGAAACCCTTGGAGAAACGGTAAGCGCATGATTAATGTGACTTGCATGAAGAAAATCAACAATTTGTATGAAATTCTGTGCATTCGAAGATTTCATCAGAAAAGCCAGCATATTGTGTTCTTCGTACACCTTTCAGATTCAAGTCAGATGACGAAGAAGAAGCCATGATTTTGGAATTAATTTTGAGATTGATTGTAGAAGAAGAGGAAGTTTGATTTTGAATGTAATTGCGGTGGTTATTTGGGAAAATAAGAAAGTGTAATGAAAAATTGAAGTGTTTAAAATTATATACTGTCAGTCATAAGAATAGAGTCAAGCCCTAGAAAAAGAACTAACAGTGACACTGACCAATATAACTAACAGTGGGAAGGTATAAACAATACCTAGCAGTAGGAATCACTTGGATCAATTTTTCAAAAACTAAAAGATAATCATACCAATAAAGTTAACAGCAGCTACTAGCACTAGCAGTGACAACCAACCAAGGTTACCAAAACTCAGTACTAGCAGTGCCAAACACTTAGCTTTATTATTAAACAATTATTTTTTTTTCAAAAGAAAAATGTCTTGGCCTTTGATATCTGGAAACGTCATATCCTGTGGATAGTAACGATTATGAAGAGAATCTCGAAATTCAGGAATAGTAGGTACTCAGTATTGGAACTACACTTGCGTAAGATCCATGCCTTAGCCTTCTGTTTGAATCTTCGAACTTTCGTTTTCTAGTGTATTAGGCGATCCTTAACTCTAGTAGGTTTGCTACGCTTAACAATCCTTCGAGCTGTTTCAATGTCTCGACACCGCAGCTTCAACTCCCAGTTGGATTGGTTCAAGTTAACCAATTGGTCTTGCAGATTTTCGTATGCATGTGGATTGAGAAAATGTCCTTGAAGATTATCATCATCATCATCCTGTCGATCTTGATGCTCAAAAATATCTGCAACCTGGTTATATAATTGCACATTTGCACCCTCATCCAAGTTAATGAACTCTAGGTTTGGATCTTCACGTATATCATTCTCTGTTGAAGAACTAGATGATACGAAAAAGTCCATACTTTGAAGTTTCAAAAACTATTTTTGAAGAGTGAAAATGATAATGACCAAAGTAGACCACAAGTAGAAGATATACCAAGTGAAGAGAATATTTTGAAAAAGGATTTTGGAATAACATTACCTTGTAACTACTATTTGCATGAAAAGATGAACGGAATCTTGATTAAAAAAAAATTAACTGTGTGGTGTTTAAACAAGAAGACAAAAAAATAGTAAACTCCTAAAAAATCTGGTAGCAATAACCTGCAAAGTTAGTCTAAAAAACAAAAAAAATAGGAACCAGTAATAATTAACTATATACAGTAATAAGCAATGAAGACAGTAATAACCATAATTATGATTACTCTTCATTGATTATTCTATCAGTAATAACCCATAAGCAAAAGAAGATATATATAGAAAAATAGTTTGTAGATGAAAAGACTCAAGAAGAATTGATCATTCCAATACTAGTAACCAAGAATGTAAACCTGCCTACATCAAAAGCCTTTGTAAACAGTTCTGCAAATTGATTATCAGTATGAACTTTCTCAATCTGAATGAGTCGTTTTTCATTACAATCTCTTATAAAATGGTATCTTATCTCTATATGTTTAGTTTTAGAATGTTTAACTGGGTTATTTATGATACTGATAGCAGAGTTATTATCAGTCAAAATGGGAGTATTTAGAAAAGTCAAACCATAATCAAGCATTTGATTTTGTATCCATAAGACCTGAGCACAGCAACTTGCAGCAACTACATACTCAGCTTCTGCAGTGGATGTGGATACAGTAGTTTGCTTCTTGCATTGCCATGAAACTAACCTATCTCCCAAAAAATTGACAGCCTCCTGATGTTGACTTTCTATCCATATTGGCACCACCATAATCACTATCTGTATATGCAACAAGATCAAAAGAATTACTCTTTGGATACCAAAGGCCCAACTTTGGTTGACCCTTTAAATATCTAAAGATTCTTTTGATTGCAAACATATGTGATTGCTTTGGACATGATTGAAACCTAGAACAAACACAAACACAAACAACAAACATGATATCTGGCCTGGAAGAGGTCAGATACATTAGTGATCCTATCATTGATCTATACAGATGTACATCAACTTCATCTCCTTCTGGATCTGCTATTAATTGCTTATGTGTTTCCATGGGTGTGCTTGCGACTTTTGCATCTATATATCCAAACATATCAAGTATGTCTTTGACATATTTCTCTGGATAGATGAAGATCCTATCAGATTTCTGCTGTACTTGTAATCCCAGAAAGAATGTTAACTCTCTCATAGAGCTCATTCTGAATCTTGTATGCATAATGGACTCAAATTCTTTACATAAACTATCCCTTGTAGAGACAAAGATGATATCATCTACATAGACATGAACTAGCAGAATATCATTCTTAACTCTTTTGGTTAACAAAGTTTTGTCTATGGTTCCTCTTTTGAATCCATTTTTAAGAAAATAAACTGATAAAGTGTCATACCAAGCTCTAGGTGCTTGATGTAAGCCATACAGAGCTTTGTCCAGTCTTAACACTTTATTAGGATACTTAGGATCTTCAAAACCTGGTGGTTGACAGACATACACTTCTTCATCAAGTTTGCCATGTAGAATGGCACTTTTGACATCCATTTGATACACTTTAAACTCTCTGAATGAAGCAAAAGCTAGGAACACTCTGACAGCTTCAATTCTGGCCACAGGAGCAAAAACCTCATCATAATCTATGCCTTCTTCTTGTGTATATCCCTGAGCTACTAATCTGGCTTTGTTCTTGATGACAATACCTCTTTCATCCTTCTTATTTCTAAACACCCATCTAGTACCAATAGCCCTTTTTCCCTTAGGTAAATCAACTAATGTCCACACTTCCTGAATCTGAAATTGAAGCAACTCTTCCTGCATTGCTTCAATCCAACTTGGATCTTTCAAAGCTTCAGTACTTTTCTTGGGCTCCATTTGAGACAGAAAGCAAGTAAACAAAGAAGGGTAGTCATCTTCTTTATTTTCTTGTGTTAGTTTTCTGGTTTGAACAGGAGTACCAATATCTCCAATTACATTCTCAAGTGGATGATCTCTATGAGAAATGTACTGAGATGTAGAAGATTCAGGTATTTCAGTTTCTAAATTGGTGAATTTCTCATTCATAAGAATACTAATAACACGCAAAAAGTCAAGTTTTTGTGTGCTATTATCTCACCTTTTTAGCCCAATTATGGATGAAAACATTTGAAATATACATTTTTATACTAAATTTCGTAATGATGGCTAAAATATAGACGATGCTTCAAGAATCAACCAAAAAGGCCTAAAAACGAGTAAAATAGAGCATAAACGATCAACGAATCATCCGTTCACGTATTTGAGCACAATTTAAGCTATACTTGGAATTATGACCTCTAACTTATGCCATTTTCTTCGTTAGGAAAAGACGAACGCGTGGATGTAAAGATCGCTCAAAACGGATAAACGATGAAGAAGTTATGCCTAATCGAAGAAACGAAGACCCGAAAGGACCGAATACGGCTGTCCCAGACCGTATACGGCTGGGTTAAACTGTATATGGCTGGACACAGACCATATACAGATGGGTTAGACCATTCAGTGGGGAACTAGTGCTTACTCCACTAATACTTGAAATGAACGAAATACAAATCCTTTAAGATCAGTTTATAACTCACACATCATCCCAATTAAGAAGGCTACCGAAGTCATAGCAAACACCTCCTCTAGATTATCTGCTAACTACCTATATTTTATTTTCGCTTTATTTAAACTTTCTACCTAAGTATAACAAAAACCAAACAAAACCTCCAACTATCTTTTAAAACCATTACTAGTTTGATAGATAGTCTCCTACGTCCAAGATCCATAATACACTGATTCAGAGATCGACCCTAGGTCATACTTATCACTGTACACCCATAGTGATTGAGTATACTTAGGCACCGCAAATACAAATTTTAAAACCCTCTGGTGGTCACGCCCGGAGGAAGGCCAGCAACGACGCGAGTCACATCGCAACTGACCTCTTGGCGCCCATCAAGTTTTTGGCGCCGCTGCCGGGGAATCAGCCGTAAGATCTGAAGACGTTCTAGATGAACTTTTCTCGCTAGTAAATATCCATAGTTTAGTTTTATTTTCCTTGTTCAGACAAAACTTCCTCACCACAACACACAACGATATTCGACCAGATCATCCGGATCTGAACCTCTCATTTTCGTACCTGATACTGAGTCGATTATCCGAACTGCTCGCAAAGAAAAATGCACTCGACAACCGATGGCTGCACGTGTCACGCTCGCCGACAGCACCAAACCATCAATCGAAGGACGAGGTGGACCCATCAACTATCCAGATATCGACGATGCATCTTTTGAACTTAAACATCACATCGTTCAACTAATCAAGGAATTCTGCCAATTCCATGGTCTGCACAACGATGATCCCAACGCCTACATAAACCGATTCATCCAAACCACCAACTCTTACAAGCAGAATGGGGTTGATCAGGACATAGTCTGCCTATACCTATTCCCCTATTCGCTTACTCACCATGCTTTGACTTGGTTTGAGGGATTAGAGACTGGCTCTATCTCCTCTTGGATAGAAATGGCTACAAGGTTCCTAACTAAGTATTTTCCTCCGGCCAAACAAACCAAATGCAAGAATGACATCATGAACTTCCAGAAAGCTCATGATGAATCTATCTATACGGCATGAGAGAGATTGATATCGCGTAAAAAGTCACGTTTTTACCACCGATATCTCTCTCATTCTGGAGCAATAATTGGCATTTGTACTCAAACAATGCACAAATCATTGATAATATGCTAAGAAGATCAAAACAAGGTTGCACGAGCAAAATCAAGCAAAACGGACGAAAAACGAAGATTCCACGCACGTGTAAAGATTCAAGACATCAAAATGAGATTTCAAGGCAAAAGTGCCCATCACCAACATCCATCTTACCCAAGATGTTCGTTTTCAAATTACGAATCCAACAGAAGAAGAATCGGCAAAAACGGATGAAGAATGAAGATTCTACGCACGCCGAAAGATTCAAAGGATTCGTATGACACATCTAAAGTTTAGAGACATATTTTTGGGATATCTTTTCATCAAAATCTTCGTTTTTGAATTACGAATCCAACAAAAAAAGAATCGATGGAAACGAACGCATAACGAAGAAAACACGCACGAATCAAGAAACGAGGCAACAGGCGACGAACCGGTGCGGGGGGGTGCCAGCCGCCGCCGGCCAGCCACCCCACCGCCACCGGCTGCCACCAGGGCACCACCGGCCAGTTGTCACCCGCACGGTTTACACTTTTTGGTCCTTGCATGTACCCGGTGCTAGACATTTGCGCAACTTTACGTACCTCGTGCACCACCTTTACGTAACTTTACGTACCTCGTGCCACCACCTTCACGTACCCGGTGCCACCACCTTTTCCACCTTTTTCTATTGTGAGCTACCACTTGCTAAAATGCACCAAAACTCTCCTATAAATAGGAGGCATGGGTTTCATTTGAACTTGCACCTAGACACCTACACATATACACACTCCACACTTTGGAAAACACATTTCTTTATTGTAATATTAGTGGTAATTCTTCCTAGTTAATTAGACTAGCTAATTAACTAGTCAAGGAAGATTTGTATGGAGGTGCTCCGGGACGCATATATTAGCTACGAGTTATTGTACTTCTTTCCAGGTGTTAATCTATCTTTCATATTTAATATGCTTGTCCTTTCTTTAATAAATCTAATAATGCAATGAAATCTCCGAAATTTGCATGAAGACTCGAGCTAATAGGCATCCTGATGGGCAGTCCAGATCTACTGCTGAGTACCTGTGATACATGCTAAAATGGGTCAGCTAACGCTGGTGATCTCTCACAGGTTTAGATATCAAATAAATTGAGTGTGAACCGCAAGATTTAATCGTTGATTTGCATCCAACAAATGATAATAGTTATGTATACAGCCATGAGCGCATAGTCTGAGCTTAACTCGAGGGTCGGGTCCCATATAGAGAATTCCGAGCGAGGTGCCTCCACGAGTGCCTTATCTACACTCATTTTCCCAAATATTAGTACGTCCGTTGCAGAGGTTAGCGCGACTAACCCGGACGAGGTGGGTCAATCCAATATGGTACCATATACTAATATTCACGCTACTTTCGTATTACCAGACTATACTGATGGAGGACTTTGGTTTGATTAGTTGAAAACAACTCATGTAGTATATTTAAATATGTACTCGCGTTCATGTGTTAAAAACAGAGCAATGTATCACACCCCTAGTAAAACAGTAAAAAGAGGGGCCATGAGACTAACCTGAGCCTGAAGAGTTTATCTAAATAAACTGAGATTGATTAGCCAAGAATCGATTGGTAGCGGGGTCCAAGGGGCAGCAGCCCCTGGGGGGTCCAAGGGGCAGAGCCCCTGGCTGGGGTCTAGCTGAATTTGGGTGAAATCGAGTGATAAAAATTTAGATATCGACACTTAGTAAAATTTGTGTTTTCTTGGTTCTGTTTCATGCGACATAATGTGTGACATACGGCTTGTGTCGCTAGGTGCGACATAGTCTATTGTGTCGCAGATCATCTCTGCGACATAAGGGCTTGTGTCGCTAAGTGTGACATCCGCAATTTATGCGACATAAAATGTTGTGTCGCTATATGCGACGGAATTAGGTTTTGCGACATATTCACTTGTGTCGCTATATGCGACATAAGTGAGTGTTTAGCGACATAAGGGCTTGTGTCGCAGGTGGCCTGGAGCCTCTGCGACACAACGAGCTGTTGGCCGGAAAATGAGCCAAAAAGGTGTTTTCCGGCCTCCGTTCGACCTGAGACTTTTACCCAACCCATATTTGGACATTTTAAGCTTAAACAAACTATAAACATGTAAAAATAAGTGAAAACGATGAATTTCGAGAGTTCGCCGGAAACTTACGAAGTGATGAATCGAAATTCCGGAAAGGTAGGAGTGTAGATCGTGACGCAGTGGATCTTTTCCTTCAAACGGTCGAGAGAATTCGAGGTGGTTTGGTGGTGGTTTTTAGTGATTGTTTGTGGTGGAGAAGTGGTGAAAGTTGAGAGGAAAAGGAAGAATAAAGAAGGGGAGAGGATGAGAAAGTGAGGGAAAAGGAAAAAGGGGTAGGGGTTTTCCCCCCCATTTGGGCAAATTTTCGGTGGGGGCACACCGGAGTGTAGGTCTCCACTTTTTAACTCTGTGTATTCGCGCTCCGTGCGGTGTTCGTTTCCCAGTCGTTTAAACGTTAAATAATGGTTTTACGTTTAATTAGAAGTTCCAAAATACGGATATTAGTTCAAAATTATACTTGAAGTATTTCATCAAATACTTAATAATTGAGTCATAGATTGTAGCTTAAATTTTATTTCGGTTGTTCGCGCGTTTAACATTTTATCGCGTTGACTTTGTTTGTACGATACAAAATAGTTATGAAATATTATCAAAATAATATTTGTGATATAATAGTGTCCTTAATTAATATTACATTATTTGATAAGAATGTTCACCAACGTCCGTATGATTTGAATCGAATTACATTCGATTTGAAACTTGTACGATTTAATCAAATCGCATATTCGTATATATTCAACAATATATATATCGGTACATTAATTAGCCTAACACAGATCTAATTACATTTATTGACAGAGAATTAGGCACTAATTACTAGTCCTAATTTGGCGGGTGTTACAGTCAAGGCCATTAGACGCTTTCTAGGACATGCTGGGTTCTACCGCCGTTTTATCAAGGACTTCTCCAAGATTTCTCGACCTATCACCCACCTTCTAGGAAAAGACATCAAGTTTGTGTTTGACGAGAACTGCATGAAGGCTTTCAACTACCTGAAGAAGGAGCTTACAAATGCACCAATCATGGTCGCTCCAGATTGGAGCCTACCATTTGAGATCATGTGCGATGCTAGTGACTTCGCAGTTGGGGCAGTTCTAGGTCAAAGGAAGGATAATCACTTTCGACCAATCTATTACGCTAGCAAAACACTTACAGATGCTCAAGACAACTATACAACTACAGAAAAAGAGCTGCTAGCCGTGGTATTAGCCTTTGACAAATTTAGATCCTACCTAATATTGTCCAAAACAATAGTATATACGGATCACTCAGCTCTAAAATACCTCTTCAAAAAGCAAGACGCAAAGCCTAGATTGTTACGATGGATTCTACTCCTACAAGAATTCGACATCGAGATAAAAGATAAGAAAGGAGCAGAAATGTCACCGCAGATCATTTAAGTCGACTTGAAAATCCGTCAATGGAACAACTTGCAGAAAGAGATATTAAAGATCGATTTCCAGAAGAGCAGTTAATGAGTTTAGGAGAACAAATACAAGGCTCGCAATTCACTGATGATCCTTGGTTTGCAGACATTGCCAATTTTGTAGTTGGAGGGATCACAAGAAAAGGGATGATCTCATCGCGAAGACAAAAATTCTTTCGCGACGTCAAACATTACTTTTGGGATGATCCATATTTGTTCAAGGTCTGTCCCGACAAAATAGTAAGAAGATGTGTCGATGGGAAAGAAGCCGAACATATACTCCACCAAAGCCATCACGGACCCACTGGAGGACATCATGCAGCTAATCTGACAACAAAGAAAGTCTACGACTCAGGATTCTACTGGCCTACCATTTTCAGAGACGCACAAGACTTGGTGAAACACTGCGATATTTGCCAAAGGTTTGGAAATATCACAACGCGTAATGAAATGCCGTTGACAAATATCCAAGCATGTGAAATATTTGACATATGGGGATTAGACTTCATGGGACCATTTCCGAAATCTTACAGAAAAAGAATATATTCTAGTAGCTGTCGATTACGTATCAAGATGGGCCGAAACCCAAGCCTTTCCAACAAATGATTCAAGAGTCGTAACCAAGTTCTTAAAACAGCTATTCTGTCAGTTTGGAATACCTCGAGCAATCATCAGCGATCGAGGCACGCACTTTTGTAATACTCAGTTTATGAAACTATTGCAACAATATGGTGTTACCCACAAAACCTCTACGGTCTATCACCCGCAGATGAATGGGCAAGCAGAGATTACAAACCGTGCACTAAAAAGGATCTTGGAATGAACAGTTGGTCAACACAAGGAAAGATGGGTAGACAAGCTAGACGATGCTTTATGGGTATTTCGGACAGCTTATAAAACGTCATTAGGAACAACCCCCTATAGGCTCGTTTATGGAAAGGCATGTCATCTCCCGATTGAACTATAATACAAAGCTTACTGGGCACTGAAGAACTGTAATTTAGATCCTACGATAATAGGAACGCACCGGAGAATGCAGCTAAATGAGCTAGCGAAGTTGAGGGATCAAGCTTATGAAAGTTCCTACAAATTTAAGGAAAGAACCAAGTTGCTCCACGATTCAAAGCTCCGCCCCACACGCTTCAATCCAGTGATAAAGTTCTACTCTTTAACTCCCGATTTAAGAAATTTTTTGGTAAGTTCAAAACACGATGGAGCGGTCCCTTCACAATCTCTAAAGTATTTCCCTATGGTGCCATCGAACTCGAAGCTCTAGACAGAAATTTCAAAGTAAACAGTCACCGATTAAAACACTACGTAGAAGACTTTCCCTCAAATGAGGAAGTCTATAACTATGAATCACCCTAATAGAAAAATGGGTATAAAAGAGTCAAGCTACGAGACTCGATAAACAAAGCGCTCTTGGAAGGCATCCCAAGCCTATCTTATGTTTTCAGCATTAATTTTCCTTTACTGTTATGTTTGAACTAATCTATATTTTTTTCTATGTAGTACCTCGCCTTACAAAAGACTAATGATTTTAGACCATTAACCTTTTGTATTTTGCAGGATGAGTTCGCAGTCAGACAGAGCACGAGCACCCAGTCAGAGACGCTCGCGTGCCATGCATCACTCCCGGAGTTCATCACCGGGTAGTAGCATGAGGACTGTCAGGGGATCCCGGTCACCACCTCCTAGTTTGGATGAGATTTCTGCAGACTCGGTGGAGGTGTACGTTCAGGAGTCATTCCTGTTACGTCCCATCCATTCCAGGTTACCTACATCTCACCGACCAGTGGGACGGACCGCAGGGACCTCCAGAGTACCCACCTTTGAGCATGGGGTTACTACTGCGGACCCTGCTGTCACTTGGTCTATACTAAGAGCCCTTGAGGTCCAGCACACCGCCATCTCCGAGATCCACACTGCTCTAGGCCTTACCTCCACACCTGTGTGCCCCTTTCAGATGGGACTTGATCCCGCTCCGCACATTCCACCGTGGGACTTATTCCCACCTTGGAGCTTGACTGCGCAGGACCACCCCACTTTCATGGACCCACTAGAGGAGGAGACTGCTGCACTGGAGGCTTGGATTCAGGATCCAGAGGATGGCACTGCATCTCCTGTCTATACCATCAAGGAGTCAACATCTCCTACATCGATCGTGGATAACACGATCTTTATGGATGATGACTTCACCGATTGGGAGGCACTCTATGCTGACATGGATTAGCTTTTATTAGTTATTTTATGTTTGATATTAACTTATATTGACACTTGTGTTTTCTGAAGGATGTGTACTATGCAGAATTCAAAGTAGAATTTGTGGAACAAGTTCATTTTTAATGAGGCTGTTCCATTTCCGTCAAATTCACACACTTGAATCTGGTCCATAAAATCCAATGGCAACGCACGCAGCACAAGGAAGTATCTCTTCTAACCTTATTTTTCTTGATTTAAATCGCTAAAATTCTAAGTAAAACTCTAAGTGTGGGATTGCTACTCGCAAATAGAGAAGGACTTCGAAAATATTGACCTTTATTCAAAAATCTAAGTGTGGGAGTGGCCTAACTTAGAAGTAGAACATTAGAGACAATGTTCTTTTAAGTGTGGGATAGCAGTAGTATTGACAACTGTATTGCAACATAAACTTTTGATCAAACTTTTTAGCAAAACTCATATTTTCAACAAAATTTTCAAATTTTTTGAATCAAGGATAGTCAAAAAGGGTATTTCTGGTTTGACCAAAAGTTCAAAAGGTTTGGCAAATCGACTATGACGAGTAAAACTCTTTGATAACTTTCAAACCAAGTTTCAAAACAAGCGATCACATGACTAGGCACAAAACCACCCAAAATTAGTGAGGAATATTAAGCCATATAAAAGCATTCACCTTTAATGCTTCAATTTTTCGACTATGAGTGTGCCGATGAATGCCTTCTTGAGTTAGAACTTGTTCGAAGAATACATTTCGAAATTACAAAAATGAGCGTCACACATGGCAAAGGTGCAATTAGAGGATCTTGACATTCCCTAGGATAAAACCATCTCGTAAAACCCCCATTTTCAAGCCTAACCCGGCCAATGCCCATCTTTGGCATTGAAGATCATTTAGAAAACATGTTGAGCCTTAGCCTTTCATTTCGAATACTCACTTCAAAACCAACCCTTTCTTTACATCTCTTGGCCATAGCCTAAGTTTCTGTTCTGCCAGCAAAATCACTGCAAGAAACACACTTCTAGAAGGAATCACACCCAAGTTGTAAGCAAAGAAAGGCGTAACCAAAGCTGCCAAAGAAATCAAAGAGATAAAAACCCAAGAATCATTTAAAGCCGAGGGAAAGGTTCTTCAAAGAAGAAAAAGTTACGAAAAGAAGGCTCTCAAAGAAAGAAATCCAAAAAGAGGTGTCAACTAATACGTCAAAGATAAGTCATCACATACAACTCTTAGGCTATATTAAACTCCCAATTAAACCACCTACAAAAATCCTTATCCCATACACCATCTTCACCCTCTTGCGAATGTCTAGGGATAATTAGCACCGTCCTCGTTTAAGTATTGTAGATTTGATTCTCGATCAAGCTTATGACAACGGAAGAGCTACATGACTGGCCCTTGAGTGAATTAGAAGTTAGGAAACCCGATACACTTGAGTGAATTGAGTGACCACCTGTGAGGGCCCCAGTCATGTATATCTTACATTATGAAGATTGAAAAGAGAGCTTGTTAGAACCAAAGGTTTGAGGAAACATCAAAGGATGGAACCTCATCCGAAATCTTTTTACCAAACCTGCAAGAATCAAAGTTCTCCGGAATATGAAGACACCCTTCCAACCTTTCATCACAATTTTATGAAGGTTTGCTTGAGGACAAGCAAAGCTCTAAGTGTGGGATGCTTGATATCGCGTAAAATGTCACGTTTTTACCATCGATATCTCTCTCATTCTGGAGCAATACTTGGCATTTGGACTCAAACAACGCACAAATCATTGATAATATGGTAAGAAGATCAAAACAAGGTTGCACGAGCAAAATCAAGCAAAACGGCCAAAAAATGAAGATTCCACGCACGTGTAAAGATTCAAGACATCAAAACAAATTTCAAGAGAAAAGTGCCCATCACCAACATCCATCTTACCCAAGATGTTCTTTTTCAAATTACGAATCCAACAGAAGAAGAATCGGCAAAAACGGATGAAGAATGAAGATTCTACGCACGCCGAAAGATTCAAAGGATTCGTATGACACATCCAAAGTTTAGAGACATATTTTTGGGATATCTTTTCATCAAAATCTTCGTTTTTGAATTACGAATCCAACAAAAAAAGAATCGACGCAAACGGACGCATAACGAAGAAAACACGCACGAATCAAGAAACGAGGCAACAGGCAACGAACCGGTGCGGGGTGTGCCAGCCGCCGTCGGCCAGCCACCCCACCGCTGCCGGCTGCCACCAGGCTGCCGCTGGATGGCTGTCACCCGCACGGTTCACGCTTTTTGGTCCTTGCGTGTACCTGGTGCTAGATATTTGCGCAACTTTACGTACCTCATGCACCACCTTTACGCAACTTTACGTACCTCGTGCCACCACCTTCACATACCCGGTGCCACCACCTTTTCCACCTTTTGCTATTGTGAGCTACCACTTGCTAAAATGCACCAAAACTCTCCTATAAATAGGAGGCATGGGTTTCATTTGAACTTGCACCTAGGCACCTAGACACCTACACATATACACACTCCACACTTTGGAAAACACATTTCTTTATTGTAATATTAGTGGTAATTCTTCCTAGTTAATTAGACTAGCTAATTAACTAGTCAAGGAAGATTTGCATGGAGGTGCTCCGGGACGCATATATTAGCTACGAGTTATTGTACTTCTTTCCAGGTGTTAATCTATCTTTCATATTTAATATGCTTGTCCTTTCTTTAATAAATTTAAATATGCATGCTAGAACTACCATGATTAGCTAAATAACTCAATTGTCCGCTATGATAGTCGTTTAGAAAATATTAAAAATGTGACTATGTGGTATGTTATGAGATTGCGGATGGTTTATATTACAAATGGATATAGGAATTAAATGTTTATCGTTTATCTGCCCAACTCATGTTATGACTAAAACTTTATCCAAAAATGAACGTAGCTAACTCATAGGATACAGGTCACTTAGTTATACTATGTTAGATTGAATCATTGAGCTCAGCATGGCCGGTGTTCTCTAGACCAAAATTAGGATCCAAGAGACACGGAATATGGGAATAGAGGTAGATTAAGATTAAATTCATATAGACGATATTTTTGAGACAACTTTCAGAATATCCTCAACTTAGATGATTGTTGGGACATGTATGTGTGACAACATATCTAGCTTGTAATAGTACTAGTGATTATTGTAATCAAGTTTGTACAATTGATTTGGATTTGTAAATGATATCAGTTTGGTATTAATATTCGTTAAATATATTAGTATGTTAAAGTGTTAGACGAATATTGAATAAGATGTTACAAACTAAAGTCTGTGAGATGAGATCTCAAGTCGCAGAACTTAGTCCTGCGAGATGAGATCTGGGCTCGCAGAGCTGCAAACCGAGTCGAGATGGGCTTGGTCATGGGCTGCGAGTTGAACTCGACTCGCAGAGCCCATCGACCTGCGAATCGAGTTTGACTAAAACCTATAAATACTCAAATAGGTCAAAACGGTAAAGGACTTTTTGGCAATTCGTTTTTTTCCAGAGAACTAAAACGATTCTAAGCATTCATAAGGTTAGGTATCAATCTATTAACATTAATTAATCGATACAAAACCTTATTGATTAACCAATTCGCTATTATCTTGCGAAACAACCGTTCACATACTGTGAACCAAGTATTGAGGAATTCCGGACCTTAATACCTAAGATAACCTCGTTATCGATCCACGTACTAGGGACTTACAATTGGTATCAGAGCTTTCGGGCTAAATACTTAGTTAGTTTGAGGTTATTTGGATAATAACGATAGATTTAGGGTTGTTGTTACGTTTATTCTTCGTAAAAACGACCAAAATCAGTCTCTGGAAGTTATTAGTTTCGTATTCGACCGAAATCTTAGGGTTTAATCGATTAGAAAACTAAAAATTTTCGTTTTAGGGTTTTTCAGCCGATTCTGCGAACCGAGTTCCCCCTGCGAACTGAGTTCCCCCTGCGAACTGAGTTCCCTCTGCGAACCGAGTTCTCACTACAAACTGAGTTCCCTCTGCGAACTGAGTTCCCCTGCGAACCGAGTTCCTGTCCTGCGAGTCAAGTTTCTGCGAAGTGAACTTTCTGATTTTTCTGATTGTTAATTCCTGAAACTTTTAAAATGTCTGACATTAGTAAAATGATCGAGATGGAGCACGAGGTTGGAAAATCTAATACTCCACCTAAGTTGTTACGTGTTAAAGACTATTACAGTTGGAGAGATAGGTTTGAATCGTACTGTAGATTCCATAATCTCTCAATCTGGATGTGTATCAAAGGAGGATACACGACACCCACCCAAACTGTTCAAAATGCTGTTGTTGTGGTATCCTATAATCTGATGAGTGAACAACAAAAGAAAGACTATGAGAATGAGAATAAAGCTCATTCTTGTATCAAGATGTGCTTATCTAAGGAAATTAATCATTAGTTAAAATCTTTTCATACTGCTAAAGCACTCTGGGAAGCGCTTGAGAAAAGATGTGAGGGAAGTCCACAATTGCAAGCTAGCAAGAAGAAGCTTCTGAAAAAGCAGTTTACTTTGTTTAAAGCTTTCAAAGGAGAAACTCTTGATGCTTATGTTACACGTTTCTACCATTTGTTATCTGAGATTGAAAACCATGAAATCACTATTGAGGAGGTAGAGAAAACCGACAAGTTTCTTGAGGGTTTACCTTCTAAATGGGAGATGTATGGTGTGATGATTACAGACAATGAAACCAGATATGCAACCATGACTCTTGAGCAGGTTATTGACAAGCTCAAAGGATATGATTTCACTAAGAAGTCGAAAGATACTGATTCTGATCATGTTCAGGATCCAGGACTGTATCATGGAAAAACTTCTATTTCGACTGCTTTATCCAGTTCGACCACTGCTTTGTTTGTTGGTAATGCTGATGGAAAGGGTGAAATGATAACTGATGAATTGTGTTTCATTACATCATCTGAAAATGAAGCTAAACGGAAACCTTCTGAGAAGTCACCTCAAGAACATCAAAAGATGCCTATGAGTGTGAAATCTGTTGAGCAACAACTGTCTGTTCTTGCTTCATTTGTAGCTTCATATGAGAATTATATTGATTGTAAAATTAATGATCCAATTCTTTTTTGTGAATACTATGATCAGATAGATCCTGATTATCTTGAAGAAATAGATCTCCAGGACCAACTTGCTTTGTTGTCAAGGAGAGTTAAAAATTTCTTAAAGAAAAATGGAAGAAAGGTTGTTGGCAACAGATCAGGGTTTGATAAAACCAAGGTCAAGTGTTATAACTGTAAAAGTTACGGACACTTTGCTAGAGAATGCCAAAGACCTAAGGTAGAGACTGGTGAAGGGAAACAAGGCTCGGGAAATACTTTGCATTCCAAAGCCTTAGTAGTGAAACAGCTAGATGGGTCTTATGATTGGAAAACTCAGTCAGAGGAAGCTTTGATGGCTGAGATTGACGATCAAGAGATTGTAGCTGAGTCATTATCCTATATGCCCACTGATCCAGCTTTTGAAATAAAGGTGCCTGAGACTCCTGTAAAAGCTAATGTTGATGATGTGTTAGATTTGGGTTCAACTGAAGATTTGGATCCTGTAGATTTTGTAGCTAAGATGGCTGAAGTGCAAACTGATAAAAAACGGGTTAAGTGATGATAAACAGGCCTTAAAGGATAAGATTAAGGCATATGCGGCTGACAAGACAGCTTTTAGAGATACCGTGAATGAGAAATTATTTATTATAGACGGTCTCTATATGAACATAAATGATTTGAATCTGTCCATTGCTAATAAGGATAAGGAGTTAGCTTATTGCAAAACACAACTTGAGAGTGCCCTATACGTTGGACCTAAGTGATGATTGACTGCTATTGAGAGGCGGA
Source organism: Pseudognaphalium luteoalbum (assembly GCA_963422505.1). Lineage (NCBI taxonomy): Eukaryota > Viridiplantae > Streptophyta > Magnoliopsida > Asterales > Asteraceae > Pseudognaphalium > Pseudognaphalium luteoalbum. The sequence goes on along the minus strand of OY730196.1, from coordinate 21,932,058 downwards.
ATCACTCAATTGCACAAAACACTAATAAACACAAACCGAAACAATTGATTCAAACAAAGTAGAAGTGTTTATTAGCTTGAATAACGAATGGAACTTGATTACAGATGATTTAGTCGAAAAATGGTGCTAGGGTTTCGTCAACCCTAGCCTGAAACCCGTAGGTTTGTATTTATACTAAAAGTCTGCCAACATGCGTCACTTGTGGAAGTGTCGCATGTGGCCGCCTTCATGCGTCACTTACCTAAGTGACGCTATGCGTCACTAAGGCAAGTGACGCTTAAGCTAAAACGTAAGTGTCGCATATAACAAACACTATATTTTCACTATACGACTAACGACACTTATTACAACTCGATAGACCAACTGACAGACAACCTAATATGCATCAACAAACTCCCCCGTGTCTTCAGCTTGGTCTTCAAAAATCTTTGAGTCTTCAACTATTTCCAGCCAGCTGGAAATACACCACCAGCGTGTACCCCATTGGCTATGCAGATATCGACAATCTTCTGAAATTTAATAGCTTCAGCTCTATCTTTCTCTTTGAACTGAATCTTGTTCTGATGTAGTCTTTTCATATCTTGTACAGAAAGATTAATCAAACTCAAAGGGTCAAATACACAAAATCTATTTCTCTTCAAACCCCACATAGACCTCTTTTTAGGTTGAACAGCATCCCACGATGTTTTCTCTTCATTTTCCAAATCTGCATCTAAAGACTCCAGATCCGTAGCAGGTTCTGATTTTGGAATAAACACAATCACAGCTTCACCCGTAATATCATTGTATTCCCAGTATAACAACCTATTCAAAAAGTTCAAAGGAATGATCTCTAGAGGTATCTTCTGTAAACATTTTGCTGGTGGATAGATCATCCTTACAACTGGTTGTCGTGTAACCGGATCCAACTTCTTCTTAAACTTATATCTCATACCCAATGTCGGTTTAATCAGATTATACTTCTTGCTGTTAATTTCCCGACGAATAACCACTTGAAAGAAATCTGCTCATGAATCTCGAGCACGGTTGATCAAGGGTATCTGAGATATTCTTTGAAGCTCGCATTTTGGCAACGTACTTATTTTATAGAACTTTAAATTGAAGTACTGAATGCCATCACTCCTTTTAATCATGAATACCGAATTATTTTCATCAAACTTCCAGCTTTTTATCAAACCCGTATAATCAGTTCTGACTTTGTAAAATTTACACGTAACGGGTATCTCAACTCTAGGTTTGAGCACTATGTCAGGCTTTATCCTTGACGATTCAGCTGTAGAAGTTGATGGCTCATTAGTTTCTGTCTCAAAAACATGATCTGGTTCATCTTCTGAAGAATCTGATTCGATAATAGGTGCATCATCATAACATTCATCACTTTGGAGCTGCTCCCCCTCAACCTCAACATCATCATTTCCCTCAAAGAAACAATCCTCTGTCACTGGATCATTTATCACATCTTCCTCAGGTATCGATGTATTTTCATTCATCATATTTTGAAGAAATGTAAGATCTACATATGAATAGTCAATTGGTCTTGCCTGACCCTGAACCTCAACAAAATAATCCAAAGAGATATTTTCATTAATAGCAGAAGGTTGTACATTTTATGGTTTCGGGGAAGGAGTTACATTTGTTTCTAACTCTCTCGGACCTACCTCCCCCGAAACACTTGTAACGGATTCCAATTCTAACAACCTAGATGACAAATTTGTCAGTTGAAGCTGTAGATTGTCAACCTCAGCAGCTTTGCGTTCCAAATCCTTTATCTGAGAGGCTTGAGCTTCAATGATAGCCTTCTGATCATCAAATCTTTTCGCCAAAAGCTCCATCTGAGCCAAAACCATCTGAAGTGACGGCATGTCAGACGGTGGTGGTGGTTGTTGTCGCTGAGAGGTCGGTTCCTCGATAACCACTGAAGTCCGCTGGCGTCTTCTATGAGGTAAATCAGCATAAGAAGGTGAAGACCCAGCCGGACGCTTACCAGGATTCCTTGGTATATGAACCCTTCCAGCAGAAATCCTGCGCAAAATACGTTTGAAACGTTGAGGATCCGCTAATTGTATCCCATCCAAAACAGATTGAGGTGGCACGTCACCCTCAGAATCGGGTGGAGTGGGCCCACCATCATCAGAATCAGCCTCATCCCGATCAACGCGATCGATATCCTCTAAATGTTGAGCGTTATCAGTATCAACCAAGTCATCCTCGTTAACCGGAGGAACGACATCATCCAAAAAACCATCATCGCGCGGCGCAACATAGTTTTCGTTTACTATGTGCCCGAAGAGGTCGCGATCTGCCAAAATCTGCTCGCCCTTTGGCGCGAGCTTGCAATCGTTGAATACACGCAAAAGCATAGGTGTCGGAACCAAAAGAGATCGCTGATCAGGTGCAATCTCGAGGTTCAAGTCGTTCAACAGAAGCTGCACAAAACGTGGATACTGCAGCCATTTATCTTTACCTGCCCGGATGTTCTCCACCATATTGCCGAAAACATAACCGCTGAAGTTATACGGTTTGTTGTATACCAAGGCCAACATAAGAGAAAGAGTCAAGTGACTAGCAGCATCGTATCCCCCTTTCCTCGGAGATAAACAAACAATGACGATGTGACACAAGTACCGCCAGACCCGGCAAAGGTACTGTTTCCTGAAATCAGAAAGCTGATTTGCTGGATAGCCCATCCGCTGAAGCCCCCCATGTATAAATGTAGTTGGGAAGATGGTGGGCATCGTGGTGTCGTCGGGGAACTGAAGAACTTGACGAATAGAGTTCTCAGTTATCTCGATTTCTTCCCCGAACATCGTTGAGACAATTCTCGGGATGTCGCCCTGAGTTCGGATCACCGCGTGATCATAAAACTCCTCAATTTGGTTCATATAAACCGGAGTCGATGCGGTAATAGCATGGTGTATCCTTGATCGTCGTAGAAACTCGATCATCGGCCTGAACAGCGCCGAATTCGCGTGCGTAGACTCCAGAAACACCGTGATGTTGTGTCGAGTGTTGGTACGGTGATAATAGTTATGTAGGTCAGCCATCTGTAAGCTAAAATACAATCCAAAAATAACCGAAATCGTTATAGAGTTAGCCCGAACACAGATAGGTTAAAAAAACGAAATTTGACTTTAGGCGTCACTTATGGTAAGTGACGCATGGCCACTACCGACACTTAGGAAGTGTCGCAAGATACAGTGCTCAAAATTAAAATTAAAGTATAGCGTCACTTATGTTAAGTGACGCTATCAAGCGTCACTGATGTAAGTGACGTTTGTATTTCGTGAGTCAATGTATACGACACTTAAGAAGTGACGGGTGAAGAACATGCGATATTGAACATAGTAACGGTATCCTAAGGGAGTCACTTAAGAAGTGACGGTATAAGTGACGTATTGACATAGGCGTCACTTAGACAGTCACTTAAGGGAGTGATGCATTATGGGGCGTCACTAGGATGAGTGACGAACTTAACAAATAATTCAAGTATATGCGTCACTACAAGAGTCACTTAAGAAGTGACGCAAGAATAAGCGTCACTTATTAAGTGACGGTATGGGCTTTCAAAATTACCAAATAGCGTCACTTGAGGTAAGTGACGCACGAAGTGACGCAACGATGAAGATCATCGTGTCACTGTTCATACCCAGATTTCAAAATTGGGGTTTTTGAAAATCGAAGTAAGGGGTTTGTGCGCATGATAAAGACGAGTATTACACACCCTTTATTACACGAAAACATTAACAATTCAAGCGTTAATTCAAAAGATTTCAAGTTTCCCAAAAACCCGTAACCCTAATTTAAAATTACAGCATGAATAATGAGAGATAATGGTTAAAATAAGTACCAAATGGTTCGTGTGAATGAGAGGAACAAAGATGTAGCACAGGAATGCACGAACAAGCCGTAGAAATCACGAATGGATCGATGAAAATCACACAGACGAAGTGACGCAGAGACAGTATGAGTGTCGGTATGTCAGGGCAAGTGACGCTATGAGTGTTTGAAAAGTTGTGAGGTTGAGTGTCGTGGGGAGGGGTATTTATACACCAACCCTAGTATGCGTCACTCAACCCGGCACTTATAGCGTAGCTTACCCCGACACTTACTGCGTCACTAAAGTAAGTGACGCAATATCGTATGCGTCACTGGCAGCGTCACTTATGAAAGTGATGCGCAGTTCACTTTTAGTGAAAAAGTTGCGATTTTATCGATTTTCACGTTGTGATTTCGGTACTCAAATTTGAAAATGTAACTGTAACTTGGAGAAAATCTAAAATTTAAACTAACTTAGATAAAACACATACAGGAATGTAAATTCACAACTTAGAAAAGTAACACATTCTTTTTGGTGACGGAGTTGATATAGTCTGGTTAGGGATCATATCAGAATAACATGCATTTATTAGGAACAGTAAGTGTTATTTCGATCATCAGTATATTTGTCCTCTTTTAAATTTACTTGACATACTAAAATCACTTTTTATAAAAATTATTTCAAAACGATTATTGGTATATTTGTCCACTTAAATATGATACACTTACATCTAGGAGATATTTTATTATTATTGGTATGTTCATTTCGCTGTGATTCCCACCATAGATATACATCTTAACTTAAGACATAGACCATGTTTCCATTTACAGATAGAATATAAGAAAATCAATTTTAAGAATCAAGTCAGCGGTGACAGGTCTGTACTTACGTATAACAGAGCGACATAACTTGATTCAGGTTTAAGCAAAACCAAACTTGGTCAAACCATTTTGGCGACCTTGTAAGGTATCTTAATTTTAAAGACTTTGCAAGTACTTTGACTTGTGTTTGCTTAATTTTAAAGTATATATTAATAGAAGCCAGGTCTATACTTACGTATAACAGAGGAAACTGTCAATATATACCCCCAAATGATATCAAATAAACGTCTTTCACGAAAGCATGTCTAGTATAAGTAAGAAATTAAGACTTTTGTCATACATCTAATGATGTTGTACCACTTGAAATAGACAATTAATGGTTAAGCTTCTTAAGACTTCTCAAAGAGTTTTGCATAACATGCCTACTAAAATATCGTATGATGAAGACAATGTTTATAAAAACTGTTTTCAATACGTCAGATAAATCTACTGACACATCCAAGATAAACCTTAAATTTCCATTTTTATGCATGTCACCCGATGTACTATCATATCCCAAGTTGTTTACAGACACAACTTCAACGTCTATTTTTAAAATGTAGCAACCTTGCATTTCTTTAATACTAGAAAGTATAAAGAGTGGCAGTTGCGTTGTTGCCCATTTTTTTTTTTAAACACTTAAAAATAAGTAACGTTCCAAGTTACAAATTACTTTTTAGCGATAAAGAATCTTAAACCAATCATGTTGATTAGTTCGTCAAATCGAGTACGCGTAAAGGCTTTAGTGAAAAGGTCGGCATTCTGCTTTAAGGTGTCTATTTGGACTAGGTCTATCAGATGTTTTTCATAGCAATCCCGTATAAAGTGGAACCTAAGTTCAATGTGTTTAGTCTTAGAGTGCTGTACGGGATTGCGTGTGATAGATATAGCAGCAGTATTATCTATGTGAATAGGAGTCATAGAAAGAAGTAACCCGTAATCACGCAGTTGATGCTGTATCCATAGAACCTGAGAGCAGCAACTCGCAGCAGCAACGTACTCAGCTTCTGCAGTGGAAAGAGAAACTGTAGTCTGCTTCTCGCACTGCCACGATACCATTCGAGTTCCTAGGAATTGGCATCCACCAGTGGTTGACTTCTTGTCTATGCTGCAGCCGCCATGATCTGAATCCGAATAGGCAGAAAGAGCGAAGGATTTCTCATTTGAATACCATAGACCAAGATTGGGTCTATATTTGAGATAACCAAAGATTCGCTTTACTGCCCTCATATGAGACACCTTTGGTTTGGCTTGAAAGCGAGAGCATACGGATACCGCAAATACAATATGCGGTCGAGAAGCAGTCAAGTACATCAAAGAACCTATCATTGATCGATAGTCCTTTTCTTTGCAATCTTCTTCATCGTCAGCAAGTCTGAGATTGTGATTAAGCTCGATGGGAGTCCCATAGATTTTACAATTGAGCAGATCATATCGAGTCAACATGTCTTTGACATACTTTGACTGATGAATATAAATACCTTTTGGAGACTGCTCAACTTGTACACCTAAAAAGAATTTGAGCTCCCCCATCGCACTCATCTCAAACTCAGATTTCATGATCTCCTCAAAGTGCTTGCACATCGCTTCATTTGTAGAGCCAAAAATAATGTCGTCCACATACACCTGCACGAGTAGCATATCCTCTCGATCGCCAGTCCGTTCTTTGCGGATGAATAGAGTACTGTCGATATTCCCACGAACAAATCCATACTTAACTAAATGGGTAGTAAGCCTCTCATACCATAATCGCGGGGCTTGATGAAGACCATATAACGCCTTGTTTAACTTGCAGACGTATTCTGGATGCTCAGGGTCTTCAAAGCCAGGAGGCTGTTTCACGTAGACATCAGTGTCCACTTTTCCATATAAAAATGCACTCTTAACATCGAGTTGGTGAACGCGAAACTCTTTGTAAGACGCAAATGCAAGGAATCCGAATGGACTCAAGTCTTGCCACAGGAGCGAAGACTTCATCATAATCCAAGCCCTCGATCTGACTGAATCCTTGAACGACCAATCGGGCTTTATTCCGAATTACAATACCCCTATCATCCATCTTATTGTGAAACACCCATCGAGTGCCAGTTAAATGAGCACCTTTGGGTAATGGAACTATATCCCACACGTGCAGCTTGTTGAACTGCTGCAACTCTTCTTGCATAGCCTCGACCCAAGATGGATCTTTTAAGACCTCATCAACCTTCTTCGGTTCAATTTGGGATAAATGACAGGAATTTATCCGGGCAACCAAATTCAACATTTCTTGATTCGGATTTTACTGCACTTGGTGCCTTGTTTGAACAGCAGCATCAGGATCACCGATAATGTTATTGATGGGGTGATCCCTGTGTACACGTGTGACTGGGATTCGATCGGGTGCAAGTACTAACTCCAAATTATTCATGTCCCCTTCAGTGATGGGAACAGTGTTAGTTGCAGGAGCAGTAGGACTTTCAGGTTGCACATCATCTTCATTCGAGAATAGGTGAGAATTGATCAGTTCCTCTTCTTCCTCATCTTCCTCTAACGGAGGCATGTCGGGATCATCGGGAAGATCTGCAGCATTATTTGAAGAGGAAGGGATGTTGGTAGATGGTGGAGGAGGCGTAGTAGTAGGTGGTGGTGTGGGTGTTGTAGTAGGTGTTGGAGGTGATGGAGTGGGTGTTGGTGTAGGTGGAGATGCCGGTTTTAAAGTAGAAGTGTCTCTGATACCAATGACAAAACCAGTTTCGGTTTTGATAAAAGCAAGGTGCGCTGTTACAATTGTCAAAATCTGGGACACTTTGCAAGAGAGTGTGAGAAGCCAAAGGTTCCTCCATCAAGTTTCACAAAGCCTGATGCTCCCAGAACTTCTGAGAAGGATCAAGTGAAGCAAGCAACAGCTGACGCACTTGTCGTTTTTGAGCCAACCAACACAGATTGGTTTTGCCATCTCCCTCCAAACTCTTGCGACCAGTTCGTTGCAAGAATTTCTGAACACGCCTTGATATCATGGCAATGTTCCAGTTCAAGTCCATCTGCTCAAGATCATCATCATCAAGTTGAGCATAATCCTCTTTGGCCAGTTCCAAAGTAGCATTTGGTTGTGAAACCAAATCCTTATAAGAGCTTAGAAAGGCTGTATAGATAGCAGCCTGCTCTTGAATAGAAGGAGAGACAGAAACCTGCTGTTGTGACCCCTGTGAGGGTCCAGAAGCATATACTGGATGAAGAGCATCAGTAGAATACAATGGAGTTTGAAGTGGAGAGCTCGTAGAAGAAACAAAAGCCATTCCACCATAAGTCTTGCCAGTGCTGACTTTTCCTCCATATAAGGACGGGTCTTGAACAAAACCGCCCAACTTGCATTCTCTCTTCTTCATCTCCATCGCATGAGCTTGAAGAATACCAATTAGCTCATCCAATTTCATGGTAGCTAATTTTTGACTTTCCTTGAGAAGTTGTACTTTAACATCCCAAGAACTAGGCAAGACATCCAGCAGCTTCTTATTCACTTCAAGTGGAGGAAAATTATAACCTCCCTCTGTCAACTCACTCAGTAACTGTGAGTATCTAGTAAAAACTCCAGAAGCCGTTTCATTAGGTAGAGAATCAAACAGATCATACTGTTTCTTTATCAGTTCTAACTTAGCTTCTTTATACCTTTGATTTCCACCACATCTAGTTTCGATAGCTTTCCAAAGTTCGTATGTGGTTTCGTGTGATTTGAACAGTCTTAACACGTCTTTGGTTAGGCACATACAGATAGCCGCATGTGCCTTTTTCTCAATATCATAGTCTTTCTTTACCTCCGGAGTCATGGACCTGTAGACCTTGACCGGAGCAATACCAGGGAAGATTCCTTCGGCTAAGGGAGCTACATATCTTTCCCTGAGTGGACCCTATAGCTCTGGACAGTGAAAGTTTATGTACTGTTCAAATCAATCACGCCAATATGCGTAATCCATGTCAGCCGTAAACAGAGGAGGTTTATTATTAAAACCAACATCGTGATTCTGTTTTAACATATACCTGATTCCTCTAATATCTTCTTTATTAGCAACAGCAGCCATTGAAGATATACCTGAAACTTTACTCAAAAACAAAAGCTTGAAAACTTGTTAGTACCAAAAGGCGTCACTTAGTAAGTGACGCACTGAAGTGTCGCAACGACTAGCGGCACTTGGCAAGTGACGCTATCGAGTGACGAATGAAGTGACTGATGACACTGTAAGTAAGTGTCGCTCAATCAAGCAAGTGACGCACTCAAGTGTCGGACTTGAGTGACGTACTAAAACAAATAGGCGTCACTAGTAAAAGTGACGCAATAAATCAAAAGGCGTCACTAAAGGAAGTGACGCAATAAATCAAACGGGCGTCACTAACAGAAGTGACGCTTGACACTCAAGTGACGTGCAACAGTGACGCACGTGAGTGACGGTGGATTAGAGTAAACGACACTTAAGTTAAGTGTCGTATAAACCTCAAATGACGCTCCAAGTGACGCGTTCAAGTGACGGTAAAACCCTAATTTGGAATTAGGTAGTGCCGCTGTAAGTGACGCGTCCAAGTGACGGATCGAGTGTCGCAAAACAACTGCAAAATCCCAAAACCCTAAAAACTTGAACTTTCGTAAACCTAACGAAAATTCCTTGAACCCTAATGGACGAAACCTGTAAATGATGAAGAATATCGACTGTATTTCACCTTAGCAACTCAAAATCCGTATGTAAGCTCGATTCTTGATTCAAACAAAACCGAAATGAACCCAAAACGACTTCTAAACGTCAATGTTATCACCTAAAGGCTCTGATACCAGTTGAGAGTGCCCTATACGTTGGACCTAAGTGATGATTGACTGCTATTGAGAGGCGGAATCACTCAATTGCACAAAACACTAATAAACACAAACCGAAACAATTGATTCAAACAAAGTAGAAGTGTTTATTAGCTTGAATAACGAATGGAACTTGATTACAAATGATTTAGTCGACAAATGGTGCTAGGGTTTCGTCAACCCTAGCCTGAAACCCGTAGGTTTGTATTTATACTAAAAGTCTGCCAACATGCGTCACTTGTGGAAGTGTCGCATGTGGCCGCCTTCATGCGTCACTTACCTAAGTGACGCTATGCGTCACTAAGGTAAGTGACGCCTAACCTAAAACGTAAGTGTCGCATATATCAAAAACTATATTTTCACTATACGACTAACGACACTTATTACAACTCGATAGACCAACTGACATAAAACCTAATATGCATCAACACAACTTGTAGCTCAGAATCGTAAGCTTGAGAGCTATAGAACATCTGAAATGGATAAAATGTTAGGTGCTCAGCATAGTGTGAAGGATATGTCTGGTTTAGGTTATAATGATACGCCTCACCCATTCAATTCAAATTACACTAAAACTCCTGTAGATATTGAGATGGCGGATGTTAATCCTGAGACGAAAGTAACTAATAAATCGGAAAAGGTAGAGGCACAGAAGAGTGTTATTAAGAACCCTTCATCTGATGATAGTAAGAAAATTCCTCCCACCAAAGTATATTTTGTACCGGGTGGAGTAATTAATGATACTAAGACTAATGAAGTTGTTAATAAAGAACATGTAATTGAACCTTTAGTGCCTAAGACTCCGGTAGCGGATGCAAAAGTTAGTAAGTCACGTAAATAGATGTCTTGCTTCAAATGTCCCCAAAAAGGACACGTAGCTTCTTGTTGCCCAAATAAGAAGTTGGAAGCATCACATAAGTTAGTGAATACTGAAAAGACACCGACTATTTCTAGTTCGATTATAGATAGGTTAGGCTCCAAACCGGGATTAGGAAGCAAACCTGTAAACATTCTGAAAAGAGATAGTAATCATAGTGTCTCTCCACCTAAACCTAAAAGGGCTTATACTCTAAACGAAAATACTTTCAATAAGCCAAGAGATAAGACACCTTCGAGGTTTAGGACCCCAAGTAGAAACCATAGTCAATTTGAGAATGGCTCTACTTCGAGTGCACAGGGAACTAAGTATGTGCCTAGGAGGTTTTCTAGTCACTCTCCTCATAGGCCTAAGACTACAGATCATCATCAATCTCAAACTCCTGTGAAGGTTACCAAGACTCCCGATGGGAATAGTTATGGTTACTTTAAGGAGGTTCAGATTGTAGATGATCAGGGACAATCCAAGACCGTAATGGCTTGGGTCCCTCTTGATAACTAACTATGTACAACTTGTTATGTGTAGGAGCAGACTGTGAACAAGGACAGGTGGTGGTATGTAGACAGTGGATGCTCAAGACACATGACAGGTGAACGAAGTCTACTGAAGGACTTCAGAGAAGGTTTCAAGCAAAAAGTAAATTTTGCAGGAGATAAAGGAGGAGTAATTACTGGGAAAGGAAAAGTTTCAAATGGAACTTTGACTCTAGAGGATGTGAATTATGTTGAAGAACTAACTCATAACCTAGTGAGTGTTTCCCAAGTCTGCGATATAGGTCATCCAGTTCATTTTAATGAAAAGGAGGCTTTAGTTCTGAAGCCAGGGTTTACAATCCCTGAAGAATGGATATTGATGAGGGCACCAAGGAAGAAGGATAACTATGCGATAAACATGGGTGTTCCTAATTCTTCAATGGTATCTACATGTTTACTATACAAGGCTTCAGAAGCAGACGCGCTACTATGGCATAGGAGAATGGCACACCTAAACTGGAGAAAGATGAACTACATAACCAAAAATGGTTTAGTTTTGGGTGTACCGCAAAAACGTTTCGAGTCTGAGGATAAGTATGTTCCTTGTATGAAAGGAAAGTAGCATAAGAACCACACAGATCTAAGACTGAGAACTCAATGTCCTCACCATTTGATTTGCTACATATGGATCTCTTCGGCCCAATAAGCAAAAGAAGCATAGGTGGCAAATGGTACTGTCTAGTTATCACAGATGACTATTCTAGATTCTCGTGGGTATTTTTCTTAGGATCTAAGGATGAAACTCCAGGTATTCTAATTGAGTTTTTAGATCAAATTGAAAATGTATACAAAACGAGAGTTAAGCGTATTCGTAGTGATAACGGAACAGAATTCAAGAATTCGACGTTAGATATCTATTGCTTAAGCAAAGGGATAATTCATCAATTCAGTGCACCATATGAACCTCAACAGAATGGTGTGGCTGAAAGGAAGAACAGAACGTTGATTGAAATTGCTAGAACAATGCTTGCAGATTCAAAGCTTCCGGTCATCTTCTGGGCAGAAGCAGTGAATACAGCATGTCATGTTCTGAATAGAGTTCTTACCGTGAAAAAGCATAACAAGACTTGTTATGAGCATTTGAACGATAAGAAACCAAACTTAAAAGGATTTGAACCCTTTGGAGTTGCTTGTACAATATTGAAAACAGGGAATCAAGCTAAATTTGGTGAGAAGGCTGACAAAGGATTTTTCTTGGGTTATATGCCTAATTCTCCAAATAAAAGGGTTTTCAATAAGGTCACTAGTCGTCTGGAGATAGTTTATAACATTGAAGTTACAAGCTATACACCAGATGTACATAAGGGATTAGATTGGCAATTTGACTATTCCAATCTCTTTCAGTCATTTAAAGTTCCCATAAGTGATTTTGTCAGTGATTCAGAGATTTCACAACACTTATTGAATGGAGACTTAGACAATGGTCTGTCTTCAACATCAAGTGTTTTGAAATCTAGAATCAGGACAACAGATGACTCAAATGAAGCTTCTTCAAGTGGGTCTCAACAATTTTCAAAGGATAAGTATCAAGAAACAGAAGATTCTGAAGAGGATCTTCATACAACGTTTGATGATGTGCTTACTTCTTTGAACCATTTAAAGATCTCTTCAGCAAGTTCAGAAGAAATGCCTTCATTAGAAGAGATTGGTACTAACTTAGGAGATGAGTTAATAGTTGACCCTATACCGGTTACAAGAATGAGTAAGAATCATCCCGTTGAAAACATCATCGGTGATATTAATACTCCTGTTCAAACTAGGACTCAATCTAAAGCTAGTACTTCTGAAAATTTAGAAAGCTTGTATACTGCTATGAAAGAGACAGGGATTCCTAATCAATGTCTATATTCATGCTTTATCTCACAAGTTGAGCCTAAAAATGTGCAAATGGCTCTCAAAGAAAGCTCGTGGGTTGAAGCTATGCAAGAAGAACTGCAACAGTTCTCAAAATTACAAGTTTGGGAGTTGGTTGACCTACCAAAGGGAAAATATCCAATTGGAACTAGATGGGTATTTAAATGTAAGAGAGATGACCAGGGAGTCATTACTCGCAATAAAGCACGTCTAGTGGTTCAAGGTTTTAATCAACAAGAAGGTATAGATTACAACGAAGTATTTGCACCAGTTGCTAGGCTAGAAGCAATCAGAGTATTCTTAGCATTTGCATCATTCTATGATATCAAAATTTATCAGTTGGATGTTAAGAGTGCCTTTTTGTATGTCAAAGTGGAAGAATTGGTGTATATTGCTCAACCTCCAGGGTTTGCTGATCATGAGTATCCAGATAGAGTATATCGTTTGAATAAGGCTCTATATGGATTACATCAAGCACTAAGGATGTGGTATGCAACACTATCAACGTATCTACTTGATAATGGATTTACAAGAGGAGCAATTGATACTACATTGTTTGTAAAATGGAAAAAGAAAGACTTTCTATTAGTACAAGTTTATGTTGATGACATTATCTTTGGATCTTCTGATGAAAAGATGTGTCAAGAATTTGAGAAAGTCCTGAGAAAAAGGTTTGAGATGTCTGCAATGGGAGAGTTGAAATTCTTCTTAGGGTTACAAGTTGACCAAAAGAAGGATGGATTCTTTATTCATCAATCTAAATATGTTTATGAGTTATTAGAACGCTTCAAGATGGATGACAGTAAAGTCTACAATACTCCGATTCCAGTTAATCACAAACTAGGTCCGGATACATCGAGTGATCAGGATGTGGATCCTACTCTATATAGGGCCATGATTGGATCACTAATGTATTTGACTGCCTCTAGACCTGACATTATGTTTGTTGTTTGTCTGTGCGCAAGATACCAGGCCAATCTGAAAGAGTCACATATGCAGGCTGTTAAACGGATCTTTCGTTACCTCAAAGGGCAACCGAAGCTGGGACTTTGGTATCCAATTGATGGAGACTTAGATCTAGTAGCATATACTGATTCGGATTATGGAGGATGCAATCAAAATAGGAAATCTACGACCGGAGGATGTCAATTCTTAGGAGGTAGATTAGTATCTTGGTCGTGCAAGAAGCAAAGCTCAGTAGCCATCTCTACATGTGAAGCTGAGTATGTTGCAGCTGGCAGCTGTTGTTCTCAAGTTCTTTGGATACAACAGCAACTGCGGGATTACGGGTTAAATATAACCAATACTCCTATGATGATTGACAACGAATCTACTATGTCGATCACCAACAATCCTGTGAAGCATAGTAAAACTAAGCACATTGATATTCGACATCATTTTATTAGAGACTGTGCTGAAAAGAAAATGATAAGGTTAGTTAAGGTTCCGACTGCGGATAACTTAGCAGATCTCTACACGAAGGCGTTCGATAGAGCAAGATTTGAGACATTGGTTCAACTGAATGGAATGAGAAATCCAAAGTGATTAGTCTTCCAAGGGTATTTTAGTAATAGTTAGTAGTTATTTTTGTACTTATTTAAAATAAAAAGGGGGGGGGGGGGGGGACGTATAGCATTCAATTGCTTGTTACCTGCGGGGAATCGCCTCCAATAAAAGAACAAAAGAAGTTCTTTTAGAAAAAGCTTTAAGTTTTTAGCTGTAAAAACTTGGGAGATGATGGTACATTAGGAGAATAAGCCTAAGAATAATAACCTTAAGTATTAAGTACAATGTGTTAGTAGATTCTTATGAGTTGCACTAGAATAACGATTTTTAACTAGGATTACACTTATATTTATCTTATTATATACCTATATCCACTGATTATAACTTGTCCTTTTACTTAACAAGTGATAAGAATAACTTCAGTCTAGTCAGCTTCATCATACGATTTATTGGTAGGCAGGTTATGCTAAGATTTCCGAGCAGTTAAGAAGTACAAATTTCATGTATCTTATCTTATGTGATCTGCTATATAACGTATGACATGTCTCAATTGTTGAATGATAGTACTGCCGTGCACTGTGATCTAAAATATAAAAAAAAAAAATTGAAATGATACAAAGTATCATAATGTCAAAAGGTGAGTTATATATTTTGAAAGAGCATCATTTAGTAACCTCTACCTTACATATGAAAGATACAAAGTATCTCGTGTCAAGTGTATGTTATATGCTTCTAAAGAATATCATTTAGTAATCTCTACTTTGCTAATACAAGATACAGTGTTATGTGTTGTACTTGAATTCTTCAGTATGTTGTATAGTCGTAAACACTAGATATTGTGCAAATTAACAATAAAATTTTGGCTTAGAAATCTGTGTGTAATCTGTTTATGTGGATCATAATATCGGTAATCGTCTTGAACTGTCTATGATGTTTGAACATTCACCTGTGTGAATAATAAGAAATAATAAGTTATTTTTCAATGAAGTGTTATATCATGTGGATAAAGGTACATGAGATATAATTTTATAAATATAAGTTTATTACTGATTAAAGTTGTGATTTTAAATGTGCTTATATGAATTTCATTAGGTATATATACTAACAATCGTCTTAGGCTTATTACAATCTAATAAGTACCGCTTATTCTTTCTAATATGATCCCTAAGCAGTGAAAACTTTAAGTGTTTACTATTAAGTTAGTTTATTTTCTTAGAATGTTTGTAGTATTTTAAGTTTTGTAATTATTTTTTAGAATTAATAAATAAAAGTTTTAATTATTCTTCTTGTATTATTTAGTGTTTACCCTTTGGAATTAAATTAAACTAGTTATCTTATATCCGTGTTGAATAAATGTAACAAACACAAGTGAAAAATAATTTTTATTTTAGACTTGTACGATATATATGGGTTTTAATTTATACTAAGTGCTAAATTCGCGTTTTTGTGAAAACTTGTGAATTTGACTAGTCAACGCTGCGAACCGAGACTAGTGCTGCGAAGCGAGTACATAGTATAAATGGGGCAAGTCCAACGAGTCCAACCCACACTTGTCATTTACTCTGCGAACCGAACTCATAATTCCTCTGCGACTCGAAATTTGGTGAAACGAATCGAATTTTTATTCGATTGATTTTCTGATTTTTAGTACAAGGAACGAATTTTCGATCCGTTGAACTTACTCATCTTTTCATTACGCATATTTTGAAGTAAGTTTCATGAGATTTCACCGTGTAATTTGTGAGATATCGATTGGTTTACGTTTTTGAATGTGTCGGTTTAGTTTATCACGGATTTTGTACAAATTAGTGATTTAGAAAACCTAAAACATGTTTCTAATGATTAATCGAAGTTTATTGAACATATCTTAATCGATTAATTGCTTTGAAACACATTTGATTGGTGATTGGTGTTTTGATCTCGTTAGACAGTTGGTTCTGCGAAGTGAGATCTATCTCGCTTCGCAGCCCGCTCCAACGAACCGAGATGAGTAGTCTTGACCGAGGCGAAACGAACTCAATTAGTTTGACTTGAGTTGACCTAAGCGAAACGAGTTCACCTCGTTTGACTTCAGTTGACCGAAGCGAAACGAGTTCACCTCGTTTGACTTCTGTTGACCGAAGCAAAACGAGTTCACCTCGTTTGACTTCAGTTGACCGAATCGAAACGAGTTCACCTCGTTTGACTTCAGTTGACCGAAGCGAAACGAGTTCACTTCGTTTGACTTCAGTTGACCGGAGCGACTCGAGTTCAACTCGCAGACCTTCTGCGAAGCGAGTTGACTTACTTGTTTAATTTTTGCAAGTTAAATTTGTAATTTAAGAAATGTAACTTGTTTTCGACTTGAGAATCGTTTGGTTACAAATAATTAACAAGTTATTCCTTTCTATACATATAGACTTAAGAACTTTTGTTTATAAGTTAAAATATGTGTAATATCTTAACAATTTAAGTTATTCCATATCGAAAGTCTTCCGACTCATAGCGTAGTCAAGCAGCGTGTCCCGATATTTATCGGCGGTATGATAACTCAAATTGTTATTCTTAGCTAACGGGCTTTATATATAATTTATAGAATATAATTGAAACAGCTAATTCAATTAAGTTTCAGTGAATTACGTTATTAGTTGATAGTATACTTAGACGTTTGATGATCTTTTTGATCATAATACGTTAAAGTATAAATTATCTAATGTTCGTTAACTTAACCTTTTTGCTATTTGTGTAATTTTGAATTACAGATATGGCTAACAGATCTTTTGAGAAGGGTCATAACATATTGGTGAATTTAGATGTCAACGAGCGTGGTGTTGAGCGCTTTGAGCAGATTTTGACATACTTAGCACGTTCGAGAATTTGATTTGCTATTACTGAGTCACCTTCTCTGAACAGAGATCTTCTTACGCAGTTTTGGACGAACATTGTATATGATGGTGCTGCTAACCCGCCTACAATACGTACGAAGGTAAATCAGCATGCGATTTCTTTTACTGCTGATGATTTACGACAGCTACTGCAGCTAGGAACTTCTGAGCAAGAAGCTGGTCCGGCTGCTTATTCGACTGACTTTATCGAAGGAGCTCTAGGTCGTACAGGTTATTCAGGACCTAGGAGAGGACACCAGTTTGTCAAGGCATTCATACTAGGACATTAGAGATTTCTTTTTACTGTTATAGTATCTATTTTTGGAAACAAGAAGTCAGGATTAGATGAGCTTAGTCCTGAGTTGATGTCAGCTGTACTGTCACTGGTTTATAATTGTAACACCCGCCAAATTAGGACTAGTAATTAGTGCCTGATTCTTTATTAATATATGTAATTAGTTATGTGTTAGGCTAATTAATGTATCAAATTATATATTGTTGAATATATACAAAAATGCGATTTGCTTAAATCGTACGCAAAATAAATCGAATGTATTTCGGTTCGAGTAAAATACGGACGTTGTTGATCAATTTTATTGATTAATATAAAAATTATATATTGACAATAACATACCAAAAATATTATTTTGATAATATTTCAAGTTCACTTCATATCATATTATAGGAGTCTACACGACCTAGATTAAACGCGCAAACAAACGAGACCAATTGAATTATTAAGTAATTGATAAAATACTTAAAAAGTTTATTTAATTAACTTTCATCTTCTTTAAAAACTTGCATTCTAAACACTTAAAATAATTACTTAACGATTAACGATCGGGAAAACGAACACCGCACGGAACGCGAATACACGGAGCTAAAAGTGGAGACCCACACATGGGTGGGTCCCCACCCAAAAATCTGCCACTAGGGGGTGAGGTCACCACCTCCCCACCCCATTTTTCACTTCCATCTTTCTTTTCACTCTATCTCTCTCTCTTTTTCTTTCTTCATTTTCATCACCATCACCACCTTAAACCCTCAAATAACCCACTCAAACATCATCAAATCACCTTGGCCGTTTGGAAGAAAATCACCACGAAGCAACGATCTACATTTCTATCTTTCCGGATTCTCCGCGAGACGATTTGTAAGTTTCCGACAAAAACCCGAAATCTTCCGATTTTGAGTATTTTTAAGTTCTAGTTGTTTCTTTAAGCTTAAAATGTCCAAATATTGGTTGGGTAAAAGTTTCAGGTCGAACGGTGGCCGGAAAACACCTTTTCGGCGAAAATTCCGGCCAACAGCCCGTAGTGTCGCAGAGGCTCCAGGCCACCTGCGACACTAGGCCTAGTGTCGCATGAATCACCATAGTGTCGCATAGTGCGACACTAGCTATAGTGTCGCATAAACTCCTAATGTCGCATGGTGCGACACAAGCCGTGTGTCGCAAGATCCGTAATGTCGCATAAATAGTAACGTCACACATAGCGACACAGACTCTAGTGTCGCATGAATCGACAGTGTCGCATAAATCACTAGTGTCGCATGTAGCGACACTAGCCCAGTGTCGCATGAGTCAGAAAATACAAACTATTTTACACTAAGTTTTGAGACCCAAAACTTGACGCCCCATTTCACCCAAATTCGAGTCCAGATGCGTTTTTCACCAAAGCAATATAGTAGAAATAAAAATTTTATCAGCTCGACCCCAGCCAGGGGCTCTGCCCCTTGGACCCCGCCAGGGGCTGCCACCCTTTGGACCCCGCTACCAGGGGCGCTGCCCCCGAACCCCCGTCATTAACGGGCTTCGCCCTTACCCTAGAGTCACGAGTAACAGTGTTACATCTAAACCTTCACACAAAGTGTTAAACTTGTATAACATCAAACACGAATGCGACATGACTTCTAAAACACTTTGGAACACATTTTTCAAGAATAATGATAATATTATTATTACCAACAATCACCAACGGGCCGTACACATTTTCAAACACTTAAACAATCAACCAAATTGTAATCATTTGGACATTCTAGTTGGGCAAACAACTACAAGGTAGTCTTATTAGATGCCTTCACATATTTATAACCATCACGTGTCGTGGACACCCTCAGGTCACAAGTCTTTGGACTTCGATTATTGGCTAATCAATCTCAGTTTATTAAGATAAACTCTCCAGGCTCAGGTGAGTCTCATAGCCCCTCTTTTACTATTTTTACTCAGGGGTGTGATATATTGCTTGTTTTAACGCGTGAACGCAAGTACAATTTTTCCATGTACTACATGAGTTTTACACAACTAATCTTTTAAAGCCCTCCATCAGCATAGTTGTTAATACATTTGTAGCGTGAATATTAGTATATGGTACCATATAGGATTGACCCTCCTCGTCCGGGTTAGCAAGCACTAACCGGGTAAACGGACGTACTAATATTTGGGAAGACGAGTGTGGATTAGGCACTCGTGGAGGCACCTCGCTCGGAATTCTCTATATGGGACCCGACCCTCGAGTTAAGCTCGGACTATGCGCTCATGGTTGTATACATTATCTATAACTTTATTTGCTGGATGCAAATCAATACTTAAATCTTGCGGTTCATAGAATATTATTTGATACTCAAACCTGTGAGCTCACCAGGGTTAGCTGACCCATTTTAGCATGTATCACAGGTACTCAGCAGTAGATTTGGACTGCCCATCAGGATGCACCTTAGCTCGAGTCTTCATGCAAACTTCAGAGATTTCATTGCATTATTAGATTTTGTATAACTAATTATGTACTTAAATCTCTCATATTACGAGCACGAGCTATGTATGAGTTCAAAACTGTTGTAAACCTTTTAGTATTAATATACTTTGTTAAAATGACGCATATAGAGTCGTTTGCTATATATCTGTGTGCTTTGATTATTGATTAGTAACACCCAAAGTATGCTTCCGCGAATCATTAAATTTGGGGGTGTTACAATAATAAACCATACAATTTTTCTTCGTATATCTTTCAGTCCTTCAGAGGATAGATCACCAGAGCTGCTAGGACGTTGTTTATTCTTTATCCTAGATTCTGCATGCTCCTGATTCGAGCTCAAGTTCCAAACTTGCCAGCTTATGCAGCTGATTTTCAAGTTGAGACCATCGGTTTGCGAGGTTACAACGCTTGCTTTTTGTTATCCAAGCGTAAAGATGAGATTAAGCCTGAGGCAGCTGATCTTTTTGGGCATCTTCTTCATGCTGATTATGTTGCTCCACCAAACAATGGTTGGATGGATGTCGGAGCTCACAATAAAGCTCAAGTTCAACAACAACAACAAGCTCAACTTCAACCTCAACCAGCAGCAGAGTCACAGGAACTCATTGAGGATGTTTTACATCAGGCTGAACATCAAGGCCAACAAGATGTGCCTGAGCTAGCTGCTGAGGTTCTTCATGAGATTTTGGTACAGATTGATGATGATACAGATCCCTTGTTACGGGATATTGATAGTTATGTTGCACAATCTGAGGTAATTTTATAATAATATAGTAATATCAGTACTTCGTTGTTATATTATTATTACATTATTATTATATAATGCAAATGTTATAGATATTTAGTTAATTAGATATTATTTTTGATTATAAAATATAAATATCATTAAGATCAGGGAGCTGAGACTGCAGACCCAGGGGTCACTCGACCTGAGGGTGAGCAGGGACAACTTGATAGATCTGAGGGTTTACCTTCTAAGGTATTTATCAGATTAATCATAAATATATAGAACTTGTATGATAGAGCTTTTAGCTAATCATAAATTTTTAATATATTTAATATTTAGGATTCTGATGTTGGTCCATCTGGAGGCCGTGATGGTCAATCGGCTTCAGATGATGATGATAGTACTCCTTCTCCACCTCCAGATGCTGGTTATATTAGATACCGATCTCGGATGATTCCAGATCCAACACTGAAGGAAAAGACAAAGGCTAAGGAAGTCGACCCAGACTTCAGTATTATTGACGAAGGTCCTGAGGAAGAGGATATACCTCTTATTCCTCAACGCCGTAAGCGTTCCAGGACATTGATCATTCAGGATGGTATGTTTTATTTAGAGTTAGATAATCTTAACTTGTTGTTTATCAGGAGTTCAATTGAGACAGTTAATTCTGTGACAGTTGCTCGAGATACATCGCAAGTAGAGACGATGATACCGGTGGTTACTGAACCAGTATCTGTACCATCTGAGGTATGAGATAAACGTTTAGTACTACGAGTATTATAGATATTTAATTAGAGATTGAGACAGAGTTATCTGTAACAATTAGTTATTTAATTATATCTAACTTTATAGGCTGAGAAACTGCTTGAGTCAGTGGAACCAGAAATGGTCTCCAAGACTGTTGAGGAGGGAGTTGCAAAACTGGTGCATGATGCTCAGTTTCCGACCAATAAAGCTATTAGATTTGCAGCTAGTCTTCTCAAGGAAGCGTTGTCTCAAGCTATTCCACCACTTACACGTGAATCTTACATTGCTTCAGTGACACCGCCTGGACCATCAATAATTTCTGTTATTCCGACGACTGATGCTGAAAGGATTACATCCTTAGAGTCAAGAGTTAAGGAATTGGAACAGAGTACTTCTAGGATTCCAGGGTTGTTAGCTGAGAATGTTTCTCTTGCTCAGCAGATGGTTCATATCAGTGAATCACATTTGACTCTGCTAAAGACTCGTGATACTTTGCTTGTTGATTTTACTGCCCAGCGACTGAAGCTTGAACACTTAGAACGTTTGGTGTTGAGAGTGCATTCAGGACAGTCTGCTCAGGGGGAGATAATGATGAAAGTGCCCTTTGTCGTGGACCTAGATGTCAATTGACAGCAATCGTAAGGCGGAATCAAACAATTGCTTGTATGGCTAACAAATCACAAACCGAACACAAGAAGTTTAACAATGTAAACGTGTATATTAGCTTGTATAACTGTTTGGGAACGATTACAATAAGGTTTAGTCGACAAATGGTGCTAGGGTTTCGTCAACCCTAGCTGAAAACCCGTAGGTTTCTATTTATACTAAAAAGTCAGCCGACATGCGTCACTTGTGGAAGTGTCGCATGTGGCCGCCTTCATGCGTCACTTACCTAAGTGACGCTATGCGTCACTAATGCAAGTGACGCCTAACCTAAAACACGAGTGTCGCATATAATAAAAACTATATTTCTATTAAGTAACTAACGACACTTATTACAACTCGATAGACCAACTGACAGACACCTAATATGTATCAACAAACTCCCCCGTGTCTTCAGCTTGGTCTTCAACAATCTTCAAGTCTTCACTTCCAGCCAGCTGGAAATACACCACCAGCGTGTACTCCATTGGCAACGCAGATATCCACGATCTTTTGAAATTTTAACTCTTCAGCTCTATATTTCGTCTTGAACTCAATTGTATTTTCATGTAATCTTTTCATATCTTGAGCAGAAAGATTGATCAAACTTAATGGGTCAAAAACACAAAACATTTTCCTCTTTAGACCCCATAACGACCTCTTAGTAGATTGAACAGCATCCCAAGCTGTTATCTCGTTATTTCCTGTATCTGCAATAGAAGACTCCGGGTCTGTAGCTGGTTCAGAATTTGGAATGAATACAATCACAGCTTCACCCGTAACATCATCATATTCCCAATAAACCAACCTATTCAAAAAATCTAGTGGTATGATCTCCAAAGGTATCTTCTGTAGACACTTTGCTGGTGGATAGATCATCTTCACAATAGGTTGTCGGGTAACTGGATCTAGCTTCTTCTTAAATTTATACCTCATACCCAACGTCGGCTTTATCAAGTTATACTTTTTACTATTCATCTCACGACGTATGATCACCTGAAAGAAATCTGCTCTTGAATTTCGTGATCGTTTGATCAAGGGTATCTGAGCTAACCTTTGAAGCTCACACTTCGGCAAAGTACTTATTTTATAAAACTTCATATTGAAGTACTGAATGCCGTCACTTCTCTTTATCATAAAAACAGAGTTATTCTCATCAAATTTCCAACTCTTAATCAACCCCGTGTAATCAGATCTAACTTTGTAGCATTTACACGTAACCGGTACCTCTATAATCGGTTTAAGCACAATATCCGGTTTTGTTGTAGAAGTTGATGGCTCGTTCGTTTCTTTTTCCGATTCATCTTCAGACGAATCTGATTCTATAATGGGAGCATCATCATAACATTCATCACTGTGCAATTGCTCCCCCTCAACCTCAACTTCGTCATTTTCTTCAAAGAAATAATCCTCTGCTACAGGATCATTCATTACCTCTTCCTCAGGCATCGCGTTATTATCATTCATCAAATTTTGCAAGTATGTGAGATCTACGAATGAATAATCAACCGCAATAGGTCTTGCCTGACCTTGAACCTCAACAAAATAATCCAAACTGATATTTTCATTTATAGTATCTGAAGGTTGTACATTTTCAGGTTCAGGGGAAGGAGTTACATTTGTTTCTATTTCCCTAGGATTATCCTCCCCCGAAACAAGTGTGACTGACTCCAATTCTAACAACCTAGAAGACATAGTCGTTATCTGTTGCTGGAGAGAGTCCACTGTGGCAGCTTTAATCTCTAAGTCCTTAATCTGTGAAGCTTGAGCTGCAATGATCGCCTGTTGATCATCAAAACGCTTGGATAAAAGCTCCAGTTGAGCTAAAACCTGCTGAATAGAAGCAGTTGCAGGGTGAGGAGAAGTCTGATGAGTTGGCTCCTCAAGGACAATCGAAGTCCGCTGGCGTCGACGTAAAGGTAAATCGGCATAAGAAGGCGACGACCCAGCAGGACGCTTGCCAGGATTCCGCGGGATATGAACCCGACCAGCAGAAATCCGGCGCATAATACGCTTAAAGCGTTGGGGATCAGCCAATTGAATCCCATCTAAAGCTGATTGAGGTGGCACGTCACCCTCAGAATCAGAAGGGGTGGGCCCACCATCGTCAGAATCAGGCTCAACTCGATCAACGCGATCGATATCCTCTAAATCTTGAGCTATATT
Source organism: Pseudognaphalium luteoalbum (assembly GCA_963422505.1). Classification (NCBI taxonomy): domain Eukaryota; kingdom Viridiplantae; phylum Streptophyta; class Magnoliopsida; order Asterales; family Asteraceae; genus Pseudognaphalium; species Pseudognaphalium luteoalbum. The sequence continues at coordinate 21,907,893 of OY730196.1, read as the reverse complement.
GGTATCAACCAAGTCGTCCTCGTTGACCGGAGGCACGACGTCATCCAAAAATCCGTGATCACGCGGCGCAACATAGTTTTCGTTCACTATGTGCCCGAATAACTCCCGGTCAGCCAAAATTTGTTCACCTTTCGGTGCCAGCTTACAGTCATTAAAGACTCGTAAAAGCATCGGTGTTGGCACCAAAAGAGAACGCTGGTCAGGTGCTATATCCAAGTTCAAATCATTTAACAATAACTGAACAAAACGAGGATACTGCAACCATTTGTCCTTCCCAGCCCTGATGTTTTCCACCAAATTCCCAAAAATATAGCCGCTAAAGTTATAGGGCTTATTATACACTAGGGCTAACATAAGCGATAAAGTCAAATGACTTGCCGCATCATACCCCCCTTTCCTTGGCGATAGACAAACAATAATAATGTGGCAGAGATACCTCCAAACACGGCACAGAAACTGCTTTCGAAAATCCGACAGCTGATTAGCTGGATATCCCATTCTCTGAAGTCCCCCGTAGATGAATGTAGTGGGGAAGATAGTGGGCATCGTGTCATTTTCGGTGAACTGTAAAACCCGCCTAATCGAGTTCTCGGTAATCTCGATTTCCTCCCCAAACATATTCGAGACAATCCGAGGAACGTCACCCTGAACCCTGATCACGGCATGATCATAGAATTCCTCTATTTGGTTCATGTACACAGGAGTCGATGCGGTGATGGCGTAATAAATCCTTGATCGGCGAAGAAAGTCGATCATCGGCCTAAAGGGCGCCGAATTCGCATGCGTGGATTCCAGAAACGCCGTGATATTGTGACGTGTGTTCGTGCGGCGGTAATAGTTCTGTAACTCAGCCATCTGTAAGCTAAAATACAAAGAAAAAAATAACCGAAAGCGTTAAAAAGTTAGCCCGAACACAGAAGGGTAAGAAAACGAATTTTGATCTTAGGCGTCACTTATGGTAAGTGACGCATGGCCACTACCGTCACTTAGGAGTGTCGTATTGCATAGTAATTAAAATTAAAATTCAATTATAGCGTCACTTGTTGGAAGTGACGCTATCATGCGTCACTGATGTAAGTGACGTTTGTATTTTGTGATTTAATGTATACGACACTTGCAAAGTGACGGGTGAAGAACATGCGACATTTACCGTAGTGACGTTATCCTAAGACAGTCACTTAAGAAGTGACGGTATAAGTGACGTTCAGAAATAAGCGTCACTTAGACAGTCACTTGGTGTAGTGACGCATGTAAAAGCGTAACTGAGAGGAGTGACGGTCTGAACAAGTAAAGCAATTGTATGCGTCACTACACAAGTCACTTAAGAAGTGACGCAAAATCAAGCGTCACTTATTAAGTGACGGTAGGGGTTTCAAAATTACCAAGTAGCGTCACTTGAGATAAGTGACGCACGAAGTGACGCAACGATGAAGATCATCGTGTCACTGTTCATGCCCAGAATTCAAATTTAGGGGTTTTCGAAATTGAAGTTACCAGGGTGTGCGCATGGTAAAAACGAGTATTACACACCCTTTATTACACGAAAACATTAACAAATCAAAGGTTCAATCGAACGATTTCAAACTTAAACCCAAACCCGTAACCCTAAATCAAATAACAGCATATATATCGAAGTATAATGGTTAAAAGAAGTACCAAAAGGTTTGTGTGTATGAGAGGAACAAGAGAGAAATCACAGAAGTGCACGAGAAAGCCGCAGAAAGCACGAATCGATCGAAGAGAACGCACAGAGGGAAGTGACGCAGAGACAGTATAAGTGTCGGTGTGTCAGTGCAAGTGACGCTATAGGAATTTGAAATGTGGTGAGGTTGAGTGTCGTGGGGAAGGGGTATTTATACACCGACCCTAGTATGCGTCACTCAACCAGGCACTTATAGCGAAACTTATCCCGGCACTTACTGCGTCACTTAAGTGAGTGACGCAATATCGTATGCGTCACTGGTAGCGTCACTTATGAAAGTGACGCACAGTTCACTTTTAGTGAAAAATTTCGATTTCTTCGATGTTTTCGCGTTATGAGTTTGGTACTCAAAGTTGGAAAATGTAACTGTAACTTGGATAATAACTAAAGTTACACTAACTTAGATAAAATAAAACTTATACAAAAAATGTAAATTGACAACAAGAGAATTAACACATTCTTTTTGGTGACGGAGTTGATAAAGTCTGGTTAGGGATCATATTGGAATAACATGCATTTATTAGGAACAATAAGTGTTATTTCGATCATCAGTATATTTGTCCGCTTTAAATTTACTTGACATACTAAAAGCACTTTTTATAAAAATTATTTCAAAACGATTATTAGTATGTTTATCCACTTAAACATGTTATACGCACATCTAGGAAGTATTTTATTATTATTGGTATGTGCATTTCGCTGTAGTTTCCACCATAGATATACATCTTAACTTAAGACATAGACCATGTTTCCATTTACAGATGAAATATAAGAAAATCAATTTTAAGAATCAAGTCAGCGGTGACAGGTCTGTACTTACGTACAACAGAGCGACATAGCTTGATTCAGGTTTAAGCAAAACCAGACTTGGTCAAACCATTTTGGCGACCTAGTAAGGTATCTTACTTTGAAAGACTTTGCAAGTACTTTGACTTGTGTTTGCTTAAGTTTAAAGTATATATTAATAGAATCCAGGTCTATACTTACGTATAACAGAGGAAACTATCAATATATACCCCTAAATGATATCAAATAAACATCTTTCATGAAAACATGGCTAGTATAAGTAAGAAATTAAGACTATTGTCATACATCTGATGACGGTGTACCACTTGAAATAGACAATTATTGATTAAGCTTCTTAAGACTTCTCAAAGAGTTTTGTATACCATGCCTACTAATACATCATATGATGAAGACAATGTTTATAAAAACTGTTTTCAATACGTCAAATAAATCTACTGACACATCCAAGATAAACCTTAAATTTCCATTTTTATGCATGTCACCCAATGTACTATCATATCCCAAGTTGTTTACAGACACAACGTCAACGTCTACTTTAAAATGTAGCAACCTTGCTTTTCATTAATACTAGAAAGTATAATGAGTGGCAGTTGCGTAGGTTGCATATTTATTTATTTATTTTTTTTTTTTATATAAAACATTACTTTAAAGCTAATCCAAGTCACAAATTACTTTTTCGTAGTAACGAATCTTAGACCGATCATGTTGACTAATTCATCAAATCGGGCTCTAGAAAAAGCCTTAGTGAATAAGTCAGCATTTTGTTTGAGGGTATCTATATGGACAAGGTCAATAAGATGTTTCTCATAGCAATCCCGTATGAAGTGAAACCTAATTTCTATGTGTTTGGTTTTAGAATGTTGTACGGGATTGCGTGTGATTGATATGGCAGCAGTATTATCAATATGTATAGGAGTTAAAGTTAAGAGTAACCCATAGTCGCGCAATTGGTGCTGAATCCAAAGAACTTGAGAGCAGCAGCTTGCAGCAGCAATGTATTCAGCCTCTGCTGTTGAAGTAGAAACCGTTGTTTGCTTTTTGCATTGCCATGACACCAATCAGGATCCTAGAAACTGACATCCTCCTGTTGTAGACTTCTTATTCATGTTGCAGCCGCCATAGTCTGAATCTGAATAAGCAGAGAGCGTGAAGTTCTTCTCATTTGAATACCATAGACCAAGAGTGGGTCTATATTTAAGATAGCCAAAAATCCGCTTCACCGCCTTCATATGAGAAACCTTGGGACGTGCCTGATATCTTGAACAAATTGAAACCGCGAATACGATATCAGGCCTTGAGGCAGTAAGGTACATTAGAGAACCTATCATCGAACGATAATCCTTTTCTTTGCAGTCCTCATCATCATCAGCAGGTCCAAGATTATGGTTGAGTTCAATAGGAGTTCCATAAGGCTTACAAGTGAGCATATCATAACGTGTCAACATGTCATTGACATATTTCGACTGATGAATATACATCCCTTTGGATGATTGTTCAACTTGCACTCCTAGGAAGAAAGTTAGATCTCCCATTGCACTCATCTCGAAAGCTGACTTCATGACCTCTTCAAATTCTTTGCATAAAGCCTCATTCAATGATCCAAAAATGATATCATCGACGTATACTTGAACGAGTAACAAATCATCCCCTTTCCCTTTTGTGAAAAGGGTACTGTCGATGGTGCCCCGTGAAAAACCGTTGCCTACCAGATGAGTAGCAAGCCTCTCATACCATAGTCGAGGAGATTGATGAAGTCCATACAATGCCTTATTTAGCTTGTAGACATAATTTGGATTCACCGAATCTTCAAAACCTGGAGGCTGTTGAACATAAACCTCCGTATCAATCTGACCATAAAGGAATGCACTCTTGACGTCAAGTTGCTTGACACGAATCCCTTTAAAAGAAGCAAAAGCTAAGAAGATACGGACAGACTCCAATCTGGCGACAGGGGCAAAAACCTCATCATAATCCAGTCCTTCAACCTGAGTATACCCTTGAACAACTAATCGAGCTTTGTTTTTTGTAACAACCCCTCGATCATCCTTCTTTACTCGATATACCCATCGAGTGCCTTTTGGATGAGCACCCTTGGGTAATGGTACTAAAGTCCATACCTGCAACTTGTGAAATTGTTGCAGTTCATCTTGCATGGCCTCGACCCAAGATGGATCTTGTAAGGCCTTCGAAACTTTCTTCGGTTCGGTTTGGGAAAGATGGCAAGAATTAACAGTCGCCATAAATCCCAAAATATGATCAGCTGAAGTATCCTTATCTTCAGCAGATTGCTTCGCCTGATGTCTCGTTTGAACAGCAGAATGGGGATCACCAATAATGTTTTCAACTGGGTGATTCCTATGTATCCGTGTCACTGGAATGGCATCTGGCACAAGATTTAATTCCAAGTTGTTCAAGTCACCTTCAGTGGCCGAAGCATCTTCGTTCTCTTCATTAATGAAGAAACGAGAATAATCTATGTCTTCTTCATCCTCTAAGAGAGGCATATCAGGATCGTCCGGAAGATCCGCGGCATTTACAGTATTTGAAGAAGACGGAATGGTTGTTGTTGGTGGTGTGGGTGTAGGACCAGATGCAGAAGAAGTGGTGGATATAGGTGCAGGCATTTGTTGTGTTGGAATAGGTGCTGGAGTGGATGTCGTATCGGGAATTGGATTTGGTGTTGTAGGGAGAGAATTGGACGTTTGTTGAAAAATATCAAGTCCATGAAGCATTGTGATTAACTCTTCAGTGTCGTCGTCCTCCAGTACATTGAAGGAACTGAAGAGTTTCCCATAATTAAAGAACCAATCCGGACCCGTTCCTTGAGGTGGTTCTGTATACCGTAAGCATTTTACCTCAAAGTGTTCCTCGATCTCGTTTGTTGATTTGTTGTATACCCGTTTGTTTGGAGAATTGACTGAATATCCGAGAAAGATCCCTTCAACAGCTTTATCACCAAACTTAGGAACACGTTCTTTGGTTATCATTATCAAACAAGGACACCCAAATGGCTCCAGAAACTGCAAATTTGGCTTGCGATTGTTGAAGAGCTCATAACACGTTTTATTCTTCTTTTTAACCGAAAGAACCCGATTCAAAACGTAGCAAGCAGTATTAACTGCCTCGGCCCAGAAGATAATAGGTAGTTTGGAATCCGCTAGCATAGTGCGAGCGATTTCAATGATGGTCCTATTCTTCCGTTCAGCAACTCCATTTTGTTGAGGAGTTCTCGGAGCACTGAATTGATGTTCAATACCCCTAGAAGCACAAAATAACTCGAGAGTTGAGTTTTTGAATTCAGTTCCGTTATCGCTTCGCAGTCTCTTTACCTTTAAGTTGCATAGATTTGCCAACTTATCCAACAAATAAACTAAAATACCCGCTGTTTCATCCTTCGTTGCAAGAAAATATACCCACGAGAACCGTGAGTAGTCATCTGTCACTACTAAACAGTAAGAGCGACCACCGATGCTCTTTGTGGAAACAGGACCAAAAAGATCCATATGCAGTAATTCCAACGGAGCATTAATTGAATTCACAACCTTAGACTTATGAGACTTCTTATGGAGTTTGCCCTTGTGGCAAGAAACACAGTCATCCTTCAAGGCGAAGGACTGTTTCGGAACTCCACGAACCAAGTCGTTGTTGACTAGGAAATTCATTTTTCGGAAATGAATGTGTCCCATTCGTCTGTGCCAAAGGAGTGATTCCTTTTCTGAAGCCTTCGAAAGGAGACAAGTGTATTCGCTGGATGTCTCCACGGTTCGCATGTTCATCACATAGGTGTCATTTCTTCTAGGTGCACGCAGTACAACCCATTCCTCTGGAATGACATACTCCGGCTTCAATATGACACACTCAGTCTTTGTAAATGATGTGGTATAGTCCTTATCACAAACTTGTGAGACACTTAGCAAGTTATGTTGAAGTTCAGCCACATAATTTACATTCTCAAAGCTAACCTTTCCATTAGTTAGCGTCCCTCTACCCGAAATTGTTCCCCCTGTATCTCCAGCAAAAGCAACATGACCTCCTGCGTATGGTTTAATATCCACTAGGAGAGACACATCACCCGTCATGTGTCGCGAGCAGCCACTATCCATGAACCATTCGCTATCTTTTATACGTTCAGACTGCTGCAACACATAGTAATGAAGAGATTAGTGAGAAACGGTGACCCAAGCCTTTACAGACTTAGGTCGACCATAGTCATCAACAATAAGCACATCAGATAAAACTTTATTTTTAAACAAATCAGATTTTGAATATGATGTGTTATTATTGATGACATTTGAATCTTTAGTGGACTCCTTTATCTTCCAAACCTTTGATGGTTCGGGATTTGGCTTGGAAATAATGTTGGGCTTTGGTTTTAACAAAGGATTTTGCCCAACACAAACGACTTTCTTAGCAGGCCTGGGATAGTTAGAGTGATGCCTAGGAGGTGATTTTGAAAAGCAATTTCTGTAGAGTACTGTCCTAGGCATAGGTCTCCCATAACGCTGATAAGAGAGTTTGGGACAATCACTGATCAAATGTCCTTGTTTCTTGCAGTAGAAACAAGAACGAGTCTCTTGAAACTGTTGAAATGGAGGATTAACCGCAGTAAGTGATGAAGCATTTTTAGAACATGAACATTTTATACATGGTTTAGAGAATGCTTGTGTTGGTTTAGAGGTTGAGACAACAGTTTTATCAAACAAAACTTTTTCTTTTGTCACCTTTTGTTGTAAAACTTTTGTAGGTGACTGATTAGTTTGAGATTTCACATTCAAAACTTTATTTTCCTTTTTAGTTTGAATCTTTGTCACAGGTTCAACTTTCAAAATAACCTTTTTCGGTCTAACCTCAACCTTCTTAAACTCAGGATATTCCTGATCAGTAATATCCTCTATTTCAACAATCTCATCAGTATAAACTGAAGACTTACTTTCAGCTTTAACAAACTGAGGCAATGGATACTCTTGCCTCTTGGTTTTCTCCATTGTCAGTTTGTTTAGCTTGGCTTCTTTGGCCTTAATACCATATAGTTTGGTATAATCAACTGAAATCTCCTCAAGGCCTTGTTTAGCAATCGGGGAACAATATTCAGCATTAGAAGGTGGTGGTACTTGGTTATAGCCAAGACCTTCCTTCTTTTTGCCACTTGCTCCCTGCTTGCTAACAATCTCATTAAAGACTTGAGTGGCGGATGTTGAACCTAAGATTTTGCTTTTATGATTCTCAAACTCATTTTTCAAATCAGATAATTCTTTAGTCAACAATTCAATTTCAGTAAGATAACTTTTAATTGCATCTTGCTGGCTAAAGACCTTTGCCTTAAAGGTTTCGGTATCTAATTTATGAGCTTCAAGGTGTTGTTCATAAAGTTTTTCATTATCTAGCAAAAAGTTATTAGATTCATTAAGTTTAACTATCTTGTCCCGCAGATTTTGATTGTCTTTCTGATAGACCTTAAGGGATTCAGTTAAGTTAATACACGAAACACAATTAAAAGGCTCAGTTGGTTCATTTGGTACCTCAGGAGTAATGTGAGCCATTAGGCATTGAAACTGTAGCTTGAGCACTCCAATCAAAAGTAGTTGGCTCAAAGACAATCAAAGCGTTGTCTACAGCCAATGATTTTGCTTCTTCGTTTTCATTTGCCTTGGGTGGGTCCGGCTTCGTAAGACCCGACGATGGCATCCTGGGTTTCACACATTCCCTTGCGAAGTGACCAAGGTTCTGACAGTTGTAACATCGAACCTTGCTTTTGTCGAACCCAAATCCAGTCTTCCCATTTCCTTCCAAACTCTTCCGTCCCGTTCTTTGCATAAACTTCTGAACCCTTCTGGAAAGCATAGCTATATTCCAGTTTAAATCCATCTGCTCCAAGTCATCGTCATCTAGCTGAGCATAATCTTCTTTAGTCATTTCCAAAGTAGTATTTGGTTGAGTAACCAAATCTTTGTAAGAACTAAGGAAAGCTGTATAGATCGCTGCTTGCTCTTGAATAGCTGGTGAAGATGAAACCTGCTGTTGTGATCCTTGAGTAATGGAGGGTGTGCCAGAGACATAGGCAGCATGTGATGCTCCAACGGAATAAGATGGAGAATTGGTATCCGAGATGAATGCCATTCCTCCATAACTCTTACCAGAGTTAACTTGGCCTCCATAAAGTGAAGGATTTTGTGCAAAACCAGTTGACTTGCACTCTTTCTTCTTCAACTCCATAGCGTGTGCTTGAAGAACTCCTATCAGCTTATCCAAAGTCATACCATCCAATCCTTCACTTTCCTTCAAGAATTGGACTTTTACATCCCATGCACTTGGTAGAACATCTAATAGTTTCTTATTTATCTCAAGTGCTGTGAGATTATATCCACCCTCCGTTAACTCACTCACCAATTGTGAGTATCGGGTAAACAGTCCAGAGGTTGTTTCATTAGGTAAGGAGTCAAACAGATCGTACTGTTTCTTTATCAATTCCAGCTTAGCCTCCTTGTATTTCGCATTTCCTCCACACCTCGTTTCTATAGCCTTCCATAAGTCATAGGTTGTGTCATGATTTTTAAAAAGTCTCATGACATCCTTTGTTAAGCACATACAGATAGCTGAGTGTGCTTTTCTTTCTATTTGATAATCCTTCTTTTCTTGAGGCGTCATCGTAATGAAAGATTTTGGTGGAGGAACCTGACGATAATCTCCTTCAGCTACTGGAGCCTCATATCTTTGTTTTAATGGGCCCCACAATTCTGGACAATGAAAGTCAACAAACTGTTCAAATCTATCCCTCCAATAAGCATAGTCCATGTCTGCAGTGAACAGTGGAGGTTTATTATTGGAACCAATATCATTTCCCTGCTTTAGCATCTCCCTAATACCTCTAATATCTTCCTTGTCAGCAATAGAAGCCATTGAAGATATACCTGAAATTATACGCAAAAGCAAGAACTTGCAAACAAATTAGTAACAAAGGCGTCACTAGGTAAGTGACGCACTCAAGTGTCGCAGCGACTAGCGACACTTAGCAAGTGACGCTAGCGAGTGACGTACAGAATGACGGATGACACTATACGTAAGTGTCGGTCAGTAAAGCAAGTGACGCACTCAAGTGTCGTACTTGAGTGTCGTGCGAAATCGAATAGGCGTCACTAGTAAAAGTGACGCTATAAATCAAACAGGCGTCACTAACAGAAGTGACGCTTGAGGGTCAAGTGACATGCAACAGTGACGCACTTGAGTGTCGGTGTATTAGGGTAGACGACACTTAAGTTAAGTGTCGTATAACCTCAAGTGACGCGTCTAAGTGACGGTAAAACCCTAATTCTGGGATTAGCTAGTGCCGCTATAAGTGACGCGTCCAAGTGACGGATCGAGTGTCGCAAAACGGCTAAAAAATCCCAAAACCCTAAAAATGTCGAATTTTCGTAAACCAAACGAAAATTCCTTGAACCCTAATGGACGAAACCTGTAGATTATGAAGAATCTTGACTGTAAATCACCTTAGCTACTCCAAAACCGTATGTAATCTCAATTAATTATGCGAACAAAGCCGAAATCAACCCAAAATCGAATCTAAACGTCAATGTATTCACCTAGAGGCTCTGATACCAGTTGAAAGTGCCCTTTGTCGTGGACCTAGATGTCAATTGACAGCAATCGTAAGGCGGAATCAAACAATTGCTTGTATGGCTAACAAATCACAAACCGAACACAAGAAGTTTAACAATGTAAACGTGTATATTAGCTTGTATAACTGTTTGGGAACGATTACAATAAGGTTTAGTCGACAAATGGTGCTAGGGTTTCGTCAACCCTAGCCGAAAACCCGTAGGTTTCTATTTATACTAAAAAGTCAGCCGACATGCGTTACTTGTGGAAGTGTCGCATGTGGCCGCCTTCATGCGTCACTTACCTAAGTGACGCTATGCGTCACTAAGGCAAGTGACGCCTAACCTAAAACACGAGTGTCGCATATAATAAAAACTATATTTCTATTAAGTAACTAACGACACTTATTACAACTCGATAGACCAACTGACAGACACCTAATATGTATCAACAAATGATATATCATGAAGCTTGCAAAGAGGATGAGTTAGCTAAGAAGAGAAGAGATGATAAAGATGATGATCCCGATGCTCAGAAAGATGGTGAGCCGACTGGTCCTTCAAAGACTGGTGAGCAAGCTATTATTCAGGGGGAGTCTGCATGTGTTGGTGTTAGTGGTGATGGTGTTGGTACAAGTGTTGCGGGTACAATTGAAGCTGGTAAGACAGCTTAGACTTGTGTAGATATATGTACTTAGAATTTAGTTGGATTATAATTGTAATTTATAATTGTAACTGAATAATTGTAACTTAATAGTTTTTGTAATATATTCGGCTTGAGATTATTATTATTATTACAAGTAAGATATATTATAAATTGTTTAAGTTATTTGATTTAAAAAAAAAGGTTAAATAAATTAGTGATCGAAAGTCTTCCGACTCATTGAGAAGTCGAGCGGCGTGTTCTGATTTATTTCAGCGGTCAAAGTTTATTTTAACTTAGACATTTTAGACTTGAGAGTTTTTATAACTGACAAGTTAAATATGTATGATTTTTAACTAAACAAATGATATATAATTTAAAGATATAGTTGAAAGTTAAGTTGTTGTGATATAACAGTTCAATTAAGTCTTGAAAATTATATAAGGTAATTAACAGTGAATTTAAATGCTTGGTGATTATTCACAATGCATTAGAATTTAAAGTTAATTAATATTTGTTAAGTGTTTATAAGACTTAAGAATTCTTTGATTGATTCAAGGTAATTAATAAAAGAATTATAAGCTATATAGATTGGTTATATTAACACAATTGAAATGAATAATGAAAATTTTAGATTGATTCAGGGAAATCAATAAAAAAATTTATATTATTAATTTGATTTGTGTAGATATGGAAATGCTAGAATTAAGTGACTCTGGAAGTGATATGCTTGATGAAATCGATGAAGAAATTGATTTTGATCTTGAAGAAGGAGAATTTTTACTACCTGAAGATTGGACTGCTGTACCTGAGAATGTACAAGACATTGGTGTAGATCCAGATGCAAATATTGATGAACACCATGTGAGTCCATCTAGGACAGAAGTTATTATTGAAAATAATCAAGGTCCAACAGTTATCGATGTAGATGAAGAAATCGATGACTCAACCGATTCTGAAAATGATGAGATCTTGATTCCTACCAAGAATCCAACAGTTTTTCTTAGAAAACTTCCTAAACAGAAAAAGAAGGTGGAGTTTCTGAAGTTGATATAACTGGGAAACGGGAACCTAAAAGAGGGATTATTGGTTGGTACTTTGACTCTGAGCTGAAGCTGTTTGCTATTAAAAGGTTTGACGGAGTTCAATATTTTGAGCGAAAGCTTGCAGTATTTAGTTCTTTGCCTAGATTTGAGATTCGAGATTTGGCTCGATTACCTTTGAATAACCCAAGTGATGATTTTGTTGGAAAATATGTTGAACACATAATCAAGACTGAGGTTAGAGCTAATAAATTTGAAAAGATTAAGCCAAGAAAAGGAAAGACTATTATACTGGCAGAGAGAAGTCAAAGGACAGGACAAAGAAGAAGAAAGAAGATTTATCCATCTGTTAAGTGTCTACAGCAGATTCCATTGAAGACAATGCCACAAGATATTTTAGAAAATATGAAGAGTTGGCATGTGGATTCAGAGACTGGAGAAGCTATCATGGTTGAATCTGATGATGAGGTTGAAGGTGGTGAGAGAGAAATCTTCAGAGTTTATGACCATCGACACCTAATGAACATGTCAAAGAAAGATTTGATAAAATTGAATGAAAATAGAATCTTGATGACAATAGCATGGGGTGACTTAGCACGTGATTATCAAATGATGGTTAAAACTTGTATTAAGTTGAAGATTTATGCTGGCAGTAAGATTTATAAGTAAAGATCAAAGACAACTTGAAGACATGATAGCATAGATGCTAGAGCTATTGTCAAGGGGGAGTCTGTTGGGACATGTATGTGTGACAACAGATCTAGCTTGTAATAGTACTAGTGATTATTGTAATCAAGTTTGTACAATTGATTTGGATTTGTAAATGATATTAGTTTGGTATTAATATTCGTTAAATATATCAGTATGTTAAAGTGTTAGACAAATATTGAATAAGATGTTACAAACTAAAGTCTGTGAGATGAGATCTCAAGTCGCAGAACTTAGTCCTGCGAGATGAGATCTGGGCTCGCAGAGCTGCGAACCGAGTCGAGATGGGCTTGGTCGTGGGCTGCGAGTTGAACTCGACTCGCAGAGCCCATCGACCTGCGAATCGAGTTTGACTAAAACCTATAAATACTCAAATAGGTCAAAACGGTAAAGGACTTTTTGGCAATTCTTTTTTTCCAGAGAACTAAAACGATTCTAAGCATTCATAAGGTTAGGTATTGATCGATTAACATTAATTAATCGATACAAAACCTTGTTTAACCAATTCGCTATTATCTTGGGAAACAACTGTTCACATACTGTGAACCAAGTATTGAGGAATTCCGCACCTTAATACCTAAGATAACCTCGTTATCGATCCACGTACTAGGGACTTACAATGATACTTTTGTATGCTTAAATTAAACTGTTGCTTTGATCGTCTTATTGCATATTCTTGTTTGATTGTTGCCTTAGGATCATCATAATAGTGAAATATAAACGGCATTGAATATCGTGAAATAATATGACGGCCCCTATTCGACGGTTCTTTGATATAGTACTGGAAACGCTTATGGCGGAGTACAAATGTATGGAAGTCAAGAACGACCGAAGGTAGTTATATTATGAATCGAATAACAAACGTATTACCTAGGTCATCCATTTGTAGCATAAACCACCCCTGTTTTATTGCATCCCTAAATAATGTTGATGACTCGTACGAATAAGCGATGACATATTATCCGGCCGCCTAGACCGGTTGGCCCAACCTATTCCGATGAGGATAACCCTCATTTATAAGATTATTTATTCAACAAACTATGCCACGATTCGGACATCTCTGACGACCGAGATTGGGGAATGGGATTTGAGGTTGACTGTCGGATAATGTGGGTATACATTTGAGAGAACTTTCGGTGTGTACTTTAATATATTATGCAATCCACGTGACATTCTATTTGCCTGCTTGTGGACACCTCTGCGTTAGCCCGATGGAAGAATTGTAGTAATAGCTCACATTAACTTACGAACTTATCTTCATTAGAACTTTCCATATTTAACAACTTCTAAACCACATCATAGTAGACAATCGCTTTAATTGCTGAACGCCCGAAATAACCTCCATCCTCTAATTTAGTTTAGTTTAATTTAGGATCGAAAACCCAAAACCAAAACCAACTCTTTTAACTCTAGCTAAATACATAAAAGCTTCTAAACCCCCCAGTTTCAATTTGTCGCGCTTTGAAGAACGATCCTAGGTCATACTTGTCATTTGCTAGCCCTTTGATTAGCATAATAAGTAACCCTAGGCCCCAGCCTTATAAATTAAAAATCCACTACTATGTCACGTCACCATTAGAAATCCCAACGACCGGTGCTTGTCGCAACAGAGATATAAGAGTTTCCTAAACAAATGTCCTAACCACTTGATAGAGAAAACCAGCCAGCTGTGCACGTTTTACAACGGTCTTGCTCCAAACCATCGCATCACCCTCGACGCTACTGCTCAAGGTAACTTCATGTAGTTAACTGATGAAGAGGCGTGGAACCTGATCGAGAATATGATGATGCACCATGACGATTGGAACTCTGGTGAGCATTTCTCATCATCGGCACCGCTTGCCACTCCAAACCCGTTCCAAGCTGAAGCTATCAAATCCCTTACGGAGAAGATCGAACCCTGACGAAGCAGATCGGCGAAATGAGGAAACCATCCCAGCACGTCCATCAAGTTCAGGAAAGCCAGAACTATTCCAACCTTCCTACTGCTGCTTATCAGGTTGAGTACGAGGATCCTGCTGACGGTACAGTTTACTATGCTCAATTTCCAGCTCGCCCTCAAAACTCGTCGGGTTTCGCTCGAACCTCTCCCCCTAGGACTAGAAACACCCAATACCCACCTAGAAACCAACCACCCTTACAACCTAACTACCAACCTAGGTACCCACAACAACCTCAACTCACCTATAATCAACCACTGTCATTGATTGCACCTGATTCAACTCAATCGACTGAACCGACTAAAACCCTTGTGCCCATTACTAGTACAGATGACACCCTCACTAAGTTCATCCAAGGCTATCACCAAGTCAACCAAAAGAATAGTGTTAGGCAGGACCAAACTGACCTATACCTTAGGAACCAATTGGTCATTCTCAAAAATCTTGAGGCCCAAATTGGACAACTAGCCCAACGTCTTGACTCTAGGCCTTTGGGTAATCTTCCTAGTAACATGGTACAAAACCCCCACGTAGAAGAGGCTAAACAGATGAGTACTACAGACAAGAAGGAGGCACCGGGCCAACCTTCCACTACATCTCCTATCCCACCGACAGTCGAGACCATGTTTGTCCCTACACCAAAAGGGAAGTACGAATCCCATTTCCAGGCCGTCTTAGGAAAACCTACAAGGCTAACACCTTCTGAATCGATGGAAAGTTCTTGGACACCGTGTCCAGAACCCTTCCCATTCAAAATACATCCTTAAACTCCTATCGACCAAGGACAAGGTACCCGAAGTACCCAATGTCCCATTGAACGTGGAATATTCAGCAATCATTAAGAATTCCTTACCTAAGAAATTAGGAGATACCGGACGTTTCACCCTTCCTTGTTCGATCTATCACTTGGGCATGATACACTCTCTGGCCGACCTAGGGACCAGTATCAACCTTATGCCTTATTCTCTTTACACCAGACTGGAATTAGGACCCCTTAAGCCTACCAAAATGAGCGTCCAGCTAGTTGACCAATCCATTAGATATCCTAAGGGAATAGCTGAGAATATCATGGTTAAGGTAGATAATTTCCTATATCCCATGAACTTTGTAGTGTTGGACATTCAGGAGGATGTGCATATCCCTATCATCTTAGGAAGACCATTCTTGAACACCGCGTGTACTATCATTGATGTTTATTCACAAACTATCAGTCTTAGATCTCATGGAGAGACTATCACCTTCATGATTGATCAGACTGACCAGGCTTTGACTGAGCATGCAGAGAGATGTATGATTTCTACAGGCAGAGTTACTTCGGATGATGATTCTGAACCAAACACACGGATGTCTGACAAGCCCATCACAATTACTTCCGACACTGAGGAAGAAGAAATGGAAGAAGAGGAAGAGACCGAAGAAGACGAAATAGAAGAAGAAGAGGAGGACGAGACAGAAGAAGATCAGTTTACACCAACTTACCTTCCTGATTCACACCCTCCGACAGCCGAGGTAATGCAGATAGACTATACTCAAAGCTTTATCCCACTGCCAGAGAAGGAGAAGAACCAGTGATTGATTATTCTTATGATGCTGAACACGCGCTCACTATAAGGAAACTCATTGCATCAAACATCTATCCTATCGAACCACTCACTTTTCCTAGACTTTGCACTCAACTCGAGCTAGTAGGTACTTCTGGTTCTAGTCACGATTCCGATTCTCCGGATGAAAAGGAAATTGAGATGATCTCTTCTCAGCCAATATCTCAGATCACCGATGAGTCTCAGTCACCACCTACAGCTGTCGAGTTCCCTGACTCACTAGAAGTTGACCCCATAGCGACAGATAGTGATGAGGACGATGTCATATTCACAGATGTTCCGATTGATATCCGCTCTATTCACCTTCGTCTACCTTCCACCATTCCAGATTCTCCTCTCGGAATTATCCAGGTACCGATCGTCTCTACTCACGAAGAGATGATCAGTGCTATTGAACAAAATGAGGATGACTTTCGTACCTTGATGGCGATTATCAGATATTCTACTATTGAGTATACACCACATCAGAGAGACTTGATCGAAGAGATCGAAGCAGAATATGATGTCTATCGTGTCACCAACTCTTGAAGTCCTCAGCATCTACAGAACCGCATCCATGCCTTCGCCGAGGATCTCACTACTCAGCTTCTGCCAGAACCTCAGGATAGTGATGAGCCATCTGCTGATGATCTGGAGTTCTTTGAAAACCAGAAAATCATATATGGCAAGGTATACGAAGCACTAATCAGGTCCGCATTTCCATACTCACCCAAGCAAATGGAGTTTCTACACTCTTACAGGTACAAGATGGACTATGTTACTAGGAACCTTGATAACGAAGTCGACAAATAGATGATGATTGATCTTAGGGGATTGATGAACTCTATGGCTAATAACGATCATATCGATGATTCTTCACCACACAGGTTTTACATCAACTGCACCATAGGAATTCACGCTCACAAGATTATCGACAGGCTGGAGTATGTGATTTCCAATGAAAGGATGCGTAACATGCCTTCATCAATCCCTGATGATTCGATGGTTAACACCGCAAACTTCATCACATAACAGCTTAGAGATATCTTTGGTATTGTTTTCACACGGGAGCCCAGACAGTTATTCCATGATGGACTGCGTGAGGTTTACAATAGAATGATAAACATCTTTTGCAAACCAAACCTTACGTATTCCGATCATCAGAATCAGCTTATCCAAGGCATCCTCGAGTCCATTTATGAGTTAGGAAGAAGCACCAACGTTAGCACTCATGAAGACATCCATTTGCGCTTCTTCAGATTCATGGATTCATTAAGGCAGGAACGACCTGAGCGTGAGAGACTTGAGTACAACGGAACCTACTTCATAGATTCCGATGGGCCTATCTCCAAGGCAGTCTATGATACCACCTGGGACCTCTTATACTTACAGAGGGTGGCTGAGGAACACTTCAACAGTTTCCCTCTCTTTGTGACAAGAATCCCGAACATCACCCAAGTTATCACTTGCCATTATCTCAAGTTCTATCCCCAAAACTCCAGCGCCCTACTATCCAGCACCTCTAGCCCTGGAGGTTCCTCTTCCGGCTGATCCAGGAGGAACAAAAGTCAAGCCCTCGACTCTAAATAGAAGCGCTTCTCGGGAGGCAATCCGTGAAATAAAATATCCTTTAGTATTAGTAGTATTTTGTTTTTAGTTTTCAAGAAGTAAAATATCTCCGACTATCTTTCACACTTGGATATACAAAAACTTTCAAAACACCACTTCATTTTTACACTAACAGCTTTTACCTCATTACTAATCCCAGAATATAGGAAACATTTTCAAAATATTAATTCATGTGTTTCGAGCATTTGAGGTACTTGCACGCTACTTTCACGCATTATGCTCGAACTTGGTTAAAAATACATGTTTTAAAAATGATTTGTAGTAGAAAACATCTTTTCACATTTTGGGATAGTGATGCTCTTCCGGTAAAAAGCTATAAAAAGAAGCTGGTTAAAAGTATATCTAACGTGTTCACACTTAAGAGATATTTTCACAAGAGAGAAAGTAGTAGAGGTGATGAATAAAGCCACGTTCCACAAAGTGCGCTTCCCAAAAGCTTAATGAACTTCATGGAGCTGTCGCAAGGAGGATATCTGGAAAGTACTCTTCTTCAAAAGCAGCATATCTTCAGACTTTCAGCTTCCATCCATCATGTTGATAGGGGAGTTCTCTCATTCTTATCCTTGTTTTGATTTGATTATTTTGTTTTATTTGATCAGTAGTCTATGCCATGTCCTAAGCTTATCACTAAGTGTGGTATTCCAGCCCAAAATAAACACTTGAGCAACATTTTCCGATATGTTCAAACTCTAAGTGTGGGATTTTACTTTCAGTAAAATCTCAACTCAAGAGAACATTAGGGACAATGTTCCTCTAAGTGTGGGATAGTGGTATAAAATACTTTAGTTCAGATTCTTATTTCCAATAGCAAACTCAGAAAATGTTTCTCAAAATCATAAGCTTAACTTCGACAGTGAATGTGCCACTCATTCAGTTGGCTTAATTTTCATAAAACCTCACTTTTACTTAAAAATTTTCAAAATTTTTGAATCAAAATGTCTTGAGGGGAATTATTTTCATATATGAGTAGTTTATTTTGGAAAATAAGATTAAATAAGTTAGAAATTTCTTGAGCTGAAATGATGATCTAAGAGGGGCATCGCATGGCTAGGCACATACAACCCATACTTGCAGTGAGGTATCTTGAGCCTATGAAAAGCATTCATTTGAAATGCTTCACTATTCGTCTGATGAGTGTGTGCCGATGCATGCATCCGGAATTAGAACTTGCTCCTGGTATGCACTTCGAGACCACATTGGTAGAGTACCGTACGCGGTATAGGTGCAATTAGAGGACCTTGATATTCCTTAGGATTTAACCCCCTTTTTACATATCTTTTCAATCCCAAAACCCTTCCAACACTCATTTTCAGTGTTGATGATCCGCCTGGAAAACCCTGTTGAGCCTTAGCCTTTTCGCTTCTTTAAAACCCAAATTTTAAACCCATTCACTTCCATACCCACCAAAACCTTATCTTAGAATTTTTAAGGTTTTGAAAAACGCTATTTAGATATTCTTTTTGATTTCACTCCACCAATTTCGTGTTTACTCAAAACTCCTCGCGTGCGTTCTCCATGATCAATATTTAAAGATCGAGATTCTTGTGGTGTGAAAAAATTCTGCACCAGTAAATTCGAAGTTGTTCAAAAGATTGAAAAAAATGAAAGAAAGAAAGAATCTGAAAAGGGCGATAAAATAAAAATGCCTTAGAAATTCCTTGGCAAAGAAGTTCTAAGCCAAAAATATAGAAAAAAGAGATGAAAAGAAAAGAAAGAAATATATATGTCATTAGAAATAAAGCTAAGTGCTTCAAATCCCCCGAAAACTCCGATCCCTAAAAGTATAAATCCTCCATGTGTTTTCAAAAAGGTAGAAGTCAAAATATCTATCTTCTTCCCTTACTGTTATCCGTTTCCGTTTTCATTAAAATGTTTGTCTAAATAAAATTCTTCTTAAGTTTAAAGGTCCTAAGATAAGCAAAAAACCCTTGAACTAAAATTCCCACTTATCCATACCCTTTTAACCTTCACCAAACATTATAACCCACTTGAATGTCCTAGGATAATTAGCACCGTCCTCACATAAGTGGTGGAGATATGATTCTCGAGCAAGCCTATGACGATGGATGTTGCATGATTGGCGTTTGAGTGATTTCGTTTGTTTAGAATGATAGGTAACCCGAAACACTTCTAAGTGAATTGAGTGACCACCTAGTGAGATCGCCTAGTCACGTATATTCCAAGATCGCGAGAATTGAAAGCATGCCTAAGAGAGTCATTTTATGCTCCGGAAACGAATACCTTATTTTCTCTTAATTTCAAGGATATATTACTTGTTTATGGGAATGTTGCTCTTGATATGTTTTGATTCACCCAAAATGCAGTGACACTTTCAAATATTTTCATTGGAAAGCAAGTGAGAAATTTGAGTTTTGCTTGAGGACAAGCAAAGTCTAAGTGTGGGATATTTGATAACACGCAAAAAGTCAAGTTTTTGTGTGCTATTATCTCACCTTTTTAGCCCAATTATGGATGAAAACATTTGAAATATACATTTTTATACTAAATTTCAGAATGATGGCTAAAATATAGACGATGCTTCAAGAATCAACCAAAAATGCCTAAAAACGAGTAAAATAGAGCATAAACGATCAATGGATCTTCCATTCACGCATTTGAGCACAATTTAAGCTATACTTGGTTATGACCTCTAACTTATGTCATTTTCTTCATTAGGAAAATACGAACGCGTGGATATAAAGATCACTCAAAACGGATAAATGAAGAAGAAGTTACGCCTAATCGAAGAAACGAAGACTCGAAAGGACCGAATACGGCTGTCCCAGACCGTATACGGCTGGACACAGACTGTATACGGCCTATGTAGACCGTATAAGGCCTGTGCCCAGCCGTATACGGCCCAGTCCAGCCGTATACGGTTGGTGCACACCCGTATTTGCTCTAGTCCACCCGTATACGGCCAAAACAAACCGTATTCCGTGTTCAGGCAATAAATATCATATTTTTATACGTTTGTGCGATACGGTTGTGCATTTGGGGGTTGTAATACGGTTGAAGAATACGGCTGCGCGTTTCCTATAAATACAAGGCTTCACCTCAACATTTGATACACACTACACACTCCACACCTCAAAACACACTCTCTCACCACTCTCTAGATTTAGGTTTTTATTTTAGTAGTTAGCGGCTAGTTAGTCACGGTATTAACCAGACGAATAGAGGTGTAATATTGTAATATCGCTTGGAGGATACTCGAAGTTCTGCTTGTATTCTTTCATGCTGTATTCAACTACACTCTTATTACGGTTATATCTATCCTTTATCTATTGTTATTATGATGATTGTTATTATGATGATTGTTATTACTATTATCATGCAAGATTTAGGATTGATTACCATGATTAGCGAGTAGTTATATTGCGTGTTTGCTATGACGTAGTTAGTCGTATTGATTGGGATAATGTCATTATGAGACAACGGATGTAACGTCATACGGCTTACATTTGTATAGCACCGGAAACATCACGAATGTGTGGAGTACGAAACGTGGAAGCTATGAAAGTCGTGGGCACAATTCATTGTTGATTAATGTTAAACTATAGTGCGTTGATCCAGTTTCTATATATGATTTTAAACCTCATTTAAACTAAACGTCTTTCAACCAGTAAACGTGATTATGGCCTTAATGATAGGACGTCACGAACCCTATCCAAAGGTACTTAGTTATCTGTGTCTAAATGAACATGGTCTGATTTATAAACAACGTAAGCATTGCTTTCTGAAAAGAACACAAAGTATATCGTCGCCTTGGAAGTAATATTTTCTAAATGAACTCAAATATTACTTTGTTAATAAATGACTTTAAAGTAATGGCTGGTTTATATCATAGATGGATCACTATTGTGCTTAAATACAAACTTAGTTAATAAGTCTAGGGTTCCTTTGCGAAGCAACGTAGGTCCGGCTAAGTACTTGAAAAAGCGGTGGAAACACTTCTAGTGGAGTACAATGTAATACCACGGAAATGTCATCGTTACTTCACGGTGTAGACCAACGGGTTACTGTATAAAGCAAAGTGAGTACCGTCAATCGGCTAAGTACTTGGTTAACCCACGGAAAGAGCCACAATTACTTGTTTTGTACATATTCAGTAATTACATTACTCCTAGACTTTACAAACCCATCGATAGAAAGTGATCAATGCATTCATCAAACATGGTTTTGAACTTAAATGTTTTGTTTAGACTATAGTATTTTAGTGGGGTTAAGAAAGGTCGGACATCGAGATGGTTTGTCGCCTTATTCATGCACCCAGGATTAAACTCCATATAAGGGTCACTATACCTTCACCGGTTAGTGTTGTGGGCTGGATAAACTACTTCGATCAGAATCACGATAGCCTAGTTACTCAGTGACATATGTTGGAATAGTGTCCAATATCATAACTAATTGGTAAGTACATCATTAAAAGTGGAGTCCTTTTTGGGTCGCCCTCAATGAACAGTAAGAGAAATAAACAGAGAGATAATATTAAATGGAATTAATATTATGATTAGTTTACTAATTGAATATTAATTAGAAACTAAAAGAAAAGAAGATTCTGGAAGTAAGGATCCAACCGGAGTCCAACCGCCGGTTGGAAGGTTCAATCGGCGGCTGGAGTCCAAAGGGTTTAAGTCGGTTGAACATGTGGGTCCAACCGCCGGTTGCGATTCTGTCCCACATCGGCCAGGGGATGAAACCCTGGGCCTCCTCCTCCCCTATAAATACGGACCTCCCCTATGCTTTTAGGTGCATCCCAGAATTGAATAGAGTTCAATTCTTTCTCTCTTTCTCATTCCTACTCCTTGTAAGAGTTTACACGACTTAGAGTCGGGACCCTAGGAGTTTGGGAATTTCTCTTAGTTCTTGGGTGTGAGCCATTAGAGGTGTTCTGGTTTGGGCACTCGCCTCCAAGTAAGGAAGCTCTAAGAGATCGTCTACGCGTGAGAAATTGGTTTTCTCGAAGGTTAGTATTTTCTTATTTATCTGGGTTATTTTATTTCTTTTATTTAATCAAGTTAAGATCCCTTAGGGTTTAGTTTCCTAATTGCCTTAGATTAATTTTTGTTATAATTCCGCTGTGCATATTAGTATTTAATTATCTACATTTAATTATCTAGCATTTAATTATCAGAGCCTTAGCTTGATAAATACTAGCATTTAATTATCTACAATAATATGTAGGTAAGGATAAATTGGAAATAGAATTGTCTAAATTGGTAAAATGAATTTACACTTTAGACCCTTTATTTTGAATTGTTTTAAAATATACCCTCAAATTTTAAAATGTTTTAAAATAGAACCGTAGAATTTAAGATTTTAAAGAGAGACATTACATATATTATGAGCTATAAATATATGTATCATTAAAGTTAAATACATCGTTAGTCAATTGATAAATCGGCTCACCCATAGTGAACAAACTATAAGAGAGGTATAAGACGGGTAGCTCAGCTTCCCTAAAGAAGTCAGGTTTTTAATAGGCTTCGCGCTGACCTGCTTCTCCCCTTCTTTGTGCGTTCAATGGAGTTACCGAGGACTTTTGATAGGATGATGTGAAGATCAAAAGTATGACCTAAAAGTACTAAAACAAAATCCCGTTCGAGATACTAAAATGTGAATAGTATGCTAACCCATGAAAACCGCACATCTTTCATATGGTCTGTTAATGGAGCGTGTGTGGTTTACCGGCACATTAATATGAGATCATATTGAGAGGTGATGTGGAACTCGTGATTCTCGAGCGTACTCAGGCCGGGGACCACACGGGTTTTGCATGGTTAAGTTCACCATCTTGTTCATGATCCTCGACATACCAGTCATGAATGGTAGATGAGCATATCCGAGATTAACATGTCATTGATAAGAATCAATGAATCTCAAAAGAACTAGGAGTTTCATAGAGAATGAAATTGACAAAGGCATTGTCTACCTAAAATAAATTCGCAATATGATTACGGCAAACCTTTTCATAAAACGAATCTAAAATATGAATCATATCCTTAATTTTGTAATTAGGTAATTAATTAAGGAATATTCAAACTAACTAAAACTGTTTATCTTATATATGTCTTCTACAAATGGTAATAATCATCCCGTCCCCAATTCCGCACACAACTTGAACTTCTCACTTCTCTCAGTTCTTGGAAGGGAAAGACTGACTGGTCCAAACTATATGGATTGGATGCGTAACTTAAGGTTTACCTTGAGGTACGAGAACAAGGAGTATGTTCTCGATGAGCAGATTCCTGTGATTGATGAAGATTCAACCCAAGAGGAGATTGAGGCACACAGAAAACATTATGATGATGCGAATAAAGTGTCTTGTATCATGGCATCCTCCATGAGCCCCGAGTTGCAAAAGACTTTTGAGAATACTTGGGCTTATGAAATGAACCAACAGCTTAAGGAAATGTTCCATGCAAAGGCAAGCAAAGAACGCCTTGATGTGGTTAAGTCACTCATGGCTTGCAAACCCAAACCTGGAGCATCTATCTGTGCTTTCGTCTTGGAGATGAAAAGGGTACTTTGATAGGTTGGAATCATTGAATATGATGTTTGACACAGAGTTTTCCATTGCCATAATTTTGTCTTGTCTGCCAGCTGTCTACAATCAGTTTGTAATATCATATCAGATGAATATGAATGAGAGAGAAGGCTCAATAATGGAACTCCATAATTTGCTGCAAACTGCTGAGCAAGGAATCAAAAAGGATGATGTGTCCTCTAACTCAGCAGCTCCTGTGTTGGCAATTGGTCAAACTGCAAAGAAAAGAAAGAGGTCAAATTGGAAAGCAAAGACTACGAATGGAAAGTCCAATCGTGGGTCCAAAAGAAAGACTGATTCTGATATTGCACCAGTGAATGATCCGAAGGAAGCAGTGTGCTTTTACTGCAACACTAAGGGGCACTGGAAACGTAGCTGCCCGAAATACCTGAAAGACCTTGAAGATGGCAAGGTTGAAAAGAGTGTTCACTCAGGTATGTTCATGATCGAACTCCATAATACTACAACTTCTAATTCGTGGGTTCTGGATACAGGGTGTGGTACTCACATTTGCACTGTATTGCAGGGTCTAAAGGAAAGTAGAAAGTTGAAGCATGGGGAGCTTAATCTAGTCATGGGAAACAGAGGAATCACGCCTGTTACCGAGATTGGAAAGTATGAGCTCGTGCTGAATTCTGGAGTTAGGATAGATTTGAATAATTGCTGTTATTCGTCAGAAATGACTAGAAATATTATTTCATTTTATGCTTTGTTTAAAGATGGTTATCGATTTTCATTTGATAATGAGAATAGTGATATTTTGGTTTATTTAAATGGTGGTTTTATTTTCAAAGCTTCTCCTTACAATGGCATATATGAAAATGTTGAATATGTTAGCAATTTGATTTTAAATGTTGATTCGTCTAATGAGCTTGATAAATCCAAATTGTGGCATTGTCGTCTTGGGCACGTAAACAAGAAACGCATCGGCCAACTCCAAAAGGATGGAGTGTTGGAATCATTCAACCTCAAATCGGATGATGTATGTGAATCTTGTTTATTGGGCAAGATGACTAAATCACCATTCACCGGGTCGTGTGAAAGAGGTGAAGGACTGTTGGACTTGGTACACACAGATGTTTGTGGACCATTCCGATGCGCCACAAAAGATGGAAATTGATATTATGTTACATTTACTGATGACTACAGTAGATTTGGACATGTTTATCTGATTAAGCATAACTCAGATACTTTTGAGATATTCAAAAGATATCAAAGCGAAGTAGAGAATCAATTGGGCAGAAAGATAAAGGTACTTCGATCCGATAGGGGAGGAGAATACCTTAGTATCGAGTTTCTCGATCATCTTAAAGATTGTGGAATAGTTTCACAATTAACTCCTCCTAGAACACCACAACTTAATGGAGTTGCTGAGAGGAGAAATAGAACCTTGTTGGACATGGTTCGGTCTATGATGAGTCAGGCTACACTTCCGATAAAGTTTTGGGGTTATGCATTAGAAACAGCCGCTCGCATCTTAAATCTTTTACCCACCAAGAAGGTTTCAAAGACACCTTATGAGATGTGGAAGAGAAGACGTCCTTCTCTTGGTCACATCAAAATCTAGGGTTGTGAAGTTTTCGTTAGACGAGAAACTCAGGACAAACTAGACTCCAGATCTGAAAAGTGTCTTTTCGTCGGTTATCCACAAGAGTCATTTGAATATCTGTTCTACAGACCTCCGGATAATGTGGTCTTTGTAGCTCGAAGAGGAGTGTTCCTTGAGAGAGAAATGATATCTAAAGAGGACAGTGGGAGTAAGATAGATCTTGAAGAAATTCAAGAGTCGACTGATGAAGAACCTACAGTAAACACTGACGTTCAACAAGAGGTGGAAACACTTGTTGAACCTGAAGACATATCCTTACCCGTTCGCAGATCTTGTAGAGTTAGCAAGCCTCCTCAGTTCTATTATGGTTACCATGTAGAAGAAGAGGATAAAATTAGTGATGGTACACTAAATGACTTAGATGAACCTGCTAACTACAAGGAAGCGATGGCACGCCCTGAGGCTGCCAAGTGGAAGGAAGCTATGAAAAGTGAAATTCAGTCCATGTATGACAACCAAGTTTGGAATTTGGTTGACACTACACCCGGTCTTAAGACGGTGGATTGTAAGTGGATCTTCAAGAAGAAGACCGACGTGGATGGGAAAGTACACACTTATAAAGCTAGGTTGGTAGCGAAGGGCTATACTCAAACTCACGGAATTGATTATGAGGAAACCTTCTCTCTAGTAGCTAAGATAAAGTCAATTAGGATTATGCTAGCCATAGCTGCATTTCATAATTATGAAATTTGGCAGATGGATGTCAAAACCGCCTTCCTTAACGGGAAACTGACAGAGGATGTGTTCATGGCACAACCGGAGGGTTTTGAAAATGCAAAGTATCCTAATAGAGTGTGCAAGCTTCAAAAGGCTATTTATGGACTTAAACAAGCCTCTCGTAGCTGGAATCTCTGCTTCCATGAAAAAGTCACAGAGTTTGGATTTTCTAGAAGCGAAGATGAGTCCTGTATATATGTCAAGTTCAGTGGGAGTGTCGTAGTCTTCCTAGTATTATATGTGGATTATATACTACTCATAGGAAACGATGGCCCAACATTACAAAGTGTAAAGGATTGGTTGGGAAAATGTTTCGCTATGAAAGACTTGGGAGATGCAGCATATATTCTTGGTATAAAAATTTATAGAGATAGGTCGAGACGTCTCATAGGACTTAGCCAGGACAGATACTTAGATAAAATTTGGAAAAGATTCAAAATGGAGAACTCTAAGAAAGGGAATCTACCCTTACATCATGGCATAAAGATTAGTAAGGATCTTTGTCCGAAATCTAAGGAAGAATCGGATAGAATGAGTCGAGTCCCATATGCTTCGGCTATAGGATCGATCATGTATGCCATGACGTGTACAAGGCTTGATGTCTCATTTGCTTTGAGCTTAGTGAGTCGACATCAGCAGAATCCTGGTGAAGGTCATTAGACAGCTGTAAAGAATATTCTTAAGTATTTGAGAAATACTAAAGACAGGTTCTTAGTTTATGGTGGAGAAGAGGAACTTAGAGTAACGGGTTATAGTGATGCAAGTTTCCAAACAAATAGAGATGATAGCCATTCACAGTCTGGTTGGGTATACTTACTGAATGGGGGAGCGGTGACATGGAAAAGTTCCAAGCAAGATATGGTGGCAGACTCAACATGCGAGTTTGAGTACATAGCGGCTTGCGAGGCTTCAAAGGAAGCCATCTGGATTAAGAATTTTATTGGAGATCTTGGAGTTGTTCCAACTGTTCAAGACCCCATTGAAATATTCTGTGATAACGAAAGTGTGGTCGCGTTGAGTAGAGAACCCAAGGATCACAGAAAGTCAAAGCACATTGAGAGAAAATATCATTTTGTTTGATGGAAATTAGAAGAAGGACACGTGATTGTGAAGAGTATAAGATCAGAAGATAATCCGGCTGATCCGTTCACAAAGCCACTTGGAAAGTCCAAACATGATGAGCATGCTAGGAGCATAGGCTTAAGAGATAATGTAAAGTTTTAGTTGTTAGTTTGATTTTGAAACATTGTAAACACTGATGGAAATTGTAATAGACTTGGTGATTAAATAATGGAGATTTATTTATTGGAAGGAGTTCTGCCATTTACTATTGTTTGTCATTGTGTTTCAGTTTTGCATGTTTAGACACCACTTCCCGAATAAACAGTTTTTTTATTCAAACCTCCTCAGTCGTTCACACTCCTGGAAGTAAGTAGTGAATCAAGACTGTCATGGAGTGTTAGTAGATTGTCTATGGAGATTAGACATGGCATAGAGAATGCTGCAACACTCATGGGTACTTGATGGGGATTTAAGTATAGGAGAGACCCGCACTCATGGAAGTTACTTCATGGATTGAAATCACGAGTAACTCTGAGAAGATAATATCCTCTATTCTTAAAATGGAGATACATTGAGTTTCTAGTTTTTCAAGTCTGTTATACTTTAGTCTATTCAAACGTTATGCATAACTGCCAGTCATAAAGGGTATGCTAGGTATGACATGATGAGTTGACTAGTACTATGTAGTCAAAATTTATTTGTTCCTTTTTGCCTAAATGGGAAAAGCGATATCTTGGGCCCTCTGATGATTAAAGATTGACTCCAAAGTGCTAGGCCTGGCCGAGACTAAGTTGATGGTTCAATAGTCTCATAAAGTCAATGTAATCGGAAATCAGAAAAACTAATCATGAATCTTGAGATTGATTAAAATCCATGTCTCGATTCATATGATATCAGTAGAACAAAGGAATAGTTGATCACTTATCTAAAGGGCTAACTCTAAAATAAGAATCAGATTTCGGCAGTTGCATTGGATGGCACTCTCTGCTTAGTTAATGGATAAGCTTAGACCAATAATAGTTGATGAATTGTTCAAGTGGGAGACTGTTGGAATAGTATCCAATATCATAACTAATTGGTAAGTACATCATTAAAAGTGGAGTCCTTTTTGGATCGCCCTCAATGAACAGTAAGAGAAATAAACAGAGAGATAATATTAATTGGAATTAATATTATGATTAGTTTACTAATTGAATATTAATTAGAAACTAAAAGAAAAGAAGATTCTGGAAGCAAGGATCCAACCGCCGGTTGGACGGTTCAACCGGCGACTGGAATCCAAAGGGTTTAAGTCGGTTGAACATGTGGGTCCAACCGCCGGTTGGAAGGTCCAACCGCCGGTTGGGATTTTGTCCCACATCGGCCAGGGGATGAAACCCTGGGCCTCCTCCTCCCCTATAAATACGGACCTCCCCTATGCTTTTAGGTGCATCCCAGAATTGAATAGAGTTCAATTCTTTCTCTCTTTCTCATTCCTACTCCTTGTAAGAGTTTACACGACTTAGAGTCGGGACCCTAGGAGTTTGGGAATTTCTCTTAGTTCTTGGGTGTGAGCCATTAGAGGTGTTCTGGTTTGGGCACTCGCCTCCAAGTAAGGAAGCTCTAAGAGATCGTCTACGCGTGAGAAATTGGTTTTCTCGAAGGTTAGTATTTTCTTATTTATCTTGGTTATTTTATTGCTTTTATTTATTCAAGTTAAGATCCCTTAGGGTTTAGTTTCCTAATTGCCTTAGATTAATTTTTGTTATAATTCCGCTGTGCATATTAATCTAGTTAGGGAATAGAAAACCCAACAACATACTGATCGAGAAATCAATCAGTAGGGAACTAGTGCTTACTCCACTAATACTTGAAATGAACGAAATACAAATCCTTTAAGACCAGTTTATAACTCACACATCATCCCAGTTAAGAAGGCTACCGAAGTCATAGCAAACACCTCCTCTAGATTATCTGCTAACTACCTATATTTTATTTTTGCTTTATTTAAATTTTTTGCCTAAGTATAACAAAAACCAAACAAAACCTCCAACTATCTTTTAAAACCATTACTAGTTTGATAGATTGTCTCCTATGTCCAAGATCCATAATACACTAATTCAGAGAACGACCCTAGGTCATACTTATCACTGTACACCCATAGTGATTGAGTATACTTAGGCCCCGCAAATACAAATTTTAAAACCCTCTGGTGGTCGCGCCCGGAGGAAGGCCAGCAATGACGCGAGTCACATCGCAACCGACCTCTCGGCGCCCATCAAATACCTTCAACATCCCTAGTGATTCTGTCAACAACAGGCCTTGTATTACTAGAAAACTCATTCAAATTCTTTGCAAGTTGCTGTTCTGAGCTTAAATCACTCTCATCCTCACTTTCCTCCAACTCTGGCATATCTGGATCTGTCTCATAATTCACTGGAGTTTTATCACCATCTCTTTTATCCTTACTTAAGTCTGAGTCTTTTGGAGACTTTTGTAAATCTGAGCCAGAATCAAAAACTTCTGGGGGATTAGGAGACCAAATTGGAAAAAAAATGTATTCCAATGAATCATTCTTCTTTTCAGAAGACATTCATGATTCTGCTACACCTTCTCCATCTCCTGTTCATGCATTTGTGACTGCACTTGTAACTGCACTAGAATCTACAGTTGTATATCTAAAAGCAGAGTTAAGTGCATCGATATCAAACAATGACTTTGGACCTTTTCCATCAGGATTAGTGTTATTTTCATTAAAAGTGATGTTCATTGATTCTTCTATCACCCTGGTCCTTTGATTAAATACCCTATAAGCCTTACTTTGAATAGAGTAACCCACAAATGTACCCTCATCTACCTTGCTCTCAAACTTTCCTAAGTGATCATTGGTATTTAAGATGGTACAAGGACACCCAAAAGATTTTAAGAAACCAACCAATGGTTTGTTCTTAAACAGCAGTTCATATGGTGTTTTGTTATGAGGCTTAACAACTAATACCCTATTCTGAACATAGCAAGCTGTGCTAACTGCCTCTGCCCAGAAAGACATAGGCAATTTTGCATCAGTTAACATAGTTCTGGCAACTTCAATTAGTGTCATATTTCTCCTTTCTGCCACTTCATATTGTTGGGGAGTTCTAGGTGCACTAAACTCTCTCTTAATACCTTTATCTTCACATAATTTATCCATCTCATGATTTTTAAACTCCGTTCCATTATCACTCCTGATGATTTTAACCTTTTTATCCAACTGATTTTCCATCTTAGTTATACAGAATCTAAGTATTTCACCTGTTTCATCTTTTGTTCTAAGAAAGAAAACCTATGTAAATCTAGTGTAATCATCAATAATTACAAGGCAGTAATACCTCTTCCCCATACTACTTATATTGGTTGGCCCAAATAAGTCCATATGCAATAAGTGTAAGGGTGTGCAGTTGGTATTCACAGTTTTGGACTTAAAAGAAAATTTGTGTTGCTTTCCTTTTAGGCAAGAAACACAATGATCATCACATGAATATATCTTTTCAGGCAAACCTCTAACAAGCTTGTTTTTGACAAGTTTATTAATGGTTTTGTAATTCATATGACACATCCTTCTATGCCACAATTCAGATTCTTTCAGACTTGCTTTGGAAATAAGACAGTTTAAAACAGGTTGAGGTGTCATGTTTGCTAAGTCACACTTATATACATTATCTTGCCTTGGAATTCTCATTAAAATCATGTTTTCTGGTATTTTGAATTCCTTGGACAAGATAAGGCATTCAGTGTCACTAACATGTACTAGGTACTTCTTATATGTGATTTGACTCACACTTAGCAAATTATACCTCAGTTGTTCCACAAAGTAAACATTTTCAAAACTTAGCTTTGCACTCTGAACTATTCATTTTCCTGTAATTTTCCCACCTTTAGGATTGCTTCCAAATGCTACATATCCACCATCAAAAGATTTGAAGTCTTGTAACTTTTCGTTGTCTCCAGTCATGTGCCTTGAGCAGCCACTATCAACATGCCATAAGCTCTTTGGCTTGCCCTGCACAAACAATCAAAAAGAGAATTAATTTCTCTTGGGAACCCAAACCAATTTGGTTTTGGGTTTCCCATGTGCATTTTTAAAATCAATTCTCTAAAAGACAATTGATTCTGATGCACTGTTGGATCTGGAACCTTTAGATGTAACAGTGTTCTTTGGTTTCCAAATCCAACTTATATCAGACTTAACAGTGGGAATTGGCCTAACAGAGGTAACTCTCAAGCCTGTGTTAATCACTCTGGCAGTGGTAGCCTTGCTTGGTGTAAACATTCTTTTAGAACGTTTAACACTAGTAGTGGCTCCATGCTTGATAGTGACAACACTATCCACTATCTTAGTCTTCATGCCTCTGTTGGCTTTGTTTGGTGGTACCACTGCAGCATAAGTAGCAGTGGCTGTAGTTGCACCACTGTTAGCCTTATACTTCATCCTCTTGATAGTGGCAACATGATTAACTTTTGATTTAAAATTTTATTTGTTAACCATGTTAGCAGCTGTCCACAATGGTTTCACAACCCTATTGAAATTTTAAGGATTGTGATAACAATCATGTTGAAGATGATTGGTTTTTTCACAGATATAACAGGATTTTTATTTCACCAATTTAAAATTTTGCCCCAATTTTTGTGAAACCATTTGGTTCGAATTTCTTTGATTGCCTCTGGGTGCAGTTTTATTAAATGGTTTTGTTGCAGAAAATCCTGTTTTGCACGCACAGTTAACGCATTTATCATTCACATTATTCAAAAATTAGACTCTTGTCTAACTGTTTTGCTAATATAACCTAAACCATTCCTAGATTTATTAGATTTGCTCACATGTTCTATCTGTTGCTTAGCCTTTTCTTAAAACATCTTTTTACCCTCTTCTAGTTTATCAACATTAAATTCTAAAACTAGACCAGTTACTCTTTTGCTACTCTCAGGTGATGAATTAGATGATTTGTTTGTTACACTATTCTCACTTTCAGATGTATTATCACTCTCATCATCTTCTTCACTCTAATCACTAACCACTACTCTATCAAAGTTCACATCTTCTTCTAAACTCTTAACTGGATCAGCCTTTTTAACCTCATCATTCATTCTTTCTTTAAGAGAATTGATATCAATTTCAGTTTTGGAAGGAAAGTAGTTGTGGTTATAAGGAGGAGGTAGATTACTGTATCCTAACCCAGTTTTAAGCTTATCATGAATCTGTGAATTGATAAGTTTATTTACACTCTTAGATGCATGTTCTAAGTTACTTACATTAAGTCTTATGCTATCTCTCTCACATGTGACCTCAGCAAGTTTCTTAGTTAACAATTCTACCTTATCTTTAAAAGTGTCTCTTTCCCACCTAGCATATTCAATGTCATATTTAAATTGTGTTGCATTGACTTCATATGCTTTTATCTGTTTTTCAAGATTTTCAATTGCTGCTATGGTGTGTTTACTTTTGATTTCCCATTGTTTTAGTTCATCACACACTTTCAGATTATGATCCCTGTAATGTTTAACAGTTTGTTTACAAATAGCAGAACATAGTTTGTTTTGTACCTCATGTGGAACCTCTGACTTCTTGTCAGATTCAACAATGGCCATGAGACATTGATTCTTCACTTCATGTTCTTCTTGATCACTTCAGTCCCATCCACAGCCATCCATAGACACAAGAGCATTTGATGAAACACCCTGGATTGGTATACTCCTTGATTGAGTTCCATTGCTTCCAGCTCTTTGACCATTCTCACTACTATTCTGTTCCTTCTTTGGACTTCTACATTCTCTTGCAAAGTGCCCCATCTTATGACAGTTGAAGCACTCTATCTTACTCTTATCAAACCAACTTGCATCATTCCTTTTATATGCAAAGTTGTTCCTCCCAGTTCTCTGCATAAGTCTTTTTGCCCTCTGAGTGATTAAAGCAATTTGCCATTTAATGTCCATCTCTTCTAGATCATCTCCATCAAACTGTTCTAAATCTTCATTAGTAAGTGAAGAGTTCACATTACTAGAAAAGAAAGATTCCAAAATCTGATCATTCGAGCAGTTTGATGATGATCCACATCCTCCTAAAACATAAGTAGAGCCTTTTTGACTTGACTCTGCTTTAGTTCCAATCGTAGACATAAAGGCTGCATTGTTGTTGTTGATTCCTGAACCCTACTTCTTGCTTTCCACTTCAGGTTCAAAGTTTCTTAGATCATTGTAAATATCTTCAAGCTCTTTTGACTCCAAATCTGCACTCTGTCTCAACCCAACAGTATAGATTGTCCACTCCTCACTTAATGATCTCAAAAACTTCATGTTTAGATCATCCTTATCAATTTTCACTTGATGATTCTCCAGATCTCCTACTAACTTCGAAAACCTGTCAAAGGTTTGAGTCAAAGTTTCTGACTTTGCAGAATTAAAGTTCTCATATTGCTGCTTTAAAAGAGATCTTCTGTTCTTTTTGGTGCTGGAATTGCCACCAAATCTCTTTCCAATAGTTTCCATAAGAACTTTAGCATCCTGACATGCTTCAAACCTTCTCTGATATTCATTAGGAATAGACAATAACAGAGTACTAAGTGCTTTATACTCTATTGATCTAACCTTTCTTTCTGCTTCTTAAGTTGGTGGTGGTCTTGTTTGTGCAACACCATCACCATCAAGTGTTACTGGAGGACCATTAACCACAACTTCCCACATCTGATAATCTGTGAAAAGCATGTATTATTTGATCCTATTCTTCCATAGATCAAACTCATCAGGCCTAAGCATGGGGATCTTAGTAACCTAGATTCCGTCATTACCTTCTGATGCCATTGATTCAATACGTAAATCTTGAACTAAAAACCCTCAAAAATCGATCAAACAGTAATCCCAGATCTTCCTGTATTCAAAGCTTAACCTACTCTGATACCACTTGTTAAACCCAGAATAATCTAATAAACAATAGATAATAATAAGCTTTGAATTATTATTGAGAAGTTGTGGAATCACATTCAATAATATTAAGAAGATCAAGAATATTATGAATAACTTGTAGAACATGATTAATACCAAAAGCTTCTATCTTATTAATAATATAAGACGAATACACTTAATGTATTAGGGTTACAGAAAACCTTGAAGCTGCGCAAAATCGTTAACCTATTCTAGGTCTAAGGATCTCTATTTATAATACATAGAGTCCTATACAATCTCCAGTTATTATGGAAACAGTTTGATTCCATACAAAACTCTAACTACCTAACCAACTTACTAATAAATATATCAACACTGGTAGTAAATGTATTATACTAACAGAGGCTACAATATACTTATTACACAATTCCTAAGTATATGTCTAACAGTGGCGGTTATTACATTTGTACTAGCAGTGGCTAGTCTTCAACTCTTCTAGCAGCGGTAGTCTTTAACTCTAACAGTGGTTAAGACTTGATCTTTAGTCTTCAACACTTAGTCAATTTAGCTCTGATCCCAACACGATCTACATTCCTACCTTTTCGGAATTCTCCTGCGTCAACTTGTAAGATTCCCGACAATACTCGAAAACTCTTAGATTTCATTTATTTTTCACAAAAATTGTTTATTTAAGCTTGAAATGTCCAAACATGGGTTGGGTAAAAGTTTCAAATCAAACGGAAACCGGAAAACACATTTTCGGCTCAAAATCCGGCCAACAGACCTAAGTGTCGCATAGACCAGTGCAGCGTAGCGTCACTTAATGCTTCACTTAAGTGACGCACTGAGTGTCACTAAAAACCCTAATTTTGCATCACTTGCCTAAGTGCCGCATAAAACCCCTTTTTCTGGATACTTGCCTAAGTGTCGCAAATTCAATACCCGACACTCCTAACCGACACTTCTAGCGACACTTGTCTAAGTATCGCCTATAATTGAATTATGATTTCATCCGACACTAACCCTAGTGACGCATGACCCTGATACCGACACTTGTACCAGACACATCCTTAAGTGTCGTCGCTTATGCGTCACTTCCTCAAGTGACGCTATAAGTGTCACATGAAACGGAACCTAGAAAATACAGATTTTACTAAGTGTCGAGACCTAAAATTTTATCACTTGATTTCACCCAAATTCAATGTTTAGATACGTTTTTCACTAAAGCAATATAGTAGAATTAGAAATTTTCTACTATATTAATATGTATATAAAAATTTTATCAGCTCGACCCCATCCAGGGGCTCTGCCCCTTGGACCCCACCAGGGGTTGCCACCCCTTGGACCCTGCTACCAAGGGCGCTGCCCCCGGACCCCCGTACCAGATTCCTACCTTATTAAGTATAATGAAATGAATTCAGAGATTATTATTATCATCACAAACCATCATCAACGGGTCGTACACGTATTTAAAACATAATCAAATCAACCAAATCGTAGTAATTTGGACATTCTAGTTGGACGAACAACTATAAAGGTAGTCTTTATAGATACCTACTCACGTTTATAACCATCGCGTGTCGTGGACACCCTCAGGTTACAAGTCTTCGGACATCGATTCTCGGCTAATCAACTCAAGTTTAATTAGTTAAACTCTCCAGACTCAGGTGGGTCTCATAGCCCCTACTTTACTGTTTTACTCAGGGGTGTGATATCATTGCTCGATTTATTTTAACTATATGAACGCAAGTACAAAAACAAACAATTACTACATGAGTTATCTCACTAATCTTTCAAATCCCTCCTCAGCATAGTTTGGTAATACGTTGTAGCGTGAATATTAGTATATGGTACCATATAGGATTGACCCTCCTCGTCCAAGTTAGCATGCACTAACTGGGAAAACGGATGTACTAATATATGTTCAGACGAGTGTAGATTAAGCATTCGTGGGAGGCACCTCGATCAGGATACCTTAAATGTGGACCTGACATCTCGAGTTAAGCTCAGACTATGTGCTCATGGTTGTAAAACTTTTATTTTGCTTAATTGCAATTTAAATTCAAATAAAATCTTGCGGTTCATACAATATGTGTTGACATACAAACATGTGAGCTCACCAGCGTTTCGCTGACCCGTTTTAGCATGTATCACAGGTATCCAACAGTAGATTAGACTGCCCAATTCAGGAATCATTAGCTCGTGTCAGCATGCAAACATTCAGAGATTTAGCTGCATTATTATATTTTGTATAAATTAATTATGTATGTAAATCTCTCAATTTCAAACTGAGCTAATGTAAACTATATTTTGATGTAAACTTTGATTTTATCAATACAAGTTGTAAAACGACGCATATAGAGTCGTTCATTATATCTTTGTGCTGTGATTATTGATTAGTCGCGCTCCGACCCGATTCGCTTCCGCAACCCGAATTTGAGGGTGCGACATGCTAGGCATAAGTCAGGTGATAACACTGTCAATGATTAATCAAGGGAGTCACATCCTGAAGATGTTGAGGCCATATCTAACTTGGATTTGATGAAAATGATTGATTATGTTTGGGATAAGTTTGTGAAGGAGAGGAGAAGTAATAGGGAAAAGGATGTTGTTATTGACAAATTGCAGAAGCAGGTGGATGCTTTGCAACAGCTTGTTATTAAGTGTCTGAAAGAGGGCAAGAAGTATATTATAAGGGAGGTATATGACAATGAAAATGCTTTCAAAAAGAGGGATAATATTTGGATGAATGCTGGTAATGCAAATAATAATGATAAGGCAAAGTCTGTGAATAAAGATTGTGATGATGAGGTGGATGAGGAGATTTAGATGGAAAGGAATGATAATGGTGATGACGAGTTTGTACATTCTCCACCTACACCTGAAGTTAATGTTGATGATGATGAAGAGTCTGTGCATACACAGGTATTTGAACATTGTGAAAAGAATGTTGAGGTTGATTTGAATGAGAAAACGGAGGAATTAAAATTGGATGATGATGCTGAAGAAGTGAATAGGCATGAGGTCAAAATTGATTCAGAAAAAGTGGAAAAGGATGTTGCTCAGAAAATTACAGGAAGAAAAAAGAGCATTCCAATAAAGACTATAAAATGCAAGAAAGTAGAAATACCAAAGAAACCTTCATTGCAGCCATCCTTACCGGGTTTTAAGATCAAAGAGCTAACTAAAACTATTCCAAAGATTGATCCAAAAGAGTAGGGTAAAAGCAAGCTAGAAGAGGAACCAAAGAAGAAGAAATCAAAGGCACTACCAACTGCAGCTACTGCACATGATGAAGAATATGCTCAGAGATTACAAGCTGAGTTTGATGTTGCTGCAAAGGCTGGGTTGATCAAAGTTGAAATTAAAGCTGGAAGATTTGTGATGATGACAAAGGAGGAAGTTGATATATATGATGAATGGTTGTAAAAGAAAGAAAAAGAGGAGTCAGTTGAGTATTTGGTGAATGAGTTGAAAAAGAAAAGGGCAGAAGAAGCAAGGTTGAAAAGGCAATCA
Organism: Pseudognaphalium luteoalbum; assembly: GCA_963422505.1. NCBI lineage: Eukaryota > Viridiplantae > Streptophyta > Magnoliopsida > Asterales > Asteraceae > Pseudognaphalium > Pseudognaphalium luteoalbum. Next base: position 21,869,901 of record OY730196.1, on the reverse strand, counting down.
AGACCTAAGACAAAGGTTCAGATTAAGAAAGAGTTAGTTCTTAGATTGAGAGTGTATAGATTGAAAAGAATAAGTATCGAAGATCTACGAAGAAGGTGGGATGCTGATGAGTTTTTGAATCCTGATGCAAGAGCTAAAAAGGAAAAGGAAAGGAAAATGACAGAAGAGAAAGAAGAAGAAAAGAAAACGAAAAGAAAGGAAGAATAAGAAAGGAGAAAGAAAGATGTTGAAGAGGTTGATGATTTGGAAAGAAATAATGAGAAATTGAATGAATTGATTGTATTACTAGCTGTTGGTATGGAAAAGGAATTAAATGTTGATTTGCCTGAAATTGTTGATTAGAGAGTTGAGTTGAGAACAGATCCTATTAACATGGAAAAATTAAGATTGAGAGGACAGATGGAAGTGTTACATGGTGGAGATCATTCGGAGATTTTGTAAAGAGAGTAAGCAGGGATGATGTGGTAAAGATCTATGATATTATGGTGGCAAAGAATTTAGATTTTAAGCTTGTTGAGATTATCATTGAGAAGATTATCTGGGATTATATCAAGATGATGTTTGAGCCAGATGAATTTCCATTTCATTTTCAGAAATTTCAGATATGTTACTCAGTGGATATATTATGTAGTGCCAGGAGTACATTAGGTAACTTTTGATGATGCTACTTTTCTGTGGATGCCAACTGATATTGAATATGATATGAATATTGGCTTGCTGAGAAGTTTAAGGAATGCAAGGTTACATGCATCTGTAAATAATGAAGTTGCTCAGAATCTACTTAATAGGATTTTGAATCAGTTGCATAAAAGGAAGAATTGGAAAGAAGGAAAAAGAAAAAGTAAGTTTTGAAAGCATATCCTAAAGCTCATAATGGAGAATCAAAAGACACTTAATGTTGTGAAGGACAGATTAAGTTTAGGGGGAGATTGTTGAGTTAAAACTGAATTGGGTTGAAATTACCACTAATGAGAAAGATGACAAGTGCAAGTATTTAAGACTGTTAGTGTTAAAGGTTACAACTGTCTTCAAAAGGTTACAACTGCTAGAAGAAACTGAAGAGAAGACAAAGAGTTACAATTGCTTGAAGAAAGTTAATACTGATAGTTATGTTTTGCAAGTGGTTAATACTATATATGTAATAGTTAGAAATGCTTATGTAATTATAACTGTTTGCTATATTCGAAGCAGCTGATAATGTATTTGTTCTCGGTCTTATATCACTATGGAAGCAGTTACCACTGATAATTGTACAGTTAATACTTTAGCTTTAGTTTGGTAGTTAAAACTGATTATGATATTGTGATAAGTATGAGTCAGTTTTAGATGTTATCTTATTCCATAATAATAGTTGATTATACAGGACTCTATACTCTATAAATAGAGATCCATAGAACCTAGATTAGGTTAACGAAATAGTGCAGCTTCATGGTGTAAACCCTAATAAGATTGAAGCTTTGGTTTTAATAAGTGTTCGACAAGTTTAGATTAATGATCATATAATTCTTGATCTTCTTAATATTATTGAGTGTGATTCTGCAAGTTCTCAATAATAATTCAAAGCTTATTATTGTTAAGAGATTATTCTGTTAAATCGGGACTAATCAAACACCCTTACGACCAAAAATTGTTTTATCCATACCCCTTTAACCCTCACAAACATTACAACCCTCTGAATGTCTTGGGATAATTAGCACCGTTCTCACCTAAGTGGTGGAGATCCGATTCTCGATCAAGCTTATGACGATAAGTACTGCATAACTGGCTTATTTGAGCGATTTCTTTTGATTAGAATGATTGTAAACCCGATACACTTTAAATGAATTGAGCGACCACCTTTGCGAGACTGCCTGGTCATGTATACTTGATAAGCATCAAATAAATACTATATTTTATACTATTTATCCCTATATTTGTATACATTTTTATGCATTTATATGATTTTTAGATACTTATTTTGTTAATATTTGCAGAAATGTATTTTAATTGAAGATTGGAGAAAAGGAACGAAAATAAGACCAAATCTGAAGAAATTAAAGCGATTGGAGAAAAGAAGATTTAAACCTTAAAGAAATGAAGACTAAGATGATAATATTAAAGAAATGGGCCAAGAAAACAAGTTGAATCCGTTTAAGAAGAAAGAAAGTCCATATTGAAGCCCAAAACCCTTTGTGGAATATTCTGGAAAAACAATCCAACCGGCGGTTGGGGTTAAGGTATCAAATCGGTGGAAAAGCGCAGAGTTGGAGAAGGATTTAATTAACTCCAACCGGCGGTTGGGAGTTCCAACCGGCAGTTGGAGGGTCGGCCAGAAAGATTATAAATAGAGGCTTAGTTTTAGCTAAACCATATACGATTCTTAGAATACAAAGTCGATTATTAGGGTTTTAGGTCGACTAGAGGTGCGAATTTGGAGGCTAAGGAGCTAGGGTTTGAAGGTTTTCAACCCTAGGAAAAGCTAGTTCGTCAATTGGTTCGGTTTCTTTATCCTTGTAACTTTATTAACCTTTTGGGTTACTATGGATATTGTTTATTTGAATTAAGTGCTTGTTAGATTTTCGTTATGAATGTTTAAATGTATGTTTATTAGATTTATTATATGAATTATATGTTTATGTTGGAACTATATTATTGAATATTATTATGCAAGAATTATGTGTTATATTATGTTAATGATCATAATTAACTGATTTATAGATAAACTTCATTAATCTTTTGGGTTTTTAAATTAAGTGATTATGTTTCATTAGATGTTAAGTAGCATTATAATTCAACCGACCCTGGAATTGCATCAATAATATGTTGATAGATCTTAATAAATAGTGATACTTTACATAACCTTTGACTGTATTGCTATATGAAAATTATCTTAACCTTTGTGGTTTTCTACATTAGTAAATCACAATAATAATAGCCAACACGCAAATAGACATAAGTTGATATAATAAGTTTAATAAATAATAGTTTAAATAGTCATAATCTTCTATCCAATTGAGTATTCTTAAGTTGTTCCTTAAAACTTATCTATTAAGAATCGGTATCAATTATAAATATGTTCGATCGGAACTAAAACGTCCCCCTATCTTGTATATTATTGTGTATTATTGTAAAGTTGTATATTAATTGTAATAATTGTAATTAGGATAAATAAATAGTTAGTTATAGATTAAATCACGTTCCCTGTGTTCGAATCTGGACTTACTTATAAAACTATATTCTATGATCAGGATAACACTTGCCTGAATTGTGTGATAGTATTATTTAGTATTTCTTTAATTAAAACTTGTGATTATAATTGCTTATACTTAGCACACATCAAGTTTTTGGTGCCACTGCCGGGGAAGCGGTGTATTTTAATTAAAACTAACTATTTTCCCTGTAAAACAATTATATTTTTTTTTCTAATGCGTTACAAAATCAATACGAAATATCGGCTCACCCATTGAGAATACTCACAAAAACAAAGGTATAAGGAGAGTTCAGCCCTACCTCATTGATTTATCAAATAAGAGGTAAGGTGCTTCTCGAAGGAAATTGGTTTTTAATAAGCTTCGCGCTGACCTGTTTCTCCGCTTTTGTGTACTATCAATGGAGCTATCGAGATCTTTTGATTAGCAATGTATAAGAGATTAATATAAATATTCAATATGCATAATAAATCACTTTAGGTAGAATAGGATTAGATAAGTAATCTAAACTATGTGCTATTTTATGTGCATAGAGAAATTTAACTGTTATTAAGAAATGGAGTCGATGTAAGTGGACTTTGGAAGTGATAATGAGAATTTTAAAGATATAGAGATAGACGACCATTCTTTTGAACCAAACAAGTAAATCAGGCTAACAACTGAAGATGAGTGTTTTGAACATCCTCCTGTGATTTCAACCAAGGAAGACATGTATGACTACTTAGATGACCATGAGGATGAGATTAGATTTGTTATGAAACTCGTACGTAGGTCTACTTTAGAATATACTGATTATCAAAAAGAGTTGATTAAGAAGATGGAAGAACAATTCACTGCTTGGGTTATATCTAATGAAACCGGAGACACGGATGATTTCATCAACTATGTGAATGAGCTGAAGCATGATATTGTGAGTGAAAATGAAATGGTAGATCCATCTTTCTGTGAGGAGCAGCTATTGAAGTATACTTATGTGCATCAGACATTTGAGAAATCTTTGTTTCCTTATTCTGAGAAGCAAAGAGAAATGTTAGGAGAGCTGAAGGAAATAATAGAGTATGCCACTGGAAACTTGAGCAATATGGCTGACATCTGCTTGCTAAGGAACTTTCAAGACTTCTTCAATTCGATAAAGGCTAGAGAACACATTGATTCTGGAAGATTCTTCATAGATTGTACGGTTGATTTCTACATTCAAGACATTATTGATGAATTTTACTATGGAGAATGTGATGAAGTAACACGTACAATTCCTGAGTATTTTTCTGATGAACCAATGGCGAACTTGGTCACTTATGCTAAGAACGAGTTGCAACTAGCTTACCCTGGAGTTCACTACAATCAAAGAAATAACCTTTTTCACCTAGGTCTATCAGAGGTTTATTATCATTTAGTAGATACTTTTAGGTATTCTGGGTTAACAACAGATCATCAAGAAGGATACTATAATAGGATCTTAAAAGACATAGGAACAGCAGTGAGAACCCACATCACATATGATTATCATGATATACATTTAGGTTTCTATGGGTTATTAGATTCGTTAAGGAACAATCATGTAGAGCGTGAAACGAAAATTGAAGACAACTACTTGAGCACAGACGAAGATCGTAGAATAGCTAAAAAGGTAAGAAGAATAGCTGCCATGCTCATAGAAACTGAGAACGCTGAGAGAATTCATCATGAGAGTTTCTCTGAATTTGCTTCACCAATACCCGAGTTAGCTAATAAATCTATATGCATTTTCGAAGGATTTATCCTGAGAATTTTGGAAAACCTATCTATGGGAATTAGGATTGAAGACCAACAAAATCACTTCTGAAGATCATTTGCAACTTTTTCATTTTTTTTTAATATCTAGTTACAATTTTTCTGTTTTCTATTTTTAGGATTTGAATGTTATTTGAATAATTGGAAATTATTGTTAATTTCGTGCTTGATTAATATAAAGTTTATTGCTTTCAGATTTATATGATTATCTCTTCTCTATTTGTATTAGCTACACAAATACTAGAAATCTAAGTATTTAGAATTGATTTTTACACGAGTTGCAATAGTGATAAGAGTTTGATTCAAAATACTTAAAGAGAATTAATACTATAAATTTTGAACTTATGCTTAACATTGATTACAAAGTTTGCAGGTATATTAAATTTGATATTTTGGTGACAAATAGATTGAAATAATATATTTGAAATTCGATAAAGTCGACAATTGAATTTTCAGACAGTGAATGAGTCGACACAATCACTGATTATAAATCTATGTATACCAAAGTGGGTTTATATATATCTATTACTCGTAACAACTAACAGCAATGCAGGTATTTATATTAATTGGAGGAACAAAACGGTAAGTCTCTTTTTCCATACATTCACTTTCTTAAAAAAGATACATATAGTATATAGTTTATAAATATTATGTAATAATATTGTATATTGCATTTATAACAATATTGCATTTAAAATACGTATAAATAGAGTATTATTAATACGAAAAATACATGGGCTAAAAATTAGTTAATAAAAAATGAGCCCAAATTAAATTCACGGGCCGAAAGGCCTGAGCCCAACTTTTGAACCAACCGGCGGTTGGGAAAAACCCAACCGGCGGTTGGACCCTTTTTCGTCCAAAACCAGAAACTCCTCAGTTTCTGCCCATTTACACACAATCAACACACACATTTCACACACACATACGAGAATCATATTTTCATCATCATCTCATTACGTTCTTACATTCTTCATTATCAAAGGTATGATTTCTAACTCGTGTTTATTATTTCTCGCATTTTAATTCCGTATTATATAGCATTATTATGTTTATTGCGAATTGTGGGTTGATTACACATATTTTGATAGTTTAAATGATTAGGAATACTTAGAAACTAGTTTAGGTTAGCTAAGTTGTGATTTTTACGGTTTGAGGATTGATTGCGGATTGTTGCGGATTGATTAGGATTAGGGCTCGATTTTAGATAGTTATTCGAATAAAACGATATTTGTTAAAAACTACATATTTGATTCAATAATATTAAAAAAAAAATTCGAGTATACAGTGATTTTGAATTAATTAAAAAAAAAATTAGTATACTTTATGACTCGATACTTTAAAACAACAATATTATAAATTTCTTAAAAACAAAATTATTATACAAATTTATTAGACTAGCTATTATTAAAATAATAATCATTCATCCAAATTTAAAATTTTAAGTTAGAAAAACGACCATTTCAAAATTTTTGACAAAATAAATTATAAAACAAATTTAATATATAGTTATAAAAAGTTTTAGATTAAATATAAATTTTATTAAAAATACATCTTTAGACTCTATATATGTTTAAAAATAATGAAAAAAAATAAGATTATAACTATAAACTGATTAGTTGAAATATGTATTCAAAAAGTTATTAAGATTTATGTTTATAGATATGGCTACGAGACGTCAGCGAGGATTTGCACTCTTAGCCAGAGATGATTTCCAGTTACATAGATTTCTGAGATTCGAGCATGAGTCTGTCACTCAGGAGCTCAGGACAGAGTACGCTGACAGATTACTGGAGCTGGTGGCACAGCCTGTTGAGGTTCCCGATGTGTTAGACTGGTCTCTCATGGAGAGAGTTATTGACCCTCGCCAGGATGGGGAGACTGGAGATGATACTCTGAGGAGGCTGATGACTCAGAGTTATATTTTACCATCAGGTATGTTGGTTTTGTATCTCAGGCTTGGTTTCGCTTATTTCAGATTCAGGAGGTTATCTATAGAGAGCTTGTTATTGAGTTTTACACCACCCTTAGATTTGATTCCACGTCTAGGTAGTTTGACCAGCCCTTGATTTCTTTTTACCTAGGAGGTCAGCCTAGGACGATGAGTTTGGTAAAGTTTAGTATTGTTGTGGGGCTCTATACACTAGATGAGCTCCACAACCCATTTTTTGTGGATCATTTGACTGCGGGTATGGTTGGCCAGTATTCATCTGTTGAGATAGCTGCATATTGGAGAGATTTAGTTATTGTTGATTATGGGGAGACAGCACCTTCTGACATTCATATGAGGAGTCCAGTACATAGGCTACTGCATAGGTTGTTATCATTTTCTATCTGTGGTAGGCATACGGGACCTGAGAAGGTCTACCAGCCTGATTTCTTTTATTTACACACTATGATTCAAGGGACACTGATCAATGTTCCCTGGAAATTAGTGCATTGGATGACGACCGGAGCGACTGGGTATAGGTTGACCAGTAGTTTATGTAGAGGACAGTATGTCACTAGGATAGCTAGATATTATGGTTTGACAGCTGCTGATTTCTTGACATGCACACCAGTTAATCCTGGGATGTCCTTGCTAGGCGAGGACAAGTTGATTGAGCTAGGGATTATACAGGTAGGTGTACAGGAGGGGGTATTATTATGGACACCTGAGGTTGTGCCAGGACAGCAGCCGGTACATAGAGCTATATTGAGAGGACCACCTGTTCCACTGCCGCTAGTTCCTGAGATTCCAGTGCCAGAGGTTGATTTACCAGCAGGTAGAGGTAGAGCCCGTGGTAGAGGTCGTGGCAGGGGTGATATGTTAGAGGATATTCAGCAGAGATTGGAGAGGATGGAGATTGCTCATGGTAGGAGATTTGACATGATTGATCAGAGGTTTACCAGGTTTGAGCAGCGGTTTGATAGATTTGAGAGGGAGAGTTATCACAGATCTGATTATCAGCATGAGTTACTGCAGCAGCTGTTACGAGAAAGGTCTATTCAGTTCCAGTCGTATGTTCCATTGGTATTTGATGATGGAGCTGGACCTTCGAGACATCCAGGGCAGGAGGATTTAGATAATGATTAGTTTATGTTTGATACATTTGATATATTTTGGATGACTGTATTTATTATTACTATCATCAGTACTTATTATTATTACTATGCTAATTTGGTTGTTTATTTTTGATAGCACAAGTCTGGTAGTAAGTTCAACACTTTATTTCATACAGTCTATTTTATTAATGAACTTTGTAGGTATGTTCCCTGGAAACCCTCACGAGACTATAACTCGTCCACTCGGGATACTGAGGGGTTTAAAGGCTTATTGCATATGCTAAATGCAATCGTGATTAACTACGAAAGTGTGGATGTTGTGTATTATTTTTCTAGAGATCAAGGAATCAACCAAGCAGAATTTTTCTTAGCCGATGATGAATTTTGAAAATTCAGTCAAGTGAGTTTTTCTGTTCCATTTTTCTTTCCCTTACTCACTTTTGTTTAACATTTTTATACAATGAGGGCATTGTATAATTTAAGTGTGGGGATAGGGTTCGTAAGAAAAAGAATTTCTTTAATTAATTATTTAAGTTTCTATTGTTCTTAATTTTTACTAAAATTTAAAAATTTAAGTGTATAACTGAGTATTTATTAATTAGAATACTTTTGTTAAAAGTTTGTTTTGTATTTAAAAATTTTAGACTTTAATATGGATTAACTATTTTGTATATATAATGTAAACTACTTAATAAATAAAGTGGTATATAGTTACATGATATGATGTACTAATAGGCAATCTATATGAAGATTTCTGAATATTAAGAAATTAATATAAATAACTTGTTTATTATTTTATGGTACATAATATGGTGTATGACATAAAAGTATTAATTCTTAGATTTATCATGCGATAATTTTATATATCTTTATATTTATATAAAAACATTTGGGAGTCTACTAATTGTTTCCTCTGTTGTACGTAAGTACAGACCTGGTTTCTAATTAGTATTCTTAAATAAAGTAGAAGAAATTCTTGATAAAAAATGAATAAAAATAAAAATCAAACTATGTCGCTTTGTTGTACGGCTGTACAGACCTGTCACCGCTGGTTTGATTTAAAAATTTACTTTACCTGAATCAAGTTATGTCGCTCTGTTGCATGTAAATGCAGACCTGTCACCAATGTCTTGATTCTTAAAAATGGATTTTATATACTTATTTGGAATATAAAAGTAAATTGCATGATTAAGTTTAAGAGTATATCATATATGGAAATCATAAGTAATATACATAATAATAATAAAGATGTATTCAGAAGTATAAATATAGATTGTTTAAAGTGGACAAATATATTAATAATCATTCATGAGCTATATATTGCACGAATAATAATAATTTTTATTTGTACATTATAGTTATCCATGTTAATTAAATTGTTTAAATTTTTAATTTATAAAATAGGTTTTTAGTTTTGGTACTCTGATTATTAAATATTAAGTTGATGCTTATTTTAAATTTTATTCAGTATTCTTCTTGAGGACAAGCAGAACTTAAGTGTGGGGATATTTGATAAGCATCAAATAAATACTATATTTTATACTATTTATCCCTATATTTGTATACATTTTTATGCATTTATATGATTTTAGATATTTATTTTGTTAATATTTGCAGAAACGTATTTTAATTGAAGATTGGAGAAAAGGAACGAAAATAAGACCAAAACCGAAGAAATTAAAGCGATTGAAGAAAAGAAGATTTAAACCTTAAAGAAATGAAGACTAAGATGATTATATTAAAGAAATAGGCCAAGAAAACAAGTTGAATCCGTTTAAGAAGAAAGAAATTCCATATTGAAGCCCAAAACCGTTTGTGGAATATTCTGGAAAAACAATCCAACCGGCGGTTGGATTAACCAACCGGCGGTTGGGGTTAAGGTTTCAAGTCGGTGGAAAAGCGCAGAGTTGGAGAAGGATTTAATTTACTCCAACCGGCGGTTGGGAGTTCCAACCGGCGGTTGGAGGGTCGGCCAGAAATATTATAAATAGAGGCTTAGTTTTAGCTAAACCATATACGATTCTTAGAATACAAAGTCGATTATTAGGGTTTTAGGTCGACTAGAGGTGCAAATTTGGAGGCTAAGGAGCTAGGGTTTGAAGGTTTTCAACCCTAGGAAAAGCTAGTTCGTCAATTGGTTCGGTTTCTTAATCCTTGTAACTTTATTAACCTTTTGGGTTACTATGGATATTGTTTATTTGAATTAAGTGCTTGTTAGATTTTCGTTATGAATGTTTAAATGTATGTTTATTAGATTTATTATATGAATTATATGTTTATGTTAGAACTATATTATTGAATATTATTATGCAAGAATTATGTATTATATTATGTTAATGATCATAATTAACTGATTTATAGATAAACTTCATTAATCTTTTGGGTTTTTAAATTAAGTGATTATGTTTCATTAGATGTTAAGTAGCATTATAATTCAACCGACCCTGGAATTGCATCAATAATATGTTGATAGATCTTAATAAATAGTGATACTTTACATAACCTTTGACTGTATTGCTATATGAAAATTATCTTAACCTTTGTGATTTTCTACATTAGTAAATCACAATAATAATAGCCAACACGCAAATAGACATAAGTTGATATAATAAGTTTAATAAATAATAGTTTAAATAGTCATAATCTTCTATCCAATTGAGTATTCTTAAGTTGTTCCTTAAAACTTATCTATTAAGAATCGGTATCAATTATAAATATGTTCGATCGGAACTAAAACGTCCCCCCTATCTTGTATATTATTGTGTATTATTGTAAAGTTGTATATTAATTGTAATAATTGTAATTAGGATAAATAAATAGTTAGTTATAGATTAAATCACGTTCCCTGTGTTCGAATCTGGACTTACTTATAAAACTATATTCTATGATCAGGATAACACTTGCCTGAATTGTGTGATAGTATTATTTAGTATTTCCTTAATTAAAACTTGTGATTATAATTGCCTATACTTAGCACACATCAAGTTTTTGGCGCCACTGCCGGGGAAGCGGTGTATTTTAATTAAAACTAACTATTTTTCCTTTAAAACAATTATATTATTTTTTCTAATGCGTTGCAAAATCAATACGAAATATCGGCTCACCCATTGAGAATACTCACAAAAACAAAGGTATAAGGAGAGTTCAGCCCTACCTCATTGATTTATCAAATAAGAGGTAAGGTGCTTCTCGAAGGAAATAGGTTTTTAATAAGCTTCGCGCTGACCTGTTTCTCCGCTTTTGTGTACTATCAATGGAGCTACCGAGATCTTTTGATTAGCAATGTATAAGAGATTAATATAATTATTCAATATGTATAATAAATCACTTTAGGTAGAATAGGATTAGATAAGTAATCTAAACTATGTGCTATTTTATGTGCACAGAGAAATTTAACTGTTATTAAGAAATGGAGTCGATGCAAGTGGACTTCGTTAGCTTATACGTGGGGTAATGCTGTATTAGGGTTTTAATATTTGAAAATGTCTTTTGAAGGTTTTTGTCTTGCTTTCACGTAGATAACTTGTAGTGTAAACACTAGCACCCTACTGATCGGGTTATCCGATCAGTATGTCACTGAGCACTAGGCTATCAAGAATATAGCCAGATCGGACTGCCTTGAAACCCTCCACACCGTCTCTTAATGAGACCAAGTGACCCTCCAAATGGGGTGCAGGAATAGGGAGACAGTCCGCAATTTATCCACTGACATTTCTTTAACACATACAAGATCTCTAAGCTAAGAAAGGCATTTAAGATTCAAGACAGGTGGTGACTGTTAACTTATACATTAATGGTTGTGATTGAGTTCAGAGATGTTTGGCTATGATACAGTCTTCAACCTATAGGGTTTTCCACATCTTCTACGTACTTGTACTTCACCTAAGGTGTTTCCAATGCTATACTGTGTATTCACCTATATTACGGTCTTTTCTGGATCACGTACTATGTCAGGATGTAATACGCTGTACAGCCTATGACCTTTCCATGGCTTCCATGTGTTTGTACTACACCAGAGGTGTTTCCAACGCTATACCAGATACTAAATCATTTTAGGGATTTCCCTGGATTACATACTTTACGGCCATCTGAACTCGATATATCTAAGTTTGTATTACAGTTAAACCATCTATGATAGCTAAACAACCCGTTCATATTATAATCCCAAACCAATAAACCTTGATTAATTCATGGTGTACTATACTATAAGTTAGGCAGTATTTCCACAGCTTTAGAATCAGACCATGTTCATATTTTAGAGAAAATAGATAGGTAGTGATCGTTTGAACAAGGTTCATGACTCCTTGTCATAAAGGTTCTAACCACGTTTATTGGAAGAAAGGTGATAGTTTAGTTTAAAATCATAAATGTATAGTTAAACATTACATCGAGTTTTCAATCATATATTAAAGTAACATCACCCCAAATATTAACAAGCTAATTACAACACAACAAACACTATAACTAATCTACTCATGAATCATGGAAATATATCCTAAATATAACATAACAATAGCTTGCAACATTATGAAAGATAAGGATAGAAATAACCGTAAGTAATGCGTAGATTGAATAGATGTTGAAAGTGTTGGTTTTTCTATTCCCTAACTAGATTAATATACGTAGTTGGATTATAACAAAAAAATTAATCTAAGGCAATTAGGAAACTAAACCCTAAGGGATCTTAACTTGAATAATAAAAGCAATAAAATAACCAAGATAAATAAAGAAAATACTAACCTTTGAGAAAATAATTTGCATAGACGAACTAGCAGAACCTTCTTGCTTGTAGGCGAGTGCCCAAACTAGAACACCTCTAATGGATCATACCCAAAAGAACTAAGAGAATTCCCAAGTCTCTTATGGTCCCGAATCTAAGTCGAAAGACTCTCACATGGAGCAGAAACAAGAAAGAGAGAACTAGAATTGAAAACTATTCAATTCAAAAGGTACATTGAAAACTAAGGGTTAAGCCCCTATTTATAGGGGAGAAGGATGGCATGGGTTTCATATCCCATCCGATGTGGAACAACATGTTTATCCATCCAACCGGCGGTTGGATGATGTTTCCTGAATATTCTTCAAACAGTTCCACCGCCTTACCCTTTTAGGCTCCAACCGCCGGTTAAAACATCCAACCGTCGGTTGGATTCATTTTCCAGAATTTCTTTTAGTTTCTAATTAATATCCAATTAATAAACTAAATATAATATTATTTCCAATTAATATTATCTCTCATCTATTTTTACTTACTGTTCATTGAGGGCGACCCAAAATGGACTCCACTTTTAATGATGTACTTACCAATTAGTTATGATATTTGACACTATTCCAACAGTCTCCCACTTGGACAATTCATCAACTATTATTGGTCTAAGCCTATCCATTAACTAAGCAGAGAGTGTCATCTAATGCGACTGCCGAACTCTGATTCTTATCCTAGAGTTAGCCCTTTAGATAAGTGATCAGCTATTCCTTTGTTCTACTGATATCGTATGAATCGAGACATGGATTTTAATCAATCTCAAGATTCATAATTAATTTCTGATTTCCGATTACATTGACTTTATGAGACTATTGAACCATCAACTTATTCTCGGCCAGGCCTAGCACTTTAGAGTCAATCTTTAATCATCAGAGGGCCCAAGACATCGCTTTTCCCATTATACAAAAAGGAACAAATAAATTTCGACTACATAGTACTAGTCAACTCATCATGTCATACCTAGCATACCCTTTATGATTGGCATTTATGCAGAGCGTTAGAATAGGCTAAAGTATAACAGACTTGAAAAACTAGAAACTCAATGCATCTCAATTTCAAGAATAGAAGATATTATCATCTTAAAATCACTCGTGATTTAATCCATGAAGTGATCTCTTTAAGTACGGGTCTCTCTTATACTTAAATCCCCATTAAGTACCCATGAGTGTTGCAGCATTCTCCATGCCATGTCTAATCTCCATAGACAATCTACTAACACTCCATGACAGTCTTGATTCATCACATACTTCCAGGAGTGTGAACGATTGAGGAGGTTTAAGTAAAATTGTTTTACTCGGGAAGTGGTGTCTAAACATGCAAAACTTGAAATACAATGACAAACAATAGTAAATGGTAGAACTTTTTCCGATAAATAAATGTCCATTATTTAATCACCAAGTCTATTACAATTTCCATCATTGTTTACAATGTTTCAAAATCAAACTAACAACTAAAACTTTACATTATCTCTTAAGCCTATGCTCCTAGCATGCTCATCATGTTTAGACTTTCCAAGTGGCTTTGTGAACGGATCAGCCGGTTATCCTTTGATCTTATACTCTTCACAATCACATGTCCTTTTTCTACTTTTCTCCGAAAAAATGGTATTTTCTTTCAATGTGATTTGACTTTCTGTGATCCTTAGGTTCTCTACTCAAGGCGACTGCACTTTCATTATCACAGAATATTTCAATGAGGTCTTGAACTGTTGTAACAACTCCAAGATCTCCAATGAAATTCTTAATCCAGATGGCATCCTTTGAAGCCTCGCAAGCCGTTATGTACTCAGACTCTCACGTTGAGTCAGCCACCGTGTCTTGCTTGGAACTTTTCTATGTCACTGCTCCCCCATTCAGTAAGTATACCCAACTAGACTGTGAACGGATATCATCTCTATCTGTTTGGAAACTTGCATTACTATAACACGTTACTCTGAGTTCTTCTTGTCCACCATAAACAAAGAACCTGTCCTTAGTATTTCTCAAATACTTAAGAATATTCTTTACAGTTGTCCAATGACCTTCACCAAGATTCTGCTGTTGTCGACTCACTAAGGTCAAAGCAAATGAGACATCAGGCCTCATACACGTCATGGCATACATGATCGATCCTATAGCTGAACCATATGGGACTCGACTCATTCTATCTGATTCTTCCTTAGATTTCGGACAAAGGTCCTTATCGATCTTAATGCCATGATGTAAGGGTAGATTCCCTTTCTTAGAGTTCTCCATATTGAATCTTTTTAAAATTTTATCTAAGTATGTGTCCTGGCTAAGTCCTATAAGACGTCTCGACCTATCTCTATAAATCTTTATACCAAGAATATATGTTGTATCTCCCAAGTCTTTCATAGCCAAACATTCTCCCAACCAATCCTTTACACCTTGTAAAATTGGGATATCATTTCCTATGAGTAGTATATCATCCACATATAATACTAGGAAGACTACAACACTCCCACTAAACTTGACATATATACAGGACTCATCTTCGCTTCTAGAAAATCAAAACTCTGTGACTTTCTCATGGAAGTAGAGATTCCGTTTGAAGCTTGCACACTCTATTAGGATAGTTTGCATTTTCAAAACCCTCTGGTTGTGCCATGAACACATCCTCTATCAGTTTCCCGTTAAGGAAAGCGGTTTTGACATCCATCTGCTAAATTTTCATAATCATGAAATGCAGTTGTGGCTAGCATTATCCTAATTGACTTTATCTTAGCTACTGGTGAGAAGGTTTCCTCATAATCAATCATGTGGGTTTGAGTATAGCCCTTCGCTACCAACCTAGCTTTATGAGTGTGTACTTTCCCATCCTTGTCTTTTCTTCTTCTTGAAGATCCACTTAAAACCCACCGTCTTAAGACCGGGTGTAGTGTCAACCAAATTCCAAACTTGATTTTCATACATAGACTGAATTTCGCTTTTCATAGCTTCCTTCCACTTAGTAGCCTCATGGCCTGCCATCGCTTCCTTGTAGTTAGCAGGCTCATCTAAGTCATTTAGTGTACTGTCACTAATTTTATCCTCTTCTATGTGGAAACCATAATAGAAATGAGGAGGCTTGCTAACTCTACTACTGGTTCTGCGAACGGGTAAGGATATGTCTTCAGGTTCAACAGGTGTTTCTACCTCTTATTGAACATCAGTGTTTACTGTATGTTCTTCATCGGTTGTCTCTTGAATTTCTTCAAGATTAATTTTACTCTCACTGTCCTCTTTAGATATCATTTCTCTCTCAAGGAACACTCCTCTTCGAGCTACAAAGACCACATTTTCCGTGGGTCTGTAGAATAGATATCTAAATGAATCTTGTGGATAACCGACGAAAAGACACTTTTTAGATCTGGAGTCTAGTTTGTCCTAAGTTTCTCATCTAACGAAAACTTCACAACCTCATATTTTGATGTGACTAAGGGAATGACGTTTTCCCTTCCACATCTCATAAGGTGTCTTTGAAACCTTCTTGTTGGGTAAAAGATTTAAGATGCGAGCTGCTGTTTCTAATGCATAACTCCAAAAACTTATCGGAAGTGTAGCCCAACTCATCATAGACCAAACCATGTCCAACAAGGTTCTATTTCTCCTCTCTGCAACACCATTAAGCTGCGGCGTTCTAGGAGGAGTTAATTGTGAGAGTATTCCACAATCTCTAAGATGGTCGAGATACTCGATACTAAGGTATTCTCCACCCCTATCGGATCGGAGAACCTTTATCTTTCTGCCCAGTTGATTCTATACTTCGCTTTGATATCTTTTGAATATCTCAAAAGTATCTGACATATGCTTAATCAGATAAACATGTCCAAATCTACTGTAGTCATCAGTAAATGTAACATTGTACCGATTTCCATCTTTTGTGGCACATCGGAATGGTCCACAAACATCTGTATGTACCAAGTCCAACAGTCCTTCACCTCTTTCACATGACCCTGTGAATGGGGATTTAGTCATCTTGCCCAATAAGAAAGATTCGCATACATCATCCGATTTTAGGTCAAATGATTCCAACACTCCATCCTTTTGGAGTTGGTCGATGCGTTTGTTGTTTACATGCCCAAGACGATAATGCCACAATTTGGATTAAAAAGCTCATTAGACGAATCAATATTTAAAATCAAATTGCTAACACATTCAACATTTTCATATATGCCAATGTAAGGAGAAGCTTTAAAAATAAAACAACCATTTAAATAAACCAAAATATCACCATTCTCATTATCAAATGAAAATCGATAACCATCCTTAAACAAAGCATAAAATGAAATTATATTTCTAGTCATTTCTGACGAATAAAAGCAATTATTTAAATTAACCCTAACTCCAGACTCTAGCATGAGCTCATATTTTCCTATCTCGGTTACAAGCGTGATTCCTTTATTTCCCATGACTAGGTTGAGCTCCCCATCCTTCAACTTCCTACTTTCCTTTAGACCCTGCAATACAGTGCAAATGTGAGTACCACACCCTTTATCCAGAACCCACGATTTAGAAGTTGTAGTATTATGGAGTTCGATCATGAACAAACCTGAGTGAACACTCTTTTCGACCTTACCATCCTCAAGGTCCTTCAGGTATTTCGGGCAGCTACGCTTCCAGTGCCCCTTTGTGTTGCAGTAAAAGCACACTGCTTCCTTTGGATCACTTGCTGGTGCAATATCAGAATCAGTCTTTCTTTTGGACCCACGACTGGACTTTCCATTCGCAGTTTTTGCTTTCCAATTTGACTTCTTTCTTTTTTTTGCATTTTGACCAATTGCCAACACAGGACCTGCTGAGCTAGAGGACACATCATCCTTTTTGATTCCTTGCTCAGCGGTTTGCAGTAGATTATGGAGTTCCATTATTGAGCCTTCTCTCTCATTCATATTCATCTGATATGATATTACAAACTGACTGTAGACAGCTGGCAGACATGACAAAATTATGGCAATGGAATTCTCTGTGTCAAACATCATATTCAATAATTCCAACCTATCAAAGTACCCTTTTATCTCCAAGATGAAAGCACAGATAGATGCACCAGGTTTGGGTTTGCAAGCCATGAGTGATTTAACCACATCAAGGCGTTCTTTGCTTGTCTACTCCTGAAACATTTCTTTCAACTGTTGGTTCATTTCATAAGCCCAAGTATTCTCAAAAGTCTTTTGCATTTCAGGGCTCATAGATGATGCCATTATACATGACACTTTATTCGCATCATCATAATGTTTCCGGTGTGCCTCAATCTCCTCTTGGGTTGAATCATCATCAATTACGGGAATCTACTCATCGAGAACATACTCCTTGTTCTCGTACCTTTAGGTAAACCTTAGGTTACACATCCAGTCCATATAATTTGGACTAGTCAGTCTTTCCCTCCTAAGAACTAAGAGTAGTGAGAAGTTCGAGTTGTGTGCGGGATTTGGGACGGGAGGATTAATACCATTTGTAGAAGACATCTATAAGATAAACAGTTTTAGTTAGATTGAATATTCCTTAATTAATTACCTAATTACAAATTAAGGCTAGGATCCATATTTTAGATTCGTTTTATGAAAAGGTTTGTCGTAATCATATTGCGAATTTATTTTAGGTAGACAATGCCTTTGTCAATTTCATTCTCTATGAAACTACTAGTTCTTTTGAGATTCATTGATTCTTATCAACGACATGTTAATCTCGGATATGCCCATCTACTATTCATGACTGGTATGACGAGAATCATGAACAAGACGGTGAACTTAACCATTCAAAACCCGCATGGTCCCCGGCCCGAGTACGCTCTAGAATCACGAGTCCCACATCACCTCTCAGTATGCTCTCATATTAATGTGTCAGTAAACCACACACGCTCCATTAACAGACCATATGAAAGATGTGCGGTTTTCATGGGTTAACATACTATTCACATTTTAGTATCTAGAACGGGATTATGTTTTAGTACTTTTAAGTCATACTTTTGATCTTGGCATCATCCTATCAAAAGTCCTTGGTAGCTCCATGGAACGCACAAAGAAGCGGAGAAGCAGGTTAGCGTGAAGCCTATTAAAAAACCTGACATCTTTAGGGAAGCTGAGCTACCCGCCTTATACCTCTCTTATAGTTTGTTCACTATTGGTGAGCCGATTTATCAATTGAATGATGATGTATTTAACTTTAATGATACATATTGATGCGTCACCAGCGGTCGGTAAGGATTTTGCCCTTGTCGTTGCACCGGCTACTAGCGATGGGCATCAGTGGGTGTTTTAAATTTGTAATTGCGAGGCCTAAGTTTTCCCTAACAATGCTAATCCTAAGGGTGAGCAAGTGTTAGGTATGACCTAGAGTTGTTCTCCAAACCGACTAAATTGAAACTAAGGCATGGCAGATGAGGGCTTTCAGACTAGTGAAGGGTTTATAAAATAGTGGGTGAGTTTTGGTTTTTATATTAACTTAGGAAAATGAATAAATGCAAAATAAAGTAAAAGCTAATGCTAATAAATAAAAATAGTGTTTGCTGAGACTTCGTTAATTAAGTTACGTGATGATATTTGAAGAAACTGTTTTGATAGATATTAGTTAATTATCATTCTTGAATACTTGTATATAAACACTAGATTCCCTACTAATTAAAATTTCATTAGCATGTCACACCGGGAGCTAGGTTATGGTAACATTACAAAGTATTTAAAATAATAAGCAAAATCTTAATTATGGTTTAATAATACTTTCATATGAACGGTAACAAAATCTAAAGGTACTAGACAAAATCGAATCATATAATGATTCCTCGTCATCCTAACAGATTCGTATATTTAAAAAGTTCATTTATGACTTTAAACCAACCCTTGCTTATGACTACCCAATAAATTCCCTAATTATCCACAGCGTTCCTCACTTAAAGTGGTTACGCCGCTTAAAACCTTGGCCATGTCTTGTCCTACGATAATCCCCCATGTAGCCTTGCGGTTCCATAGTTTCATACCTTTGACAAATTTTATTGATACAGATGACTGACTACCTTTTAACTGGACGTCGTTAAAAAGGTGTTGTAATCACGTTTATTGGTGGAAAGGCGATAGATTCATTTGAAGTTTAAAAGTCTATTTAGAAAGGTTAATTAAACTAGGTTTCTCATTTAATATATTAGTCCGTAATATAACTACCTTCGGTCGTTACTCGACTTCCATACATTTGTACTCCACCTTGAAGTGTTTCCAGTACTATATCGAGTAACAGTCGAATAAGGGCCGTCATATTACTTCGTAACATTATACCGTCTCATAGTATGACTACCTTCGGTCGTTCCTCGACTTCCATACATTTGTACTCCACCTTGAAGTGTTTCCAGTACTATATCGAGTAACAGTCGAATAAGGGCCGTCATATTACTTTACGATAATTAAGACCGTTTATATTTTACTACTATGATGATCCTAAGGTAACAATCAAACAATAACATGCAATAAGATGATCAAAGCAAGACTACCGATCTTTAATATTTAATTATAAATCATCCCATAATTTACTAATTACATCGCAAGCAAACACAACAAGTATACTACTCTCTAATCATGGCAATAACTAAATCTAGCATAATCAATATAAACGTAATTAATTAAGATAGATAAGGATAGAAAGAACCAGGATTAAATGTAAGAGAGAATAGACTTGAACTAATTGACACAATTCCGAGCGTACACCGAAGATTACAATGTGTTCCGCACTTTCCTTCTATTCCTAATTAAACTTCTAAACTAGTTTAAATGCTAGTTAAAACTAATCTAGAGAAAGAATGTAAAGTGAGAAAGTTGGAGCTTATTTCTAGAGTGAGAGAAAATTAGCTAGGAAGGTGTGTCTTGAAATGAAGCCATGAAGCACCTATTTATTGTTGAAATCCGGTGCATTTTAGCAACCTGAGGCTCATGCTAGCAAAAGGTGGTAAAAGGTCTAGCACATGTACCCTAAAGCTCAAAAAGGTTTAGCACATGTACCCTAAAGGAGGTGGCGACGGGCGGTATCCGGTAGCACATGTACCAGGCAAGTACCAAAAAGGAGGTGGAGACAGGCGGCATCCGGTAGCACATGTACCAGGCAAGTACCAAAAAGGAGGTGGAGACGGGCGGCGTCCGATAAAACATGTACCAGGCAAGTACCAAAAAGGATGGAAAAGTGTCCGGGGATGGCTGGAGTCCAGGGGGTGGCGGCTGGAGTCCAGCCGGCCTGTTTAGCCAGCCCCCCGTCCCGATTCACATTCTTTTGCTTGTTTCTCGTTTCGTGCGTATCTTCTTTGTTATGTGTCCGTTTTTGTCGATTCTTTTTGCGCTGGATTTGTTTTTCAAAAATGAAGATTTTGATGAAAAGAAATCCCTGGGATGTGTCTCTTATCTTTAGATGTCTCGTGCGAATCGTTTGAATCTTCCGGCGTGTGTAGAATCTTCATTCTTCATCCATTTTTGTTGATTCTTCTTCTGTTAGATTCGTATTTTGAAAACGAACATCTCAGATATGATAAACCTTAATGATGGGCACTTGGTCTCTAAATCTTGTTTCGGATGCCTTGAATCTTCAACTGTGCGTGGAATCTTCATTTTCCGTCCGTTTTGCTTAATTTTTCTCGTGCAACTTCATTTTGACCTTCTTGGTAAAGTTTCATTGATTTGTGTATTATTTGAGTCCAAATGCCAAGTATTATTCCAGAATGAGAGAGATATCAGTGGTAAAAACATGATTTTTTACGCAATATCACATATACTTATAGCTCATAATATATGTAAGGTCTCTCTTTAAACTCTTAAAGCCTACGGTTCTATTTTAAAACATTTTAAAATTTAGGGTTATATTTTAAACATTTCAAAATATAGGGTCTAAAGTGTAAATTCTTTTTACCAATTTAGATAATCCATATCCAATTTATATTTACCTACATACTATTGCAAATAATTAAATGCTGGTATTTATCAACCTGGCTCTGATACCACTGTTGGTTTTCTATTCCCTAACTAGATTAATATACGCAGCAGAATTATAACAAAAAAATTAATATAAGGCAATTAGGAAACTAACCTAAGGGATTTTTACTTTAATAAATAAAAGCAATAAAATAACCAAGATAAATAAAGAAAATACTAACCTTTGAGAAAATAATTTCTCACGCGTAGAAGAACTAACAGAACCTTCTTGCTTGGAGGTAAGTGCCCAAACTAGAACACCTCTAATGGCTCACACCCAAAAGAAGTAAGAGAATTCCCAAGTCTCTAATGATCCTGACTCTAAGTCGAAAAACTCTCACAAGGAGCAGAAATAAGAAAGAGAGAACTAAGATTGAAAATTATTCAATTCAAAAAGTACATTGAAAACTAAGGGTTAGGCCCCTATTTATAGGGGAGAAGGATGGCATGAGTTTCATATCCCAGCCGATGTGGGACAACATGTTTTTCCATCCAACCGGCGGTTGGACCTTTCAAACGGCGGTTGGATGATGTTACTAGAATATTCTTCAAACCGTTCCACCGCCTTACCCTTTTAGGCTCCAACCGCCGGTTAAAATATCCAACCGGCGGTTGGATTCATTTTCCAGAATTTTTTTAGTTTCTAATTAATCCAATTAATAAACTAAATATAATATTAATTCCAATTAATATTATCTCTCATTTATTTTTCTTACTGTTCATTGAGGGCGACCCAAAAAAGACTCCACTTTTAATTATGTTTACCAATTAGTTATGATATTTGACACTATTCCAACAGAAAGATTACACGAACAGAGCTCTTAAATATCCCGAACAGTATTACAAAAGAGATCCTCCAAAACTTCAACACTATTACAAAAACTACCATTCGTTAGTCTTGGTTAAATATTAACCAAGATCTAACTTAAAACTAATCTAAAACTAACTAACTAATAAACTAGAGAGAGAAAGTATAGAGAGAGAGTATTTGAGAGAGAATGAGAAGGGAGGAATGAATGAAATGTGTTGAAATGAGATAAATGATGGTGTATTTATAGGAGAAGTGAGGAAGAAGGGGTACAAGTCTTTAAGCTTCAAGAACAAGCACCAAAGCGCAAACGAAGGGTAGCAAGACAAGCGGGGGTTAATTGGCCCTTGGGTACCAATTACAAAGCATAAATAAGAGGAAAACGTCCCTTGGAGGGCCGTATACGGCCCTTATGACCCCGTATACGGCCTCCAGGGAGGGTTGGTTTCATCCTTTGTTCGCTCCGTTCGTTGCTTGTTTTGCCCGTATCTTCTCTGCCCTAAGCCCGATTTGCTTGATTCTTGCACCATTGGATTCGTTTTTCCGTTACGTTTCTAATGCCACTAATCTTGCCAAATTTGGAAATGTATAACTTTTGTGTATTCCGGATGACGATCGGTTGGCTTCCAGACTGTACATCTTCTCCGTCTTTCATCCGTTTTGCTTAATTCTTTCACCTCCGGTCTTGTATTTTCCTATGGAATCATAAAATATGAATTAAGATTTGTTTCCATGAGATAATCAAGAGAGGAATATTTAAGGTGTTTGAATTTGCCTCGTTTTGCATGCAAATCAGATTTTTTGGTGATTTTTAGAGCAATGCCTATAATTGGACTGCTTTGGTGATTTTAAGTAAATAATAATTGTTTTAAGATGTTATCACCAAATATAAGGTAATAAGTGGAGAATAATGTATGTAAAAACGTGACTTTTTACGTTACATCAAGTATCCCACAATTAGACGTTGCTTGTCCTCAAGCAATACCATTAATGCCCTCGTAAAATTTTATTTTTAAATCCATTTCGGGTGAGTTAGAATATTTCCAAAAGTCATCATATCATCGTATAAGCATAATATTTTAAAAGCACCGGGAAAGATAAGATAATCCTTTCAGAAACAAGAAATAACTCTCTTAAAGCATACTTCTAAATCTCGTGATCTTGGAGTATACATGACCAGGTGATCTCACAAAGGTGGTCACTCATATCACTCAAAGTGTATCGGATTTCCTATCATTCTTAATTAAAAGAAATCGCTCAAATAAGCCAGTCATGCAGTACTCATCGTCAAACGCTTAATCGAGAATCGGATCTCCACCACTTAGGTGAGGACGGTGCTAATTATCTCAAGACGTTCAAGGGGTTGTAATTGTTTGTGAGAGTTAAGGGGTATGGATAGAGGAATTTTTGTTTGTGAGGGTGATGCTTATCTTAGGACTCTAAGATCATGAAAAACTTTATTTAGAAACGGAGGGGAGAGGTAGTTGTTTGTCTTCAATCGGATCTTTCTTGTAGGGTGATCCTTTGAAGCGTTAAGCTTTATTTTCGGAGCTTCTTTTCTTTTTCTTTTTCTTTTTCTTTTCTTTTCTAATTTTCTATTTTTCTTAAGCTTTATTTTCGGAGCTTCTTTTTCTTTTTCTTTTCTTTTTCTTTTCTTTTCTAATTTTCTATTTTTTCTCTTTTGTTTTTCTTTCAAATTTCTTTGCCAGAGAATTTTCAAGGATTATTGTGTTTTTTGAAATCTTTCTTCTTATCTTTCTTCTACGAGTCTTTTCACGATGCTAATTTTTCGCACCAAGGATATTTCTCTTCGGAGAACACGAGAAAGTGAGATCATTTGAACGGATGTTTTTAAAAGGCGTTTTTCATAACCTCAGAAATTCTAAGATAAGTTTTGGGGATATGTTGGGAAGGTAAGGGTTTAAATATGTGGGGTTTTTTTTTTTTTTTTGAAACGAAAGGTTAAAGCTCAACAGGGTTTACTAAGCGGATCATCGATGCTAAAAATGGGCATCAGAAGGGTTTTGGGCTTGAAAGAGAGGGCTAAAAAGGTGGGCTAAGTCCTAGGAAATGTCAAGGTTATTTAATTGCACCTGTACCACATACGGTACTTACCAATATGGTCTCAAAACGTATGTCAAGAGCAAGTTCTAATTCAGATATACATGCATCGGCACACACAAGAAATGAAATAATGCAGCATTAAAGATGAATGCTATATAGGCTCAAAATACCTCACTACAAATGGGTTGCATGTGCTTAGTCATGCTCCTTATTAGATCGTTATTTCTTGCTTAAGCAATTCCTACCTTGTTTTCCCTAAGCTTACTCATACTTTTGAAAATGACTTCTTTTGAAAGATATCAAAACTCAAAAATCTAGAGTTAATCAGATGATTGAACTCATATTTTTAGATATTATTTGAAAACTATTTTGAAAAAAATTTATATTTGAGGAACATTATCTGATTTCGCTATTTTTGGATTAAAAATCATAAAAACTACCCAATATTCTATACCTTCTATCCCACACTTAGAGGAACATTGCCCTAATGTTCTGTTGAGTTGAATGACACCCTTCAAATTAAGACTATTATTAGTGCCTAATCACGATGTAATTACGTGTGTTTAATTTATATTAGGCTAAATATGTGCGGTTATTTGTATGTTATATATGTACACGCGTATACGAATTCGTTTAAAATCGTACAAAGTTCGGACCAGTTAAATATCTGACAACACAAAAATACGAACTTTGGTGAAACTATTATTAAATAATATGGAATTATTTAATAGCATCGATATTTACCCTGTTACATATATATCTTTATTATATATAAAACAGAATACTATGAAGGATTTTTGACCCTTCAATGGGTTCATTTATCTCAATCTAATGGTGTATATTTAATTTTCATAATTATGCTTTCCTCCCCATATTTTATTATTAAATTACTAATTAACTAATATTTTTAATCTTAATTGACAAAACGATTGGTTAAAAAAAAAGATTCGGCCAATATTTTACAATGTTTGTCAAAATTAAATAGGCTCAAATTAACTATTTGTATTTATCTTCAAATAAATAAATAAACTAAAAGTACCCACGTAATTTCATAACTTCACCCGTCCCCCCAAACCACTTTTCCAAAACCCTACCCTAGCACACATACACCGTTCCGAGGTTGTTTCCGTGCTACCTTTATCTACAATTGATCATTTTCTTTAAATTGTTGTAAGACGATTTGCTATTACAATCGTTTTTGTTTCAGGTTTTCAGTTTTGTAGATTAATTTTTTGTTTATGAATTTAGTTGATTGTTGATTAAGGTAGATAGACGGATTCAAATGGATTTGTGGCTTATATCAATTTGCAGCATATTGAGAATTAATAAGATTTTCATATGGCATCAGACAGTGACTAAAAAAAGGTATAACCTGATTGTAATCGTTATTCTCTTTGTATGTTTATTGATTATTGAATTGGATTGTTAATGGGTATGTGATAAAACAATTAAAGGGTTGAGGTTCATTCTAAGTAATTAATTGATATATATCTTATAGCATTCACCTAACAAGTTAGATCATTCTGACTTTCGTTAGCAACTGAATATGGGATCGGCTAACAATTTTCAACAATGTTTAAGTTTTGTATCTTGTGTATTGCCTATAGTTTTCTTTATGAGTTAGTTACATAATATATTATAGTGATCTAATGAATAATGACTAATCTTGAGCAAGTTGCAATTTTTTTATTTTTCTTTTTAGCTTCTAAGCCAAGTTTCATAATCTTATACAGAACTTCGGTAACGAAACATTGGAGAACTTCATGTTCATGTACATTAACTTCTTGGAGACCACAAAGAAGTAAAATCCATCCTTCTAGTTTTGTGTTGGGTTTGATTGTTTTAACTCATAAACTCCGCCATTGAATTCTCTCAAGGTATGCTGATGTTAGATTCACATTATTGGTGTCTTTAACATTCATCTTTATGTTTTTTTTTTTTTTTTTTTGCTGCTAAAACATTCTTTGCATGTTTAGTTATTTTAGCCTGCCTAATTTTTTAGATAAATAGTTAATGCATGATGACTTAGGTTCTTAGTCCAACTTCTTTCAAATTGGTATGTAAATTTCTCATGTAAATTTAATTCGTTTGTGACCACCGAGATATTTTGTGCCCTTTTTGCATCAGACATTACATTTTTGTTGAAATATGGATAAATGATATCGATCTTTGTTTGCAGTTACAAATGAAAGGTGCTATTTAGATCATTTCAATGTATTATTGAAGTTATAAGGTTTGGTTCTTTTGTATTTGTTTGTTAGTTTATTTGATCAACTATTGTGTAAAATTATGCATATATAAATGATCATATTTTCCCATACTCCAAATTTTTTTGAATCTTTTTGTATATATAACAACTTAACTTGATCAAATTCTCATCTGGAAATTTGATAATTGGCTGAAAGAGGTACTGAATGGAAATTTGTTTGCTATTTATTTTGAATCTTCACGAATTATCCGATTCAACTTAGTCTTCGGGTCTATTTAAATATTGGGAAATTTTGGGTACTGAATACGACTATCCATGTTTTAGTTGGATAATCCTTTAGTTATTTCTATATTGTATTTGGATTTTAGTTATTCGATATATTTGATTACCTTCTATGGTTTCTAACTATTGGTGCAATAGTCTAAGTATGTGTAGCAAGAGCTATTAACATGGGCAACTTGGATTATAGTTGATCACTGATATGGCTTTAAGTTAACCTCTAACAGGTCAAATGGGTCTATTCCATTTTATTTTTATCAAATTTGATGTTTATCCTATATGGGTAGGTCTGCTAAATTCGTGTGTTTAGTACATTGAGTCAAATGATTCGTGACTTTGATTACACTTATTATATGAATTATATTTATTGATTTTACTTCAATATATAATTTGTGTTTATTGATTTTACACTATTTGTACAGTACTTGAAATGGATTAGAATAGCTTTGTGAGACTTGATAATGCCATATAATCTTCATTACCAGATATTTCTTCAACTTCTGTGGAGGTGGCGGGAAAGTTTGGCGATTGGAGATGATAGCCATGTCGGAGGCCATATCTGAAAAAAATTCGACGATAGTTTTTGACTTTTTCAGTCAAATCAGAAGAATAATGGAGACATAAATGATTTGAATTTTTCATTTGACGGAAAATCGAAAGATTGATTACAGGTACCGAAAGAATAGACGTCAGTTTATGTAATTGAATAGTGTATTTTAGTTTATTTTTTAATCAAAGGTTCGGCTCATTTACTTGTGACTGTGAGTGACATGATTTGTGTTATTGTTGATTTGTATTTACCAAGTTTCGTATGTTGGTCTTTTTTCTATATGTTATTGAAAATTGCTAATTGATGCAGCCAAGAAGCTAAGTAATCTAAGTTTTATGAAGAAATGGCGTTGAGATGAAGAAATTGCCTTTGGATATATTCTCCTAAAGTCAAGGATTGGTATTTAGTGTTGAAATGCAGGTGAAACACGGATTAATCTTAATGCACTCACATTTTTGGGTCAAGTGCATACTGCGATTGCATTAAAAATCAATTTACATTAAAACCACACAGTACAAATTGAAAATTACATTATAGAATGTTAAATGAATTCCTTTAATAAGAAAAGTTATGCTAAAATTAGTTTACTTATTATATTAAAAATTTAACTAACAATTGAAAACATAACTTAAAGATTTTTAATTTAACAAAGACAAATATCAAAATCCGCGTTGTCGCAGGTTCTTCACCTAGTATTAAATACTAAAAAGTAGATATAGATACGAATTCTTAATTTAATATTATCATATTATTTTAAAGAATTATAAAATCATAATTTATATTTTCACTAATTTTAAGTCAATTTGATAAAATCACTTAACTTACACAAATATATATGTGTTAGACTTAAGTTCAAATGAGTATGGGTATTATTGATGAGAATGGGGGAATGAGTTTCATCCATTGGATCAACACAATCAAGGGTCCACATTTAATCATTAATTTTTTTAATTTTTTCAAAAACCTGAAACTAAATTTTGGGCGGAGGGGTAGTTTCGTAATTTCACCATTCAATTAAATTATTTTCTTTTTCCTTTTCAAACACAAAAAAAACATTACATTCCCGTTTCTCGCTCGTCTCTTTCATTTCCTCTCTTCTTTTTCATTCTTCAAGCAAAATTCTACAGGTAATCTTCGATTTATCACATCTAAGTTCGTATTCATATCTAAATCATAGGTTTCTTCGATCGTGTTTGTTTTAATCATCGTTTTAACCGCAATTTTTGTTCGATTTCGATGTGTACAAACCCTAACGCAAAAAACCCTAGAAATTGTTGAATATTTAACTGAAACTTTGAATATCTTATGTAAATCAATGTTTTATTTGGTTATAATTGTTCGAATAAACGTTTGCACCGTCGGTTTGTATCGATTTCTTTTATTCCGAAACCCTAGATGTTAAAACGTAACTGATTTTCAAACTCAGTAACTTAACTTCGATTGTTTGTTTTTAGATGGATATTCGTTATGAAATAGCACTAGCAAACTATTCGACATCTCCTATTAATGCGGTTCCGATCAACATGCATCCACCTCGTATGTTTTTTTTATATATTTTGTTTTGATTATTTGTTATTTACTTATATTAGTTTTGCTATATACTTTGATTCAATTCTTAAGTTCACTTGAATGTTTGTAGATGATTGTGTTTTCATTGATAATAATGCGAAAGTAGACTACATGTAACGATGTTATATTTGTTTGCTTTGCTGCAAATGTGTATAGATACTATGAGTGGTTTATTGATAATAACGATGTTATGTATTGTACATATATCTGATGAGTTTTATACCTACCAACTATGTGATTATTTGAATGCTTCAACGTGATATATTTTTTAGTTATTAAGGGCTTAATGAAATAGTTTTTGTAGATAACGATGATTGGATGTTGTTTGTATGTCTTTTTTTATAGCTGTTGAAGTTAGTCCTGTTTCAGAAGCAGGCACAGATGTTAGTGAGTCACTAGAAGGTTAATATTGTGTTTTTTTTATTCTTTTGGTTTCATCTGTTGATAAATTAATCTTAAAGGTTAATCTTACTTTCAGTTATCAGTTCATTGTCATTTTTGGATGCCAGTCAGTTACAGGTTTATAAAAAAAATGGATAAATGCTTAAATAAAACTGATGTTGATGTTCAAGGTAAATGTTCATGTATTTGTTAACTTTGATTAACATGTTATGACATGTGACTACCTTAGTTTGTTACACTATGTTGATGTTGTTGTTTGTTTTTTATTATTGTAACTGCT
Organism: Pseudognaphalium luteoalbum; assembly: GCA_963422505.1. Classification (NCBI taxonomy): domain Eukaryota; kingdom Viridiplantae; phylum Streptophyta; class Magnoliopsida; order Asterales; family Asteraceae; genus Pseudognaphalium; species Pseudognaphalium luteoalbum. Next base: position 21,840,055 of record OY730196.1, on the reverse strand, counting down.
GCTTGTTTTAATTTTTTGTTGGATGTTATGTTTTGGTTGTTATGTGTTTTATCAACTTCATGCATCTTATCTTGTGGTACCTTATAGTATCACATGTGGTACCATGTTGTTTCACATGTGGTATCATGTATTACCACATGTGGTAGCATGTATTACCACATGTAGTACTATTTTGTGTGTTATGTTTTTGTCCAATTATAATTTTTTTATTTTAATTATGTGTTTTGTGTTATATTTTTGGATGCGAGTCAGTCAAAGGTTTATAATAGAAGAGGTAAATGCTTTTAATAAAACTTATGTTGATGTTGGATGTACATGTTCATGTATATGTTAACTTTGTTTAATACATTATGACATTTGAATACCTTAGTTTGTTATACTTTGTTCATGTTGTTGCTTGTTTATTGTTACCGCTACTGCTTGTTGTTTTAATTTTTTGTTGGTTGTTGTGTGTTTGTGGTTGTTTTTGTTATTGCTACTACTTGTTGTTTGTGATACCACACCTGGTATCATGTATTACCACATGTGGTATCATGTATTACCATGTGTGGTATCAAGTATTACCACATGTGATACCATTTTTTGTCTTGTGTTTTTGTCAAATTACTTAATTATTATTATATTAATTTATGTGTTTTGTGTTATATTTTATTGCAGTTGCAAAGAGTACTCCATTTAAACCTACTATTGCTGAATACATCAAACAGAAGTAGAGAGAGGCGGATGCAGCTCGTAAAGCTGCAGCAGCCGAAAAAAGAAACTTTCAGAGTTGAACACCGTTGCTCAGTCACCTTCTAAGGTGGGTTTGACTAAAGCTGCTACTGCCAGAGTTCAACAACCTATCACAGAAGTGCAGCCAAAGGACACAAGTCAAAAAATGAGTGAAGAAGCGACTAAGAAAAAAAACTTGCAGATGATGTTCTAAATAAGGAGAAGAAGATTCCAAAAAAAGTTGTTAGTAAAATAGGCAGCCGAAGAGGAAGATAAAAGTAAGAAGGCGTCGGGGGGAGAAGATGATAAGAAAACCAAAGATAATGATGATAAGAAAAAGAATGAAGGTGGTGACGAGCAAAAGAAGGAAGCAGATGAACAAAAGAAAAAGAAATCTGATGAAGAGAAGAAGAAAAAACAGGAAGAAGATGAGAAGAAGAACAAGAAGAAAGAAGAGGAGAAGAAGAGAAAAAAGGAAGAAGATGATAATAAGAAAGCAGTGGGAAGAACTCAATTGGAGAAATCGAAGACAATACCGAGGCTATTGCAGGAAAGTAGTCTGTTAATGTTTTATCAGATATTTTTGAATGTGGTGTTTGTGATGATATGAATTTAATGATCAAGTACAGTTATATGACTTATGTTTAAGTACAGTATTATGGTAAAAGTACATTTTGTATGCTGAAAGTACAGTTTTATGTAATGTACTTAGATTTTTATGATTTATGTTCAGTTTTTTAAATGTTTTCATGTGTATGCATTTTCCTTGTTTTAACCAACTTCTATGATATTTTTAGATTCAATAACACATGTGGTACCTTATAGTATCACATGTGGTACATCATTTTTTGAAAAGTACCATTTGTGGTAGCAACTACCACATATGGTAACAACTAGTCCCACATGTGGTACTGCGTAGTACCACATGTGGTAGTGCATATTACCACATGTGGTAGTGCATAATACCTCTTAACTTAGTATCTTTTGTTGTACATCTTATTATCACTTGTGGTACCTCATTTTTTGTAAAGTACTATTTATGCTAGCAACTACCACATATGGTAACAACTAGTACCACATGTGGTAGTGCATATTGCCTCTTAGTATCACTTGTTGTACCTCTTATTATCACATGTGATACCTCTTTCTATCACATGTGGTACCTTATGATTTTTGTAAACAAAGTAACACATTTCACATATTATGTACAAGAAAACACTATATGCTATAAACAATTATCAGATTATTATAGTTCTAAAAAACAAAATATGCATAGTAAACTAAATCATCTCTCAATCTAATAACATCCGATTATTGAAAGTAACTTTAAGAAATATAAAAAAATTCAAACTCTTCAATTGCCATCCTGCCCTCCTTGTCGTGCTTCTTCTGTTTCCCTTTCTTTCTCTTCTGCCTGTTTTTTAGTTTCTACTTTCTTCTTATCACATGTTTGTCTATTATGGCCAGGTTCTCCACACATTCCGCACTTTTTCTTACTTTCTATTGCCTTCTCTTTTGAACACTTCAACCTTTTGTATCTTCCGCAACCTTTATATCTTAACACATCTGGATTTTGAATTTCAACTTGTCCTACAAAAGGTTTTTCTTCTTTCGGGGCTTGCAGTACCCAAACAGTACTTTCACCAGGTGTTTGAATCTCAATTAAGATTAGTAGAGTAGTGTTTGGTGTTTTTTGTAAACCTGAAAAAAGTAGTGTAACTTATCACAAGTGGTAGTGTACTGTACCACATGTGGTAATGTCTAATACCACATGTGATAATGTCTAATACCACATGTGGTAATACGAGATTTCACAGTTTGCATTATACCACATGTCATATTTTAGCTATTACCACATGTGGTATAATTCAGTTCTATAATTTTGTATGATAACGGTTACCAGAAGCTACTATCACATGTGGTACAAGAAAGTTCTCTAATTTTATATGATAATGGTTACCACATGTGTAAGTAGCTATTACCACATATAGTACTGTTCAGTTTTCATCGAAATTCATATGCAAATGTCCTACTAGATATTACCACATGTGGTATAAAACAGTTTCACTAATTTCATACATGTAGCTTTTATTGTAGTCTGTTGCACAGCTTGTTCAAATCTTTCAATCTCAACCATCTGTATGACAATTCGTTATTGAAAAAATTAGTTTCACATGTGAATCAATTTAACGAATTATAGCGCAATTTCAATATCTCATAATCATCTTCAATTTTTTTCCTTCAACTTATTGTCTACTCCAAAATTAATAAGATTTGATCAATCTTATGTGTAATTTTTTCAAGATCAAATTGGTCACCAAGAAAATCAACTACATTTTAGGGCCACAATCAAATTAAGATACCACCAAAATAAAAAACATTATAGCCAAACACAGAATTTCACAATCCCTGTCCAAACACGTCATTTTTCTACGTTAAAGTTACTTACTTGTCTGAGATATTGATTCTGATCCACAGAATTTTTAAACGGTATTTTGGACTTAAAAATAATTTTTAAACGGTATTTAAGACATGAAAAACTATCAAAACAATTATGAGTATATGAAATAGTATACATACAGGAACATGTGAGTCTCTGGCATTTCTCTTAGCTTCAGTGGCTGAAAACACTGTGTAAAGCAGGACAAAAGTACCAACAATCTCAGCACCAAGACCACTACCCTTGGTGTAACCATGGGCAACAGAATTGGCTCCACCACCCAAAGTAGTGAAGGTGTTCTTGCCTTCAAAACCCTTGATCATAAGTGATAATGTACAATTCACTGTTGACATACTAGCACATGTGATATTTAGCTATTACTACATATGGTACAATTCAGTTCTATGATTTTGTATGAAAACGTTTACCATAAGCTACTACCATATGTGGTACAAGTAAGTTTCCCTAATTTTATATGATAATGCACAGTTACCATCGACGTACTATATATTAGTACCAACTACTATATATCACATGTGGTACAAGTAAGTTTTTGTAATTTTATATGATAACGTTTACCACAAGCTACTATCACATATTGCACTATTCAGTTTTTATCGACATACTAGATATTACCACATGTGGTATAAATCGTTTTCACTATTTTCCATACCTGTAGCTTTTGCTGTAGGTGACTTTTGCACAGGTTGTTCAAATTCTTCAATTACAATCATCTGTACTGCAATTCATTATTGAAGAAATTAGTTTTAGATATCAACTAATTTAACGTATTATTATGCAATTTCAACATCTCATAATCATCTTCAGTTTTTTCCCCTTCTCAAATCAGTAATTTGTTGTTGAATCTATAGAAATCGGTAGAATATGTGATTACGAATCAAAATATTGATACGAACATAAAAAACATGAAAAGTTGTATTGATTTTACTTTTTATTTTTGTACTTTACGTACCTGAAAAATAGCAAATCAGATGAAATCGGTTGAATCCAGTAGAAATCGATCCTCTGTAGTGTATAGTTTACGAAATAGATTCGAATTAGTGAAATCCTTACCTTCGATTTGGTGATCTTTTGAGATCGATGATGATTTCTCAAACTCTAGTTCACGTACGATCTTCTCAGTGTGTTCTTATGTTTTTGTTATGCTTTATTATTCAATTATTTAATTAATAGAAGAATTATTAAAGGACAAAAATAACCCTCCTCCCTTAATGGAATTAAACAGCTGAAATTAGTTCCTGCATTCTTTCTTGATTTCTCATACTTTTTTGAACTTAACTCATATGTGTTAATATAAATTAATAAGTTTATTTTACCATAAGTAGACATCTTTTACTGTTAATTGTTATAAAGTGTAGGTACGATTAATCGTGTGATTTAGGCAATAATAAATTATATACATGTACATATATGTTCTAAAGTATTTCTCATACATGTAAACTATAAAATTTAACTTTACGTTCTTATTTTTCATTGGTGGTAATTGCATCACTAATTAAATAGCTTACATGACCTAATAACATGATGCAACTATATATATCATATCTTTTATCAATGACATTATAAATTATAACAAGACAAATAAATAAATAATAAGCAATTTTTCCACATTAAAATTAACTACGGCCCATATATTAAAAAAGTACAAAATATTGAATTTTAGAAACATAAACAAACAATAAACAAAAAATAAATAAATAAATATAACTTCTTAATACACCCAAGAACTAATTTACCAGTGCATAATGGCATCGGAACCTTTGGTACTTATTTAAAAAAAAAAATCTTTTTACAATTTCATTTTATATTGCCTGTGTTGTCGCGGGTACTGAACCTAGTATTCTTAACAAAAGTAAAAACTATGAATTGAACTTGTCAAAAATTGTTCTAATTGTATTGACTATCACTTACTCTACTTAATTACTCAATTTGAAACTATTTACATTTACAATCTATATTATTTAACCAAGTTTTTGGTGATATACTAGGGAACCAAACGTTTGTTATTTACATGATTGTTGTAATTTTTTAACCAAACGTTTGTTATTTACAGATCAACACGTTGCACCCCTTTGGCAACCATGTAAAGAGGCTGGTAAAAATTTAGAAGTGACCATTCCGAATTGAACATACATGATTGTTGTAATTGGCTGTTGGATCGGTGTTGTAATACGCTGTTGAATAACCGATCGACCATTAACGGGCGTAATTGTTCAATCAGCAATAGGTGTGTCCATCTTGATAGCAGCGACCAAAATAAAGTCAAACAGCAGCCGGACTTCAGAATAGCGACCAAAATAATGTCCATGTAATAGCAGCCACCATAATGAAAACGTGCAAGGCCACATATATAACTCACAAGACACAAGAATCAACTTATTAATTAAATAAAATAATAATTAAATATACAAAAACACAAACTGATAAGATATATATTTTTCTTTTCCTAAGATTCAACCAGGGGCGGAACTAGTAGGTCGGAAGGGGTAGCACGTGCTACTGTTCAAAAAAATTCGAGTAGTGTAAAAATTAGAAAAATTATATAGTTTAGTAGAAATGCAACTAGTGAAATTTTTTAAGTACAACTTGTTCCTTGAATAAATATTAACTAAAGTACTATACTATGTGTAGCACCCTCAAATTCCAGTTTGCGGAAGCGGTCGGGTCGGGTGTTACCAAATCAAATATCACAGCATAAGATACATAATGAACGACTCTAAATGAGACGTTTGAAAATAATTATACATTTTTCCAAAGTAGAACGTTTACAACGTTGTAAGTTTAATAGGAGTTTCAATTACATAATTTGGAAATACAAAATTTATGCAGAGTGGTCCCCATTGTTTGAAAATATGCGACTCGGGCTAGCTTATCTTGCAGCAATCCTAATCCTGCTGGGCACCTGAGAACACATGCTAAAACAAGTCAGCTATAAAGCTGGTGAGTTCATAGGTTTGTTAGTTGAAACATAAAGTGTAAACCCTTTGATGTTTAGAAAAGTAGTTCAGAATTCACGATTCTGATTTGTATTAAGTTGAAGTTGTAATCCCCAATGTGTATACACTAGTCGAGGTATCCAATACCTAAGTAATAGTGGTATGTACCTAAGTACGTAAGGAATGAAGCATACCATGCCCAGATACCTATCAGGTATAGTGAGTCTACAATCGTGAGGCAATACATGCCTAAATACTATCAAGCGTATGACGACGTCATAACGAGGGTGTGGCAATCCATGCCTAGATACCTATCTGGTATAAGTGAAATAAACCAGTACGAGGCAAAACCTGCCTGAGTATAGTCCAAGTAAATGTATGACCACGTCATATGATGTTGAGTAATAATTGGCATGCCTACCTGGCATGCAGTGTTGCCTCCAGCAACGAAATTTGTAGTCCCGCAGAACTAAGATAGAGCATTTAATCAAATACTGAGTTAACGACCTCGCGTGAAAATCTCACCGACCCGTAAACTGTTGTGGATCACGAGCATAAGCCCGCCCATCCATGAGTGTATCGCTTTACCGCGAATACGTCCTTGTGCCCACTGCAATACCGTGGCATCGTTTTGTACCCACTTTACCATGGCATCGTTGTGTGTCCCTTCTGGAACATCGTCCGCATTGCTCGCAAGCAAAGTGTGTAATTGAGCCGGTCGTACTACGACAAGCCCGACTGGTGAACTGTAGAGCCAGCTGTACTATGACAGTCCTAGCTAAGTATATGAGAGCCAGCCGTACTACGACGCGCCTGACTTGAGTAGTTGTATTTGTATGTATGTATGCCAATATGCATATGTAAGTTGTAAGAAGCACCAAGTACTTGATATAGTGTACGAGTATATATATATATACATATATATAAGTCAGATCTACCAACACAAGTAATAGTGTATCATGCCACGCATGACGTAATATTCTGTATCTAAATATGTATGTACAATACTTAGATATTAAGTAGCACATTGAACCTAGGTATGAATACTCATCGCCTAGTTGGTTTGTATTAGTATAAAGATCCTATACTAACGTACGTCGCTAATGTATACTCCTAGCCTCAGCCTAGGAAGTATATTCGAGGTCTCGGGGAAAGGTCCACTTAAGTACACTTCCCGTTCTGATGATCACAAGTTGTATCGGCAGACTTAGTTCCTAAAGGAAGACTAATCCTGTTGAAGTCTAGTTGTTGTCCAGTGAAGGTAGAACTAACCAGTTCTAGTGTGTTTGTTTGTATTGTCCCGCGACAATATGGTTAATGTATAAAGGTAACTTAGTCAAGTTATGAGATGGTGATTGTTTTCTCACGATCCAACAGTGTACGGTTGTAACCTATCTAGTATTGATACTATTTCAAGACAGTCTGGTGGGTGAAATTCCTAAGTATTACACATTTCGTATTACATGGCAGTAATAAAGATAATTGTGAATTATAAAAGTTTATTAATATAATTCAAAAACAGTAATTGAGCATGTGTTTCACCCCGAAAGCAGTAAAACGTTTGAAAGAGTGGGGCTATGAAACTCACCTGTGAGTTGTTAGCGATCCTACGATACGTGTGTCTTCTGAACGGTAACCTCCTAGTGTCCTAAACACGTGAGGTCATATGAGTATGAGACAAATCATTTTGTCTAAGCGGGTTGGGTAATTATTTATTTGTCGTTCAGGTTTGGAAACTGCGTACGGGGGTTCGGGGGCAGCGCCCCTGATAACGGGGTCCAAGGGGTGGCAACCCCTGGCGGGGTCCAAGGGGCAGAGCCCTTGGTTGGGGTCGAGCTGCCAGGTCAGCTTGGAAAATTTTTATTTGTACTACTTTGCTTTAGTGAAAATGATCCGAAATTTCATTTCGGAGTAATATTAGGCGGTAAAATTTGGGTTTCGACACTTAGTGAAAATCATATGTTTTCAAGGTTCTGTGTTTTGCGACATAAGGGTTGTGTCGCTAAATGGTTCTGCGACATAAGAGTTATGTCGCTATGTGCGACATCCGCAATTTAATGCGACATAGTGTGTTGTGTCGCTATATGCGACGTTCGGATTTTCTGCGACATAAAGGCTTGCGACATAAACCTGCGACACAGGTTGTGTCGCAGTACTGTTTTTGGTCCCTGCGACACAACGATCTGTTCGACGATTTCAAGATCCAAATCGAGTTTTGGCTCGATTTTTGGGCGTTTTGATGTTATAGAAAGCTTCTAGCATGTATTTTGAAGTAATCTAAGTAATTATAGAAAGAGAAACGATTTCTAGAGAGAGAAAGTGGGAAATCTTACTTTTTGATGAAAATGGAGATGAAGATGATGGTGAAGAAGATGAAGATGATGATGTCCGGTTTTGATGATGATGAACTCCGAAAATGATGATGATGATTCCGATTTTTGATGATGATGATGATATTGTTGTTGATGTTGTTGGTTGTTGTTGTTGTTTAAGAGAGAGAGAGGAGAGAAAGTAGGTGAAAAAGGAGAAGAAAAATGAGGAAATGAGATGGGGGGTTTGGGTTTTTGGTTAAGACTCAGATCCCCAATTTGGAGACTGTGGTCTCCAACCACAGTACAAAATATCTGCGTTTTTATATCCGATCGTATAATAAATTTAATATTTTAAATTTATAAATTTGTTTATATTATTTCATAAATATTTTAAATAAAATATTTCCTTTGAACCACAAAACGTATTTATGTAAAGTTTAAAATTGGCGCGACAATTGACTTTTTGACCAGGTGTTACACTATGTGTCTATTTTTATTAAAAAAAATAGCCCAATATGTATATAGACCAAGTATGTATCCTTTCATGACGCTATGTCCCTATACTTAACTAAAAAAGGGCTAACAGATGTATTGTCACGACATCTTTAACAAAAGGATCAAGATATATTGCGAGCGGCTTTTTCATTAGAGGAACTAAACGAGCATTACAAGAGTTTAGAAAAATAAGATTTATATTATTTTTTAAGAAAGTACGTTCTTTCTATCAAAAACACGATCTTCCTATAGTAAAAATGACACATTTGTATGTTGCTCCAAGAAATCAATCGAATGACCAAAATCACTAATCAATATCATTTTGAGGTTGCTATTTTTAACAAGGTTTTGGATATGCAAATTCAAGAGTTTGGTGATTGTTTTAATGAGGTAAATACGAAATTGCTTAAAAATATGATAACTTTAAGTCCATGGGATTCATTCTCTAACTTGGACGCATCAAGTTTGTAAAGCTTAGCGAGATGTATCCAAATGATTTTAGCGTCGATGATAGGTTATCTCTCATGTCTCAAGATGATGCTAGTTATCAAATATTATGAATAATGGAAATAGGTTTTCTAACTTGAATAATGTAGCTGACCTTGTTCGTGTGCTGGTGGAAATGAAAATGCATTTTTCTTTTCGGGTGGTCTATCGCTTGCTGAAATTTAGCTTTCGTTTTGCCGGTTGCAACTGCGACTATTAAATGATGTTTTTTCTTAAATGAATCTTGTGAAGACACATTTGCAGAATAGAAAGAGAGATAATTATTTGAATAATGTTTTGGTTTGTTATGTAAAGAAAGAAACATTTGATAATGTTACGACTGAAATTATGATTAATCGTTCCCATCGTCTAGGTGAACGTCGAGGATAACTATAAAGTGTAATATGTTAATTTGTTTCTGATTTACCTTTGAGTCAACATTTTCATTGTAATAGTACCTTTGGTTAAAATCACACTTTTTGATGTCATATCTTTTGTTAAAATCGTACGATCATAATTTATTATGTTTTATATAAATTTTGTGGAAAAAATTTGGTGTTACCCCTGAAAATCCATCCTAATTCCGCCCCTGGATTCAACACAAATAATTAACTAACTTATTAATATTGAAATTCCTCAACATCTAATAAATTTTTAATAGAAGTCAAATCATCATATATTTCGTGACCTTATAAATTGTTAAACGTCAGTGCATAATGATATCAGAACTTCATCTAAACATGGCTGAGATCCAAGCCTACTTCTTCACCTTCATGATTTTTGCTATCTTTACATGGGCGTTCTTCAAATTTACTCGTACGAAATCTCACCTTCCACCAACACCCTTTGCCCTTCCGATCATCGGACATCTTCACCTCCTTGCTCCAATCCCACATCAAGCTTTTCACAAGCTTTCTCTTCGATATGGGCCCATTTATCGTGTCTATTTGGGCTCTAAACCGTGTGTAGTTGCTTGTTCACCAGAAACGGCTAAAGAGTTCCTTAAAACCCATGAACATGCATTTTTGGATCGACCACAAAAATCAGCTGCGGATTACATGACTTATGGAAACAAAGACTTTTCGTTCGCTCCTTATGGATCTTATTGGAAATTCATGAAGAAGATACTTATGTCACAACTTCTAAATGGAACAACAATTGACTTGCTTAGTTCAGTGAGGCAAGATGAGATCTACTGTTTGATAAAATCTTTATCTGAAAATGCCAAACTTGGGAAGGCAGTGGATGTTAGTGGGGAGCTAATGAAGTTGTCAAACAATGTGATATCAAGGATGCTTATGGGCAAAAGATGTTCGGACAAGGATGGTGAGGCGGATGACGTAAGGAAATTAATTGCTGATATAACTGAAGTAATGGGTAATGTTAATCTCTCAGATTACGTATGGTTTCTTAAGACTCTTGACTTGCAAGGATTCGGAAAAAGGGTGAAGGATATTCGATCAAGATTTGACGCAATGGTAGAGAAGATCATTAAAGAGCATGAGGAGAAAAGAAAGATCAAGGAAGAGGGAAAAGTGAAGGACTTGCTTGACATTTTACTCGATGTCGCAGAAGATGAAAGCATGGAGATAGAGTTGACCCGAGAAAACATTAAAGGCTTCATCCTGGTAACATAACCTGCATCTTCCGTTTTAATTTTCATCAATGTGAAATTGTACCACTTAGCTTTTAGGGAAGAGATTTAAATTAACATGTACAGATGTACTGATGTGTTATTTTTTTTCCTTTTAGAATACATTCACGGCGGCCACAGATGGTTCTGCAAATACAATAGAATGGGGTTTAGCGGAACTTATCAATCATCCAAACATCATGAAAAAAGCAGTACACGAAATCGATCAAGTTGTTGGCAAAAACAGAATTATACGAGAATCGGACATACCAAATCTTCCATACCTCCAAGCAATTGTAAAGGAAACGTTACGCCTATACCCATCGGCCCCAGTGCTTCCAAGACATTCAACAGAAGATTGCATGGTGGCAGGATACAATGTTCCATCAAACACTGACATTTTTATCAACCTATGGGCCATCGGCAGAGATCCAAACTATTGGGAGAACCCGTTAGAATTTAGGCCTGAAAGATTTGAAGAGAGTCAGTTGGATGTGAGAGGACAACACTTTCATATGTTACCGTTTGGTAGTGGGAGGAGGATGTGTCCTGGGATATCATTGGCACTGCGTATTGTACACACGACGCTCGGTGTAATGATCCAGTGCTTCGAGTGGAAGGCCGGGAAAGATGGCAATTTACCAAGTGTCGATATGACAGAGGGATCTGGGCTTACACTTCCTAGAGCTAACCCATTGGTTTGTATTCCGGTGGCTCGACATGATCCAGTTCCATTTATAATGTAAATTGTCACGGATGGTGTTTTAATGCTCTTAAGCGAGTCACTTCCGCTATGTATGTTTTGGTTTGGTCTATTTCGTGCTTAAAATTACCCTAAATAATTAAAAACGTTTATTGACAATAAGGTTCGCTGTTTCATAATGTATGAGATGTTACATCTTTAATATTAGATGTTCACAACTTTAAAATTTCCAATTATATGTTTTCAAGTTTTGACGAGGTATATTTGTACGTTTTTTTATTGTTTTCAGTTGGGTGAATGCATGTTTATTAAAATTATTCAACTTAATGTAACCCATAATCTATTCTATGTATCAAACTTATTAGGGTGATTCAATCATTTTTTAAATATTTTTGTCGTGTCTACTTAACGGTACTGTTACCGTCATAGTATCTATAGGAGATAGGAGATGACATACGCGTTAACGCGGAGTAAAAGTACTACCTAGTAACTTCATGATACATACAATATCAATGATTGAAAGATCATTATTATTACATACACATGATAAAAATGTTCTAAAGTTAATAATAGATTTTAGACTAAAGTTGAATAGATTTTTAACACTTACACCATTTTTGCTACGTTAAAGACATTTTTTATAGGTTTGATACATACGATAGTAAATTCACTTAAAATCACTTTCGTTATCTCATTGTCACCTTAGCTTTCCACTAACTAATTATCAATTGGTTATTCCATGCCAATAGTACCTTTATCACAATTTTAATGTAATAAAAATTGTAGAGTTTTAAACTTAAATACATACGATATTAAAAAGGGGTAAAATAATAAAGCCGTCGTAATATAGTCGGGGTTGGCAAGACAAAGGAGTTGATAAATATAACAAATAAAAGTGATTCTTACACCAACTGTACAAAAATTATTGCATATAGTATAAATACTCATAGCACAATTTTGATATTTGAATCACTTTTATTTATAATATTTATCAGCTCCACATGTGAACTCCATCACGAACCATCTTATACTTAGCATTCACAATGTCATTTTTACCAATACTAATCAAAATCAAAGCTATACAAAGTATTTTCATAGATGAATTTCCATTTAAACTCATTACATTGTTTGATAAATATAATTTTAATAAATCATTAACATCAATCGTGATGAATATCAGTTAACATTATGGGTTTAATGTCTAGGAATGTACTAAACTTATGCCTGATATCAATTGTGTATATCAAACTTTCAAAATTTATGTTTTGGTGTATTTTGGTGATGTGTCGCTCGTTTAAGGTGTCATGTGGCACGTCATCAAAACATCACTAAAAAACACTAAAATACAATTTTTTGAAAGTTTGATGCATTAAAAATGACTAGTGTAACTATGATACACATAATTGATATCGAACACAAGTTTAGTGCATTCCCACACACTAACCCATAACATTATCTGATTATTCATGAATGATGAATGATAAATAATAATGTTATTTGATATATTAGATTTTAACAATCATCGTCATAAATGTTAACTCACATCCATCGCGATGAATGTTAACGAGTTTGAATCTTGTTGTTATAACCTACAAAAGAAAGTAATCAGTGAAGCTTAAAATTCATATATCGCTTCCAATTAATATTTATTAAATTTTAACATTTTTTCCTTTGAGATTTGTATTGGTGAAGGTAAAATATATGTTTAGTGATGAATATTAACGCCTCACACTTCCTTAAAAAAAAGTTCTTCCTTTTGGATCACTATATATATGAAAATGATCCATAAGGAAGTTTTAATTTGTTGTTGGAGGGATGAGGGGATGCATTAACATTATCACGAATCATTTTAAATTTGCTAATTAAAACGTAAAAAAATAATTATTTTTACTACTTTCTCCGTCTCATTTAAAATGTCCACTTTGATTTTGCACGTAGTTTTAGGATTCTTCACTAACTTCACTTTTCACCAATCAAATATTAAATCTACCCAATAAAATATTTTTTGATTAATTAAATATCAAAGTCGACACTTATAATGCAACATCTTAAAATAGTAACGTGCACATTTCAAATGGGACGGAGGTAGTAGTAAATATTAATCAAAATCAATGTTATAAATGATATATTCACAAATAACTTTCCTTTTTAAGTCATAAATATTTATTTAATAAATCGTTAACATTCATCGTCATAAATGTTAGTTTTTATCCATGATGATGAATGTTAAATCATAACATTAGTTGATGAATACTATTAGGTTTTGTATTCAACATCATTAATGTTAACTAACATTCAGCACGACGAATCAAGGTTTTTATAATCTAATATACATTAATTAATGTTATTAATTACGGAAATAATTCGTCTAGGAAAGATAACGTTCATAGTTATATTATGATCAACATCTATTAAATTTAAAATATATATATATAATTGTATCGACGAAGTTAAGATAATTTGTGATGTATCATTCGATATACTATAAAATTACATATATTAATTTATGACTGCTATTGTCACACCCCCAAAATCGGTAATCGTGTTTATAATTGGTTTAGCGGAAGCTTTAGTTAATTAGCGGAAGCATTTTAAATTACAGTTTAACAGCGGGGGTGCTGACGTTACAATAGTGCATTCATTGTATCAGAGCATATGATCGTACAGAACATATTAATTTAAGATGCCATAAGTTTAAATGTTATTACAAAAGGGTACACTTATAAAGTCGTACAAATAGCGGTGTTATAGAACAACATAAGTTTACAAAACATGAGTTTATAAAATAGGGATTTCGTAAGTATAACCAATGGAATTGGTAATACAGAGGAAATCCAAGTGTCCCAAAAGTGGCATCATAAATAGTCTGGGTTGCCTACGTCCTTTATGCATGCAGAAGTACCTGAGTCCTAATTCCCTGAAAAACATAGTAAACCGTCAACATTCATGTACACAAACATAATGTTTATATGTATAGCAGGAAAACACAAGTGTTCTTATTAAAGAAAACATTTCCTATTTTACTGTAAGAATGTCATTCTTACTACAATTCAGTCGAGGTGTTAGGAAACACAAGTTTAACAATCAAGTAAACATTTCCACATATATACAGCTGTAGGAAACATGGGTTTAACAGTCAAGCAAACATTTCCATATAAAAGTTATTTTGTCGGGAAACCAAGTTTATCCAATCAAGGAAAACGTTTCCTATAAAGAAATCATGCGTAGGAACACCTGTCCTATTAGTTATCGCAGGGAATACCCTTCCCAAATCAAGTTATAGTTTTGTTGTTTAGTTATATGGGAAACATAGACTATGATCCCTCTAAGGTGAGCTAAACCTTTAGAGTTAAAGTAACGATACCTAGTACTATAACCAATCCACGACTAGTTGTTGTTGTTGCCTCAGTAACACGGTGAGTATACACTCCTCGTTACGACTGCCGTCGTGTGGTTGGGATGACCAACGAGTTATATCAGTGGGAGGTTTGTCAAATCGATAGTACTATCTGTATACTCAGTGGCTAGAGTCACCTAGCTAATGGTTATAGGTTGCAAGCACTGGGACTTATGTGCACTACAACTACCTCACGTAAACCTGGGATCGTACCAAGATTCGTTGTCTTATTCCCAAAAAGTTGTGAAAACGTTTCATATAGTTAACAGTTGAATATAAAGCATATAGCATTTATATAAATCAGTTTGATATAAAAGCATGTCGAGCAATTATATAAACAAGTAGCATGTAATAGCACATAGTTCTATGTTTTCCACCCCTAGTTTTAAAAGCTTTTAAAACAAGTAAAAGGTAGGGGCTGTGAACTCACGTGTAGCGGTCTTCAGCGAAATATAACAGCCAGTAATAGTAGTCGTCCAAACAGTGTACTTCAAGGCCCTAGACGCAAGAAGTATACTTATATAAGTATTCGTCTAATACCTTATACGATTTGGTTGTTGGTGATAGATGAGTTACGTATAAGTATATATTTATATACCTATTAGTTGAATATATATATATATATATATATATATATTCTTATATATATTAATTGTCGTTGCCGTGTATATATATATATATATTATTCATTTGTTAATGTCGCGTGTATATATATATATATATATATATATATATATATATTGTTTATCGTTGTTGTTTATGTTTTAAAAACATAATTATAGTGTTATAAAAATAACTTAGTTCTAATACGATTGTCTTAGTTCATTTATATAATTATATATAAATTATAATCGTCCACTATATGTATAATCTAGTTGTCGCGTTACAATTTTTATTTGTCCCATTTACTCGTTACATATATATATATGTAACCCGTTTTAACGTTTGCATTTTGAAATCTCGTAGCCCGTTGGGCTCGGCCCAATAGGTTTGGCCCAAATATGCGTGGCCCAACATAGTTTGGCCCAAGTACTTTTAGCAAATCATTTTGGCCCATTAACAAAATACCATTTTTGATCCAATTTAGATTAGGCCCGTTTGGCCTAAAAAGTTATATTTATAAATTGTCCGTGTTAAAATAATGTCCCGCGATCGTGTACAATTTTGTCCCAAACTTTGTATCGTTAGATTTTATAACTTTTTAGTATTTTTATTTCGTACGCGTTAATGTATTTGTACTACAAAATATATGTATCGACTGTGTATTATTCAAAAGCATCGCAAAAGTCTGGACACAGCCTGTCTAACCGATCGGGTAAGGGCTTAACAAACCGTTCGGCTCGAAAACACCTTAGCCGATCGGCTAGGTGTGATGAGCCGATCAGCTCATTGGTTCCAACCGATCGGCTGGTTAAAACCAACCGATCGGTTTGGTTCCAAACCCGTGTTCGTCCCCTGTTCTTGTCTGTAACAGCATATATGTATATATATTCGGGTGTTTGATCTTAGTTTTTGTTACACTACTAATCACTACCATATAACATACTATTCAACACTTATAACAATGATTTCATATATACTAACATTATGCATACAAATTTTTATAGGATCAAAGTATGAAATATATATATATTTTTGAACCTTACAAAGATTTTTGATGAAGATGATTATGATGGCAGATGATGATTATCGATGATGACTAGATGATCAAGAACCCATTTTGTTTGTAGTTTGTGTATGGATGTTTGATTGTAGTGGTGATGAAGGTTTAAAGATGAGGATGGTGAATGATGATGAAGACTTGGTCTCCTGCTTCTTTTCTTGCTTCTAGTCGCCAAAACCACAGGGAAGAAGAAGAAATGTGTGAAGGTATTGTGTGTGAATTATTGGAGATCAATGTGTAGGTGAGTTTTCAAAATGGTTTTGGTTCCAAATTTCAACCGAGGCATGGTGAGGAAATATTATGTGGTCCAGATATTTTCAAGTGTGTGTAATGTGTGAGTTTTTAGCCCGTTAATTCCGTGTACGGGTCCAATTATTTGTACCCCGTGTCCCACTCAATTATTCGTTTGTTTAAATTTTATTTTAAACTTTATAACTGATAAGTAAAATACATGAAATAATGTTATTTAAAACTTTTAATAAATTTATTCACCGTAGTGGGACTGTATAGTTTATTTGCGTGCCAGACTTCGGTTGAATTTGGAATTTATATTTTGAGGTAATGTTCCAAATACTAAAACAGGAACGGGAAAATAATTACTTTTATTATTTCCGACCTTTAGGTATGTTTTATAATTATTTCTGTTCGCGTATGACGCGCTCATCATGTTTAATATAAAACGTATAATATCTTATATTATTTCAATAATATAAGTTACTAATATTTGTAATTAATAATTTTCGAATTATTAATTATTTTGTATCACCAACTTTATTGTATTTTAGTTTGTCGAGTTTAGTACGTTTATTTCACACGTAATTATATATACATATCACTACGAATTTAATATATCACGTATCACATAGTAAGTTTCACAAACATAACATATAGAAATTGTTTTGAATTCACTAATCAGGGAATTACTCTAGGTAATGCATGAAATTAGTAAGGATTAATACCCTAAATGGAGGATTGTCACATTCTCCCCCCGTTAGCGAAATCTCGTCCCGAGATTTAAGTTGAGTTATTCGTGACTGGTGTTTGATCAAACAGGTGAGGGTATTTCTTTCGTATCTCATCCTCGCGTTCCCAAGTAAACTCCGCGTCATGTTTCGAGTTCCAACGAATCTTGACAAGTTTGATTCGTTTGTGTCGGAGTTTCTGTGTTTTCGTATCAGTCACTTCGATAGGTTCCTCCACAAAGTTAAGTTTTGAATTTATAAAGACTTCGTCAGGAGGGATGATAAGTGTTTCATCGGAAAGACACTTCTTCAAGTTACACACATGAAAGGTGTCGTGAATGCTACTAAGCTCTCGTGGCAACTTTAGTTTGTAAGCGACGGGACCAATCCTCGCAAGGATTTCAAAAGGTCCGACATATCGCTGGTTAAGTTTTCCTCGTTTGCCAAATCGTGCTACCCCTTTCCAGGGCGATACTTTGAGTAGGACCTTGTCTCCTACTTGAAACTCAAGAGGTTTACGAAGGTTATCGGTGTAACTCTTTTGTCTGTCTCTCGCCATTTTCAATCGGTTGAGTACTTGAGATATCTTGTCTGTGGTTTCCTGGACAAGCTCTGGTCCGGATAGTTGTCTGTCACCCAACTCTGCCCAGCAGAGTGGTGATCGGCATTTGCGTCCATACAGTGCTTCGAATGGAGCCATCTGTATGCTGGTGTGATAACTGTTGTTATAGGAGAATTCAGCTAATGGGAGGTGAGTATCCCAGTTTCCCCCAAAGTCAATCACACACGCTCTCAATAAATCCTCAAGCGTTTGAATCGTTCGTTCACTCTGGCCATCAGTTTGTGGATGATAGGCTGTACTCATGTCGAGTCGAGTACCTAAAGCCTGTTGTAGTGATTGCCAGAAGCGAGATGTGAATCTGCTATCTCTATCAGATATAATGGACAATGGTACACCGTGTCGAGAAACGATCTCTTTGATATAGATCTTCGCCAGTTTCTCTAGTTTGTCAGACTCTTTGATAGCAACGAAGTGAGCTGATTTTGTCAATCGATCGACAATCACCCATATTGAATCAACTCCAGTTGATGTCTTTGGTAGTTTCGTGATGAAGTCCATCGTTATGTGCTCCCATTTCCATTTTGGCATTTCTGGTTGTTGCAAAAGTCCTGAAGGTTTTTGATACTCAACCTTGACCTTTGAACAAGTTAGACACTTGCTGACATAAGTAGCGATGTCTCTTTTCATGTTTGGCCACCAATAGAAACCTTTCACATCTTGGTACATCTTATCTGCACCAGGATGAATCGAGTAGTTGGACTTGTGAGCTTCGTCCAAAATCAGTTTGCGTAGTTCATCATCGCATGGTACCCAAATTCGATTCATGAAGTATAAAACTCCATTTTCTTTGGTTTCGAGTTGTTTCTCCATTCCCCTCAGGGATTCGTCTTTCATGCGTTCGGTGGTGAAAGCTATTCGTTGTGCATCACGAATTTGATTAATAAGATTCGAGTGGATTGTTAATACCAAAGCTCGAACTCTGCGAGGTTTAACATTCTCTTTACGACTCAGGGCATCCGCTACTACATTAGCCTTGCCCGGATGGTACTTAATCTCACAGTCGTAATCGTTCAGCAATTCGACCCAACGTCTCTGTCTCATGTTGAGTTCTTTCTGGTCGAATATGTGTTGTAGACTCTTGTGGTTGGTGAAGATCGTACACTTTGTACCGTATAGGTAGTGTCTCCAGATCTTGAGTGCAAAGACGACTGCTCCCAACTCTAAGTCATGAGTTGTATAATTCTTCTCGTGAATCTTCAACTGACGAGATGCATAAGCAATAACTTTGTCGTTTTGCATGAGAACAGACCCTAATCCTTGGTGTGAGACATCACAGTAAATGATGAAGTTTTCTGTTCCCTCAGGTAAAGATAAGATTGGTGCGGTGCTCAACTTTTGTTTCAACAGTTGGAAGGCATTTTCTTGTTTTTCGCCCCAATCGAATTTCTTATCCTTTTGAGTTAAAGTGGTGAGTGACTGAGCTATTTTGGAAAAGTTTTCGATAAATCGACGGTAATAGCCAGCCAGACCAAGAAATTGTCGAATCTCGGTTGGGGTCTTTGGGGCTTCCCAGTTTTTGATCGCCTCAATTTTGGATGGGTTCACATGAATTCCTTTATCATTTATCACGTGACCAAGGAAATGAACCTCTCTAATCCAAAAATTACATTTGGAGAACTTAGCATACAGCTTCTCGTTCTTGAGTAGTTGGAGGATAAGTTTCAAGTGTTGTTCGTGATCCTCTTTTGTTTTTGAGTAAATCAAGATATCATCAATGAACACAATGACAAACTTATCAAGGTAAGGTTTGCACACTCGGTTCATGAGATCCATGAATACTGCAGGCGCGTTAGTCAATCCAAACGGCATGACTAGGAACTCATAATGACCATAACGAGTCCTGAACGCGGTCTTCGGTACATCCTCTTCTCGTACCTTCAGTTGATGGTAACCAGAACGCAGATCGATCTTCGAGTAGTAACTCGATCCTTGTAACTGATCAAACAGATCATCTATGCGAGGTAACGGGTATCGGTTCTTAATAGTTACCTTATTCAGCTCTCGGTAGTCAATACACATCCGCATAGATCCATCCTTCTTCTTGACAAACAAAACCAGAGCTCCCCAAGGTGAAAAGCTCGGTCGGATGAATCCTAAGTCTAAGAGCTCCTGCAACTGTGTAGACAGTTCTTGCATTTCTGATGGAGCTAGACGATAAGGTGAGCGAGCAATTGGTGCAGCTCCGGGCACCAGATCGATGCGAAACTTGACTTGTCGCGGAGGTGGTAATCCTGGAAGGTCATCAGGAAACACTCCCGGATAGTCTCGCACTACAGGTATATCACTTAAACTTTGCTCCTCGGGTCTCTTTTCTACAACATGTGCCAAAAACGCTTGGTATCCCTTTTGGAGATACTTAGTGGCCTTTAAGCAATTGATCATTTTAACGGCACTCGTCCTCTTATCTCCTTGTATCACCAAGGTTTCTCCAGTCAACAATGGTAAGCGTACCATTTTATCAAAACAAACAATCTCTGCACGATTCTTCGACAACCAGTCCATACCGACTACGATGTCAAAGCTTCCCAACTTAACCGGTAGTAAGTCTATTTTGAAAGGATGACTCTCCAATGTTAGAGTACATCCTGGTACTATTTCTCCTGATTCAATCAACCTACCATCGGCTAGTTCTAAAGTGTACTTGTTGTCTAGTTTACGGGACTTAATGTCTAATAGTGGTCTAAATTCTGTAGACACAAAGCTCAAATCGGCGCCTGAATCAAATAACACAGAGGCATAATGGTTGTTAACTAGGAACGTACCAGTGACAGTGTTGGGGTCCTGGCGTGCCTCCTGTGCTCCAATGACAAACGCACGACCTCGAGCTGGTTGGTTGTTGGTGTTACCACGGTTGTTGTTGTTCGGGTTTGCATTGCGGTTCTGATTGTTTTGGTTGCCGCGGTTTAGTTTAGGGCACTTGTTTCTGAAATGACCTTGCTCGCCACATTCGAAACATCCATTAGCTGGTCGATCCCTATTTGTTTGAGTAGTAGGGTTCGATCTACAGTATTGGGCCAGATGCCCCCAGCGTTTGCAATTCCCACAGAAGATACAATCACCATCATGGTGACGTTCACACTTGCCACACTTGGGCTTGTTTCCCAAGTAAGTCTTTTGTTCAGCAGTTGTGGCAAGGTAAGCTTTCGTGGTTCCAGTCTGTTTCTTATTTTGCTGACCCTGACGGTCATTCCACTTACGTTTTCCCTTCCCAGCATCAGCACTGCTGGATTCAACCTTTCCCGAAGCAGCTTTCTTAGTAAGGGTTCCCATTCTGACTGCTTCATCTGTCAAGCGCTGTGCTAGTTCCACAGCACTCTTAAAGGTGGCAGGATTAGATGAAGTCACCAAGCTTCGAATCTGTGGCACCAAACCCCAGATATACCTTTCAGTGCACTTGTACTCAGGTGTGACCATGTGTGGTACAAGGCGTGCCAGTTCTTGAAATCTGGTAGTATATCCTGTGATATCAGTACCAACCATAGTAATGTCCCAGAGCTCAGTCTCAATCTTCTGCAGCTCACTGCGGGGACAAAATTCTTCCACAACCATGGTTTTCAAAGTTTCCCAAGTCATCGAGTGGGCGGTTGTGCGCCCAAGTGCTTGAACTTGGCCATTCCACCATGTCAATGCCTTATCAGAAAATGTGCAGGTAGCATACTTTACCATGCAGTCACGAGCACAGTTGCTAATATCTAGCACAGACTCCATTTTCTCTATCCAATGAATGATTCCAATAGCACCCTCAGTACCACGAAAGTGGCTCGGTTTGCAAGCTAGGAATGTTTTGTACGAACATCCTCTTTGGGTACTCTCAGGGTTACCGTCAGATACAACAGGTTCGGTATTTCTACTACCGCTGACCCTGTCGCTACGGTTTCGGTCAGTATCATATTGAGCAAGTGCTTCAGCAATCCTTCGGTTGACCATTTGTTCAGTCGTCTCCTCAACAGCAAGAGGTGGTGAAGGGTTTCTTCGGACGTTCCGGGTATTCCTACGCTTAGGCGGCATGATTCAGTCCTAATCACACACAAGAAACACTCGTAAGATACCCTAATCAAATCATCACTCATAAGGTATGTGATAAATATAGATATAGTATGATAATCAATCACGAATTGATATCACTCAGAGTGTACACAGTGACATAAACTAAACATAAGTTACATATCATATATAAGTCAAAAGGAGTTACATAAGTTTTGTACAATGATGGGATTGACAATAACGAGAAAAGTACACCCATCTGATCAAACATGATCTACAAAATGTGACGGATTTAACCTATACATCCATCTAGTCAAAAGTTTTGCCCTACTACGTCATGGCTACAATCCTAATACATCATAGATACCATCCTGACATGGTGAATCTAATAGAAATATGCTAAAAACATCCCTACAACCATCCTAACAGCTGCCATCAATACACAAACTCCAACTGCAGAACCTACTATCCCCAAACGTCTCTCAAGCCTAATCAGACGTGCCCTAGTCTCATCGGCGGACTCTCGATCCATCTCAATGTGTACCTCAGAAGTGGCAAGACGTCCATAGATAGTAAGCACATCACCGTCCAGTCGAGAGGCATCACTGTGCAACTCTCCGATAGAATCCTGTGTACCATAATGAAATCCAAGAAGAGTACGGACAACTGCCACTACAGTAGGGATAGTGAGCTCCAGAGGCTCCTCAGTCAGATGTAAGGGGGTCGATGAGTGAGATGACTCCCCAGTCTCGAAAGTGGAAGGAATCCTCTCAAGTGTCCTCCAGTGGCGTAATATACGCGGCATCCAGTCAAGATGCGGAACTAGTCCTCTGCAATGACTGCTGATCACAAGGTATCTCTCTCTCCTCAGTCATCGGATCCTTGTCACGAGGTGCCAAGGGTCCTACAGGTGGGGATCTAACGCTCATCCTAGCAGTCCTACACAATCCAGGCCCACGTGAAGACTCTCCAAGATGACGAGTCGCCATGAAAGTAGACCCTAGCATACGAGTAGCGGGATCAGTGGGTGGTGATGGTGGAGTGCCTATAGTGCCATCTGAAGTAGCTCTAGGAGATGTGGGTGGGTAGACCTCCTCAGAAGGGTCATCACTAGCATAGTCAGGATCCTCCTCTGACTCTGAGATGTAGATCGGAAACTGCCTAGACATAACTGTGACAGAGGCAATTGTGTGTGTCGTGTTAGACGTATGCAAAGTATGAATGCAGAAATGTGTTAGCCAAGGCTATAGTCTAGGTCTCTAAGATTTTCAGTCACTTAAAGACTTCTAGTTCTCTATAACCAAAGGCTCTGATACCAAGTTCTGTCACACCCCCAAAATCGGTAATCGTGTTTATAATTGGTTTAGCGGAAGCTTTAGTTAATTAGCGGAAGCATTTTAAATTACAGTTTAACAGGCGGGGTGCTAACGTTACAATAGTGCATTCATTGTATCAGAGCATATGATCATACAGAACATATTAATTTAAGATGCCATAAGTTTAAATGTTATTACAAAAGGGTACGACTTATAAAGTCGTACAAATAGTGGTGTTGTAGAACAACATAAGTTTACAAAACATGAGTTTATAAAAGAGGGATTTCGTAAGTATAACCAATGGAATTGGTAATACAGAGGAAATCCAAGTGTCCCAAAAGTGGCATCATAAATAGTCTGGGTTGCCTACGTCCTTTATGCATGCAGAAGTACCTGAGTCCTAATTCCCTGAAAAACATAGTAAACCGTCAACATTGAATGTTGAGTGAATTCACAGGTTTAGTGTAAATGTAGTTAAACCAAGTTTTGTATAAATCATTCATGTACACAAACATAATGTTTATATGTATAGCAGGAAAACACAAGTGTTCTTATTAAAGAAAACATTTCCTATTTTACTGTAAGAATGTCATTCTTACTACAATTCAGTCGAGGTGTTAGGAAACACAAGTTTAACAATCAAGTAAACTTTTCCATATATATACAGCTGTAGGAAACACAAGTTTAACAGTCAAGCAAACATTTCCATATAAAAGTTGTTTTGTCGGGAAACCAAGTTTATCCAATCAAGGAAAACGTTTCCTATAAAGAAATCATGCGTAGGAACACCTGTCCTATTAGTTATCGCAGGGAATACCCTTCCCAAATCAAGTTATAGTTTTGTTGTTTAGTTATATGGGAAACATAGACTATGATCCCTCTAAGGTGAGCTAAACCTTTAGAGTTAAAGTAACGATACCTAGTACTATAACCAATCCACGACTAGTTGTTGTTGTTGCCTCAGTAACACGGTGAGTATACACTCCTCGTTACGACTGCCGTCGTGTGGTTGGGATGACCAACGAGTTATATCAGTGGGAGGTTTGTCAAATCGATAGTACTATCTGTATAATCGATAGTACTACTAATCACTACCATATAACATACTATTCAACACTTATAACAATGATTTCATATATACTAACATTATGCATACAAATTTTTATAGGATCAAAGTATGAAATATATATATATTTTTGAACCTTACAAAGATTTTTGATGAAGATGATTATGATGGCAGATGATGATTATCGATGATGACTAGATGATCAAGAACCCATTTTGTTTGTAGTTTGTGTATGGATGTTTGATTGTAGTGGTGATGAAGGTTTAAAGATGAGGATGGTGAATGATGATGAAGACTTGGTCTCCTGCTTCTTTTCTTGCTTCCAGTCGCCAAAACCATAGGGAAGAAGAAGAAATGTGTGAAGGTATTGTGTGTGAATTATTGGAGATCAATGTGTAGGTGAGTTTTCAAAATGGTTTTGGTTCCAAATTTCAACCGAGGCATGGTGAGGAAATATTGTGTCGTCCAGATATTTTCAAGTGTGTGTAATGTGTGAGTTTTTAGCCCGTTAATTCCGTGTACGGGTCCAATTATTTGTACCCCGTGTCCCACTCAATTATTCGTTTGTTTAAATTTTATTTTAAACTTTATAACTGATAAGTAAAATACATGAAATAATGTTATTTAAAACTTTTAATAAATTTATTCACCGTAGTGGGACTGTACAGTTTATTTGCGTGCCAGACTTCGGTTGAATTTGGAATTTATATTTTGAGGTAATGTTCCAAATACTAAAACAGGAACGGGAAAATAATTACTTTTATTATTTCCGACCTTTAGGTACGTTTTATAATTATTTCTGTTCGCGTATGACGCGCTCGTCATGTTTAATATAAAACGTATAATATCTTATATTATTTCAATAATATAAGTTACTAATATTTGTAATTAATAATTTTCGAATTATTAATTATTTTGTATCACCAACTTTATTGTATTTTAGTTTGTCGAGTTTAGAACGTTTATTTCACATGTAATTATATATACATATAACTACGAATTTAATATATCACGTATCACATAGTAAGTTTCACAAACTTAACATATAAAAATTGTTTGGAATTCACTAATCAGGGAATTACTCTAGGTAATGCATGAAATTAGTAAGGATTAATACCCTAAATGGAGGATTGTCACAGCTATTATTACTGGTATATTATTTATTATTTTCTAAATATTCTAAGACATATATTTGATACTAGGTGAAGAACCCGCAATAACACGGGTTTTGACATTTGATTATGTAAATTATATTTTTTAAGCTAAAAGACTTATTTATTTGTAGTAGTTATTATGATATTTGAGACCCTTCATAAAATTGAGGCATGTTTGGTTGCTTGGTGGCATGTATTAAAATAGAAATAGATATCGAAACATACATTTGAGCTAATATAATGATACATATGTTAGGTTATGTAAAAATAATTAAATACAAAGTACCAAAAATATAGCCATGACGATATTGACATAGTCCAATTAATCAAATAATACAAAACACTTAAATCATAGTGCAACATTAACTACATAAATCTACTTCTATGTTTGCTTTCAATTTTTTGTTTTATACATTTTTGTCCGCTAACCGTTCAACACTACCACATTACTACCTGGTGCCCATTCGCCACCTACTAAAAATGTTAGACTATCACACATAGACATAAAACTGAATGTAATTCAATACCTCTTCTTTCTTGTGATACTAACCTTGAGAAGTGTGAGGTAAATGACATCCTTTAAGACCATCCGCAACCCGGCGTTTTGGACGGTGGTGTCATCGTATAACGTCCGCAACCAGGGACGAGAACAAAGAAAAAGTGAGACCCACAACAATATTAAAATCGTTTTTTCTCTTTCCTTCGTTTTAAATTCGATTTTTTTCTTTTTTTACATCTCAACGGCTACACGATTTTAATATTAAACAAAATTAAAAAGGGGGGCATGTATCCGTTGGGGCCAACGGTAGGAAGGAAAAAATAATAAATTGTTTTCAATCTCCATACTACACTATATATACATACATACACTATCATTTTTTTTCAAATCAAACCTCAAAAAACTCTTTCACATCTCCAACCCCCAAAAAATCACCAACCCATTTTTTTACTATGGATAATCCAAATTCAAACCTTAATCCCAACCCAAATCAAAACCCAAATTCGGATAACCTCTCATACACGAATCTAATGTTATTCGGAACACCAAACGCCCCCGGTCCGAACAACCCTCAACCGATCCGTCATCCACCACTAATGCCACCATACGGAATGTATCCAAACCCGTACTTTCAACAACAATCATTCGAGTATCCAAACCCGCACTTCCAACAACAAGCATTTTTTCAACCTCCCCAACAACACCCACCCCAACCCGAAATAGCCGAACAAGCAAGCTCCCCCGTTCCCGAAAACAAGTTTGTCAATCTTCAAATAAAAGATTCCACAAAAAGAAAACTGATGACGAAAAGAAAACGTGCAATAAAAAACAATGGTCAACAAAAAATAATGGTCGTCATGAGAAGAAGTGTGGTTCTGAATATGCTAGAAAGCACCATTTGTCCATTTGTAAGCATTTTTTCCCTGCACATCTCTATAAATTCAAAATTATGATTTTTTACATGTAGGCAATTCATCATACATATGACGTTTCATCAATTTTCTATGTTCCCTTGGTTTTGTTGGTCCCCGATTTCATTACCATTTACTTTTATAATATAATGAAGTTTTAAAAAACCCTTTTCAGTTGCAATCAAATCCATTACAGCTAAATTTTATTCAGTAATTATATTGTCGTACGTCATAGTCAAATAAACCATTTGACTAATCTGTTAATAAAAACCAACAAACACTTTTAGTGGATAGTATCATAATATATACATTAAAAATATATGTTATTATGTACAAATATATATATATATATATATATATATATATATATATATATATATATATATATATAGGATTAGGATCAAGGGAGAAGGATATTTAGGTGGAGAAGAGGGAGAAGCAATATTGATTCAGTATTTTATTACTATGATTCAATTTTTTATTACATAAATTATAATAATAAAAAAATGAATCATAGTAATAAAAATACTGAATCATATTGCTTCTCCCTCTTCTTCACATAATTTTTCTTCTTTTTAGATCCCGTACTATATCCACTACAGATTACTAACCATGAAAGCTTGTAGTGCTTTAAAACCCATTTAACTATAAAGTGTTTCAACCAATAAAACAAATATGACCCAAAACAGCTCACATCCTCTTCGTAACATATATATGCTAACATAACATATATATGCTAACAGTGATTAATTACAGAAAATATTAAAAAAATAGGTAATTTGCACACATGGGATGAAGATGTACCTGAGATGATAATGACCAATCCATGTTTAAAACCCGCTTTAAACTCCCCAAAATACTTGCTATCATCTTCATAAATATGAACACCATACTCATAACAAACACCCTTGTTGTACCCTCAAATTCGTGTTGTGGAAGCGATTCAGGTCGGGGCGCGACTAATCAAGTACTCAAAACACCAAGATAAAGCAAACGACCTCTAAATGAGACGTTTGAAAATAGTTAGATTATCATTTATAAAATGTTTTGAAAACATACAATTTTCGTTACATAAATACAGTTTCCTAGAGTCCGCGTAAGTAGCGGGAGATTCTATTACATAACCATAGTATACAAAAGATAATGCTAAGAATCTCCGTTAAATGCAAGTGTAGAAATCATGCGACTCTAGCTAGTGTCCTGGAGTAATCCTACTCCGTTTGTGTACCTAAGAATACATGCTAAAAAGAGTCAACCAAAAGGTTGGTGAATCTCACAGGTTTGTAAGTAATTAAATAATTTGAACACAGGATTTTATCATCGTTGCCGGCATGCGAAATCAGGTATTTGTAACCAAGCAAATAGTAAGTAATTATGTATATACCGTTGCCATGAGCTCATAGTCGAAGCTTAACCCGTAAATCAGTGGTACAACCAAGTACCGTATAGTGCCCCCACGAGTGCCTAATCCAAACACTCGTATGAAACAAATAAAAGTCGCCCGTTTATACAGCACGGTTCATGGTAGCGCTTCCACCCCGAGCGGGGAGGGTCAGTCCCTAATAGATCCTTAATCAATATTTGCGTTTTAGTCCATAACTAACGAAACTATGATGGAGGGATTTCAGTGGATTAGTAAGTAACTCATGCAAGCTCGTATATGAAAAGTAAGTAATTTAGCACTTGTGTTCAAGAAAACGTAAGCAATGTATCTCACCTCGTAGGTAAAATAGTAAAAGTAGGGCTGTAAGACTCACCTGAGTCTAGCAAGTAAGCGTTTAACTTAATAAACATGAAATCCATAAGCAATAGTAATCCGTAGGTTCTCCAAACTCGCAACCTTCTAATTCCCTAAGCATATAAGATTGTATGTATGAGTGAATGTCTCGAAAGATCATTCATACTAGTTGTCCACTTTAACTAGTTATGTCCAAGTATTCATTCGTTGTTTAATTAAAAACGTTTCCGGCCCATTGATGAATGTTTATGTTTGTAATAATGATTCCCGAAGACATTATTATTAGGTTTCATGTTGTTTCATCGCATACTTTCATAAGTATATGTTTCATATGTATTAGTAGTGTCGTGGAAGGTCTAGTAAACATTGCGCGAATCGAGACTTGTTGGAAATAAGTATTTTTATACATTCTGTAATTGGCAACACTAGAGTCAGTGTCGCTATGGCGAAACTCGAATATGTAGCGGCACTCGGTTAAGTGTCGCTAGTTAGGATTTCTGAAGTATTGGCGACACTTGATGTTAGTGTCGCTAGTAGCGGCACTCGGATAGGTAGCGGCACTCGGTTAAGTGTTGCTAGTTAGAGATCTCGTGAAAGGTTAGTATCGCTAAATATGGTAAATCGTCGAGTAGCGGCACTTAAGTTAGTGTCGCTAATGTGGTTGGCGACACTCGATCGAGTATCGCTAAGTCGGGCTGTGATGAGTTGTAATTTTGTGAACTTGGTCAAAAGTGCCCGGTTTGACCGAAACTATGACATAAGCTCTAAATATGTTTCCAAGTCAATAAAAGTAGTTTTCATGTCTCGTGAATATACCGAAAGTTTCGTTTTATCGTGAATACGAAAATAGCCCTTACGCTTGTTTATACGAAATTTTGGTCTTGTACGGGTCTGGTTTTAACTAGGTAAGTTGTCAATATCCAATCCGAGAAAAATATATGTTGTTACTCTATGTCTTAGCTTTGATTTTCATATTTTTACAAGATGTTTAGCCAAATGAAACTTGCTAGATTAAATCGCAAAAGGACAAAGGTTCTGCAGTTAGTTATTTCGATATACGTTCAAAGAAATATTCTTAACTCGAGTTTTACAAAATTTCACAAAACGTACGAGTAGGGGATTTAAAGGTAACAAGATTATATAACTTCTAAAATTAGTTTCATCATTTTACTTGCAACACAACCCGAGATATGCCCTTTTGAATCTGGTCAACTTTCTGGTCTGATGCAACAGCAGGTACATGTACTTTTATAACATTTATTAAAAATAGAAAACGACCACTAAAATTCGCGAGGCTTAGGTATTATGAAACTAGACATCAGTAACTTGATATTAGGCATAAAAAAGTTAGATTTGGTGAAGAAATGGTTCGGTTATTACAGATCTAAGTCGATCTATATTGTTATCCACTGAACAAAGTTATTATCCAATGGTTATTCGCTTTGTATTTCGGTTTTAAGCATAGATCTTGGACATATAACTAGCAAAACGAACCACTAACATGTTTAATAACATTAACCAAGGAGATATAAGGAAAAAGAAATGAAATCTTACAAGCAAAAGTCGATGTAGTACTGAAAAAGGCGAGTAGGGTGCTGCTGTTGCTATTCTTGCTTCTCCTTGCTCAAAAACGTGGATGATGATGCTAGATGAGTGAGGGTAGCTTGTGGTGGTTCTTGGAGAAGGTGGAGGAGGGATGTGGTGGTGGCGGCTGGTCGAATTTAGAGAGAGAGGCAGAGATTAAGAGAGATAAGTGTGTGTGAAGTTTTAAGAATGAAATGGAGAATTAAAGTAGGTTAAGGATTTTTAAGGGGGAATCATGGGCCGCCCTTTTTGGGCCTGATCTGGGCCGTGAGCCTGAACTCATGGGTTCGGGGTCGTGGGTTTGGGCTCACGGCTCGTTCCTCGAATCTTCTTACGTTCGTTAATTGTTTAATCATTAATCGCGTGAGTTAGAAGTTTATAATTAACGTTTGGTTTCTCGCATGGAGTTTTTAATATGTAATTGATATTCGGGATAGCTAAATATTTCTGAACACTTACTTTCAAGTTACCAAAATATACTATGGGTTTTGTTTGGGTGTCATACTCGATTCATGCGTTTTCTCGGATACATTACGTTAAACCAATCGTAATAGTTTTTCGTGTATATTATTATAGAATAATAATATCTAGTAAATAACAGCTATTTTATCATTAAGATGGATTATGTTGAGTACAAAAGGGTTCACCAACGGCCGGGTGTTTCAGATTTCATCCGAGTAAATCGCGTAATATCAATCAATTACGTAAGAGTGTATATTCCATATACGTTATATTACAAGTAACTTAGTTCTATTTCACACTAATTACAAGTAATTACAAACGGTTTGTCACAACCCTTAATCCATTTGATCACCTGATAAGAATAAACCGAATAACACAAAATTTAATAAATATAAACCCTTCTATTACGACTATGCTTGAATACTCTTGCCATATAGATGTCTTTCTTGATGTAAAAGAATCAGAGTGGATGTATGGATCCTGCAGTATTACTGCCAGCGCTATTATCTTACAGAGAAAAGTGAAAAACTTACGATATCAATATGATCAAAACAAAATTAATCCAGGACAATGGGTGTAAGGTGGTCATTATAGTATTGATAAATATTACAACAACAATAACATCTAAAGTAAGTAATCCATACTTTGAGATTGACCGAACAAATACAAATTAATTGAAATAGTAAAGTTAAGACTTAAATAATCATACGAAATGGGAACATGAAACAAAACTAATTAAATGGTACATTGAGGCTTTCTGACCAAGATTACATAATAAAGTATATATGCATTAAAAAGATGGGCAACGTAAGTGTGAAGGATGGTAAGCTGGACAAATACATACCCAAAATCAAAACAATACATACGCGAAATCGAAACAACTGAGAATCAGAACATGGCATTTTAAACTCCAGGTGTAAGCCCGTACAGATAATATCAATAATACAAAAATTAGTGTGGATAAATGTAAAGCACGAAGATGATTGTGATTCAATTGAATCATTGAAATTTAACGCCACATCTAGAAGTGAGTGAAAGATGTGGGTAAGGTTCTAGGGTTGATATTGACGTGATTTTTGGTGAGGGATTTTTTTAGGAGAAGATTATTGTTATTAGAATTTATTTAGCCGGATATCATTTTTTAAGATTATATGTATTTCAATTATATATAAAAAGTTATCAAATTTTTATTAGGGGTGTTAAGTGTACTTAATTTAAATTAATTTAAGCCATTGATTACTAATTTAAAAACCTAATTAAGGGTCCAACGTTTTCCATGATATTCTTTTGCACTTAATTTAAATTAATCTAAGTCATTGATCTCTAACTAGAGAACCTAACCAAAGGTCCAACTTTCTTCATGGTATTCTGTTTTATATATGTAATAAATAAATATAATAAAACAAACGATGGATCTAAGACCCCTACTATGGTTTACTCTAACTGCCGCATCAGTTGGAGCTACATCAGCATCACGTCAGCTTTTTTTAAAACTGACACTCCACTGCCTACCGTGAACATCAGTTAACATCACTTCTCTTTTTTTGAGATACACACACTAATTTCTTTATTTATTTAAAACACAAACGTAAATAAAACATATTCATTAAAATTAAAAATATAACATTAAATAAAAATAAAACATTACAATCAATTTAAAATAATTAAAGAAATAAAAAAAACATATCAGTTTAAAGCCCATGAACCATTAACATAACTAAACTATTTTTGGCCCATTTATTATTTTAAACCCATTTGAAGCTCACTTATTTTTAAACCCTATCATCCTCATTTCATCTCCATCGTCTCCCTCCCTGCTCTCTACCTGCAACATAATTAAAAAAAAGAATACGATGTTTTTTAATATTTTTTTGTTTCTATTTAGCTGTTAACCGCAAGGAAAGAAAGAAATAAAACACTGACGCGACCCCCTCTTATAACACCCGTTATAATTTCAAGACCATTTTTAAAAAAACAAAATACCAGAAGCACATATTTAATAATTACATCATAGATTGCATATAATATAAACAAAAGTTGCAATCCACTTGTACAAGATCTTAAGAGTTAAGTTATCAATAATTACAAAAATTAAGTTTAAGTATTATATAAATCCAAAACATATGTTCAACCATTAACATGATTTTAAATTCAGAGTGAGTCTTCAAATATTCCATTAACCCAAACTTTCTGAGACCCACACTCAAAAACATATCCTGCAAGAAGTAATGAGGGGGATTAGCACAAAGCTAAATGAATAGATCTCTAACTATCAACCTAACTCTATGTAATAATTGCTTACAACTAAACATCATAAACAATTAACTTCAAAGAGGATCGGTGGTCCTTGAGTTACCCTGTTAGAACATGTTGTTAACATTTTGTGACAATAGTTTGTATATTGTTTTAGCATAGATTAATTGTATAAATGACCTATTGTATTGCGACAATATTCATACGACAATAGTATTGCGACAAAGCTATTGTTGGATGGTTAGTCAAAGCTATTGACTAAGTTTGACTTCATTAACTCTTATTGTTGCATGTATGTTTGGAGGTCTATAAATAGACTTCCTTAGGTCATTTTGAAATAGTTTTTTGAGTGAGCTTTTGAGAGAGTCTTCATTGTAATCATTTGATTTCCAAATCTAGAGAGAGTGCTTGAGAGAGAGAAAAGCTAGTAAGCTAATTGTACATCATTGTCAAAGAAATAAAAGATCACATCTTTTATTATACAATTCGTATTTCAATTCCGATTTCTATTCGATTCACGTTAATTACTCAAACATGATTTCCGCTTGTGTTTGAGATTCGATCAGCTGTATATCCTAGGCGTTTTCAATTGGTATCAGAGAGGGAACAGCTCTTCGAATAGGTGAAAAACGTGTTCGTATTGGTTTTAGCTTCGGAGTTTGTGTTCGCAAGTTACGGATTTCATTTTACTTTGAATTCGCTTGTGATTTTGATTCGGATTGATTAGAAAACATCACTCGATCATCACGCAGCAATTAATTCTGTGTTATCACAAATTAATTTGAAGATTTATTGAGTTTTTCGATTGGATTTCGTACAAAGTGTACGGATTCTTAAATTTGACATTAAAAGATCAAATTGAATACTTACGAGTGTTGGAAATCAAATTTCGAGTTCAGTGATATCGATTTTAGCCAAAACGAACTAGAATTGAAGATTTTACAACACTTGTAAATTTCTGGAAAAATTCTTCCGTGATTAGCATTCAGTGAGTATTGAATCCGTGATTAAGTGTTTCTTCCGTGATTAGTGTCCGACAATAGAATTACCATTTTATCCGTGAGTGTACTTACGTGAATAGTAATCCGATAATAGCTTATTGTCGCATGAACAGTAGCTATTATCGCATAAACATTGTTTGTTATTATTGACGGAGTATTATTCACGGACAATTGGTATTGAAGGATTGTCGGATTAAAGGATTGTCGTATAAACAGTGTTAGCATTATTGACGGAGTTCTACAGTGTATGTAAGATTGTCGCAATTCTAACATTCTTGGATTACTACTCTCGGAATATTATACTCGAATTTCTTATTCTCGCATCAAGTGTATGATAAAAAAAAAAAAAAAAAATTGTATACTTCCAAAAATTTTTCTAAGCCTTAAAAGTGATAAATTTTGGCTTTGAAAAAGTTTCATTTTACCCGGACGTTTTTGAGCGTTTTTGGACGTTTTTGAACGCGATTTTGGAGGGAAATTTGTAAAAATTTTCTTATTAAGCTTAAAATTGTTCATTTTTAGCTTGGGAAAAGTTACATTTTATCCAAGTAATTTTGGACATTTTTGAAATAAAATTTGGTGGGAAAATTCAAGAGAGGTGAAGAATGGCATCTTCAAAGTTTGAGCTTGACTACAATGGAAATCCCCTACCTCCAAGATTCTTCTGTAATAATAATTACACTAGTTGAAAGACTAGATTTGAAGAATTTATTGTGTTCAGCAATCCTGATTTGTGGATTCCCATTATCAA
Source organism: Pseudognaphalium luteoalbum (assembly GCA_963422505.1). Classification (NCBI taxonomy): domain Eukaryota; kingdom Viridiplantae; phylum Streptophyta; class Magnoliopsida; order Asterales; family Asteraceae; genus Pseudognaphalium; species Pseudognaphalium luteoalbum. Next base: position 21,804,955 of record OY730196.1, on the reverse strand, counting down.
CCGATATGAGAGGCCAAAAGCAAAAGGGACGTACTTTGGTGTTGTTCCATTTAAATCGGTGAAATTAATGAATGACCAGGAAAGCAAGGAGTTTTACAGAGACAAGAAAGCTTTTGAAACAATTAAAAATTGTTTACCAGAAGACGTGTTTCGTGCTTTCTTGGAAGCTGAAACTTCTTATGATTTATGGATTTCTTTGTCAACACGATTTGGGAGAGAAAAGTTGAATTTACTGAATTCTAATGATAGAATTAAGGAAGAATCAACAAAGTAAGAAGATGAGCTTAAAGCCTTGCAATCTAAAGTTCTAATCATGGAAACTGAACGTGATGAAATGCGTTCAAAGATTGCTAGAATGAAAGAACATGTTCTCGAACTTGAGAATCAACAAATGGAGCTAATCAAGATACAAGAAGATAATGGTCTAGCTTTGAAGACTATTCGAGATCTTCATGACCAACTCTCTCATGGATCTCACTCAACAAAACAACCGGCAACGGTTGTACAACCTGCAAAGGTTGTGAAAAAGATTTACAAAAGTAAATCTTCGTGTGAAGAAAAGATTTCCCAGTGTACTAATTATTCTTTGCAAAAGAATAAGAAGTATTCTAAGAAATCACAATTAACTTCTAAAAAGGTTGATTGTTTGGATTCTGTAAAGATCAAGAATGTTAACAAATCGGTTTCAGGACAACAAAAGAAGACAAAAAGAGCTTCTTCAGCACCGATACAACCTTCTTCAGAATCAAGACAAACAAAATCTTGTGCATACACATGGGCACAGATGTTTGCATTAGCACCGTCATGATATAATTGTAAGGTGTTTAAGCAATCAAAAGATTTTGTTCCTTTCTCCCAAAGGCGAACTCCTTCACAATCGATTCCTTGTCAACAATTTAGATATGAAACACCGTGTTTCTTATCTAGATGGAATTCGATTTCCTTGGATTATGTAGACACAACTTATCGATGGCTGTCAGGGCTATCTAAGCCTGTTGAAACATAGCTCAGGTGGGTTACAAAAGTTGTTGCTACTTGATTGATACAAGACCAAGGAAGATAAAATCTACTGTTCAGAGGGAGTTATGATCTATTCTGATGGTATCAGAATATGGAACAGTTAGATTTTGTGAAGGATGTTAGAAGACAATTCTCTCTCTCAACAAGCTTATCATCAATCAAGCTAAAGTCGAAGACTTATACAAGCTATTGACAAGGGGGAGTTTGTTAGAACATGCTGTTCTAACAGTTTGTGTTAATAGTTTGTATATACAAGCTATTGTCAAGGGGGAGTTTGTTAGAACATGTTGTTCTAATATTTTGTGACAATAGTTTGTATATTGTTTTAGCATAGATTAATCGTATAAATGACCTATTGTATTGCGACAATATTCATACGACAATAGTATTGCGACAAAGCTATTGTTGGATGGTTAGTCAAAGCTATTGACTAAGTTTGACTTCATTAACTCTTATTGTTGTATGTATGTTTGGAGGTCTATAAATAGACTTCATTAGGTCAGTTTGAAATAGTTTTTTGAGTGAGCTTTTGAGAGAGTCTTCATTGTAATCCTTTGATTTCCAAATCTAGAGAGAGTGCTTGAGAGAGAGAAAAGCTAGTAAGCTAATTGTACATCATTGTCAAAGAAATAAAAGATCACATCTTTTATTATACAATTCGTATTTCAATTCCGATTTCTATTCGATTCATGTTAATTACTCAAACATGATTTCCGCTTGTGTTTGAGATTCGATCAGCTATATATCCTAGGTGTTTTCATACCCTCTTGCCACGGTGGCCCCCAAGTAACACTTAAAATCAACTGAAGGCTAAACAGTGGTTAAACCGATAGTTTGGTACTAATACTAGATACAACATAATTACAATAAATAACACATGTACAAAGCACTTATGTTGTTCAAAGTAATAGTATCCAAACCCAATCCATGTTGACCTCCGACATTCAATTTAGTCAACAACCATCATGGCAATATACATATATAAAACACAATCAATATATAATATTAAACCAAGTTTACCCATTGTAACCATGTTGTTACAACTAATTTAGACTGAAAGTCCAAGATCCACTCACCCTTGTTGACTACAACCTCCACTCAAAGATTTTATTTTATTGAGTCTTCGCTTTATCTGAGAACCAACCAAAACCCGAGTTAGATTCTCATATCTAGTTTATTACAATCAAATCATGTATATAATGTCAAATAAGAGCACCCAATATACATCTAATACTATGTAATTAACATGAGTGTATAAGTTACAAGTTATCAAATTAGCCAAGTTAAAACACGCAAACGCGATCCGGGTTAGGGTGGTGGACTCGCGTTTCACTGACCAAAACATTTTGTTATCATTTTTCACATGCAAACGCGATCCAGGTTATGAAGCTCGATCACATTCATAAGAACAAAATGCAATTGACCCAATATAACACTAACTAACGTGATCCGGGCAAGGGTGTTAGGATCGCGTTCCCAAGAACAAATCGTACTTTGATCAAATTTCGCATGGTAACGCGATCCGGGCAAAGGAGCTGGATCGCGTTCCCACATTTTACAGCAGAGATTCAAACCTGTAACTGCACATCACGAACACAAACCCTAACTTTTACCCAATTCAGTTGCAATACCCGATTTTATCTATCAAATAACTTCAAATATCATCCATAAACATAATACAATAACAATCAACATCATCTAACCACAATTTCTACACATGCGTCAATTGTCCAACCTACTTCCAACCAAACTCAGTCATATAGGTGTAAATGGGTAAAATCAACTTACAATCAAGATGGTAGCAAGTTGATATGATGATTAAACAAAATCAGTAACAATCAATCATTCAAGCATAATTATTTATGCATGTATCAATTTTCTTTCTACCTAAATCATCAAGTAGCTCATAATTTTAAGAAATGCAACTTACAATTGAAATGGGGAATTAAGATGAGCCAAATGAAGAAGATGATGATGAATTACAGATGATAACACCTAAATCACGGCTTTAATTTTTGTTTGATCAAATTAGTAAATTTTCTTGAAAACGTATGTGTGTTCTTGAGAGCGAAAAGGAAATTGGGGAAATGAATCAAGTTAGTCGGCCTAACTAACTGGCCTCAGTAATAGTGATGTAATATTATTCCCCCTTTTAAACCTATTGTCTGGAACCTAAAACCATTTTTGCGAGACCAATTATTTTATTTTACCGATAACTAAAATAACTTAAAACAAGTAATAATTTATTAATAACAATAAGTTATTAAATCAATTGACCTATTTATTTTAATTATCTAATTAATATTAAATATTTCTAAACATCAATTAAATAACCAATTAAAATAAGGAAAATACCGTAATACTCCTAGGCTTAAAACGAGGATGTTACAAATCTTCCCTCCTTAAGGAGATTTCGTCCCCGAAATCTCGCCATGCTCAAAGAGACTAGGATAACATGTCCTCAAGCTAGACTCGGTTTCCCACGTAAGGTTTGGCCCCAAACTATGATTCCACTTAACTAACACCATAGGAAAATCCTTCTTTCGAAGTTTAGTCACCTTACGGTCTACTAACTCTAGGGGTTCTTCTACAAGTCTTAGACTTTTCTCAACACGTAAATCTTGCAATGGAAGAACATGGAATTGGTCCTCCACATTGCATTTCCTTAAATAGCATACATTAAAAGTATCATGAATACCCGCTAACTCGGGAGGAAGATCTAATGTCACCGTTTGATCATTAACTACTTGTCGAATTTTAAAAGGCTCAATATACCTAGGAGCAAGTTTAATACGTTTACTAAAACGAATCACACCCTTCCAAGGCGAAACCTTCAAGTAAACCAATTCACCTACAACAAAAGTAACTGAGCGACGACTGATTGGACGTAAAAAGTCACGTTTTTGCGTACATAATTCCCACCTTTTTAGCCCCAAAAGTAACTGAGCGACGACTGATTGGACGTAAAAAACGTACAAAATAAAGCATAAACGATACGGTCACGTTCCACGAGCACTTTTTAGCATAATACCTAGAAATTATTCTTTGATTATCTCATTATGATCTTCAGGTTATTACGAGAACGTAGACATAAAGAACACTGGAAACGGAGCTAGAATGAAGAAGTTAGGGTCAAACGAATTACGATCCAGCATGCAAGACTTACGATCCAGTGCACAAGACCATGACCAGGGCTACACCACCCCTAAAAGGGCCGTATACCCCCCCCCCCTTAGGGGTCGTATACGCCCTTAAAGAGGCCGTATACCCCCCTTTTGGGGTGCTATACCCCCCTTTTTGGGTGGTATACACCCTATTTGGTGCCGGATACACCCCGTTTGCTACCGAATACGCCCTATTTGCTACCAAATACGCCCCTTTTGGTATCGAATACGTCCCTTTTGGTGTTGAATTTCATAGCTCAAGGGTGTATTTTAGTGCAAAAGACGGATCAGGGGTGTTGTATGTAAATTCGGTTACTTGGAGCCTATAAATAGAGGCTTAACCTCACCATTTTGGACAACACTTGAAAGCAATCAATCCATCCATCCCACACAACACACAACTCATTTCACACACACTACACTCTCTCTCTAGAGTTTCTCTCTCTAGTTTCTCTCTCTAGGGAACTAGTGGTAAGATTAGGAGAGAATCCTTTCTTCTTAGAATAGCTATGTAATATAATTAGTAGAGGTTAGCGGTTGTAATATTTGGATGTTATTCGAAGAAATACAAGCTGTTATTCTGCTCGTAATATGTATCGGTATTAATTATCCTTTCTATTATTAACTTGTTATAATGTTCTTGTTTGATGATTGTGATTTATTAATGATAGAAATGTTTATTGGTATGCTTTGTGATTAGTTGATTGTATGTTTGCCATGATTTAGATAGTTAAGAATGATGTTACATTAATTCTCTATCTGTATAAATGGGAGTTGTTATACTTTGTTATCAGTCTAAACTTTGCATAAATAAACTTTATCATTCACCCTTTCCAGGCTTTCACGTGACTATTCCCCTTAGGATAGGACTTTGCAAACCCTAATACTACGTAGATATAGTTATTTGTGTTTTTGTATGAAGCTGTGGACATGCTGTAAAACGGCCCAGTACTTAGTATAGCGCTGGAAACACCTCTGGTGAAGTACAAATGCGTGGAAGCTACGGACCAGTCGTAAGCATATGACACCGTGGATACCTGGAAGTTACCCTTCCTGAACATGGTCTAGGATATAAGTTGTGGAAATGCTAAACCTTAACAGTATTATACACCGTGAGTATACTTAGATTTATACAAGCTGTGGAAATGCTGAATGCATTATACACCGTAAGATACCTAGGGATGAACGTATGATTGTAAAGGAGGGTCTATTTCATGACGGAAGGATTTGAGCTTCAAATAAGTAAAAAAAGGAATTATGAAAAGAAAGTGAAGACTCGTCAGTAGCCTAAGATGCTTAAACCCCTTAATTCCACTTAGCCGATAGTTTAGAATAACAAAGTAGTAAACAACCAGTACACAATTAGGTAATAACATTTAGACATAGGTGTTAAGAACGGTCAAAATATCCTGTAATGGCGGTTTGCTACCTTATTCATGCACCCAGGACATATCTCCAAGAAGGGTCACTTGTCCTTATCGGACAGTGTTGGGGGTTAAGCAACCTTATCTGATCAGAATCATGATATCCTAGGTACTAAGTGACATACTAATTTAGAACCGGAACTAAATAAGTAGGGTTCTAGTGTTTACACCGAAGTTTATTTGTCTGTTAGCTTAATGTGTCCCCAATAATCACCATTCCAATAATACGCTATCCTAAATCATAGTAAACCACGTCTTTGTTATCCTTAAGTGTTACATATCTGCTATCCTCCCTTTACTTTTTTGCTTTCTTAGTAAAATAAATAAAAACCCAAAAAGAATCACTCTTCAATCTATAAAAACCCCATCTTAATTACTAAGTTATCAGAACTAGCTCTGTTTCAATTCTACCATCGTGAGGAACGACCCTGGATCATCCTTACCACATACTAATATCAGGTATTCATACCTAGTAATAGTAAGTAGTTCGGAAGGTTTTGGCTCCCCCCGACTACTATAAATTTAAAACCACCCTTCGATCGCCGGTCTCGACTGGAAGGTCCGCAACGATAAGGAAGCGATTCCTTGACCGACCGTTGGAGCGTGATCAGCGACGACGTGGATCGGCATACTATTTCGGTCTATCACAGGCAGCCTTCAATTTCTCACGAGCAATGGCCACCTTATCCGCGGTAATCTGAACAATATACGGACCCGCAAACTGTTTCTCACCCGTTTCTAACCAACAAGTAGGTGTTCTACAACGACGCCCATATAGCATCTCATACGGAGGCATAACAATACTCAAGTTATAAGAATTATTATACGCAAATTCAATCAACGGTAGGTGTGAATCCCAAGACCCACCATATTCCAACACACAAGCATGCAACATGTCCTCCAAAGTTTGAATGGTGCGTTCAGACTGACCATCCATCTTAGGGTGATAAGCCATACTCAACTTGATTCTGGTACCCAATTCACGCTGCAAGCTCTGCCAAAAACCAGACACAAATCGAGAATCTCTGTCTGAAATGATAGACAATGGAAATCCATGCCTCAAAATAATCTCATTGATGTACAATTGTGCCAATTTACTCAAAGATGTCATCTCACAAGTGGCAAGAAAGTGAGCACTCTTAGTTAATTGGTCCACGATCATCCAAATCATATCATTACCCTTAACTGTCCGTGGAAATTTAGCTACAAAATCCATAGTGATGTGTTCCCACTTCCACTCGGGTATCTCAAGTTGTTTCAAAGATCCATAAGATTTCTGGTGCTCGACTTTAACTTGAGAACATATATGACAAGATTCTACAGAATCGAGCAACATCTATTTTCAGAGTAGGCCACCAATACAATGGTTTCAAGTCGTTATACATCTTTGTACTACCCGGATGAATCGACAACCTAGATTTATAAGCTTCCATCAAAATCACATCTCGAAGTCCACCAAGCAAAGGAACCCAAACTCGAGGTTGAAAAGTCTTTAATTCAAGAGAATCGTCACATAACAAATCCTTTCTTTTCAATAAAATCTCGGATTTCAAATTATGATCCATCAATGCCTCCAACTGTGCAGTTTTTAATTGGTCGATTAAATTCGATGAAACCTCTAATCGCATAAACAAACCATTTCAAATTTTTCTTTTCGGCTTAACTCATCCGCCACAACATTGGCTTTACCCGGGTAGTAACGAATCTCACAATCATAGTCCTTGATTAATTCCAACTATCGTCTTTGATGCATATTGAGCTCTTTCTGAGAGAACATATATTGTAGACTTTTATGATCCGTACAAATAACACACTTAGTGCCATAAAGGTAGTGTCTCCAAATTTTCAAAGCGAAAACCACAGCCGCAAGTTCCAAATCATGGGTGGGGTAATTTTTCTCATGAGGTTTCAATTAACGCGATCATATGCAATGACACGGTCTCGCTGCATCAATACACAACCCAAACCCGCAGAAGAAGCATCACAATAGACAATAAAATCCTCATATCCTTCAGGTAATGCTAAAACTGAAGCCGGACATAACAGTGGTTTCAATGTTTGAAAGGCCAATTCCTATTGGTCACTCCACTGAAATTTCATATCCTTTCTAGTTAGCTTACTCAACGGACCCTCAATCTTAGAAAAATCCTTTATAAACTTTCTGGAATAGCCCGCTAACCCCAGAAAACTCTTAATTTCGGAAGCATTCCTAGGAGCATCCCAAATTATAACGGCCTTAATCTTAGATGGATCAACCTTAACCCCATCTTTGTAAATGATGTGTCCCAAAAACTGTACCTCCCGAAGCCAAAACTCGCATTTGAAAATTTTTGCTTACAATTGTTCCTTTCTCAAAATGTTAAGAGTCAAACGCAAGTGCATTTCATGATCGGATTCAGATTTAGAATACACCAAAATATCATCAATAAACACAATAACAAACTTATATAGAAAAGGTCGGCATACTCTATTCATCAAATCCATAAAAAATGCGGGAGCATTAGTCAATCCAAATGGCATAACAAGAAATTCATAATGACCGTATCTAATGCGAAAAGCAATCTTAGGGATATCCTTCTCACAAATCCGCACTTGGTGATAACCGGACCTCAAATCAATCTTAGAGAAATAAGAAGATCCTTGTAATTGATCAAATAACTCATCTATTCAAGGCAAAGGGTACTTATTCTTAACGGTTCTCTAATTCAACTCCCTATAGTCAATACACATACGAAAGGTGTCATCCTTCTTTTTAACAAACAACACAGATGCACCCCAAGGAGAAGAGTTGGGCCTAACAAAACCCTTATCCAACAACTTTTGAATTTGACTCATCATTTCACGAATTTCTGAGGGAGCTAATCTATTAGGAGCCTTAGCTACAGGAGTAGAACCAGGGATTAAATCGATTTTATATTCTACTTCTCTAATAGGAGGTAAGCCAAGCAACTCATCAGGAAAGACATCCAAGTATTCAGAAACTATCCGAATATCAGATACAGTTTTCTTTTCTAATTTAGTATCAATAACATAAGTCAAGTATGATTCACACCCTTTAGCTAGAGATTTTCTAGCTTTTATCATCGAAATCAAAGGAATACTACCTTTCTCCTGTTCTCCCCGAGCCACGACATATGACTCATCTGATATTGGAATTTTTACCAACTTCTTATGACGTTCTATATGGGCTTTATTCTTACTTAACCAATCCATGCCCAAAAACGCATCAAAACCCGGAATAGGCATTTATAGAAAAGAAACAGGGAAACTATGACCCTCAATCAATATGCTAGCTCCAGTCACTGATGTGGTAACCTGAACCATTTTACCATCCGTTACCTCAACCTCAATAGGATTTGTAATACAAGCAGGAGTCAATTTCAGTCTATCACATAAAAACATAGATATAAAAGAACAATTGGCTCCTGAATCAAATAGAACACTTGCTGGTACATAATTAATAATAAAAGTACCAGTTATAACATCCTCTGTTCTGACAGCTTCATCAGCTGTCATTTGAAAAGCCCTGCCAGTCGCTGATGGTGGATTCTTTCTTTTCTGGCCAAAAGATGAAGACCCTCCGACCATACCCGTTCTTTGCTTACTCGCCTCAGTACATTGACCCGATCGGTGACCTTCCTTGTAACAATTCTAACACACATGCTTAGGGAAAGTACAATATTTGACATCATGCCTAAACTGACGACACTTGACACATCTAACCGTTTGTGGAGTACATGGCCCGGTATGTTTAGCCTTACAAGTATGGCACCAATTTGCTTTGTCCACTATACCATCACTTTGTTTCTTGTTTTGAGGAGACCCATGCCATCTTTTCTTCCCTTAATTCGCCGAGGAATCACCTTTGGATTTCGAAGAAGAACTATCTTTGTTTTTCAAATCATGTGCCCGAATATCGCTATCCACAGAACGGGCTAATTCAAAAGCTTGGGTAAGAGAACCCGCTAATCTGACTGTTGTCCGATAGATATGTGGCAACATCCCAACGAAATGGTCAATCTTAGTCCATTCATCCGGAACCCATTGTTGCACAAACCTTAACTATTCAGAAAATTGAGAAATAAGTTCATCCATGGTCATATTATCCGTCAATTGCATATCCATAAACTCACGTCGAATACGAGTCATATCAAAATCTGAACAATATTCCTTGCAAACCTCATTATAGAAATGTGGTGTCAAAAGTTGAATGTGGTGTCAAAAGTTGAACCGCATAAGGAACTTTGATCTGATCCTTACACCGACAGACCTCAAACTTTCTTTCCACATCCCTTAACCAGTCGAGTGTGACCGAAGGATTGGTGCTACCACAATATTCAGATGGTCCACCAGATTTGAAAGTATTAAAAGAACATAATTTAGGTTGTTATCGTTGTTGGGATGACCAGACTTGTTGATCAAGCAAGGATTGTTGTTGTAAACCTCTAAGTTTCCGTACTTCCTCCTCTAACTGTAAGACATAATCATCTCGATCTAAATCACCCGCTGAAAAAGAAGTACCAGACTGACCTCTTCTATCAGTAGGGTTTTCTGGAGGAGTAACTTCCACTCTAGAAACGTTATTGGGAGTATCGGTCGGATGTTCATTATCTGCAATAACACAACATCTTACAACTAGTTAATTGTTAGTACCTACATACTAACTATTTCTCCTATTATAGCTAAATCCCACACCCTGGAATGTTTGACTAACACAAATAGGTTTGGGATTGAACACTTAACACATGCTCAATTCACCCAAACCTAGGCTCTGATACCAATTTATAACACCCGTTACAATTTCAAGACCATTTTTAAAAATAAAATAAAAAATACCGGAAACGCATATTTAATAATTACATCATAGATTGCATATAATATAAACAAAAGCTGCAATCCACTTGTACAAGATCTTAAGAGATAAGTTATCAATAATTACAAACATTAAGTTTAAGTGTTATATAAATCCAAAACATAAGTTCAACCATTAACATGATTTTAAATTCAGAGTGAGCCTTCAAACATTCCATCAACCCAATCTTCTTGAGACCCACACTCAAAAACAAATCATGCAAGAAGTAATGAGGGGGATTAGCACAAAGCTAAGTGAATAGATATCTAACTATCAACCTAACTCTATGTAACAATTGTTTACAACTAAGCATCATATACAATTAACTTCAAAGAGGATCGGTGGTCCTTGAGGTACCCTCTTGCCGCGGTGGCCCCCAAGTAACACTTAAAACCAACTGAAGGCCAAACAGTGGTTAAACCGATAGTTTGGTAATAATACTACATACAACATAATTACAATAAAAAACACATGTACAAAGCACTTATGTTGTTCAAAGAAATAGTATCCAAACCCAATCCATGTTGACCTCCGACATTCAATTTAATCAACAACCATCATGGCAATATACATATATAAAACACAATCAATATATAATATTAAACCAAGTTTACCCATTGTAACCATGTTGTTACAACTAATTTAGACTGAAAGTCCAAGATCCACTCACCCTTGTTGACTACTGCCTCCACTCAAAGATTTTATTTTATTGAGTCTTCGCTTTATCTGAGAACCAACCAAAACCCGAGTTAGATTCTCATATCTAGTTTATTACAATCAAATCATGTATATAATGTCAAATAAGAGCACCTAATATATATAGCACACTCCAAATTTACAAGGCTATTTTTTTTTAATTATATCGGAAGCGTTAATTTAATATTCACAACTTAGATTGCATAATTATATAAACCAAAAGTGCAATCTACGAATATGATCCAAACATCTAGTTTATCAAAAGCTTTACAATCATTAGGCCTTATTGTATTTAAAACTTTATCCTGCTAATTGACCATTAACACGGTTGTCTAAAACATAGTAAGCATCGTCAAACATCTCACAAACAAACTTCTTGCCCACCCACAATCAAAAGATAACCTGCAAGAAGTTAGAAAGAGGGATTAGCACAAAGCTAAGTGAATAGATTGATAACTATCAACCTAACTCAGATTAACAATTGTTTACAACTAAGCATCATAAACAACTATCGTCAAGAGGATCGGTGGTCATTGAGGTACCCTACTGCCGTGATGGTCCCCAAGAAACACTTGTAACCACTGAAGGATAATTCAGTGATCTAACCGATAGTTGGATACTATTACTTCTTACAACATCATTTCAATAAACCACACATGTACAAAGCACTAATGTTGTCCAAGTAATAATATCACAACCCAATCGCAATTGGCCTCTGAAAGATATCACATAATTCATAATCATCATGACAATATGCAAATATAAATGGTAAAACCACATTTACCCATTGTAACCAGATTGTTACAACTAACTTAGACTGTAAATTATTGATCCACTCACCCTTACGATCACAGTCTCCACTCAGTGGTCTTATGTTACTAATTCTTCGCTTTATCTGAGAACACGATCAAAACCCGAGTTAGATTCTCATGATGTGATTCGTTACTTTCTACACAAGTATATAAATCAAATAAGTGCACATAATGTACATCTAATACTATTTAAATATCAGAAGTGTACAAGTCACAAGTTATCAAATTTGTCAATTTAAACATGCAAACGCGATCCGGATAGAAATGAGCTGGATCACGTTGCTCAGTGGAAAACCCTTCTGTAACAGAGTTACACAGCGAAACGCGATCCGGGCATAGGGTCGGGATCGCGTTCACATGACCAAATCTTACCGATATCAAAATACACTTTGCAACGCGATCCGGGGAAAGGGGTGGGATCGCGTTCTCAAGAGTAAACTCGACTGAACTGGAAATTACACTGACTAGCGCAATCCGGGCATAAAGTGCTGGATCGTGTTCACACGAACAAATCAATCTGTAACCAAATTTCACTATGGAACGCGATCCGGGTGATTGAGCTGGATCGCGTTCATACGTTTTAAAAAAGAGGTTCAGACCTGTAACTTTTCTGCACGAAATCAAACTTGAATTTTATAAAATTAAACTTCACAAACTCAGTTTTTTGTCAATCAAATACATCACAATACACCTATATTCATCAAATAACAACACAACAACAACATGAAATACTCAATTTCCTTCACCTAACTTATTCCACATGATTCAATCAAAAACCCCTTCATACATTCATACCTATGGTACATGAAATTAGGGAAGAACAAGAAAATGATAAGGTTTCAACTAAAATCAGAAGTAAACACTCATTTTAAGCATAAATGATCATACATGCAACAACACTTCACCTACTTTTCTCAATTAAGCTCAAGAACACTAAATAAACAACTTACAATTGAAATGGAGAAAAAGTGAACTAGATGATGATGATGATGATGATGATGATAATGATAATGAAATCGCAAGCTACAATCAAAATCTCAACCTTCACTTTAATGAAATCAGATTTGTGAAATCTTTCAAGTATATGTGTTTATTAGAGAGAGTTACAAGAGATTTGAGAAGAGGATTGAGTTAGGTCGGGTTTACACAACTGACCCTCATGTACATAGTATAAAATTATACCCCTTCTAAGCCTATTGTCTGGAACCTAAAAACCATTTTGCGAGACTAACTATTTTATTTTACCGACAACTAAAATAGTATAAAACAAGTAATAATTCATTAAGCACAATAAGTTATTTAACCATTTGACCTATTTATTTAAATTATTTAAATAATATCAATAATTTCTAAACACAATTAAATAACCAAATAAAATTAGGAATTACCGTAATTCTCCTAGGCCCAAAATGAGGATGTTACAAATCTTTCCTCCTTAAGGAGTTTTCGTCCCTGGAATCTCACCTTGCACAAACAAACTAGGGTACCGAGACTTCATACTTTCCTCCGTTTCCCACGTAAGGTTAGCACCCAAACTATGTCTCCACTTAACCAAAACCATAGGGATTTCCTTCTTTTGAAGTTTAGTCACTTTCCTATCCAAAAGCTCTATGGGTTCCTCTACAAGTTTCTGACTTTGGTCAACACGCAAGTCTTGTAATGGAAGAACTTGGGATTGGTCCTCCACATTACATTTCCTTAAGTAGCACACATTGAATGTATCATGAATACCCGCTAATTCAGGAGGAAGATCTAGAGACACCGATTGATCATTAACTACTTGCCGAATTCTAAATGGGCCAATGTATCTAGGGGCAAGTTTACCACGTTTACCAAACCGAATAACACCTTTCCAAGGTGAAACTTTTAAGTAAACTAATTCACCATCTACAAACAAAACGGGTCGATGACGCGGATCAACATATTGTTTTTTTCTATCACGGGCCGCTTTTAACTTATCTCGGGCTATACGTACCTTATCAGATGTAATCTGTACTATGTCTGGACCAGCAAATTGCTTCTCACCCGCCTCTAACCAACAAGTGGGTGTTCTACATCGACGCCCATACAACATCTCATAGGGTGGCATGCCTATACTAGAGTGATAAGAATTATTAAAGGCGGATTCAACCAACGGAAATTGAGAATCCCAAGACCCACCAAAATCCAAAACACACGCCCGCAACATTTCCTCAAGAGCCTGAATTATAACATCCTCTTGACGGGCCTGGTAATTTCTATTTTTAATTCATTATTTAATTATATGAGAAATTAATTGATATTATTGTTTATCGTAAAACTTAGATAAATAGATCCCAGGACTTATTGTGGATAGTAAATTGGTGATTGTTCTAATTTACTTAAGTTGACAGTATGATAAACTAGATTTTTCGCGAGTAGTATTTAAGTTCCAGACAATAGATTTAAGACGGGCATAAAATACCCGAATAAAGTGAGTCGGTTAAAAGAGGCCGACCTCCTCTTTTGTGTTATCTTTCCCAATTTGTTCACATCACTTGCAAGGTCAAAACTCAAAAACTTCAAGAACATAACCACTTGCTAGAATTGTGGTTAAGAGTTAGTAAATTGGAGCTGAAATCTTGAGTTCTTTATCTTTCTAAATATCATCATCTTCTTCAAAGTGTAAGTGAAGTGTTTGTTGATAAACTTGTGTTGTAAGATTAGGTCAAATACTAACTTAAATGAATTGATAGATGATATATGTTGTAATTGATGTTGTTGAAGTTACTACATGTGGTATGATGTTTATTTGAAGTTAAATTCGTTGTTTGTATGAGTTAGTATGCAAAAGATATGAATTTGTGAGTTTGGTTCGAGCTGTGTAGTTGCAGGTTTGTTCTTGAGCTGAAGAACAGCTCAACGCGATCCCAGAACCCTAGCCTGGATCGCGTTCTTCAGTTTTAAATTGAGTTGGACGAGTTTTGTTCTTGGGAACGCGATCCCAAGCATTCATCTGGATCGCGTTGCCAAGTGAAAATTGGTTACAGAAAGTTTTCCAAGGGCGAACGCGATCCATCCTTTACTTTCCCGGATCGCGTTGCTTAGTATAAAACGGTAGAAGTGGATTTTACAAAGGGAAACGCGATCCATCCCTTTGTTCCGGATCGCGTTGCTTAGTGTATTTTGATAACAGAAACATTCTTAAAGAGGAACGCGATCCCATTCTTTTGAACCCTGGATCACGTTTGTCTGTAGTATTTTGATGATTGTGATGATTTGTGAACTTAAGTGCATACTATATATATATATATATATATATATATATATATATATATATATGGTATTGATATTGTTATTACTTGTGTATGCTAGTCATTTATATAAGCACTAATTATTGATGACAAGCTACTAATTTGTGCGTTATGTGATGTTTCAGATACCCCAAAGGCTCAGTGATTAGTAACTGAGTGTAGCGACTCTAGAGGTATCGGTGAGTGGATTTGAAACTCACAGTTTGGTTTGGTTGTGTTAGTTTGATTTTCAATCAGTAATTATAGGATTACTATTGATAGAATGTTGAATTGAAATGATATGCCATTGATTTGGTTGATTGATTAGCCTGTATGTTGGGTGTTGAATCCAGAGGTCAACTAGATTGGGGGTTGAACTTGATTACTATTGTTGATCAACACAGGGTTGTGTATATGTGTTGATGAGTATTAGCAATGAGTTAGCGGTTAATCACTGTTTTGGCCTACAGTTGATTTAAGTGTTCTGATAGGGCCACCCGGCACAGGGTCCTTAGGAACCACCGTTCCTCTTTATGATATTTGTTACATTATTGGTTGTGAACAAATTGCTAGCTAAATTGAATTGTAGTTGATTATCCATTCACTTAGTTTCGTGCTAATCCCTCAATTTACTTCCTGCAGGTTATGTTTATAATGTGGGTAGTCAGGAAGGAGAATTTGATGATGGGAATGTTTGAAACTTGCGACTCTGATCAAGTTGGTTATAAACAATGTGTTGTAAACTGTAGCACCCGGTTTGGAAACAAGTTAAATGTATTTAACTTAGTAGTAAATGGTTTGTATAAATGTTTGTTTAAATTTGTGGCAAGGTTTTGTGAAATATATATAATAATATAACGCTTCCGTAGTAATTTATACTTTAATGATTGTTTTAAAGGATGGGTGTTACAAGTTGGTATCAGAGCAATAGGTTTGGGTGAATTGAATCTGATGGGAGATTCAATCCTAAACTTTAATTGCGAAGTATCAAACATTCCTGAGAATGGGATTAAGTACTGAATGGGAATCTGTTAGTGGGATAGGTGCTAACGATTAACGATTTGGTGAGCTGTTTTGTGTTTACAGACATGGCGGATAACGAGCAACCACCCGTTAACCCTAATAATGTATCAAGGCCGGAAGTTACTGTTGAGACTCATAATGACCAGACTGAGCACACTGGTACTTCTTTTCATGCTAGAGAAGAATTAGAAAGAGATGAGTATCTACTTCATTTGGAAGAGGAGAATCAAGCACTGAGAATGTACAAACAACAAAAAGAGGCTGAATCATCTCATCCTGTATTTAGCACAATAGTACCACCAAAACAAAAGGTGTGTTCTTTTAAAACCTTTATGAGTAGTAATCCTCCCGTGTATTCTGGTAGTACAAATCCTTCTGTAATTTTGGATTGGTTGAGGGATATTGAAAAGAAATTTGAAGTTTGTCAATGTGAGGAAGAGTTAAAGGTTCCTTATGCAACGCAACTTTTAAAAGGCCCAGCTATGAATTGGTGGGATTCAATTACTTCGGTATTATCTCCTTTACAGAGAGCATCTATTCGATGGTCTGACTTTTATAATGAAGTTTGTAAGCAGTATTGTTCAAACTTTGATATAGCTCGGATTCGAAAGGAATTTATGGATTTACAATTAACTGATAAAATGTCAATGGATGATTTGATTAATCAATTTTCAGAGAAACATAGGTTTGTTCAGCAATGGGTTCCTGATGAGAGAACCAGAATTGAACAGTTTGTGGGTACATTACCTAATCATTATCGAACTTCAGTGAGACTGGCGGGTTCTCTTTCCCAAGCTTTTATGTTAGCTCGGTCAGTTGACAGTGATTTGAGACCTCAAGAGGCATTAAGTAAAGAAATGGTTTCTCAGAAATTTAGAAGTGAATCTTCTAGCAAAGGTAAGCAACGGTGGCAAGGAAATCAACAGAGTAAGAAACAAGAGAGTCGTGGTAGTATTTCTGATCGTCCCAATTGGTGTATTAAATGTAGAGCTAGACATGTTGGGCCATGTTCAGTGCAAACCACTAGATGTGTGAAATGTGGTGCGATAGGTCATGAAGCAAAGGCTTGTGTTTTTCCTACCTATGTGTGTTGGAATTGTCATAAAGAAGGTCATCGTGCAAATCAGTGTTCTGAGGCCAAGAGACAGGGTTCTGGGTTGGTTGTTAGCTCGTCATCTTCCGGTCAAAAGCGGAAGAATCCTCCACCAGCGTTGAGTAGGGCTTTTCAGATGACAGTAGATGAGGCTGTCCATACAGATGATGTCATAACTGGTACTTTTCTTATTAACTCTGTACCAGCACGTGTTTTATTTGATTCTGGAGCAAATTGTTCCTTTATATCTGTGTGTTTCTGTGATAAGTTAAAACTAATTCCTACTGTGATAACTAAGCCCTTAGAAGTAGAGATTGTTAGTGGCAAATTAGTTCCTGTTAACACCTCGGTGACTGGAGGCCATATTGTGATAGATGGTCAGACTTTTCCAATTTCATTTCTGTTAATGCCGATTCCTAGTTTTGATGTGATTATTGGCATGTATTGGTTAAGTCAGTTTAAAGCAAGTATAGATTGCCACCATAAGTTGATTAGAATCCCAATCTCTGAAGAGTCATACGTTATGGCTCGAGGAGAACGGGATATTAGGAGTGTTCCTCTGATTTCCATGATGAAAGCTAGGAAATCTTTGTCCAAAGGCTGTGAGTCATACCTAGCTTATGTGATTGATGCTAAGTTAGAAAAGAAAGCTCTTCCTGATGTCCCGGTTGTTTCTGAATATCCAGAGGTGTTTCCTGATGAATTACCTGGTTTACCACCGGTTAGGAAAGTTGAATATCAGATTGAACTTGTTCCTGGTTTGGCGCCTGTAGCCAAAGCTCCCTATAGATTAGCTCCGTCTGAAATGCGTGAAATGATGAATCAGATTCAGGAGTTATTGGATAGGGGTTTTATTAGACCTAGTTCTTCACCTTGTGGTGCACCAGTTTTGTTTGTGAAAAAGAAGGATGGGTCTTTTTGAATGTGCATTGATTATAGAGAATTGAATAATCGAACAGTAAAGAATAAATATCCTCTACCCAGAATAGATGATTTGTTTGATCAGTTGCAGGGATCTTCGTTTTATTCTAAAATTGATTTAAGATCCGGTTATCATCAAGTTCGTGTTCATGAACAGGATATTCCTAAAACTGCCTTTCGAACTAGGTATGGTCATTTTGAATTCCTGGTTATGCCATTTGGTTTGACTAATGCTCCAGCAGTTTTCATGGATTTAATGAACCGTGTATGTCGACCTTTTCTTGATAAATTTGTGATTGTATTTATCGATGATATTCTTGTATATTCTAAATCCGAATCAGAACATGTGGTGCACTTGAGGATAGTGTTGGAAACCTTGAAGAGAGAACAATTATATACAAAGTTTTCTAAATGTGAATTTTGGATTCGGGAAGTGCAGTTTTTAGGTCATATTATTTGTAATGACGGTGTTAAAGTTGATCCTTCAAAAATTGAAGCTGTAATGAATTGGAAAGTTCCAAAGTCTGCTTCAGAAATAAAGAGTTTTCTTGGCTTGGTGGGTTATTACCGGAAGTTCATAAAGGACTTTTCTAAAATTGCCGGTTCATTGACTAAATTGACCCGTAAGGATGAAAAATTTGTGTGGACTGAACAACAGGAAACAGCTTTTCAAACTCTGAAACAGTTGTTATGTCAAGCTCCTGTATTAACACTACCAGATGGGTCTGAAGATTTTGTTATTTACTGTGATGCATCGATTGCTGGTTTGGGTTGTGTTTTGATGCAGCGAGACCGTGTTATTGCTTATGCTTCTCGTCAGTTGAAACCTCATGAAAAGAACTATCCCACACATGATTTAGAACTAGCAGCGGTTGTGTTTGCTCTGAAAATCTGGAGACATTATTTGTATGGTACTAAATGCGTTATTTGTACTGATCATAAGAGTCTCCAGTATATGTTTTCTCAGAAAGAGTTAAATATGCGTCAAAGAAGATGGTTAGAATTAATCAAAGATTATGATTGTGAGATACGTTACCATTCAGGAAAAGCAAATGTAGTTGCAGATGCATTGAGTCGAAAAGGTACTTCTAACCGAGTTTATTACTTGAAAGTTGATATTTCCTCTGACTTAGTGGATCAAATTAAAGCTGCACAGTTGGAAGCTTTATTGGATCAAAATTTGAAATCAGAGATTATGTTGAAAAGAAAAGATTTGTTAGTTGATGATTTTAGAGGATTAAAGACTTTTCAGTCACGTGTTTGGATTCCTTTGTTTGGTGATCTTCGGGATATAATTCTGAATGAAGCTCATAAGTCTAAATTGTCTGTCCATCCTGGTAGCACTCGAATGTATAATGATTTGAAGCCTTTGTACTGGTGGCCTACAATGAAAACTGACATTGCAAGATTTGTTGGTAATTGTCATATATGTGCGCAAGTGAAAGCCGAACACCAGAAACCGTACGGGTTGTTAAAACAGTTAGAGATTCCAGAGTGGAAATGGGAACACTTGACTATGGATTTTGTGACTAAACTTCCACGTACATCTCGAGGTAATGACATGATTTGGGTTATTGTCGACCGATTAACTAAAAGTGCTCATTTTCTTGCTGCAAATGAAACAGCGTCTTTGACTAAACTTGCTCAAATGTATGTTAATGAAATTGTCACGAGACATGGTATTCCATTATCAATTGTATCAGATAGAGATCCTCGATTTGTTTCACATTTTTGGCAGAGTTTACAACAGGAGTTGGGTACCAGAGTAAATCTTAGTACAGCGTTTCATCCTCAAACAGATGGTCAATCCGAACGTACGATTCAAACACTTGAGGATATGTTGTGTGCATGTGTTATGGAATATAGCAGTTCTTGGGATTCTCATTTGCCCTTAGTAGAATTTGCCTATAATAATTCTTATCATTCCAGTATTGGCATGGCTCCATATGAAATGTTGTATGGACGTCATTGTAGAACACCTGTATGTAGGTTAGAGGCTGGAGAGAAACAGTTTGCAGGGCCCGATGTTGTTCAGATAACCGCAGATAAAGTGGCAGTTGCATGTGAGAAATTGAAAGCTGCTCGTGATAGACAGAAGCAGTATACAGACCCACATAGACGACCAGTTGGATTATGCGAAGGAGAACTTGTTTATCTTAAGGTTTCTCCGTGGAAAGGTGTTATTAGATTTGGGAAAAGAGGTAAATTGGCACCTAGATATATTGGTCCCTTCAGAATTCGTCAAGTAGTTAATGATCAATCAGTTTCATTGGATCTTCCTCTTGAACTTGCGGGTATTCATGACACTTTTAATATCTGTTATTTGAGGAAGTGTAATATTGAAGATCAGTCTCAGATTCTTCCTCTGCAAGACTTGAAGGTTGATCAAAATCAGAAGTTAGTTGAAGAACCTATCGAACTCTTAGATAGGAAAGTAACTAAACTTAGAAAGAAACAAATTCCTATGGTGTTAGTCAAATGGAGACATAGTTTAGGTTCTAATTTAACTTGGGAGTCCGAGGAATCTATGAAATCTAGATATCCTGAATTGTTTGATTTAGTTTAGATTTCGAGGACGAAATCTCTTGAAGGAGGGGAGATTTGTAACATCCTCTTGACGGGCCTGGTAATTTCTATTTTTAATTCATTATTTAATTATATGAGAAATTAATTGATATTATTGTTTATCGTAAAACTTAGATAAATAGATCCCAGGACTTATTGTGGATAGTAAATTGGTGATTGTTCTAATTTACTTAAGTTGACAGTATGATAAACTAGATTTTTTGCGAGTAGTATTTAAGTTCCAGACAATAGATTTAAGACGGGCATAAAATACCCGAATAAAGTGAGTCGGTTAAAAGAGGCCGACCTCCTCTTTTGTGTTATCTTTCCCAATTTGTTCACATCACTTGCAAGGTCAAAACTCAAAAACTTCAAGAACATAACCACTTGCTAGAATTGTGGTTAAGAGTTAGTAAATTGGAGCTGAAATCTTGAGTTCTTTATCTTTCTAAATATCATCATCTTCTTCAAAGTGTAAGTGAAGTGTTTGTTTATAAACTTGTTTTGTAAGATTAGGTCAAATACTAACTTAAATGAATTGATAGATGATATATGTTGTAATTGATGTTGTTGAAGTTACTACATGTGGTATGATGTTTATTTGAAGTTAAATTCGTTGTTTGTATGAGTTAGTATGCAAAAGATATGAATTTGTGAGTTTGGTTCGAGCTGTGTAGTTGCAGGTTTGTTCTTGAGCTGAAGAACAGCTCAACACGATCCCAGAACCCTAGCCTGGATCGCGTTCTTCAGTTTTAAATTGAGTTGGATGAGTTTTGTTCTTGGGAACGCGATCCCAAGCATTCATCTGGATCGCGTTGCCAAGTGAAAATTGGTTACAGAAAGTTTTCCAAAGGCGAACGCGATCCAGCCTTTACTTTCCCGGATCGCGTTGCTTAGTATAAAACGGTAGAAGTGGATTTTACAAAGGGAAACGCGATCCATCCCTTTGTTCCGGATCGCGTTGCTTAGTGTATTTTGATAACAAAAACTTTCTTAAAGAGGAACGCGATCCCATTCTTTTGAACCCTGGATCGCGTTTGTCTGTAGTATTTTGATGATTGTGATGATTTGTGAACTTAAGTGCATACTATATATATATATATATATGGTATTGATACTTGTGTTTGAAGTAGAGTAATATTGTTATTACTTGTGTATGCTAGTCATTTATTTAAGCACTAATTATTGATGACAAGCTACTAATTTGTGCGTTATGTGATGTTTCAGATACCCCAAAGGCTCAGTGATTAGTAACTGAGTGTAGCGACTCTAGAGGTATCGGTGAGTGGATTTGAAACTCACAGTTTGGTTTGGTTGTGTTAGTTTGATTTTCAATCAGTAATTATAGGATTACTATTGATAGAATGTTGAATTGAAATGATATGCCATTGATTTGGTTGATTGATTAGCCTGTATGTTGGGTGTTGAATCCAGAGGTCAACTAGATTGGGGGTTGAACTTGATTGCTATTGTTGATCAACACAGGGTTGTGTACATGTGTTGATGAGTATTAGCAATGAGTTAGCGGTTAATCATTGTTTTGGCCTACAGTTGATTTAAGTGTTCTGATAGGGCCACCCGGCACAGGGTCCTTAGGAACCACCGTTCCTCTTGAGGATATTTGTTACATTATTGGTTTTGAACAAATTGCTAGCTAAATTGAATTGTAGTTGATTATCCATTCACTTAGTTTCGTGCTAATCCCTCAATTTACTTCCTGCAGGTTATGTTTATAATGTGGGTAGTCAGGAAGGAGAATTTGATGATGGGAATGTTTGAAACTTGCGACTCTGATCAAGTTGGTTATAAACAATGTGTTCTAAACTGTAGCACCCGGTTTGAAACAAGTTAAATGTATTTAACTTAGTAGTAAATGGTTTGTATAAATGTTTGTGTAAATTTGTGGCAAGGTTTTGTGAAATATATATAATTATATAACGCTTCCGTAGTAATTTATACTTTAATGATTGTTTTAAAGGATGGGTGTTACATGTATAGTCCGCTCAGACTGACCATCAGTCTGAGGATGATAAGTAGTATTCAAGTTTACTCTAGTACCCAATTCCTTTTGCAAACTTTGCCAAAAACCCGATACAAATCGAGAATCCCTATCGGAAACAATGGACAATGGAATTCCATGTCTAGAAATAATCTCATTAATGTACAATTGTGCCAACTTACTCAATGATGTCGTCTCACATGTAGCAAGAAAATGAGCACTTTTGGTTAATCTATCGACAATCACCCAAATCATATCGTTACCCTTAATTGTTCGAGGTAATTTGGTCGCAAAATCCATGGTTATATGCTCCCATTTCCACTCAGGAATCTCAAGTTGTTTCAAAGCTCCATATGGTTTTTGATGTTCAGCTTTTACTTGCGAGCAAATGTGACAAGATTCCACAAATCGATCTACATCCAGTTTCAAAGTAGGCCACCAATACAAGGGTTTTAAATCATGGTACCTTTTGGTACTCCCAGGATGAATCGAAAATTTAAATTTGTGTGCCTCTAACAAGATCACATCCCGAAGACCACCCAGCAAAGGAACCCAGACTCAAGGTTGAAAAGTCTTTAATCCACGTGAATCATCAATCAATAAATCCTTTCTTTTAAGCATAACCTCGGATTTCAAGTTATCATCCATCAATGCCTCCATTTGTACCAATTTTAACTAATCAATCAAATCTGAAGAAACCTATATTCGCATGAAACACACCTTTTCTGATTTTCCCTTCCGAATTAACGCATCCGCCACAACATTGGCCTTACCCGGGTGGTAACGAATCTCGCAATCATAATCCTTTATCAATTCCAACCATCGCCTTTGACGCATATTGAGCTCTTTCTGAGAGAACATATATTGAAGACTTTTGTGATCCGTACAAATAACACATTTCGTGCCATAAAGATAGTGCCTCCAAATTTTCAATGCGAAAACCACCGCCGCGAGTTCTAAGTCATGGGTAGGATAATTTATCTGGTGAAGTTTTAACTGATGTGAAGCATAGGCAATAACACGGTCTCGTTGCATCAAAACATAACCCAAACCCACAGAAGAAGCATCACAATAAACAATGAAATCCTCGGACCCATCAGGTAATGCTAAAACCGGTGCCTGACACAACAACTGTTTCAAAAACTGAAAAGCTGACTCCTATTGCTCAGTTCACTGAAATTTCACATCTTTTTCGAGTTAACTTAACCCGCAATCTTAGAGAAATCCTTTATGAATTTACGATAGTAACCCGCTAATCCCAGAAAACTTTTAATTTCAAAAGGAGACTTAGGTGTTTGCCAATTCATAACGGCCTCAATCTTTGATGGATCCACTTTAATCCCATCCTCACAAATGATATGCCCCAAAAACTGTATTTCACGTAACCAAAATTCGCATTTGGAAAATTTAGCGTACAATTGTTCTCTTTTTAATGTCTCGAGAACCAAACGCAAATGCATCTCATGATCCGACTCAGACTTGGAATAAACCAATATATCATCAAAGAATACAATAACAAACTTATCAAGGAAAGGTTGACAAACTCTATTCATTAAATCCATGAAAATCGTCGGAGCATTAGTCAACCCAAATGGCATAACCAAGAACTCATAATGACCGTACTTAGTTCGGAAAGCTGTCTTAGGAATATTCTCCTCACAAACCCGCACTTAGTGATAACCCGATCTTAAATCAATTTTAGAGAAATAAGAAGACCCTTGAAATTAATCAAACAACTCGTCTATATGGGGCAAAGGGTATTTATTCTTTATGGTTCTCTTATTCAATTCCCTATAATCTATACACATACGAAAGGTGCCATCCTTCTTTTTAAAAAACAATACAGGTGCACCCCAAGGAGAAGAACTAGGTCTAACAAAACCATTATCTAACAACTCCTGAATCTGACCCATCATTTCTCGAATTTCTAAAGGAGCTAATCTATAAGGAGCCTTAGCTACAGGAGTAGAACTAGGAATCAAGTCGATTTTATACTCTACTTCTCTAATGGGAGGTAAGCCAGGTAATTCATCATGAAAAACTTCCGAGTATTCAGAAACCACTCGGACATCGGAAACAGTTTTCTTTTCTAACTTAGCATCAATAAAATAGGCTAAATACGATTCACACCCTTTAGCTAAAGATTTTCTAGCTTTCAACAATGAAATCAAAGGAATACTACCATTCTCCTGTTCCCCTCGAGCCACGACATATGACATCTCCGAGATTGGGATTTTTATTATCTTCTTATGGCAATCTATGTTGGCTCTATTCTGACTTAACCAATCCATGCCTAATACCACATTAAATTCAGGAATAGGCATTAAGAGAAAAGAAACAGGGAAACTATGCCCATCAATCAAAATACTAGATCCAGTCACCGATGTGGTAACCGGAATCATTTTGCCATTCGCTACTTCAACTTCAATGGGATTTGTAATAACAGTGGGGGTCAATTTCAGTTTATCACAGAAATACATAGAGACAAATAAACAATTTGCTCCTGAATCGAATAATACACATGCCGGTACAGAATTGATAAGAAAAGTACCGGTTATGACATCCTCTGTTCTGACAGCTTCATCAGTTGTCATCTGAAATGCTCTGCCAGATGCTGATGGTGGGTTCTTCCTTTTCTGGCCAGATGATGAAGACCCTCCGACCGTACCCGTTCTCTACCTACCAGCCTCAGTATACTGTCCCGCCCTGTGACCCTTTTTATGACAGTTCCAACACACATTATTGGGAAAGGTACAATCCTTAAAATCATGCCCAAACTATCCACACTTAACACATCTGTGGGTCTGAGGAGTACAAGGTCCTGTATGCTTGGATTTACAACTTTGACACCAATTAGCTTTATCCATGTTAACTCCACCACCAGAATTTTGTTTCTTTCCTTGAGGGGATCCATGCCACTTTTTCTTCCCTTGATTCACTGAGGAATCACCTTTAGATTTCAATGAAGATTTTTCCTTATTTTCCAAATCTCGTGCCCGAATATCACCATCCACAGAACGGGCCAAATTAAAAGCTTGGGTAAGTGAACCCGCTAGTCTCACTGTCATCCGATAAGTATGGGGCAACATTCCTACAAAGTGATCAATCTTAGTCTGTTCATCAGGTACCCATTGATGCACAAATCTTAACTACTCTGAAAACTGAGAAATGAGATCATCCATCATCATATTATCCGTTAAATGCATATCCAAAAACTCCCGTTGGATGCAAGTCATATCAAATCCAGAACAATATTTCTTGCAAACTTCATTATGGAAATCGGGCCATCTAATAGACGCCCTTTGTTGTGGTGTCAACTGTGATGTAATAGAGTCCCACCAAGCCATAGTCGGACCCTTGAAGAGTTGCACCGCATAAGGAACTTTAACCTTATCTTCGCATCGACAAACCTCGAATTTTCTCTCAACATCCCTCAACCAATCCAACATAACAGAGGGATTTGTACTACCAGAATAATCGGATGGTCAACTAGATTTGAAAGTCTTAAATGAACACAACTTATGTTGATACTGAGGCGGAAATACCGGTACTTGATAACCTGAAGCACGAATGGAGGCGATGTTTGATAATTACTATCATGTTGTTGTTGATGATAATGAGGCTGAGATGTAGGAATTTGTGATGTCACCAAAGTAGGTGGTACAGTGCTAATGACAGGTGGTAAAGTCTGCCGAACCTGCTGAAATGATCAAGCTTGTTGATCTAGTAAAAGATGTTGTTCAACAGCCTTAAGCCTAACCACTTCCCCTTCTAAATGCAACATATAATCCTCTTGACTTAAATCTCCTGCTGAAAAAGAGGTACCAGTCTGACCATGACTAACATTTTGACTTTCGGGTGGAGTGACATTTGTTCCTGAGGCGTTGTTGGGAGTATCGGTTGGATTTTCATTATCTGCCATATCTTGCACTACAACACATCTCATAACTCGTTAATTGTTAGTATTTACATACTAAACAATCATCCTATCATATCTAAATCCCATATCCTGAAATGTTTGACTAACACAAATAGATTTGGGATTGAACACTTAACCCATGCTCAATTCACCCAAACCTATGCTCTGATATCAATTTATAACATACTCCAAATTCACAAGGCTATTTTTTTTTTTTTATATCGGAAGCGTTAATTTAATATTCACAACTTAGATTGCATAATTATATAAACCAAAAGTGCAATCTACGAATATGATCCAAACATCTAGTTTAATACAAGCTTTACAATCATTAGGCCTTAGTGTATTTAAAACTTAATCCTGCTAATTGACCATTTTCACGGTTGTCCAAAACAGAGTAAGCATCGTCAAACATTTCACAAACAAACTTCTTGCCCACCCACAATCAAAAGATAACTTGCAAGAAGTTAGAAAGAGGGATTAGCACAAAGCTATGTGAATAGATCGATAACTATCAACCTAATTCAGATTAACAATTGTTTACAGCTAAGCATCATAAACAACTAGCGTCAAGAGGATCGGTGGTCCATGAGGTACCCTACTGCCGCGGTGGCCCCTAAGCAACACTTGTAACAACTGAAGGCCAATTCAGTGATCTAACCGATAGTTTGATACTATTACTTCTTACAACATCATTTCAATAAACAACACATGTACAAAGCACTAATGTTGTCCAAGTAATAGTATCACAACCCAATCGCAATTGTCCTCTGAAAGAAATCACATAATTCATAATCATCATGACAATATGCAAATATAAATGGTAAAACCACATTTACCCGTTGTAACCAGATTGTTACAACTAACTTAGATTGTAAATTATTGATCCACTCACCCTTACGATCACAGTCTCCACTCAGTGGTCTTATGTTACTGAGTCTTCGCTTTATCTGATAACACGATCAAAACCCGAGTTAGATTCTAATGATGTGATTCGTTACTTTCTACACAAGTATATAAATCAAATAAGTGCACATAATGTACATCTAATACTATTTAAATATCACAAGTGTATAAGTCACAAGTTATCAAATTTGTCAATTTAAAATATGCAAACGCGATCCGGACAGAAATGAGCTGGATCGCGTTGCTCAGTTGAAAACCCTTCTGTAACATATTTACACTGCGAAACGCGATCCGGGCATAGGGTCAGGATCACGTTCACATGACCAGAACTTAATGATATCAAAATACACTTTGCAACGCGATCTGGGGAAAGGGGTGGGATCGCGTTCTCAAGAGTAAACTCGATTGAACTCGAAATTACACTGACTAACGCGATCCGGGCATAAAGGGCTGGATCGCGTTCACACGAACAAATCAATCTGTAACCAAATTTCACTATGGAACGGGATCCGGATGATGGAGATGGATCGCGTTCACACGTTTTAAAACAGAGGTTCAGACCTGTAACTTTTCTGTACGAAATCAAACTCGAATTTTACAAAATTAAACTTCACAAACTCAGTTTTTATCAATCAAATAAATCACAATACACCTATATTCATCATATAACAACACAACAACAACATGCAATACTCAATTTCCTTCACCTAACTTATGCCACATGATTCAATCAAAACCCCCTACATACATTCATACCTATGGTACATGAAATTAGAGAAGAACAAGAAAATGATAAGGTTTCAAGTAAAATCAGTATTAAACACTCATTTTAAGCATAAATGATCATATATGATGATGATGATGATGAAATCGCAAGCTACAATCAAAATCTCAACCTTCACTTTAATGAAATCAGATTTGTCAAATCTTTCAAGTATATGTGTTTATTAGAGAGAGTTACAAGAGATTTGAGAAGAGGATTGAGTTAGGTCGGGTTTACACAACTGACCCTCATGTACATAGTATAAAATTATACCCCTTCTAAGCCTATTGTCTGTAACCTAAAAACCATTTTGCGAGACTAACTATTTTATTTTACCGACAACTAAAATAATTTAAAACAAGCAATAATTTATTAAGCACAATAAGTTATTTAACCATTTGACTTATTTATTTAAATTATTTAGATAATATCAATAATTTCTAAACACAATTAAATAACCAAATAAAATAAGGAAATTATCGTAATTCTCCTAGGCCCAAAATGAGGATGTTAGAATATACATCTAATACTATGTAATTAACATGAGTGTACAAGTCACAAGTTGTCAAATTAGCCAAGTTAAAACACGCAAATGCGATCCGGGTTAGGGTGGTGGAATCGCGTTCCACTGACCAAAACATTCTGTTACCATTTTTCACATGCAAACGCGATCCGAGTTATGAAGCTGGATCGCGTTCATAAGAACAAAATGCGATTGACCCAATATAACACTAACTAACGCGATCCGGGCAAAGGTGTTAGTATCACGTTCCCAAGAACAAATCGTACTGTTATCAAATTTCGCATGGTAAAGCGATCCGGGCAAAGGAGCTGGATCGCGTTCCCACGTTTTACAGCAGAGGTTCAAACCTGCAACTACACAGCACGAACACAAGCCCCAACTTTCACCCAATTCATTTGCAATACCCAATTTTATCTATCAAATAACTTCAAATATCATCCATAAACATAATACAATAACAATCAACATCATTTAACCACAATTTCTACACATGCATCAATTGTTCAACCTACTTCCAACCAAACTCAGACATATATGTATAAATAGGTAAAATCAACTTACAATCGAGATGGTAGCAAGTTGATTATGATGATTAAACAAATTCAGTGACAATCAATCATTCAAGCATAATTATTCATGCATGTATCAATTTTCTTTCTACCTAAATCATCAAGTAGCTCATAATTTCAAGAAATGCAACTTACAATTGAAATGGGGTTAAGATGAGCCAAATGAAGAAGATGATGATGAATTACAGATGATAATACCTAAATCACATATTCAATTTTTGTTTGAATCAGATTAGTAAATTTTCTTGAAAATGTATGTGTGTTCTTGAGAGTGAAAAGGAAATTGGGGAAATAAATCAAGTTAGTCAGCCTAACTAACTGGCCTCAGTAATAGTGATGTAATATTATTCCCCCTTTTAAATCTATTTTCTGAAACCTAAAACTATTTTTGCGAGACCAATTATTTTATTTTATCGATAACTAAAATAATTTAAAATAAATAATAGTTTATTAATCACAATAAGTTATTTAATCAATTGACCTATTTATTTCAATTATCTAATTAATATCAAATATTTCTAAACACAGTTAAATAACCAATTAAAATAAGAAAAATACCGTAATACTTCTAAGACCAAAACGAGGATGTTACACCTCTCTTTCTCAAATCCCTTCGCGAAACCGAAGGATTCCACCGACGCAACCGAACCAACGCTTGGTGTCTATGACGTCGGTTCTGTCGTCTTAGCCGACGCACGACACCGACGAACCATAGTGAGTGCTGTAAGACATGCTTGTGGAAAAATATGAGGATTATATTTCTAAGGATTAAACTTTTATCACTGGCAATAAAAATGATATATGTTCTATTTGACAACGTTGCATGTGTCCAATGTTTTCACGGACGCTAATAAGCGCCAAGAGTAAACCCTGTTAGTTTTAAAAAATAATTAGTGTCCATAAAATTGAAACTCTTTTTACAAATAGCGTACATAATAGACGAATTTATAATTCAAATAAAGAGAATTCAAATTATTATAACTAGATTAAGAGCTGTAAAATTTGCGGGTTGACTTTATGGTATGTCTATGGATGTCTTATATGGATATAATAAGTTTTTTGGTGTTAGTGTATGGTACATCGGTTTGTATTGTTTTAATTTTAAATGAAAAATGTATTAAGGATTTGAATTGTGATAGATTTTGGATTGATAAGTCCAAATAAATAAATTAGTTAATATGGATAATATTGTGTATGATATCACCTTGTTATTTGTATTTATTTTAAATGATACTATACTATTTAAAATCGTACGAATATGTTTTCAAAATAAGCAAATTTACTGGTTCAGCAAGTAAATTGTATCTAAAAAATAACGCTCTTTGCAGTGCATTGGTGGTTTTCGTCCATCTAAGTTATTCTTTGTAATTTAAATCAACAACCTATAATGCATTACTTTTGTTTTAACTTTGAATAAAAATGACAAAATGTGACAACTCAAATACAGACTCTAATGACCCGAATGACGTTAACACAACCTTGAAAAATTATATTGTAAACTTTTTTAGGGATGCAAATCGAGATATAGAGAAATTAATGGCAAATGAGTAAATTATTTAATCAGTTATTGATAATATTGTGCATGATACCACTTCTTTTTTTATATTTGTATTGTTCTTTAATAATAATATTATATTACGTACAAAAACTTTTAATTAGTTAATTAAAAAGTTAAATTGTTAGCTTTAAGATTTCAGATATTGTAATTCGGTATAGTTTGTTTTTCGTGTTTTAAATTTGTGTTGTATTTTCAATAACTAATTTTTTTTTGTTTTGCCAAAGTTACATACATGATAATAATCAAAACCCACAAATAAATATGAAAAACTTATTGGTAATACTAATTGGGTACTCAACGTGTATTGAGGCAGCTATCAATATGAATATTGTAAACCATGTGTACAGATACACTAAAACCCGCCGGAAACTAAACCGTTAGCATCCATAATTCAAGTACTGTAATTAGAAATTGATAAAAGAATTCATTTTTTTGTTTTTAGCATTGAAAATAACTTGGGGTGGGTGGGGAAGGGGGAGGGGGTTGCAGAAATTTTAAAATAAAAAAGATTTTAGAAAGAGTTTTATGAAATAAATAATAAAGTAGTTATTATATTAAGATTTTCATACATTATTTTGAGAATTATTTATAATTAAATAAAAAATAGAAGATTTATATTTTAAATAGTGAAGGGTGTATATTGTAAATATAGAGGGGTATATTAGTCTTTTAGTCATATAAAAATAGAATTAACGATGTTATTAAATTAATTAAGGGTTAAATCTTAATGATTATCTGAATCTAATAACTAATATTCTTTCAAGATTTTTCTTTTAATATATAAATAAAATAAATAAATTCGCCCCATACATAAAGTGTGCAAACTTCCTTACATTTTGAAACGTAACAAAAAATCCCATGTGAAAAAAAGTACACACCGAACACATTGCGTTCTTTCTTTGACTTTACAAAATGCATAACTAAAATTTTCAAAATTGCAAATCAAACAAATTGCAATTTGCAAATCTAAGACAAACAAATACGAATACGAAGTGAAAATGAAAATTCAAATTGAAAATCAAATTGAAAGAAGGGATGACAAAAACATCTGAATCCGACAGGAAAAACCGAACCTGAACCAATTAGGTCGGGTATGGAGGCAGGTAGACGGATTTGGATACGGGTTTGAGTACAATTTGTTTTGTTAGCGGGTATTGGTTTGGGTATGGGTTTTAGTAATACCCGCCCAATTACATATACTCGTACCCATACCCGATTACCCATACCCATATTAATAACATTACTAATAATTTTAATTATTTGTAATATATATAATATGAAAGGCCAATTGAGTGGTGTGCTTTTGTGAGTGTTTTGATGTAGTTTACTTACAAAAGTTCTACGTGTAACAACTTAAATTTTTTTCATCCTAATCAGTTGCCACATTGGCGACTAGTGTTTGTCTACGTGGCTCTAATTAAATATTATTTAATTTAGACAATTTCATATTATAATTTACTAGTTAGTCGTCATCAATATCAATATTGATAACTAGCATGGTACCCGCACCATGCTGCAGGTATTTATTAAGGTTATAACTTCGTTTTTGCAAATATTCAATTAAGACTATATGGAGATGATTCATATACCGGTTATTAATATAGATAAGAAAATAAGTAGTACATAGTAATAAATAGTAGATGTTTTGCATTTGTTAGCAAATAATTAGAAATATTTTTGGGAAAGATTTATCTATTTTGGTCTATTTTAAAGATGAAAATGTTTGGTTATGACCAATTAAGAGGGGTAATTTTGTCAAAAAAAATTAAGAACTTTAAGATTTAAACAAAAGAGACTCTTTATAAGTAACTAGCAGTTGCCCACGCATAGCAGCGGGTGCCGTGATGATCAAAATGTTGATTGTATCGGGTAGAGTTTATTTTAAACGATATTACGTGTATAATTAAGGATGTATATATATATATATATATATATATATACTAACATAATACCCACGCAATGAAAAGAAATATATTATAGCTCAATAGTAATTGTATATATAATTGTGTTTACTATTTTCCGATGTATTACTTATTTACTTATTATGACGAATCGATAATGATAATTTAGTGTATAAAGTTAAAGATTCAGATTAAGAAGGGGCTTAAGAGTATAATATTGATAGAATTTAATAAAATATGAAAATTAAACATTTTAAATTAAGAAATGTTGAGTACCAAAATTTTAAGATTTCTAAAAATAGAGTGATAAGATGCATTATATGTAATGTAGATAATGTATAATTATATTTCTACTTATTAATTGATTGTTAAGTAATTCTATAATTATATATCTCTATTTGTGGATTACATTTAGATATTATTGGTTATTTCTAAGTTTATAAATGTTGTCTAATTTAGTAAGGGATAGTTTTGTTTTTTTCATTTTAAGTAGGGCTAGTTTCGTTATTTCCATTCTTAAAAATTATAAGTATATAAAGAAAAGTATTAAACATTTTATAAGGTGCATAGATATAGATATAGATATAGATTATAGATATAGATATGCTTGCCAGACATCATCAAAATTCAGACAAGTCACATAACAGCACTAGCATCGTGAAAAAAAATATGATCCCCTCAAAATCCAAACGATTTCAACAATTTATTTCACAAATCCATAAAACTATTTCAATTGGTTGTCGGAATATGAACTACAACAAAATCACCTCTCAACTTATTGACCATTGGCGACTCATTTTCTTCATGTTATGGAAATAATCGCGAGTTACTCCATCGAATGGGTAAAGCCCGTGAAAGATTGAACTAGTAAATTATAAGTGGAAAAGAAGTATTCCGATAATTTACTAGCGCAATAGATCACAATAACAATACCCTAAATAAAGCTATTGAAAATAAACAACACAAATGAACACCAAAGATTTAACGAAGTTCGGCCCAATTCTTGCCTACGTCCTCCCGACATACCACCCAATTTATATATTTCTCATAATAGAAACATATACAAAATAGAGAGAAGATCGAGATCACAACACTTAAGAAGTTGCTATGTGTTTTTGGTGTACAAAATATGGAAGTGATGTGACACCCGCTAAATTAGGATTAGTAATTGGTGCCTAATCAACTGTTAATACATGTAATTAGTTCTGTGTTAGGCTAATTAATGTATCGAAATATATATTGTTGAATATATACAATTATGCGATTTGATTAAATCGTACGCAATTAAAATCGAATGTAATTCGATTCAATTAATACGGACCTTGGTGAAGAATTTTATTAAATAATATAACATTATTTGATAACACTATTTTATTCAAGATATTATTTTAATAATATTTCATAATTAATTCGTATCGTACAAACAAACGTCTACGCGATTAAAACATTAAGTGCGCAAACAATCAAAACGAGGTTAAATTATATTTTATAACTCACTTATTAAGTATTTGGTAAAATACTCCAACCAAAATCTTGATAAAACAATCGTATTTTAAAACGTATATTTAAACGTATAAAATAATTAAATTAACATTTAAACGATCGGGGAAACGAACACCGCACGGAGCGAAAACGCGGGGAACTAAAATTTGGGAGATTTCTTCCCCTCCCCCCCCCCCCCCCCCAAAACCGGCTCCCCTTCCCCCCACTTCCCCTCATTTTTCATCATTTTAACACATACATACACTCCCACCTTTTTCTCTTTATCTCTTTTCTCCCACTCAACTTCACCACCACACCACCACCACCTAAATCCACCAAAAAGCACCACTACACAACCTCAAATCGCAAGACTCATTTAGAGAAAAAGATTCACGGCGTCACGATCTACAATCCTATTTTATTTGATTTCTCTCGCGACGATTCGTAAGTTTCCGATAAATCTCAAAACTTTTAGATTTCGTCCATTTTCACTTGTATGTTGTTTATCTAAGCTAGAAATGTCCAAATATATGTTTAAAACTCGATTTCAGAACATTGTCGGAAAATGTCGGTTTTGACCATTTTAAAGAAAACGACCTCTCGAACACAACCGACACAAACAAATAATTTTTTTGAACTCTAGTAACCATTCTAAAGCTTGTGTAAAAGTATCGGGTCAAACCGGGGTCGTTTGACCACAAACTCGAGCCTCAAATTCGAACACACCCTTAGTGTCGCTAAAGGCTCAGATCCTATAGCGACACTAGCCTAGTGTCGCTAAACTCTATTTAGTGTCCCATATAGCGACACTGACCCTAGTGTCGCTACCTGATTGAATGTCGAAGATAGCGACACTAAACCTAGTGTCGCCAAAATCAATTTGTGTCGCATATAGCGACACTAACCTTAGTGTCGTTAAAATCAGTTTAATGTCGCATATAGCGACACTGACCATAGTGTCGCCTTACTAGTGTCACATGTAGCAACACTAGCCCAGTGTCGCTAAAAACAGAAAGTTTACAACTCATTTCTATACTAAGTGTCAAACTTGTATAACCTCAAACCTTTATACGATACGACTTCTAAAACACAGTCGAACATATTTTTAAGTATAAACGCTTCAAAATCATAATGAGATTGTTGAGATCATTATTATTACAAACAATCACCAACAGTCCGTACACATTTTCAAAACATAATTAAATCAATCAAATCGTAGTAATTTGGACATTCTAGTTTGACGAACAACTACAAAGGTAGTCTTTATAGATACCTGCTCACATTTATAACCATCGCGTATCATCGACACCCTCAGGTTACAAGTCTTCGGACATCGATTCTCGACTAATCAACTGAAGTTTAATTAGTTAAACTCTCCAGACTCAGGTGAGTCTCATAGCCCCTATTTTACTGTTTTACTCAGGGGTGTGATATCATTGCTCATTTTATATTAACTATATGAACGCAAGTACGAAAACAAACAATTACTACATGAGTTATCTCACTAATATTTCAAAGCCCTCCTCAGCATAGTTTGGTAATACGTTTTAGCGTGAATATTAGTATATGGTACCATATAGGATTGACCCTCCTCGTCCAGGGTAGCATGCACTAACTGGGTAAATGGATGTACTAATATTTGTTCAGACGAGAGTAGATTAGGCACCTCGATCAGGATAACTTAAATGTGGACCTGACACCTCGAGTTAAGCTCAGACTATGTGTTCATGGCTGTAATACTTTTATTTTTCTTTATTTCAATTTAAATTCAAATAAAATCTTGCGGTTCATACGATATGTGTTGACATACAAACCTGTGAGCTCACCAGCGTTTTGCTGACCCATTTTAGCATGTATCACAGGTACTCAGCAGTAGGTTGGACTGCCCTCAGGATTACTGTAGCTCGAGACAGCATGCAGACATTAGAGATTTCCTTGCATTAATATATTTTGTAAAAGTATTTATGTATTGGAATCTCTCATTTTCAAAACACGAGCTATGTATAACTTCAAATATTGTAAACATTTCTTATATCAATATATTTTGTTAAAACGAAGCATGTAGAGTCATTTACTATATATCTTTGTGCTGTGATTATTAATTAGTCGCGCCCTGACCCGATTCGCTTCCGCAACATGAATTTGGGGGTGCGACAAGTGAAGACCTCCTTTTATAGCCTCACTTCCACTTCCAACTTGCTCATTTCATTCACGTGGGTTTGTTCACAGCCAATCAAACAAATGCAATGAATCTCAATTGGAATCTTCAAGGCGTGGCTTCATGTAACACCCGCCAATTTAGGACTTTGGATTAGTGCCTAAACTACTTGTAATTTCATGTATTTAGTTTTGTATTAATCTAAATATATGAGACTTTTGTGAAATTACTTACACGCGTACGCGATTCGTTTAAATCGTACACTTACCAAACGGACGAGGTCCGATACAAATTAGATTGGACGTTGGTGACAAAAACTTTTAAATAATGTGGAATTAACCAAACAAACATTATTTGCTTTAATATATTGTGAAAATATATTACACATATCTAGTATCGTTTAAAACACTCCGAACGCGACGAGAGCACACGAAACGCGCCTAACAACAGGAAATAATTCAAGTTATATTTTTATAATTCATTATTAAGTATTTTGATAAAATACTTCGGCTAAGAATATTTCGGATACACTTTAACATATAACGAGAAACAACATTAAACAACTACGCGATTTAACCGACAACGACTCGTGATATAAAATTCGGAAACACAAACCCGCGAGCCGAGACCCAAATGGGTCGGCTCTGACCCGCGGACCCAAACTCAAACCGACCCATGACCCACCCCTTTTAAAACCCTTTTTGTTTCCTTCTTTTCTCATTTACACTAAAAACACATACATACACTCTCTTCTCTCCTTCTCACTCTCAAATTGCAGCCCCAAACCACCCCAAAAACGTCACCCAAAAACTCATCATCTTGCGGAATTGATTCAGGGAGAAACGATCACCATCTCGAGCTCTCCATCTTCATCTTCTCCATTTTCGATTTCGTGGTAAGGTACTTCAAAAATCTTTTAAATTACTTATAAAGCTTAGATTTACATGCTAGAACATTTACCCAACAGGATTATGTCCAAAAACCAAGATAAATTTCGTTTTAAAACTTGATTTGCACAAACAACCCCGTCTGCGAACTGAGATGCGTCTCAGCTCGCAGATCAAGCTGCGAACCGAGATTTGTCTACCAAAAACTGAACTCGCGAACCCAAACTGCGAACCGAACCCACTTGCGAGTTGACTTGTAAGTTGACCTGCGAGTTGACTTGCGAGTCGACCTGCGAGTTGACCTGCGAGTCGACCTGCGAACTGAACCTTGTGCTGCGAACCGAACTCAGTTCGCAACCTACCACTTGCGAACCCACTTTGTCTTGCGAATCCAAACTCAGTTCGCACCGCAAACTCAGTTCGCAACACATTTTCAGTCCGCAGCCGGACTAGGTCAATTTTCCCGAATTTAAATTCTAGATGCGATTTTTAATAAAACAATGTAGCTCAACCCCAGCCAGGGGCTCTGCCCCTTGGACCCCGCCAGGGGCTGCCGCCCCTTGGACCCCGCCAGGGGCTGCCGCCCCTTGGACCCCGCCAGGGGCTGCCGCCCCTTGGACCCCGCTACCAGGGGCGCTGCCCTCGGACCTCCGTCATCCAGGAACTTGTAAATACTTTTCGCAACTAAGTGTCGAACACTTACAAATAATGAAACTTGATACAACAATACATATAATAATAACACTTTTGGATTATAATTACAAACCGTCACCAACGGGCCATACTTGTTTTCAAAATACAAACGGATTACTAAACGAACACTTGGACATTTCCTAGTTGAGTGGACAACTAGTATGGGTGATCTTTCACGACACCAACTTACTTACTTATTTACTTACAACCTTGTGCGTTTCGGACGCCAGAAGGTTGCAGGGTTCGGAGAACCACATACGGAATTACATCCACTTTACTTACTCGATTTCACATACGTACTTACTAGACTCAGGTGAGTCTTACAGCCTCACTTTTACTATTCTTATACTTTGGGGTGAGATACTTAGCTACCATTTTACATGTGAACGTAATGTACTGTACTGATTTTACTACTGCTTTTACACGAACTTTGCATGAGTTACTTTTATCCACTGAAATCCTCCTATCATGAGTTGTTAGTTATCGACTTAAGCGCGATTACTAGTAAATGGATCCATTTGGGACTGACAATCCCTGCCTGGGGTGGTAGCGCCACCACGTACTGATTTACACGTAGAAACAGGCATATTAGTATTTGTTACTTATGAGTGTTCGGATAGCACTCACGGGGGTACGTGATGCCGTACTTGACTGTACCATTCACATTAACTGTTAAGCTTCAACTTGTGAGCTCATGGCACTTGTGATGATTTACTGATTTACTTACTTTGCTTGATAGCAACGCCGGTACATACTTGTGGTTCATAACTATTACTTTACTACTAAACCTGTAAGATTCACCAACCTTTTTGGTTGACACTTTTTAGCTTTGTATCTCAGGTACACAGACGGAGTAGGATTCCCTCAGGATACTAGCTAGAGTCACATGATTTCTACATTGCATTTAACGGAGATTCTGAGCATTATCTTTTGTATTTATTATGATTATGTAATAGAATCTCCCGCTTTACACGCGGACTCTAGGGAACTTCATTTTGTAACCAGAAACGCTATGTTTCAAACATTTTATGTATGGAAATGTAACTATTTTACAAACGTTGCATATAGATGTCGTTTGCTTTACTTTTGTGCTGTGATATTTGATTAGTAGCACCCCAAAGCTTGCTTCCGCTAAACAGTGATTTTGGGGGTGTTACACTTCAATTCTACCATATCAATTTGATGCCATTTTACCCAATGAGAAGTTGCCACATCATTTGGCTTTTGGAATTTGATACTTGACCTTTCAAATTATGATGAGCCACCAAATTCCCTTTCAAATTGTGATGAGCCAAATTCAACAAATCTCCACCTTGGCGAATAACAAGTCTCAAATATCTACCTCGGCGAATGCCCAAAGGTCTTCAATATCTCTCTCTTTCTCTCAACCATCGTTGGTGGTGTCTTCAAACCAATCTTCAAGTTTTAACAATATTGATCAAGTCCAAACAAGAGTCTAACTTGATCGCAGCCAAAACTTTTGTCAACATGTCAGCAGGATTCTTTGTGGTGTGGATCTTTTCGATTCTAACTCCACCTTCTTCGAGTATCTCGCGTATGAAGTGATACCGGACATCAATGTGCTTCGTCCTTGCATGATAAACCTGGTTCTTTGCTAAGTGAATTGCATTTTGACTATCACAGTGCAATCTGACAAACTTCTTATTCATTCCAAGTTCACCAAGCAACCCTTGAAGCCATATTGTTTCCTTCGAAGCCTTAGTAATTGCCATGTACTCTGCTTCCGTTGTTGACAGAGCCACTGTAGACTGCAAGGTAGACTTCCAACTGACCGGTGCTTTTGCAAGAGTGAAGACATATCCTATAGTTGACCTTCACTTGTCTAAATCTCCACCATAATCTGAATCACAATATCCAACCACCCACTGCTTATCATCTTGTTCGAAAACCAATCCAACATCTGTTGTATTATAGATGTATCGTAAAATCCATTTCACAGCTTGCCAATGCTCCTTTCCTGGATCATGCATATACCTACTCACAACTCCAACCGCTTGGCAAATATCTGGTCTTGTACACACCATAGCATACATCAAGCTACCAACATCATTTGCATAGGGTACATTTTTCATGTACTCTCTTTCAGCATCATTCGTTGGTGACATAGCAACACTGAGTTTAAAATGAGGAGCGAGCGGAGTGCTAACAGGTTTTGTTTGTTCGTTGATCCCAAAACGCTTTAGCATCCTTCTCAAATAATTATTCTGAGCCAAACAAAGCTTCCTCAATTTTCTAATCTCTAACTATTTCAATTCCAAGAATTTTCTTTGCTTCACCAAGATCCTTCATTTCAAATTCCCTTTTCAATTGAGCCTTCAAATATTCAATCTCTATTGAACTCTGGGAAGCTATCAACATATCATCTACATATAGAAGAAGATATATGAAGGATCCATCTTGTAGCTTGTTTAAATAGACACAATTGTCATATTTGCTTCTTGTGTACCCCGACTTCAACATAAACTTGTCAAATATCCTGTACCACTGCCGCGGGGACTGTTTCAACCCATACAAAGACTTATTAAGTTTACACTCTTCATTTTCTTTTCCAGCAACTTTGAATCCTTCTGGCTGAACGATAAAGATTTCCTCCTCCAAGTCTCCATGTAGAAATGCAGTCTTTACATCCATCTGAACTAGTTCAAGATCCAACTGTGCCACCAAAGCCAACAAAATTCTAATAAAGGAATGTTTTACGACTGAAGAAACCACTTCATTATAATCAATTCTTTCTTTCTGAGCATAGCCCTTAGCTACCAATCTTGCTTTGTAGTGAACATCATCTTGGCCGGAGAACCCATCTTTCTTTGCAAACACCCATTTGCATCCAATTGCCTTTTTTCCATTTGGGAGGTTGGTCAACTCCCATGTCCGATTATTTTCAAGGGACTTCATTTCTTCACTCATGGCAATCCTCCACTTCTCATTCTCTAGATTTCGAACAGCTTCAGGGTAAGTAGTAGGAACATCATCAGCTGCAATTGAAGATACATAAGCCACCGTATCTGTTTAGCGAGCAGGCTTTACAATTACTCTCTTTGGCTTGCTGGTTGCAATTGATTCATGTTGCGTTTGAGGTTCGAGAGTCTGAACCTCCTCTTCATCAAAGTCTCCTTCTACCATAGGAGAATCAATAACCATTTCCGGATCTGCTGGTGCAATTGTTGTTTCGAACTCCACCTTTTTTGTGACACCC
Organism: Pseudognaphalium luteoalbum; assembly: GCA_963422505.1. NCBI lineage: Eukaryota > Viridiplantae > Streptophyta > Magnoliopsida > Asterales > Asteraceae > Pseudognaphalium > Pseudognaphalium luteoalbum. The sequence continues at coordinate 21,763,559 of OY730196.1, read as the reverse complement.
CCAAATTTAATATTGCGCGGAAGCAAGCTTTGGGTGTTACTAATCAATAATTAAGCACCAAAGTATAGCAAACGACTTCTAAATGAGACGTTTGTAAAATAGTTACATACCATTATAAAATAGGGTTTGAAAACATAATGTTTTCGTTACAAAAGTAAGGTCCTCTAGAGTCCGCGTACGTAACGGAAGATTCTATTACATAACCATAGTTACAAAAGATAATGCTAAAGAATCTCCGTTAAATGCAGTTTGGAAATCATGCGACTCTAGCTAGTAATCCTGGAATAATCCTACTCCGTACCTGTACCTGAGAATACATGCTAAAAAGGGTCAACACGAATGTTGGTGAATCTCACAGGTTTGTAAGTAAGTAATAGTTTGAACACAAGATTTTATCAGTTGTGCCCGCAGGCGTATATCAAGTATCTGCAACCAAGCAAATAATAAGTAAATATGTATATACCGTTGCCATGAGCTCATAGTCGAAGCTTAACCCGTAAATCAGTGATACAGCCAAGTACCATATAGTGCCCCCGCGAGTGCCCAATCCAAACACTTGTACAAAACAAATAAAAGTCGCCCGTTTATACATAACGGTTCGTGGTAGCGCTACTACCCCGGGCGGGGAGGGTCAGTCCCTAATGGATCCATTAACTAATATTCGCGCTGAAGTCCATAACTAACGAAACTATGATGGAGGGACTTTAGTGGATTAGTAAGTAACTCATGCAAGCCCGTATATGAAAAGTAAGTAATTTAGCACTTGTGTTCAAGAAAACGTAAGCAATGTATCTCACCCCATAAGTAAAACAGTAAAAGTGGGGCTGTAAGACTCACCTGAGTCAAGCAAGCAAGCGTTTAACTTAATAAACGTACAGTCTGAAAGCAGTAGTAATCCGTAGGTTCCGCGAACCCACAACCTTCTAATGCCCTAAGCATATAAGGTTGTATGTATAAGTGAATGTCTCAAAGGATCATTCATGCTAGTTGTCCACTCAACTAGTTATGTCCAAGTGTTTGTTTGTACTTTTGTAATTATTTTGTAAATAAGTGTGGCCCGTTGGTGACGGAAGTGTAATAACAATTCAAATATTATTATGTGTTTTGCGGTGTTGTATACTTATTAATGTATTTGTTGTTGATTGTCCAATTATTGTACCTATGTATAAGGATTTTCGGAAATAAAAATTTATGCGACAATGGTATTACGACAATATGGTTTCATGCGACAATCGAAGGGGATAATCATCTGATAATCAATTCCGACAATAAGGTATTCACGGGCACTGTTCATGCGACAATAAGGTATTCACGGAGTTTATTTATACGACAATATGTATTCACGGAGTTAATTTATACGACAATATGTATTCACGGAGTTTATTTATACGACAATATGTATTCACGGAGTTTATTTATACGACAATATGTATTCACGGATTTTATTTATACGACAATATGTATTCACGGAGTTTATTTATACGACAATAGTATGTATTCATGGAATTTAGTTTTTATGCGACAATACATTCACGGATTATTTGTGATTTTTATCTAAAATAGTAAACGTTATCAAATCCTTCTGAAATTTTTAAACATAGTTCCTACATATGTTATGTACTTTCTGTAATTTTTTATGATTTTTGGAGGTCGTTTGCTATTTTATAAAAATTCACAAAGTGTCAGTGTTCATTTTAATCCGAGATTAGACCACTTCTCACAAATCAAATTTTCTGGAGAAATGAGTGCATTTCTGGAATGAGCCAAAGAAGAACTTTTTGTATATAACAAAATTACCAAGATTTCCCAAGTGGTCTCATACGTTTTTGAGGTCTAGAACTCAAGATATGGTCTCAAGAAGGAGGTCATTGTCGGATTTTTACTATTGTCGGACCTATATTTCACCCATGTTAAAACATCAACTTGGTCAAGTAAAAATTAACGAATCGTTACGAAATTTTTACACAAGATTCTCCTATGTCTTAGCTTTCCAAAACATACTTTTGAATCGATTTTAACCAAGCATAACTCGAGATGAAAGTTGTTAAATTGAAGTAAGTCCAGCAGATCGTTTTTGTGACATATGCTCAATAATCTGGTCATAAGTTAAGTTTTACAAAACTTCACAAGAAGTTCCAGTAGGATTTGGAAAACTAACAAAATTTGTGATCTTTTCCTGTTGGTCTCAAGTTCTAATTCGTTCCATATCCCAAGATATACTCATTTTGAATTGGTCAAGATTCTGGTCAGATTCATCAGGTCTGCTATATGCTTTTATTTCAGTAACTAAAAATAGCAAATGAACTTCAATTTTCGTGAGGCTTACAGATTATGAAAGTAGACTTCTTATACTTGATTTTAGGCTCAAGAAACGTCCATTTTGGTGCCGTAATGATTTTTATAAAATTCGGAGAAGTGGAAATAGAATCTGGACAGGAAACATAAACTCATAGTTTCGAGATTTAAATTGCGTTTTGATTACTTATTTGGACATTAACAAGTTGAATAAGCAACATAACATGTTATGAACATAATAAAAGTAATTTAGAAGAGTTGGAGTCCTTACGATACTCGTATGAAGATTCCACAAAGATAGGAAGGTAGAGCTCGTGATCGTGATCGTTTTTCCTTTAAACCGTGTTGCGATCCAAGGTGATTTAGTTGGTATTTGTGGGTGATTTAGGCTGTCGTTTTTCAGTGGGAGAGAAGAGGAAGAGAGAGCATAGAGAGAAGTGGGAGTGAAAGATTAGAAAGAGTGTGAGTGTAGTTGAAAGAGTATGGTGGTGATGGTGATGATTTAAGTCAACAAGAACAAGGGAAATGGCATGGCTCTCATGCCTCATTTCCAGCAGAAATCAGGGGGGTCCCACCCCCACATGGTGATTAAATCTTGCCCCCAAAGTTGTGTTAAGCCTCGTGTTCGTTTACCCGATCGTTTTGCATTTTAATTAATCGTATAACGTTTTTAAATGTTTTAACTGTACGCGTGCAATCGCGATATTTCTAACCGAAGTATTTTATCAAAGTACTTATTATGAAGTTATAAAAATATAACTTAAGTTTATTTCATGTGTCAGACGCGTTTCGTGTATTTTCGTCGTGTACGGAGAGTTTTATACAATATTAAATACGTGTAATATATTCTCGCAATCTATTTAGATAAATAATGTTTGTTTTGGATATTTTCACATTACTTTAACAGTTTGTCACCAACGTCCATTTTAAATGGTGTCGGACCTCGTCCGGTTCAAGTGTGTATGATTTAAACAAATCATATAACGTGTATATAATTACACAGAAAGTTACATATATTTAGATTAATATAATACTAAATACATATAATTACAAGTAGTTAGGCACTAATTAAAGTCCTAAATTAGCGGGTGTTACATTTTTGGTGGTTCCATCCGACTGCTCAACATTCATCTTCTTCAACATGGTAGATTCATCAAAGGTGACATCCCTGCTAAAGATCATTTTTCTCGTCTCTGGACACCACAAACGATAGCCTTTGATTCCAGAGCTGATCCCCATGAACAATGCTTTCTTTGCTCTAGGATCCAACTTTGATTCCTTTATATGGTAATATGCAGTGGAACCAAACACATGTAAAGAATCATAATCAGTAGCAGGTTTCTCAAACCATTTCTCCAATGGTGTTTTCCCATCAAAAGCAGTCGATGGAAAACGATTAACGAGGTGACAAGCATAAGTTACAGCTTCAGCCTAAAACTCTTTACCCAACCCATCATTGGATAACTTACACCGAACTTTCTCCAGCAATGTTCGGTTCATGCGTTCAGCCACCCCATTCTGTTGTGGTGTATGTCTGACAGTGAAGTGTCTGACGATGCCTTCATCTTCACAGACTTTTCTAAACTAATCATTCTTGTACTCTCCGCCATTGTCTGTACGGAGACGCTTAATCTTTCTGCCAGTCTGAGTTTCCATCATCTTTTTCCATTTAAGGAAAACTCCCAACACTTCATCCTTTGTCTTCAAAGTGTACACCCACACTCTTCGAGAAAAGTTATCAACAAAGGTCACATAGTAGTGCTTGCCACCCAACGAACTTGTCTTGGAGGGTCCCCACACATCAGAGAGGACATAGTCCATAATACCCTGAGTATTATGAACGGATGTCCCAAATTTAACCATGATCTTCTTCCCGCTAATACAATGCTCACAGAGATCTAACTTACAAGAGCGTATTCCTTTCAACAATCCTTGACTGATGAGCAAATTCAAGGATTTTTCACATGCATGACCCAAGCGCAAATGCCATAGCCTAACCGCTTCCAAATTTCTATCACCACTTGTAACAGCTCCGACAGTTTCAACAATTGTTCTACCCTCATAACGGTACGTGTTGTTGCTTTTACGGTTACCCTTCAATACTACAAGCTCACCAGAGATAATCTTCATAACCCCATTTTTGTCTTTAACCTTGAACCCTTTAGATTCTAAAGTTCCCATAGAAATAAGATTCTTCTTTATCTCTGGTGAGTAACGAACGCCTTTTAAAGATATGATTGATCCATCCTGGTTTTTCAAACGAACTGAACCAATCCCATTGGTAGCAAGAGGAGCTTCATTTGCCGTATAAACAATTTCTTTGTGATCTTGAAAATCACTAAACCACTCCCGGTGTGGTGTCATATGGTGACTACATGCGGAATCTAATAGCCATACATCCGAAGCGTTTCTGGTTGACGAGGTTGCGAGTGAGAGATTGGATTTTGAATCATCAGACTCGGTCACATTCGTCTTTGCTACAGTCTTCCCTTTTTGAGATTTTTCATAGTTATTCAACTTCTGACAATCTCTCTTCCAATGACCTTTTTCATGACAAAAGGCACATTCATCTTTGCTTGGTCTATGCCTAGATTTGGATCTCCACCTATTTTCGGCGTTCTTCTTCTGCGAACGACTTCTGACTAAAAAAACTTCTGAGTCACCACCAGAACTTACATGCTTGTCCTTCTTTCTCAGATCTTCACTGAATAAGGCAGCACAAACTACGCTCAGAGATACATCATCTTTCCCGTTGAGTAGAGTTGTTTCGAGTAACTCAAACTCATCGGGAAGTGAACCTAACAATATTAAAGCCAGATCTTGGTCTTTGAACACCTCATCCATATTCATCAAATCGGTAATCAATTGATTAAAACTGGTTATATGATCATTCATTGTGGTACCTTGTACATAAGTAAAACGGAACAATCTTTTCTTCATGTACAATTGTGCTGACAACTTTTCTTCAGAAACTTCTCCTCCAATGCCCTCCACAATTTGTGTGCGGATGTTTCCTTAGAGAAAGCATATCGCTGTTCTCTAGAAAGGCATGATCGAATAGTACCACAAGCTAACCGATTGATGGTCCGAAAGTTCTTCTCTTCAACATCTTTCGGTTTATGTTCTTCAATGGCAATATCTAGACCTTGCTAAAAAAGCACGTCCAGAACCTCACTTTGCCACATGCCAAAATGACCGGTACCATCGAAAACCTCCACCGCCAGTCTTGTATTTGACAAGAGTGGTTGTTACGATGCACACCGGTCGTTGGAATTTCTAATGGTGACGCAGCGCAACAGTGGGTTTTCTTTTATTTATAAGGCTGGGGCCTAGGGTTACTTATTATGCTAGCACAAGATAAGTATGACCTAGGATCGTTCTTCAAAGCGAGACAAATTGAAACTAGGGGGTTTAGAGGCTTTTATGTGTTCAGCTGGGGTTGAAAGATTTGGTTTTGGTATTGGGTTTTCTTATCCTAATTTAAACTAGACTGAATTAAAAGGTGGAGGTTACTTCGGGCGTTCAGCAATTAAAGCGATTGTCTACTATAAAGTGGTTTAGAAGTGGTTAAATATGGAAAGTTCTAATGAGGATAAGTTCGTAAGTTGATGTGAGCTATTCTACAATCCTTCTATCGGGCTGACGCGGAGGTGTCCACAATCAAGCAAATAGAATGTCACAGGAATTGCACAATATATTAAAGTGTACACCGAAATTTCTCTCAAATGTACACCCACACTATCCAACAGTTAACCTCTAATCCTATTCCCCAATCTCGGTCGTCAGAGATGCCCGAATCATGGCATAGTTTGTTGAATAAACAATCTTATGAACGAGGGTTATCCTCACCGGAATAGGTTGGGATAACTGGTCTGAACGGTCGGATAATATGTCATCACTTATTCGTACGAGTTATCATCATTACTTGGGGATGTTACAAGACAGGGGTGGTTTGTGTTACAAAAGGAGACCTAGATAATACGTTTGTTATTCGATTCATAATACAACTACCTTCGGTCGTTCTGACTTCCATACATTTGTACTCCGCCGTAAGCGTTTCCAGTACTATATCAAAGAACAGTCGAATAGGGGCCGTCATATTATTTCACGATGATTCATGCCGTTTAAATTTTACTATTATGATGATCCTAAGGCAACAATCAAACAAGAACATGCAATAAGACGATCAAGGCAACAGTTTAATTTAAGCATACAAAAGTATTATCTAAGTTGAGGATATTCCGAAAGTTGTCTCAAAAATATCGTCTATATGAATTTAATCTTAATCTACCTCTACTCCCATGTTCCGTGTCTCTTAGATCCTATTTTGGTCTAGAGAACACAGGTCATGCCGAGCTCAATGATTCAATCTAACATAGTATAACTAAGTGACCTGTATCCTATGAGTTAGCTACGTTCATTTTTGGATAAAGTTTTAGTCATAACATGAGTTGGGCAGATAAACGATAAAGATTTAATTCCTATATCCATCTGTGATATAAACCATCCGCAATCTCAAAGCATACCACATAGTCACATATTTAATACTTTTCTAAACGACTATCATAGCAGACAATTGAGTTATTTAGCTAATCATGGCAATTCTAGCATACATATTTAAATTTATTAAAGAAAGGACAAACATATTAAATATGAAAGATAGATTGACACCTGGAAAGAAGTACAATAAATCGTAGCTAAAATATGCGTCCCGGAGCACCTCCGTACAAATCTTCCTTGGCTAGTTAATTAGCTAGCCTAATTAACTAGGAAGCATAAAAGAAAAGAAAATACAAGTAACCAAATGTGTTGGTGTATCTAGGTGTGTTAAAGTTCTAAGGTGTTTCTTGGTGTGTTGTTCAAATGAGCCCATGCCTCCTATTTATAGAGAAGTTTTGGTGCATTTTAGCCAAAGGAAGCACACATTAGCAAAAGGTGGGAAAGGTAGTGGCACCAGGTACAAAAGGCGAAAAAGGTAGTGGCACCAGGTACGAAAAGTAGGAAAAGGTCTAGCACCGGGTACGAAAAAGGACCAAAAAGTGCAATCCGTGCGGGTGGCAGGCAGCAGCCGGTGGATGGGTACCAGCCGGTGGCGGCTGGGTGGCTGCCGGCGGCGGCTGGCTGCCAGCTGCACCAGTCTGCTGCCGGTTGCTTCGTTTCTCAATTCGTGCGTGTTTTCTTCGTTACGCGTCTGTTTGCGTTGATTCTTTTTGCGTTGGATTCGTAATTCAAAAACGAAGCTTTTGATGAAAAGAAATCCCAAAAATATGTCTCTGAACTTTAGATGTGTCGTACGAATCGTTTGGATCTTCCGAAGTGCGTAGAATCTTCGTTCTTCGACCGTTTTAGTTGATTCTTCTTCTGTTGGATTCGTAATTTAAAAACGAACATCTTGGGTCAAATAGATGTTGGTGATGGGCTCTTTTGTCTTGAATCCTCGTTTTGATGTCCTGAATCTTCAAACGTGCGTGAAATCTTCGTTTTTCGGCCTTTTCGCCTGATTTTGCTCGTGCAACCTTGTTTTGATCTTCTCAGCATTTTATCAATGATTTTTGCATTATTTGAGTCCAAATGCCAAATATTGCTCCAGAATGAGAGAGATATCGGTGGTAAAAACGTGACTTTTTACGCGATATCAAGTATCCCACACTTAGAGCTTTGCTTGTCCTCAAGCAAATCTTCATAAAATTGTGATGAAAGGTGTCTTGTATTCTAGAGAACTTTGATTCCTGCAAGTCTGGTAAAAAGATTTTGGACGAGGTTACATCCTTTGATGGTTTTCCAAACCTTTGGTTCTAACAAGCTTTCTTTTCAATCTTCATAATGTAAGATATATATGACTGGGGCTCTCACAGGTGGTCACTCAATTTACTCAAGTGTATCGGATTTCCTAATTTCTAATTCACTCAGGGGCCAGTCATGTAGCTCTTCCGTTGTCATAAGCTTGATCGAGAATCAAATCTACGATACTTAAATGGGGACGGTGCTAATTATCCCTAGACATTCGCAAGATGGTGGAAGTGGTGTATATGGATGAAGGGTTTTGTAGGTGGTTTATTTGGGGGTTTAATATAGCCTAAGAGTTGTTTATGATGACTTATCTTTGGCGCTTAGTAGTGCTTCTTTCTGGATTTCTCTCTTTGAGAGCCTTCTTTTGCATCTTTTCCTTTCAAGTTTTCATTTGATGAACCTTTCCCTTGGCTTTAAATGATCCTTGGGCTTTTAGGTTCCTTCTGACAGCTTTGCTGAATTTTCTTTTTCTTGGAGCTCCTTTTACGGATGGTGTTCATCCTATGGGGAACGCTCCGTACTTCTTTGCTGGATTTCTTTTTCTTGGAGCTCCTTTTATGGATGGTGTTCATCCTTTGGGGAATGCTCCATACTTCTTTGCTGGATTTCTTTTTCTTGGAGCTCCTTTTACGGATGGTGTTCATCCTTTGGGGAACGCTCCATACTTTTGATAATAATTCTTCTGTCAGCACAGAAACTTAGGCTATGGCCAGAAGATGAAAGAAGGGAATGGCTTTTCGGAGTGAGTTTTTGAAATGAAAAGGCTAAGGCTTATCATGTTTTATGCTGAAGGTGAGCACTTGGTTAGGCTTAAAAGCGAGGGTTTTATGAGGGGGTTCTTATCCTAGGGAATGTCGGGATTTTCTGATTGCACCTTCGTCACGTATGACGCCCATTTTTGTAATCTCGAAATGTATTCTTTGAACAAGTTCTGATTCTGGAGAGCATACATCGGCACACTCACAATTGAAAAGTGAAGCATTAAAGATGAATGCTTTTATAAGGCTCAATATTCCTCACTCATTTTTGGGTAGTTTTGTGCCTAGTCATGTGATCGCTTGTTTTGAAACTTGGTTTGAAAGTTTATCAAAGAGTTTTGCTTGTCATATTCGTTTTACCAAACCTTTTGAACTTTTGTTGACCAGAAATACCTACCCTTTTTGATTGAAAATTTTTTTCTGAAAATCTGAGTTTTGCTAAAAAGTTTGATCAAAAGTTTAAGTTGCAATACAGTAGTCAATACTACTGCTATCCCACACTTAAAATAACATTGTCCCTAATGTTCTACTTCTAAGTTAGGTCAATCCCACACTTAGATTTTTGAATAAGGGTCAATATTTTCGAAGTCATTCTCTATTTGCGAGTTGTAATACCACACTTAGAGTTTTACTTAGAATTTTAACGTGTTTAGATTGAGCAAAATAAGGTTAGAAGAGATACTTCCTTGTGCTGCATGAGTTGCCATTTGATTTTATGGACCAGGCTCAAGTGTGTGAATTTGCTGGAAATGGACCAGGCTCATTAAAAATGAACTTGTTCCACAAATTCTACTTTGAATTCTGCATAGTACACATCCTTCAGAAAACACAAGTGTTAATACAAGTTAATATTAAACATAAAATAACTACAAAAAGCTAATCCGTGTCAGGATAGAGCGCCTCCCAATCGGTGAAGTCATCATCCATAAAGATCGTGTTTTCCACGATCGATGTAGGAGATGCTGACTCCTCGATCGTATAGACAGGAGATGTTGTGCCATCCTCTGGATCCTGAATCGAAGCATCTAGGGCAGCAGTCTCCTCCTCCAGTGAGTCCATGAAAGTGGGGTGGTCCTGCGCAGTCAAGCTCCAAGGTGGGAATAAGTCCCACGGTGGAATGTGCGAAGCGGGATCAGGTCCCATCTGAAAGGGGCACACGGGTGTGGAGGTAAGGCCCAGAGCGTGTGGATCTCAGAGATGGTGGTGTGCTGGACCTCGAGGGCTCTCAGTATAGACCAAGTGACAGCAGGATCCGCAGTAGTAACCCCATGCTCAAAGGTGGGTACTCTGGAGGTTCCTGCGGTCTGTCCTGCTGGTCGGTGAGATGAAGGTAACCTGGAATGGATGGGACGTAATAGGAATGACTCCTGAACGTACACCTCCACCGAGTCTGCCGATATCTCATCTAACCTAGGAGGTGGTGACTGGGATCCTCTGACAGTCCTCATGCTACTACCCGGTGATGAACTCCGGGAGTGATGCATGGTACGCGAGTGTCTCTGATTGGGGGCTCGTGCTCTGTCTGACTGCGAACTCATCCTGCAAAATACAAAAGGTTAATGGTCTGAGATTATTAGTCTTTTGTAAGGCGAGGTAATGCATAAAAATTGGATTAGTTTAAACATAACAGTAAAGGAAAATTAATGCTGAAAATGTAAGATAGGCTTGGGATGCCTCCCAAGAGCGCTTTGTTTATCGAGTCTCGTATCTTGACTCTTTTATACCCATTTTTCTATTAGGGTGGTTCGTAGTTATAGACTTCCTCATTTCAGGGAAAGTCTTCTACGTAGTGTTTCAGTCGGTAACCGTTTACCTTGAAATTTTCGTCTGGAGCTTCGAGTTTGATGGCACCATAGGGAAATACTTTAGAGATTGTGAAGGGGCCGCTCCATCGTGTTTTGAATTTACCAGAAAATTTCTTAAATTGGGAGTTAAAGAGTAGAACTTTATCACCTGGATTGAAGCGTGTGGGGCGGAGCTTAGAATCGTCGAGTAACTTTGTTCTTTCCTTAAATTTGTAGGAGCTTTCGTAAGCTTGATCCCTCAACTCTGCTAGTTCATTTAGCTGCATTCTTCGGTGAGTTCCTGTTATCGTAGGATCTAAACTACAGTTCTTCAGTGCCCAGTAAGCTTTGTATTCTAGTTCAATCGGGAGATGACATGCCTTTCCATAAACGAGCCTATAGGGAGTTGTTCCTAATGGCGTTTTATAAGCCGTCCGAAATGCCCATAAAGCATCGTCTAGCTTGTCTACCCATCTTTCCTTGTGTTGACCAATTGTCCGTTCCAAGATCCTTTTTAGTGCACGGTTTGTAATCTCTGCTTGTCCATTTGTCTGCGGGTGATAGGCCGTAGAGGTTTTGTTGGTAACCCCATATTGTTGCAATAGTTTCATAAACTGAGTATTGCAAAAATGCGTGCCTCTATCGCTGATGATTGCTCGAGGTGTTCCAAACCGCAGAATAACTGTTTTAAGAACTTGGTTACGACCCTTGAATCATTTGTTGGAAAGGCTTGGGCTTTGGCCCATCTTGATACGTAATCGACAGCTACTAGAATGTATTCTTTTCCATAAGATTTCGGAAATGGTCCCATGAAGTCTAATCCCCATATGTCAAATATTTCACATGCTTGGATATTCGTTAACGGCATTTCGTTATGCGTTGTGATATTTCCAAACCTTTGGAAAATATCGCAGCGTTTCACCATGTCTTGTGCGTCTCTGAAAATGGTAGGCCAGTAGAATCCTGAGTCGTAGACTTTCTTTGCTGTCAGATTAGCTGCATGATGTCCTCCGGTGGGTCCGTGATGGCTTTGGTGGAGTATATGTTCGGCTTCTTTCCCATCGACACATCTTCTTACTATTTGGTTGGGACAGACCTTGAACAAATATGGATCATCCCAAAAGTAATATTTGACGTCGCGAAAGAACTTTTGTCTCCGCGATGAGATCATTCCTTTTCTTGCGATCCCTCCAACTATAAAATTGGCAATGTCTGCAAACCAAGGATCGTCAGTGAATTGCGAACCTTGTTCTCCTAAACTCATTAACTGCTCTTCTGGAAATCGATCTTTAATATCTCTTTCTGCAAGTTGTTCCATTGACGGATTTTCAAGTCGACTTAAATGATCTGCGGTGACGTTTTCTGCTCCTTTCTTATCCTTTATTTCTATGTCGAATTCTTGTAGGAGTAAAATCCATTGTAACAATCTAGGCTTTGCGTCTTGCTTTTTGAAGAGGTATTTTAGAGCTGAGTGATCCGTATATACTATTGTTTTGGACAATATCAGGTAGGATCTGAAATTTTTGAAGGCAAATACGACGGCTAGCAGCTCCTTTTCTGTGGTTGTATAGTTTTCTTGAGCATCTGTAAGTGTTTTGCTAGCGTAATAGATTGGTCGAAAGTGATTATCCTTCCTTTGACCTAGAACTGCCCCAACTGCGAAGTCACTAGCGTCGCACATGATTTCAAATGGTAGGCTCCAATCTGGAGCGACCATGATTGGTGCATTTGTAAGCTCCTTCTTCAGGTAATTGAAAGCCTTCATGCAGTTCTCGTCAAACACAAACTTGATGTCTTTCCCTAGAAGGTGGGTGATAGGTCGAGAAATTTTGGAGAAATCCTTGATAAAACGGCGGTAGAACCCAGCATGTCCTAGAAAGCTTCTAATGGCCTTGACGTTGGTTGGTGGTGGAAGTTTGGCGATGGTTTCGACCTTTGATTTGTCTACTTCAATTCCGGACTTGGATATTCGATGTCCTAAAACTATTCCTTCCTTCACCATAAAGTGACACTTTTCCCAATTTAACACGAGGTTTGATTCTTCACACTTGGTGAGCATTCTATCGAGGTTGGAAAGACATGATGCGAAGGAGTCTCCAAAGACAGAGAAATCATCCATAAAGACTTCCATGCATTGTTCAATCATGTCATGGAAGATTGCAACCATGCATCTCTGAAATGTTGCAGGTGCGTTGCATAATCCAAACGGCATTCGTCGGTATGCGAAGGTTCCGTAGGGACATGTGAATGTCGTCTTCTCTTGGTCCTTTGGATAGAGCGGGATTTGGAAATACCCGGAAAAACCATCGAGGAAACAGTAGAATTCGTTTCCTGATAATCTTTCGAGCATTTAATCGATAAATGGAAGCGGGAAGTGATCTTTGCGAGTTGCTTCGTTTAACTTCCGATAATCGATGCAGACTCTCCAACCGGTAACCGTCCGAGTTGGTATAAGCTCATTTTCTTCGTTTGTAATGACCGTCATTCCTCCCTTCTTTGGTACGACTTGAACAGGGCTAACCCAAGGTGAGTCGAATATTGGGTAGATCAATCCGGCATCTAAGAGTTTGATAACCTTTTGTTTGACCACGTCCTGGATCTTAGGGTTTACCCTTCTCTGCCTTTCAACTGATGGTTTGAAATCGTTTTCCATGAGAATCTTGTGTGTGCAATAGTTTGGACTGATTCCTTGTATGTCGGAAATCTTCCATGCAATTGCCTTCTTGTGTGATTTCAGAACATCAGTGAGTTGAGCTTTCTCCTATGGTTTTAACTCTTTTGATATTATTACCGGGAGTTGTGAGGTTCCATGGAGGTAAGTGTACTCAAGTAGAGGTGGTAGTTCTTTTAACTCTAGGTTTGGTGGTTCTTCGATAGACGGCTTCATTCTAGCTATCTCGTCTCTATTCAGCTTTTCGTATTCAGCTTGGAATGGTGCTTCGTCCGTCTCGGGCTCAGATGTGGAGATTGATGCTATTTCAACCCACTCGGTTTTATTTGAGAATTCGTTTGTCTTTAGCTCGTATTTGTTGACTGATGATGAGGAAACTTCATCATTTCTGGTGAGGATGATCTCTCCGTCGTTAGTGAATTGGAATTCTTGAAATTGAGCGGATGAAGACTGGTTTATGGTGATTTCAGGTTTTGAAAACGGTAGTGATTCGGGTTGATTGGCTAATTGTAGTTCAAACAATGGTGGATCAATACTTATTTCTTTGAATGAATCCAAGATCTCTCTAAATGAGGGAAATGGGTTTGGTTCATTGAATATAGGTTTATCTCTCTTTAACCAAGGTATCGGTGTACCGCATCCTAATGGAACAGCGATTGTTTTGCCATAGATGTAAGGAGACTTCTTTTCAAACAGCGGAAATAGTAGTTCGTTGGATGTTGTTGGCGAAGCGATTGCGGAGTGCAGCCCAGGGTCCTCATTACACAGTTTTCGAACGGTGATTATGGTGTTGGGTACCGGATCCTGGCTGGATACTGCTAGTACTTCGTGGAGATGCTCATCAAAAATATCCTGCATGGTATCACACAAAATAAGGTCCTCTTCCAGAGGTTGCTTCATTAATCGATCGACATTAAAGGTGACTTCCTCTTTCCCAACTCTTAATTTTAAAGATTTTTCGTTAACATCAATTACAGCCTTGGCAGTATTTAGGAATGGTCTGCCTAGGATGAGCGGGATATGTGTGTCTTCTTCTATGTCCATGACAATGAAGTCCACTGGAAAAACGAACTTATCGACTTTGACCATGACATCTTCAGCAATTCCTCGAGGGAGTTTTACTGATCTGTCAGCTAATTGGATAGTCATACGAGTAGGTAATAGGTCATCTAATCCTAATTTCTTGTAAAGGGAATAAGGCATAAGATTAACACTAGCACCTAGGTCTGCTAAGGCGTTACTAATTTGAATTCCTTGGAGAAAACAGGGTATGGTAAAACGTCCAGTATCACCTAATTTAGGTGGGAGACCATGTTGTACAATTAATGAACATTCAGCATTCAAGGGTAAACTAACTATTTGCCTAAGTTTTTCTTTGTTTGAAAGGAGTTCTTTAAAGAATTTAGCACACGAGGGCATTTCTACTAAAGCATCTAATAATCTAATGTTTAAGTGTAGGCTTTTAAATATTTCCATATATTTACCGAATTGGGCTTCTTGCTTTTCCTTTTTAAGTCTACCAGGATAAGGTATTCTCGTTCGAGGTACATTATCTGGAGTTTTGGCTGGTGATGGGTCAGGTATTATGACAGGGATGTCAATTGACACATTTTTACTAGGTGTATGTGTGGGCAAAGAAGTGTTTTTGGGGGTGTTATCTGGTGGCGGTGGATCAACTTTGGTCACTTTTCCTCCTCTAGTCACGATTAACAGATCATCACTTGGTGGATGAGTGGTGTCATCAGTGATTACCGACGTACTTTCCTCAATAAAACTTAAGTTTTTCAAAATGGATTTCATGTTAGAGATTAATTTTTCTGAAATTTTTATCATAGCGTCAATGTTATCTTGAAATCCGGTTACTCTTTGTTTATAACGTTTTGTTCAAACATAAATTCTGACAAAGATCGTTTTGAGGAAGGTAAGTGGTTTGTAGGTGAGGAAACAGCTAAAAGTTGGGTCAAAGACTCATTTGATGTGGGGTTGGTCCAATCAAAGTGTGTTGTCATAATTGATTAAAAAGCGGTTACTAAAACTAATCCAAAGGGCAAAAAGGTAACTTTTGATTGATTTTAATCTCTTAAAAGGATCGCTTAAACACTAAAGTTACTAAATCCTAAAATCGGTTGCCAACGCTCCTCGGCAGCGGCGCCAAAAACTTGTTGCGCTGTACACCGGTCGTTGGAATTTCTAATGGCGACGCAGCGCAACAGTGGGTTTCCTTTTATTTATAAGGTTGGGGCCTAGGGTTACTTATTATGCTAGCACAAGATAAGTATGACCTAGGATCGTTCTTCAAAGCGCAACAAATTGAAACTAGGGGATTTAGAGGCTTTTATGTGTTCAGCTGGGGTTGAAAGAGTTGGTTTTGGTTTTGGGTTTTCTTATCCTAATTTAAACTAGACTGAATTAAAAGGTGGAGGTTACTTCGGGCGTTCAGCAATTAAAGCGATTGTCTACTATAATGTGGTTTAGAAGTGGTTAAATATGGAAAGTTCTAATGAGGATAAGTTCGTAAGTTGATGTGAGCTATTCTACAATCCTTCTATCGGGCTGACGCGGAGGTGTCCACAATCAGGCAAATAGAATGTCACGGGGATTGCACAATATATTAAAGTGTACACCGAAAGTTCTCTCAAATGTACACCCACACTATCCAACAGTTAACCTCTAATCCTATTCCCCAATCTCGATCGTCAGAGATGCCCGAATCATGGCATAGTTTGTTGAATAAACAATCTTATGAACGAGGGTTATCCTCACCGGAATAGGTTGGGCTAACTGGTCTGAACGGTCGGATAATATGTCATCACTTATTCGTACGAGTTATCATCATTACTTGGGGATGTTACAAGACAGGGGTGGTTTGTGTTACAAAAGGAGACCTAGATAATACGTTTGTTATTCGATTCATAATACAACTACCTTCGGTTGTTCTGACTTCCATACATTTGTACTCCACCGTAAGCGTTTCCAGTACTATATCAAAGAACAGTCGAATAGGGGCCATCATATTATTTCACGATGATTCATGCCGTTTAAATTTTACTATTACGATGATCCTAAGGCAACAATCAAACAAGAACATGCAATAAGACGATCAAGGCAACAGTTTAATTTAAGCATACAAAAGTATTATCTAAGTTGAGGATATTCTGAAAGTTGTCTCAAAAATATCGTCTATATGAATTTAATCTTAATCTACCTCTACTCCCATGTTCCGTGTCTCTTAGATCCTATTTTGATCTAGAGAACACCGGCCATGCCGAGCTCAATGATTCAATCTAACATAGTATAACTAAGTGACCTGTATCCTATGAGTTAGCTACGTTCATTTTTGGATAAAGTTTTAGTCATAACATGAGTTGGGCAGATAAACGATAAAGATTTAATTCCTATATCCATCTGTAATATAAACCATCCGCAATCTCAAAACATACCACATAGTCACATATTTAATACTTTTCTAAACGACTATCATAGCAGACAATTGAGTTATTTAGCTAATCATGGCAATTCTAGCATACATATTTAAATTTATTAAAGAAAGGACTAACATATTAAATATGAAAGATAGATTGACACCTGGAAAGAAGTACAATAACTCGTAGCTAAAATATGCATCCCGGAGCACCTCCGTACAAATCTTCCTTGGCTAGTTAATTAGCTAGCCTAATTAACTAGGAAGAATAAAAGAAAAGAAAGTACAAGTAACCAAATGTGTTGGTGTATCTAGGCGTGTTGAAGTTCTAAGGTGTTTCTTGGTGTGTTGTTCAAATGAGCCCATGCTTCCTATTTATAGAGGAGTTTTGGTGCATTTTAGCCAAAGGAAGCACACATTAGCAAAAGGTGGGAAAGGTAGTGGCACCAGGTACAAAAGGCGAAAAAGGTAGTGGCACCAGGTACGAAAAGTAGGAAAAGGTCTAGCACCGGGTACGAAAAAGGACCAAAAAGTGCAATCCGTATGGGTGGCGGGAACCAGCCGGCGGCTGGCTGCCAGCCGGTGGCGGCTGGGTGGCTGCCGGCGGCGGCTGGCTGCCAGCTGCACCAGTCTGCTGCCGGTTGCTTCATTTCTCGATTCGTACGTGTTTTCTTCGTTACGGGTCCATTTGCGTTGGTTTCGTAATTCAAAAACGAAGCTTTTGATGAAAAGAAATCCCAAAAATATGTCTCTGAACTTTAGATGTGTCGTACGAATCATTTGGATCTTTCGGAGTGCGTAGAATCTTCGTTCTTCGTCTGTTTTAGTTGATTCTTCTTCTGTTGAATTTGTAATTTAAAAACGAACATCTTGGGTCAAATAGATGTTGGTGATGGGCTCTTTTGTCTTGAATCCTCATTTTGATGTCTTGAATCTTCAAACGTGCGTGAAATCTTCGTTTTTCAGCCTTTTTGCCTGATTTTGCTCGTGCAACCTTGTTTTGATCTTCTCAGCATTTTATCAATGATTTTTGCATTATTTGAGTCCAAATGCCAAGTATTGCTCCAGAATGAGAGAGATATCGGTGGTAAAAACGTGACTTTTTACGCGATATCAGTGGTCTCGTCCAATTTTGTGAAATTAGTTCACCCGATGTGGAAGGTTTGACAACTTCTCCCTCAACCATTTTGGGTACAAATAATTTTCAATAGCTTTCAAAATAGTTCAACGGATATCTTTTCTGATGTGGAAGATCAAATTAAATTGCAACCACAGAGCATACTAAGAATAACCTCGGCTCTGATACCAATTGTTGTGGAAATAATCGCGAGTTACTCCACCGAATGGGTAAAGCCCGTGAAAGATTGAACTAATAAATTATAAGTGGAAAAGAATTGATCCGATAATTTACTAACGCAATGGATCACAATGACGATACCCTAAATAAAGCTATTGAAAATAAACAAAACAAATGAACACCAGAGATTTAACGAGGTTCGGCCCAATTCTTGCCTACGTCCTCCCAACATACCACCCAATTTATATATTTCTCACAATAGAAACATATACAAAATAGAGAGAAGAGATCACAACACTTAAGAAGTTGCTATGTGTTTTTGGTGTACAAAATATGGAAGTGAAGACCTTCTTTTATAGCCTCACTTCCACTTCTAACTTGCTCCTTTCATTCACGTGGGTTTGTTCACAGCCAATCAAACAAATGCAATGAATCTCAATTGGAATCTTCAAGGCGTGGCTTCAATTCTACCATATCAATTTGATGCCATTTTACCCAATGAGAAGTTGCCACATCATTTGGCTTTTGGAATTTGATACCTTTCAAATTATGATGAGCCACCAAGTGCCCTTTCAATTGTGATGAGCCAAATTCAACACTTCATACCGCCGGTGCCGGCCGACGACCACTCGTTACCCACCTCCACAAGATCAGAGCCATCCCCGCATCCTCCTCCGTCGACGCTTGCAAACACAAAACAGCAATCGAAACCCCTAACTCGAATAACAAATCTTGGTTACGCAATCGAAGAAGACCCCATCATTATGGAAACTCAGTCCAAAAATCTGCAACAGATCGATATTGGTTACGCAATTGAAACCCCCAACTCTAATAACAAATCTTGGTTACGTGATCAAAAACCCCCAACTCTAATAACATATATTGGTTTGGTCGTTTTGTGTTTTGTCACGGCGAAGAATTCGGGAATACGGTGATGGTGCTGCCGGAAATTGGAATCATGAGATTAGTGTTATTGACATGAATTTTATTCATCTTTCATTTTACTTTCCTTCAATTTCAGAAACCCTAAGCGTAGGCCACATGAATGTTTTGAATTGTTGTAATTGGAGTGAGATAGTTGGATGTGGCCATGAATTATTGGTCCATGGGATCAATGAACTGCCATGTTACTATCGATTTTATATATATACTAGTTCAATGACCCGTGACTACACGGGCTTTAATATGGTCATGGAATAAAGATATAACTTTATTTTACAATGAACAAAATATAATGAAAAATAAAATTATAAGATTATAAGTTCTGTAAGTATATAATAAATATATAGATAAGTTATCATAATGATATTTTTTATTATTACGTTTTGGGTAAAAGTTATTATAACAATGCCTCTCCTATCGTTGTATCCTTCTTTCCCCTACGAAAGAGCTTCACAGCAAAACAGGGTACAATCTAAACCAAAAGAGGCTCAAAAATTAGTTAATTTCAAATAAAAAGGTATAATAGGCTTTTCAAAGTATAAAAAGGAACATATAACCAGTGATGAAGATAATCAGTTAGAGTTTGCAATTTCAACAAATATACTTGTGAATGGGTCCATGTGAGTTGAATTTTATTCCAAAGCGGGCCAGTTATAATCAAAATGGCTAACAAGTGGGCAAGTTGAAATTTATAAGACGTCTAATTCTTAATGCATGCCAACTCCTATATAGTTAATCTAGAGATTTGAATTATTACTTTAACCATAATTAACACGTCAATTTTGATGATATTGCTTGTAAAATGGATGGAAAACTGGTCACAGGCTAGCAGGACCTAACCCTGACCATTTCAACATGTACTAAGAATCCAATCCAAACCCATTTTGACCTGTTACCCAAGCACCCAACCCGTCACCGCTTGCTTAAAAGGTTGAATTGTAACTGTTGATGCTGGGGAAGGGACTGTATATTGTCAACTATTGGCGATTTGTAAGCCCTTGATAAAGCAATAGCCATATGGTCAACCATCACTTGCAACATATTCATGTAAACATAGTCAATAAACGTAAGACAAATTTTACAAAAGGATATGAGCATCATCAGTAGGATCAAACCAAATTCAGACGTGGAACTTTTCATGTAAGTGATGCTATCATAATCAGTAGAAAAGACATAAGCTATCTAGTGCAAAAAGTTTACCATTGATGTCAGATTTGAAGTGCAGGTGGAATCTCTAAGCTCAGATTCTAGCATCTCAATTGCACCCCTGAAAACCTTTAAATATATTCAATTTTAATCACTGCTTTTAAATAATGGCACTTCATTTGTGTTTCTAAGAGAGTAACTCATGCAACAAAAGCTTTAACAGAGACCAAATTTGACTTTTAAAATTTAAGACACTTTTAACTTCAGAAAGTAATTACTGATTACCACAGTTCTGGAATGAACTCTATCATTAAAGTCTTAAAGAACCTACAAGTTTGTAAGCTATACATTTTATATCTTATATTAGAAAGCATGCTAACCTGCAGATACCAAGAGCCTTCCTCATATCTCCAGATGCTGCAGCTACTTTCTGCAAATATTCACATTTTGTGTCTTATAATAGAGAACTTCAACTTTGCTATAACTTTTAAGACATATAAACTAAAATTGGAGCACCAAAACCTTAGTGCCAATAAAAAATAAGTAATAACCAACCTGGCAATGACTCGTGTATTAAAACCCCTAAAATGGGATACAAGGTAATCCAAACCACACCTTCTCATAGCTCCACAATTAAAAACTAAAATAGAAAATTCAAGTATTCAACATCCATATGTACACCTATTTACAGATTCTTCCCAAATCAAAGTTTAGTTGAAGTATGTCCCTGCAAATATAAGAAACAAAAACATGGTAAACCTTCCAAAAGATATACAACGTAAAGTCTTTTTTTAGATGATATCTACATGAGCCACAAGAGAACAACCATTGTAAGAAAATTTTCAATCATAGAGCAGCTAAAAAGAGACTCGACTAAATGGAACTCTGTTTTATATTTAAAAGCATATACCTATAACAGTGGCTTCAAACTAAGGCCTTCTTTGATTGTTCATCAATACTAAAGTCCATCACTGCCCACCCTACAAAATAAGTTCACAAAATTGATACATTAAAAACCAAATAATAGATGAACTTTTATACCAACCTTCTGTCCCATGACTTTCACAACTGCCTCACGAATAGCAGTAGTGCACCCCTTCAGAAGAAGCAACTTCTGCGGCGTTAATTGCAGCTTCATCAGCTTTGTTTATTACTGTAGTTGCCAGTGGTTGTTGTTCATCATTAGCATCATCATCACCTTCCCCTGAAACTGAAGCAAGCAAGCTATTTAATGAAAAACAGTTTTATTTGAATGACTTCTTGCAATTGAAATACTTCAAATATAAAACCACAACTTAATTATGATCTCCATACGAATATAGATTCAGATGATTTAATAAAAGTAAGAAAGGGAAAAGCTTAGTGTTTAACATCCAAAGTAGGAGATATTGAATTTTCCAATCTAGATTTACTCCCAAAACGATTAAAATGGAGAATTGGATATACTAACCTTCTAACCAATAGCCACCAACAGAGAATAACCCAGCAATTTAAGACTTTTATATACATAAAAAATCAAAATCGCAAATAAATATGAGATGCACAATGTGATGACCTCCACCAAAGTCCTCTTTAACATAAAGAAGCCATATACGTAATCTAAAACACTCTTGCATAAAAAAATTAATACTGCATAAAGTTTAACTGTATTTTAGTTAGCTAAAATCATAACTTGAACATTAAACATATTTCATTTATAGCTAAGATGGTGACTTGGATTTTCGGTTAGTAACCTGAGAGAAAGCAAAAAGTGTAAGTTTTGAGTAGAGGGTTAAGTAATATTATGCCAATTTTTTTACCTTATTCTGCTACATTATATAAAAATAAGATATTGATATAGTGTCGATTTTTGTCCCTATCCCTTGCAGGTGATGCACCGAAGCTGAAGTACTTGCATAAATAAGTAATTTAATAAACAACTGAAGCTGTCAAATCATGAAAGGTTACTTTACCAAACTTACTTGATAATCATATCATATGCTTCATAGCTCATCTGCTCAGGAACTTGGGCCATGGTATGTCTCTGTTCATGATGATGGCAAAAAAATAACCGATAACCTTTTCAGCGTCATATGCAGACTGACCTGGCAAAAAAACACATACCCACTTCAGTAAACAAATGATCGCTTATTTAGAAAACAATAACAACTCAAGTATGTACATGTATATATGCATATACATCACTTACAAAGAACAATAACAACTTAGTAAACAAATCGATTTACAAAACAATAACAACTCAATAAACAAATCGATTTAGGGTTTATGTATGAGTCTAGTTCTCCAAGTAGAAGGCTCTGATTGTTCATCTTTGTATGCATACGTGAATCACTCGTCATCTTCAGATGAAGATATTGAAAGAAAAACCGCGAGACAAAAAATGCAATTGTGTTTGAATTTTGAAAATGATAGTGAAGAGAAAATGATGGAGAGAAAAAGGGATGAATGTTGATGTTGATGAAGAAGTCAAAAAGATAATTGATTTAATTTGGGCGGTGGCGCGGAGAAAAAGACCAGGCGCAGGCGTGATGAGAGGGCCAATCAAATTAAAAGAGTGCAAAATACATGTTAGAGTCTCAAAGTAGATTAACAGCTCCTTAATAAAGATTTAAAAAGAAATTTAAAATTAGGAGAAAAAAGCTTGCATATTATAATGCCACGTCATCAAAATAATTGTCTAAGAATGTGACAAGTCAGCTGCATGACATCATCATCAACTTCCTTTTATTATATATATATATATATATATATATTGCCAACGTAGGTGGACTTTTAATTAATTAGTTATTGTGAAATATCCGCTTGTTAATAAATTAAAAAAATATGTGGATAATCACTGGCATGCCATGTATACAAATAATCTGCAAAAAATCTATCCGTAACCAGCTAAGCGTTCATCACGTTGTAAATTGCATAAAAAGTCATTTTAAAAGTTAGTTGCATTCTTAGACCCATTTGTAGGTAGGTTACACACAATAAATTGTAGTTGAAAGTTGGTTGCATTGCATGACACTTATCCCTTTTTTTTATTTTGTCATGTTTATGTTTTAAGGCATCTGTCGAATAGTCAAGCAGGGATAACCGATACACGTTGATAGACCTGAAAAAGTGATGTGTAATACTAAATGGATACCCGTCAGGTATTGGGTTGGATATGTGTAAGAAAATTTTAAATGGGTTTTGGTACGGGTTCATTAAAACCGGACCAAACCCCGACTCATTGTCAGCCTTAATTCAAAGATATCAAACAAACTAACAAATCAAATAAATCAAATTCAAAGGGTATAAAATTCACAAACTAATAACCTTTATTTATAAAGCAAACTAATTGTACATAATCCTCAACAAATTCAAACATTAATGCTAATTCTAACAAATTATAAACCAACTCATATCTACCAAACAAACCTTAAAGTTTAAGTCACTTTTTAATACTGCTAAAATTGTTTTAATTGCATTGACTATCACTTACTCCGCTTACTCAATTTGAAACTATTTATGATCGATCTATCCAAGTTTTTGCCAATTGATGTTAAGGATAATTCAATTCGAACCACCATAGCTTATGCTAATACTAGGGAACCTAAAGTCTGTTATTTACAGGTCAATTTGCACCCCTTTGATAACCATGTAAAGAGGTTGGTATCCCTTATAGGCGTGGCTGTTCATTTCTTCATTCAGGAATTTAATGTTTGTAACTTGTAATCAGTTGTTTGATCGGTGACGTAATAGGTTGTAACGAACAAGCGTCATTGTTCAATCACCGATAGATGTGTCTGTTTGTGCATAAATGCAGCGACCATACTAATGTCCATCAAACAGCATCCGGACATCAAAGTAGCGACCAACATAATGTACATCTAATAGCAGTCACCAAAATAATTAAATAATCAACTTAATTATTAATTAAAGAAGGGGTTATTACCTTTAAATGCAACTAACTTGTACCCGATATTTATTATGTGTACTTAACTTACATATGTTATCTTTAATGCATCAAACTTTCAAAGATGGTGTTTTAATGTAATTTGGTGACGTGTCACTCGTTGAAGATGCCACGTGGCATCCGGAGAGTTCAACAAATCATCAACACATCACAATATCACGTTAAAACACTCTTTTTGAAAGTTTAATGCATTAAAAATAGCATAAGTTGTGTACACACAATAAATTTCGGGTAGAAGTTAGTTGTATTAAACACATTAAAGAAATAATTAGATGTCCAAAATTACATGGAACATATATACCGATTATTATTATTGCAATTTGTTCCTATGTGTGGGAAAAGACAAACTTTCGATATTAATTTTTCTTTTCCTAAGATTCAACGCATATAATTAACTAACTTATTAATATTGAAATTTCCTCAACATCCAATAAATTTATAACAAAAGTCGAATCATCATATGTTAATACGTAACCTGATAAATTGTTAGACGTCAGTGAATCACGATATCATAATTTCATCTAAACATGGCTGACATCCATGCCTACTTCTTCACCTTCATGATTTTCGCCATCTTTATATGGGCGTTTTTTAAAGTTACTCATGCTAAATCTCACCTTCCACCAACACCCTTTGCCCTTCCGATCATTGGACATCTTCACCTTGTTGCTCCAATCCCACATCAAGCTTTTCACAAGCTTTCTCATCGATATGGGCCCATTTATCGTGTCTTTTTGGGCTCTAAACCTTGTGTAGTTGCTTGTTCACCAGAAACGGCGAAAGAGTTCCTTAAAACCCATGAACATGCCTTTTTAGATCGACCACAAAAATCAGCTGCGGATTACATGACTTATGGAAACAAAGACTTTGCGTTCGCTCCATATGGATCTTATTGGAAGTTCATGAAGAAGATACTGATGTCACAACTTCTAAATGGAACAACAATTGACTTGCTTAGTTCAGTGAGGCAAGATGAGATTTACTGTTTGATAAAAACTTTATCTGAAAATGCCAAACTTGGGAAGGCAGTGGATGTTAGTGGAGAGCTCATGAAGTTGTCAAACAATGTGATATCAAGGATGCTTATGGGCAAAAGATGTTCGGACAAAGAGGGTGAGGCGGACGACGTTAGAAAATTAGTTGCTGATATAAGTGAAGTAATGGGTAATGTTAATCTCTCAGACTATGTATGGTTTCTCAAGACGCTTGACTTGCAAGGATTCGGAAAAAGGGTGAAGGATATTCGATCAAGATTTGATGCAATGGTAGAGAAGATCATCAAAGAACATGAAGAGAAAAGAAAGCACAAGGAAGAAGGAAAAGTGAAGGACTTGCTCGACATTTTACTCGATGTCGCAGAAGATGAAAGCATGGAGATAGAGTTGACCAGAGAGAACATTAAAGCCTTCATCCAGGTAACACAACCTGCATCTT
Source organism: Pseudognaphalium luteoalbum (assembly GCA_963422505.1). NCBI lineage: Eukaryota > Viridiplantae > Streptophyta > Magnoliopsida > Asterales > Asteraceae > Pseudognaphalium > Pseudognaphalium luteoalbum. Next base: position 21,738,075 of record OY730196.1, on the reverse strand, counting down.
CAATTTATTTTTTCGTTTAATAAACAAATTAGTTACTGTACCTTACTAAAATGTTCAATTTCATCACCGAACTTTCATTTTATTCAACTAATTAGTCAACTTACAGTACCGGGTTATAAGTGTGATATCCTCTTTAAAACTAAATCGAGGCTAAAACCAAATCGATGGTATCAAGAAAGGATGTAATATATCTATTTGTATTTAACGAATGCTCAAGAGAAGATAATTTATGTAACACCCCCAAATTTAGTGATTCGCGGAAGCATACTTTGGGTGTTACTAATCAATAATCAAAGCACACAGATATATAGCAAACGACTCTATATGCGCCGTTTTAACAAAATATATTAATATTAAAAGGTTTACAACAATTTGAACTCATACATAGCTCGTGTTTGTATTATGAGAGATTTAAGTACATAATTAGTTATACAAAATCTAATAATGCAATGAAATCTCTGAAGTTTGCATGAAGACTCGAGCTAAGATGCATCCTGATGGGCAGTCCAAATCTACTGCTGAGTACCTGTGATACATGCTAAAATGGGTCAGCTAACGCTGGTGAGCTCACAGGTTTGAGTATCAAATAATATTCTATGAACCGCAAGATTTAAGTATTGATTTGCATCCAGCAAATAAAGTTACAGATAATGTATACAACCATGAACGCATAGTCTGAGCTTAACTCGAGGGTCGGGTCCCATATAGAGAATTCCGAGCGAGGTGCCTCCACGAGTGCCTAATCTACACTCGTCTTCCCAAATATTAGTACGTCCGTTTACCCGGTTAGTGCTTGCTAACCCGGACGAGGAGGGTCAATCCTATATGGTACCATATACTAATATTCACGCTACTTTCGTATTACCAGACTATACTGACGGAGGACTTTGATTTGATTAGTTGAAAACAACTCATGTAGTATATTGAAATATGTACTCGCGTTTATGCGTTAAAAACAGAGCAATGTATCACACCCCTAGTAAAACAGTAAAAAGAGGGGCCATGAGACTCACCTGAGCCTCGAGAGTTTATCTTAATAAACTGAGATTGATTAGCCAATAATCGAAGTCCAAAGACTTGTAACCTGAGGGTGTCCACGACACGCGATGGTTATAAACATGTGAAGGCATCTAATAAGACTACCTTGTAGTTGTTTGTCCAACTAGAATGTCCAAATGATTATAATTTGGTTGATTGTTTAAGTGTTTGAAAATGTGTACGGCCCGTTGGTGATTGTTTGTAATAATAATCCCACATTATTATTTTGATGATTTTGAAGTGTTATACCTAAAAGTAAGTTCCAATGTGTTTTAAAAGTTGTGTCGCATTCGTGTTTGATGTTATACAAGTTTAACACGTTGTGTGAAAGTTTAGATGTAACACGGTTACTCGGGAACCTAGGGTAAGGGCGAAGCCCGTTAATGACGGGGGTCCGGGGGCAGCGCCCCTGGTAGCGGGGTCCAAGGGGCGGCAGCCCCTGGCGGGGTCCAAGGGGCAGAGCCCCTGGCTGGGGTGAAAAACGCATCTGGACTCGAATTTTGGTGAAATGGGGCGTCAAATTTGGGCCTCAAAACTTAGTGTAAAATTAGTTTAAAACCTTCAGTTTTATGCGTCACTTATAGCGTCACTTAGGGGCTTGGGCGTCACTTAGGAAGTGACGCATGAAATGGCAGAATCTGAGTGAGGGCGTCACTTATGGAAGTGACGCATAATGAGGCGTCACTTAGGTAAGTGACGCATAAGGTGGCGACACTTCATCAGTGACGGGTGTAAGTGTCGGTTAGGCGTCACTTAAAGGAGTGACGCTTACCTGGGCGTCATTAAAGCAGTGTCGGGTTATTAGTGACGGTAAAGGTCCTAGGCGTCACTAAGCAAGTGACGGTTGGAGTGTCGGGAAAAAGGGGTTTTATGCGGCACTTAGGCAAAATTAGGGTTTCATGCGACACTCAATGCGTCACTTAAGTGACGCACGAAGTGACACAATATTGGTCGTCATTGCGACACTTAGGTCTGTTTGACGGATTTTTGAGCCAAAACGAGTTTTCCGGCCATAGTTTGGCCTGAAACTTTTACCCAACCCATATTTGGACATTTTAAGCTTAAAGAAACAACTACTTGCTAAAAACACGCGAAATCTAAAGGTTTCGGGATTTGTCGGAAACTTACAATTTGTCGGATGAAAATTCCGAAAAGATGGAAGTGTAGATCGTTGCTTCATGGTTATTTTCTTCCAAACGAGTGTGAAGATTCGAGGTCGTTTGGAGGTGTTATTTTAGGATTTAGTGAGGTGGTGGTGGTTTATGATTTAGAGAGAAAAGAGAGGAAGAGAGAGAGAAGAGTAAAGTGAAAATGGGGTAGGGAGGTGGTGACCTCACCCCTTTTGGCAGATTTTTCGTGGGGCCCACCCCATGTGGGTGTGTCCCAAACTTGTTCCTCGCATTTGCGCTCCGTGCGGTGTTCGTTTTTCCGATTGTTTAAACGTTAGATAATTATTTTATGTGTTTTAATATGCGTTTTAAAATATGGATAACCACCCCCTATTTTTGTTGAAGTATTTTACCACATATTTAATGGTTGCGATAAAATATAACCTTAGCTTGTTTCGCTTTGTTTGCGCGTCTAATATTTTAATAGCATAGTCCTTGCCTGTACGATACGAAATGTAATTGAAATATTACTGAAATAATATTTTGGATATAGTAGCGTTATTTAATAATATTGTACTATTTAATAAATTAAATGTGTTCACCAACGTCCGTATTTACTTGAACCGAATTACATTCGATTTGGGATTGCGTACGATTTAATCAAATCGCATATTCGTATATATTCGACAATATATATTTCGATACATTAATTAGCCTAATACATAACTAATTACATGTATTAACTGTTAATTAGGAACTAATTACTAGTCCTAATTTGGCGGGTGTTACAATTTATATGATCCAATAAATAACATAGGATATTATTCTACAAAAATGAAAGTTCAATAACGAAATTGAACGTATTCTTAAACTACAATAACTAATATTTGTATTTACTAATTACGTACGTGGCATGACGTGGACGAATCAATTTTTTAAATGTTCAGTAATTCAATTGAACAAAATAAAAATAAATTAATAATGAAATTGAACATTTTAATTAGGTACATTAAGTTAACCCTTATTTTTTTTTTATCAATATGAGTAACCTAGTTGCTTTAATCCTTCATCTTAGGTTACTAAATTATGGGCATAAACTTGCGAAGAAAATTAAAGAAGCTAATTTTGGAAATGTAAACTTATTTTACATATCCACCCGTTAATAAACCACGTAATTATTCTTCAAGATACTACCTTTTAACGACTTTGAATCTCTGATAAATTTTGAGTGAGAATAGAGGAATCAATCTTAACCATTTATTTTCGTCAAATACACAATCCTTCACATTTTTGAAACTCAAATATCTCACAAACGGTACGTTAAAAAATCATGAAAATTGCACCATAAAATTCAGTGTTTTCTTCTTTTCGATTTGTCGTCCATCAAGGTATACTTTTGACAACTTTTTTTATTTCATTTTTTGGTGGTTTTACAAATTAGTAATACATATGTTAGTTATTGGTTGTACATTTGATTTGTGGTTAGGGTTAGGGTTTAGGGCTAGGGTTTAGGATTTAGGGTTAGGGCTTAGGAGGGTTAAGGGTTAGAGTTTAGCAGGGTTTAGGGTTTAGTATGATTTAAGGTTTTGAGTTTTGTAAAGCGTTTAGGGTTTAGGGTTTGAAGTTTAGGGTTATGGTTTAGGGTTTAGGGTTAGGAGTTTGGGGTTTTGTGATGAAATCACAATCCCCCAACCCTAAACTCTAAACGCACCACTTTAACACATGTGTTAGTAAATGTGAAACCCACTAAAAATGATAAAGAAGAAACAATCGTCGAAAGTATGCCATGAAGGACGGCAAATTGAAGAGAAGAAAACGCTGAATTTAATGGTCCAATTTTCATAATTTTTCGATTTGTCATTTGTGAGATAATTGATGTTTGGGTAAATGAGTTTTGTACTTGTTGAGGCATCTTCTTTGTACACACGACACAATATTATTTGTCCTTTATTCTCATATAAATTTCTATTCTCGTTTGAACCACCTTAGATATATATGAAATTACACTATTATTGGGTGAATTTATATTAGAAAATGTGGTCCAACGTTCCCATGTATATGGCCAAAGATTAGATGATCTACATGTCAGATCGGTCGTATATGTTATTTAATTTTATTCATTTCAGAATACATTTGCGGCAGCAACAGACAGTTCTGCAAATACCCTAGAATGGGGTTTAGCGGAACTTATCAATCATCCAAACATCATGAAAAAAGCAGTACACGAAATCGATCAAGTTGTTGGCAAAAACAGAATTATACAAGAATCGGACATTCCAAATCTTCCATACCTACAAGCAATTGTGAAGGAGACGTTACGTCTATACCCATCGGCCCCAGTGCTTCCAAGACAATCAACAGAAGATTGCACGGTGGCAGGATACCATATTCCATCAAACACTAGCATTTTTATCAACCTATGGGCTATTGGTAGAGATCCAAACTATTGGGAGAACCCGTTAGAATTTAGGCCTGAAAGATTTGAAGAGATCCAGTTGGATGTGAGAGGACAACACTTTCATATGTTGCCATTTGGTAGTGGGAGAAGGATGTGTCCCGGGATATCATTAGCACTACATATTGTACACACAACGCTCGGTGTGATGATCCAGTGCTTCGAATGGAAGGCTGGGATAGATGGGAATTTACCAAGTGTTGATATGGTAGAGGGAATCGGGCTCACACTTCCTAGAGCTAACCCATTGGTTTGCATTCCGGTGGCTCGACTTGATCCAATTCCATTTTCATCGTAACTTGTCACAGTGTTTTCACTTGTCCGATGTTCTCAAGCAAGTCACTTCCTCAATGTATGTTTAATTTTAAGCTTTGGTTTGGTCTGTTTCGTGCTTCATAATTAACTACCGTAACTAAAAATGTGTATTGGTAGCAAGATTCATTGTGTTTAATTTTATGAAACTCTACACATTTTACTATTGTATGTTTTCAAGTATGATAATTTTTTATTGTATGTATTTGTATGTGTTTTAAAAATCTACATGTTTTAGTTGTTTTTTTTATGGTGAAAGCTATATAATAAAGCACCTTAAAAGTAACTAAATGTGTACTAGTAATAAGCCAAAGATCTATTAGTAAGTTAATTGATCACAATATAAACCCATAATAAGGGCATTCTTTTAATGCATACATCAAATATCTAGACCATTTCAGTGTACATGATCATCTTTATTACACCAAACATGATTTCACTCTATGTACCTAATGTTTAGGGAAAAAGATTAATTCAACCCATTTTGCACTTGATTAAAATATAAAGTTTGTTTCAGTTAGGTTAGTTACATCTGGATATATTAGCTATCAATTCAAGTTACTACATAAACATTTAAAGAGAAATAAACCAAAAACTAAACAATATTCAATATGGTACAAGTTTTAAAGATTTTAATTAGCTTGTTTGAGTTGTTCCTGTTATATACTCCCTCCGTCCCATATTTATAGTCTATGTTTCCCTTTTTGGAAGTCCTAAAATAATTGTCCGTTTTCAAAAGTAGTATGATATAATTAATCAAACTTCCTATTATACCCCTACTTTATATGTATGTTAGAAAAAGGTAGGTAAAAAGTAAGAGTAAAACTGTCATAGTACGAAAAAGTACAGTGTAATAATTATGTTTTCTTAAACGACATGTTTCTTGTCTGTGGACAATAATTTTGGGACGGAGGTAGTAGTACTTTTTATAAACTATATTTTTATTTTTGTATTTTGATTATTTAATGCATAAATTTATTGTGTTGGTGTACGTGGTGTATATCGTTACACTAAATTTGCTGTTAAATGAGGTGTTCAATGGTGTACACTGAATTTTAATACCATTTTAGTGTCTTATATTGAAGAAGAATTACACCAAAATTTTGACCACTTTAGTGTAATTTTTAGTGTAATTTTTAGTGTAATTCGTTATATTTGAGTGTATTAGTGGATTAGTGGATACGGGATAAATGATACGGACTCCGTACTACGGAGTATATACCCGAATAATTTACTAAATACCGGCTCAATCAAAATTACGAAGATTAAGGGGTCGTGCCTCCTTGTGGGTTATTATGGGCAACGCAAATTGCCTATACATTCAATGGACCCGGTAAATGACCAAATTAAGTTCATCAAACCTGGAAAATGTTTTGGACAAATAACCGTTTTATAGCCGCAACTTTTGGTGGCAATTACTTATTTGCATAGTTTTAGACACATTTTGAACACGCGCATAACCATTCGGGATTCCGACTTTGGTGCCGAAAACAAAATCAAACTCTGAGTTTTATCCCAAAGTAGATTTTGTAGGGTCGAAATTAAGATTGTTTTTGGAAAGTCATCTCAATACACGACTCACAAAGATATCCGGATTGAAATCATAACCCTATTCATACTAATCCCACAACAATTTGATATTTGATGAATATATTGGCGATGATCTAAGAAGTAATTAAGTAGATACATTACCCACGTCTGCCTATGGCTAACAATATTAGTGAACCAAAAATGTTTTTGAAGAAACTTGCCAACCTCAGATATATTTATCTTATCCTTTCTGTTGACTTTTTATAGTAACCATGGCTGACTTCCAATCCTACTTCTTCACTTTCTTGATTTTCACTGTCTTTATATGGGCGTTTTACAGATTTGATCGCTCCAAATCTCATCTTCCGCTGACACCCTTCTCACTTCCGATAATCGGACATCTTCACCTCCTTGCTCCAATCCCACATCAAGCTTTTTACAAGATATGGGCCCATTTATCGTGTGTTTCTTGGCTCTAAACCTTGTATTGTTGCTTGCTCACCAGAAATGGCAAAAGAATTTCTTAAAACCCATGAACATGCCTATTTGAATCGACCACAAAACTCAGCCACGGATTACATAACTTATGGAACAAAAGACTTTACCTTTGCTCCTTATGGATCTTATTGGAAGTTCATGAAGAAGATACTTATGTCACAACTTTTAAATGGGACAACACTTGACTTGCTTAGTTCGGTTAGGCATGACGAGATTTCTTGTTTTATGAAATCATTATCTGATCATGCCAAAATTGGGAAGGGAGTGGATCTTAATGGGGAGCTCATGAAGTTGTCAAACGATGTGATATCAAGGATGCTTATGGGCAAAAGATGTTCGGACAAGGAGGGTGAGGCGGATGAAGTGAGGAAATTGGTTGCTGATATAACTGAAGTAATGGGTAATGTTAATCTCTCAGACTACGTATGGTTTCTTAAGTCTCTTGACCTGCAAGGATATGGAAAAAGAGCGAAGGATATCCGATCAAGATTTGATACAATGATAGAGAAGATCATTAAAGAGCATCAAGAGAAAAGAAAGCACAAGGAATTAGGGGAAATGAAGGACTTGCTTGACATTTTACTCGATATTGCAGAAGATGAAAGCATGGAGCTACAGTTGACCAGAGAAAACATTAAAGCCTTCATAATGGTAACTCAAGCTGCAACTTTCATGTTTCATCAACATTTGTATTGTATCTATTTTAATCGCTTAATGCAACATATTGCAGCTTCTTACACAAGTATGTAAATCTATGTACTAATAGGTACGTAAATTTCAGTAAGCAGATAATTATAAAGAAGTAAAAGGCTTTAAATGGTTACAAATTGCATATCTTGGTTATAAATGGTAGCTATATATACATGTTAATATATGGTTCAGAAAAAGTATGTTGCTAACAGGGGCGGAAAGTAATTTACCCATTTGTCTTACAATTCATGTCCATAAGTAATTAAGTCTTCCATTGTTTTAACCATAAAGATCCATTTGGGTAACTTTGACCCATTTGCGTCAAACTACCTATCAACATTCATCATCATTTCAGAACTTGTTTGATTAACCACAGATTATGGTGTTAAGTTATTTCATTTTAGTTGGTTAACACTAATTTACATCATCCAAATACATTCAACCTATTTCAATATTTGTATGCGCACATGCGTACTTATTCATTCATATTTCTTTTTGATTTCAGAATATATTTACGGCCGCAACAGACACTTCAGCAATTACAGTACAGTGGGGTTTAGCGGCACTGATAAATCATCCAAATATCATGAAAAAAGCAGTAGAAGAAATCCATCAAGTTGTTGGTGAAAACAGACTTTTACAAGAATCAGACATACCAAATCTTCCATACCTCCAAGCAATTGTAAAGGAAACATTACGTCTCTACCCAGCAGTCCCAGTGATTCCAAGACAATCAACACAAGATTGCCTGGTGGCAGAATACCAGATTCCGGCCAACACTACTATTTTTGTCAACCTATGGGCCATTGGTAGAGACCCAAATTATTGGGAAGACCCACTTAAATTTATCCCCGAAAGATTCGAAGGGATCCAGGTAGATGTGAGAGGGCAACACTCTCAGATATTACCATTTGGTAGTGGGAGGAGGATGTGTCCTGGGATATCACTAGCACTGCATATGTTACACACAACGCTTGGTGCAATGATCCAGTGCTTCGAGTGGAAGGCTGGGAAAGATGGAAATTTACCATGCGTTGATATGGAAGAGGGATTCGGGCTCACACTTCCTAGAGCTAACCCATTGGTTTGTGTTCCAATGGCTCGATTTGACCCAATACCATTTTCAGTATAAAATACTAACATATTTTCAGTTCTTTTCCTACTCTATATGCAGTCGTAAGCCATTTCAATCGGTACCTGTTTTCAGTTCTGCTGTTTTTGATTTTTCAGTTCTAGTTTGGTAAACCAAAAGGTAAGAAAATGTGAAATAAATTACCCAAACTTTATATATATAACAGCCACAAACCAATAAAGAATTACAACAAACCAACCCTTAAAGAAACTGTGCAAACACAAGAGAGAGACACGTTGAGATAATTAGCCAACCCAAACTGAATGTCTGAATCTCACGGAAATTACAAAAAAATGGATATACAGACACAGGTATTAAGCTTCAGCAGCACCTCTATTCAAAGCTCTCTCCAATCTGGTTTCAAACGGGGTATTGTGCCAGTTAACCTTCTTATCCTGTACATTAAATATTACTAAATGAGTACCCATTAACACTGAACCACATAGCCCACTGTAGACCCATTTGATTTTGTTCTTTTAAAGTTTTGAAAGTAGAAATCTGTTATTGCAGTGCATACTGTAAAAGAAACTGTGACGACACTATATGCTCTACTTGGAAATCTCAAATCCACCTATTGGGACAAACCATAGGTGGAAAATTGAGTGGGTTGGGTGACGGGTCATGTCAGGTTGGCCCAAGACACATTTTCTCCAAAAGTACTGAATTTTATACAAATTTGGAGGGTCAAATATGATCACAGAACTTTAATAGCAATTTTAACTTTTGAATTAATTTATCAGAAGGTTGTACGCATTACAATCATGTGAGACTTAATCCATTTGACCTGATACCATTATTGCTATCTTTTTCTAATCAGTTTGGTCTGCTAGGTATAACACACAACGAGAATCGAGCCTACCACCTCTACTAAAACACCAAACAAGAGCCACTCAATTCATATTTATTAGTAGTAATTGCTAATTACCTCTCTATACTTGCTGGTGGTATTTGGTATGCCTTTATACGATGAAGTTGAGCTCAATGATTTGGCAGAACTAGTGTTACTCCAATAGCTTCCAACACTACCAATTATAGGCATATCATCAGGGCTTCGACCCGGTGACTTCCTTGGAGTACAAGATGACCCAGAAAACTGGTTCAACTCATCTACAGTCAATGCCCCTAATATTGGTCTCTCTTCAATACTCTTTAGTGAAGTCGTCATTGATTCTTGAGATAAACATTTTTCTGAAGAAATGGCTTCAACCCGCTTGTTAATTGGTGTATTTGAACCCAACCAATTTGAAAGGCTGGCATCAACTGCTAATTCTTGGTTCTGATTCTTCGTTGCGGATGGAATGGAATTTAAGAAAGAATTCTCCTTTTGCTGGTTGAAATTTGATGGCTTCGACTTCATAGCTTTCCATTGTGAAATATTCTCAACAGGGTTCAACACTGGATCAATATACCCGCTTCTATCGCGTGCATTGCTGCTGTTCAACCCAACTTTGTCAACTGAAGTTGATTTCATTCTTGAATTTGTTGATGGAACGGGAATCGACTCACACCATACTTCTTGACATATGATTCTATCATCATCCTCGTAATCTTCTTCATCATCTAAACAGTCATCATTTTCATCCTCATAGTCTAAATCTTCAACTTCATCATCACTTTCAAGGCAATTCCCGTAGCGATAATTTGGTGGATAGGATCCAACACTCACAACATCCGGATCATTCTGAGAAGCAGAATCGGAATGGGTTTGAGCTGATTTGGGAAACGTTTCGCCCTTTTCGTTCTTTTCTAATAAAGATTCAGTACTGTCATACACTTCTATATGCTCATAGGTTATCACATTTGTATCAAATGTCACTTTTTTCCTGGTACTCAAACTTAATGGCTCCTCATTCTTGGCTCTACAACACAAACATATTTAAATTTATATATGGTTAGAGCAGAAACAGAAATCTTGAACTCGGACACGAGTAAAGTATCGACATCACATTGTATTAGACTCATGAGTTACCTTGACTCCAAAATTGAATTAGAGGGCTCTTTGATGTTTTGTACCACCAAAGGTGCATCAGCTTGCACAAGGTTTAGAGACTTAGGAATCTGAAAAACTCAAATTCATTAATAATCACAAAAATTAAGATCCCCATTTAGGGGTGCAGAATATGCTGTTTACATGAGCTCCTGTTACCTAGCACTGTACTAAATCACTTTCGACTATGTCAACAATCAACCCAAATACTGATTATTTATAAATGTAATAGATTATTTAAGACTAAACTAAGGTATACAAGTATAACAATCTTAACATTTAATTATGAATTTGTTGTATCTGTAGTCACTCTGGTTTTTCTTAGAACGATACTCGATCACTAGGTGCTAATCAGTTATTACAAACAGAATGAAAACACACATCTCCAAACTTCTTCTCATATTCGGTTTCTTGGTTTCTGTATACACGTATAAAGCTCCAATTTTTATACAAAATTTTCCCCTTTCTCATCTAAATCTTGTTTTTCATTAATTCATAAACCAAAACCCAGAATAATAACCTATATAAAATTACATGATAGTAAACACTGTACGGTAGCTAATAAACTCATAAAATAAATATCAAAAATTCATAAACAAGAACAATTAAAACACAACATCAAAAAACTTACTTGATGATCTCTTGGGATAACTTTGTACTTCTGTTGTTTAATCCTTCGACGATTCTTTCGATCTTTTGAAGAACCAAAACAACCAAGAAAACAACCCATATTTTTTCTTTAACTACAAAATCAAATTCAGTGTTCTTGATTGATTATTCCTCTACGGAATTTGAATTTGTTACACCGTCTTCATTATAATTAGGAAACGACAGAGAGAGCGAAGAAAACGGTCGAATTTTTGTAATAAAAAGTGAAGAGATATGATTGATAATTGTATTTTATTGTAATTAGGGTTTTTGTTGAATTCGAAAAGAAAATAAAAGAGGGGAAGTGACCGTTGGGGTTTGGGGTGAGTGGGTTGGTGATGATGTGGGGTCTGTTATTACCAGGCTGTGATTTTAAAGTTGCCTTCTTTTTATGAAATATAGACAATATTTGTTACTACTATTCATTCTAAGTTTTTGTTATTTGTCATACTCCCGTTTCAATTTATTTGTCGATTTTTCTGTATTAGTATATCCCAAAATAATTATTCTCTTTCAAAATCAACCAATTATAATATTTAAAAATGATAAAGATAAAATCTTATTGGTGGTCAACACTAACAAATGTACCAATATGATTACTCCATTTCAAAACTCATTTTCATTTTATTTTTTAAAATCTAAATATCTTACAAAACGTCTATTTATAAACTATAAAATTTACGTATTTAAAATCAACGTATTTTTTCATCGATTGGAGATCACACAAGTTATACTTCCGACAAAGTTTTTTTCATTTTTTAATAAATGAGCTCCATCACTAGCATCATATGAGCTTTATGCTCAATTTTCCTTTTGACCGGTTTGTCTCACATACAAGTATACAACATATGACATAAAAAAAATGGTAACCACAAAGCTTAGTGAGATAATGATATTTTACTACAATCATTACACTCATTATTGAATGCGGTTATACTAAGAGTCTAAAACCATTATGGATTTTTCTAATATGTGCCCAAAGGGCATAGATTAACAAGCATTTATTAACATAGTTATTCACCTTGAAAATATAATTCAACATTAATTGACTTGAACTTTTGTTGTCTACCCAATTTACCCCTTCTATTAAAATGCTTTGATTCATTTCATTTTGTTAACTGATTCATTTCATTTTTTTGTTAACAAAAATAATTAAATATTTTGCATGGAGAAAACTTTCAGAAATATTTTTGAAATTCAGAACTTACTTTTTTCTTCACGTAGGATGTTAAAAGTAAATTACCGATTACTTAATTACGGAGTTAATATTATTGTGCACATCTAGATAACAAGCTAATTACAATTTGTTTTCCCATACATTTCCTAAAAATAAAAGTAAAGTAATATACAGTAATTGACTAAATGATGTTAAAAATATTAATGATAAAAAATATACTTCTAGCACCAAAATCATTGTTTTGCCAATAAAGACTTGAACGTAAACCGATAGCCACTTTCACTTGCGTCTTGTGGTATACGTTTTAAATAATATATTACTGTATTAATTGTAATTACTAAAGAAAAAACAACAATGATAAGTCAAGCGGCTGATTAACTTATCGTATTAATTGATTTGTAGCTTGCGGATTTTTATTTTTGTATTGCAACATTTAGTTGTTAATTTAATAATATAGTGTTTGAATATAGAAGGGGTAAATTGGGTAGAAAATAAAAGTTTAAGTTAATTAATGTTGAATTACATTTTTAAGGTGAATAACTATGTCAATAAATACTTGTTAGTCTATACCTCTAGGGTATATATTAGAAAAACCCAACCATTATATTCATTACCAAATACAATTTTACTACAATCATTGCGTTCATCGACTCATTGCAATTCTACAACGACCATTGCATTCTCAACTCCTACATTTACAATGTTGTAAATGACTATTTGTGCAATAGTGTCAAGAATTATTTTTTTAACTTGTCAATATTATGTTAATTTTATATAGCTTAATTACTTTAATTAAATTTTGACTTTCATATTCTGCTATCTAAAAATATATTATTGATTAACATATATACTTCATAATTATAATTGTAAAAGTGTATATAAAATATAGAGTAAGGTTTAAATGAGTACAAAAATTTTGAATGAGAATGGAAGAATCAACCCGAATGCGCCACGTGTCACAAAATTCAATTTTCCCCACGTTTTTTAAACGTAAATATATCTCAATAAAAAGTTAAAAAATCATAAAAATTGCACCATTAAAATCATAGTTTTATTCTCTTCGATTAGAGATGTGACAATGTTTACTTTCGATGAACTTTTTTTCCCCGTTTTTCAGTGGGTTTTGAAAATAATTAACCCATGTGTTACCGACGAGTAACACATGTGTTATCGGCGACTAACACATGTGTTATCGGCGACTAATACATATGTTATCTGCTAATAACACATGTGTTTTCGGCGACTAATACATGTGTTACCGGCGAGTAACACATGTGTTACGGGCGAGTAACACATGTGATACCGACTTGTAACACAAGTGTTACTGATTTTGTACAATTTGTAAAACCCAAAAAAATAAAAGTTATTAAAAGTATACCCTGTAAGATGGCAAATCGAAAAGAAAAAAGTGCTGAGTAAGAACGCAGCGTTCTGGAGGATTTTTATAGTAAGAACGCCCCACAACGCCCGCAATAGGGCGTTCTGGAGGGGCGTTGTGTAGCCCAAAATGGGCCTAAAATGGGCATTTTCGTGGGACCCACTTGCATTTATTTCTTTTCCCTTTTCTTTTTCAAACGTTTATATGAAATTAAGTTTAGTTAGTGGGACCAATGGGGTAAAAAAGGGGCGTTTTGATGTTACGATTGCTAATGTTGAAAATGGTGTTGTGGTGTCATGCTGACGTGGCCCCTGAAAAATGAGCGTTTTGGTGTTACGATTACGGGTTCTCCTACATATAAACATTCAAACATCCAATTAATAAATTGTCGTCTTTTAATTTACAACTTAATTAGGAATAGCAAACAAAATATTGAATTCATGTGTGTTTATTTAACACCAAGTGTTATTGCTTTTAGAAAACACTTTTATTTCTAGCTAATATGCTTATAGTTCAATGGGTTAATGAATTAAATCGGCTATGAACTTGTAACGTCCCAAAATTTTGTAAGTTAAATTATATTATATGCTTTATTTATATAATTATATGTATATAATATAATGTTATGTGAAATAAGTTTGTATGTGTTAGAATCAGTTAGTGGGACTTGGTTAGTTAAACTAAGCTAATTAGAGGGTAGAAAGTGTCAATTAGTAAAGTGGAAGGATATAACATGTAAAGTGCATAAATAAAATTTAGCTTCCCGTAGTTTCTAGTCAGTAGTGAGATTAAAACACACAGAGATATAGAGATCGACACAGGAGCAAGAAAACAAGGTGAAGAAATTAAAAATGAGCTAGGGTTTCATTGAATTGAAGTTCTAAACCCTAATTAATCAATTATAAGGTATGTATGATCTTTTAGTTTGTTTAATTTGGGATTTGGGTTTATGTTCATTAAACCCTAAATTGTAAGAATTTGATGAATATAAGTGAGTATTGATTGTAATTAATTTCTTTTCGGGTTCATTTGGTTTCTTCCTCTTTTATTTGCATAATGAAAATCAATAAAGCAAACTGTGCAAATAAGTAAATTCGATATTTCATCTTCATATGCCCTATACCAACAGAAAGCTCTACGAGTGATCCAATTAACAACATTCACAAGCAAAAATAAGAATCAAGGGACATAAGCTTGCTTTTTAGTTCACGTTCTGATTAACTGTACATTTAAGGTGTGTTCTTATCAGCTTATGTATCTACTTTATTATTATTATTATTGAGTATTTAATTTATTTTGTACATGATGATTTATAAGAAGGTTTTATAATTCAATGCGAACCAACCGTTCGATGAAATGCATTAGTGAGAAAATAGTTTGAGATGAGTTTGGATGTTGATAGTCCCGTAATCACTATTATTAAGTGAAATGAAATCACAATAAGTAAAGTTTAATTCTAGAAGGGGAGTTGAATACAATTAAAACCTTTTTCTGATTTTATTTAAGTTGATTTATCAACTTTTAATTGAATTATCACAAACAGAGAATAATATCTTTAAAGAACAATAGATGCAATGATCACAAAGAAATAGTAGTAGCTGAACTGTAAATTTTATTGATCATAAAAATTACACAGTATTGATTGCGGAATAGACTAGCCAAAGTTAATCTAAATCATACACTCTAGCTAAACTATTACAAAGAAATAAAACAATAGTGGACAAACACGCTAACATTTTTATTCGCTGGTCGCTGTTACGTGCTTAGACAAACTACTCACTGAGAAACAAGTGATTAACATGTACAAACGGCAAGTTTCTAAGTGCAAAATACTGCTCTATTTATAGTGCAAATGTCCCGTAAATATTTTATTCAAATCATGATCTTGGAATGACACGTGTCGCTGTTTAATTGGCTTGATCTCTGAGCCTTGAATATTCTGTGGTCCCCCAATTCTGTTACCTCGAATATTGCATCTTTCTTAACACCGATTATTTGCTGCCACGTAATCCCCTAGATATTTATGAAGATATTTAAGACACTTGCTGATATAAGACTGAAGAGCAATTTGCACTTGACTAGAAACTTATTAGAGTAGTCACTGAAGATGAGATAATCCTCCTCACTCACTGTGAACTATCGTGCTCTTGTAGAGTGTCTTGAATTGAAAATCTTCAGCAACTAACTTTTATTCTGGTAGTGACTTTTGCCTTTATTCATTTGAAGATGTAAACTCTCGCTGCTAGTCTTTCAGTCAGCGACACACAGAGTTAAGTTTAAATCTTCCTCAGCATATCAGTTTCCTTGAGTAGAATGATTAGTGACCAAATAGCTTCAGCAACAACAGCTTCGACTTAATCATTTTCTTCATCGAGATTGTTATCATTGAGTTGGTCAGCGACCAGTAACTCAACAGATGTTTCTCTCTCTAATTTCATATGATATTCGTGAAACTAATGTGAATGAAAAAATATGAATTTAGATAAGTTCTTTAAAATAATTTAAAAAATGAATATACTTCGTACAAGGTTTATGTGAATGTAACATGATATTTTTATGATTATTATAGGTAGACAGATAACATGATGATGGCAAAAAAGTGTTGATGAAATGATATATATGGTAAGTATTATTGCTTAAAATATTTTTCTATATTATTGTTGTTTGTCTTATTCTCTTCATGAATACATCGGTTACGTATAGATCAGTTTAATTACGAATCAATAGGAATCATTTTATGGATGTTAAATGCATTTTTTCAAGTACTTAAAGTGATATTGGGTTTAGTCTATAAATATAAACTCTAGTATTTCAAGTTTGGTTAGTAGCTAGTTACAACCACATAGGTGTTGATTATACATGCTTACCAATTTTTTTGAATTATCTTGCTGCAGGTCATCAAAAGCAATAACGAACGGGTTAGGGTGTAGTGAAGGTGCTAATGGATAATCATGTCGCTAACACTAATATTCTAGCTTGTGTGTATATTTAAACACATATTTCATGATTATCTTGAGTATCATTGATGTTTTGTATTAGTTTTAGAAATAATATATACACATGTATCTGAGTTTATTAACAAATGATTATGGTATTGTTTCCTATCAAAAAAGTGTGTATATATATCTCCCCCTCTCTCTCTCTCTCTCACACACACACATATATAGTGGAATGATTCAGATGGAAGTGCATTTTTTGGGGGAAGGGGGAAACGTTAATATTCATCAAGAAACATATATTACATTCACTCATACAAATCTCGAAAAAAGCAAACTGAATTTAAAAATGTTAATCATAATCGATGCTATAAATGTTAAACTTCCTTGCTAAATTCTTTTTGAAAGTTATAACATCGATTTATGAAAATTAGATCCAAATCCGTTAATATGCATCGCGGTGAATATTAGAAAATATTGTGATGGATATTAACAATAAAAATATTTTTCAAATAATGTGAAGTTTTAATATGCATCGTGATGCATATTAGTTAATATTCATCACAGTGAATATTAACAATTTATTAAATAAATATTCATCAACTAATGTTATGACTTAAAAATGAAATTCATTTGTTAAAATATTCTTTATAGCATCAATTTTGATTACTATTTACCGGTAAAAATAATTTTTTGTTGACGTTTTGATTGATAATTGCAATATGCTTCTTGATGAATACTAACGATTCCCCCTTCCCCAAAAAAGGCACTTCCCTCTTGATCGCTACCTATATATATATATATACACACACACACACACTTTTTTTTAATTATTGTCAATCAAAATTGCGACGGACTTGTTACAACCATTCTTGTCACTAAAGTAAGTTGGCGCAACTTTGCCAATCAGAGTATCCGTAGCAATTTTGTACTTCTTTTATTTAACTAAATTTTTGGCAAATGATCGATATGCGTCGGGCTTATACCCGTTGCTAAACTACATAGCTATAGCAATCGTAATAACATTTGCCACGTGTTTTATACTCTCAGCCACTTTTGGTTGCAATATCCGTCGCAAGAGGCCTATAACGACGGAATTGTGACATATTTTTCTGTCGTCGTTGCTCCTTCCTGTCGTAGTGCATGTACATATAAAATATTACATAAATCTCTTATATTTTTCCATCTATCTATATATATAAAACAAAGATTTTTTCTTGATTTTTAAACATATCACATAATAATATTTCCTTTTCTTTTAAAGCCTCCTAATTTACCACATCATCATATTATTTTTTTCTTAAAAACCTTAATTAATAATTACTAAAACTATTATTTATCAATTATATACTTTATTATAACATCGTTTAAAATTCCTATATTATATTTAATATATATCAATTTTTACTACATAAAGAAATATTCATTTTCTAATCAATATATTATACATTACAATTAATAAATAGTATGATCATTAACTATCATGTTTAAAGATAATTAGTTTTAATAAAAATATAGGCATGTCTAAAAATCAAGAAAAAATCTTTGTTTTATATGTATAGATAAAAGATAGAATTTCAATAATACATTTTTAACTTTTAACAATATTAAGATTCAGTTGAAAATTTAAAAAAAGCATATGATTAATTTTTAATTTTTAAATTACCTTGCATTGCATAGGCTCAACAAATGTATTAAAATTTAACGAAATAACTTACAAATTAATTTAATTGTATTATGTATTCAAACTTAAACATAATAACATACGAACAACTGTAATTGTATTATATGAATGGATTTGCATTGCACGGGCTCAATGCTTAGTTTTTTATATATTAAATAAAGTTTTTTAAATACCTATTAGAGCGTATTATTATAGTTAACGATTACGTGTTATTAATTAACATACTTTTGAACATTATTTGCCAAAAAGTTTGGTTTACATCTTTATGTTGAAAAGTAAAAGAATGATATATATGATAAATATTGTTGAAGTAAACGTAAAGTAATTGATCAACACTACAAATTAATTTGTTCTATCGATAACACTGATTATATGTCCATTAATATTTTTTGATTACTTACAAATTACTATATAACTGCACTTTTTAAACGGTCGTATTTCGCACGGGCTCAATGCCTAGTCCTATTATAAAAATAATCAAAACCCTAGCTCTACTTTCAATAATCTCTATCAATTTTAAACAAATATATAATATAATAATACGGAGTATAATATTATTCCAATAAGCATGTACAAATAAGAAATTACTAATGCCGAAATCTTTTCTGCATTTTATTTATTTCTGTTTATATTTCTATAATTCTATTCCTATATTTAGGCCCGCCCAGTTAGCGACGAAGCCCAGTAAGCCACTAAAGTCAATCAGCCACAAGGCCCAGTTAGCCACTCAGCCCACTAAGCCACTATAATTCGGATGCCAGGAAAACTCAAAATAGAGTAAATATTACTGTACATGTATTTTTCTGATATAATGAGAAACGGCGTCGTAGTAGCAGCCGAAAGCATGACGTAAGCCTAAATTCTTTTTCGATCCGATCCCAAATTCCCAAAACGGATACTTCAAGTCCGTGCAAACCCTAACTTCATATTCCTCACACACTTTTTAAACTGAAGCTGCGTTTTTTTGTGTGAGAAAAAAAAAAGATAAAAATAAAAACCTAAAAAAGCAGATGGATTCAGATGAAGGTAAACTGTTCCTAGGTGGAATAGCATGGGAGACAACTGAAGAAAGATTAAATGATTATTTTGGTAAATACGGCGACGTTTCACAAACTGTAATCATGCGTGATAAAATCACGGGTCGCCCACGTGGATTCGGTTTTGTTGTTTTCTCAGATCCGTCTGTTCTTGATTCTGTTCTTCAAGATAGACATAACATTGATGGCCGCAATGTAAGTTATTTCTTTGTTTATTATTATTAATTAATTAATATTCAAGTTTTACCTTTTTATATATAAAGAATTAAATTAGCTTTTTTTTATTGTTGAAATTGTGTTTGTTTGATATTTAGGGTTTAGCACTTCCATTGATTTGATTCAGGTTATCTTCTTGTGTAGAAGTAATTGAAAAGTATATGATTAACAAATGTTAAGAGGGACTTTTTGGATTAGTTTATCACTTTATTGTATGGGTTTATTGAAATTTTTCAAATTTGTTTTTTAACAGCTTATGAGCATAAGCCAGAAAATAAAAAGAGTTTCTTGCCCTTTTAAGAAAGTACAAGCTCAGGGGTTCAAGCTTTGACATCCCCATAGCCACAAATTGTTGAGTGACTCTTGTATTGTATGCCCTCACATTATGGTAAGGCAGCCGATTGTGGGTCGGTTATTAACCTTTTTAACAAACTTTATATCTCAAGGTATGACTTCAAAATCTAAATCTAGTCTAGACATTAGACGTATTATATAAAGTTGATAGAAGATTTTGGAACACTTACCAAAACCGATTACACTACTAGACTTAAGGACGGAGGCACAGAGCTAGGAAATTTCCTGATTGATTTCTAAATCATTATTAGTAGCATTTGTATATAAATTCATAAGGTTTTAAAGTTTATCAAACTTACATTAGGTCTCTGGGAATATATATTTCCTGAGGGGTGGCCTACCACACTCGAACTATGAAGCTCTGGACCTGTCAGTAATGGGATTTATTTGACCACATTGAGTCACACAATCACACACTCAATTCTTCATATTCTCGTTTGTTTCTATACGCTACTTGATTGTATCAAGTTGAGACTTAGCAGTTTCAGACACACCAGCTTATAAATCGTTTGAAAAAGTTGATCAGGTGTCTTTATATCCTCTGGATGCACTGTGTTCTGCAAACATGATAAAATGGTGGCTGATAAGTCCAATTGGCGGATAACACTGCAAACCTGGTTACCTTGTGACTGTGGATTTAGATCTTTAATATTATCACCCTGAACCTCAGTCACATCCATTGACTTTTAGTGCTTAGAGTTGTATTATTTGCAATGTATTTTATGTGTTTAGGTTTCTATTGGGTTTTAATGTTATGAGAATAACTTTATGCATACAAGGAAACCCATCATTAGCATGTGTTTTGCTGTTTCCATTTAGAGATTGTGGTTTGTATTCTTGTATGTTGGCTTAATGTTGCTTCTACTGCATGTAGTATCATCTTGGGTCTCGCTTTCGAGGTTCTAAAATTTTCAACATTTTACTAGTGAATTCAGTTTTTGCGGATAAGTGTATATGCTTAAGTAATTTTGCCCAAACATGTTTATATACAATTAGTACGTGAAAGTGTCGTATAAGAGACAAAATGTTTTTCTTGCTTTGCAGGTGGAAGCCAAGCGAGCTTTATCCAGAGAAGAACAGCAAGCATCTAGGCCTGCAAATAATGCCATCAGAAGTTCTGGAGGATCAGGAAATTACAGAACTAAAAAGATATTTGTTGGTGGATTACCTTCCACTTTAACAGAGGAACAATTCCGTCAGTATTTTGAAACTTACGGAGATGTAACCGACGTAGTTATAATGTTTGACCAAAATACCAACAGGCCTCGTGGATTTGGTTTCATCTCCTTTGACACAGAAGATGCTGTTGATAGAGTCATTCAGAAGACTTTCCATGAACTTAACAACAAGCTTGTGGAGGTAAAACGCGCACTCCCGAAAGATGCGAACCCTAGCGGCGGAGGCGGTGGTGGTGGCGGTGGCCGTGGTGGAGGTTATCAAGGGAACAGTGCTGGCTCGTATGATAGTCAAGTGGAGGGTAATCGATATATGCAGCAACAAAACGCTGGTGGTGGTGGATACCCTGCGTATTCTGGTTACGGTCAACCGAGTTACGGGTTTGGAGCACCGAACGGTAGCGGTGGATACGGTGGGTATGGGGGTTACGGTGGTTATGGCGGTGGTCCCGCTGGAGCGTACGGGAACCCTAATGTAGGTAGTAGTCCTGGGGGGTTGAAAAGCTCGTGGGGTGGTCAGACACCTGGCTACGGTGGTGCAGGGTATGGTTCAAACACGGGTTATGGTGGTGCGGGGTATGGTGCACCGGTGGGTCAGTCTCCAAGTGGTGGTTCTAGTTATGGGAACCAAGGTTATGGGTATGGTAATTATGGTACTAATGATGGATATAATACAAATGCTGGTGGATATGGAGCGGCAGGTGGTGGCCGGACTGGGCCTGGAGGTGCTGCAAATAGTATGGCGGGAAGTGGCGGAGATCAACAAGCGGCAGGTGGTGGTGGTTATATGGGTGGTCCGTATAACGGGCAGCCTGGTTACTCTAATGCTGGCTGGAGATCAGATGCTTGAAAGGATGAGAACAGACTTAAAACCAGTTGGATTGATTGAATCTTGGTAGTTATGTTCTAGTAGCTATTTTAGTAGTGTCGTTATCATTGTTACTAGTGTTTACGTTTCGTAGTTGTATTTGCATTGTATGGTCATTTGCTTAAGTTGTAGTGTCCAACTTAAATTTGTGTTAGTTTCTTTATTGGTTTTTCCGTTTGTTAAATGCTTCAATCTCTCTGCTATTATGTTAGAATAGCAGGTGCCCTATTACTGTGATATGGTTCTTTATTTTTCGATCATTGTTTTCTGTTAGGTGAGTTACTTGTTAAGATCACTAGTTAGTGGTATTTCAGCTATGTTTAGAAGCACGGACAAATATTGGTAGCAGGTAGCTTTGGTTCTAGCGATGGTGGTAACAAGTAAATACTGGGTAGTGATTGTACACCACCATTTTTTATCGTTACACCACTAAATATGTTTTACAGTGTTGTACTATACAACGGCATAAAGCATGTTTCGTGGTGTACGGATGAAAAATGGTGGTTTGCCAATCATCACCCATACTGATAGCAAGTAGCTATGGTTGTAATGATGGTGGTTACAAATGGAGGCATAACTATTTCCCTGTTATGTTCACTTTGTTTTTTACAGGAAGTAACAAAGTGATGGAGTTCAGAATCATGGAACCTGATCACCAACAGCTTCGAGTTCTGGGGTGGTTGAACTTTGATGCCTTATTCACAGAATCCATGACATAAATCCTGGGCGGTATTTCCAGAATTCGAGTCTGAACATGCAGCTGGCTAAGTAAGTTTAATTATCAAACTTTTGAATCTTTGATTTGCTCTTTGCTTGTTTTATACTTTCAATTCATGTGTGTGCTTAGAGTTCCATTACTGACTAATATATAGGGCAATTTTGACCCATCATCTATGAATGGCTGATTCAGGTTGTCTGTAACCAGGGAAAAAAATAATAATAAAGGAGATGGGTCAAATTGGTAAAATCGGGTTAAAGTCTATATGCTTGTAACCTGTAAAATTAAGAATAGGGTCAACTTGGTAAAACAGGTTGAAAGTTGATGAAAAATTTACTTGCATAAAGTCTTCGAAATCGTTATGTAAAAACTACTTGTAATCATATATGCACATGTTTTATTTTTCAAACATATTGGACAAAAATGTGTTTTGGGTCAACAAGACAAGACCAGAGCTCTTTCGACAGCTAGAATAAAAAAAACCAATTTACCAAATTGCTCTTTTTACCACCTCTACGGTTAACTGCTTTGACCTATTAACCAACATGCTCATTTTAGTACCTGCATATGATTCTTGATTTGTCTAATGGTGTTGTTTATGATTAATAATCATCTATATGCATGAAAAGAGATGCATCTCTCATCAGATGATCATGAACTGCTGCTGCTTTTGCCCGGTGATCGTTTTCTTATCTTCCTGCATGATATAACAACAATGGGTGTTTTCTTGACGGTATCCTATTCCAACCCAAACCGTACCACTTATTTGTGGGTTGTCTTAATCAAGACAAGAAGTATTGTGAGGCATCAACAGTTTTGATCTTGCTCAATAAGTTTTCAGCTTATCTTTGATAATTTAGACATGCATCGATAATTATCCGTGTTCATTAAACTAAGCATAATAGATGTCGTTATCTATCTACGAGTATTGATCCTATTATTGGTTTTAAAGTATACCAATGGTTTTTTTATTTATAAATGTCAACATTTCTTCTGGGTAAGTTCTACATATAGATCAATGATTAATGGATTAATAATTATTTAGCACATTATTGTTCGATTAGGCATTCAATTATTATTAAGTGACGTTTTGAAACCAGCAGTCGAACTTTTTGTTAAATGTTAAATTATACATGTTTTCATTTAATTGGGTAATCAAATCAAATACTCCAACCCGGTCCTGAAAAATAATCCATCAATATTCTTCTTTTTCATTTAAGATAGGTTAGGTAGTTTTAACATTCACATACAATTTATTATAAAGTAAATTTAATTTGATCGTGCGATGCACAGGTCTTATTAGTTTAACATTTATCTATCACTCATGGCTATATTAACTTAAACTCTTGTTTATAGTTGTCGCTGACCCTCGCATAATTTTTATTGTTATATGTTTGATTTACCTTAGACATACCGAAGAAAATTTATAACTAAGTGAGACCAAGTTAGATAGCACATATAATGGTGAGAAATATAAGTAATTAAAATACACACTTCTAAATAGTTACAGCCTCATATTATCTATTTGTATATATTTCATTCTAAGATAATCCAAGTGAGAATATGTGACCATTGAGCATTTGTTCCATTAAAAACCCAACATGCATGTTATAAATTGTTTATTGTGGATTTATGATTAAAAGGATTTATGTATATAGATTTGTAATTTATGGAAAAACTAAAAATATGTCAAGAAAGAGTTTCATCATAACTTAATAATGTATAACTTTAACACCCTGAATGGCGTTATTCTCGCCTCATTAGTGAATCTCTCTACCCATCATGTTTTCATCCTCTCATCACCCTCTCATTTATCATGTTCTTCGATCATCTTATGACCCATTGCTTACGATTGTAACCTTTAATTTGGCACTCCTTGAAGTCAAAATAATGTCTACTAAACTATGAGATTTCTGTTCTTGCAATTATCCCCTTAAATTTCCCCACTATATAATCTTGCCTTGCATCCCTGTTTAAAAATAAGTTTATGTTAGATAGCAATTAATTAGTGTTACATACATATAATGATTTAGAACTAAATGTAGTTGTTTGAAGAGAATACACATTTAGTTGGTAAGATGAAAATTAAGTTTCTTTGACCCCATTTCTAAAGCACATGTTAGCCAATATTCATAACATAACATTTACACAGTATTGAAAATATATACATTTTATACTAAAAATAATGATTGTAGAAATATATGTAGTGATCAGCAAAGAATGCACATTTGGTTGTTAAGATGAAAATTCAGTTTCTTTGAGCCCGTTCTAAAGCACATGTAAGTTGATATTCATAACATTTAGACAATATTGAATTGAATAAAATGATATTAATTCTACTACAATACTTTTCATAGAAGTATTGATAAAGAATCTTATCAGCCACGTACTTTTCTTCTTGCGGTTGTAAGTTTTCAAATGGATACATAGAAATGGGTATCTAATGAAACCGTAGTTGCTCAAAGTAAGTTTTTCCTTCTTGCTCAATCATGTAAGTGATGTGCGTGATGATTTGATAATCATCATTATTCGGTTTCACATAAAATTTCCACATTGAATAAAGAATGAGATAAAATAGAGAGTTTATATATAGACAATAAATGTTAATATGTAGTTATTGCTAATAGGAATGGATTCAAGGATTTGTATTATTGGAAGACTGATGAGTTCCTATATGGTTTAAACGACCATCTTTTCAACTTACCGTTGTTTATAATTTTTATCTATCTAATCTAAAGAAATACAAATAATGAGTTCCTCATTTAATTATGCATATCGTTGGAAATGAAAACAATGACCATCAACCATTAGATCTTATCCAATTTATAATCTCACTCGAACAGCCAAATAGATCTAAATTTGAAAAGAATGTAGAATGACATTCATAAACACATGCAAGATCATATCATATATATTCACATCTCTATTTAAAAATATAGATTACATTGAAGTTTCCAAATAAAATGCATACTTACGTATTAAATGTAATGCTTATATAGTTTAGATTGTTTTATATTCTACTGTCTTTCTAGGTATGTTAATATATTTATCCCAAAACCTATAATGAAATTTGCGATTGATTCTTAAGAAAGCATATAGTATATAGAACAATAGATAATAATAGTAATAACTAGTGTACGTAAATGATAGAAAAAATGAATAATTGTTGTTGTGGTTGAAAGATATTACAACCTTACGCACTCGAATAACTCATAAATTGAAGTATGTCATTATAAACTGATCAGTATTTATTTATCATTTTTAATTATTATAAACGAATTCACAATATACAGTTACTACTACTACTACTACTACTATTATTATTATTATTACTACTACTACTACTACTATTACAATTATAATTGTTTAAATTAGTATTTAATACCATTATTGTTAGTATAGGGATTAAATAAAATTTTTACATATTTATACCATTTTTTACTAAAATTTATTGTAGATGGTAATTTATAATTATGACACTAAGCCTCATTCTTTAAAGTATTGTAGATAAAAGAATTCACAATGTACATTTACTATTATTATTATTACAATTATAATTGTTTAAAATAGTATTTAATATCATTATTGTCAGTATAGAGATTAAATATAAATTTTACATATTTACCATTTTTTACTAATATTTATTATGGATGATAATTTATAATCATGACACTAAGGCTCATTCTTTAAAGTATTGTAGATAAATGAAGTAATAAGAAGATTATAATTGTGTGTTTATTTGGTGGGTTTTGTGATTAGGAAATGGGTTTCAAAGTGATTGTTATTTTGTTAAGGGCGAATGGGTTTCACCAAACTCAGAGACTAAAGGTTTTACCAAACGTCACCCATTAGAGAGTTGATTGTTACTCTCTCTCTCTCATTTTGCATCCTTACTCTCTCTTCTCACAAATAATTACCTGCATATTACTTAAAAAAATATATCTCATGGTGTCTTTCGCGGGTTAGAGCTCAAATACCGTATAGGACGATGTATGGGAGATGTTAGATGTAGACAGCCTTACCCCTTCCCTAAAGTAGAGATGTTGCTTATATAACTAACTAAAGGTAGAAAGCACCTCCGGCCTTTTGCAAGGGATAGAATTCGAACCCTTGACCTCTTATAAAGAGGCAAGAGACTCAGCCACAAATCCAATCGTGCTACTTTACCTACATATTACTTTTTAATTTTTAATTATAGTATTTGATGTTGTGTATTTTCTTTCAATCCTATATCCATACATATACTCGTTCTCATTCCTAATTACAAAAGGGTTTATTGTTTCGTTATATATTAAATTTTACGTTTTTTACTATTATATGTGATATACTTTTATTTGTTCTATTGTATGTAGTGAACTTGTAAATATGATCTATTGTATGTATTATTTCTGTTTTGGGTAAGGTCAAAAAAAGGAAACTTTTCCGTTTGGGTCTTACCCCAAAAGTAAATTTTACATACAATAAATCATATTATATCCCTTTTGGGTAAGTTTTCAAAATTTGACTCATATAATAGTAAAAAGTGTAAATTTGAATATATCACGAAACAATAAACCCATTACCAAAATAGACACCACGTAACGGACTTGTTAAATGGAAGTTAGTAGCTGAGACGAGCACCTTGAATTTTATTTTGTTAGTTGGAGACACTAGGATCGTATAGTTTTCAAAGGGTGATGATATTGTTCACCTACAATTTTGATAGATCCACCCGCAATGTGTAATACAAAGTTGTACTGTATAACAAATAATACAATACAGAATGACGGTGAACCTATCAAAAATGATGTTGAATTTATCATCAAATATTTTTAAATGGCAAGGAGCTTCTGTGTAATTTTGTAAAAATGACGTGGACGATCAGCATAATTTAGTCATTTTTTTCCCAGCTGCATTCAAATACTAGTACTCTAGCAGTAACATCGGAGTATACAATTTTAATGTTAAAAGGTATTGGTGATAAACTATAAGAACGAAGACCAATGTCTAATAATATTATAGCCTTGTTAATTTCAACAAGTTTGGATCTGTACGCAAAATGAAGTAGTCAACTATATCTGCTAAATATCTTCTATCTCCATTATTTTAAGGTGTCATAACTAAAATATAAAAAAATGGAACGAAATTATTATGTAGTTTTCTGATTTATTTGTTTAATTTCTTATAATAAAATAATAATAATGTACTTAGAAAATGTGAATAGTCGTTGTGGTCAATGATTCATTTAGATTCCAGCCCTACTCAAATATCTTATCTTACGTTTACTATATAAAAAAATTACCTCACTATCGGCCAATGTCATCTAGTTGACATTGGTACGTATTCATGTCAATAACTAAATAAAATATATATTTACATGAACAGTTATAAATAAAAATTTTAAAATAGAATGACGTTGATTTCAATCTTGTAATTTTTTACTCCATCCGTCACAAAATAAGTGTCATGTTTTGACTTTTTAAGTATTTCTTTTCACTTTTACTTTAAATGTTTTTGTTTATGTTATATAATACTTGATGCAGATATAAATGGATTGTATTTTAAATGTATTTTTATTTGTATAATTTTCATAAAGTAATATATAACACAAACAAAAATATTTAAGGTCAAAGTTGGGAAATAAAGACTTTCAAATCTGATTCAGGACATTTAATTTAAGACGGAGGGAGTATAATTTAGGACATTTAATTTAGGACGGAGGGAGTATAATTAATTTAGAAAAAATTGTTAAAGTGTTTTTTTAATTGAAGCAACTTTATTAGTTCCTCTTTCCGTATGATAGTTTAAATTCTTAAATAAACACTTTTCACTTAAGAAATATCTGAAATGTACGAACAATTTTATGAATCTAAACTAGAGGTGTTTATTATTTGGTTTGAAATTGTTTAATTCAAAAATCGAACCGAATTAAAATTGAAAAAAAACAAACCGAATTCAAATTCCGTTTTCGTTTCGATTTTGGTTTTTGAATTCAGTTTTCTGTTTTGAATTTTTGAATTTTTTGAATTTAGTTTAACCGAAAACCAAATTCAAAACCGAATTCAATTTAATATATATTAAATTATTAATATATGTAGTATATGTGATTGTCCCTTTTGACTAAATAAATATGTAACTACTTAACACAATTAATTGGAGGGGGGGGGGGGGATACAATTTTTTCAAGTTTAAAGTAATTTTATTGATTGAATCAAAATAATACTTTACAACAATTACTTACGGAAGAGAAAAGACACACTAATCTAAGTAATTGTTACTTGATGACAAATTTAATTATAACAATTCACTCAGCCTGAGGAGCTGATGACTATCAGTGATCTCAACACAAATATTGGCACAAAGCTCGCTGACTAACAGGAGTGGCTGCTATAGATCAAAGGTTATATTTAATGCAGTAAAGGTGTGTTTAATACGGTTGTTGGATTGAGTATTTATAGCCATAAATCCTCGATATTATCTTAGAGATAATATTTTTAACCGTGTTAATAATCTTTTAAAGATTTGATAGATAAGGTAGGAAAGTATCAAATCTTTAATGACTTATTCATGGGGAAGGTGTTTAAAATATAATAATACGTTGTTACAATTTAAGGCAAGGTACTTTTTCTGTAAGTGAAGGTTTGTTGACTTCGTGCATCATTGTACACCGGTTATACGGCTATTATCCACCTTGTAGAATACGCCTTCTACAGTGCACATGTATCTGTCAGACCCATGCGCTTACACAGGGAATAGTTGCTGGAGTAGTTAGGATAACCATTGATCTTCCACTTAAATCAGAAATCTTCTATCTATATCTTTAGTCTTTGACTTCAGTTATAGGTGTCAGTGTCTTCCAGCATCTATGGATAACTTTTCGTCTTCAAGGCATAATCAGTGTTGACGAAGGCTTTGCAAGTTATAAGGCACGCTGCTACACATGCAGCGAGACCACAAAGGTAAGGGACACTGAGACATATCAGCATCCTAGAATTTGTCTGTCATACATAAATCATAGAGGCAGGGTCAGTGACCTAACAATCTCCCCCTATTTATATATGACAACAAGTTTTTTACTAGCTATCCATCGATGAGACTACACATTAAGCATAAATAGATAGCAGAAAATAGACAACTTTGATTTTATAACATAATCATAAGTTTTACAAAAGAGACACTATGACATTACATTTTCATATTCTTGCTTGATTTTTACATATGAGTCAGTAGTGTCTTGAGCCATTCTCAGTCTTAGTTCCTCATCGATTAGCTTCAGAAATTCTTCATCAGCGTTGCTTGATCTCCCTATGAATCTAACAACAGCAAGATGCTCTGTCTTGGCAATGGAGATTTCAGAGGCCCTTTGAAAGCTTTGATTGGTGATGGGATACATGTAGAACATTCCAAATTCAGGACTCCTGATCACTCTTCCAGGCATAAAATGAACACCAGCAGGAAGAATATGGTTTGTTCCTTCACATCAGGTAGAAAGCTCATCTTTTGAAGCATCTTTGTTTGTTTCAGCATGTCTTCTTTGGTTGATTTCTTGATGATTTTTCTGCTAAAGCTGGTGGAGGTACCTTTAAGCTCAACTTGAGGATGAGAGAGCGGTAGTTTCAAGGTCTTTTCAGCTTCATTTAAGTTGGCAAAGATTTTATCTAGAAGCTATAGCAAGACTTGCTTGTAAGAAGTGGAGCTGTTCTGAATGTAGGTATAGATCTCACAGATTTCAGAGAAGTCCAAGGTCGTCTTTATCTTTGATAAGGTAACAATATCGATTGTGTTGTTATCTTCTATGAATAGTTCCAAGTTGTTTCTTGCTCGCTGAGTTTTGAAGAACCTTGGGAAAACTTTGACAATCTTCTGTGAAAATATTCTGAAGGAGATGAACTTCTGAATGAACTTTATTTGTTCATTCTTATCTTTAAGATTTTGTGCTCCTTGTTTCAGTACCCGTTCTTGAATTTTTAAAGCATCAGTGCCCTTCTTTTCAACTTCAGTGTCCACTCCTGCTTTCAGCTCAGAAATTAGCTTTTCAGTTTTAGCAGCCTTTTCTTTTTAAAGTTCCTTGCATTTCTCTTGAAGATAAGCAGCCTGAATGTCTTATAGTGGAAGATTTAATTTCTTAGCTGCTTTCTTTAATCTTTCTTCCTCTCCCATAATCTCATCAGAGAGCTCGAACTTTCCACCCTAATCTTCTTTCCCTTCTGATTGATAATATCATCATCAAATCCTTCATCATCCTCATCCATGATTAATTTTCTTTTTCTTCGAATGGATGACTGCACTGGATGTGAGCTTGTTGCTGCAGTGTCAGATGAAGGCTTCACAGAGATTGAAGGATCTTCGTGTGTTGTATTGATTTGGCTCATTTCTTTGTCAGTTTCTGTTGTTTAGAAGGGTTGAGCATTTTCAACTATTTTATCATATTCAGCTTCTGTAGTATGCTCCCCCTCAGCTGGTGTGGTCTCAGCTGGTGTTGTTTTTTCTATTTTTACTACGCGCTCCACTCAGATGGTGCACCAACAGTTTCTATAACTTCAACGATAATAGATTTCTCCCCCTCAGCTGATGGAGGAGCAGCGCCAGCAGTTGGAACCTTGGAGATCAATTCAGAGATCATACGCTTGAAAACTCCTTTTAGTGCCTCTATATGTTGACCAAGATGCTTGAAAGCAACCATGGTAGCAAGCTGAAATCCCCTAACATCACTAAGCACTTCTCTATCATCAGTGGTGAATCTGGTGTCATTCAATGTCTGCTTGACTTGTGCATCAAATGTAGTGACATTGGAGATGAGGGATTCAACCTTGGAGGGAACATAATTAACAGCAGTGGTCATTTCGTCAACCTTGTAAGCAAGATCTTGAAGCTGTGTTACCAGGTTGGAAGGAAGCAGTCCTTGTAGCTTCTTTAGTTCACTCAGATACTCACTTGTGGATTCTTTGATTGATGAAGTGATGGGTGCACTGAGTGATTTTACTTCATCTTGAAGCTTTGAGAGTTCAGTGGTGAGGGATATAACCTTTTGATTTAGCTCAGTGAATGACTTTTCAGTGGCAATCATTTGGTTTTCTTGTATTGATGCCATCTGATCAAGTTTTTTCAAGATAAGAGCAATACCACTTTCAGGTGGTGGGATTGAAGGATGAGGTGGTGTATAAGGTGGTGTGTTGTGTGGTGATGGTTGCGGAGATGGTGGAAGCTGTGTAGAAATATGTACAATAGGTGAAGCAGGTCAAAATTGATCATAGGTAATGTTGGTTACCTGATAATCAGAGTCCGAATCTGCTTCTGATTGAGTTCCATGCGCAATATCATCAGGTAGAATATCTTCTGTTTCTGTTGCTGATCCAGAGAGGTCACTGATGTTTATAGTATCTTCGAAAAATGCAGTGGTGACTTCAGTGGGCAACAGACCATAGTGAGAGAGCCCTTCTAAGTAGAGATTTGCAGCATCAGTGTCCTCTGGGTCTGAAGGGGATATATCCATAGGGATCACTTCAGATGACAAACCAGCGGCAGATGTTTCTTTTGGTGCCTTGGAGCGTGGTCGTCGAGGGATGTAGGAAAGGACCGACGCTGAAGGATTAGGTACAGTAATCTCTTGTTCAATGAAAAGATATTTTATTTAAATAAAGTAATATACATGAAATAATATTACTTCAATTTTGTTTAACGATAAATTAAAACAAGTAAAAGAAGAGACTCGAAAGTTATTCTCGCTAATACTTCAGTTGGAGATAACTTAACAGCCTTTCAATGATACTTTGTTTTCCTTGATCGTTTTTGAAAAAGATAAGGTGTAGATCAGCTTTGAAAGGCCACTGATAAGGTCAGTGACCCTTTTTTTTTAAACCTCCTCTGAGTCAGAGAACGTCATGTCTTGAGGATAGTATCATTCTTCAAGTCCTGCTTTAAAACAAGCAGCAGAGGAGTAGCTTGTAGGTGCATCAGCAGTGGGATTAAGTTTTCTTTTAATCCACGGTGATGCAATTTTCTTGGCTTGCTTCACAACTTTCTTCCAATGGCTGACTCTATCCTTAACACAAGCAGAAATAGAACGCTTGGCAATCCTTCGTTGAGTTTCTATGTCTCTGCATCTGTGCATTAGCTCCCAGTTTCATTGATTCAACTGAGTAAATTGTTCTTGCAAGGTTTCATATGCATGAGCATTTTCATGATGTTCTAGTATTGCCCCAACTTGATCAAAGAGTCTGACATCTCCAAACTCGTCCATACTAATGAATTCAGGCTGAGATTCCTCCTGAATTTCATGTTCTAGAGTGGTTGAATCGGATTGGTATTCCATTTTTTTTAAGAAGTTAGAGTAAAAAAAAATGTGATACTTGTTGTGCAAAGATTCATGCCCTTTTAAAGAGCAAGATGTGCAAAGAACATTTAGAAAATTGTAGATTGAAAGATGTATCTGTGTAAAGAAGTACCGTTTTTATCAAAAGAAGTGAACAACTTGCTTTAAAACTAAATTAATTATGAGACAAAATAATTTTGTGAAAAAGACAAATTTTTACAGTGAAAAGGAAAAGTAATTTACTGTACGACACTGATTAAGAGGTGATTTGAAGGGAAAAGAAATGCATAAACTCATTATGCATTCAATTTTCCAAGCTCGCTGATTAATAAGTTAAATCTGGTTTCATCCAGAGGTTTGGTAAAAATGTCAGCGAGCTGATGTTCAGTTGGAATAAAGTGTAGTTCCACATCACCTTTCATCACATGATCTCTAATAAAGTGATATCTTACATCAATATGCTTGGTTCTTGAGTGATGAACATGATTGCTGGTAATAGCTATTGCACTTTGAAACAGAGTGTTATTTCTTGCTGGACCGTCTGACTAATTTTCCACCAAGAAGCTGACATTCTCCTGAAGTACTTTTTCTATCAATTTTACAACCTACATGATCAGAATATGAGAAACAAATTAGTTTGAACCCTGAGCCTCTGGGATACCAGAGACCAAGGTTGGGAGTTGTAACACCCGCCAAATTAGGGATAGTCATTAGGTCCTAATCGTTTTTTGTAATACGTATAATTAGTACTGTGTTAGGCTAATTTGTGTATCAATTAATATATATTGTTGAATATATACAATTGCGCGATTTGGTTAAATCGAGCACGTTTCAAATCGAATGTAATTCGGTTCAAGTAAATACGGACGTTGGTGATCAATTTTATTAAATAATATAAAATTATATAATAACGATATCACACCCAAAATATTATTTTGATAATATTTCAATTTCATTTCGTATCGTATAATAAACGTCTACGCGACTTAAACATTTAACACACAAACAAACGAAACTATTTAAGTTATTAGGTATTTGGTAATATACTTCACCAAAAATATTGAATAAACACTCGTATTTTAAAAACATATATTTAAACGTATAAAATAATTATTTAACGTTTAAACGATCGGGAAAACAAACACCGCACGGAGCGCAAATACAGGAATTAAAATTTGGAGCCAACCACACTTGGGTGGGACCCAAGTGGGCCGACCCCTTCCCCCTTTCTTTCCCTCCATTTTCCTTCCTCCTTCTCATTTCATCACCTATCTTCCTCTCTCTTTCCCCATTTCTCTCTAAATCACCATCCACCACCATCACCTTAAAACATCAAATAACACCCTCAAACGTCATCAAATTGTAACACCCCTCTTTCAGGAAATCAATATTATATTATTTTACTCGGAAGCGTAATAATTTAAAACATATTTATATACTGTACATTATGATAATGTACATACACAGTTACATATTCAAAACATACCAACTTAGAACTGTTTAAAACTACATATGTCGGGGTATTATATTACAAAACCAGGTTTATAACAAAACCATATCAGAGTTATAATCTGTCAGACATTCCCTGTGAAAGCATCCTTTCCTGACACCCACATATATATCAAAAACCCGCAGGAAGTAGGATGAAAGTGATTAGAATGATGATAACAAGAAGAAAATGAAGATAGCAAGCTTGTAAGGATTCACAATTTCAGTTTCAAAGATTTCAACTCATCAATTTCACCAATTCAAGTTCTAGGTTTTTGATGTGTTAATAGTTTAAGAAGTGATAACCAGGAGAAGAAATGGAGTCGGTCTCCATTTTGTTTAGTTTAAATAGTTGGGTACTCTATACCCGTTCTAAAACTATTGTCTGGAACCTAGAAATCTTCCGCGAGAAATATCACTTTGTAATACTGTCAATTATAATAATTTAAAACAGATAATATTTTACTAATCACAACAAGTTCTGGAACTTATTTATATAAGTTTCACAATTAAACAATAATATTAAATAATTTCTAAAACAATTAATTAATCAATTTAAAATTAGAAAATTATCAGGCTACTGGAGAGGATGTTACAAATCTCCCCTCCTTCAGGAGATTTCGTCCTCGAAATCTAAACTCAATCAAACAATCCAGGATATCTGGATTTCATAGATTCCTCGGTCTCCCAGGTCAAATTGGAACCTAAACTGTGTTTCCATTTCACTAACACTATCGGTATCTGTTTCTTTCTAAGTTTATTAACTTTTCTATCGAGAATTTCAATCGATTCTTCAATTAATTTCTGATTCTGATCG
The DNA here is from genome assembly GCA_963422505.1 of Pseudognaphalium luteoalbum. Taxonomy (NCBI): domain Eukaryota; kingdom Viridiplantae; phylum Streptophyta; class Magnoliopsida; order Asterales; family Asteraceae; genus Pseudognaphalium; species Pseudognaphalium luteoalbum. The sequence goes on along the minus strand of OY730196.1, from coordinate 21,702,537 downwards.
ACTTTCAAGTCTTGCAAAGGAAGAATCTGAGATTGATCCTCAATATTACACTTTCTCAAATAACAAATATTAAACGTGTCATGAATACCAGCAAGCTCAGGAGGAAGATCCAATGACACTGATTGATCATTAACCACCTGACAAATTCTGAAGGGGCCAATATATCTAGGTGCCAACTTTCCTCGTTTTCCAAATCGAATAACACCTTTCCACGGGGAGACTTTCAAATATACCAACTCACCGTCGGTAAAGGTAACCGGTCGCCTACGTGGGTCTGCATACTGTTTCTGTCTATCACGTGCAGCTTTCAGCTTTTCTCGGGCGATAGCCACTTTGTCAGTAGTAATCTGTACAATATCTGGGCCTGCAAATTGTTTTTCTCCAACTTCTAACCAACATGTGGGGGTACGAGAACGACGATCATATAGCATTTCATAAGGAGGCATACCAATACTAGAATGGTAAGAATTATTATAAGCAAACTCCACCAAAGGGAGGTGAGAATCCCAAGAACCTCCATACTCTAAGACACAAGCTCTTAGCATATCCTCTAACGTCTGAATAGTACGTTCGGACTGACTGTCTGTTTGAGGATGATAAGCTGTACTGAGATTAACACGTGTACCCAATTCTTGTTGTAAACTCTGCCAGAAATGAGAAATAAATCGAGAATCTCTGTCTGATACAATCGATAATGGAATACCATGTCTTGAGACAATTTCATTAACATACAACTGTGCGAGTTTACTGAGAGAGGCAGTCTCATTAGTCGCCAGAAAATGTGCACTCTTGGTCAATCTGTCAACAATGACCCAAATCATGTCATTCCCTCGAGATGTACGTGGAAGTTTAGTTACAAAATCCATAGTTAAATGTTCCCACTTCCATTCTGGAATCTCTAACTGTTTCAATGACCCATATGGCTTTTGATGTTCAGCTTTCACTTGAGCACATATATGACAATTACCAACAAACTTTGCAATATCAGTTTTCATTGTGGGCCACCAGTACAAAGGTTTCAAATCATTATACATCCGTGTACTACCAGGGTGGACAGACAACCGTGATTTATGAGTTTCATTCAAAAGCATATCTCGAATATTACCAATCAGAGGAATCCAAACACGAGATTGAAAAGTCTTTAATCCTCTAGAATCGTCAACCAGTAAGTCCTTTCTTTTCAACATAATTTCTGACTTAAGATTATATTCCAACAAAGCTTCTAACTGTGCAGCTTTAATTTGATCCACTAAGTCAGAAGAAATATTAACTTTCAGAAAATAGACTCGGTCAGAAGTACCTTTTCTGCTCAATGCGTCTGCAACTACATTTGCCTTTTCTGGATGGTAACGTATTTCACAATCATAATCTTTGATTAATTCTAACCATCGCCTTTGACGCATATTTAGTTCTTTCTGTGAAAACACATACTGCAGACTTTTATGATCAGTACAAACAATGCATTTAGTACCATATAAATAGTGTCTTCATATTTTCAAAGCAAACACTACAGCTGCAAGTTCTAAATCATGAGTCGGGTAATTCCTTTCATGCGGTTTCAACTGGCGAGAAGCATAAGCAATAACTCTGTCTCTTTGCATAAGGACACAACCCAAACCAGAATAAGATGTATCACAATAAACGATAAAGTCATCTGAGCCATCTGGTAAAGGTAACACAGGTGCCTGACATAGTAACTGCTTTAAAGTTTGAAAAGCTATCTCCTGTGATTCATCCCATTGAAATTTAACATCCTTACGTGTCAATTTGGTTAACGGACCAACAATCTTTGAAAAGTCTTTAATGAATTTTCTATAATACCCAGCTAGCCCAAGAAAACTTTTAATTTCAGAAGGATTCTTTGGAACATTCCAATTCATAACAGCTTCAATTTTAGCAGGATCAACTTTAATCCCCTCATTACAGATAATATGACCCAGAAACTGTACCTCTCGAATCCAGAATTCACATTTAGAAATTTTTGCATATAACTGTTCTCTTTTCAAAGTTTCAAGAACTAACCTCAAATGCATAGCATGTTCTGATTCGGACTTAGAATACACGAGAATATCATCAATAAAGACGATCACAAATTTATCAAGAAAGGGTCGACATACCCGGTTCATCATATCCATAAAAACTGCTGGAGCATTAGTCAAACCAAAAGGCATTACCAGGAATTCATAATGACCATACCTGGTACGAAAAGTAGTCTTTGGAATATCCTGTTCACGAACACGAACCTGATGGTATCCTGACCTCAGATCAATTTTAGAATATACAGAAGATCCATGCAACTGATCAAACAAATCATCTATTCGAGGCAGAGGATATTTATTCTTTACTGTTCTTTTGTTTAATTCCCGATAATCAATGCACATTCTGAATGACTCATCTTTCTTTTTCACAAACAAAACCGTTGCACCCCACGGAGAAGAACTAGGTCTAATAAAACCCCTATCCAATAACTCCTGAATCTGATTCATCATTTCACGCATTTCAGACGAAGCTAATCTATAGGGAGCTTTAGCTACGGGAGAGGAGCCAGGAATAAGATCAATCTGATATTCAACTTCCCTAACCGGTGGTAAACCAGGTAATTCATCGGGAAACACTTCTGGATATTCAGAGACAACCGGAACATCAGAAACAAACTTCTTTTCTAATTTGGCATCAATGACGTAAGCTAAATACGACTCACAACCTTTAGACAACGACTTAGCTTTCATCATGGAAATCAGAGGAATACACCCACTATCCCGTTCTCCTCGAGCCACAATGTATGACTCTTCAGAGATTGGGATTCTAATCAGCTTATGGTGGCAATCTATACTTGCTTTAAACTGACTTAACTAATCCATGCCAATAATCACATCAAAACTTGGAATCGGCATTAACAGAAAGGAAATTGGAAAAGTCTGACCATCTATCACAATATTAGCTTCGGTCACCGAGGTGGTAACAGGAACTAAATTGCCACTAACAATCTCTACTTCTAAGGGCTTAGTTATCACAGTAGGAATCAGTTTCAACTTATCACAGAAACACACAGATATAAAAGAACAATTTGCTCCAGAATCAAATAATACACGAGCCGGTACAGAGTTTATAAGAAAAGTACCAGTAATCACATCATCTGTATGGACAGCCTCATCGACTGTCATCTGAAAAGCCCCACTCGTCGCTGGCGGAGGATTCTTCCGCTTTTGACCGGAAGATGACGAACTCCCGACCGAAACCGAACCTTGCTTTCCTGCCTCAGGACACTGCCCTACACGATGCCCTTCTTTCTTACAGTTCCAACATACATAATTGGGAAACTTACAATTCTTAAACTCATGACCCAATTCACCACATTTAACACATTTGTTTGTCTGAATTGTACATGGGCCAGTATGTTTAGATCGACAAGAAGTACACCAATTAGAACTTCTGGATGAACCACTTTTATTACTAAATCTTTGACCCTGACGATTACCCTGCCACCTTGACTTTCCTTTACCCGAAAAATCTGTTTTAGCTCTAGGAAAGGAAGAAGAAGTACTTCTAGCTTGAGATTCTTGAAAACCTCTAATGTCACTATCAACCGAATGTGCAAGAGTAAAAGCTTGGGATAAATTACTAGCTAACCTTACTGTAGTACGATAATTATGAGGTAAGGTTTCCACAAACTGCTCTATTCTGGTTTTCTCATCAGGAACCCACTGCTGTACAAACCGTAATTTCTCCGAAAACTGTGTGATTAACTCATCGATAGTCATCTTATCGGTTAATTGAAGATTCAAAAACTCTCTTCTGATACGTGTCATCTCGAAGTCAGAACAATACTGATTACAAACAGCTTGATGAAAATCAGGCCATCGAATAGCTTCTTTCTGCTGTTGAGTTAAATGTCCAGTAATCGAGTCCCACCAAACCATGGCTTCGTCTTTTAAGCATTGAATAGCATAAAACACTTTGGATTCTTCTTCACAGCGAGAAACATCAAATTTCCGCTCCATATCTCTTAACCAATTTAAAGTTACTGATGGATTGGTACTACCTCTAAACTCTGGTGGTTTACTTGCCATAAACGTTTTAAATGAACACTGTTTATTTGAATGAACAAGAGGAATATTACCAAACACGGGTATCTGTTGTTGAGAACGTTGCTAAGATGATGCAGTTTCATCCTGTCTTTTAAATTCTCTTAGATTAATCACCTCATCTTCTAACTGAAAAAGATAATCATCGCGATTCGATTCTTCACGAGCAGGAATAGAAGTACCCTCATGATCATGTCTCTCATTATGAATATCTGAAGGAGGAACATCAATCCGTGAGGCATTATTAAGGTTGGCGGTCGGTTGCTCGTTATCTGCCATATCTGTATTTCACACAACAACTTGAAACTTGTTAATCGTTAGTACTTATCTACTAACAGATTCATACACAATGCTAAATCCCATAACCAGGAATGTTTGACATAACACACTCTAGATTTGGGATTGAACACTTTATAATGCTCAATTCACCCAAATCTATGCTCTGATACCAACTTTGTAACACCCCTCTTTCAGGAAATCAATATTATATTATTTTACTCGAAAGCGTAATAATTTAAAACATATTTATATACTGTACATTATGATAATGTACATACACAGTTACATATTCAAAACATACCAACTTAGAACTGTTTAAAACTACATATGTCGGGGTATTATATTACAAAACCAGGTTTATAACAAAACCATATCAGAGTTATAATCTGTCAGACATTCCCTGTGAAAGCATCCTTTCCTGACACCCACATATATATCAAAAACCTGCAGGAAGTAGGATGAGGGATTAGCACGAAGCTAAGTGAATGAATTTATCACACACAACTCAACTTAGCTTAACAATCTGTTTACAGCAAATACTAGTAAACACATTCTTTTTCAATGAGGATCGGTGGCTCTTGGGATATCATAATACCCGGGGATTCCCAAAGAACACTTAACGTCAATCTGTATGGCCATTACAGAATAGACCGATAACTATTGGTTATTAAACTCATACACAAGTCTCAAACACAACAAATGAATCAAAACCTGTGTAATTCACATAATAACCAAAAAGTCCAACTACACGTTGACCTCAATAATCTGATACACATAGATTCACATTTCACGTAGATTCATAATCAATAACACAGATTAATAATCGTATAACCAATCTACGTATACTTGTTGTAACCAAAAAGTTACAACTAAATCGAAGGGTGAGTTCTAAATCCACTCACCGATACCTCTGTAGAATCCACACTCAGTTTCTAGTCACTGAGTCTTTGGAGTAAATGAAAGTGATTAGAATGATGATAACAAGAAGAAAATGAAGATAGCAAGCTTGTAAGGATTCACAATTTCAGTTTCAAAGATTTCAACTCATCAATTTCACCAATTCAAGTTCTAGGTTTTTGATGTGTTAATAGTTTAAGAAGTGATAACCAGGAGAAGAAATGGAGTCGGTCTCCATTTTGTTTAGTTTAAATAGTTGGGTACTCTATACCCGTTCTAAAACTATTGTCTGGAACCTACAAATCTTCCGCGAGAAATATCACTTTGTAATACTGTCAATTATAATAATTTAAAATAGGTAATATTTTACTAATCACAACAAGTTCTGGAACTTATTTATATAAGTTTCACAATTAAACAATAATATTAAATAATTTCTAAAACAATTAATTAATCAATTTAAAATTAGAAAATTACCAGGCTACTGGAGAGGATGTTACACGAATCGTCAAGCCCGTTTGAATAAAAGTGATCATCTCGCAACGATCTACATTTCCATCTTTCCGAAATTCTCACGCGTTAACTTGTAAGTTTCCGACAAAACCCGCAACTCCTCAATTTTTAGTGTTTTTGAGTTATAGTTGTTTCTTTAAGCTTGAAATATCCATATAAGGGTTGGGTAAAAGAATAGGACCAAACGGAAACCGAAAAACTCGTTTTTGGCTCAAAAATCCGTCAACAGCTTTAAGTGTCACAACGAAGACTGCAGTATAGCGTCACTTCGTGCGTCACTTAAGTGATGCATTGAGTGTCGCTAAAAGCCCTAATCTTGCGTCAGTTGCATAAGTGCCGCATAAAACCCCTTTTTCCCGACACTTACCTCCGTCACTTGTTTAGTGACGCCTAGAAGCCTTATCCGACACTTATACCCGACACTAATGGAGTGTCGCCACCTTATACGTCACTTACCTAAGTGAAGCCATAAACTCAGAATTTCCAATTTTATGCGATACTTCCCAAGTGTCGCCCAAGCCACCTAGTGACGCCTCACTATGCGTCACTTCCATAAGTGACGCCATAAGTGACGCCCTTACCCAGATTCTGCTATTTCATGCGTTACTTCCTAATTGACGCCTAAGACCCTAAGTGTCGCTATAAATGTCGCATGAAACAGAACCCATATTTTTACTAAGTGTCGAGACCTGAAATTTTATCACTTGATTTTACCCAAATTCAAATCTTAGATGCGTTTTTCCCTATAACAATATGGTAGAAATAAAAATTTTTCGAGCTGACCTGGCCAGGGGCCAGCCCCTTGGATCCTGCCAGGGGTTGCCACCCCTGGGACCCCGCTAACCAGAGGCGCTGCCCCCGGACCCCCATCACCTAAAGTTTGTAAATACTTTTTTTTAAGTATAACACTTCGACATAATAATAATATTATTGCAAAGAATCACCAACGGGCCGTACACGTTTTCAAAACTCGAACTTACCAATCAAATCAAATCAAATCATTGGACATTACTAGTTGGATGAACAACTAGCATAGGTTATCTTTTATGATAGCTACTTATTTTATTCAACCTTGCGCGTTATAAACGCCCGGCAGGTTACAGTCTTCGGACACCCCATTTTACTTCACCACATTTGCTTCATTGCAACTCTTCAGGCTCAGGTGAGTCTCTTAGCCCCGACTTTTTACTGTTTTTACTCCCAGGGTGGGAATTCATGCTCTAACTGTTTTACACGTGAACACGAGTACAAAACTCGCTATATTCTGCATGAGCTGTTTTTTAATCACTTTTAAGTCCTCTACGATCATAGTTCTGGTAATACTTTATATAGCACGAATGTTAGTGTATGGTACCATATAGGACTGACCATCCTCGTCCGGGTCAGCAAGCACTGACTAGTTAAACGGAAGCATTAATTTTTGTTCATACGAGTGTGGATTAGACACTCGCCCGGAGGCACCCACGATCAGGCACTTTATTGTGATCCTGATACCCACGTTAAGCGCAGACTATAACCTCATGGCAGACATATATATCATTTGATTCATTTAAAACAGTTACCATTAAATCTTGTGGTTCACACTTACATATTTATTATGCAAACCTGTGAGCTCACCAGCATTAGCTGACCTTTTTAGCATGTGTTCTCAGGTACCCAACAGCAGTAGGACCCGTTCACTCAGGATGCCCATAGCTCAAGTCAGCATACACATCAGGAGATTACTTTGAGTTACTACATTTTGTAACTAAGTTATGTCGATTAATCTCTAAACATTGTAATTATTGGGCTTTTGTAAACATTTATACATTGTAAAACTTATATTATCAATGTATTGGTAAAACGACACATATAGAGTCGTTTATTATATGCCTTGTGTGTTTTGATTATTGATTAGTAGCACCCCAAAGCTTGCTTCCGCTAAACAATAAATTTGGGGGTGTTACAGGAGTACCCTTTAGGTACCTGAAGATTCTTTTCACAGCGATCAGATGTGATTCTTTAGGATTTGCTTGATAGCGAGCACAGAGACAAGTAGAAAACATAATATCAGGTCTACTTGCAGTGAGATAGAGAAGAGAGTCAATCATTCCTCTATACATGGTAACTTCCACTGATTTGCCATCAGTGTCACATCTAGTTTAACAGGAGGAGCCATCGGAGTTTTCATGATTGAACAATTTTCAAAGTTGTATTTTACAAGGAGATACTTTATATATTTACTTTGATTTATGAAAATTCTTCGTTCAGATTGCTTAACTTGTAAGCCTAAGAAAAAGGTTAGTTCACCCATCATGCTCATCTCATATCTTTTGGACATAAGGGAAGAAAATTCTTTGCAAAGTTTTTCATCAGTGGCGCCAAAAATTATATCATCTACATAAATTTGCACCATGATTAAATCCTTGTTTACTCTTTTGTAAAATAGTGTTTTATCAATAATGTCACGTGAATAATTTGATTTGCAAAGAAATTCTGAAAGTGTTTCATACCAAGCACGAGGAGTTTGCTTAAGACCATACAAAGCTTTGTTCAGATTTAGAACATAATCAGGATGCTGAGGGTCAGTGAACCCAGGTGGTTGGGTAACATAGACTTCTTCTTGAAGATCACCATTCAGAAATGCACTCTTTACATCCATTTGATAAACTTTGAAGTTCTTATGAGCAGCGAATGCCAAGAATAAATGAATTGCCTCTAGTCGAACAACAGGAGCAAAGGTCTCATCATAATCAATTCCTTCTTCTTGTCAATACCCTTGAGCTACCAATCGAGCTTTGTTCCGAGTTACAATGCCCTGCTCATCCATTTTGTTTCGAAACACCCATTTGGTTACAATTATGGTTTTCTTTGGAGGACGTGGTACCAGATTCCAAACATTATTTCTTTCAAATTGGACCAGTTCTTCTTGCATGGCACTGATCCAATCAGGGTCGCTGAGAGCTTCATCTATCTTCTTGGGCTCTATCAGTGACACAAAGTTCACATAGAGACATATATTACTCGACACATTCTTCTTGTTTGAACACCAATGTCCCTATCACCAATGATTTGATCAATTAGATGATTTTTAGTCCATTTTGTTGTTCTAATTGGAGCAGAATTGACTTCTTCTTGATCAGCTTCATTTATCTGTGTGTGAACATCGTTATCAGTGATAGTTTGATGGGGTTCAGCTGAAGTATTATTTAATTGAAGATCAGATGGATTGAAGTCTTCAATAACTTCAGGAGAGGATGGTGGAGATAAATCATATATGTTTAAGATTGGATTTGAGGGTGTTAAAAGCACAGAGTTAATCAGAGGCATTGATATCGCGTAAAAAGTCACGTTTTTACTACCGATATCTCTCTCATTCCGGAAAAATACTTGGAAAATAAGCTCAGATAATGTTCAAATCAATGAAACTTTACCAAAAAGGTCAAAACAAAGTTGCACGAGAAAACTCAAGCAAAACAGACGAAAAATGAAGATTCTACACACGTTTGAAGATTCAAGACATCGAGACAAGATTTAAAGGCAAAAGTACCCATCATTGAGATTTCTCTTATCCAAGATATTTGTTTTCAAAATACGAATCTAACAGAAGAAGAATCAACAAAAACGGATGAAGAATGAAGATTCTACGTACGCCAGAAGATTCAAACGATTCGTACAATACATCCAAAGATCAGAGACATTTTTTTGGATTTCTTTTCATCAAAGTCTTCATTTTTGAAAAACGAATCCAACGCAAGAAGAATCGACGCAAACGGACGCATAATGAAGGAGATACGCACGAATCAAGTAACGAGGCGAAAGACGGCGAACCGGGGCGGGCAGGTGGCAGCCGCCGCCGGCCACCAGGCTGCCGCCGCTAGCCACCAAGGTTGCGGTGCCGGCTGGCCACCGCCTGTCCCCCGTGCGATTTTTCATCCTCGCTCGTACTCGCAGGGTACACGTGCTAGACCTTTTCTGCAACTTCAGGGTACACGTGCTAGACCTTTACGCGCTTTAGGGTACATGTGCTAGCAACTTTTCTACCTTTTGCTAACATGTGCCCCAAGTTGCTAAGATGCACCCATTTTCTCCTATAAATAGGAGCCTCCATGATTCATTTCAAGACACACTCACACACACTCTTACACTCTCATATACACTCCTCACAAATCTCAATTCTCTTGTATTTTATAGTTTTTCTCATTCTAGAATTATTGTAATTAATCTACGGATTTATATAGGAGCTAGAACGAAGGATAGGGATTCGGAGATAAACCTTTGTACGTGTGAAAAAGTTGTCAATCATAATAATACGCTGCTACGCATTTATTTCAGGGTGATATCTAAACCTTTATCATACTTGTTTTGTTTCGTATTTTAAATATGTATTATTACTTGGTATGTGATTTATTTGTTGCCATGAATTGCGAGTAGTTTATTATTGTGATTGTTGATGATGTAGATAATTATAAGTAGGGATGACATTATATAATTAGTGCATGACAATCGTAAAGTGATATGATGGCCCCTATTCGACTGTTTATTCGATATAGTACTGGAAATGCTTTCGGGCAAAGTACAAATGTATGGAATTCATAAACGACCGAAGGTAGTCATATCACTGGAATCAGCTCTGGTTTAACAGTTGGAATTCCAAAAGGATAATACAACTTCACAACTAACTAGTATATCCTACGAAAATTAATACATTATAAAGTAATGTTCATAAAATACGTTCAGACAAAATAGGAATTAATAACCCTTGTACTGTTAAGACCTTATGAACTTAAGTTTAATCTATGGAGTACCCTTTATGGTTATCCACGTGACTGCAACCTAGTAATTAGCTTCTGATCAACCTTAATTATGGTAAGTAGTTATCTGTGCTCATGACATGCAATAAGTAAGACATAGTGAAACCACTCGTTGTATATATTAGGTTTACATTTCCGCACTGCTTTACTTTTAATTAGTTTAGAGTGTCATTTTATTGTCAATTACTCTTGACCGCATGTTGGACGTAAGAATCCGTGGAACTACCATGTAAAGTACACGATCTAATTACTGAAAGGCATGATCTGCATATGAAACACGTTTTTAATAAACTGCGAATAATCCAGGGATGTATAACTGTTTGAAAAGGAGAGATTTATGTCATAAGTCGAAGAAACCGGAATCTAATTAATTATAAATAAGACTTAGGAATGAAAGTGAAAGTCTAAGTGACTTAGGATACTTAAACCTCTAGGTCTTATAAAATCAGCAGTCTAAACATACAAAGTTATTAGTCTGCATGCGAATAGAACAGTGAACTATCTTAGGGGTTAAGAATGGTCGGACCTATGAGATGATACGCCACTGATTCATGCACCTCGGTATAAAACCAAAATAGGTTGCTTATCTCTTGACCAGATAGGTATTGGAAGTTGGCGTATCGCTCCGATCCGAATCATGATAACCTAGTTCCTAGTGACATAACAATGGGAAATTTAGTTGGTAGGGTTCTAGAGTTTACACCTAATAGTTTACTTATTATATTAAGTTTTGTCCCTATTTAGTCTGTCATCCCGAAACATTAATTATCAAAATCTCAGCAATCGCATATTTATCTTTATCTGCTATCCTGTATTTTAATTTCCCTGCAATTTACTTTCCTGCATTTTAATTATTTGTCTTTAGTTTAAAAACCCCCAAACCTACCTACTTTGTTCCATCCTAAATACTTCCCTAACGAAAGCACCAACTTTAATCACCCAAAGGTTTCGATTCATAGAACGATCTTAGGTTATACTTACCGCTTACTAACCAGAGTAGGTAGTACATATAATTTAAGCCCCGCTATTTATAAATTTTAAAACCCCTGTTGGCGCCCGATTAGTTACACACCGACGCTTCGGGTGCCATCAAGTTTTTGGCGCCGCTGCTGGGGAATCACAAACGTATGATTCAAAGCCGCCTTAAGTAGTATTTAGAAGATCCTTCCGATCGAAATATTCTCAGAAATCCTTCAAAAGTTAATTTAAGTAATTAATTAGTAATTAAGTATTAGTTAATTAAGATAAATATTAGTTTAAATATGACAACCCGAAAACCCACTTCTTGCCTCATTTCAAAGGATGAATTAAAGACAATGGATGATGCGGAATTCTTTAACTACTTAGAAAAAGAGATAGGATTTTATTTCTTTTCACCTTCTTCCTCTAAAGCTAAGGAAACTTCCGACACCCAAGAAGAATTTAGGCCCCCACTTTCTATTCCAAAATATTGCCTGAATTTTGATGACACGGATCAGCTACCTGACCTTGCATCATCTCCAGAAGATCGCTTTCCAACTTTTCATTTACCCAATTTACCAAATTCTGTCAACTTCATTTATCTTCCCGAAGATAACTATGAAGTAAAGCCTCCGAAATCATGTGACTTAATCACCCTCATTCCTGAAACATCGGTGTATGCCCAAACTCTTTCTGATTCTTGTAATGACGGCATCTCTCCATTCCTTTCACATAAACACCAATACACCATTTATCGAGTGGTGGATAAGGTTCCATCAGTCGAGACAGAACAACCTTGTTTTGAGGAATGCCACCTCGGTGCTTTTTTCCATCCTTCCCGTAATATAGATGTCTACAAAGCATTCGTTAGGCAACTAAAATATGCCGACCTCCCATTTTCGTATGAACAATGAGAGACGATTGCCAATTTAGAAAAACAAGTAGAATTCCTTCTTAGACTGTCCAGTAATGAATTCAAGATAACTTTCACTAATTTCCGAGACCAAGAACTAAAGTTAAAAGTAGATTTAGATCTACTTTTTGAATCATTTGCCGACATGGATTTCCTTCCAATATCTATGATATTAATTCATCACAATGTCGCTGCAATGATCAACAAACTTGAGTTCTGGATAGAACAAGACCCGATGATTCCCATCATCATTTCTGGTAAAATTCCATTCTTTGTTAACCCCCCGCTTCTTACTTGATCTCGAAATTGCGAGATGTTTTTCCTGATTCCACCAAGGAAAGAATCAACATAGCCCTCTTCCCTAAAAGAAAAGACCTTCACGTTAAGCTCGTTCGAATCTTTGCCTTCACCAAATACCCCTTCACTTCCACACAAAAATCCATAATCAGTAAACTCCTTAGGATAGTTAAACCTACAACTGGAGAACCTGATTCACAGGAAGAGAAAGCATTTCTGGATGTCATGAATGAACTCACTCACAATCTGAATTATAAAGACCAAGGACCACGCGACGGCTTGTCAAACCCTAAAAGGATAAGGAAGGTATACAATTAGTTTATCAGCGATCTTGTCAATTTAGGATACGAGGAATGAAAAGTCCTAGGGAAAATAGAGAATAATCATTATTATTTAATTTACAATGTCATTTGGGAGCTTTCAAAAAGTTTTATACCGAAAAATGTTCGCTTAAGGGAGCAAATCTCAACCCTTTCCCTATATAGGGATCGGAACGAATCATAAAATAATTCTCTCCGAAAAGGTCAAGGCTCGCGACTTTAAAAAGAGCGTATTTTAGTATACGTATATTAATAAATAAATTCTTGAAAGCGACATGTAATAAAACGTTTTTAATTATTGTCTGAAAACCACGCGCATGTCGAAAGGAATATGCAATTTCAAGCTTTCAGCCAAAACAGGTACATTCTATAGACCCGTGTCAGACAGAAATTTTAAAACACCCAAAAATACACTTAGTTTAATACCTTAGATTGATTATAATTTTTCCGTAAAAATTTGCGCGTTTCTTAAATTATTTATAACGTAACAAGGAACCAACAAGTAACTAGTTACAATAAGTATACTTAAGATTCGTACTTACGATTAATAGGACATTAGGAATTAATCTAGAAGCATTAGGCTTAATCCTAGAGTACACTAGGGACCATGTGTAAGGAATATGGTACTTAAGGATATGACACATATTCCTAGGGACCACTAAACCTTCCATACATCCCCATAATTCAAAAGCTAGAAGAAAGCTTCTTCCTCCCCTCTCCTCCCCACAAAAAACCAGCCACCATCACACTCCCATGAAACCACCATCAAAACTCCACCAAAACTTGTGATCTTGCATCTTTTGAACTCCTCTTTGCATGCTCTTCACGATTGTACGATTATTTTCAAGTTTTATCTATAAAAACTAAGGTATGATCACTAAAACCCACCTTAAACTTTAAAGTGCTTGTTTAGATACCTAGAGAAATTACATTAGTTTACTTGTGAAGCTTTGAATGATTATTACATGATGATTGTACCATGTGGTTAGCTTATGGTTGTAAATTGCAAGTTTGACTCTTAAAGTCAACAAAAAGTTAACTAGCTAGCATGAATAGAATAATGGATTAATATTACTTGACCATTCTTGCTTACTATGATGTTTGTACTTGTTTTACTAGTCAAAATAGGCACTATAACTAGAGAATCCTCATTTTGAAAATAGAAGTCTTGAATTAAACCAAACACATGAGCATGATGACTTTTTGTGCATAACCTAGCTTAAAATAGTTTAGATCATGTATACATGAGTAGGTTATAATTTTGGCATGCGGATAATTGAGAATATCATTTAAGGGAAGCTTTGACCTAAAAAGTCAACTTGAAGTATTGAATTTTAAACAAATCAATTTTATTCGAAAACCTTACTTCAACTTGAACTTCAAAAAAGTCAAACCCGACTGATAACGATATGATCAAGAATTGTGAAATATTGACATTTCAAAATTGGGTAATGCCGAACTTGTAAATGACAATATTTCACAATAAAACTATCACCAATACTTGACTTTGCATTTTCATGTATTGATTACCGACCACACTACATGTCACCTTAGTATGATTAAAACTAATTATTTGTTGCTTGGGAACATTGGATATTTGATGTAATCTTTGGACTATCACAAATTTAAAATCCTCATTTCGAATTTTCTTTAAGAAATTTCAAAAATGCTTTATTTTTCTCTTTCTTAAAAATCCATTACTTTAAATCTCCGATGTTCTGAGGTACCATGAAGAAATCAAAGCTAAACCCAGCGCGGCCACTTGCAGGATCTCTTGCCTACCTTAGTGCCACACCCGAATACGACCGGATGGCACGTATATGGAGGGATAAGTCATTTGGCCGCTTTAGATACATAGATTGGGATAAGCTACAGACATTGGGGTTTAGACAAAGATTGGAGAGCATATTCAGTTATTCGGTAGATGGTCAGCAGTTTGAGTCTTTAAAAAGACTATTCAGCATTGACGAGCCGGTATACATGGAAATGATTACCGAGTTCATGACCACATATACATTTGAGCCAGGGAGTAGATTTGGTAGTAGTTCGATCACGTTTCGATACATGGGCAGTTTGTTTACCTTGTCACTAGCTCAGTTTGCCCACCACATAGATCTCTACACTCCGGAAGAGATACGATCCCCTCTATTCACTAGTGGAGCCACCACTTTTTCCCTCATGACTGCTCCCGCAGAGGCATGGAGTCATTGGTCTCCAACGAGGTTTTTCTTGGGTATTAAAGCTACCCAACTCAGAGACCCGGTCCTGTAGATTCTACACAAGCTGCTGGCTTGTTCAATTGATGGAAAGCACACGACTAATGGTCGAGTTGCCGAGTTTGATGTTGCTTTGATGGTATCTATCCTCAGCAGAAGGAACATTCAGGTTGCCCACTTAGTTGCTCAGCGAATTCTTAGAACAGCAGAAGTGGAGAAATTCAAGAGTCTACCAAATTGGAGTGCCCAACCGATAGATTATGAGTTTCTGAGGATGATGGGGATAATCAAAATTTTGAGGGATGACACAGTTTATATGGGAGCACGACCGGCGGATCCTGATAGTGTTGACACCCTAGTGCCAGATTTAGTTATACTAAGAGGGATGAAAAAGAGAAAACGGTCGAGAGAACCCCGAGATTCAGAGTCAGATGAGGATGAGGATGATCCTGTTGACCTAGTTGCACCACCACTAGTAGTACCACCGCCTGTCAGAGCAGGACTTTCTATCCCGGCTCACAGAATACAGATGCCCAGATACATCTATCACTACGGAACACCTCCAGGGGCAGACTATTGGTATTGGCTCATGCGGATGCAGGTAAGATGTTACAGGGCTATGAGATAGTAGATTGCAGGGATATCGATAGACCCACTTCTAGATATACCATGCGGGTTAGGTCGAGAACCACCACACATATATCCCCCTACAGTTCCTGCTCAGACACCTCACCCATATCCAGGCCGTGGTCGTGGCTTACCTCCTCGGACAGTTCCACCTAGACCACAGCCACCTCCAACACGGGTTCCTAGTACGAGAGATCCTAGTCCCTTGGTAGTTGGATCAGTTCAAGACAACCCGATCTCACTATCGTATTACAGGCCCCAGTGTCCTCCCATAGACAGACATAATTATTCAGGGGACACACTCAGCAGGGATCACCTGTTATGCCACTTGATAGTTTTGGTATGCCTGCAGGGCAATTCGTTGACCAGTTGATACACGATGGATTTTTTACAGACGCAGGAGCAACATCAGATGCATCAGATGAAGGTACCCAACGTCAACATGTAGAGTCTGATCTATTTGGGTTGAAATTAAAAAGTAAGATTATGACTGGGTGTACAAGTTATTATGACTACCATGACACATAGAGTTATGACGGTTAGTAATGAAGATTGTTACTGGTTGAAGATTGAAGACAAGTCATTATGACTGCTTGAAGGTTTTGTTACTGTAAGGTATTTTCGAGTCAAGTAGTTATTACTGATTGTATTGTTATGACTGTCTTTGTAAATATCAAAGTTATAACTGTCTAGAGGTTGTGGTTCTTATTGTTAGTGTAAACAGGTTGTTATGACTGTTTATATTATTATGACGGTTGTAAGAGTTTGAGTTGTATATGGACTTGATTTAGTTTCCATATATGTAGGATGACTTGTACATGACTCTATGTATTATAAATAGAGGTACTTAGAAGGTAGAAAAGTAATCGTAGCTTCAAGGTGTAAACCCTAATACATCCGTGTATTCGTCTTATTGATTAATAAGATTGGAGCTTTGAAGTTATTTACGTGTTGTTCAAGTTATTACATGTTTGTGTTCTTTTACTTAATATTAAACAATTATTCCGCAGTTGTTTAATACATTGTCAAAGCTTTACAAAATCGATTGTTAAGGGATTAACAAAGTGGTATCAGAGCTTTGGAAAGCTTTGAATTAGTAAAAGATCAAGAAACAAATCATTTATTAAGGTTTTAGTTCTCTCTTAAGTTTTAATTCAATGGCTACAGAAAACAATGAAGGTGTTCAAGCTACAAAGATCCCAATGCTCAAACCTGATGAGTTTGATCTATGGAAAGTCAGGATAAGCAATATATACTTCTCACAGACTACCAGATGTGGGAAGTTGTTGTTAATGGTCCGGGTTATCTTGTTGATGGTGATGGTGTTCGACAAGAAAGACCACCACCAACCTCTGAAGCTGAAAGAAAAATTCGATCTACAGAGTATAAAGCATTAAGTACTCTATTGCTGTCAATTCCTAATGAGTACCAGAGGAGATTTGAAAACTATGAAGATGCAAAGGTACTCATGGAGGCAATTGAGAAAAGGTTTGGAGGTAATGTTAACACCAAAAAGAACAAAAGATCACTTCTCAAACAGCAATTTGAGAACTTTGGATCTGTCAAGTCTAAAACTTTAACTCAGACCTTTAATAGATTTACTAAGTTAGTTGGACTCCAGGGAACTAGAAGACATATATAATGATCTGAGAAACTTTGAACCGGAGATAGAGAGCAAGAAGCAGACTACAGGGTACAATCATAATGCTGCTTTTATGTCAATGGGTGGAACACAAGTAGATACAAGTCAACATGGGTCTACCTATGTTTCTGGAGGTTGTGGATCATCTCAGAACAGATCCAATGATCAAGTATTGGAATCTTTTTTTGATAGTAATGTGAACTCTTCACTTACTAATGAAGATCTGGAGCAGATAGCTTCTGATGATCTTGAGGAGATGGATATCAAGTGGCAAATTGCTTTGATCACACAAAGAGCAAAGAGGTTTATGCAGCGGATAGGAAGGAACAATTTCACTTCTCAATGGAATGATGCAAGTCTGTTTGACAAGAGCAAGGTGGAATGTTTTAACTGCCATAAGATGGGACACTTTGCAATGGATTGTAGAGCACCAAAACAAGATCCGAATGAACAGAGAGCTAGAAGTTTCAATAGGAATCTAAGAAGGAATGTACCAATTCAAGGGGGTACACGTAATGCTTTGGGGTCTCAAGATGGATTAGGTTTTGATTAGAGTGATCAAGAAGATCATGAAATGAAAAATCATGCTCTAATGGCCATTGCTGAACCTGAACAGAAGACAGAAGTTCCATATGAGGTACAAGTTAAACTATGTTCTACTGTGTGTAAACAAACTATTAAACATTACAGGGATCGTAATTTAAAAGTGTGTGATGAACTAAAACAATGGGAGAGTAAAAGCAAACACACCATAACAGCCATTGAAAATCTTGAGAAACAAATAAAAGCATATGAAGTCAATGCAACACACTATAAATATGACATTGATTATGCTAGGTGGGAGAGAGATACTCTTAAAGATAAAGTAGAATTGTTAACTAAGAAACTTGCTGAGGTCACATGTGAAAGAGAGCATTAGACTAAATGTAAGTAACTTAGAACATGCATCTAAGAGTGTTAACAAACTTATCAATTCACAGATTCATGATAAGCTTAAAATAGGATTAGGTTAGAATAATATACCACCTCCTTATAACAACAACTACTTTCCTTCTAAAACTAAAATTGATATCAATTCTCTTAAGAAAGGAATGAATGATGATGTTAAAAAGGCTGATCCTGTTAAGAGTTTAGAAAAAGATGTGAACTTTGATAAAGTTAAGATTAGTGATTGGAGTGACGAAGATGATCAGAGTGATAGTATATCTGAGAATGAAAAGAGTGTAAAATCTAAATCACTCAAGTCTGAATCATCATGTGAGATTGTAAAGAAAGTTATTATTGGTCTAGTTTTTGAACTTTCATATTATAAACTAGAAGAAGGCCAAACAGGCATTAGAAAATGTAAGCTTAAACACTAACAAGTCTAGGGAAGGATTAGGTTATGTTAGTGCTAAATCAGTTTATAAATCTTTAAATGCTAAATAAGTTGTTAATAACTGTGCAAATTGCAACTGCAAAGCAAGTACTTCTTCTTCACAAAGCTTTCAAAAACAAATACCCAGAGGCAATCAAAGAAATTGGAATCAAATGATCTCTCAGAAACTAGGTAACAATGTCACTGTGATAAAAGAAAAGGCTTTCTTTGTATGTGGTAAATAAGGTCACCTTAAAAAGAACTGTTATCATAATCCTAAGAATTTTCAAAGGATTGGAAAGCAGTCATGGACAAAAGCAAATATGATTAATAAACAAAAGTTTCAATCAAAAGTTAATCATATTGCCAGAAGCCATAAGATATACTCAAAGACTAATAAAGTAAGAACTGTAGCAGCTAAAACTACTGAAGCAGTTATAACTAAAACTAGAGCCAACAGTCAAAAGACAATAGCAACTAAAACTGTTATGACTGCTAGACATCTTAACACTGATAATAATGTTAAAACTGCTAAACCAAGTGTTTCTACTGCTAGGCGTTTTAACAGTTATAACAGGTTTAAGACTGTCAAGCATAATCTACCAGTTAAAACTGCTAAGTCTAATATCAGTTGGATTTGGACACCTTTTTCTGATAAATTTATGAGTCCAAATACCAACTGTGCATCACAATCAATAATCTTCAAGAAAGTTGATTATGTGGATGCACATGGGAAACCCAAAGCCAAATTGGTTTGGGTTCCCAAGAGATATTAACTTTTCTCTTTATATGTGCAGAACAAAGCAAGGAGCTTATGGCATATTGATAGTGGTTGTTCAAGGCACATGACTGGTGACAAGGAGAAGCTACAGAATTTCAAGGCAATTGATGGAAGAGGACATGTAGCATTTGGTAGCAATCCCAAAGGAGGGAAGATAACAGGCAAAGGAACAATACAGAGTGATAAGATAAGTTTTGATAATTTTTACTTTGTGGAACAATTGAGGTACAATTTGCTAAGTGTGAGTCAAATCACAGATAAAAAGAACCCAGTTTATTTTACTGACACTGAATGCCTTATTTTGTCTAAAGAATTTAAAATTCCAGAAAATATAATTTTAATGAGAATTCCAAGGCAAGATAATGTATATAAGTGTGACTTAGCAAATATGATACCTCAACCTGAATTAAATTATCTTATTTCTAAAGCTGGTGTGAATGAATCTGAACTGTGGCATAGAAGGATATGTCACATGAATTACAAAACCATTAACAAACTTGTCAAAAACAAGCTTGTTAAAGGTTTACAGGAAAAGGTATATTCATGTGATGATCATTGTGTTGCTTGTTAGAAAGGCAAGAAACACAAGTCTTCTTTTAAGTCCAAAATTGTGAACACTAATTGCTCACCCTTACATTTGCTACACATGGACTTGTTTGGACCAACCAATGTATGGGGAAGAAATCTTACTATTTAGTGGTCATTGATGATTATACCAGGTTTAGTTGGGTGTTCTTTCTTAGAACAAGGGATGAAACGGGAGAAATTCTAAGATCATTAGAACAATGGATCTCAAGGTTAAAATCATTAGAAGTGATAATGGAACAGAGTTTAAAAATCATGAAATGGATAAATTCTGTGAAATTAAGGGTATTAAGAGAGAGTTTAGTGCTCTTAGGACTCCACAACAAAATGGAGTAGCTGAGAGAAGGAATAGGACACTAATTGAGGCTGCTAGAATCATGCTGGCTGATGCTAAGTTACTAACGACTTTCTAGGCAGAAGCAGTTAGCACTGCTTGTTATGTTCAGAACAGGGTATTGATAGTTAAGCCTCACAACAAGACACCATATGAACTGCTCTTTAAGAAGAAACCATTGGTTAGTTTCTTTAGATCTTTTGGGTGTCCTTTTACAATCTTGAATACCAAAAACCACTTAGGTAAGTTTCAAAGTAAGGCTGATGAGGGTTTATTTGTTGGTTACTCTATACAAAGCAAGGCTTACAGAGTTTTTAACCAAAGGACTAGGATCATTGAAGAATCTGTGAATGTGACTTTCAATGAAAGAACAACTAATCCAATAGAGAAAGGTCCAGATTACTTGTTTGATATTGATGCACTAACCCATGCTTTCAGATATACAAATGTGCAATCTAGTGCAGGTACAGTTGAAGAGGAAAAAGGAATCCCAATAGGAAAGAAGAATGATTCTTTGGAATACATTTTATTTCCAATATGGTCTCCTGATCCCCCAGAAGTTTTTGATTCTGGTCCAGATCCATCAAAGTCTACAGAAGACTCAGACTCAAGTAAGGATAAAGGTGATGGTGATAAAACTCCTGTGGATAATGAGACAAATCCAGATATGCCAGATTTGGAGGAAAGTGAAGATGAGAGTGATTTGAGCTCAGAGCAACAACTTGCCAAGAATTTGAATGAGTTTTCTAGTAATACAAGGCCTGTTGTTGACAGAATTACTAGGGATGTTGAAGGTATTCTTATGAATGAGAATTTCACCAATTTAGAAATTGAAATACCCAAATCTTCCACATCTCAGTACATCTCTCATAGAGATCATCCACTTGAGAATGTAATTGGAGATATTGGTTCTCCTGTTCAAACCAGAAAACAGACACAAGAAAATAAAGAAGATGACTACCCTTCTTTGTTTACTTGTTTTCTGTCTCAAATGGAGCCCAAGAAAATTACTGAGGCGTTGAAAGATCCAAGTTGGATTGAAGCAATGCAGGAAGAATTGCTTCAATTTCAGATTCAGAAAGTGTGGACATTGGTCGATTTACCCAAGGGAAAAAGGGCTATTGGTACTAGATGGGTGTTTAGAAATAAGAAGGATAAAAGAGGAATTGCCATCAAGAACAAAGCAATATTGGTAGCTCAGGGATATACACAAGAAGAATGCATAGATTATGATGAGGTCTTTGCTCCTGTGGCCAGAACTGAAGCTATCAGATTGCTCCTAGCTTTTGCTTCATTTAGAGGGTTTAAAGTGTATCAAATGGATGTCAAGAGTGCCTTTCTACATGGAAATCTTGATGAAGAAGTGTATGTGTGTCAGCCACCAGGTTTTGGAGATCCTAAGTATCCTGATAAAGTGTTAAGACTAGACAAAGCTCTGTATGGCTTACATCAAGCACCTAGAGCTTGGTATGACACTTTGTCAGTTTATTTGCTTGACAGTGGATTCAAAAGAGGTACCATAGACAAAACCTTGTTCATCAAAAGAGTTAAGAATGATATTCTACTAGTTCAAGTCTATGTAGATGATATCATCTTTGGCTCTACAAGGGATAGTTTATGTAAAGAATTTGAGTCTATTATGCGTAAAAGATTTAGCATGAGCTCAATGGGAGAGTTAACACTCCTTCTGGGATTAGAAGTGCAGCAGAAATCTGATGGGATCTTCATTTGTCAAGAGAAATATGTCAAAGACATACTGGATAAGTTTGGATATAAAGATGCCAAAGTCGCAAGCACACCCATGAAGCACATACGTAATTAACAGCAGATCTAGAAGGAGAAGAAGTTGATGTACATTTGTATATATCAATGATAGGATCACTAATGTATCTGACCTCTTCCAGGCCAGATATCATGTTTGTTGTTTGTGTTTGTGCTAGGTTTCAATCATGTCCAAAGCAATCACATTTGTTTGCAGTCAAAAGAATCTTTAGATATTTAAAGGGTCAACCAAAATTAGGCCTTTGGTATCCAAAGAGTAATTCTTTTGATCTTGTTGCATATACAGATAGTGATTATGGTGGTGCCAATATTGACAGAATGTCAACATCAGGAGGTTGTCAATTTTTGGGAGATAGGTTAGTTTCTTGGCAATGCAAGAAGCAAACTACTGTATCCACATCCACTGCTGAAGCTGAGTATGTAGCTGCTGCAAGTTGCTGTGCTCAGGTCTTATGGATACAAAATAAAATGCTTGATTATGGTTTGACTTTTCTAAATACTCCCATTTTGATTGATAATAACCCTACTATCAGTATCATAAATAACCCATTTAAACATTCCAAAACTAAGCATATAGAAATAAGATATCATTTTATAAGAGATTGTAATGAAAAATGACTCATTCAGATTGAGAAAGTTCATACTGATAATCAGTTTGCAGATCTGTTTACAAAAGCTTTTGATGTAGGCAGGTTTACATTCTTGGTTACTAGTATTGGAATGATCAATTCTTCTTGAGTCTTTTCATTTACAAACTATTTTTCTGTATATATCTTCTTTTGCTTATGGGTTATAACTGATAGAATAAACAATGAAGAATTGTCATAATTATAACTGTTGGTCGTTATTACTGTCAGTCATAACTTAACAAACTAATAGTTTTAACTGATCTTTGTTATTACTGTTAGCTATGTTCTTGTTATAACTATTAAGTACGATGCCTTAGTTATAGTTATTACTGTCTTCATTGCTTATTACTGTATATAGTTAATTATTACTGGTTCCTATTTTTGCTTTCTAGACTAACTTTGCAGGTTATTCCTGCCAGCTTTTTAGGAGTTTGCTAGTTTTTTTCTTCTTGTTTAATCACCACACAATTAATAATTTTTTACTCAAGATTCCATTCATCTTTTCATGCAAATAGTAGTTATAGGGTAATGTCATTCCAAAATCCTTTTTCAAAATATTCTCTTCACTTGGTATATCTTTCACTCGTGGTCTACTCTGGTTATTATTTTTCAACTTATCATTTTCACTCTTCAACATAGTTTTTGAAACTTACAAGTATGGACTTTTTCGTATTATCTGGTTCTTCAATAGAGAATGATATACGTGAAGATCCAAACCCAGAGTTCATTAACTTAGATGAGGGTGCAAATGTGCAATTATATAACCAGGTTGCAGATATCTTTGAACATCAAGCTGGACAGGAGGATGATGAAGATAACCTTCAGGGACATTTTCTCAATCCACATGCATATAAAAATCTGCAAGACCAATTGGTTGATTTGAACTAATCCAATTGGGAGTTTAGGCTAAGGTGTTGAGACATTGAAACAGCTTGAAGGATTGCTAAGAGCAACATTCCTACTAGAGTTAAGGATCGTCTAATACACTGGAAATGGAAGGTTCGACGAGTTAAATAGAAGGCTCAGGCATGGATCATACGCAAGTGTAGTTCCAGTACTGAAGTACCTAATGTTCCTGGATTTCGAGATTCTCTTCATAATCGCTACTATCCACAAGATATGACGTTTCCAAATGTTGATGATCAGGATTTGTAAGGATATTTTTTTAAGTTAAAAATAAATAAATTTACTCTTCTTTTATTAAGTTTGTTATAACTGCTACTTTTATTTCCACTTTGGTTATAACTGTAGGTTGTTTATAACTGTTTAATATTAACTAATTTGGCTATCTTGTTATTGCTGCTTGTCTTAAGTGGATAATACCTTGGTCGGTTATTACTGCTTATTCAAGTTGGTGATAATAGCCTTATTAGTTTTCACTGGTTGATTTATTACTGTTACTTTTGATTTAGTTTTAACTGCCTGTTTTAACTTAGTTATTACTGTAAGTGTTAACTAAGTTATCCTTTAGAAAGTGCTTCAGTCATAACTGTATCTTTATATATAGTTATGACTGCTAGTCTTATCAGATGGTTATTACTGTTTGTGTTTAAGTTATTTATTGCTGCTATAAATTTGGCAGTCATAAACCCTAAAACACTTACACTTTTCAAAAGTTTTTCATCACTCTCAACCACCTCATTCTGCGCGCTCTACACTTCATTCAAATCAATCATTTTTCATTAGTATTCATTCAATTTCATTCAAATAGATCTACAACAATTAGATTTTGCAAAACTTCACAATCAACTTGCGTTTTTAGTTAAACCTAATAACGCTAAAGATTTCTGGCAAATTGTTGTTTTCTTACGAAATAGTCATATCTTCTATGCACTCACTGTCAATCCAAAGGTGTACAGAGGCTATTTAAATGACTTTTGGGTGAATGCTGCGATTGAAGAAGTTGAGGGGGAGAAACGGATTGTGTCTACCATTCACGAGACCCAGATGGTTGTATCTGAAGCATCCATTCGTCAATTACTACAACTTGATGATGCTACAGGTATCACAGAACTTCATAATACTGATCTTTTTGAAAATATCTCACTGATGGGCTATGAGGGGAAAATGGGAATTTTTACTTTTTATAAAGCTAAGTTTAGCCCACAGTGGAGATTTTTAATTCATGTTATTCAATTGTGTCTATCGTCAAAAAGATGTTCTTTTAATGAGTTTCCAAGCAACATTGCTTATGCACTTGTTTGTTTGGCCACTGGAAGAAGATTCAATTTTTCAAAATTTATCTTTGATGGCATGATTAGAAATTTGGAGTAAAATAAGAAGTTTTTGATGTATTTCAGGTTTGTGCAACTCTTTATTAATGCAAATATTTCAAATTTACCTGATCAAGAGCTTATTTATAGAGTTGTACAACATAAACCAAAAGTTTTTGCTAACATGAGAAAGGAAACTAAAGGGTTTTCTAAGAAGGTAACAACTTTGTTTGATATAATGCTTCCTGCACCTTCTGCTACAGAGGAGGTATCACCAACCACCTCTGAACCAATTGTTGCAGAGAATGTAGATATGCCCTCTACTTCTCAACCCACAACAGTTAGTGGCAAGAAAAGAAAACAAGAGAACAAGAAAACCAAACCCACCAAAGCCAAAATGGAAAAAACATAGGCATCTGAGGCTGCTGCTGCTCAGATGTCTCAGTCACAAATATCACCACAGCAGATGGTCAATGAAGGGGAAAATGACCATTCTGGAAGGGCTGCTTCTACTCCTTCTAGCCCACTGGCAAAGGAGGTCAGAAGTAACATCAATAAGACCCAACCAGAGGCAACACCAGAACATGATTCTCTATTTGGAGATGATTTTAGTGGACCCAGTACCAAGAACAAGGGGTCATCTGATGATCATGCTAGGCATGAGTCAGGTGATAATGTTTCCAATGATTCACCAAGGAAGTCACATTCTAAAGGTGATGAGGATAGATTTCACCCGAAATTGATGGAACGGATGTTTGAATTTATGTGGGAGTATATGTGGCAGGAGTTGAAAAAGGATGGGGAAATTATAGACAGACATGAGAAGGCTTTGATGACACAAGCTGTGACCATCATGGAACAGAAAAAAGAGATTTTGAAACTGAAAAGATTGATATCTGGTTTAGATTTAACAGATGAAGGAGATAGGAAAAGATATGTGAAACCAGAACATTACAAGAAAGTCTTATCTTCAAGTCCTGATGATGATAATGATGATGATTTGGATAAAGGTGAAAGAACTCATGACTGTGAAGCTGGAGGTAGTGAAGATAGAATTATAGAGGAAGAGGAAGTGGTTGCTAGTAATAAGAAAGATGATGATGAATTTGTACATGCATCTCTAGTTTCTGAAGAAAAAGAAGATCCACTGATTGAAGAAATTGATAGGGAGCCTGGTGTGAATGATGGTGATTTTAAAGGTAGTAAGGGTGCTGAAGCTCAAAAGGCAAGAAGTGAGGATGAAGTTGAAAAATCTGTTGAAACATAGGTGATGGAAGGTGATGTAGATGAAGAGGCTTCAGTAGAGAAAGATAGTTTGATAAGGTATTCACTAGAAAAGGCAGAAAGAAGAGCATTCCAGTATCAAGGATAAAGAAATCTATGGAAAAGAAGGTTAATACTCCAAAGAAGATATCAAAACAACCATCTCTGCCTAGGTTTCAGATAAAAGAATCTTCTGCAGCAACTGCTCAAGTAAGAAGTGATCTACCAAAGATTGATGCAAAAGAAAGGAAAAGGTATTTTGCAAGAAAAGCCAAACATAAAGAAGAAACAGCAGGTACCACAAAATTTTGAGTATGATCATGAGTATGCTTTGAGGGTGCAAGAAGAATTGATTGAACAAGAAAGAATTGAAGCTGAAAAGAGAGCAGCAGAATTGAGGAAGTCTGTGACAGATCAAGTAAATGAATCTGAAGTTGATGAAGTAGATGTATTGCTTGAATCTGGAAAGATTGTGAAAATGACTAAGGAGGCAAGCAGAGTATATGCATAGATGAAAGCAAAATGTTTAAATGATAATTCTGTTTATAATGCTTATATTGAAAAGTCAAAAGGAAATCCTCTACAGATGGCTTTGCAAAAGGCAATTGAGAGGGGAAAGAAAGAGAAGATTGAAAGAGAAGCTGCTAAGAAGAGAGCAAGAAAACCAACCAGAGCTGAACTGAAAGATAAATTGGTAAGCAAGCTTAGAGGAGGTAGGATTCCAACAATGACTTTGAGAAAAATATCATTTGAAAAATTGCAGCAAATGTATGACAGGGATCCTTTTGTTAACCCTGAAGTAAGAGAAAGGTTGGAGAAGAAAAGAAAAGAAGATGAAGAAATTAAAAGAAGATTGAAAGCAAGATATGAACCGATTGATGAGAAATTGGCAAAAGAGAAAGCAGAAAAACAAAAGGCTGAGGAGATAAGAGTAAGGGTTGAAAATCATAGAAGATCTTTTGAACTGGTGCAATAATCTGATGATCAAGTTTGTAATCTGGATAGAGATGAAGAAGTTTTGGAGAAACTGTTGATAGTGAAACCTGATAGATCTGAGAACATTAATTTGGGTGATGAAGATTTCTCAGAGATTATTAAATGGGAAGGAATTTTCTTAGAGGCTAATACATTTGCTTATGAGATCAGAATTCAAAGGAGAAATGGAGATGTAAGCTTTCACATATCAATGAATGATATCTTAAGGAGAATAAACAAGTATGATGTGTATGATATGTACAAGATTGGTTTGGAGAAGGACGTGAAGCTTATTAGTATTGATCTTGAAAGGCATGTATGGGAATGGCTGCATATGATGTTTGAGCCAGAAGTATATGGGGAGTTATTCCTGTGTTCTGAAGTTGTTGGAACTTGGAAACATTTTTTTAGGGATGGAGTACATTGTATAACTCTCAGGAAAGGTAAATACATGTACATGCTGGAAGAAAGAGAGTATATTCTGAGTGAAGCCTTATTAGAGCAATTGATTAAAAAGAAATTGCTAGTTGCTATAAAGACTGAAAAGAGCAAAGACTTAGTGTACAAAATAATGAATCAGTATAGCAAAAGGACTAAGCAAAGAAAGAAAGATTGGAGTCAACTGAAGAAAATTAGATCTGTAGAGGACAGATTAAGTTTAGGGAGAGATTGTAGAGTTTGATCTATTTGGGTTGAAATTACCAAGTAAGATTATGACTGGGTGCACAAGTTATTATGCTACCAGAACAAATAGAGTTATGATGGTTAGTAATGAAGATTGTTACTGGTTGAAGATTGAAGACAAGTCATTATGAATGCTTGAAGGTTTTGTTACTGTAAGGTATTTTCGAGTCAAGTAGTTATTACTGATTGTATTGTTATGACTGTCTTTGTAAATATCAAAGTTATAACTGTCTAGAGGTTGTGGTTCTTACTGTTAGTGTAAACAGGTTGTTATGACTGTTTATATTATTATGACGGTTATAAGAGTTTGAGTTGTATATGGACTTGATTCAGTTTCCATATATGTAGGATGACTTGTACAAGACTCTATGTATTATAAATAGAGGTCCTTAGAAGGTAGAAAAGTTATCGTAGCTTCAAGGTGTAAACCCTAATACATCTGTGTATTCGTCTTATTGATTAATAAGATTGGAGCTTTGAAGTTATTTACGTGTTGTTCAAGTTATTACATGTTTGTGTTCTTTTACTTAATATTAAACAATTATTCCGCAGTTGTTTAATACATTGTCAAAGCTTTACAGAATCGATTATTAAGGGATTAACACAGCATAATCTAGAAGACGACTCCTCATCAGATGAGACCTCCTATGCACCTATCGGATCTTCATCAGCAGTATCACGAGCACCACCAGCCGAGCAATAGATTGCTCCGCTTTATGACTTCTTACTATTTTCAACCAGACATTATTATTATTTGTATTTGATGTACTGTGGATGCATAGACATCACCACTATCCAGTATTACTTTATCTGACACCCGCCAAATTAGGACTAGCGATTAGTGCCTAATCAGCTATAATACATGTAATTAGTTCTGTGTTAGGCTAATTAATGTATCAAGTAATATATATTGTTGAATATATACAATCATGCGATTTGATTAAATCGTACAAGTTTCAAACCGAATGTAATTCGGTTCAATTAATACGGACGTTGGTGAACAATTTTGCTAAATAATATAAAATTATTTAATAACGCTATCATATCCAAAAATATTACTTTGATAATATTTCGTATTCGTACCGTATTGTACAAACAAAGGCTACGCGATTAGATTATTAAACGCGCAAGTAAAACGAAACAAGTTAAGTTATATAACTCAATTTTTAGGTATTTGGTGAAATGTTTCAAGTGAAATATCGAATAATTATTCGTATTTTAAAACCCACAAATTAACGCGCACGAAATTATTTAAACGTTTAAACGAATCGGGAAA
Organism: Pseudognaphalium luteoalbum; assembly: GCA_963422505.1. Taxonomy (NCBI): domain Eukaryota; kingdom Viridiplantae; phylum Streptophyta; class Magnoliopsida; order Asterales; family Asteraceae; genus Pseudognaphalium; species Pseudognaphalium luteoalbum. The sequence goes on along the minus strand of OY730196.1, from coordinate 21,673,116 downwards.
ACGAACACCGCACGGAGCGCGAATGCACGGGATTAAAAGTGGAGACCCACACCTCGGTGGGCCCCCACCAAATCAGCCACAAAGGGTGAGGACATCACCTCCCCACCCTCATTCTCATCCATCACTCTCTCTCTCTACTCCTCCTTTTCTTCCTTTTTCTCTCCAACCAAACCACCACCACCACTTCATTAAAATCACCAAAAAGCACCATTAAACGTCCTCAAAATTCAAGGCTCATTTGAAGAAAAACGTTCACCTCATCACGATCTACAACACTATCTTTTCGGAATCTTGATTCGCCGCTTTGTAAGTTTCTGACAAAGCAACGAAACTCATCGATTTCACTTATTTTTACATGTATATGGTTTCTTTAAGCTTAGAATGTCCCTATAAGGTTTGGGTAAAAGAATCAGACCAAACGGAAACCCGAAAACTCATTTTTGGTTCAAAAATTCGTTAACAGCCTTAAGTGTCGCAACGAAGGTGCAGTATAGCGTCACTTCATGCGTCACTTAAGTGACGCATTGAGTGTCGCTAAAAGCCCTAATCATGCGTCACTTGCATAAGTGCCGCATAAAACCCCTGTTTCCCGACACTTACCTCCGTCATTTGCTTAGTGACGCCTAGGACCCTTACCGTCACTAATAACCCGACACTGCTTTAGTGACGCCCAAGTATGCGTCACTCCTTTAAGTGACGCCTAACCGACACTTACACCCGTCACTGATGAAGTGTCGCCGCCTTATGCGTCACTTACCTAAGTGACGCCCTAAACTCAGAATTTCACATCTTATGCAACACTTCCTAAGTGCCACCCAAGCTACCTTAGTGACGCCTCAGTATGCGTCACTTCCGTTAGTGACGCCCTTACTCAGAATCTGCCATTTCATGCGTCACTTCCCAAGTGACGCCTAATGCCCTCTAGTGACGCTATAAGTGTCGCATGAAACAGAACCCAAATTTTACTAAGTGTTGAGACCTAAAATTTTATCACTCGATTTCACCCAAATTTAAGTCCAGATGCGTTTTTCACCAAAGCAATTTAGTAGAAATAAAAATTTTATCAGCTCTGCCCCTTGGACCCCGCCAGGGGCTGCCGCCCCTTGTACCCTGCTACCAGGGGCGCTGCCCCCGGACCCCGTCATTAACGGCCTTCGACCTTACCCTAGGTTCACGAGTAACGGTGTTACATCTAAACTTTCACACAAAGTGTTAAACTTGTATAACATCAAACACGAATGCGACACAACTTCTAAAACACATTCGAACTTAGTTTTAGGTATAACACTTCAAAATCATCAAAATAATAATGTGGGATTATCGTTACAAACAATCACCAACGGGACATACACATTTTCAAACACTTAAACAAACAACCAAATCGCGGTAATGTTGACATTCTAAGTTAGACGGACAACTACAAGGGCAGTCTTTCGAGATGCCTACTCATGTTATAACCATTGCGTGTCTTGGATACCCTCAGGTTACAAGTCTTTGGACATCAATTCCTCGCTAGTCAATTCAAGTTTATTAAGTTAAACACTCGAGGCTCAGGTGAGTCTCATGGCCCCTATTTTACTGTTTTTTCAATCAGGGATGTGATATTATTGCTCGTTTTATTTTACAAGTTGAACGCAAGTACCAATCAATCAAATACTACATGAGTTGTTTTCAACTAATCACTAAAGCCCTCCATAGCATAGTCTGGTAATACATCTGTAGCGTGAATGTTAGTATATGATATCATATAGGATTGACAATCCTCGTCCGGGTTAGCACGCACTAACTGGTCTAACGGACGTATTAGCATTTGGGAAGACGAGTGTAGATTAGGCACTCGTAGGAGGCTACTCAGTTAGGTTTCCTTAATTGGACCTGACGCTCAAGTTAAGCTCAGACTATGTGCTCATGGCTGTATAAACTTTTATTTTGCTTAATTGCATTTTAAATTCAATTATAAAATCTTGCGGTTCATACAAATATGTGTTGACATACAAAGCTGTGAGCTCACTAGCGTTTCGCAGACCAATTTTAGCATGTATCACAGGTGACCAGCAGTAGGTTGGACTGCTTAATCAAGATCCATTAGCTCGAGTCATCATGCAAACAATCAGAGATTTAGCTGCATTATTATATTTTGTATAGATTAATTATGTACTTAAATCTCTCAATTTCAAACCGAGCTAATGTAAACAATATTTTGATGTAAACTTTGGTTTTATTAATATCAGTGTAAAATGACGCATATAGTGGTCGTTCATTATATCTTATGTGCTGTGTATATTGATTAGTCGCGCCCCTACCCGATTCGCTTCCGCAACCCGAATTTGGGGGTGCGACACTTTATCACTTTACTTCTCTTTTAGCAGCTATTATTTGATTATTGAGTGGCATGTTTGTTTGAATCCAAACACTATTTATTGAAGATCACAACGGAGAAAGCCGTCGACCACGCCATGAAAGATGCTGGAAGCCGAACACTGCAACCCAACAATCTACTACGTGTAGCCAAAAGTACACACAACGTATCACGAAGCGGTAACCCGTTCCAACTTTCTATCCGTTTAAAGCCTTGATTACCTCATCCGATATTCCAAAATAAGTGTGGGATCTCAAAACCACACTACACTTATGTAACAATCCAAAAATAAGTAGAATCTCCAAGTGTGGGATACTTCGACAAGAGGTGTTCAATACATAGATTCGAACATTAGGGACAATGTTCCTCTAAGTGTGGGATATACAGTCTGCAACCGAAAGTTTAACCTCTTGTCCGTAACATAAACAATATTTTCATTAAAAAGGCTAAAAATTCAAAAAATTCAAAAATTTTGGATTCAAAAGCAACATTCTTTAAGAAACTCTATTTTTCAAAAATATAAATTACAGCAAGAAACGAGTTTTTAATGAAACAAAGCGGTTTCTTAGAATAAGATACGGACAAAAAGGGCAACACATGGCTAGGCACACATTAACCAAAACATTCGATTCATGAGGTTTGAGCCCTGATTAGCATTCATCTTTAAAATGCTTCACTTTTCATTTCATGTGTGTGCCGATGTATGCATTTGAATTAGAACTTGCTCTTATAATGCATTTCGAGATCACACCAATGAGTTCCATACGTGGCATAGGTACAACCTATCTCGATACTTTCTAAGGAATCCCAATACCTACTTACCACCAAACATCCACCCACTACTCACTCTTCACACACAAACAAAAACTTCCCATATATCTTCCTCTCGAACCTAGGAAAGCCACGTCTTCCAATATTTTCAGAAACACTCTCAAATTTCCCAAGCCTTCCACAAGAAAAGCCATACAACCTCACAACCCAATACCATACGGAACCTTTCGGACAAAATATCCATAGGGACGGCATGATAAAAAGAAAGAAAAGAAAAATGAGAAAAAAGAAAGAAAAGAAGAAACATACATGCCGGCACTACCCAACAAGTCCAGAAAAAGTAAAAATTCAAATCGGAAAAAGGGTTGCATTGTTAAGTCTTTTCAAGTCTGAGAAATTCCAAAAGAGACTTTCTCGATAAAAAACACCCAAGCTTCAAGAAAGATACAAGGAAAGAAAAAAAAATCCATAATCTTCTCTTACACACACCTTCTTCAACTCCCCCAAATCCAAAAACCCGATTCCTTCCTAAGAAATCTTCAAAGATTAGTACTGTTCTCATCCAAAGTGATGGAGATTTGATTCTTGATCAAGCCTATGACGAGAATGCTGCATGACTGGCTATCTGAGTGATTGACACTAGCAAGTAGGAACCCTAAACACCCGAGTGATTTGAGTGACCCACTGCGAGGATTGCCTAGTCATGATTACCATTTAAGTTGCTTGAAGAAAGTTTCAACTTCTATAAACCCTTAGTTTCTCAGAAAAACTTTTTCATGACTGGAACTTTATGTCTTGGGAAATGATACTTCTAAAAGATATGTGTAACTAGAAACTTCCTAAAGGCCTTTTATAAATGAGTTTGCTTAAGGACAAGCAAAGTTCTAAGTGTGGGATACTTGATATCGCGTAAAAAGTCATGTTTTTACTACCGATATCTCTCTCATTCCGGAACAATACATGGCAAATAAGCTCAGATAATGTTCAAATCAATGAAACTTTTCTAAAAAGGTCAAAACAAGGTTGCACGAGAAAAATCAAGCAAAACGGATGAAAAACGAAGATTCCACACACGTTTGAAGATTAAAGACATCGAGACAAGATTTAAAGGCAAAACTACCCATCATTGAGATTTCTCTTATCCAAGATATTCGTTTTCAAAATACGAATCTAACAGAAGAAGAATCAACAAAAACAGATGAAGAATGAAGATTCTACGTACGCCGGAAGATTTAAACGATTCGTACAAGACATCCAAAGATCAGAGACATATTTTTGGGATTTCTTTTCATCAAAAATGAATCCAACGCAAAAAGAATAGACGCAAATGATGCATAACGAAGGAGATATGCACGAATTAAGTAACAAGGCAAAAGACGGCGAACCGTGGCGGGCAGGTGGCAGCCGCCGCCGGCCACCAGGCTGCCGCCTCCGGCCACCATGGTGGAGGCGCCGGCTGGCCACCCCCCGTCCCCCGTGTTCTTTTCCGTCCTCGCCCGTACTCATAGGGTACACGTGCTAGACCTTTTCCGCAACTTCAGGGTACATGTGCTAGACCTTTACGTGCTTTAGGGTACATGTGCTAGAAACTTTTCCACCTTTTGCTAACATGTGCCCCAAGTTGCTTAGATGCACCCATTTTCTCCTATAAATAGGAGCCTCCATGATTCATTTCAAGACACACTCACACACACTCTCACACTCTCATATACACTCCTCACAAATCTCAATTCTCTTGTATTTTATAGTTTTTCTCATTCTAGAATTATTGTAATTAATCTATGGATTAATATAGGAGCTAGAACGAACGATAGGGATTCGGAGATAAACCTTTGTACGTGTGAAAGAGTTGTCAATCATAATAATACGTTGCTACGTATTTATTTCGGGATGATACCTAAACCTTTATCATACTCGTTTTATTTCGTATTTTAAATATGTATTATTACTTGGTATGTGATTTATTTGTAGCCATGAATTGCGAGTAGTTTATTATTGTGATTGTTGATGATGTAGATAATTATAAGTAGGGATGACATTATATAATTAGTGCACAACAATCGTAAAGTGATATGATGGCCCCTATTCGACTGTTTATTCGATATAGTACTGGAAATGCTTTCGAGCAAAGTACAAATGTATGGAAGTCATAAACGACCGAAGGTAGTCATATCACTGGAATCAGCTCTGGTTTAACAGTTGGAATTCCAAAAGGATAATACAACTTCACAACTAACTGGTATATCCTACGAAAGTTAATACATTATAAAGTAATGTTCCTAAAATACGTTCAGACAAAATAGGAATTAATAACCCTTGTACTGTTAAGACCTTATGAGCTTAAGTTTAATCTATGGAGTACCCTTTCGTGTTATCCACGTGACTGCAACCTAGTAATTAGCTTCTGATCAACCTTAATTATGGTAAGTAGTTATCTGTGCTCATGACATGCAATAAGTAAGACATAGTGAAACCACTCGTTGTATATATTAGGTTTACATTTCCGCACTGCTTTACTTTTAATTAGTTTAGAGTGTCATTTTATTGTCAATTACTCTTGACCGCATGTTGGACGTAAGAAGCCGTGGAACTACCATGTAAAGTACACGGTCTAATTACTGAAAGGCATGGTCTGCATATTAAACACGTTTTTGATAAACTGCGAATAATCCAAGGATGTATAACTGTTTGAAAAGGAGAGATTTAAGTCATAAGTCGAAGAAACCGGAATCTAATTAATTATAAATAAGACTTAGGAATGAAAGTGAAAGTCCAAGTAACTTAGGATACTTAAACCTCTAGGTCTTAGAAAATCGGCGGTCTAAACATACAAAGTTATTAGTCTGCATGCTAATAGAACAGTGAACTATCTTAGGGGTTAAGAACGGTCGGACCTATGAGACGATACGCCACTGATTCATGTACCTCGGTATAAAACCAAAATAGGTTGCTTATCTCTTAACCAGATAGGTATTGGAAGTTGGGTTATCGCTCCTATTAGAATCATGATAACCTAGTTCCTAGTGACATACCAATGGGAAATTTAGTTGGTAGGATTCTAGAGTTTACACCTAATAGTTTACTTATTATATTAAGTTTTGTCCCTATTTAGTCTGTCATCCCGAAAGATTAATTATCAAAATCTCAGCAATCACATATTTATCTTTATCTGCTTTCCTGTATTTTAATTTCCCTGCAATTTACTTTCCTGCACTTTAATTATTTGTCTTTACTTTAAAAACCCCCAAACCTACCTACTTTGTTCCATCCTAAATACTTCCCTACCGAAAGCACTAGCTTTAATCACCCAAACATTTCGATTCATAGAACGATCTTAGGTTATACTTACCGCTTACTAACCAGAGTAGGTAGTACATATAATTTAAGCCCCGCTATTTATAAAATTTAAAACCCCTGTTGGCACCTCATTAGTTACCATCAATGACACCGACGCTTTAGGTGCCATCAGGAATGTCAAATGACTCCTCTGTCTGAAACATATCTCCGTTAGATTCAATTCTCTGAGAACTGAATCTTTTTTCAAATGTGACATGAGCAGATTCTTCAATACATTCTCTTCTAAGATTGTACACTCTGAATGCTTTTGATACTATTGAGTATCCAAATACGCCTTCATCAGCCTTTGGATCGAACTTCTTGAGTTGATCACTAGTATTAAGCACATAGCATGTACTTCCAAAGAAATGAAAGAAGCTGATATCAGGTTTCCTTCCTCTTAGAACTTCATAAGCAGTTTTTTGTATCGTTTCACGATGATAGATCTATTTTGAGTGAAGCAAGCTGTGTTGACTGCTTCAGCCCAGAAATATCCTTTAAGTCCAGCTTCAGCGAGCATGGACCTAGCTGTTTCAACAAGAGTTTTATTTCTTCTTTCAGCGATTCTATTATGTTCTAGGGTTCTAGGAACTGAGAAGTTTTGAGAGATGCCCATTTCTTCACAGAAGGATTCCAATGAGCTGTTCCTGAATTCTATTCCATTGTCACTTCTTATCATTCTGATTCTTTTGCCATTTAGCGTCTCCATTCCTTTTACAAAACTGATAATTTTATCATCTGCATCACTCTTGTTTTTCAGAAAGAAGACACAGGTGGACCTAGAGTATTCATCAACCATTACCAAGGCATACTTCTTTCCTCCCAAACTGGTGGTGTTGACGGGTCCAAATAAATCCATGTGGATTAATTGGAATACTTCATTAATGGAAGAATATTGTTTAGGTTTGAAAGATGACTTGTGATGTTTTCCCTTTTCACATGCAGAGCACAGTCTGTCCTTTGAATAATTCATGAAAGGAAGGCCATAAAATGGCTCATTTTTTGCGAGCTTGTTTATAGTTTTTAAATTTAGATGAGAGAGTCTTGTATGCCAAAACCAATTCTTCTCAGCTACAGATCGAGAATAGAGACAGAGACCTTTTTGAGATTTTGCCTCAGCCATGTTGATGGTGTACACATTTCTTTTTCTTTTAGCAGGGAGAATTGGCATTCCTTCCTTATTTAGAATGGTTCTAGCGTACTCATCGAACAACACTTTGTTTTTCAGTGAACAGATTTGACTTACACTTAGTAAGTTGTGTTTCAATCCCTCAACGTATGAGACATTTGAGAAAGAGATGTTTCCATTGCTAATTGTTCAATGACCTTTTGTAAAGCCTTTTGAATTATCACCGAAAGAGACAGACGGACATTCTTTTTCTTGATAATTTTTGAGGAGAGCTTTTGATCCAGTCATATGTTTAGAACACCCACTGTCTAGATACCAAGTGTTCTTTCCCTCGTGCACACAAAACAAAATGAATTTCTTTTGGGAACCCACTTTTTAGTGGGTTCATATGCCTTTTTGGCAGTTATGTTGAGGGTGGATAATTTAGACGTATTAATGGAAACACTAAGTTTTTCTTTTGACTTCTCATTACTGATGGATACTTTTGTTGGAATAGTGTCCAATATCATAACTAATTGGTAAGTACATCATTAAAAGTGGAGTCCTTTTTGGGTCGCCCTCAATGAACAGTAAGAGAAATAACTGGAGAGATAATATTAATTGGAATTAATATTACATTTAGTTTGTTAATTGAGTATTAATTGAAACTAAAAGAAAAAAAGGAGAGAATTCTGGAAAATCAATCCATACGCCGTATGGAAGTTCCATACGCCGTATGGATGAAATAGGGCAAAGGCGGTGGAACGATCAAGGAGCATTCTGGAGAATCAATCCATACGCCATATGGAACTTCCATATGCCGTATGGATGAAAAACATGTTATCCCACATCGGCTGGGATATGAATCCCATGCTCTCCTCCTCTCCTATAAATAGGGGCCTACCCCTTAGGTTTTCCTTGTACCTTTGAATTGAATAGTTTTCAATTCTTCTTCTCTCTTTCTTATTCCTGCTCCTTGTAAGAGTTTTGCGACCTTGGGTCGTGACCTTAGGAGACTTGGGATTTCTCTTTGTTTGTGGATGTGAGACATTAGAGGTGTTCTAGTTTGGGCACTCGCCACCAAGCAAGTAGGTTTTGCTAGTTCGTCTACGAGTGAGAAATTGGTTTTCTCAAAAAGTTAGTAATTTCTTATTTATCTTATTTATTTTATTGCTTTTATTTATTCAAGTTAAGATCCCTTAGGGTTTAGTTTCCTAATTGCCCTAGATTAATTATTTTGTTATAGTTTCGCTGCGTATATTAATCTAGTTAGGGAATAGAAAACCCAACAGTGGTATCAGAGCCTTAGCTTAATAAATATTAACATTTAATTATCTGCAATAGTATGTAGGTAAAGATAAATTAGAAATTGGCTTTTCTAAATTGGTAAAAAGAATTTACACTTTAGACTCCTATATTTTGAAATGTTTAAAATATACACCTAAATTTTAAAATGTTTTAAAATAGAAGCGTAGGCCTTAAAAGTTAAGAGAGATAGTACATATATTATGAGCTATAAGTATATGTAAAGGTAAATACATCGTCAGTCAATTGATAAATTGGCTCACCCATAGTGAACAAACTATAAGAAAGGTTCTTTGTGCGTTCAATGGAGCTAACGAGGACTTTTGATAGGATGATGTCAAGATCAAAAGTATGACCTAAAAGTACTAAAATCCAAATCTGGAGTTGTGAAGTTATCGTTAGACGAGAAACTTAGCACAAAATCTAAATCTGAAAAGTATCTTTTCATTGGTTATCCATGGGAGTCATTTAGATATATGTTTGTAGCTCGAAGAGGATTGTTCCTTAAAAGAGAAACAATATCTAAAGAGGACAGTGGGAGTACAATTGATCTTGAAAAGTTTCAAGGATCTACCAGTGAAGAACTTACAAGTAAACACTGACGTTCAACAAGAGGTGGCGACACCTGTTGAATTTGATGACATATTCTTACACGCCGCAATTGTAGAGTTAGAAATCCTCCGCAGTTCTATTATGATATCCATATAGAAGAAGAGGATAACATTAGTGATAGTACACTAAGTGAATTAGATAAAATCTGCTAACTGCAAGGAAACGATAGCAGGCCATAAGGCTGTTAAAGTAGAAAGAAGCTATGTAAAGCAAGATTCAGTCTATGCATGACAACCAAGTTTGGAATTTGGTTGACACTAGGCCCGGTCTTAAGACGGTGGGTTGTAAGTGGATCTTCAAGAAGAAGACATACATGGATGGGAATGTACACACTTATAAAGCTAGGTTGGTAGCGAAGGGCTATACTCAAACCCACGAGTTTGATTATGAGGAAATCTTCTCACCAATAGCTAAGATAGAGTCAATTAGGATAATGCTAACCATAGCTGCATTTCATGATTGTGAAATTTGGTAGATGGATGTCAAAACCGCTTTCCTTAACGGAAAACGAACAGAGGATGTGTTTATGGCACTACCGAATGGTTTTGAAAGAGGAAAGTATCCTAATAGAGTGTGCAAGCTTCATAAGGTGGTTTATGGACTTAAATAGGCCTCTCATAGCTGGAATCTCTGCTTCCATGAGAAAGTCCAAGAGTTTGAATTTTCTAGAAGCAAAGATGAGTCATGTATATATGTCAAGTTCAGTGGGAGGGTTTTAGTCTTCCTAGTATTATATGTAAATGATATAATACTTCATAGGAAATGGAATCCCAACATTACAAGGTGTAAAGGATTGGTTGGGAAAAAGTTTCGCTATGAAAGATTAAGGAGATGCAACATATATTCTTGGTATAAAGATTTAAACGATATAGGTCAAAACGTTTCATAGGACTTAGCCAGGAATTGTACTTAGAATAAAATTCTAAAAGGTCTTAGAATGGAGAATTCTAAGAAAAGGAATCTACCCTTACATCATGGCATAAAAGATTAGAATGGATCTATGTCCAAAAGACTTAGCAAGAACTGGACGAAATGAGTCGAGTCCCATAAGCTCCGGCTATAGGATCGATCATATATGCCATGACGTGTAGAAGGACTGATGTCTCATTTGCTTGGAGCAAAGTGAGTCGACATCGGCACAATCTTGGTAAAAGTCATTTGACAGCTGTAAAGAACATTCTCAAGTATTTGAGAAATACTAAAGACAGGTTTTTAGTGGAGAAAAAGAATTCAGAGTAACAGGTCATAGTGACGCAAGTTTCCAAATAGATAGAGATGATGGTCGTTCACAATCTGATTTGGGAATCTTACTGAATGGAGGAGCGGAGACATGGAAATTCAAAACATTTTGAAAAGCAATACCATTTTATTCGGAAAAGAACAACTGATTGTGAAGATCTAGAGGATAGTCCGGCTGATCCGTTCACAAAGACACTGACTAATTCCGAACACAAGATAATGTTGGGAGCATAAAAGGACAAATGATTGTGAAGATCAGAGGATAGTCCGGTTGATCCGTTCACAAAGACACTAAGTCCAGACACAAGAAAACCGCTAGGAGCATAAAGGACACGTGATTGTGAGGATTAGAGGATAGTCAAACTAATCAGTTCGCAACGTCATTGGTTGAGTCCAACACAGTAAACTTGCTAGGAGCATGAGGTTACGAGATAACATAAAGTTTTAGTTGTTAGTTTGATTTTGAAACGTTAGAAACAATGATGGAAATATGAATAGAATTGGTGATTAAATAATGGAGATTTATTTATTGGAAGGAATTCTACCATTTACTATTGTTTGTCATTGTGTTTCAAGTTTAGCATGTTTAGACACCACTTCCAGAGTAATAAGATTTACTCAAACCTCCTCAGTCGATCACACTATAGGAAGTATGTGATGAATTAAGACTGTCATGGAGTGTTAGTAGATTGTCTATGGAGATTAGACATTACATGGAGATTGCTACAACACTCATGTGTACTTAATGGGGATTTAAGTATAGGAGAGACCCGCACTCATGGAAGTTACTTCATGGATCGAAATCACAAGTAACTCTGAGATGATAATATCTTATATTCTTAAAATGGAGATACATTAAGTTTCTAGTTTTTCAAGTCTGTTATACTTTAGTCTACTCAAACGTTGTGCGTAAATGCCAGTTATAAAGGGTATGCTAGGTATGACATGATGAGTTGACTAGTGCTAGGTAGTCGAAATTTATTTGTTCCTTTTCGCCTAATGGGAAAAGCGATATCATGGGCCCTCTGATGATTAAATGTTGACTAATAAAGCGCTTGGCCAAGCCAGGACTAAATTGATGTATACAATTTCGTAGTTCTATATAGTCAAATTGATCAGAAATCAGAAAACACAATCTTGAATCTGGAGATTGATTAAAATCCATGTCTCAGTTTCATACGATATCAGAAACAAAGGAATATATGATCACTTATCTAAAGGGCTAACTCTAAGATAAGAATCAGAGTTCGGCAGTTGCGTTGGATGACACTCTCTGCTTAGTTAATGGATAAGCTTAGACCAATAATAGTTGATAAATTGTCCAAGTGGGAGACTATTGGAATAGTGTCCAATATCATAACTAATTAGTAAGTACATCATTAAAAGTGGAGTCCTTTTTGGGTCGCCTTCAATGAACAGTAAGAGAAATAAATGAAGAGATAATATTAATTGGAATTAATATTACATTTAGTTTGTTAATTGAATATTAATTGAAACTAAAAGAAAAAAAGGAGAGAATTCTGGAAAATCAATCCATACGCCGTATGGAAGTTCCATACGCCGTATGGATGAAATAGGGCAAAGGCGGTGGAATGATCAAGGAGCATTCTGGAGAATCAATCCATACGCCGTATGGAACTTCCATATGCCGTATGGATGAAAAACATGTTGTCCCACATCGGCTGGGATATGAATCTCATGCTCTCCTCCTCCCCTATAAATAGGGGCCTACCCCTTAGGTTTTCCTTGTACCTTTGAATTGAATAGTTTTCAATTCTTCTTCTCTCTTTCTTATTCCTGCTCCTTGTAAGAGTTTTGCGACCTTGAGTCGTGACCTTAGGAGACTTGGGATTTTTCTTTGTTCGTGGGTGTGAGCCATTAGAGGTGTTCTAGTTTGGGCACTCGCCACCAAGCAAGAAGGTTTTGCTAGTTCGTCTACGAGTGAGAAATTGGTTTTCTCAAAGGTTAGTAATTTCTTATTTATCTTATTTATTTTATTGCTTTTATTTATTCAAGTTAAGATCCCTTAGGGTTTAGTTTCCTAATTGCCCTAGATTAATTATTTTGTTATAATTCGGCTGCGTATATTAATCTAGTTAGGGAATAGAAAACCCAACAACTTTGGATCGCACAAATCCATCAGGCTTGCAATCATTGGCTAGATGTGACTTTTCCCTACATTTGTAACATTTTCTGCGTTTAAAGGAGGCAGAAGATGATGGTTGTGTGGGAATAGGTCCAATGATTCCATTTTGCTTTTCACTGACTACATAGTTAGTAAGAAGCTGAAGCGGATTGCTTAGTGAGTCAATTTGAGAGTTTACTCCTGAGGATGATGTACCCCTCAGATTTCGTGTTTCTTTTTATGAATTTGCCTTTATTTGCTCTTTCAGAAATTTTGGTTTTTATGGGAGTTAAAGTGAAAGTGGGTGAAAGAATGTCACGTTTTGTTGGTTCACTGATTGTGCTTACTGATTTTTCATCATCAGCTTCCTCACCAGAGTTTTTGGAGGCTTTGACAAATTTTTTTGGTCTGTTGACATCCCCCCAAGTATAACGACAAGAGTTAACATCAGATGTATCATCATGAGAGATTACTGGCTCATCGGCTATAGTAGCAGCGAGCTCATAATCTCCTCCGATGATAGCCTGAACTTGTCTTGGTATTTGATTGTTGACACATTCAGACACCATTTGAGCTGATTTGCACCATGATTCACAGACTCGCTTGAGATGAGCAGAGTCTATTTGAGCTTGAGCTGTTTCTTTCATGAGAACAGCATTAGCGTGACGCTGTTCAGCTAGCTGATGTTTGGCACTCTTAAGTTCTAGTATTTCTTTGTGACATGCAGAGAGTTCATTTTTTAAAAGAGTTCATTTTTCAATTTTGTGAGCACATTTTACGTCACATACTAGAGTTTCAAGAGTGTTAACCTTTTCTTCTTCAGAAATCAGATGAAATTTATGTACCTTGGTAAGAGTTTCCTTGTTCTAGACAGAGGCAGAGGTTGTGTCAGCTTCAGTGGATGTGCTGGTGTCAGCTTCAGTTTGAGCCATCAAACACTCAATTTCCTCAATTTCTTCTTCAGATGAATATGATATTGATTCGGGAAATTCAAGCACAGTTGTAGGAGAGGCAGCAAGTTCTTCAAGCAAATTCCACATGTCATTTGTGGTTGCTTGGCCGGATTCATCAGAGTCACCATCATAATTGAGGTCACTGTCTGAGTCAGCCATGAGACATAACCCAACTAGTTCTGAATCAGATGAAGACTCGCTGGTTGTTTCATCAGTGACACTGATTGTTGTAACATCTCTATGTTCAGCTACAAAACCTTTTTCTTTTCTTTTGGTTAGTTCTTTCAGCTTTTTGTATTTGGTTTTTTATTTTGATGCTTTATCTATTTCCTTTATATGTTTGTTATCAGTTGACGCAGATTTGCATTCAGATGCAAAGTGACCAAGTTTTTGACAATTGAAACACAAAACTTCAGATTTGTTTAAGTTTTGTTTTCCTTTTGTCCGGTTTCTGTAGGACTCTTTTTGATATCCGGAGAAAGAATTTTGACCAGATTTGGAGGAAGAGCTCAGTTTTGAAAACCGTTTGAATTTTCCAGCCATCATGGCCATTTCCCCAGCGAGTGATTCGAGATCACTTTCATCGTCATTTACAGACACATCAGCTTCATCACCAGATGGATCGGGGATTTCCTTAGCTGTGTCTATATTGGATGAAGAGGGCATATCTTCGATTGATACACCTTTTGCCACTAAGGCTGTGTTGTTTAGTTTGTAACTTTCAGTTAAGGCCAGTTTTTGAACATGATTTTGTTCTTTATTAAGAAAGGTGCCAAAAAGTGATTTCAAAGTCATGTTTTTTATGTGTCCAGTATCTCTTAGGATGTCAATTGAGTGTTCCCAGACACTGGGAAGAGAATCCATAAATTTGTTCATTACATCCAGAGGTTCCTTTTTAATCCCCGCAGCCCTTAAGTCATTCATTAAACAGTTAAACCGATTATATGTTTGTGTCAAAGTTTCACTTTTGCTAGCTATAAACAATTCATATTGTCTGTTAAGAAAAACACGTCTATTTTCAATGACAATATCAAAACCTTCATACATGGTACACAAAGTATCCCACACTTCCTTTCCACTTGTGCAATTAATGATTGAGTGGTAAACATCATTTGGTAAGGACATGACAATGAAGGATTGAACTTGGGCATCGATGTCAACCATTTTCTTATCTTCCTCTGTCCATTGATTTTGAGGTTTCATGATACTCCTAGGGG
The DNA here is from genome assembly GCA_963422505.1 of Pseudognaphalium luteoalbum. Lineage (NCBI taxonomy): Eukaryota > Viridiplantae > Streptophyta > Magnoliopsida > Asterales > Asteraceae > Pseudognaphalium > Pseudognaphalium luteoalbum. Next base: position 21,658,091 of record OY730196.1, on the reverse strand, counting down.
TATCATCCTCAGTTTCACCACCGCTTGCGGTGGGATTTCTTTCAACGAGTATTCGGGGAATATAAGGACCTTCATTTAGAATGTTAATTAACAGTGTGTTTTGAGCCCTTAGAAAGAGTTGCATACGACCTTTCCATAGAGTAAATTGGCCAGAGTCAAATCTGGGTGGTTTACCCTTAGATCCATTGTCTAAGTATGCAAGTGAACTTTCTTGAGTAGGGTTAGTAGTCATTGCAGATCTGAATATTGATTTATTCAAGCTGCTCTGATCCCAGTTGATGGTCTCTTTTGACTAAATAAATAAGTAACTACTTAACACAATCAATTGTAGAGGGGGGTGAATACAATTTTTTCAAGTTTAAAGTAATTTTATTGATTGAATCAAAATAATACTTTACAACAATTACTTGCGGAAGAGAAAAGACACACTAATCTAAGTAATTGTTACTTGATGACAGATTTAAATATAACAAGTCACTCAGCCTGAGGAGCTGATGACTATCAGTGATCTCAACACAAGTGTTGGCACAAAGCTCGCTGACTAATAGGAGTGGCTGCTATAGATCAAAGGTTATATTTAATGCAGTTCAAGGTGTGTTTAATACGATTGTTGGATTGAGTGATTATAACCATAAATCCTCGATATTATCTTAGAGATAATATTTTTAACCGTGTGAAAAATCTTTTAAAGATTTGATAGATAAGGTAGGAGAGTATCAAATCTTTAATGGCTTATTCATGGGGAAGGTGTTTAAAATATAATAATACATTTTTACAGAAAAAGCAAGGTACTTTTTCTGTAAGCGAAGGTTTGTTGACTTCGTGCATTATTGTACACCGGTTATACGGCTATTATCCACCTTGTAAAATACGCCTTCTAAAGTGCACATGTATTTCTCAAACCCATGCGCTTACACAGGGAATAGTTGCTGGAGTAGTTAGGATAACCATTGATCTTCCACTTCAATTAGAAATCTTCTATCTATATCTTTAGTCTTTGACTTCAGTTATAGGTGTCAGTGTCTTCCAACATCTATGGATAACTTGTCGTCTTCAAGGCATAATCATTGTCAGGGACACGCTGATGAACGCTTTGTAAGTTATAAGGCACGCTCCTACACATGCAGCGAGACCACAAAGGTAAGGGATACTGAGACATATCAGCGTCCTAAAATTTGTCTGCCATACATAAATCATAGAGGCATGGTCAGTGACCCAACAATATGTGTGATATTAAAATTTTTAAAACAAGTATATTATATTTAAATCTTAAATTAACTTCATGTCTTTTATTTTCAACTCTAGTAAAACCCTAACACATGGAAAATTACGAGTCAAAACTGATTAACTATTAAAAAAGTAAATTTTTGAAAAATTCGGCTTTTCAATTTTAACCGAAATCGAATTCGGTTTTCGGTTCGGTTTACAAATGTGAATTCGGTTTTCAGTTCGATTTTCGGTTTTGCTAAAAAAAATTTAAAACCAAACAATCCGAACCGAAGAAACTGAAAACAGAACCGATGAACACCCCTAATCTAGATATTCAACAAATCCAAATTTCAAACAAAAATCTAGCTAAATTAAAATTTGTTTGTCAATAATATCTTTACTCGTATATAAACCATTTGCAACCCATCCTTAAAAACTTAAAGAAAAGGAATATGGAATATTACTATTTTGCCCTTCTAAAAGGTCTAGAATCACATTATTGTTTACTACTGACGATTTCACTTTTCATGTTAGGAAACTAAAATATAGAAATAAATAACTAAATATAAAAAACAAAATGTCAAATATATTCTACACACATTATGGAAACAAATATATGGAAATCACTTATTTTTAATACCAACAATGAAAACTACTCTATTAATTTAAAGAATTAAAGCCAACAAATCTTTGCAAATAATTTGTACAGCTCTTTTGTGTTTTGTTATAAAATAGATACCGCAAATAACGTATACACATTAAAAAGTTAGTTAATTTTAGTATTTTACTCTATAGTTGTAGCGAACAAGTTGTATATGTATTACGTAACTTGAAACTTGATACATTGATATTTGTAGGAATAGTTTTTTAATATGTTTTTTTTGAGTTAAAAAAAAACTATTCGTAATAATTTATTTAAACTATCATTATTATCACGCATATATTAACTTTCGTCTGACGAACATAATTCTTGACTTATTATTCAGCTATAGCCAGTATACTAGTAATATTGTTAGGGCAGTATACTAGTAATATTGTTATAACTACGTAAATGTGCCAGAGTTGTTACATGTAAATTGGTAGGAATCTGTGCCCAACTTTCATAATTATTTTATGTAAACTATTTTTATATTACAAGAGCAGTTTGATTGCCTGTTAGATGATGATTACTGTTATTGAAAATAAACTAATATTAAAAGACAACAAATTTGATTCTATCCTCACTTGAGAATTAAAAATAAGTGCTAACCATTAGCCAAATTAATGGTTCGTTTACTTACAGAAATTTCCACACTTTTAAAAAATAAAAAATTCTAAGAAAACAAGAAATTAGAAAATGTATCATAATTCAAGTTTTCTAACAAACTTTTTTAAGAAAGAGAAAATTCTTGTTTTCATTTTCATAACTACAAAATTGATAATTATTTTTGATGGTTTTTTAAGTTTTTCATCTCTACTCTTCTTTGAAAACACGTTTTCTCGATCTTCCATGCATTTCTAGAGAAGTAAAACACTTCTCATTCTCTAGAGAAATGAAAAAAGAAAAATGGTGAAATTTTTCGGTAAAAAAATGCGCCCTAAGTTTGTGTTCTCATTCTAATTTAATTTTAAGGTTGCGTAAAATATGGGTAAAGAGATTTGATCCCAATAAGTTATGTAAAATATGACTTCGCATGTTTCTAGCGGCATCCATTTTATGTGCTCCTAGCCCATAACATGAAACTTGCTAGAAACATAGATGTCATATTTTTTATGCCAAACTTCACGGTGAATCTCCTGCTCTTTCCAACACTTATGATTCTATGTGATCTTTTGATTTTAATGAAGGGGCAACTGAATTTGGACTCACGTCAACAGTACATACATAGGTATTTAGGGCAAATTGAAATCTTGGAGCTGAGGTATCTATTTTAGGGACGATGTTTGAACAATTATCAAGATGGCTTAGTTGTTGACGTCATTTATTATTGGTGTTAGATCCGTACATCACCATTTTTTATTATCTACACACAACTTTCTATGTTTTACAGTATACAGTATAACATTACAACATCATAAAATTTATTTGGTAGTATATAAATCGCTACACTTACATATGCTACACGGCTCCCTCAATATTTAAGTGTAGAATTATATGAATGATTTTTGAGCTACCCTGTCTTGAATCGTGCTAGCATGTGTTGCTGGATCAGTCAACCTTATTTCTAGCGCTACTCATTTGACTTTCACATTTATGAGATAAGGTGATTTTTCATGGAATATTGGTGAGAAAATAGACAGGTGTATATTCATGTAGGGATATATAAAATTAAAAACGATTGTGAGATTTAAAATATATATACGCCTCAAATGTAATTGAGACACATAAAGAAATCTATTTTCTACCTCAAGTGAGGATTGAACCCTTAATTTTTGTACTGAAAAATTCGTTTAATACTAAGTTTTAACATTATGAAGCACAAATAACTTAATTCATGAGATGTTAGTAATTGATTATATTATTACCATGTATTGTGATGGAGTGTGATGGAGTATAAGAGAGAACAAAAAATGACTAATTGACTAACATATTGTTAATTAATCAATATAGTTGAAAACTAGGATTTCTATTCCTTTTTTTTCGTCATTTTTATTCGTTTGGTCATGAAGGCATGAAAAACAAGTAATCATAGTATATTGTGGATAATTGCTTGAATATAATTTGTCAAAGGTCTAACAGCTTATGCCTTTATAAGGAGCCAAACATGCATCGAGTACTAATTTAACATATATACATATTTTCTGTATCTAGCTCTCTCTCATTTTCGTAATGGAATATGAGAATGGAGTTGGACAAAATCTAACACAAGATGGAACTACTGATTTTAAGGGTCGACCTGCCGTGAGATCAACTACCGGGCGATGGAGAGCGGTTTCCTTCATGCTAGGTAAGTATCGTAACTTCTTTATAATTGGTTTCGTATATCACTAGTATAAACCGATTCTTTTATATGATCAAAAATACCTGCACATAATCATATCACAATTCAGGTGTATGATATGAGTATTTTTAGTTATCAGACCTTTATCTATTAGTATTTCATTATTTGATCAACAGTTAACCAAGTCTGTTGATCTAGTTATAAAGTCAAATATTAAAAGAAGATTATTTATGTTTGGTTTTCGGAACTTATTGTTTAGGCTATGAAGTGTGTGAAAGAATGGCCTACTATGGAATTGTAACAAATTTAGTCCTGTACTTAACACGGGAACTGCACGAAGGCACTGTAAAATCTTCGAACAATGTCACAAATTGGGCAGGAACTGTGTGGCTAACTCCTCTTCTGGGTGCATATATCGCTGATACGTACTTAGGACGATATTGGACTTTTATGATTTCTTCTATCATTTATCTTGTGGTAATTTTTTTCTTACCATATTTGAGCATTCATCATATGTTACAAACGTACTATGTTGGGCCTAAACCTTAGAATTAGTCACTATTTTTGGACTTATACCCAACTGGAACCATTATTCATCTTTCAAAGATACAATTTTTTTTTTTTCCATTTGCATTAAATAACATTTTAACTTTATCCCTACAAGGTTTGTTTGTGTTATCTTCTCTTACAAAAAATAACATTCTACACCTACTTGGCTATTGTTGATTATTTCAGCTTATGGCCAGAATTTTGTTGCTATGTAGGGAGTGTTTGGGTTATGGGCCTAACCCAAAGTTCTGTTACTAATTCGGGCTCACGACCAAATCTAATTTATGGCCTTAAAAATGAACTGTCATCCATCGAAGATAAAACTCTACCCGTATGGCCGTATACCAATCAGTTTTTGTGTCAATCTTTTTTATTGTTTTTGGCCTTAGGCCTGTTTGAAATCGCCATGGGCCTCCTTACTTATAAAATTGTTTTCTTTTTTACAGGGTATGTGTTTATTGACACTAGTGGTTTCACTACCATCCCTAAAACCACCATCATGTGGCAAAGATGTGAGTTACTTAGACTGTGATAAAAAGGCATCTTCGTTTCAAATTGGTATCTTCTATTGTGCACTATACATTGTTGCAATAGGGACCGGTGGAACCAAACCGAACATCTCAACAATGGGTGCGGACCAGTTTGACGATTTTGAGCCCAAAGAAAGGGCCCATAAACTCACTTTCTTCAATTGGTGGATGTTTACCATCTATTTTGGCACCTTTTTCGCAAATACATTCATAGTGTATGTACAAGATAACGTGGGTTGGAGCTTAGGGTATGGTATCCCCACAGTGTCCCTCTTTGTGGCCATAGTAGCATTTGCTTTTGGAACACCAATATATAGGCACAAGCCAATGGGAGAAAGTCCATTTACTAGAATGGCCAAAGTACTAATCGCTGCCGTACGTAAGTGGAAATCGGTAGTTCCTATTGACCCTAAAGAGCTTTATGAGTTGCCTTTAGATGACTACGTCAACACTGGGAAGTATAGAATTAAACATTCATCTTCACTGAGGTAAGCTATTTCTATGTTAATTTGATCTACATTATATTCTTTCTACATGACTACGACGTCCATTCTCCAAACGCATTGAAACACTGTTTCATATAGGTTCCTTGACAAAGCTGCAGTGAAGATTGAAGGACCGACTTCTCTATGGAAGTTATGTCCAGTGACACAAGTAGAGCAAACAAAACAAATGGTTAAAATGGTACCAATCTTGTGTGCAATTTTCATTCCTAGCTCGTTGTATGCCCAAACCCAAACACTTTTCGTCAAACAAGGTACCACGTTGGATCGGTCCATGGGACCACATTTCAACATCCCACCAGCTTCTCTAAGTGTTTTCACCACAACCTCCATGCTCATTAGCCTCGCAATTTATGATCGATTTTTTGTCCCCTTCATCCGAAAGTATACGAAAAACCCAAGAGGTATCACAATGTTACAAAGAATGGCAATTGGAATAATCCTCCATATTATTACTATGGTTGTTGCTAGTCTTGTAGAAAAGCGACGATTACAGGTTGCCAAAGATCACAACATGCTTGGAAAAGGAGACATTGTGCCTCTAAGCATATTCATCCTTCTTCCTCAATTTGCGTTGATGGGCATTGCTCATTGTTTCATTGAAGTAGCAAAGCTTGAGTTTTTCTATGATCAAGCGCCGGAAGGAATGAAAAGTCTTGGGACAGCTTATTTTACAACAGGTCTTGGTGTCGGGTACTTTCTTAGTAGTTTTTTTTTATCGACCGTTGCTAAAGTTACAAAGAAGAATGGACATAATGGTTGGATCGAAAACAACCTTAACGTATCTCATCTGAATTATTATTACGCGTTTTATGCAATATTGAGCTTTGTAAACTTCGTCTTCTTCCTTGCCGTTGTGCACAACTTCGACTACAATGCCGAAGTGAATGAAAGTGAACAAGAGTTGAAAGAAGATACTGGCAAATTCACAGCAAAAGGCAATGTTGCCTCGTCCAAAATTTAATGTCTACATAGAAGTAATATACAATTTAAGAAAAGTGCAATCATTACACTGTGTCACCAATAATATTAAATCCTTACTTTATTGAAGCTTCTCGTTAGGTTGCAATTTGAAAGTGAACAATTACTTAGGTACATACCAAAATGAAAATGAATAAATCGGAAGATGTATGGTATAATTTGTCTGGTTAAGGCACACAGTTGTTGCAAATTTGCCTCTGTATATTAGTTATTTTGCTTTTGTACTGTTTGTTTTATTTTCCCAACGGATGATCATCCTATTTTGTCAAACAGGATGTAATACTAGATCGTGTGTAGCAAGTAGCTTATTTCAATATATCTAAGACTATTGGTTTGTTCTTGATAATTAATCATTGCTTTGTATTACAATGTTATATTCAAACACACTTCTTTTTCTTCTTATATTAGGCTTTTATTGAATAATATTATGAATCTTACAATTCTTTTTTGTCATCAAGGAGATATCGTCATCATATCTAAAACAAATACAATTTGGGCGATCTCACGTGGCTATGGTGGTGCAGGGTATGGTTTACTGGTGGGTCAATCTCCAAGATGAGGCTCTAGTTATGGGTGTGGTAATTGTGTTACTAATGACGGCTACAATTCAAATGCTGGTGAATACGGAGCTGCAGCTGGTAGGCGCTCTGGGCCTGGCAGTTCTGCAATTAGTATGGCTTGAAGTGGAAGAGATCAACAAGCGGCAGGTGGCGGCAACTATATAGGTGGTCCCTATTATGGGCACTTGGGCAGCCTGGTTACTCTAATACTTTGTTGTTGTTGATCCATATCATGTATTTAATACCACTTCTTATGGTCAACGGCAGTTTACTTTCAATTTTCGATTAGCGGACTAATTATTTTAGGGTTGACAATTAACACCCTCGGCTTTATTCAGTATTAACATAAGATTCTTGATGGTAACAAGTATGTCCTAAGCAATCCTGACAAACTTAATATTGTCGGTCAGCATGGGTCAATTTCGACTGATTTATGTGTCACACCCCTAAATTCGTTGATTTTTGGTTAGAGGAAGCATTTAGTTAAGTATAGGGGTAATGACACCAACATTGTACATGCATACATATATCAGAGCATATGATTACAACAAAACATAAATATTAGATGCCACGAGTAATAGTTACAAAGTTTTACGATTCGTCGAATCGTATGAATGTAAAAATAGTTAAGTTGTACAAAAGTAGATTTCGTAAATATGACTAAAACAACTTTAGTTATATAAAAGAAATCCATATGTTTCAAAAGTTGGCATCTTAAAGCTTCACGGGTCGCCTAGTTTCCATATGTGCAGGCGGTAGTCCTACGTGCGCAGCTAATTCCCTGAAAAACATAGTAAAAAGTCAACAACAATGTTAAGTGAATTCACATGGTTTATGAGTACAATTGTTTAACAAGGTTCAAGTAAGTTTGGTGACCCCAAAAGTCAAATAGTTCGTTTGGGTATGTTGTCCAAACGTAAAAGTAGAGGGATGTTACCCATAATGTGGATGTTGTGGGATGTTACCCAAATCATGTGTTTGTAATTATGTTGCTGGTCGTTCTCCAGCGGTTATAAAATTTGTGTCGGTCGTTCTCCGACAAGTTACCAAGCTGTACCGGTCGTTCTCCGGTGAGATATACTGTTAGTACCGGTCGTTCTCCGGTAAGATACCAAGTTAGTGTCGATCGTTCTCCGACAAGTTACCAAATTGTACCGGTCGTTCTCCGGTAAGTTACATAGCTGGTCGTTCTCCAGCTAGATACAAATTGCACCGGTCGTTCTTCGGTGAGATACCAAAATAGTTTTCATTTGTTGATAATCATTTTTGTATGAAATACCCTTTCATAAGCACAGTTGTAATAGTTGACCGCAGTCATAAATAGTTTGTATAAATGCACTAAAAGCAGTCATATAATAGTTTGCACGGGTAGCAAAAAAGTTTGGCTATGTTTTCCACCCTATGTTAAAAGCAGTAAAAGAGTAAAAGCGGGGCTGTGAACTCACCTGTTGAGTTAAGTAATGTGCGAGTGCTAGCAAAGCCTAAGCCCAAATGTTTTCAAAGACCGTAATCTCCTAACGCCCTAAACATGCGAGATTATAAGCATAATTACGTGGATGTCTTAGTTTGACCATCCATGCTAGTATTCACACAACTAGATTATGACCCAAATGTTTGTTTTAATGTTTACATTCGCAATTTGTAGTTGTGAAAATGTATACGAATTGTTGGTAACGGTTTGTAATAAAATCTCTGAAAGTATTATCATATTGTTTTATTGTGTTTCATAAATTATGAAATTGTGTACGGGGGTCCGGAGGCAGCGCCCCTGGTAGCGGGGTCCAAGGGGTGGCAACCCCTGACGAGGTCCAAGGGGCAGAGCCCCTGGCTGGGGTCGAGCTGCCAGGTCAGCTTGGAAAATTTTTTACTTCTACTACATTGCTTTAGTAAAAACGCACGTAAAATCCAAATTTGGAGTAAAATCGAGTAGTAAAATCTGGTTCCGACACTTACTGAAAAACATGTGTTTTTAGGGTTCTGAATTTTGCGACGTAAGGATTGTGTCGCTAAAAGGTTCTGCGACACAAGGGTTTGTGTAACCATGTGCGACATCCGTAATTTTATGCGACATAAGGTGTTGTGTCGCTATGTGCGACATTGAGTAGTCTGTGACATAATGGCTTGTGTCGCTATGTGCGACGTAGGAAAGATAATGCGACACAAAAGCTTGTATCGCACTACTGTTTTTGGGCCAAATGCGACATAACGAACTGTTCGATGAAAGTTTGGAGAAAATGAGTTTTGAGTCGATTTTTGGGTATAATCTGTTGTAGAAACACTAATACATGGTATATCACTCATAATAATCACGAAATAACAAGGAAAAGTGGTGAAATCTTACCAAATTTGAGTGAAATCGAAAGTTAGGTGGGAGATGAAAATGGAGATAAAAATGGTGGATCTTGAGCTTGGATCTTGAAGATGAGGTTGATGATACGTTTTGTTGTTGTTGTGTGTCCGATTTGTTGTTGTTTTTGTGGTTGTTTTTAGGGTTGTTGTTTTTGAGGAGATAAGAGAAAAGAGAGAGATGGGAGGGTTGTGTGGGTTAGTGAAAAATGAAAGAGAATGGGAGTGGGGTGGGGGTTTGGGCCGGTTTGGGATCAAAAGGAGGAAGAGATTTTTGTCCCAAATTTTGTGGTATTAAACCCGTGTTCGTTTACCCGATCGTTAAATGTTAAAATGTTTTAAGATGGTAGATTTTTAAATATGCTATCGAATATATTTTTAGTCATGATATTTCATGAAAGTGTTTTTCTTGAGTTATAAATTATAACTTTGTTTTGTTTCAGTTTGACGGATACGTTTCGGGTTGTTTCAATCGTTCTGTACATAATTACAACTAATTATGAAATGTAATACTACGCGTATTAACTAGTTGGGCTTTGCTAGACTTACCTCTAAAATGTGTTGTGAATTCACTCTAAGTTAGGGAATTAGCCTAAATATGCGTGCAAATTGTGTTTATAATTTCGTCGAAATTGCGGGGTGTTACATTATGACCCAAAACGAACATGTATAACAATATACATCTAGTACAAGTTGGATGCATTTTCGGACGTTAATTTCTACTATAAATCAACAAAATTATACAACAACATCAACTTAACAAATCCCAGTCCTAATTAGTAACGGTATACTAACCCAATTGGTATGTAGTATGTACAAAGTGACGGTCAGGAGGAATCAATGAAGGAAAATGATTGGTTGGCCTAAATTTGAAATGATAAATATAGACCTAAGGATGTGATTGGTATGTTTGAAAAATTGATTGGATGAAAATAAGAGAGTGAAAAAATTTAACCAATCGGATAATTAGACTTACTTTTAGGTCTAACTAAGTAGACATATTTAGCATAACTCATAATCTTAACTAATCAGTAGGGTAAAACACATCTATCAATTAAATTTAAAACCTTTTTTTTGTAAGAAATAAAAAAGTCTCGATATTACGATTAGGATACTTGATCCGATTAGGGTATGATTATAAATGTACTTTTATCGTATTGGGTATTATGGACCAGGGGCGGATCCATCCAATTCGGCCCACAAGCAAATACTAATTTAGACTTTTAGAGGACTGCTCTTACAAATACTAATGGGCCCCCAGTGTTGACGATTAAATAAAAAAAAAGTTGAGCCCGTTTAGCCTCTTTTACCCAATTGACCCAACTAATTATACAATCCAACTCCCTTCTTTGCTCTTTTTATTATCAACCCAACTCAAATTTATAAGATTTGTGAAACTATAAGAAATTTTTTTTATCTGCTATTATGATTATGAAAAATTCCACACACTGTAGCAAAAACTTCCATAAAACTTTCACATAAAAGGTTAAATGAGTATCTCTTGCTAAAAAATGAAATTGGTGTTGACTTGATGTACTATTATGCTATTTCGTGGTAATCTGATGTTTAGTGTTGTTGATTATTTTTGGTAAACTATTTTTGAAACGTTCCGTGTAATTTCTAATGATGTATTACTTGATTTAATGTTGTGGTAATTTGTTTAAACTATGGTGGCCATTGAGGTTCGATCGGGTTGATGGGTTGGAAGGTCAAAACTAGTCAAACTCATACCCAACCCAATTGGCATTGTATTCGTGACATAAGTAATCGTTGATGTTTATAAACTTTTAGTAGGTTTTATAGAACCGTCGCCAGTTACATCCTTGAAGAGGCTTGCATGTTAATTAGAGAAGCTTCATCATCGTCGATTACTTCTGTCATGAATACAAACAGTCACATCTTTTAAACATTGTGAAATTTAACGATAACTAAAACTCTTTCACTATAGGAAAAACCAAGATTCACAACCCTTGATGTAAATTCACAATAATTGTCATAGTACCTAAGATTAATTTACTTTATACGAGCGTGACCCTCGCACCTACGAACACTTAATATAAATTAAATTGAATTATCTTCAATCTTGGTAAAAGAAATGATTAAGCTACAATAACACACATCTTTGATAATGTAGTCATTTATCTGTTGTTGATTTTAATGTAATCAAATCTTTTGTATAAACATATTTTCCAATGACCAAAAAGATTTCAAGTTAAATTATAATACAAGCTAGGTAGTGCAGGGTGTACGTTTGATGAATGATGAAGACTGTAAATGTCCTAGATCAAGTAGTGTCATTCTTGATTGTTATTATAAGTGACAAAAATATGCGGTCCCTAAACTGTCACAAGGATTCAAAAGATATATATGTTTGTTTTAGTGACAGATGTAACCGTCGCTGCTAGAACGTTGTTAATGAATAGACACAAGGTGCAATCAGCGACACTTACAAAAACTATCAGTAGTTCGTCACTTAATATTGAAAGGGGTATTGTGACTATTCACAAAAACGGATAACTACTCATTAAGGTTTGTGACTTATCACCAAAAGTCACTTTATATAATCATGATTTGGTGTTTCATAAACACAAGAGTGAATATATATAAATCGCTTTTAATTAGCGGACCCATAAAATTTAGTCGTCGTGTCACAAAAAATTTGAAGCTCACTTTACTTACTAGTTGTCTAAATAATGACGTGCACCATGTAAATATGAGTGGTGTTACTCTTAAAAAGTCAATAACTTTTCAACTAATTTTACACTAAGTTGACTTAATTGACTGGTGTCACGTCCTATCACTGACAATACCATGGGTCTGCCCTGCTTTTAGGTTTTGCTCTGATGCGTCACCAGCGGTCGGTAAGGATTTTACCCTTGTCGTTGCACCGGCTACTAGCGACGGCGATCAGTGGGTGTTTTAAATTTGTAATTGCGGGGCCTAAGTTTTCCCTAACAATGCTAATCCTAAGGGTGAGCAAGTGGTAGGTATGACCTAGAGTCGTTCTTCAAACCAACTGAATTGAAACTAAGGCCTAGCAGGTGAGGGTTTTCAAACTAGTGAAGGGTAATAAAATAGTGGGGGAGTTTTGGTTTTTCTATTAACTAACTTAGGCAAGTAAATAAATAAAAGTGAAATTAAAATAAATGATAAAGCAAATAAGATAAAGATAGTGTTTGCTGAGATTTCGTTAATTAATTGTGGGATGATATTTGGAGAAACTGTCTTAAAAGATATTTGTTAATTGTTACTCTTGGATACTTGTGATGTAAACACTAGATTCCCTACGAATTAAAGTTCCATTAGCATGTCACACCGGGAGCTAGGTTATGGTAACATTACACAGTATTTAGAATAATAAGCAAAATCTTAATTATGATTTAATAATACTTTCATATGAACGGGAACGAAATCTAAAGGTACGAGACAAAACTGAATCATATAATGATTCCTCGTCATCCTAACAGATTCGTATATTTAAGAAGTTCATTTATGACTTTAAACCAACCATTGCTTAAGACTACCCAATAAATCCCCTAATTATCCACAGCGTCCCTCACTTAAAGTGGTTCCGCCGCTTCAAACCTTGGCCATGTCTTGTCCTACGATAATCCCCCATGTAGCCTTGCGATTCCATAGTTTCATACATTTGACAAATTATATAGACATAGATGACTGCTACCTTTTAATTGGACGTCGTTAAAAAGGTGTTGTAATCACGTTTATTGGTGGAAAGACGATAGATTAATTTAAAGTTTAAAAGTCTATTTAGAAAGATTAATTAAACTAGGTTTCTCGTTTTATATATTAGTCCGTAATGTAACTACCTTCGGTCGTTACTTGACTTCCATACATTTGTACTCCACCTTGAAGTGTTTCCAGTACTATATCGAATAACAATTGAATAGGGGCCATCATATTACTTTGTAATATTGTACCGTTTCGTAATATGACTACCTTCGGTCATTCCTCGACTTTCATACATTTGTACTCCACCTTGAAGCATTTCCAGTACTACATCGAGTAACAGTCGAATAGGGGCCGTCATATTACTTTATGATAATTAGGACCGTTTATATTTTACTACTATGATGATCCTAAGGCAACAATCAAACAATAACATGCAATAAGACGATCAAAGCAATACTACCGATCTTTAATATTTAATTATAAATCATCCCATAATTAACTAACTACATCGCAAGCAAACACAACAAGTATACTACTCTCTAATCATGGCAATAACTAAATCTAGCATAATCAATATAAACGTAATTAATTAAGATAGATAAGGATCGAAAGAACCATGATTAAATGCGAGAGAGAATAGACTTGAATTAATTGACACAATTCCGAGCGTACTCCGAAGATTACAATGCGTTCCGCACTTTCCTTCTATTTTAAACAAACTCCTATACTAGCCTAAAACTAATTTAGAGTAAGAAAATAGAGAGAGAAAGTAGAACTAATAACTAAGTAGAAGTATTGTTCTAAGAATGGTGTATTAGGAATGATGTGTGTTAAAAATGAGGCTTTGATGGCCTATTTATACTTGAAGAGGGGCTCACTATAGAAACTTAGGGCACATGTTAGCAAAAGGTGGATAAAGGTCTAACACATGTACCCTAAAGCGCGTAAAGGTCTAGCACATGTACCCTAAAGTTGCGGAAAGGTCTAGCACGTGTACCAGGCGAGTACGAGCAAGGACGAAAAAGTGGCCGGGGGACGGGGGAGGTGCAGCCGGCGCCGCTACCATGGTGGCCGGCGGCGGCTGCCATGCTGCCGTTCCGGTTCGTCGTCTTTTGCTCTTTTCTTGAATCACGCATATCTTCTTCGTTATGCGTCCATTTTCGTTGATTCTTTTTGCGTTGGATTCGTTTTTCAAAAACGAAGACTTTGATGAAAAGAAATCCCTGAAATGTATCTCTGATCTTTAGATGTCTCGTACGAACCGTTTGAATCTTTCGGTGTACGTAGAATCTTCATTCTTCATCTGTTTTTGCTGATTCTTCTTCTGTTGGATTCGTATTTTGAGAACGAACATCTTGGATAAGATGGATCTTGGTGATGGGTACTTTTTCTCTAAATCTTGTTTTGATGTCTTGAATTTTCAAACGTGTGTGGAATCTTCGGCTTTCGTTCGTTTTGCTTGATTTTTCTCGTTGCAACTTCATTTTGACCTTCTTGGCAGATTTTCATTGATTTGTGTATTATTTGAGTCTATATGCCAAGTATTATTCCAGAATGAGAGAGATATCGGTGGTAAAAACGTGACTTTTTACGCGATATCATGCTCTAGATTTTCCTTTCCTAAAACTAGAGTGTGGACTTTCTCTTATCCAATTGTGAATTTCGTGTAACCTGAAGCTCTTAAAACTAGGTTCTACATAGAATCCCTATCCATTTATTATATAATTACTACATTACCCTTCTAATAATTATTAACAACTTGGAATTATAAAACATCAAGTCCATTTGTGTAATTCTACATTAATAATCTCCATCCCCAGCTACTTTGTCAAACACTAATCAGAAAATAAAAGCTCCAACTTTTAACTTCCATCTCCAACTCCAACTCTAACTCGATTTCCAACTCATTTTGCTAAACACACCTTTATTAATCTTATCTCATCTCTACAATATACCTTTTCAAATGAATTAATAATAGCTTTTGTATTATAAAGCAGGCATGGACAAAAACCGGGTTGGGAAAAACCGACCCGTACCCGATACCGAACCGGGTACACTCCCCAAATAAGAAACCGGGGTTTTTCCCTAACCGACCCAAACCCGAACCGGGTTTTTTGACCCACGAATACTGGTTTTAAACCGGGTTTTTCTAGGTTTTATACCGAGTTTTTCAACCCGCCCGTAGTGTACTCGGTTCCAACCCGATTTTGAATTTCAAAAACCCTACCCGAGTATTAAAAAAACCCGAACCGCATTCAAAAAAACCAATCTTTTTAAAAACCGATTTTGGGTTTTTCTCGGGTTCGGTTCTGGGTTCGGGTTTTTTGTTCACGACTATTATAAAGCGTTAAAAATTTGGGCTTATCTACAGTAATGAGCCCATTGTTTTGAGTTTGGGTTACCCTGTTTGCGCTTTCCGAAGGCCCAAGCGATATAGAATAGGGCAAACTAGTAAGTTTGTGAGTGGTGTTACTCTTAAAAAGGTTAATAACTTTTCAACTAATTTTACATTAAGTTGACTTAATTGACTGGTGTCACGTCCTATCACTGACAATATCATGGGTCTGCCCTGCTTCTATGTTTTGCTCTAGATTTTCCTTGCCTAAAACTAGAGTGTGGACTTTCTCTTATCCAATTGTGAATTTAGTGTAACCTGAAGCAGTGGGTCTAAACACTATAATCTGAAAGTAATTCCTACACTATTTGAAGTATTATCCAAATTATTCGTGAGTATCATCTTACTCAAACCAACAAATTTCCAACATTGTGAATGCTCAAGCATGTTCATCAATCATTAACCTAAACCTTAAAAAGGTGTTAACGTTGTAGGATGCATTAGTTAACTACTCCCTGAATCTTAAAAAAAGTGTTTACCATTCTATTTTAGTTTATCTCAAAATTAGTTACAGTTTACAAAAGTACCTAGGCCGTGTTTGGTTGGAGGGATTTCATGGGATTTAGAGGGATTTGCAATTATAATCCCATGTAAAATATGTTTGGTTGGCGGTTTTCAAACAGTTTACAAAAGTACCTAGGTCGTGTTTGGTTGGAGGGATTTCATGGGATTTAGAGGGATTTGCAATTATAATCCCATGTAAAATATGTTTGGTTGGCGGTTTTCAAATGCCAACGGAATTTAAAAAGACATAAATGAAGGATTTTTAAATCCTTTGACTTGGTGACGAATTTCAAATACTCAGAAAACACGAAATTTTCAATGGGTCACAGTGGATAAAAATACCCTTGTTCAACTACACCAACATATGTGTTTTAATTTTCTTTTATATATTTACTAGATTTTAAACCCGTGTATTAGAATAGGCTGTGTAAGAATAATTATTTATTCAAATATAGGCAACATTTGTCACCATTAATATGTAATCTTTAGTTGACTCTGTGTAAATATAGGTCAATATCTAATACTACTTATAAAGCATATTAGTGATGCTGAATCCTAAATCTTAACTTTTATACCCATTTTACCCCTATTACTTATAGGGAAATAATATTTTCAATTTTGCATTTACTTCATTATTACTTACTAATAATAATTTGGTTAAAAATTATTTATTTTCTATTACTCTATTTTACTAACTTTTTAATTTGTATAATTAACTCAAACAACTCATAGTTTTATGAAATGATATTAATGAATGCAAAATTTACGAAGGTTGTTTTGTAAAATTTTTGACTTGTTTGTTTTATAAATTAAAATATGTAACATGAAATATATAAAGATAATCTTAACATATTATTGCATTTATTAAAAATATATGAAATAACTGTCACCGCCGAATTACGCGGGTAATATGCTAGTAATAATGAATATGTATTCCAGTTTTGATTGTACTAAACATAGTTTTTTTCTTGATCAATATAGAGTTTTAAATCCTTGTATATACACAGTTAATGTAATATGAAAGTAAGCATAATTTTTCTTTTATTAATATAGTGTTTAAACATTAAATGTAACACCCGGTCAAAAAGTCAAATTTTCGCGCCAAATTTAAACTTTAAATAATTGTATTTTTGTATGCAATTACAACCAAGTGATCGAAAATTTTATATATTTTTATATAATAGACAAGGATTATTTAATAATCACAATCGAAACGAATTGAGACCAAATTACATTCTTGTGATTCAAGTGAAATATTTTCATTTAAAATATTTACGAAATAATTTGAACAAAATTATAAATTTAACATATTAAATCTGTTTAATAATCGAGTATGAATATACGGGTATTTTATACTGTGAATTGGAGATGAAGTGGGGGAAAAACCCCTCCCCTTTCCCTTTGGTCAGCCGCCCAAGCACCCCCCCCCCCCATTCTTGTTTCATTTTCATCCAAACACCCACACATCTCCATCTCTTTTCTCTCTTTCAATTCTTCACCACCACCACCAACAAAAAACAATAACTAGCAACAACATCATCATCACTTGTATCTTCGGAATCATCATCAACAAGAGCAATAACAAACATCTAACATCATCATCTTCATCTCCTTCATCTTCAAGATTCATCATCAACATCTTCAAACCCTCGATCTTCAAATCGTAAGGATTTCTTCACTTTTTCTTAAGATTTCTTGTTAAAAACACTTGATATATCATGTATTAACTTTATAACAACAAGATTCGGCCTAAAAATGGGTTAGATTGCGTTTTTGGGTGAAAACCCGTCGAACAGTTGCAAGTGTCGCCCACAGACCTGCAATATAGCGTCACTTACCTAAGTGACGCATGTAAGTGACACATCCTAAGTGAGGCATGTAAGTGACGCATCCTAGTGACGCCTGTAAGTGTCGCCCTTGAGTGACGCCCGTAGCGTCACTTACCCAGTGTCGCCCTTGAGTGACGCCCGTAGCGTCACTTACCCAGTGACGCCCCTTAGTGATGCCTGTAGCGTCACTTCCCAAGTGATGCCAATCTTGAGTGTCGCCTATAGCGACACTTGCCCGTCGCCTAAAACAGAAAATACACATTTTTCACTAAGTGTCGGAACTCAAATTTTACCGCCTAATATTACTCCAAAATGAAATGTCGGAACTCAAATTCGACCCCAGCCAGGGGCTCTGCCCCTTGGACCCCGCCAGGGGTTGTCACCCCTTGGACCCCGCTATCAGGGGCGCTGCCCCCGAACCCCCGTACACGGTTTTCAATCCTGAATGACAAATAAATAATTACACAACTCGCTTAGACAAACTGATTTGTCTCATACTCATATGACCTCACGTGTTTAGGACACTAGGGGGTTAACTATCAGACGACGCGCGTATCGTAGGATCGCTAACAACTCACAGGTGAGTTTCATAGCCCCACTCTTTCAATTGTTTTACTGTTTTCGGGGTGAAACACATGCTCAATAACTATTTTCGAATTATATTAATATTCCTTTATAATTCACACTTACTTATATTACTGTATGTAATACAAATGCGTAATACTTAGGAGTTACACCCAACACATTGTTTTGGGACAATATCGATACCTAACCTAGATAGGTTAAAATCGTACACTGTTGGATTGTTGGAAAACAATTACCAATACATAACTTGATTAAGTTATCACTAACCATTGGTCATATTGTCGCGGGACGATATCATCGAATACATTAGAACTAGTTAGTTCTACCTACACTGGACAACATCTATACTTTTACAGGATTAGTTCCCCTTTTAGAAACTAATACTGCACATACAAATCAGGACCCCAATATACTTGCTAGGCTTAGGGCTAGGAGTATACAATAGTATCATACGTTAGTATAGACTCCTGATACTAATACAACACAACTAGGTGATGAGAATTCATACCTAGGCTCTTCGTACTACTTAAATCTAAGTATTATTTATACATATTTAGGCACAAAAAATCATTTACATGCGTGGCATGACACATTACAACTTGTGATTGTTGTTTGGTATTTATATATATCTACGTACTTGTACATCATCTTGAGCACCTGGGGCTACCTACGTTATTACATATGTATATCAGTATACATACAATTATACAAACATGAATACTCAAGTCGGACTCGTCGTAGTACGGTCGGCTCAATTATCTCAAGTCAGGCATGTCGTAGTACTGCCGGCTCAATTACATACGTTGCTTGCGAGCAATGCGGTCGATGCCTGATTAGGCACAAAAGGATGCCACGGTAAAGTGGGCACAAAACGATGCCACGGTATTGCAGTGGGCACAAGTTCGATATCGCGGTAAAGCGATACAATCGATAGATGGGCGAGCTTGTGCTCGTGATCTACACACATTAGTTAACGGGTCGGTGAGTTTTCACGCGAGGCCATTAACTCAGTACTTGACTAAGTACTCGATTATAGTTCTGCGGGACTACACATTCATGATACTGGATAATATACGTTGTGCCAGGTAGGCATACCAGTACATCACTCGATATCATATGACGCGGTCATACAATTACTCGGAATATACTCAGGCAAGTTTCACCTCACAATTAATTGATTTACTCATACCCGATAGGTATCAAGACATGGATTGCCACACCTTCGATATGACATAGTCACACACTCACTCGATAGTACTTAGGCACGTAGTGCCTTGTGCTTACAGATTTACTTAATACCTGATATGTATCCAGGCTCGGAATGCCTCAATCATTATGTACTTTGGTACATACCACTATTGCTTAGGTATTAGATACCTCGATTATCGTATACACATTGGTATTACAACTTCAACTTAATACATATCAGAATCGCAGATTCTGAACTACTTTTCAAAGCACAAAAGGTTTTATACTCTATGTTTTAACTAACAAACCTATGAACTCACCAGCTTTATAGCTGACCCGTTTTAGCATGTGTTCTCAGGTGCCCAGCAGGATTATGATTACTACAAGATAAGCTAGCTCGAGTCGCATATTTTCAATCAATGGGGACCACTCTGCATTTACTTTTGTATTTTCAAATTATGTAATCGAAACTTCTATTAAACTCGCAACATTGTAAACGTTCTACTTTGGAAAATGTATAATTATTTTCAAACGTCTCATTTAGAGTCGTTCATTATGTATCTTATGCTGTGATATTTGATTTGGTAACACCCGACCCGACCGCTTCCGCAACCCGAAAATTGAGGGTGTTACATTAAACTTGTGTATGCACACAAAAATTGTTAAATGAATACTATATTCATTTATTGTGATTAATATATAGAGTTCTAATCCAGTATATACACATGATATGGTTGATGTAAAATGAAACTTAAGCGTAGTTTTTTTTATAGAAATTATTAATATAGAGTTTGAAACCTATATATGCACACGATTATATATTGTAAAATAAATGTGTACTTTGTTCATTGTAAATATGTAACTAAAATTAGATTGTATTAAATAAATATGTTCATTTGTTTCATATAGTGATAATGATAAAAATAATAATTAATCAAATGATATATAATATATTACATTAACTAAAGAATATGCACTCACTTGCATGTTTCGACTAATAGTATAAAATAAAAATCAATTCAATATTTATACTGTTTGATAAAATATAAGCTTGTTATTGTTAATATATATAATAAAAAAATTTCGTTTGTTTCATAGAGTTATAATATAATAATTATTATTTAATAGATATTTAATATATTAAATTAACTTATGAATACGTACTCACTTGCATGTTTTGACTGATGTGTAGCAAATAATAATTAATTAATGTTTAAGGTTAAAGCTACATATTGACAACGAACTTTCACTTTTGCACTGTATTAGGTAACGAATTAATTTTGGCGTTACGGTAATTTGCCATGTAATACTTAACTCGACACAAAATTTCAAAGTTCGATACCTACTTTAGTTATAAAACTGGTTCATTACCTAACTCGGTACAAAAGTAAACATAAATTGCGAATCTATAGCTTTAACCCTAATTTTTATATTGTTTGATAATATATAAGCTTGTTATTGTTAATATATAGAATAAAAATATAGAGATAAGGTTTATGGGGGAATTATTTTTTAAATGATCTTTTTTCAAAATTATATTTTTTAGGATAATTAGTTGATTAAATTTTTTAAGAAATTTAATTAATTTGATTGGTCAATTGAATATGTAATAAAATTAAAAATTTGATTATATAAGTTTTGTAACTCAAGCAAATTAAAATTCATATGTTATTGTGATTATTGTGATTAAATGTTTAAGTTTAATATTTATTGATTAGGCTTGGTTTTGTGAAACTCATCCAATTCTAGCAAAATTAACCTTTTCCACCAATTTTGTATCTATATGGTGAATAGATCAATTTCTATCAAAAGATAATGATGTTTAGAGAAAAGTTGAATGCTTAAAAAATAAAAATGAAAGAATTGATATGATTACTTCAATTCAATTACATATTTGCACTTATTTTTGGCTAAATCAAAATATCTCACAATCGTATATCTATAAATAATAAAAATCACACTGTTTGAATTAACATCTTTTTATCTTTAATCAAAGATCTCACATGACATACTTCCCACGAAGTTTTTATTTTTCATTTTCTAATGGGTATTTGAAATCTGTAAGGTCAAATCATATGTGATATAACACTCATATGTGATTATATTTACAATCAAATTATAAACATGTTGACTCAATTGTGATTTAACACTCACAATTGATGAATAATCATATACCAAAGTTATATTTCTATTATAAATCACATGTAATTATATAAGTCATATTTTTTAAGACCCGACAACTATTGATGAATAATCGTAAATCAACATCTTATTATCTTTAATCAAAGATCTCACATGACATACTTCCCACGAAGTTTTTTTTTTCATTTTCTCATGGGTATTTGAAATCTGTAAGGTTAAATCACATATGATTTAACACTCATATGTGATTATATTTACAATCAAATTATAAACATGTTAAATCAATTATGATTTAACACTCACTATTGATAAATAATCATATACCAATGTTATATTTTTATTATAAATCACATGTAATTATATAAGTCACATTTTTTTAGACTCGACAACTATTGATGAATAATCGTGTACAAATATTATTTTTTATCATAAATCACATGTGATTATATAAGTCGCATTTTTTAACAACCGTCAAAAATGAAATAAAAGAAAGTTTGTCAAAAGTATAGTTTGTGAGATCTCTAATCGAAAAAAGACGCCGATTCCGAATATTTTGAATTTGATTGGTTAATTGAATGTGAAATACTCCATTCTCATTGGTTAATAGAGTTAATTTTGAAGCAAAATTGAAGCTAGCAAAGTTTTCTTTTATTAATATTTAGATTTATTAAAGACAATGCTTCTAATATCGCGTAAAAAGTCATGTTTTTACTACCGATATCTCTCTCATTCTAGAACAATTCTTGGCATTTTTAAACTCAAAACCAATACAAATCAATGATATTATGCCAAGATGGTCAAAACAAGGTTGCACGATAAAAATCAAGCAAAACGGATGAAAAATGAAGATTCCACACACGTTTGAAGATTCAAGGCATCAAAACGAGACTTCAAGAAAAAAGTGCCCATCATCAACACCCATCTCAACCAATATGTTCGTTTTCAAATTACGAATCCAACAGAAGAAGAATCAACAAAAACGGATAAAGAATGAAGATTCTACGCCCGCCGGAAGATCCAAATGATTCGTACGCAATATCTGGAGATAGGAGACATATTTCTAGGATATCTTTACATCAAAGTTTTCGTTTTTGAATTACGAATCCAACGCAAAAAGAATCAACGCAAACGAACGCATAACGAAGAAGATACGCACGAATTAAGCAACGTAGCGAAAGACGATGGACCGGGATGGGTGGCAGCCAGCCGCCGCCGGCCAGCCACCAGCCGCCGCTGGCCTGGTGGTGGGCGGCACCGCCTCCCCTACTCCCGTCTCTTTTCCGCTTTTCCGTCCTTGCGTGTACCCGGTGCGCCACCTTTTGCTACTTTTTCGTACCTGGTGCACCACATTTCGCTACTTTTTCGTACCCGGTGCACCAACTTTCACTCTTTTTCTAATGTGAGCCTTGGAATGCTAACATGAGCCACATTTCACCTATAAATAGCAGCCCTAAGGCTTCATTTTCACACACACCTTTCATTTATTTCTTATTTCTTTCTAGCTTTTATTTTCTTTTTCTCTCTTACTTTCTCTCTAAGCTAATTTAATTAATTTAGTGAGAGATAAGTAGGAGATTAATTATGTAGTAGTTAGTAGTAGCTATCTTAGCAATGTAACGCTTTGGAATATTCGGAAGTAATATAAGCATCGTTTTGCTCGCAATAATTACGGGTAATATCTATCATTTCTTTTATTAATTATTTGTAATGTTCTTGTTTGATGTTTACGATTTATTAACATTAGAAATGTCTATTGCCATGATATGCGAGTAGTTGCTTATATGTTTTCCATGATTTAGATAGTTATAATGGCATGATATTAAATATTGTAAAGTAATATGACAGCCCCTATTCGACTGTTCCCGGATATAGTGCTGGAAACGCTTTATGCAGAGTACAAACGTATGGAAGTCTGGGAGGACCGAATGTAGTTATATTATGGATCAATGTTATAAATGTGCTAAATGAATTTAAAGTTTAATTATAATATTATGAACGAATGATGGCATATTTGGCCAACCGCTTATGACCAGACTGCCCCAACTTATTCCGGTAGGGTAAAACCTGTTTATGCGACTATTTATTCAATAGACCATGCCATGATACGGACGTCTCTGACGACCGAGATTGGGGAATAGGATTCGAGGGTAGTCGTTGGCCGATGTGTTCAATACATTTGGGAGAACTTCCGGTGTATTGTAATTGTTTGTGTTTACTATCCATGTGACATATCTTCTATCTGATTGTGGACAACTCTACGTTAGTTAGTTGATAGGATCGTAAAAACAACTCATTCCAACATAGTTTAAATTTATAAAAAGAAACTTATATGAATGGGAATTATTATGCTTTATTATTGTTTAAATATATGACACCAGACCTAATTTATGGAGTACCCTTTCCAGTTATCCACGTGACTACAACTTAGATATTAGGGAGTCATGAACCTTAATTGTCGTAAGTAGTTATCTGTGCCCATGACATGCAATAAGTAAAACACAGTGAAAACACTCGTTGTATATATTAGGTTTACATTTCTACACTGCTTTACATTTAGTTAGTGTAGAGTGTCACTTTCACTGTCAATTACTCTTGACCGCATGTTGGATGTAAGAAGCCATGGAACTACCATGTAAAGTACACTGTCTGATTACTGAAAGGCATGGTCTGCATATGAAACACGTTTTAACAAACTGCGAATAATCCAGGGATGTATAACTGTTTGAAAAGGAGAGGTCTAAGTCATAAATCAAAGTAATTAGAGTTTAAGAATGGTATTAACAAGATCTAGGAAAGTAAAGTCCAAGTGACCTAGGATACATCAACCTCCTAGATCTTACATATTTGATTCTTTAAGCATAACAAGTTAATAATTAGTTACACAATTAGAAGAACGAGAGATAAGCTTAGGTGTTAAGAACGGTCGGACCTATGAGACGATATGCTACTTTATTCATGTACCTCGGTGTCTAACCAAGATAGGTTGCTTATCTTTCAACTAGTGAAGTATTGGAAGTCTAGTGTATTGCTCCGATCAGAATCATGATAACCTAGCTCCTAGTGACATGCCGACGGGAAATTAGTTGGTAGGGTTCTAGTGTTTACACCAAGTTCTGTCAATCTATTAATATGAAAGTGTCCCCATCATAAACACCTTCCCGACATTATATTACCTCAAGTCATGGTAAGCCACGTCTTCCTTATCCTTAGTTGTTCCTTATATGCTAGCTAGCTAGCTCATTTTAGGTTTATTTCTTTAGTAGTTTAAATTAGATAAAAACCCAAACAAAACCAACCATCTGAACCCTATCTTAAAGACTTAATTATCTAAACAAGCTCTGTTTCAAATTCGACCATCTGGAGACGACCCTGATCATCCTTACCACGTACTAGTATCAGGTACTTGTACCCAGTACCAGTAGGTAGTTCGGAGGTTTAGGCCCCGAGCAAAATAATTTTTAAAACACCCTGATCGCCCCCTCAGTCGTTACAACAACACCAACGACACTGATGGATGGGAGCGCATCAAGTTTTTGGCGCCGCTGCCGGGGACGGTAGTACGATTTGGAGCCTGTTTAGATAAGTTAGTTTTTAAGAGATCCTTTTGACTGGGAATCACCATCCTTATCAGAAGTTACTTTTTTCACGTAGTTTAGTGTAGTTATGATTACCTTAGTATTAGTTTAGATTAAGTTCCCTTCTCACCCCCGACTTTAATTATGAAACCTTCTCCTTATGCCGTCTTTTCTGATCCCATGGGAAATGTTAACTCAAGGACAACATTTAGATCAAATGCAAAGTCTTATTAATTCAATTAAAAATAGATGTAGGATGTGCGGTAATACCCACTTAGATGGAGAATGCCAAAACCAAAGTATTATGTTTTCGGATAATGTAGGGTACTTAGATCCTCAAACACAATATCAATATGACCCCAATGCTATCCAACCACATCCATACCAACCTTTTTATCCCCAACCATTCGAAATCTATCCACACTCACCTTACCCTGTATGTGAACCACAACCTTACAAGCTTCCTAACTTGAGAGATACACCTTTAGCCTGTCTCAGCAGTAATGCTGCTTTCTCACCTCCTTCCGACCCACTTGAAGAAATGATTAAAGAACAATAAGACATACTTAGGAGTTTTACTTATAATGTGTCTAAAATCTTTACTAAACTATCAATACACGCCCAAGAGAGTAGTGAGGAGAGTAGGAATCAAGCTAGAGCCAACTCTAGGATACAATAAGTTGAGAGACACACACACTTTAAATCTATTACACCCGACACAAACTTACATTCTCATAAGTTTGGTTGCAATATCCCTTTAACTCCCACACCAACCCAATCTTCTAAACCTTCAATTTCACCTAATCCTAACCTATCAACGTCAAAGATCGACGGAGGATTTGTTCTAGAAGAACTTTCCGAACAACAACAACTCGAAACTTCCGGTCGGAGTGACGAGGATGATGAAGTAGACGAAGAGATCGAGATGGAAATCCAAAATTTGGAGATTTACATAGAAGATTCAGCTTCACATGGACTGGAGGAATACATACCGACTCTGAGTAGTGAACTCATTCAAACTAATATGGTTGAACACGTCCCACAACCAGTTATGGTTGACTGTATCCCAAAAATCCCTTTGATTGATTCACTTCCTGATCTAGTTGACTTTACTAGTGCCTTAGAGGAGACAGACACCTAAGTATTTGATGATAATGTTGCTATAAGATTGGAGACACTAATGGACATTGTCCCATCTCCATGCCCAGAGTACAACTTTCTCATCGAACCAAAGACTTTAGGAAGCAAGGTGGGTTTTGCGTCAAGAGCACCTTACAAACCATCTCTCCATTACATAATGACGTACACGTCGTGGAGTGATAAGGACCTCTTTGACGAACCCAAACAACCCAAAATGCAAGAGATAGAAAAAGTTGAGAGCTTTGTTTTGCCTCAAGTAAAACAAACCACTCACTTTTCCATGCCTTCTTACCTTATTGGACACACCTTGACCATAATCTGCTTTAATCCCTTAGGTATGTACCAATACTTCCGCTTATGTCTACTGATGGATGCAAAGGAGCCCCATAGATTTCCCAAGAAATAGGTTTGGAGTCAAGCTAGTGACTCGAACAAAAACAAGCGCTTCTCGGGAGGCAACTCGTGTCTAACATAGGGTTATCAGTAGTAGTTTAAGTAGTGAACTAACCCAATAAGTAGAAATGAAACCCTAAAAATGTTCCAAGTTTTCTATCTTTATGAACAAAAATGGATGGTTTGCGAAATTACTTCGTTAAAAGTCATTTTTTGTCAAACCTTAATACTTCCTACTCCCAGTCATTTGGAATTTATTGCAACATCTATTTTCACCAGTTTCTAAAGTTCTTGTTATCCCTTTCACTCACAAAAATGGAAACCTACTAGGAGTTAGGAGCCTTAGTCATTCTAAACACCCACTGACATGTTTCGAGCATTTAAGGTACTTACATATATTATTGTGAACATACATAAGATATTAATGCTTAATCTGATTTGTATGTCAATATGTGTATTATGCTCGAACCTGTTTAAAAATATGTGCTTTGGATATCTGTATACTTGGCTACCTGATTCAACTGATAATACCGGTATTTCCATGTCTGCTATTTGTGCTGCCGTGAAATTATAGGCAACTAACACTTTTTGTGTGAGATTAAACTCAAAGTCGTACACTTGTTTGTTTCATCTACAAAGCACTCACTTTGATAGGTTCTTCGCAAACCAGTGGATCTATTATTTGGAGAATAATCACTTGTTTGTTAGATCATGTTTATTTGATCTACTTGTAACAGACACGGACTGACGCCTATGGATAAGAATCTTTAAGGATAATGGAAAGATGACAAGAGGAGCTCACAGTTCAATGAGTATGGGAATCTTGTTGGGTAAATATTATAGCATGTAAATCTAAGCTTTACAAGTAATTTAAAAGAGTTTAAAGTTTTCATACCCCAAAATGGAAAATGAAGAAGATGCAGATGGGGATGATCCTTAAGCTTGTTCTTGATGATGATGATGGACGATTTTGATGGTGGTGATGTTGATGTTGATGTTGTTGAATTTCAGTTTTTTTTAGAGAGAGATGGAGGTGAGGTTGAGAGAGATGAGAGATGAGGTGGATGTGTGTGATATGAGATGAATTTGGGGAAAAAATGGGTTTAAAAGGAATTTGTTTGGGATTGGGTTCGTGGGTCTGGGCCGACCCAACTTGGGTCTCGGGCTCGCGTGTTTGTGTTTCCAAATTGTGTTATGTCTCGTAGTCGGTTAAATCCATAGTCGTTTAATCGCAAAATCTTTTTAATATTTTTAAATATGTCTTAAACAAATACGAAAATTCGTGTAATATATTATAGTAAAAAAAAAAATTTGTTTGGATTATTCCACATTATTTATTAACTTTGTCACCAACGTCCATATTAAATACATGTCGGACCTCTTCCGGTTCATAAGTGTACGATTTAACAAATCGTGAACGCGTGTATGAAATTGTACGAAATGTCACGTATATTTAGATTAATACAAAACTACATACACGTAATTACAAGTAGTTTAAGCACTAATTACAGTCAGAATTTGGCGGGTTTCTCCCCTTGTTAAGAGAATTTCATCCCGAAATTAAGCTCAAGTCGTATGAGTAGAGTCTGTGAACAGGTGTGGGTATTTCAGTCTCATTTGGCCTTCCTATTCCCAAGTAAATTTAGGACCACGTCTAGAATTCCACCTGACCTTTACGATGGGAATATGACTCTGTTTCAGTTGTTTGATCTCGCGGTCCATGATTTCCATAGGTTCCTCGACAAAATGAAGTTTATCATCGATTTGAATTTCGTTGAGCGGTACAATCAGTGTCTCATCAGACAAACATTTCTTCAAGTTAGAAATGTGAAAGGTAGGATGCACGCTACTAAGTTCGGTAGGTAGCTACAGTCGATACGCCACTGGACCAATTCTCTCGAGAATTTCAAACGGTCCAATGTACCTAGGGTTCAGTTTTCCTCGTTTTCCGAATCGAATGACACCTTTCCACGGTGCCACCTTAAGAAGTACCTTGTCCTCAACCTGGAACTCAAGGTGTTTGCGTCTCACGTCAGCGTAACTTTTCTGACGAACACGTGCGGCTTTCAGCCAGTTTTGGATACCCACGATCTTCTTGGTGGTTTCGTGAATGATTTCTGGACCAGTGAGTTGGGTATCTCCCACCTCAGTCCAGCAGATAGGTGATCGGCACTTACGTCCGTAGAGTGCCTCGAAAGGTGCAGCCTTAATGCTGGTATGGTAGCTGTTGTTGTATGAGAACTCACACAATGGTAAGTGGTTTTCCCAAGAAATACCGAAGTCAACTACACATGCACGTAACATATCCTCCAGTGTTTGAATAGTTCGTTCGCTTTGGCCATTAGTTTGCGGGTGATAAGCAGTAATCATATCTAGACGAGTACCGAGAGATTTTTATAATGATAGCCAAAAGTTGGAAGTAAAACGACTGTCCCTATCCAAGATGATCAAGATAGGTACACCATATCGTGAAACAATTTCTTTGATGTAGATGCGGGCCAAACGCTCCATCTTGTCAGTTTCCTTGATGGCTAGAAAATGGGCAGATTTCGTGAGACGGTCTACAATCACCCAAATGGTATCGCAACCACTTGAAGTTTTCGGTAGTTTGGTAATAAAGTCCATGGAAATTTGCTCCCATTTCCATTGAGGGATTTCAGGTTGTTGGAGCAATCCCGAGGGTCTTTGGTGTTTGACCTTGACCTTGGAACTAGTTAAGCATTTACTGACGTACATGGCGATGTCAGCTTTCATGTTAGGCCACCAATACAATCCTTTGATGTCATGATACATCTTTTCAGAACCAGGATGTATAGAGTATCGAGATTTGTGAGCTTCAGCCATCACCAAATCTCGCAAGTTTCCGAATTTGGGTAACCATATCCGGTTAGAGAAGTACCGAGTTTCATCAGGTTTGATTTCAAATTGCTTATCCATGCTTCGCAAGGCTTCATTGATGATGTTTTCGGGTTTGAGTGCTTCGAGTTGAGCGGCAAGAACTTGGGTGATGAGATCGTTGTGGATGGTAATACTGAGGGCTCGGACTCGAAGGGGTTTCACTCGTTCTTTTCGGCTTAAGGCATCGGCAACTACGTTCACTTTGCCTGGATGGTATTTGATTTCGCAGTCGTAGTCACTAAGTAACTCGACCCAATGATGTTGCCTCATGTTTAGATCCTTCTGATCGAATATGTGTTGGAAGCTTTTGTGATCAATAAAGATAGTACTTTTCGTACCGTAGAGGTAATGTCTCCAGATTTTCAGCGCGAATACAACAGCACCTAATTCTAGGTCGTGTGTCATATAGTTTTTCTCATGAATTTTCAGTTGTCGTGAGGCATAGGCAATGACTTTTTCCCGTTGCATTAACACGCAACCAAGTCCTTGGTGTGAGGCGTCGCAGTAAACTACGAAGTCATTGGTGCCTTCGGGTAAGGACGGGATTGGTGCAATGCAGAGTTTGTGTTTCAGTAGTTGGAAGGCTGACTCTTGTTTGTCGGTCCAATCAAATTTCTTATCTTTCTGAGTCAGTGTCGTTAGAGGAACAACTATTTTTGAAAAGTTCTCAATGAATCGACGGTAATACCCAGCGAGACCTAAGAATTGTCTCACTTCGGTTGGAGTGGTCGGTGACTCCCAGCCCTTGATTGCTTCAATCTTGGCGGGATCAACATGGATTCCCTGGCTCTTAATGACGTAACCAAGGAATTGAACGGTTTGAATCCAGAACTCATACTTAGAGAATTTGGCATATAACTCTTCGTGTTTGAGAAGTTCCAGAATGGTTTTCAGATGCTGAGCATGTTACTGCTCATCGCGAGAGTAGATCAGAATGTCATCAATGAACACAATGACAAACTTGTCAAGATATGGTTTGCACACCCGATTCATAAGGTCCATGAATATTGCCAGTGCGTTGGTTAAACCGAATGG
This sequence comes from Pseudognaphalium luteoalbum, assembly GCA_963422505.1. NCBI lineage: Eukaryota > Viridiplantae > Streptophyta > Magnoliopsida > Asterales > Asteraceae > Pseudognaphalium > Pseudognaphalium luteoalbum. The sequence continues at coordinate 21,627,118 of OY730196.1, read as the reverse complement.
CATCACTTGGAATTCGTAATGCCCATAGCGTGTTTGAAAAGCTGTTTTTGGAATATCATCGTCACGAAGTCGGAGTTGGTGATAACCTGACCGTAGGTCGATTTTTGAGTAAACACTCGATCCCTGAAGTTGGTCGAATAGTCATCGATTCTAGGAAGTGGATACCGATTCTTTATGGTTAGCTTATTCAACTCTCGGTAATTGATACACATGCGGAATGATCCATCTTTCTTTTTCACGAACAAGACTGGAGCTCCCCAAGGCGAGGAACTTGGTCGAATGAATCCTCTATCCAGGAGTTCCTGTAATTGGTTAGACAACTCCTGCATTTCGGAAGGTGCTAAACGATACGGAGCTCGTGCCACGGGTGCAGCTCCCGGCACAAGTTCGATTTGGAATTCGATTTGTCTGGGTGGCGGAAGTCCAAGCAAGTCCTCAGGAAAGACTTCCGGGAAATCCCGCACGATAGGCACATCCTCAAGTCGCTTCTCCTCTGACTTCTTCTCAGTGACATGTGCGAGAACGGCTTGATACCCCTTTCGTAGGTATTTTCTAGTTTTCATGCACGATACAATATTCAGATTCTGTCTACCGGTCTCCCCTTGTAGGACTAGGGTTCCACCGGAGACGAGAGGTATACGAACAAGTTTGTCATAACAGACGATTTCAGCTCGGTGCTTGGATAACCAAATCCATACCGATGATAATGTCAAAGCTGCCGATCTCTACAGGTATCAAATCAATGGAAAAGAGTTCACTCGAGAGGTTTAGTGTACAATCACGTATAATGCTATCAGTCTCAATCAGATTGCCGTTAGCTAGCTCTACAATGTACTTAGCATCTAAGACAGTAGGAGTAGTGTTGCAAAGGGCTAAATTTCTCAGAAATGAAGCTTCTATCGGCAACGGTATCAAATAATACCGAAGCAGTAAGGTTGTTGAGAAGGAACATACCTGTTACAACATTCGGGTCTTGTCTGGCTTCCCCAGCCTTGATAACGAATGCTCTGCCGCGAGCATGGTTGTTGTTTTTCAGCTTAGGGAAATCACTCTTGAAATGCCCAGAATTTCCGCACCCAAAGCAGGTCTTTGGTGCGTTGGTGTTAGGGGTAGGAATGTTGGCTCGGCAATCCTTGGCTAGGTGTCTGAATCGTTTGCATTTGGTGCAAGGGCAAGAACCATCATGATGAAGGTTGCATTTGGAGCAATAAGGTTTGCTCCCACTGTACCCTTTCTTTTCTGCAGACCCCGATGAATAAGCCTTAACAGACTCAGGCTTTTTGTTGGTGGTTTGGTTGGATGAGTTGGGATTTCCTTCCCACTTGCGTTTGTTGTTTCCAGAAGATGGAGATATGGTTCCACAGTGGATAGAGTTTGCCGTCAGTTAATGAGCCATACGAATGGCGCTCTGAATAGTTCCCGGTTTGAATGAAGTCACTAGGTCTTGAATCCTGTCGGGGAGTCCATCAACATATCTCTCGATCCTCTTGTACTCAGGATCAACCATGGATGGGCACAGAAGTGCCAGTTGGTGAAAACGATTGGTGTAACCCATGATGTCATCACCCTGCATCTTGTGGTTCCAAAATTCTACTTCTAGTTGTTTCAATTCCTCCCTGGGACAAAACTCGCCCCTCAGCATCTTTTTCAACTCCTCCCACGGGAGTTTGTAAGCAGTAGCAATGCCCATGGTCTGGGCATAGGTGTTCCACCAGGTAAGGGCGCTGTCAGAAAAAGTACAGGCGGAGAACTTGACCTTGACCTCCTCGGTGCAGTTGTAGATAAGGAATACAGATTCTATTTTCTTGATCCAACGTACTAGACCAATCGCTCCTTGAGTACCCTTAAACTCAAGGGTCCACAGCTTCTGAAATCCTTGTAGGTGCAAGGTTTGGTAGTAGGAGTAGGGGTGGTGTTTGTGTTTACAGTATCATCACTTCTTCGTGATTGTTCATCGGCTAAAGCTTCAGCCCCCCTTCGAGATACAAGTCGGTTGATCTCGGCATCAGTGTATGTTTGCTTCTTTGGCGGCATGGTTTTCTGATATAAAAAGGTTGAAGAATGTGTAAGGTCTCTAATATGATAATTCTGATCATTGCAAATGTATGTATAAAATGGCGGTAATATACTACATCACAATATAATTGTCGACAAGGTAGAACGATAGGATTTGATGGTTGAATTCGATACTGATTCGAAATGTTACATAGTTTGGATTTTTACAAAAGATTTCCCGAGAATTGTTACATCCAGTCGAATTACAGAGTCCTACACGAACGATTTAGGGAGATGCGTGAATTGTTTCCCTTGGAGTGGTTGGAGTAGGGGTTAGCCTTAGGCGAGCTAGTGGTTCTCCTGGCCACTCATGGCGTGCGCGTTCCTGAATGGCAGCGGGAAGAAGTAGGTAAGGTATTCGAAGGAGTGGATGTCATTTTCTGTGGCAAGTAAGTACGTATGTGTAAGGCTTAGTATGTATAGGATCTTATATAAAGTAACCTAACATATAAAGAACGCCTAAGCGTTTGTCCCGTTTTATCACATTCCAAGTCTGCTACCGTATACCCATTCCGTTACAACCATTTCGGACTTTTCATCGATTTCCCCTTAATTGTACATAGTTGATCAGGCTATGTTAAATTAAGATTGAATGATGAAACTCCCGAACCAATTATAATGAACAAGTATACAACTTATGGGTTATAGTCTAGGGTTACTAATGCAATCCTAGTTCGTTATAACTATGTCTCTGATACCAATCTGTAGCACCCCCAAATTTATAATGCAACGGAAGTCAACACGGGGCGCTACTAATCCAATATCATAACACATAATCACAAGCAAACGACCTCTAAATGAAACGTTTGTAGAAAATAGTTACATTTCATAGTAAATCATTTGAAAACATATTGTTTTCGATACAAAAGTTATAATTACCTAGAGTCCACGCGTAAGACGGGAGATTCTATTACATAATCAAAATATACAAAAGATAATGCTAAGAATCTCCGTTAATGCAGTTATGTTGAAATCATGCGACTCTAGCTATGTCCGGGAGTAATCCTACTCCGTATGCGTACCTGAGAATACATGCTAAAAAGGGTCAACACGAATGTTGATGAATCTCACAGGTTTGTAGGTAATATCAGTTTATGTAGTTTTGAACATAAGATTTTATCAGTGGTGCCCGCAGGCGTAAATCAAGTATTTGCAATCCTGCAAATGTATGTAAGTTTATACCGTTGCCATGAGGCTCATAATCGAAGCTTAACCCGTAAGTAATAAGTTGCCCCCGCGACATGCTCGAAACTGAGCAAGCGTAAGTAATTAATAATAGTCGCCCGTTTATACAGAATGGTTCGTGGTAGCGCTACTACCCCAGGCGGTGAGGGTCATTTCCCTAATGGATCCATTAACTAGTGTTCGCGCTTAAGTCCATAACTAACGATGTATGATGGAGGGACTTCAGTAATTGGTAAGTAACTCATGCAATCCCGTATAGTAAAATAAGTAGTTCGGTACTTGTGTTCAAGAAAAGTAAGCAATGTATCTCACCCCGTAAGTAAAACAGTAAAAGTGGGGCTGTTAGACTCACCTGAGTCTAGCAAGTATGTTTGGGAAATCAAACAAGTAGAGCGGATGTAAGTCCATAAGGGTGTCGGGTGTAATCCCGTATGTTGGTTCTCCGAACCCTGCAACCTTCTGGCGTCCGAAACGCACAAGGTTGTAAGTAAACAAATAAATAAGTTGGTGTCTTAAAAGATCACCCATGCTAGTTGTCCACTCAACTAGGAAATGTCCAAGTATTTGTTTAGTAATCCGTTTGTAATTTGAAAACAAATATGGTCCGTTGGTGACGGTTTGTAATAATAATCCAAAGTGTTATTATTATATGTATCGTTGTATCAGGTTTCATTATTTGTAAGTGTTCGACACTTAGTGTGAAAGTATTTACAAGTTCCTGGATGACGGGGGTCCGGGGGCAGCGCCCCTAGGAGCGGGGTCCAAGGGGCGGCAGCCCCTAGCAGGGTCCAAGGGGCAGAGCCCCTGTCAGCTTGGAAAATTTTTATTTCTACTACATTGCTTTGGTAAAAATCGCATCTGGAATTTAAAATCGGGAAAATTGACCTAGTCTGGCTGCGGACTGAAAAGGTGTTGCGAAATGAGTTCGCGGTGCGAGCTGAGTTCGGCTCGCAAGGCAGTAGGCTGCGAACGAGTTGGGTTCGCAGCACAAGATTCGGCTCGCAAAAACTCGACTCGCAGGTCAGTTCGCAGGTCGACTCGCAAGTCAGTTCGCAAGTCGACTCGCAAGTCAGTTCGGTTTGCAGTTTGACTTCGCGAGTCAAAATCAACTCGTAAAACTCAGTTCGCAAATCAGGGTTGCGAACTGAGTTGGATCTCGGTTCGCAGGACGAGCTGTTCGTGAATTTTGTGTGGATTTTGGTTTTTAAAGCGTTTTTAATGAGATTTTGGACATAATCTTGTTGGGTAAATGTTCTAGCATGTAAATCTAAGCTTTACAAGTAATTTAAAAGAGTTTAAAGTTTTCATACCCCAAAATAGAAAATGAAGATGATGAAGATGATGACGATCCTTAAGGTTGTTCTTGTTGATTATGATGGACGATTTTGATGGTGGTGATGTTGATGTTGTTGAGTTTCAGTTTTTTTGAGAGAGAGATGGAGGTGAGGTTGAGAGAGATGAGAGAATTTGAGGTGGATGTGTGTGATATGAGATGAATTTGGGGAAGAAATGGGTTTAAAAGGTATTTGTTTGGGATTAGGTTCGCGGGTCTGGGCTGACCCAACTTGGGTCTCGGGCTCGCGTGTTTGTGTTTCCGAATCATTTTATGTCTCGTAGTCGGTTAAATCCGTAGTCGTTTAATCGCGAAATCATTTTAAGATTTTTACATATGTCTTAAACAAATACGAAAATTCGTGTAATATATTATCGTAATATATTATAGTAAAAAAAATAATGTTTGTTTGGATAATTCCACATTATTTATTAACTTTGTCACCAACGTCCATATTAAATACATGTCGGACCTCGTTCGGTTCATAAGTGTACGATTTAACAAATCGTGAACGCGTGTACGAAATATGTCACGTATATTTAGATTAATACAAAACTAAATACACGTAATTATAAGTAGTTTAAGCACTAATTACAGTCAGGATTTGGCGAGTGTCACATACCTGCTTTAATAAATATGTTAGAATGATGATTATGAGACAAGTTACTAACTTGTGTTGTTCTATTGTGTTTCAGATAAATAGAAGACTCAGTGACATTAGACTACTGAGTGGACGAATGAGGTATTAGTGAGTGGATCGATAAACTTCAGTGTGATTTAGTTGTAATAGGTTTATTTACAACGGGTAAATGTATTATTTTTAGTTGCCATGATGATTATGGTTTACTAATAATAATACTGTTGATAGATTGTTAGTCTGATATGATACCATGATGAGTATGTGAATATGTAATCACTTGTTGTATTGCCTTTGGGCATTGTTGATTCAGAGGCCAGCATGGGGTTGGGCTTGGGTTTGCTATTGTGTAACACCTCCAAATTTACTGTTTGGCGGTAGCATACTTTGGGGTGCTACTAATCAATAATTAAAACACACAAGGTATAATGAACGACTCTATATGCGTCGTTTTACAACTTGTATTGATAAATCAAAGTTAACATCAAAATATAGTTTACATTAGCTTAGTTGAAATCGAGAGATTTACATACATAATTAATTTATACAAAATATAATGATGCAGCTAAATCTTTGAATGTTTGCATGCTGACACGAGCTAATGGTTCCTGATTTGGGCAGTCAAATCTACTGCTGTGTACCTGTGATACAACATGCTAAAATGGGTCAGCGAAATGCTGGTGAGCTCACAGGTTTGTATGTCAACACATATTGTATGAACCGCATGATTTAATTGAATTTAAATTGCAATTAAGCAAAGTAAAAGTTTCACAGCCATGAACACATAGTCTGAGCTTAACTCGAGATGTCAGGTCCACATTTAAGGTATCCTGATCGAGGTACCTCCCACGAGTGCCTAATCTACACTCGTCTGAACAAATATTAGTACGTCCGTTTACCCAGTTAGTGCATGCTAACCCGGACGAGGAGGGTCAATCCTATATGGTACCATATACTAATATTCACGCTACATCGTATTACCAAACTATGCTGAGGAGGGCTTTGAAAGATTAGTGAGATAACTCATGTAGTAATTGTTTGTTTTTGTACTTGCGTTCATATAGTTAAAATAAAACGAGATATATATCACACCCCTGAGTAAAACAGTAAAATAGGGGCTATGAGACTCACCTGAGTCTGGAGAGTTTAACTAATTAAACTTTAGTAGACTAGCCGAGAATCGATGTCCGAAGACTTGTAATCTGAGGGTGTCCACGACACGCGATGGTTATAAACGTGAGTAGGTATCTATAAAGACTACATTTGTAGTTGTTCGTCCAACTAGAATGTCCAAATTACTACGATTTGGTTGATTTGATTATATTTTGAAAATATGTATGGCCCGTTGGTGATGGTTTATGATGATAATAATAATCTCTGAATTCATTTCATTATACTTAATAAGGTAGGAAATCGGGTATGGGGGTTCGGGGGCAGCGCCCCTGGTAGCGGGGTCCAAGGGGTGGCAACCCCTGGCTGGGGTTGAGCTACCAGGTCAGTTTGGAAAATTTTTATTTCTACTATATTGCTTTAGTGAAAAAAGTATCTAAAATTTGAATTTGGGTGAAATCAAGTGATAAAATTTTAGGTCTCGACACTTAGTAAAATCTGTGTTTTCTAGGTTCTGTTTCATGCGACACTTATAGCGTCACTTGAGGAGTGACGCATAAGGGGTGACACTTAAGCAAGTGTCAGGTACAAGTGTCGGTATCAGGCTCATGCGTTGTAACACCCGCTAAATTAGGACTAGTGATTAGTGCCTAACCCTCTGTTAATACATGTAATTAGTTCTGTGTTAGGCTAATTAATGTACCGATATATATATTGTTGAATATATACGAATATGCGATTTGATTAAATCGTACAAGTTTCAAATCGAATATAATTCGGTTCAAGTAAATACGGACGTTGGTGAATCAATTTTATTAAATAATATAAAATTATTTAATAACGATATCATACCCAAAATATTATTTTGATAATATTACAACTACATTCGTATCGTATAATAAACGTCAACGTGACTTAGAAATTTAACACACAAACAAACGAAATCATTTAAGTTATTAAGCAATTGGTAAAATACTTCAACAAAAATATTGAATAAACATTTGTATTTTAAAACATATATTTAAACGTATAAAATAATTATTTAACGTTTAAACGAACGTCGCACGGAGCGCGAATACACGGAATTAAAAGGTGGAGACTCACACTCCGGTGGGCCCCCACCGAAAATCTGCCCAAATGGGGGGGGAACCCCTCCCCCTTTTCCTTTTCCCTCACTTTCTCATCCTCTCCCCTTCTTTCTTCTTCCTTTTCCTCTCAACTTTCACCACACCTCCACCACAAACAATCACTAAAAACCACCACCAAACCACCTCGAATTCTCTCGCTCGTTTGAAGGAAAAGATCCACCGCGTCACGATCTACACTCCTACCTTTCCGGAATTTCGATTCATCACTTCGTAAGTTTCCGGCGAACTCTCGAAATTCATCGTTTTCACTTATTTTTACATGTTTATAGTTTGTTTAAGCTTAAAATGTCCAAATATGGGTTGGGTAAAAGTCTCAGGTTGAACGGAGGCCGGAAAACACCTTTTTGGCTCATTTTCCGGCCAACAGCTCGTTGTGTCGCAGAGGCTCCAGGCCACCTACGACACAAGCCCTTATGTCGCTAAACTCTCACTTATGTCGCATATAGCGACACAAGTGAATATGTCGCAAAACCTAATTCCGTCGCATATAGCGACACAACATTTTATGTCGCATAAATTGCGGATGTCGCACTTAGCGATACAAGCCCTTATGTCGCAGAGATGATCTGCGACACAATAGACTATGTCGCATCTAGCGACACAAGCTTTATGTCGCACGTTATATCGCATGAAACAGAACCAAGAAAACACAAATTTTACTAAGTGTCGAGGCCTAAAATTTTATCACTCGATTTCACCCAAATTCAAGTCCAGATGCGTTTTTCACCAAAGCAATTTAGTTGAAATAAAAAATTTTCAAGCTATGTCGCACCAAATTCAAGCTCGACCCCAGCCAGGGGCTCTGCCCCTTGGACCCCGCCAGGGGCTGCCGCCCCTTGGATCCCGCTACCAGGGGCGCTGCCCCCGGACCCCCGTCATTAACGGGCTTCGCCCTTACCCTAGGGTCACGAGTAACAGTGTTACATCTAAACTTTCACACAAAGTGTTAAACTTGTATAACATCAAACACGAATGCGACATGACTTCTAAAACACATTGGAACTTACTTTTAGGTATAATACTTTTAAATCATCAAAATTATAATGTGGGATTATTATTACAAACAATCACCAACGGGTCGTACACATTTTCAAACACTTAGACAATCAATCAAATTGTAATCATTTGGACATTCTAGTTGGACAAACAACTACAAGGTAGTCTTATTAGATGCCTTCACATGTTATAACCATCGCGTGTCGTGGACACTCTCAGGTTACAAGTCTTTGGACTTCGATTCTTGGCTAATCAATCTCAGTTTATTTAGATAAACTCTTCAGGCTCAGGTGAGTCTCATGGCCCCTCTTTTTACTGTTTTACTAGGGGTGTGATACATTGCTCTGTTTTTAACACGTGAACGTGAGTACATATTTCAATATACTACATGAGTTGTTTTCAACTAATCAAATCAAAGTCCTCCGTCAGTATAGTCTGGTAATACGAAAGTAGCGTGAATATTAGTATATGGTACCATATAGGATTGACCCACCTCGTCCGGGTTAGTCGCGCTAACCTCTGCAATGGACGTACTAATATATGGGAAGACGAGAGTAGATTAGGCTCTCGTGGAGGCACCTCGCTCGGAATTCTTTATATGGGACCCGACCCCTCGAGTTAAGCTCAGACTATGCACTCATGGCTGTATACATAACTATTATCATTTGCTGGATGCAAATCAATGATTAAATCTTGCGGTTCACACTCAATTTATTTTATATCTAAACCTGTGAGCTCACCAGCGTTAGCTGACCCATTTTAGCATGTATCACAGGTACACAGCAGTAGAACTGGACTGCCCAACAGGATGCATATTAGCTCGAGTCTTCATGAAAACAATCAAGAGATTTTACTCCATTATTAGATTTTGTACAACTAATTATGTATTCAAATCTCTTCATACTACGAACACGAGCTATGTATGGGATGATCATTGTAAACATTTTAATATTAATATATATTGTCAAAACGACGCATATAGAGTCGTTTGCTATATATCTGTGTGCTTTAATTATTGATTAGTAACACCCAAATTATGCTTCCGCAAAACATTGAATTTGGGGGTGTTACATGCGTTACTAGGGTTAGTGTCGAATGAAATCAGAATTCAATTATAGGCGACAGTTAGACAAGTGTCGCTAGAAGTGTCGGTTAGGAGTGTCGGGTATTGAATTTACGACACTTAGGCAAGGGTCGGGAAAAAGGGGTTTTATGCGGAACTTAGGCAAGTGACGCAAAATTAGGGTTTTTAGCGACACTCAGTGCGTCACTTAAAGTGACGCTACGCTGCACTGGTCTATGCGACACTTACGTCTGTTGGCCGGATTTTGAGCCGAAAATGTGTTTTCCGATTTCCGTTTGACTTGAAACTTTTACCCAAACCATATTTAGACATTTCAAGCTTAAATAAACAACTTTTGTGAAAAATAAATGAAATCTAAGAGTTTTCGAGAATTGTCGGGATTCTTACAACTTTACGCGAGAGAAATCCAGAAAGGTAGGAACGTAGATCGTGATGCGGTGAACGTTATTCTCCAAAGGTGCTTGGTGATTCGAGGTCGTTTGATGGTGGTTTCTGGTGGTGATAGGTGGTGGTGGTGGTGGTTGGTAGTTTTGAGAGAAAAAGAGAGCAAGAAGGGGTGGAGAGAGAGAAAAGAAGAAGTGGAAATGAAGATGAGAGGGGAGGGGGAAGGGGGAGCCAGTTTTTGGGGGAGGAAAAGGGGAGGGATCTCCCAAATTTTAATTCCTCGCATTTGCGCTCCGTGCGGTGTTCGTTTCCCCGATCGTTTAAACGTTAAATAAATATTTTTGTACGTTTTAAAATACGAATGTTTAATCAATATCTTGGTTGAAGTATTTTACCAAATACTTAATAATTGAGTTATAAAATATATAACTTCGTTTTGATTGTTTGCGCGTTTAATATTTTAATCGCGTAGACGCTTGTTTGCACGATACGAACTAATTACGAAATATTATCAAAATAATATATTGGATATAATGGTCGTACTAAATAATATTACCTTATTTAATAAAATTGTTCACCAACGTCTGTATAAATTGAATCGAATTACATTCGATTTGAATTGCGTACGATTTAATCCAATCGCATAATTGTATATATATTCAACAATATATATTCCGATACATTAATTAGCCTAACACAGAACTAATTACATGTATTAACAGTTGATTAGGCACTAATCACTAGTCCTAATTTGACGGGTGTCACATATTGTTTGGATAACAAGGGGTCTTAGTACAAGTATTATTGTCGTAGCCTGTATTGTTTGAGTTAATAGCACCAAGTAGTCGGTTAAACCTCTGTATTGGCCTGCAGTTGGTTTTCAAGTGTTCTTTGAGAGGGTTCCCTCAAGAACCACCGGTCCTTTTGATGCCAGTTGTTTGTGATGTTATAAGTTGTAAACAGATGTGTTGTGTGTATATGGTTATTTGTTGCACACCAAGTTGTTATGCTAAGTTGAGCTGTTGTTTATTGATTTACTCACTTAGCGTTGTGCTAATCCCCTACATTTATACTTCATGCAGGTTATATTTAATATGTGGGTGGTAGGAAGCTGAGGCCTTTGGCGGGAAAGTTAAAGAAATTTGTATTATATAACACCTCGTCTATGGTTGGTGGTTTTAATACTTTTGAATTGTAACGTGTCGGGTTTTGAAACAGTTATATAGTTAAACTAAGGTGTATAAAAGTTTGAAAAAGTTAATGTACATTTTATAATATATATATAAATGAAATCTATATTTTTGTTAAAAGTCTACGATTCCGAATGAAAATTATTATTAAAATATTTTTCAAAAGGAGGGGTGTTATATTTCAAATCCTGAAAGATTTACTTGAACCAAAAATGTATAATGATTTCAATTCCTCTGATTTTAAATCCCTCGTCATTTCAAATCCCATGGTATTTTAAATCCTGGGATTTGAAAAGCATGAACTAACCAAACACCCCCTAGTAATTAACTTTTCCGTTTTACCCTTGATAATACTTTTTTCTCAAAACCGATGTGTGAGAGTCTGTGCAAAAAACAAAGGTAAAGGTATTGTTAGAACAAAATATTCTAACATTTTGTGACAATAGTTTGGATAAACATTTAGCTAGATTGATTAGTTTAAATTATGACAGTTTTTATTTACGAAAGTATAAGTTGTTGCGAGAGTTGACTGCTTGACTCTCGCAAATTTTAATTGTCGGAAGTTTTGCAAGTATCGCAAGATAGTTTGTGTGTATCTATAAATACACTACTTAAAACTTTTTGTGAGACTTGAGTAGGTCGGTGAGTTGAGTTGTAAAACACTTTCATTGAATTGTCCATATACATGGCTGCCGGTGAGTTGAATCGGCGGTTACATGTTGACTTTCATTTACATCCGTCAGATTTACCCAACTTTTAATCCTGACCGTTGCAACTTGTATTTGTTGGTTATCGACGAGTTTTTTTTTTGTGTCAGTTTTTTTTTCTGGATGACCTCTCCAACCTATGCACACAAGGAGTAGTTTTAATAATATATTATATGGTACTTATTTAATTTAGGTAATATTTTTCTTTTCTTTGATAACTTTTTATATATAATACTTGGAATAATTCTGAATATATATTTATAAGCAGTGTAATTTTATCTACATTTCGATATAATTTTTATCGTCATATGATAGATATTTAACGAACGTATTTTTTTTGTCTCGAAATCAACTTTTTTGTATAAAAAATGTAGATAAAAAAAACTGGCCGTAGTGGTATATTTGGATTAATACAAAAAGTTATATAAAAAAAGTTAAAAGCGAAAAACACAATAGTACGTTAATAACATTATTTGAATATAATATACATTTTGATATTAATGCTCATGTATGTTTTTTAGGTTGTATTCGACCTGCATACTTTCAAACCTCCATTATCAATAACAACAATTAAGGGTCTGTTTACACGTATCATTTTTTTACATATGTAATTATGTCAATGGTAATGTTCTAATATATTTAAAAAGTTTATTATAAATTTAAAAGTTTGTAGGTGTTTATAGTTCAAACATAATCCAGCTGACAACTTTCTGTGATCGTGGTGGTATTATTTATTTACCAACATTGTTAAAGATTTAAATACTTAATTGAGCATCATTGTGTTGTTACACACAGATGCATTGTTACACGTTATTATGCCTAAACATTTGTTATATGTTAACATCTTCCATGCAAATAGAGTTGTATATGTACATTAATTTTACGATATTACTGAGGTTTAATTACTTTTGATTTCTAATTAATAAACTAGTAAACTAATTAATTAAATATAATATTAATAACAGTTAATACTATTCCTTATTCATTTCTCTAAATTGTTCATTGAGTGCAATCCAAAAAGGACTCTACTTTTAATGATATTTTTACCAACTAGTTATGAACTTAGACACTATTCCAACACCTTCTTCTTCATCGAATCCATCTATAGTTACATCAGAGTTTGATTATGTCATTATTCGAGTTGTTCAACCTATTCTTGAGTTGGTTGGTAATCTACAGGGTGAATTGATTAAAGCTTGTAAGAGAATTGATGCTCAGGATGTTCTTATATCTTCTCAACTCAACCTACTAGTTCTCAAAGTCAAAAGATTTAACTTCTTGAAAAAGAATTAGCTGAGTTAAAAAGGGAATTTGTTGATGAGGGGGAGATAAGTGGTGGTAATGATCAGCCGAAACCTGATAATGACAATGAAAATGATGGTGGTAATGATGGTTATGATGGTGGTAATGATGTTGATGACAATGGTGATGATGGTGGTGATGAGGGTGACAAGAATGATACTAATGATAAACATAATGATGAATCAAATTTACCACCTGAGACAACTACTCAACCTGAACCCGAGTCAGAGATTACTCAACCAGAGCCTGAATTTGAAAATTTATCAAAAGCTTTGGTGGTATATCAACCAGTGGAAGATGAAAGACCTCTTGATGTTTCTCCTGTTAATGTTGTAGGACCTTTATATGATGATGAGTCATAATTTGATTTTTATGGAACAATTTCTTCTTAAAACTCAATAATTCAACTTCTGTTCAGACATTACTGCTTGAAGGAGAATCTTCTCAGCAAAATAATGATGAAGTGTTAAATCCAGTTCCTTTGAATGTGATTGAAGAAGATCTAACTGGTTTCATTGAACTTCTTATCAATGGAGATTATGAATTTGATTCTGATGCTTTGAATTGAATTGATGATATGAATGCAGGAATTTCTCAAGCTGAATATTTTGACGATAATGACCCTGAATATCCTCCTGGATTTGAAGGTGTGTTGTGTGCATGTGGAAGACTGGGTTCATAATGATGATGAAGAACCTGAAATAGTGAATCCTCCTCAAGGAATTCATGAAACAGAATGAGTATATCCTGATTGGTTTTCAAAACCGGAAAAGCCTGCTGAAAAATTGTCAACTAAAATTTTCTACAAGGTGCCAAGAAAAGTATGTGATGGAAAAATTATTTAGTTTGAAATATGATAATGAAAAAAAGGTCATTATTGTAAAATGAACAAATGCGCTTCAATATTTTCCAAGGTCATTTGCAAAACTAAGCACTTTACCTAAGTGCGAAGTTAATCACATTGCATCAATCAGAATGATAAATAGATCAGGAAATGGCATAATGAAATGGTTTGAAGATATCTTGTACTGAGAATACAAAAATAAGAAGTATATGATGATAAAGAGACTTTTCCTCGGTGGTTTGTTAAAACTTTCATGATCTATGTGATTACCAATCAACCATGGGTCGAGCATCTATATCCAAGAGTTCGTTGTATGAAGAAAATCCCACTAGAGAAGGTACCTATGAATTTCACGAGGTATATCAATGTTTGGAGATATAATGATATAACTGGAGAAGCAGAGATCGAGTGTTATGATCGAGAACTAAACGACAACATCATATAGCCTACAAAATTGGTTGTATATGTGTATGATCCTCTAAGTTTAATCAATATGTCTGAAAGTGATTTGGAGATTTTAAGTAAAAAGGAGGATTATATATAGTGAAGCTGATGAAGAACATGCATTGAAATTTCAAAGAGTTGCGGATGTGTGTTGTGCACATATAACCATGTTGGAAGCAATTTGCCAAAGACCTAGAAGTGCTTAAAAAGAAAAAGAAACCAAGCTACAAACAAGGGGAAGTTTGTTAGAACTTGTGCAACAATGTAATTAGGTGTGAAGTTTGACTTGTTGACTGCGAGGTTCGAGAGTCTCGCATTACCTCTCGCATGTTGACTCTGGAAGGTTTATTTGTCGCAAGTCTGAGTCGGTTAGTGTGTCTATATATAGAAGCACTTAGGTCATTTTGTGGGTGTCCGGATCTGTTAAGTCTGTGTATTCTTTGTACTCAGTTCCAATTCACCTTCACTTGTTCAATTATTAGTTAGTTTGTTTGATTACCTATTCCGCAAGAAATCAAGTCCGATACGTGTTAGATTCCTGTGGATCTTCAATTGGTATCAGAGCAGGAAACGTGTTTCAGAAGTGATACTATAAGTTTTTGTTCGAGTTTTTTGTGATTATAGCTTCGGAAAACTATGCTAGAGCTTCGGATCAAGTTGTTGTTGTGATATTGAAGTGTTTCAACTGGACTTCGTTTAAATCTAGTATGCGCGAGTATTCATATCTGATTTCAAAGATTAATTCATCTTTTGTTGAATTAATTTGAAGAACTTTATTTCTGAAAAATTACGGACTGTTTCGGCTTTGTTTCGGAAGCTTATTAGCTGGATTTGGATTGCTTTAGTTGATTACGAGGGTTTGCGATCGTATTATGAAGGTTAATTCATCAATCTGATGGATTAATTTGAGAAGTTACAATTGATTCAAGTTTCAATTGTTCGAAATTTCATCGTATAGTATGGATCCATCTGTTTTAATTCAAATCAAAGAGTTTTTACAGAATTAAAGCTGGACTAAGGACGTTTGTGATCATTAAAATCATTTACGATCAAAATGGAATGGATTGTTCATTGTTTTGATTGATTTCAAGCAGATTTTAACTTGCATGAGTTACATGATCTACAGTTGTGCGAAAGTTATGATCTTTGCGAAATTTAGGAATAACTGCCTTGTTTGAGAAAGTTTGATTTTTATGCGCGAGTTGACTTGGGGAGAGTTTGTAGTGAGATGCTTAGACTCTCAGATATAGAGTGCGATAGTTGCTACTGTGATCGGGTCCCAGACGGTCGGTCAAGGAATCGCTTCCTTGTCGTTGCTGACCTCCCAGTTGGGATCGCGCGATCGGACGGGTGGTTTTATATTTATAGAGCTGGGGACCTAAGTTTTACTATAGCTAAGGGTAGTTAGCGACAAGTAATGACTCAGGGTCGTTCTTAAGATCAACCGTATTGTGAAACCAAGCAGTCAAGATGATCGATTCGATTTAGTAGGGTTTGTAAATAAGAGATTTGATTTTTGGGTTCTTACTTAGGTCCTAAATTAAACTAAATAAACAGCAAAATAAAATAACAGGTGATAATCAGTATGGAGATGAGTGTTTGTTGTGATTTCATTAGCCTAAAGGGGAGATGATGTTTGGGTTTGATATTTTGAAAACATTCTTTCTAAGTATTTGTGCTCTACTATTTTAGGTACTTTATGGTGTCAACACTAGCACCCTACTATCTGATTCCTCAATAGCATGTCACTGAGTACTAAGTTGTCATGATTCTGATCAAATCAGGTTGCTCTACCTTCAACACTGTCTGTGAAGACTAGTGGCTGCTCTACCTTCAACACTGTCTGTGAAGACTAGTGACCCTTCTTGGAGTTAACTCCTGGGCGCATGAATAAGGTAACAGACCGATATTTAATCTCTGACCGTGCTTTGATACCATAAAGTATTCTAATCCAAAATAGAGCATTTAAGAACTGATTCGGAAACCGTCTGTTAACTTTTCATCGATGGTTTGTTAGGTTTAGAGCTGGTGGGTGATCCAAAGCTGCTCATAATGTATACACCGACGTCCGTTCCATAGCTTGGGTGTATGGGAACCGTTCCCAAAGGATGGTTCCGACACTTACACGAGGTACTAGGACGTTTTACGGAATTCCATGCCTTGTGCACTAATGCAAGTTAGGGTGTATACACCGACGACCATTCCGTAGCTTCCATGCATTTGTACTACACCAGAGGTGGTTCCAACACTATACTAAGTAATAGGTCGTTTCACGGTGTTCCACCCATGTTGCACATTTGGGTCACTCTGAACCCTTTTAAACTCAGTGATGAACGCCAAAATGTACAAGATTATAGTACTAATTACCCCTTTGTTCAATAGATTTCTTATGCATTTTATTTGAATACGATACTTATTTTGTTCATATTTGCAATTAGGAGTTTATTGGAGCTTGAATTGGAAAAGGAACGGAAATCGAGCTTATATTGAAGAAAAGAAGCTAAAAAGGTTGAAGTTTGAAGAAGAAAGTAGAATGGTTGAAAAGTTGAATTTTCTCATCCATACGGCGTATGGAATTTCCATACGGCATATGGATCGTTTGAGTCGGACCACCAGTTACGTGGGCTTGGCCTGCTGGGCTTTTAAATCCATACGACGTATGGAAAATCCATTGCGGCGTATGGATTGATTCGATAGAATACTTAAAAAACCCTAATTCACTTCATTTGGGGGAAATCATATCATTTTTCTCTCAGCCGATTTTCATACACTCCAGCACCATTTTAGAGCAATTTTCGAAGGTAGAAGCAAGAAGAATCTAAGCCTCTTTCGATTGTTCAATCATTATTTCGGTTTTTCAGTTCGAATACGTTTCTTTCTTTTATTTGATTATTATTATGGTTTCGTTTTTGATTCTGATTTTCTGTAACCAAATGAGAGGCTAAGTTCTTATTACATTTGTTTAGATAATAATACTCAGAATGATTTGATTATTGAATTGCGGATTTATATTGGATTTTATGAATGTTTATATGTTTACTTGATGATCCATATTTAATTATTGATTATTGGTGATTACCTAATGTGATGATCTATTGATTTATGATTGATTTCTTTATTGATAGATTATTATTGATGATTGTTGATTTTTAATTGAGAATTATCACTAGATATATTGAGTTTGATAGGTTAGGATCAATAATGGTTAATAATCGGTAATGAATGTGATAACTATTAATTAGTTATAAACTTTGCTGATTCAAGTTGCAAAAGTAAATCATATAAACGGTGTAGGTTCAACTTAAAACACAATTTGGTGGATAACGTTAAATTGAATTGTTAACGTGATGAAAACAACTTTATATCTTTCTTAATTGTTTTTAATCAATTAATCTTATAAGGATAATTGATAATATTTTTCATATCACAATAAAATCCATATGTTAGCAATTCAATAAAGTGATAATCGGATGCTGAGGAAAGTAATCTAAACAAACGTATTTCTTCTATTATTTGATTTAAATAATTTTATTTGAGTACTTGTTCTTTAATTATTTTCTTTTAATTTTCATTTAATAATTCGCTTTTCATAATTGTTCACCAATTGTTCGATCGGAACTAAAACGCCCCCTATTATTTACTGCTTTCATTATTTGTATCAATTTCCAATTTATTTAATTTGACATCCGTTCCCTGTGTTCGACTCGGACTTATCAAGCTATACTATATTACGACCAGGTATTCTTTCCTGTGTTGTGTATAGTAAGAAGGTATTTCCATTTATAATTTTGAATTTGTTTACACAACATCACTCAGTTTGTATTAAAGTGTACCCATCTATGATATAAACCCAGCCCTCACTTAATATTACCCAATAAATCCCTGATTTATTCACGTTGTACTATACATTTGGTTTAACGGTATTTCCAAAGCTTCGATATCAGACCATGCATAGATAGCACATATAATTAATTACCCTCGGAACAAGGTTCGCGACTCCTTGTCTTTAAGGGTCTTAACCACGTTTATTGGAGGAAAGGCGATAGTTTGATGAAAAGTTTATAATCATAGATGAAAGGTTTAACAGACATAGTTTTCAGTTATATATTTAAGTTAACATCATCCCCCATTATAACGGCTAACTACATCACAACAAACACACAAGCTAACTACTCACTAATCATGATACGAATTCTAAATCTAGCATAATAACAATAGCATGCATTATAACAGATAAGGAAAGAGATAACCCTGATAAATGCGTAATTTGAAAGATTACAACGAGCAGAGCCTCAAATATTACAAAAGCACCCCTCCAAGTATCTTCAACAAATATTACAAAATAGCCCTTCCGTTAGTCCCGTTAAAAATTAACGAGAAACTAACTGCTAACTAACTAACCTAAACTAGAAAGTGTGTGTGAAAGTAGTGAAATGTGTTGTTGGATTGAATGGTGTGAATGGTGAGAAATGAGGAGGTTTAAGCCTCTATTTATAGGCATCCAAGATTCGATTTTACACTTAACACCCTCGCTCCAATTTAATACTGAAATACACCCCCGAGCTATGAAATTCGACACCAAAGAGGGCGTATTCGATACCAAATAGGGCGTATTCGGTAGCAAATAGGGCATATTCGGTAGCAAACGGGGCCTATCCGGCACCGTAGAGGGGGTATACCACCTCTTAGAGGGGGTATATGGCCTCTACAGGGGCATATACGGCCCCTGTGGGGGTGGTGTACCCTAGGTCGTGGTCTTGTGTGCTGGATCGTAAGTCTTGTGCACTGGTCGAACTTCATTTGGCCATAACTTCTTCATTCTTGGTCCGTTTTCAGCGTTCTTTATATCCACGTGATCGTAATTACCCGAAGATCATAATGAACTAATCAAAGAATAATTTCAAGGTAATATGCTAAAAAGTGCTCATAGAACGTGACCGTATCGTTTATGCTTTGTTTTGTACGTTATTTAGCCATTTTACTTGATTTTTGAAACAATGCCTTATTTTTAGCCTTAATAAGGAATTTTGGTGAAAAAGTATTGATATTGAATGATTTCATCCATTTTGGGGCTAAAAAGGTGGGGATTACGTACACAAAAACGTGACTTTTTACGTCAAATCAAATATCCCACACTTAGACATTGTTTGTCCTCAAGCAATACTTTAACTATCCTCACTTTAAAAAGATGTTTTAGGTCCGATTTTTGAAAATTAAAATATTTCTTAGAACAATCATTCCTCATATGGGTAACCTGTTTCAGAAAATCAAGATAAATAAGATAATTGTTCCAGAAATAAGAAAGGAATATCTTTGGGCATGCTTCTGATTCTTGTGATCTTTGGCATACACATGACTTAGGCAATCTCACCGGTGGTCGCTCAATTCACTCAAAAGGTGTATCGGGTTTCCTATCATTCTAAACAAACGAAATCGCTCAAAAGCCATTCATGTAGCATTCGTCATCATAGGCTTGATCGAGAATCAAATCTCCACCACTTAGGTGAGCACGGCGCTAATTATCCCAACACATTCATCGGGTTGTAGTGTGAAGTGAGGGTTAAGGGTATGGATAATGGGATGTTTTTAGTTTTAAAGGGGGTATGCTTATCTCAGGACTTTTAAACTTATGAAAAACTTTATTTAGGTACGCTTTTTAATGAAAACGGAAACGGATAACGGTAAGGAAGTAAAGATAGCTGACTTCTATCTTTGAAAACATACGGAATATATATATTTTTAAGAGATCGGAGTTTTCCAGAGATTTGAAGCACTTAGCTTTATTTCTATGACATATTTTTGGCTTAGAATTTCTTTGCTAAGGAGATTCTAAGAGATTTTTATTTTTTCTTTCTGCCTTTTGAGATCCTTTTTTACTTTCATTTTATTAATCTTTTGACATTTCGAATTTTACTTGGTGTCAATTTTTCACACCTTCAGACTTTCTCGATATTTTTGATATTTTAAACGCACACGAGAAACTTTGAGTAAAATACGAGATTTATGATTTTTGAGTGAAAGCAAAAAGGATACCTAAATAGCATTTTCAAAAATTTAAAAATTCCAAGATAAGGTTTTGGTGGGTATGGAAGCGAGTGGGTTTTAAAACTTGGGTTTTCAAGAAACGAAAAGGTTAAGGCTCAACAGGGTTTACTAAGCGGATCATCGATACTAAAAATGAGTATCGGCAGGGTTAGGCTTGAAGAGATATGAGGAAATGGGTTTATTTCCTAGGGAATGTCAAGGTCATCTAATTGCACCTATACAGCGTACGGTACTCTACCAATGTAGTCTCAAAATGCATACCAGGAGCAAGTTTTAATTCAGAAATGCATACATCGGCACACACAATAAATGAATAGTGAAGCATTTAAAATGAATGCTTATATAGGCTCAAGATACCTCACTGCAATTAATATGGGTTGTATGTGCTTAGTCATGCGCTGCCCCTAAGATTATCATTTCTTAATTTGAGAA
The DNA here is from genome assembly GCA_963422505.1 of Pseudognaphalium luteoalbum. Lineage (NCBI taxonomy): Eukaryota > Viridiplantae > Streptophyta > Magnoliopsida > Asterales > Asteraceae > Pseudognaphalium > Pseudognaphalium luteoalbum. The sequence continues at coordinate 21,606,222 of OY730196.1, read as the reverse complement.
ATTCCTACCTTATTTACACTACTTTCCAAAATAACTTACTCATATTTAAAATGGCTCCTCTTAGAAATATTAAAATTCAAAGAATAGAAGAGCTAACTGAATGAGTAGCTATCTACTGTCGAAGTCAAGCTCATGCTTTTCTTTGTTTAATGCAAAAAATATAAAAATTTTGATCAATTTTTAAAGTGAGGAACATTTTTTGAGTTGCTATTTGGACACAAAAATCTATCTAAGGTATTCTATACCGCTATCCCACACTTAGAGGAACATTGTCCCTAATGTTCTCTTCAGTGGAGATTTTATTGGAAGTAAAATCCCACACTTAGAGTTTAAACATGTAAGAAAATGTTTCTCAAATGTTGATTTGGGTTGGAATCCCACACTTAGTGATAAGCTTAGGATATGGTATAGATTACTTTTATTAATCAACTGTACTCAATAAAGCAAAATGATAGAAATAGAGAAAGGATGAAGAAACTCCTCAGATAGCTAAAAGCTGAAGGTCTGAATATGTGCCGATAAGAAAAGTCTTTCTTTTGCTGCAGCTTCATGAGGATTTATTCAGCTTTTAGGGGGATTGCCTTTAAATGAGAACCTTGCCTTCCATTTCAATCATCATTTGTGAATCAATCTCTTATGTGTGAACATGTTGGATATACCTTTTAACTCCATATTTTTGCAATGAAAAAGAATCACTATCTCATAATGAAAAGATGTTTTCTATTACAAATTATTTTGTAGAATATATGTTTTTAAACGAGTTCGAGCATAATGCATAAAAGTAGTATGCAAGTACCTCAAATGCTCGAAACATATGAACCAAATTTTGAAAAGTGTTTCCTATTTATCTGGGACAAGTGATTTTTGCAAAAGATGAGTTGTGACTTTAAAATATTTTGAAAATATTTTTTGAGGTATATCCAAGTGTGAAGGATATTCAGAGATTTATCTTCACTTATTAACACACAATCAACACACGTTTTATTACTCGGGTTGCCTCCCGAGAAGCGTTGCTTTTTGAGTCGAGAGCTCGACTTTCCTTCCTTCAGAATCAGTGGGTGGTGGAACTTCCAGGGCTAATGGTGCTGGAAGGTGGGACCCTGGAATAGAATCTCAAGAAGTGGCGGGTGATAACCTGAGTGATGTTTGGGATCCTTTCCACATGAAGAGGGAAGCTGTCAAAGAGTTTTTCAGCCACCCTTTGCAAGTGAAGAAGTTTCCAGGTGATATTATCGACTGACTTTGTTATGACTCCGTTGGGATCAAAGATGAGGGTCCCATTGGATCTGACAACCTCACGCTCAGGACGTTCTCTCCTTAAAGAATCCATGAAACCGAAGAAGCGTAGATGTATGTCTTCATGATTTTCTGGGTTTCTTCTTAGTGTATGGATGGATTCTTGAATACCCTGGAGAAGCTGGTTTTGGTGACTGGAGTACGTGAGGTCAGAATTCCTAAAGATGTTTAAGATTCTGTAGTAGACTTCACGTAGACTGTCATGAAATAGCTGTCTGGGTTCTTCTGGAGGAATAGTACCAAAGATCTCTGAGAGACGTTCCATGACAAAGTTTGCAGTGTTGACCATTGTTCCATTTGGGATGGAAGAAGGGATGGGACGCGTTCTTTCGTCCAAACTCACGTATTCGAGCCTCTCGATAATCTTGTGGGCGTGATGTTCAATGGTGCAGTCGATGTAAAACCTATGTTGTAAGGTATCATCAATATGGTCGTTACCGGATATGGAATCCATCAATCCTCTGAGATCATTCATCATCTGAATGTCTACTTTCTCCTCAGGGTTCCCAGATTCATAGTCCAAATTGTACCTGTAAGAATGTAGCAAATTCATCTGTTGGTTAGAATATGGAAATGCGGACCTGATTAGGGCTTTATAAACCTTGCCATATATGACTTTTTGTTCTTCGAAGAACTCTAGCTCATCTGCAGTGGGTGTCTCATCAATATGGTGTTCTTGCAGAAGCTGACTCGCTAGATCTTCGAAGAAGGCATGAATGCGGTTTTGTAGAAATTGAGGACTCCTAGAGTTATTAGCATGATAGACCGTATACTCAACATTGATTTCCTCGATTAACTCTCTCTGTCTCGGAGTGTACTCATTAGTCGGGTCTCTAATGACAGCCATGATCATACGAAAATCATCCTCAAATCTTTCGAGAGCACTGATCATCCCTTCATGGGTAGAGATGACCTGAACCTGGATGATCTCGAGAGGAGGATCAGGAATAACTGGAGATGCACGAAGGTGGATGGAGCGGACATCTATCGGGACATCTATAAAGATGACGTCATCCTCGTCACTGTCCGTTACTGGAGTGTCCGTGTTCTGAGAATCAGGGAACTCAACAGTATCAGATGGTGGCTGAGTCGCGTTGGTGATTTGTGATATGGGCTGAGAAGAATCCATTTCAATGTCATTTTCTTCAGGGCAGGAGTGATCAATCAGTTGGCCTTCATCTGAATCGTCATCGGACAGAGTGATTGGAATATATTCAAGCTGCATGATCTCTTCTGTCGGATGCTGAGAATCAGGGAAGTATTCGTGAGGTGGTGTGGATTGATAAACGTCCTTCTCTTTCTCTTCTGCTTCTGGCTCATCCTCTTCTTGCTCCTCTTCAGATTCTTCCATCTCATTGTCTTCTGACTCTGAGTCTTCCATCTCTTCTGTCTCGGATTCAGATTCTTCCATTGATGAGATGAGACAGGTGTGGTCATCGGGTACATATGTGTCTGAAGGACCTGACTCGGATGTATCATCATCGGATGTGACTCTGCCAATGGATATGGTGTATATCTCAGCATGCTCTAGACGAAAACTATCAGCCTGATCAACTTGGAAGGATACAGTTTCTCCGTTAGCTCGAAGGCTTATAGTCTGCGAGTATACATCTATGATAGCGCGGGCAGTCTTCATGAAAGGTCTGCCTAGGATGATTGGTATATTGATATCTTCCCGTATATCCATCACAACGAAGTCAGTGGGAAAAAAGAATTTATTAACCTTAACCATTATATATTCGGCTATTCCTCGTGGATATCGGACCGATTGATCGGCAAGTTGCACGCTCATCTTTGTAGGTTTAAGGTTTCCTAATTCTAATCTGACGTATAGAGAGTAAGGCATGAGATTTATGTTGGCTCCAAGATCGGCCAAGGAGTGAATCATGCCTGATTGATAAATAGAATAGGGCAAGGTAAAATGGCAGTATCTCCTAACTTTTCGGGCAATTTGCTTAGGACGGCTGAACATTCCGCGTTCAGCGGGATAGTAGATACGTCGGGTATCTTATCTTTGGTGGAAAGCATTCGCCTAATGTGCTTGGCACTGGTAGGAATTCTAGACATGGTGTCTAAGAATTTAGCATCGAGCTTTAAGGATTTAACCTTATACCTTTGCTTAAGATGATTAGGGAATGGGATTCTCACTTCTCTAGCAGGAGTGGGTATGGATGGTGTCTCAACTGTCTTCGGGACAGGAGATTCTTTCTTCACCAGAGAAGAAGTATTAGGCTTGCTTGGTGCCACCTTTGGGTCCTCGGAGGTTACTTGTTTGGCCTCTTCCACGTGTGGGTTGTGAATGGTATTGCTTGGAAGGGTTCCTTGGGGTCTAATGTCAAGACGCTGAGCCAACTGACCGATTTGGTTCTCAAGGTTTTTAAGAACCAAGAGTTGGTTTCTAAGGAACAGGTCAGTCTGGTCTTGTCTGGCGGTGGTTCTTTGATTGAATTGTGTCTGACCCTCGATAAATTTTGTGAGATTATCATTTTTCCTAGTGATAGGCACAATGGTCTTTGTGGTATCACTAGGTGGGCTGACATCTGGTGCGGTTAAGGATAAGAGTTGGTTGTAGGTAAGTTGGGGTTGTTGTGTGTAGGTTGGGTATCTTGGTTGGTATTTGGGTTGGAAGGTTGGTTGGGTGTTTCGCGGAGGAAATTGAGTGCCTCGTGTCCTAGGTGGAGAAGTTCGTGCGAAACCAGGCGGATTTTGTGGTCGAGCTGGGAATTGTGCGTAGTAGACCGTTCCATCAGCTGGATCTTCATAATCAACTTGATATTCTTTCGTGGGAAGGTGAGCACAGTTCTGGCAAGCCTGAACTTGGTGGATCTGCTGCGGTTTCTTCTTTAGCTCTCCTAGTTGTTTCGTCAACGACTCAATCTGCTCACTCAAGGATTTGATTGTCTCAGGTTGGATTTGGTTGTAGGAGGATAGAGGTAGTGATGAGGATTGCTCATCTGTCTTCCAGTCGTGATAGTGCATCGTCATATTCTCGATCAAGTTCCAAGCTTCTCCATCCGTGAGTTGCATGAAGTTTCCTTGAGCAGCGGCATCAAGGGTGATGCGGTGGTTTGGAACAAGACCGTTGTAGAATGTGCATAACTGGGCAATTTTTTCGAGTTGGTGGTTTAGACATTTCTTCAGAAGGATCTTGAATCGTTCCCATGCCGTATAGATAGATTCGTCACAAGCTTGGTGGAAGTTTGTGATGTCATTCTTGGACTTGGTTTGTTTGGACGGAGGGAAGTACTTAGTTAGGAATTTGGTAGCCATATATGTCCATGAGGTGACTGAGTCGGTCTCAAGTCCCTCAAGCCATGTCTGGGCATGTAGAGCGAGAGAATAGAGGAACAAGTATAAGCAAACTATATCCAGCTCAACCCCGTTCTGCTTGTAAGAGTTAGAAATCAGAATGAATTTGTCGATGTGGGCGTTGGGGTCATCACGGGGTAAACCTGGAATTGACAGTTGTCTTTGATGAGTTGAACGATGTGGTGTTTAAGTTCGAAAGATGCGCCTTCGATTACCGGATAGCTGATGAGTCCTCCTCGTCCTTCGATAGATGGTTTGGTGTGGTCGGCGAGAGTGATCCGTGCGGCCATCTGTCGGAAGAGAGAACCTCTTTCTTTGCGAATTGTTCGGATAATCGACACAGGATTAGGTGTGAAGATAAGTGGTTCAGTCCTGGATGATCTGGTCGATTATCGTTGTGTGTTGTGGGAAGGAATTTTCAGTTGGAACAAGGAAAAGAAAACTACGGGTATTACAGGTGGAACTAAATAGAAAGGTTCGTCAATATGCCTAAGAGTCTTACGATTGATTCCCCGGCAGCGGCGCCAAAAACCTGATCGGGCCCCAGACGGTCGGTCAAGGAATTGCTTCCTTGTCGTTGCTGACCTCTCAGTCGGGACCGCGCGATCGGACGGGTGGTTTTATATTTATAGAGCTGGGGACCTAAGTTTTACTATAGCTAAGGGTAGTTAGCGACAAGTAATGACTCAGGGTCGTTCTTAAGGTCAACCGTATTGCGAAACCAAGCAGTCAAGACGATCGATTCGATTTAGTAGGGTTTGTAAACAAGAGATTTGATTTTTGGGTTCTTACTTAGGTCCTAAATTAAACTAAATAAATAGCAAAATAAAATAACAAGTGATAATCAGTATGGAGAGGAGTGTTTGTTGTGATTTCATTAGCCTAAAGGGGAGATGATGTTTGGGTTTGATATTTTGAAAACGTTTTTTCTAAGTATTTGTGTTCTACAGTTTTAGGTACTTTATGGGGTCAACACTAGCACCCTACTATCTGATTCCTCAGATAGCATGTCACTAAGTACTAGGTTGTCATGATTCTGATCAGATCAGGCTGCTCTACCTTCAACACTGTTTGTGAAGACTAGTGACCCTTCTTGGAGTTAACTCCTGGGCGCATGAATAAGGTAACAGACTGATATTTAATCTCTGACCGTTCTTTGATACCATAAAGTATTCTAATCCAAAATAGAGCATTTAAGAACTGATTCGGAAAGCGTCTGTTAACTTTTCATCGATGGTTTGTTAGGTTCAGAGCTGGTGGGTGACCCAGTGCTGCTCAGAATGTATACACCGACGTCCGTTCCATAGCTTGGGTGTATGGGAACCGTTCCTAAAGGATGGTTCCGGCACTTACACGAGGTACTAGGATGTTTTACGGCATTCCATGCCTTGCGCACTAATGCAAGTTAGGGTGTATACACCGATGATCGTTCCGTAGCTTCCATGCGTTTGTACTACACCAGAGGTGGTTCCAGCACTATACTAAGTAATAGGTCGTTTTACGGTGTTCCACACATGTTGCACATTTAGGTCACTCTGAACCCTTTTAAACTCAGTTTGTATTAAAGCGTACCCATCTATGATATAAACCTAGCCCTCACTTAATATTACCCAATAAATCCCTGATTTATTCACGTTGTACTATACATTTGGTTTAACGGTATTTCCAAAGCTTCGAAATCAGACCATGCATAGATAGCTCAGATAATTAATTACCCTCAGAACAAGGTTCGCGACTCCTTGTCTTTAAGGGTTTTAACCATGTTTATTGGAGGAAAGACGATAGTTTGATGAAAAGTTTATAATCATAGATGAAAGGTTTAACAGACATAGTTTTCAGTTATATATTTAAGTTAACATCATCCCCCATTATAACAGCTAACTACATCACAACAAACACACAAGCTAACTACTCACTAATCATGATAACGAATCATAAATCTAGCATAATAACAATAGCATGCATTATAACGGATAAGGAAAGAGATAACCCTGATAAATGCGTATTTTGAAAGATTACAACGAGCAGAGCCTCAAATATTACAAAATCACCCCTCCAAGTATCTTCAACAAATATTACAAAATAGCCCCTCCGTTAGTCCCGTTAAATATTAACGAGAAACTAGCTGCTAACTAACTAACCTAAACTAGAAAGTGTGTGTGAAAGTAGTGAAATGTGTTGTTGGATTGAATGGTGTGAATGGTGAGAAATGAGGAGGTTTAAGCCTCTATTTATAGGCATCCAAGATTCGATTTTCCACTTAACACCCTCGCTCCAATTTAATACTGAAATACACCCCCAAGCTATGAAATTCGACACCAAAGAGGGCGTATTCGACACCAAATAGGGCGTATTCGGTAGCAAATAGGGCGTATTCGGTAGCAAACGGGGCGTATCCGGAACCGTAGAGGGGGTATACCACCCCTTAGAGGGGATACGGCCTCTACAGGGGCGTATACGGCCCCTAGAGGGTGGTATACGGCCCCTGTGGGGGTGGTGCACCCTGGGTCGTGGTCTTGTGTGCTGGATCGTAAGTCTTGTGCACTGGTCAATTTCGTTTGGCCATAACTTCTTCATTCTTGGTCCGTTTTCAGCGTTCTTTATATCCACGTGATCGTAATTACCCGAAGATCATAATGAACTAATCAAATAATAATTTCAAGGTAATATGCTAAAAAGTACTCATAGAACATGACCGTATCATTTATGCTTTGTTTTGTACGTTATTTAGCCATTTTACTTGATTTTTGAAGCAATGCCTTATTTTTAGCCTTAATAATGAATTTTGGTGAAAAAGTATTGAAATTGAATGATTTCATCCATTTTGGGGCTAAAAAGGTGGGGATTATGTACGCAAAAACGTGACTTTTTACGTCAAATCATACTGCGAGACTTAGACTTTACCATCAAAAGTTTGATTTGAGTTTAAGGTTAGATTGTCATAGTTGTTCGTTGTAAGTTTAAAATAAAAAAGGGGAAACAAAGATTAAGAGTGTTCCAGGTCGTTGTTGTTAATATGGTTTAAAAGAAAGAAGAAGGTTGTAACGCCCCAAAATTTTTGTAAATTTTAAAATTATATTATATACCTTTAGTTATTTAATTATGTGTATATAATATAATATTATATGAATTAAGTTGTATGTGTTAGCATCAGTTAATAAGACTTGGTTAGTTAAACTTACCTAGTTTGAGCGTAGAAAGTGTCAAGTGTCAAAGTTGAAAGGAAATGTGAAAGTGTTTAAATAAAACACTGATTCTATTTGTTTCTACTGGATTCCCTATTCCTGTAAACTAAACACACGTACACAAACAGAGTGAGAAAGAGAGGCGACGAGAGAGAAAGCAAAGGAAGAAGAAGCAAGTTAAATTATGCTAGGATTTCATTGAAATTGAGTTTCTAATCTTCAATTCATCAATTGTAAGGTATGTATAATTCCCTAGCTTGTTTAAATTGAAGTTAGGGTTTAGGTTGCATAAACCCTAAGTTGTAAGAATTTGATGAATACGTGAGTAATTGATTATAATTAAGTTCCATACAAATAGTTAAGCTACAAAAAATGAGTAAATTATGTTAGTTATGTTAAAGAAGCCATGATCATGTATAAATGAGTATTAGATAGGTTATGTTGGTGAGTGATCACTAAGAATTGATATTCTTGGTAATTTTTGATGATTATGGTGAGAATTGATATCAAATAACCATTTACATGTGATCATGTAGTTAAGTGTATGAAACTTATGATTAAGGTATATGTGTTATGGGATTTAATACCTATGTCATGCATGTGTAAAAGATTAGAGTAAGAAGTTAAGTGTGTAAGTAATGTGTTTATGTGCTTATGTGAATAGTTGATCAAGTGTTGGAAGATCTAATTGATTATTTGAGCTAATTGCAAGGTAAGTACATGGATTTGTGGAGCCAATGAATGATTTATCATTGGCTTGGTGGTATCCAAGTAATGACGATGTCATTAGCTTGGTTATATGTCATTTCTTAGGAAATGGCATGGTTAGATTGTTGAGGATCATTAACTTTTCTAGAATGTTATGTTTATGTTCCATTACTTACTAAGCATTTATGCTTACCCGTTATGTTTAACATATAATAGGAGGTTTGAGGAAGGTAAAGGAAGAGTCGGGAAAGAGGCCCGTGGAAAGCTAGTGGTGGAGCTATTTCTTGGTTGGTAATTAGCTAAATCCTTTGATAATCATGTTTTTGATACAATGATAACCCCTTTTGTAACGTATAAAGTTTGTTTTGACACAATGAGTCTTACTTGTAAGTTGTGTATGATGTTTTGTAAAGGTTTTGGTCAAAGTGGTAAAGTGGGGCTTGTATTATGTTAAAGTGGTGTGTTTGTGTAAAGAAACTGGTTAAAAATGGAAATGATGTAAAATGTTTAAATGTTATGAAAAGGTTAATGTTTTAAGCTTTAGTTGATTTTGTTGAGTCAATTGGGTAAAAAGAAGTGCTCTTAGATTGGTTTATAACCAACGGGTCATTAAGAGTCCAAATGGGTCGTTAGTGGGTCAAGATGTCAAAATGGGTTCTAAATATGGTATGAAAGTTGTGAGTATTGCTTTAAGTCCCATTTTTATAGTCAAAGTTAGTGTCAAGTTTTGAAAGTCATAATAAGTGTAGTTTGTAAAATGGGGTGTCAAGATTTTGGTCGCAAATGGGCTAAAATTGGTCAACGATTCAGATTTCGATAAAATGAGAATTTTGAAAAAGTGTAGAAAGAGAAATGTTTGTATTGTTATTTTAAAGGTGTGTGCAAAATTTGGTGTCTAAATGTTGAACGAGTAAAAAGTTATGTCAATTTGAAGATGGTATTATGGTATTAAATTATGAGTCTAAAGTTACTGGGCTGAAATCGCATAAGTACGCGATCTCGAACCTATGTGTGCATGATCGCGTCATTTTTTAAAACAAGTAATATGCGATCGCGTCATTTCAGGGGATCGCGTATTTTAGTTATTTTTGGTAACAGAACATATCAAGTGAAATACTTGAGTTCGCATGGGCTAATACGCGATCCGTATGAAATACCCGATCGCATATAATTTAACATAACACGCCATCACGTGAGGGCTGGTACGATCGCGTATGGTGTAAAAATTTCAGATTTTTGTTTTGAGTCCAGAGACTTAAGGATTAAATTCCGCAAGTTATGGTTACGACTGGGACATTGTAAGAGTATAAAAAAATATGTCAAAAATATCAGTGTTTCAAAGGTCAAAAAGGAAGATCAGCAAGGTTGTATTTTTGCTTGTACAATGTGCTACAAAGATTGTACAAAGGTCAAAAGATAATAGAGTTAGCAAATGAAATGTTGAAAGAGAGCTACGGGTCATTTCTAACGTGACAGTTTAAAGGAATTGTTATTTGACTTGTGCATTGACGGGTCATACCTTCTGCTTTAGTACTTGTACTAGGACCAAAAATTTTTAAAAACAAGTTTTTCAAAGATTGCTCCTTGTAAGTCCTTATTTTTCAGTGACTTTGACAAATGAAAAACTGAGCTCAAGGAGTTCATTGCATCCTAGAACTCATATTTGTTGGTTTTGCTTACTAAGTCATATGAGAAACCGAGTATCAAAGGGGCTATTAGATCCGACGATCGAGAAAGATTTCACAAATACAAGAGATTATATGAGATGATCACTATGTGCTTACCTCAAGAAATAATCTCTTGTTACAAAAATCAAGCAACAACTTATGATTTATGGGAAGCATTGTTGATTGCATTTAATAAGACTAAAAGATCAAATGATGGGATTAATGATATGATGCTAAAGAAGGAAGATGAGCTTAAAGCCTTTCAATCTCAAGTACTACCCATGGAAGCTGATCGTGAACAAATGCGTTCAAAGATTCAGAGAATGGAAGAACGGATTCTCGAACTTGATTATCAAAAAACGGGGCTAATCAAGTTACAAAAAGATCATAGTTTTGCTTTGAAAACTATTCAAGATCTTCGTGAACAACTCTATCAAGACTCTCACTCCACAAAACAACTTGCAAAGGTTGTGAAAAAGATTTACACAAGTAAATCTTTGTGTGAGAAAAAGATTTCACACTTCACTAATTATTCTTTGCAAAAGAATAAGTAGTATACTACGAAATCGCAATCAATCACAACATTTGTTCATAAAAGTGTTGATTGTTGGGATTCCGTAAAGGTTGAACGTGTTAACAAATCGGTTTCAAGACATCAAAAGAAGACAAAAAGAGGTTCAGAACTAATACAACCTTCATCAGAATCAAGACAAACAAAATCTTGTGCATACACACGGGCACAAATGTTTGCGTTAGCACCATCACAATGTCATCGTAAGGCGTTAAATCAACCAAAAGATTTTGTTCCTTTCTCCCTAAGGAGAACGCCTTCACCATCAATTCCATGAAAACAATTTAGATATGAAATACCGTGTTTCAATTCATTTCTAGATGGAATTCAATATCCTTGGATTATATAGACACAACTTATAGATGTCTGTCAGGGCTGTCTAATCCTATTAGAACCATGCTCATATGGGTTCCTAAAGTTGTTTCTTAATTGATACAAGACCAAGGAGACAAAATCTATTGTTCAGGGGAAGCATTATATTCTGATGCTTATTAGAATAATAAACAGCCATATTTTGTGAATGATGGATGCTCAAAGATTATCCTCTCTCATCAAGCTCATCAATCAAGCTAATGTTGAAGATTCGAAGACTTGTCCAAGCTATCATCAAGGGGGATTTGTTAGAATTGAACAAAGTATGTTAACATTTTGTGACAATAGTTTGGATAAACATTTTGCTAGATTGATTAGTTTAAATTACGGCAGTTTTATTTGCAAAAGTGTAACTTGTTGCGAGAGTTGACTGCTTGACTCTCGCAAACTTTAATTGTCATAAGTTTTGCAAGTCTCGCAAGATAGTTTGTGTGTGTATATAAATACACTACTTAAGACTTGTTGTGAGACTTGAGTAGGTCGGTAAGTTGAGTTGTAAAACACTTTCATTGAATTATCATTTAGAGAGAGAGAGAATGAGAGAGGGCATCCGAGAGATTGTAACCAAGCTAATAAGCAAAGAGTTTATTCAATAAAATTTTCAACACTTGTTCAATTACTTGTTACAAAATCGTTTTACTTATTCCGCAAAGTAAATCGAATCCGAATAGTAGTTAGATCCTGCGTATTCGGTTCTTCAAGAATCATATTCATTATCAGACAATGTAATTTTTGAAACTATGTAAAAACTGACACTTATTTTGGAACAGGTGAAGTATTATCTTAATACCAGCAGGCCTGGATAACTCATTTTGATACATCATCGGACAACTACAATTCCGAGCAGTTTGTTTTTGTCTTGTGTGAATGTTAACTGTCACCTAGAGAACCATCCAATAGTAAACAAGGATAGGTTTTGTGATTAGTACTTAACAACTTAGTAAACAATAATCAAAAGTTTAAAAAAACTTCAATTTGTTCAATTATTATACGTGTATATAAAATTGTATTATTAAGATTTTGGATCATAATTTAATTGGTACTACATTAATCCCTAGATTGATCAACCATTTTTGCGATATCTAATTTTTCAAAATATAAAGGAATTGAGATTTTGTTAAATGACTTTCGTACATCTTCATTCTCGATCATCAAAATGTTATATATTCATTTGAGCTTTACTCTAAGTGTTTATTATTAATCTTGTTATTTTGTATGCATTCTTTTCTTTCATTATCAAACGACTATGGTTTATATTGGTAATTAAATATAAATCTTTGTTTATTTGATATATATATATATATATATATATATATATATATATATATATATATATATATATATATATTTTGGGAGGTTCAAATGAGAACCACTCCAAAGTTGAGAACTTTGAGAACCACATCAAATATGTGTTTGTTCACATGTGATTAACTTCAATCATATTTGAACATTGATGTACATTTAATTGAAAAAGAAAAAAGTCAAAAAAAATTTAAGTTTATATCGAAAAACATATTTTAACCGATTTGTTCACATTATCGTTCACATGTGAACATAAATTTGTTTTTTGCATTTTTCGGTATAAATTTAAAAAAAAAATTTACTTTATTCTTTTTCAATTAAACGTACATCAATGTTCACATATGATTGAAGTTAATCACATGTGAACAAACACGTATTTGATGTGGTTCTCAAAGTTCTCAATTTTAGAGTGGTTCTCATTTGAATATATATATATATATAACAGAATACCATGGAGCAATCTGAACCTTAGATTAGTTTCATCCATAAACATACTACGGTTAAAATTAATTCCTACATTTCTTTTTTTAATTTTTAAAATATGTACTCACAACTATTAGAATTGGCAATTCCAGTACTTCCCTATTTTTTTTAGTCCTTATTATTTTTAAATCTTTTTGAAATTTTTAAATATTTTATCACAACTATTAAAATTGATACTTCCAGCACTTCCAATTTTTTTTAATCCTAATAGTTTAAATATCATGATATGTCATATTCAACTGTTTTTTATCTTTGTAATATATGTATTCTACTTTTGTAATCTCGGATAATAATAACATTATCTTTATATATAATTAAAACAGAATACCATGGAGCAATCTTGACCTTAGATTAGTTCCATCCATAAACATCCTACGGTTAAAATTAATTCCTACATATTTTTTCAATATTTAAAATATGTACCCACAACTATTGTAATTGGCAATTCCAGTACTTCCATATTTTTTAGTCCTAATTATTTCTACAACTATTTTTAATTTTTAAATATTTTACCACAATTATTGAAATTAGTACTTCCAGCACTTTCAAAAAAAAAATTTAGTCCTAATAGTTTAAATATCATGATATGTCATATTCAACTGTTTTTTATCTTTGTAATATATGTATTCCACTTTTATAATCCCAGATAATAATAGCATTATCTTCATCTTTATTATTCAGTATGTTTTAATTTTTATTATTACATGTATTATTATTATCGTTATTCAAAATCTATTGTTATTGGTTATCTATATGTGTATATGATCACAACAATGTACGATTTGGATAGAAATTTTGGTTTGAATTACAAAATGCAGTTCTTTGACTTAGATTGAATTAATTATTAATTTGAGTTTTAAAAAACTGTTTTGTGGGTTATAATAATTCTATACTGTTTTCTTATTATATGACTATTATATACGTGAATGTGTGACTATCTGCCCCTTTGTAATATGGGTAACTGTTATGATCAAAATGTTTACAAATTGTATAATAAATAGTTTACAATCAACATGTCATATATATTAATAAAAATATTTTTGAATTAAAAAAAATAGTTTTCATATATATTACTAATAACTAAATTAAAAGAAGTCAAAAAACCTAAACCGTACAAAATTGATGGAGTATATGTTAGATGTTATTAGTTGACGATTATATTATATAAAGATCGGTTCATGGTACAATTTTACTTGATCTAAATTTTTAATTACATAATTTATAAAATCAAATGTCGAAGTCCCGCATTGTCGCGGGACTTCACCTAGTATATATATATATATATATATATATATATATATATATATATATATATATATATATATATAGTGAATAAATAATCTATCTTTATTACTAAGAGAGGAGACCCTAAATTATTTGTCAAATATATACACATGCCACATCATACAAATCCTATGTGTCATCACCATATAAAAAAAACTTGATGATGTGGATTTTCCTACACCCTTATTTCAAATAAGGTAATATTCAATTAAAATTTATATTACAACTATTTTCATTTAATAAGGTAATTAATAAAAATAAATTATACTATTTTAATTCAAAATAATGTGTCATATAATAACACTTATAACTTTTTATTATAGTCCAAACTCATTACATCCTTTAATCTATTTTTTCCTTCTAATTTTAATCTTTTAGTTTTTTTCATCTTAATCTTAACTCTTATTCCTCTAACTTTCTCTTTTTTTTAATAAATAAATAAACTTTTAGTAAATTATGAGAACGTACTTTTAATTTAATCATATCTTTCATTAAAGTTTTGTTAATTTAAAATTGTTTTATTATCATCTTAGTTTTTTTTCTATTTTTTTAATCTCACACAACTTAATTATAATCCAGTATGCGAATGGTAAGACGTGTACTTCTATTAATTATATATTACTTTTTATATGTATATATACATTTGATTGTTGTAGAATGATTTATATTTTGTACATATATATATGTACATTAGTTATTCAATAAAACGTCTAAATTATTATAGTAATTTTTACAATTTATTTTTTCCAAGACTATTAAGGTACAGATTGTTGCAAGGTTAATGTAACATCCTCCTTAAGGGCCTAGTATTTCTTAATTTTAAATTGATATTTAAATATGTTAGGAAATAATATTATATTATTTGGTTACTTGATTAATTATTTTAAATTAATAAAGTTGTAAGAATAATAAAATTTATGGAATCGCGAGATGGTTTTTGATTCCAAACAATAGGTTTAAAAGGGGACATAATTTATTTTGATAACTAAGTCGGTTAATAAAGGAGGTGCCGACCTATTATTTTAAATCTTCCTGAAGTTCTCTAATGGTTCTATCCTTATCATTTTATTAACTAAAATTCCATATACTTTTCTTTTATGAAATAAAATCTACATAAATCACAAATCAAAAGAAAAAGAAAGCTAGTTGTGATCTTGATTCTCATCTTGTCATATTAATCATCATCTTCAATTGTCCCTTTCCTTCTTGAAATCGTAAGTATTCTTACTTGATAAAATTCTATCCATGATTTTGAGTAAATTTAGGTGAGTACTAATTTATAGATGAACTTGTAACTTGTAAGATGATGTATGATATTATATATTATTGGATGCTGATTTCTTGATGGAATAGTGATAATGGAACTTTGAATTCTTGGATTGTTTATACCTAATTTATGAGCTAGGTTTAAATTTTAATGAATTATCGATTACGAATAAAAAAAATTGAACATGAATAATGGTAGTTGATAATATGTGAAGTATATTGATGTTGTAGCTCACGAGAAAACTGGTGTGTTCTGTAGTGAAGCTGACGGTTTCTACTTCAATTATAAGATATTGAGTTTAAGGCTTGTAACTAGTTAATGGTGATACAATTAAGCTAGTATGAATAATACTTGTGATTTAGTAATTAATGTTAAAATAATAATTGAAGTAGATGATGAGTTTTTCTTTATATATATATGGGTTTAGTTAAGAATATTATGGCTAAATTATAATTTGTTATTATGTGATGTTAAAAGATGATAGAAACTTGATAGAAAACTTGTTACATTGAATTGTTAACTGAACTTTTAGTATTTTGGAATTTGATTTCGTATTTGGGTGAACGAGTTTTAGGGTCTGCACAATGTTGGTATAGGGAGGAAAGACCTAGTAGGTTTCACCCCACCCGGCGGGTTACGGAGGGGACCCGGCGGCTCATCATATTGAGTCGGCTACTTCTTACGGGTTCAAAGGGGACTTTTCTTTTGTTACCACAAATTTGCATTTAACCCGGCTGGTCTATGTTGGAGTCGGTAGGTTGTGCTGACCCGACGGGTCCTATAGGGACCTGGCTGCTTCTGTATTATTTTTATGTTCTTGATTTCTAAGTCCAGATTTCAATTAAATGTTATTTCAGTAATGATAATATGCATTATGCTATGATCGTACCCGGATAGAGATGATAGTCTTCCTCTGATGTCTCCAAGCCGGCCATAATAGAATCGATAGGCGAAACAGCCAATAGCAGTCTGCTCTCGCCTATCGATAGATAGCAGGTTGCTTCCAAGCTCAAACCATTTGAAAAATAGAAATATATTATTGTTATGAAAAAAATATTTAAATTATGAGTTATGTATTTATAAGTTATGTATTGGTGAGACGAATTACTAACTTATATTTGATTTGGTTCTCAGATTCGGAGAAGTCTCAGTAACATTAGATCACTGGGCTAGCTGGAGGTAATGGTGAGTGGATCAATAACCCTCAATTTGATTTAGTTGTAACAGGTTTGGTTATAACGGGTATTATTACTACTGTTTTAGTTGCCATGATTATTATGGTTTATTAGTAATAATAGTGTGGAAAGAATGTTAGTATGATGTGTTGCCATGATGAAATGTGAATACGTGATCATTTGATGTATTGCCTTTGGGCATTGTTGATTCAGAGGCCAGCATGGGGCTGGGTTTGGGTTGGCTATTGTTTGGATAACACAGGGTCTTAGTACAAGCATTATTGTCGTAGCCTGTGTTGTTTGGGTCAATAGCACCAAGTAGTCGGTTAAACCTCTGTATGGGCTTGCAGTTGGTTTTAAAGTGTTCCTTGAGAAGGTTTCCTCAGGAACCACCGGTCCTCTTGAGATTGGATGTTACGATGCTTTATGCTGTGAACAGATATGTTGTGTGAATATGATTATTGTTTTACACAAATTTGTTATGCTAAGTTGGGTTGTGGTTTATTGATTTACTCACGTAGCGTTGTGCTAATCCCCCACATTAATACTTCCTGTAGGTTGTAATATTAAGAAATTGTGGATTCGCAGGAAGCTTTGGAATGGGATGGAATGTTTGAAGAACAAGCTTATACTCTGATATTTGATTTGATTAAATCAGTAGTGTTTAGATTTATATAACACCTTGTTTGTAGTACTTTGATTTAAAGAACATTAAACTGTGGTGTATCAAGTTTGAAAAAGTTTATATACCTTTTGATGTAAGGTATAATAATATATTTTAAACCTACGCTTCCGAGTGTAAAATTATTATTATAATGGTTATTAAATGAGGGGTGTTAAAAGTTGGTATCAGAGCATAGGTTTGGGTGAATTGAACAACGGTAAGTGTTCAATCCCAAATCTAGAGTTATGTTAGTCAAACATTCCATGATGTGGGATTTAGCTGTGTTGGGAATTGATTAGTATATTAAGTACTAACGATTAATAAGTTGTGAGTTGTTGTTTTGAGTACAGATATGGCAGAAAACGAGCACCCGACCAGTACCCTCAACAGTTCCCCGAGATCGGATGTTCTTTATACAGAGACAAATATAGAGAAACATAATCAGACAGGTACATTATTTTCAGTTGAGGAGCACACAGTTATAGATGAGTATGTATTGCAATCAGAGGGTGAAGTATTGGAGTTTCGGAAAAGACAGCAGTATTTACAGAATAGACAAACTGGACCTTCTCAGCAGCATTCACAGTCACTGTATCATGGTATGAGCACTGTTTCATAGCCTATAGTGTCATCTTCAGGGCCTAGTAATTATCAGGTACCAGTATTGTTATCACCGCATCAACAGAGAAAGGGTTATTCATTTCAAACTTTTATGTCTTGTAAACCTTCAAATTATTATGAAAACTTTAATCCATCTGTTACACTTGATTGGTTACGGGATACTGAGAGAAAATTTGAGGTGTGCCAATGTGAGGAGGAATTTAAGGTTTCTTATGCAGGTCAGCTTTTGAAAGGACAAGCAATGTCTTGGTGGGATTCAATTACAGCAAATCTGACACCACAACAGAAGGCATCTATTCGATGGAGTGATTTTTATAATGAGATATGTCGACAGTATTGTTCTGAGTTTGATGTGTCACGTATTAGACATGAATTTATGGAATTAAAATTGACTGATGAGATGACTATTGATGAGTTGATTACTCAGTTTACAGAGAAATTGAGGTTTGTACAGCAATGGGTACCTGATGATAGAACAAAAGTGGATCATTTTGTTGAGACATTACCACCTAAATATCGTACTACATTGAGATTGGCAAGTTCTCTTGCAGATGCTTTTGCTTTAGCTCGCTTAGTGGATAATGACTTACTAGCTCAGAATAAACATAATAAAGAAAAGATTTTATATCCAGTTGAAAGTGGACCTTCTGATAAAGGTAAACATAAAAGACAGAGCAGAAGGTCAAATAGTCATAGTGTTTCGGATGATCGATCTCTTTGGTGTAATGATTTTAAATCCAGACATACGGGAAAGTGTACTTCTCAAACTACCAGATGCATTAATGTGATAACCCGAGAATTTCTGTAAATTCCGTACGCTTTAACGCATGCATATTAGGCTAATTCCCTATGTAATCAATGTGAATTTAAATTCATTTCAAATGAAGTCTAGCACAAGCCCGTTACTTCAGGATTGAATATATTTACTTAATGCGCGAAGCGTTCGCGTACGTAATTATTACGAATTTCACAAACATTCGGTAGAGACCGACATCCACGAACGATTGTGATCAAGCCAAGTATATAACATAAATCTATTTGAATAAAATAGTAGTCATTATAAAACGGATAGCAAGTTACACATATGTATACGCGTAGTCACTTTAATTAACACTTAAAAGCGCGTATAAACCGAGAGACTTACAACGAAGAGACGAGTGATGTAACTAATCAAACAAACCACTCGTAAATGAACTAATATTAGTAATATCAAATACTAATAGCCTAACGACCTTAATCTACCTTAATTACCACTAAATCACCTTAAGTACATAATTAGCACCTAATTAATCAAGATTAGCACCTAATGACCTAAATACCTACACTTAAACACAAGAATGGAAACCAAGAGGGGCCCCCCTTGACTCCCCTCTCTTTGGCCGGCCAAAAGGCCCCTAGGGCCCCCCCATGGCCATTTCCTTCAAACATGCAATGCCATATTTCCTTCCATATCCTCATTCACCCATTCATTCACTCCATTCTCACAAACATTCACACACAAACTCTCTCCTCTCCTCTCCCCTTTGAAACCTACGGCCAAGACTCCCCACCACCCCTCTCATTTTAATTTTCAAGATACACCACCATAAACCATCACAAATCACCATGAACCACCACCTCAAAACATAAAAATAACACATTTCAAGCATACAAACACTCACAAACACTTACACCATCACATTTCCATGGGTAAAACAAGCTAAACACAAGAAGTTGGAGCTAGAGAAATCTACATCAAGAAACAAAGTCTTACCCATCTCAAACTTCCATTTAAAACTTTGTAAGGAAACTCTCTTTAAACTTTTATTATCATATGTATATGTGTTTATACTAAGTATGTTCACTCACACTAAAATACATTTTTAAAACACTTACTTCACCTTTTAAAAATGTTAACTAGCTAATTTTATAAAAAAATAAAGTTTATAAACAAATCAAGAAACTTTAAAAGTGTAAAATCATGCATTATATATTTTAAACTTCTTAAACATGTGATAAACTTTCATTTATGTTAAAATAATTATTTTGGACTAAGAAACAAAATAAACTTGTGAAAACATAAACTTTGTAGTTTAAAAGTTAGTAAAACACACTTTTGGGTGAAAAATGACAAAGACAAAACTTAAGGGACTAAAAGTGTGAAATCTGACTTTGGAGGACTGGAATGTTAAAAATAATATTAATGATGTATTAACATGTTAAAACATGGATCTAAGTGTTAAAAACCAAACCATTGTGGTTAGAAACCAAGAAAACTAAACTATGAGGTTAAAAGTGGAAAAATGGAAACTAAGAGGACCAAACCTGTCAAAACAGAAAGTTTCTGACCTTGAACGTGAAAATCTGTAACTTAAGTGTATTTAATCTTAAACCATGACTTTGAACAATAATTATATGGTCAAACCCTAATAAACCGAAATCTTGCGTTAGGAATGAAATAAGTAAAAGTAAAGGGACTAAACATGTACCAATGAGAACTTTTGGACCTGGACTGACCATATCAGTAACTTAGACTTAATTTAATGTTAATGATGTTTTAAAACAATAGCCATATGGTTAAACCCTACTAAACCGAAACATGATGCAAGAAACGACAAAAATGAAAGTAAAAGGGTTAAAACCGTACAAACCTAAAATCTTGGACCTGGGCTGTTCATATCAGTAACATACACACAAAATAATGTTAAAGATGATTTAGAATAATAATCATGTGGTTAAACACATACAAACCAAAGTATCATGCTAGATATGGACTAAACACAATTATAGGGACTAAACGCGTACAAACTATAAGTTATGGACTGAGATGATAAAAATCAGTAAGTACATAAATATAAAGTCTAATTTGTAGTTTGGTGCATTAAAACCAAAGATTGTATAGTTACAAGTCGACAAACCGAACTTTTGGGTTAAAAATGAGATAATTGAAACTTTAGGGACTAATAGTGTAAAATCAGAAAGTTGGGGACTATAAACTTAATAATATTAACTTAAGTGACCACAAGTTTAAACCATGATAAAAGTTGTCGTGAACCTAAAGCACACGGTAGAAATCAAAGAAACCGAACATATTAACCGAAAACGACAAAATACAAACTACAAGGACTAAAACTGTCAATTCCAGAAACTTGTGGACTGATGTGAACCTTCTGTAAATCAGGGGACTTTATGATAAAAATATACTTTAAATATCATGATTAACTTAAATACCGAGAAACCGCAAGGACCGACTTATTACAAATTAATGTTACATATATACTACAAATCAAAAATTAACATATTATATAGTGAATAATAATATGTTAAGGCTTTAAACATAACTTGGACATTTAGCAAAACTATAATTGATCACGTCGTGTCGTATACACTCTAAGTGAAGTGAACACTTAGTATAGACGGTCTATTAAAACGTCTACGGTTATTAATTTAACTTCCCGCATTTAGGGCATAAAGGGATCTTATTGGGCTCAAATACTTGAACTTATTCTGCTAGCACGCTCGGACTCAAGTGAGTTCACAGCCCCTATTTTACTGTTTTTAATGCTCTCAAATGTTGGGGTGGAAAACATATAACTGATTTATGCGATTATTGGAAACTGACTTGTATCTTTATGGGAGCCTAAGTTCGCAAGTTGTAGCATATAAGTCCTTTGCTTACAATGACTATAACCATTAACTAGGCGACTCTAGCCACTAAATATACGGATAGTACTATCGGATTGACATCCCCCACTGATTATCTTAGTTAGTCGCGCTAACTAGCGACATTGTTCGCGACCAGGATCGTATATTTACTTTGTCCAAGGCAACGATTGTTATGTCGTGGTTTGGTTATAGGCTTAGTTTCGGCATATTAACTCTTAGGCCTAGCTAGCCTTTGGGGGATCACAGTCTATGTTTCAAACTTTAAATAATCGTACTGTAGGCCTTCGATGCCATCTTTTTATAAATTTTACTAAATAATGGTTTGTGATTGAACCTTAAACCTGTGAATTCACTCAACAATTATGTTGACGTTTTAAATATGTTTTTCAGGGAATTAGCCATGCTGCAAGACCCTATGCATTTTGGGACCGCACCTGCCTTATTTAATTAGGATGCCATCTTTTGAACAATGTATTTGTTTTGTGAAACTGTGTATTGATAACACTGCTTTGACGGTTTGATAAACCGTAATGTTTGTAAAACTTTTAATGGCATCTTAATATATTAGATGTTGGCGATAACCATATGCTCTTGTATTATTTATTTGGATCGAGTCACGCCCCGCTTAATGCTAATGCTTCCGCTAAACGAAATTACCGATTTTTGGGGTGTGACAGATTTGGTATCAGAGACATTGGTTATAGCGAACTAGGAGACTTTAGTGACTTAGGATGTCTTAGAGACCTAGACTATAACCCTAGATACGATCACTTATAACATGCATTGCATCCATACAAACCTAACATATTGTACGAGCCTGACATGTCACCCACTTTTCCTTGTAGCAATATGTCTAGAGAGAGCCCGATTTACATCTATGCCTCGGATGAGGAACCCACTGAGGACACCTTTGATAGTAGAGCTACTTCTGTACATGAGAGCCCATCTGTCCACATTAGGGCTACTTCTGATGACACTAGTGTTACACCTCCCCCAGCACCTGTGATGAGACCCGTCACCATACCTACCGTAGGCGAGACCTCACGTAGGCCACTGATGAGGAGGACCCCTAGGAAGGTCATCCGTGATCTACCCACAGGAGTATTAGCACCGCGCGATGAGGAGCCACCTATGACCGACATACCATGTGATGAGCAGTCACAGAGGATGCCGAGACCGACACAGTTTGGCTGGATGCTGTCGATACTGCGGAGGTGGAGATCGCTGGAGGGTCTCCCACCTACCTGTGAGACTGGAGAGTCTTCTTTGCCCATCACTGGGGAGCCGTTGGAGCTTACAGTCCCTACCCTAGTTGGAGTCTGTCGTACGCTGTTTCAGATTTTGTCCTACCGGGACGATGACCTCCACGAGCTACGGAGCGATACGTCCCGCCTGGACGGAGACATGGTGTCCACCTACGAGCGACTGGACTTGGTGGAGAGCCACCGGATGGCGGACATGGAGACTGCAGAGGCCATTAGGGCACGAGTGGATGTGCTCGAGGGACGCCTGAGGATGATTGGATTTGCTATTGGAGTATGCATTGTGATGACAGTGCTTAGGACGGTTGTGGGTGTGTATTTCCCCTACTTCCGTTAGACTTATGTATGGCGGGTTGTGCTTACATAGTGTTAGGATTAACTCGACGGGTAGAGATAGACTCGTCACATTTTGTATAACTAGTATGTATGAATGGGTACTAAGCTTAGAACCCCATCCCTTTTGTAAGGAACCTATGTAAAAGCACTTTATGTTATAATATAATGTATCTTTGAAGTACTTGTCGTGTTCTTTACATTAGCATTAATTTATTATATCTATCTGTCTTTTGTTACGTATGTTAGGATCAAATCATGCCGCCCAAACGTCGGAACACTGTAAATAGTCGTAGGAACTCAGAACCCTCTAATGAAGCTAGCATCGAGGAGATTGTGGCTCGAAGGGTAGCCGATGCTATGGCCCAATATGAGGCAAGCCGTGCACGAGAGAATGTGGTGAACGATAGCGGGACAGGGAGAAATGCTACTGGGGGAAACCGAACCGGAGAACAGACCCATGGGACAGAGACACCCGAGAATGCCCAAAGAGGGTGTTCATACAAGTCATTCCTAGCATGCAAGCCAACCAGTTTTCATGGGAATGAAGGCGCCATTGGGGTAATTCATTGGATCGAGAAAATGGAATCTGTGCTAGATATAAGCAACTGTCCACCTGACTGCATGGTTAAGTATGCTGCTTGCACACTGACTGGCAAGGCATTGACCTGGTGGAACTCTCAAGTGCAAACGCTCGGGAGAGAGGTTGCTAACTCCATTTCTTGGGAAGAGTTGAAATCACTGATGCTAGATGAATTCTGTCCCCGAAGCGAGCTACAAAAGATCGAGACCGAACTGTGGGAAATAACTATGAGTGGGTCTGATATCACTGCTTACACAACTAGGTTTCAAGAACTAGCTCGTTTGGTACCTCACATGGTTACTCCCGAGTACAAAAGAATAGAGAGGTACATCTGGGGATTGGTACCGCAAATCAGGAGCTTGGTGACGACATCCAAACCGTCCACTTTCAGAAGCGCCGTTAGCCTTGCACAAAGTTTAACGGACGAGGCGGTAAGGATGGGGACTCTAACCAAGAAAGTTAGTTCTAACAAAGGAGAAACCGAAAGGACTGGTGGAGGAAGTAGTGGAAATGATAAACGAAAGGGGAATGATGGAAGACATGACCGACAGGGCTCGCAGCATAAACAACCGAGGACCACTAAGGCGTATATTGCTAATGCGCCAGGACCTAAAGCTTATGCTGGCAACAAGCCAAAGTGTATCAAGTGTGAAAGACACCATGAGGGCATGTGCATCCGTTGTGATAACTGTAAGAAGTGGGGTCACCGTGCACAATTCTGTGGAGGGAATTCTCAAAACCAGGGCAACAACGAACGAAGAGTGCTCAAATGTTTTGAATGTGGTAACCCAAACCACCTCCGAAACAGTTGCCCTAAACTCCACAACAACAATAACAACAACCGTAACAATGGCAACAACCAACCGGCGCGTGGACGAGCGTTCGTTATTGGAGCACAAGAGGCGCGCCAAGATCCCAACACTGTTACGGGTACGTTCCTTGTAAACAATCAATACGCTTCAGTTCTATTTGATTCGGGTGCCGATTTAAGTTTTGTGTCTTCCGAGTTTAGACCATTACTAGAAATAGAATCCCGTAAGTTAGACATGAAATACTCAGTAGAACTAGCAAATGGTAAACTAATAGAAGCCGAAGAAGTAGTACCGGGATGCACTATATCTCTCGAGGGTCATTCCTTTAAAATTAATTTATTGCCAATGGACCTAGGAAGCTTTGATATAGTAATTGGGATGGACTGGTTATCCGAAAATCGTGCGGAAATCTTATGCTTTGAAAAGATAGTGCGGGTACCACTGCCGTCGGGTGAAATGCTCATAATTCGAGGAGAGTTGAAGAGAAGCACTCTGAAGATGGTCAATGGCATAAAAACCCGCAAATATCTACGAAAGGGATACCAAGCCTTCCTAGCGCATGTCGTGGAGAAGAAAACAGAGGAACGATGCATAGACGACATACCTGTTGTACGTGATTATCCGGGGGTGTTCCCAGAGGATTTGCCTGGACTACCACCCCCAAGACAAGTTGAATTTCGGATAGACCTAGTGCCTGGAGCCGCACCAATAGCGCGCTCTCCCTACCGCCTAGCTCCATCCGAAATGCAAGAATTGTCCACGCAATTGCAAGAACTCTTAGACCTAGGATTCATCCGACCGAGCTTTTCACCTTGGGGAGCTCCGGTGTTATTCGTGAAGAAGAAGGATGGATCCATGAGGATGTGTATCGACTATCGAGAACTAAACAAGGTGACAATCAAAAACCGATACCCTCTACCGCGCATCGATGATTTATTCGATCAACTTCAAGGTTCTAGTTTCTACTCAAAGATTGACTTGCGATCCGGATATCACCAACTGAAGGTACGAGAGGAGGATGTGCCAAAAACTGCATTTAGGACTCGTTACGGCCATTACGAGTTTCTAGTCATGCCTTTTGGATTGACAAACGCTCCTGCAGTGTTCATGGACCTCATGAACAGAGTCTGCAAACCTTACCTCGATAAATTCGTTATTGTTTTTATTGATGATATCCTCATATACTCGCAAACAAAGGAAGATCACGAGCAACACCTGAAATTGATCCTTGAACTGTTGGAGAATGAGAAATTATACGCAAAATTTTCCAAGTGTGAATTTTGGTTGCGCGAAGTTCAGTTCTTGGGTCATGTAATTAATGGCAGGGGAATTCACGTTGACCCGGCTAAGATTGAGGCGATCAAGAATTGGGAAGCACCGAAAACCCCAACTGAGGTGCGCCAATTCCTTGGTTTGGCTGGCTATTACCGTCGATTTATCGAAAATTTCTCCAAAATAGCCCAGTCACTCACCTCGTTAACGCAAAAAGATAAGAAGTTTGAGTGGGGTGAGAAACAAGAATCCGCCTTCCAACTACTAAAGCAAAAACTGTGCACCGCACCTATCTTGTCACTACCCGAAGGAGTAGACAACTTCATTGTCTACTGTGATGCTTCGCATCAAGGGTTGGGTTGTGTACTAATGCAAAATGACAAGGTCATTGCTTATGCATCTCGTCAATTGAAGGTTCACGAGAAGAACTATACAACGCATGACTTGGAGCTGGGAGCAGTCGTGTTTGCCCTCAAAATCTGGAGACATTACCTGTACGGTACAAAGTGTACGATCTTCACCGATCACAAGAGTTTGCAACACATTTTTGACCAGAAGGAGCTTAACATGCGACAACGAAGATGGGTCGAATTACTAAACGATTACGACTGTGAAATTAAGTATCACCCGGGCAAAGCTAACGTTGTAGCCGATGCCTTGAGTCGTAAAGAAAGAATTAAGACCATTAGGGTTCGTGCTCTTGGAATGACTATCCACACGAACCTCACTACTCAAATTCGAGATGCACAGCAAGTGGCACTAGCCGACGAGCGTATAAAGAGTGAATCCCTGAGAGGAATGGAGAAACAACTAGTACCCAAGGATGATGGAACCTTGTGTTTCGCGGATAGACTTTGGGTTCCATGTGTGGAGGAACTGCGTAAGCTTCTACTCGACGAAGCCCATAAGTCTAATTATTCGATACATCCTGGAGCTGATAAGATGTACCATGATTTGAAGGGATTCTATTGGTGGCCAAACATGAAGGGAGACATTGCCACCTATGTCAGCAAGTGTCTGACGTGTTCAAAAGTCAAGGCCGAGTACCAAAAACCGTCTGGACTTTTGCAACAACCCGAGATGCCACAATGGAAATGGGAGCATATATCCATGGACTTCATCACCAAGCTACCCAAGACATTGTCAGGATATGACACAATATGGGTAATCGTCGATCGATTGACGAAATCGGCTCATTTCCTACCCATTAAAGAAACTGACAAAATGGAGAAGCTGACTAGAACATATCTCAAGGAGATTGTTTCTAGACATGGAGTGCCGGTATCCATCATTTCTGATAGGGATAGCCGTTTCACATCGCGTTTTTGGCAAACACTGCAAAAGGCGTTGGGTACCCGTATAGACATGAGTACCGCCTACCATCCTCAAACTGATGGTCAAAGTGAAAGAACGATACAAACGCTCGAGGACTTGTTGCGGGCATGTGTGATTGATTTTGGAGGAAATTGGGATACTCATTTACCCCTTGCAGAATTTTCCTACAACAATAGCTATCACACGAGTATTCAAATGGCACCTTTCGAGGCGTTATACGGACGCAAGTGCCGATCGCCACTGTGTTGGGCAGAGTTGAGTGACAAACAAATCTCTGGCCCCGAGATTGTCCAAGAGACGACGGACAAGATATCCCAAGTTCTTAACAGACTGAAAGCGGCACGAGACCGACAGAAAAGCTATGCGGACAACCGCCGAAAACCCCTTGAGTTTCAAGTAGGAGACAAAGTCCTACTCAAGGTGTCACCCTGGAAAGGGGTCATCCGATTTGGGAAACGGGGTAAGCTAAATCCAAGGTACATAGGACCCTTTGAAATCCTAGCACGGGTTGGTCCTATGGCATACAAGCTTAAACTACCTCAAGAGCTAAGTAACGTCCATGACACCTTTCATGTATGTAACTTGAAGAAGTGCTTATCCGACGAGACTCTAGTTGTTCCTCCCGACGAAATCCATGTAGATTCCCGATTAAACTTTGTAGAGGAACCAATTGAAGTGGCGGATCGGAAGATCCAACAGCTTCGACGTAGCCGGATTAAATTGGTCAAGATTCGTTGGAATTCGAAACGAGGCCCAGAGTTTACTTGGGAACGTGAGGATGAGATGCAAAGGAAATATCCTTAACTTTTTGGAGACACGCCAAACACTCACGACACTACTTAAATTTCGGGACGAAATTTCTTTAACGGGGGAAGTATGTGATAACCCGAGAATTTCTGTAAATTCCGTACGCTTTAACGCATGCATATTAGGCTAATTCCCTATGTAATCAATGTGAATTTAAATTCATTTCAAATGAAGTCTAGCACAAGCCCGTTACTTCAGGATTGAATATATTTACTTAATGCGCGAAGCGTTCGCGTACGTAATTATTACGAATTTCACAAACATTCGGTAGAGACCGACATCCACGAACGATTGTGATCAAGCCAAGTATATAACATAAATCTATTTGAATAAAATAGTAGTCATTATAAAACGGATAGCAAGTTACACATATGTATACGCGTAGTCACTTTAATTAACACTTAAAAGCGCGTATAAACCGAGAGACTTACAACGAAGAGACGAGTGATGTAACTAATCAAACAAACCACTCGTAAATGAACTAATATTAGTAATATCAAATACTAATAGCCTAACGACCTTAATCTACCTTAATTACCACTAAATCACCTTAAGTACATAATTAGCACCTAATTAATCAAGATTAGCACCTAATGACCTAAATACCTACACTTAAACACAAGAATGGAAACCAAGAGGGGCCCCCCTTGACTCCCCTCTCTTTGGCCGGCCAAAAGGCCCCTAGGGCCCCCCCATGGCCATTTCCTTCAAACATGCAATGCCATATTTCCTTCCATATCCTCATTCACCCATTCATTCACTCCATTCTCACAAACATTCACACACAAACTCTCTCCTCTCCTCTCCCCTTTGAAACCTACGGCCAAGACTCCCCACCACCCCTCTCATTTTAATTTTCAAGATACACCACCATAAACCATCACAAATCACCATGAACCACCACCTCAAAACATAAAAATAACACATTTCAAGCATACAAACACTCACAAACACTTACACCATCACATTTCCATGGGTAAAACAAGCTAAACACAAGAAGTTGGAGCTAGAGAAATCTACATCAAGAAACAAAGTCTTACCCATCTCAAACTTCCATTTAAAACTTTGTAAGGAAACTCTCTTTAAACTTTTATTATCATATGTATATGTGTTTATACTAAGTATGTTCACTCACACTAAAATACATTTTTAAAACACTTACTTCACCTTTTAAAAATGTTAACTAGCTAATTTTATAAAAAAATAAAGTTTATAAACAAATCAAGAAACTTTAAAAGTGTAAAATCATGCATTATATATTTTAAACTTCTTAAACATGTGATAAACTTTCATTTATGTTAAAATAATTATTTTGGACTAAGAAACAAAATAAACTTGTGAAAACATAAACTTTGTAGTTTAAAAGTTAGTAAAACACACTTTTGGGTGAAAAATGACAAAGACAAAACTTAAGGGACTAAAAGTGTGAAATCTGACTTTGGAGGACTGGAATGTTAAAAATAATATTAATGATGTATTAACATGTTAAAACATGGATCTAAGTGTTAAAAACCAAACCATTGTGGTTAGAAACCAAGAAAACTAAACTATGAGGTTAAAAGTGGAAAAATGGAAACTAAGAGGACCAAACCTGTCAAAACAGAAAGTTTCTGACCTTGAACGTGAAAATCTGTAACTTAAGTGTATTTAATCTTAAACCATGACTTTGAACAATAATTATATGGTCAAACCCTAATAAACCGAAATCTTGCGTTAGGAATGAAATAAGTAAAAGTAAAGGGACTAAACATGTACCAATGAGAACTTTTGGACCTGGACTGACCATATCAGTAACTTAGACTTAATTTAATGTTAATGATGTTTTAAAACAATAGCCATATGGTTAAACCCTACTAAACCGAAACATGATGCAAGAAACGACAAAAATGAAAGTAAAAGGGTTAAAACCGTACAAACCTAAAATCTTGGACCTGGGCTGTTCATATCAGTAACATACACACAAAATAATGTTAAAGATGATTTAGAATAATAATCATGTGGTTAAACACATACAAACCAAAGTATCATGCTAGATATGGACTAAACACAATTATAGGGACTAAACGCGTACAAACTATAAGTTATGGACTGAGATGATAAAAATCAGTAAGTACATAAATATAAAGTCTAATTTGTAGTTTGGTGCATTAAAACCAAAGATTGTATAGTTACAAGTCGACAAACCGAACTTTTGGGTTAAAAATGAGATAATTGAAACTTTAGGGACTAATAGTGTAAAATCAGAAAGTTGGGGACTATAAACTTAATAATATTAACTTAAGTGACCACAAGTTTAAACCATGATAAAAGTTGTCGTGAACCTAAAGCACACGGTAGAAATCAAAGAAACCGAACATATTAACCGAAAACGACAAAATACAAACTACAAGGACTAAAACTGTCAATTCCAGAAACTTGTGGACTGATGTGAACCTTCTGTAAATCAGGGGACTTTATGATAAAAATATACTTTAAATATCATGATTAACTTAAATACCGAGAAACCGCAAGGACCGACTTATTACAAATTAATGTTACATATATACTACAAATCAAAAATTAACATATTATATAGTGAATAATAATATGTTAAGGCTTTAAACATAACTTGGACATTTAGCAAAACTATAATTGATCACGTCGTGTCGTATACACTCTAAGTGAAGTGAACACTTAGTATAGACGGTCTATTAAAACGTCTACGGTTATTAATTTAACTTCCCGCATTTAGGGCATAAAGGGATCTTATTGGGCTCAAATACTTGAACTTATTCTGCTAGCACGCTC
The DNA here is from genome assembly GCA_963422505.1 of Pseudognaphalium luteoalbum. Taxonomy (NCBI): domain Eukaryota; kingdom Viridiplantae; phylum Streptophyta; class Magnoliopsida; order Asterales; family Asteraceae; genus Pseudognaphalium; species Pseudognaphalium luteoalbum. The sequence continues at coordinate 21,575,482 of OY730196.1, read as the reverse complement.
GGACTCAAGTGAGTTCACAGCCCCTATTTTACTGTTTTTAATGCTCTCAAATGTTGGGGTGGAAAACATATAACTGATTTATGCGATTATTGGAAACTGACTTGTATCTTTATGGGAGCCTAAGTTCGCAAGTTGTAGCATATAAGTCCTTTGCTTACAATGACTATAACCATTAACTAGGCGACTCTAGCCACTAAATATACGGATAGTACTATCGGATTGACATCCCCCACTGATTATCTTAGTTAGTCGCGCTAACTAGCGACATTGTTCGCGACCAGGATCGTATATTTACTTTGTCCAAGGCAACGATTGTTATGTCGTGGTTTGGTTATAGGCTTAGTTTCGGCATATTAACTCTTAGGCCTAGCTAGCCTTTGGGGGATCACAGTCTATGTTTCAAACTTTAAATAATCGTACTGTAGGCCTTCGATGCCATCTTTTTATAAATTTTACTAAATAATGGTTTGTGATTGAACCTTAAACCTGTGAATTCACTCAACAATTATGTTGACGTTTTAAATATGTTTTTCAGGGAATTAGCCATGCTGCAAGACCCTATGCATTTTGGGACCGCACCTGCCTTATTTAATTAGGATGCCATCTTTTGAACAATGTATTTGTTTTGTGAAACTGTGTATTGATAACACTGCTTTGACGGTTTGATAAACCGTAATGTTTGTAAAACTTTTAATGGCATCTTAATATATTAGATGTTGGCGATAACCATATGCTCTTGTATTATTTATTTGGATCGAGTCACGCCCCGCTTAATGCTAATGCTTCCGCTAAACGAAATTACCGATTTTTGGGGTGTGACAATTAAGTGCGGGTTGATTGGATATAAAGTCAGGGATTGTAATTATCCAGAGAAAGTATGTTGGAACTGTCAGAAAGAAGGTCATCATGCGGGGCAGTGTCCAGAGGAGATAAGACCGAGATCGGGTTTGGTCGGTGCATCGTCATCTTCTTGCCATAAGCGGAAGAATCTACAGTCAGCAACTGGCAGATTTTTTGATGACAGTTGATAAAGCTGTCAGGATGGATGACATCATTACAGGTAATTGTGTATTTACACTATACTAGCATGTGTTTATATGCTTTGGAACTAATTGTTCCTTTATATCTGTTTATAGTGTGATAAACTGAAATTGACCCCATAGTGATTACTAATTCTTTTAGAATAGAGATAGTCGATAATGAAATAATTTCTGTTACTGTGTTAGTGACTGAAATGAAGTGTTTGATAGAGGGTCATGATAATTGATAATCCGTGCTAGTGTGAATCCTTAGTTGATATAGACCTTGGCATGAATTGGGTAAATAATAGTGCATATATATATATATATATATATATATATATATATATATATATATATCCTTGTTGGATGAGTCGTGTGATTGACTCGAGGGATCTGAGAAAATGATTATGTTGTTGAGTTCAGAAATGTTATGTAGATTTTATGGACTTGTTGAACTGTATATGTAAACATTTGAAAAGATTAATTATCGTTTGATGAGATTATTGGTATAATGTGGTATGATTACTAGTATTTGAAAGTTTGGACGAGATTGTTGAATTAACCAGTTTGATTGGTAAAATACTGGATTGATATGATTCAAAGTATATGTGAAAAAAGGGGATATACCTTAAACTACTTGTTGTATCGGGTATGATTATTATGTGAGTTGATTATGTCATTGAATTAATAGATACTCATGCGGTTTTATGGATTTAATGATCCGAATATGGCAACTTTCTAGATGAGTTTGTAATTGTTTGATTTATGCCATCTTGATTAACATACAACTTGATTTAAGTGTTGGTTCTTGGAACTTTAAAAAGTAGATTATCTCTGTGTTAAATTGTCAACAATTTGAATTTTGACTTTGAAAGATAGAAATTTGGAGATATGTTAGATGGAATTAAAGTGGATTATCCACAGTCGAGATTATGATTTACCAGAGAGTTAATGAATTTTCTTTGGTTGATCTTGGGATGAACAGTGGAAAGTAGTCTTTTGACCTTAACACAATGTGCGTGTCAGACATTGGTTTCACTATATTATGATTGATTTGACGATACTGTTGAACATTGTGATACATTTCTTGAGGTTAGCTTGTGATCGATACTATGAAATTGGATATTGATCTCGATATTTCATAGCTTCAGCTTATGAGAGGATTTATCCTACCATGACTGGGATTTAAAACTGTTGTTTGAATTGAGAATGTGGAGATATTATTTTGGATTGTATTTAATGCATTAACTGTACAGGATTATGAAACCTTTTCGGTATATGTTTCCATGAAAGAGTCTCATATGCATCAGCATTGATAGTTATAATTTATAAGGATTTTGATTGAGGAAATTGATATTTTCCGGGTAAAAAGATAATGTTGTATAGATGCCTTGAGTTGATAGAGATTTGTGGCCTGATTTACCTTATGTGTTTGGAATTTTATTGGCTTAGTAGATTGATTGAAAGCTATTCAGCTTGAGAACTTGATGGATTATAATCTGAAATCTGAAAATTGTTGTTGTACAATGATAGAGGATTAAAGACTATTTAGTCTCATGTTGAGTTCAGTTTGTTTGAGATTTTCGAGATGTGATCTTAAACTGAAACTTCTGAGTGTTGGTTGATTGTTCATTCAAGGATTGTATAAAGATTTGAAATCATCATATTGATGGAATACAATGAATCAAATATATAAATTCTAATATTTGAGGTTATGATGAAATTGAGCCTGAGCTTGAAATGGATTGTGGTTGATTTTAAAACCTTAAAGGGAGAACATCATTGTGTTAAATTTTCCTATGCGAATTTTGGATTTTAGAGGTGCAATAGGGGAACATGTTAATTGTACAAGATGAAATTAAATGGATTTACTATGAGTTAACATTGTGATGAATTAAAATAACTTAGCATAGATTTTATTGGATTAGTGGGTTCCTACTGCAAGTTTATCCGATATATTTATGATTTGTCGATTTGTTGATTTAATAAATTTGAAGGATATGAAACTTCATTGGAAAAATTTCTGTATTAGTACTAATTGATGGATATGATAAATTCATGATATATAAATGCCTTATATTGGATTTGATGATGATTGGATACAGTGAAACCACGTCATTACCTATAATTTTTATACATGAGAAATTACATTACCCATCTATTGGAGATTTCTATTGGGACATTGATAGATTTGTAACTAATCTTCCACGGATATCACGGGTTAATGATATGAATTAATTTTTTAAAATGGAAATGTAGCTTGGGTTTGAACCTTGCGCGAGAAAGGAGATTGGTATGTGATTGTGGTAATTTAGTTTATTGATCATGATTAGATTTCGAGGATGAAATCTTCTTAAGGGAGGAAGATTTGTAACATCCTCCTTAAGGGCCTAGTATTTCTTAATTTTAAATTGATATTTAAATATGTTAGGAAATAATATTATATTATTTGGTTACTTGTTAAAGTTAGATAAGAGGTCACATGAGTTATTGTGACAAATAAATTATTAATTATTTTAAATTAATAAAGTTGTAAGAATAATAAAATTTATGGAATCGCGAGATGGTTTTTGGTTCCAAACAATAGGTTTAAAAGGGGACTTAATTTATTTTGACAACTAAGTCGGTTAATAAGGAGTTGCCGACCTATTATTTTAAATCTTCCTGAAGTTCTCTAATGGTTCTATCCTTATCATTTTATTAACTAAAATTCCATATACTTTTCTTTTATGAAATAAAATCTACATAAATCACAAATCAAAAGAAAAAGAAAGCTAGTTGTGATCTTGATTCTCATCTTGGCATATTAATCATCATCTTCAATTGTCCCTTTCCTTCTTGAAATCGTAAGTATTCTTACTTGATAAAATTCTATCCATGATTTTGAGTAAATTTAGGTGAGTACTAATTTATGGATGAACTTGTAACTTGTAAGATGATATATGATTTTATATATTATTGGATGTTGATTTCTTGATGGAATAGTGATAACGGAACTTAGAATTCTTGGATTGTTTATACCTAATTTATGAGCTAGGTTTAAATTTTATTGAATTATCGATTACAAATAAAAAAAATTTGAACATGAATAATGGTAGTTGATAATATGTGAAGTATATTGATGTTGTAGCTCATGAGAAAACTGGTGTGTTCAGTAGTGGAGCCGACGGTTTCTACTTCAATTATAAGATATTGAGTTTAAGGCTTGTAACTAGTTAATGGTGATACAATTAAGCTAGTATGAATAATACTTGTGATTTAGTAATTAATGTTAAAATAATAATTGAAGTAGATGATGAGTTTTTCTTTCTATATATCTGGGTTTAGTTAAGAATATTGTGGCTAAATTATAATTTGATATTATGTGATGTTAAAAGATTATAGAAACTTGATAGAAAACTGTTACATTAAATTGTTAACTGAACTTTTAGTATTTTGGAATTTGATTTCGTATTTGGGTGAATGAGTTTTAGGGTCTGCACAACGTTGGTATAGGGAGGAAAGACCCGGCGGGTTACGGAGGGGACCCGACGGCTCATCATATTGAGTCGGCTACTTCTTACGGGTTCAAAGGGGACTTTTCTTTTGTTACCACAAATTTGCATTTAACCCGGCTGGTCTATGTTGGAGCCGGCAGGTTGTGCTGACCCGACGGGTCCTATAGGGACCTGGCTGCTTCTGTATTATTTTTATGTTCTTGATTTCTAAGTCCAGATTTCAATTAAATGTTATTTCAGTAATGATAATATGCATAATTATGAAGAATAGAAATATATTATTGTTATGAAAAAAATATTTAAATTATGAGTTATGTATTTATATGTTATGTATTGGTGAGACGAATTACTAACTTATATTTGATTTGGTTCTCAGATTCGGAGAAGTCTCAGTAACATTAGATCACTGGGCTAGCTGGAGGTAATGGTGAGTGGATCGATAACCCTCAATTTAATTTAGTTGTAACAGGTTTGGTTATAACGGGTAATTGTATTATTACTACTGTTTTAGTTGCCATGATTATTATGGTTTATTAGTAATAATACTGTGGATAGAATGTTAGTATGATGTATTGCCATGATGAATATGTGAATACGTGATCACTTGATGTATTGCCTTTGGGTTTTGTTGATTCAGAGGCCAGCATGGGGCTGGATGTGGGTTGGCTATTGTTTGGATAACACAGGGTCTTAGTACAAGCATTATTGTCGTAGCCTGTGTTGTTTGGGTCAATAGCACCAAGTAGTCGGTTAAACCTCTGTATGGGCTTGCAGTTGGTTTTAAAGTGTTCCTTGAGAAGGTTTCCTCAGGAATCACCGGTCCTCTTGAGATTGGATGTTACGATGCTTTATGCTGTGAACAGATATGTTGTGTGAATATGATTATTGTTGTACACAAATTTGTTATGCTAAGTTGGGCTGTGGTTTATTGATTTTCTCACTTAGCGTTGTGCTAATCCCCCACATTAATACTTCCTGCAGGTTGTAATATTAAGAAATTGTGGATTGGCAGGAAGCTTTGGAATGGAATGGAATGTTTGAAGAACAAACTTATACTCTGATATTTGATTTGATTAAATCAGTAGTATTTGGATTTATATAACACCTCGTTTGTCGTACTTTGATTTAAAGAACATTAAATTGTGGTGTATCGGGTTTGAAAAAGTTTATATACCTTTTGATGTAATGTATAATAATATATTTTAAACCTACGCTTCCGAGTGTAAAATCATTATTATAATGGTTATTAAATGAGGGGTGTTAAAGTTAACATATTATAACTATAGGAAACGGAAAGGTCACAATGACTAGACAATTTTTGTTAGCTAGAAAAATGTCAATTTATCACATACACGTCTTTGTTAATCTTCTCATTTCATAGATATATTGTGGAAAAAATATGATGTTATTAATTCATTTTTGAAGGGTTAAAATTTATAAAGTATCACTAATACCGATATAAAAAATTCTTTTATAATTTGAAAGTTTTCACCATTTCATATATCATTTTGACTTGTGATTCACATATTATGACATTTTATAATATTAGTCGTGCATCGCACAGGTTTAACACTAGTAATTGTATAAATACCTTTCATTAATATCTTTGTTTCTGATTCTATCAAAAGTATAGTACTCCAATGTGAATTGAACGAGCAACCGCGATACAGAGAAAAAAAAATTTTGGCAAGAAATAATTTATTTAAAACTTTGTCAAATAAAAGTTGGTAAATATATTCATATATTTATGTTGCCGGCTATAGGACGTAGTCTTTTTCTAATAAAGTTGAAAAAAAAAAAAAAAAACTGCTTATAACAAAGGACACATAAGTTAACTTAACCTATAGGATCTATTATTCCACGAAGCACAATTCGTTACAATATATTGCAACACTTTTAGTAGGTAATATTATGCAAGTTTATACTAATTATCATTAAATATAAAAACTTTAAAGTTGACATAGAGGTAAATTGGTAAGGAGTTCTGATGTTCTTACAAGATGTATCAAATTAAAACTTTTACAGTTTTATGTATAAACTTTTTGAGCTGGTAAAGGAAAATGCAGAAATAATAACGAGTCACGTTAGGGGTGTCATTGGGTCGGGTTAATCAGGTTTCAGGTTATTCGAGTCAGGTTATTCGATTTTTCAAGTTTATAATCTAACCCGTAACCTGACTCAAATAAGGTCGGGTTATTTGGGTTCGGGTTATTTGGGTTCAGGTTATTTAGATTCGGGTTATTTAGATTCGGGTTGGGTTCCGGTTATCCATTTAAACCTGAATAAGCCGATATTCTAAATTTTCGCATCTTGAACAACTTTTCGGGACACTAATAGTTTATATAAATCATCATAAGTAAATTATATGTATAATATATATGGATGTATTCATATAAATCATAAAAAACTTATACATATATATTTGTAATATTATATAACTTATGTGCTTATTCGGGTTCGGATTACCCGAATTGTAAAATATTTGGGTTATTCGGGTTATTTGAATTCGCGTGGTCAGATAAACTTGGAATTCGCGTTAGTCGGGTTTGGGTTCAGGTTATTTATTCGTGTTCAGATATTTGTGACACCCCTAATCATGTACATAGACTCGTCATACTTGCACATACATAGACTCGCCTTACTCGCATTATCTGAACATGAAAATCTCATGTATTTAATTTGTTTAATTATATTCCGAGATTCGTCCAATTACTGTGAGCTGTGAAGGGTGCTGATGATAAGAACAGGGTTAATGTCTCATGCAATTATTTATTTAGACTATATATGTCAAATATAAAAGTAATGTTATAGTTTAGGTCTTTATTAAAATATATAATATATAGAGTTGATGGAAAGAAAAGGTTACTTTCAACAAGTTGGAAATATCTTGTAGATCGACTAGTATGCAAAATGACAAAGGTAAGATTCTATGATTCAAACATTAAATACAGTAGCGGATCTAGGATTTGGGGAGACCAGTAGCAAGAGTATTTTAATTTTTTCTTAACCCATAGCACAAAGAAGAAATGCAAAAAAAATAAAAACAAAAAAAAAATATATGAAATTTACACTATGTATAATGAAAGGACCCGTAGCGACTATTATATGAAGAGGGAGAATACATATCTTAAACACCGTATATATCATAATTTAGTAAAACGTAACTTTTTTAATGTACTCTGTATATGAGACGATAATGAAGATACCGACGTGCTCTTTCAACTATAGTCGTTTCCTTAAAAAAAAATAGCACATTCTTATTCACAAAACTTTCATATAATTATATCGACGTATCATACCAAGTTGGGTTCAACTCATGGGCCATGTTTAGCGATGTTCCATTTGAATACTAGACCTCGTAATATATTTTGTAATAGTATTTTTAATATGATAAGTGGCCTTGTTTGGTACATGTTTAGCAATTAATCAAGTTTCCCAAGCCCGGTTTTGATTGTAAAACCGAGCCGCAAACACAGTTTCATCCCAGCTAGATCTTTGGTTACTCAGATCGTGTTCATGAGATTTCATAAAAGTTATGTTTCAAGGGGTGCAGCAATCGGGTCACCCTTTATCTGAAACCCGACCTGAATACCTACTTGAAATAATTTAAAAAGTTGAGATATAGTTTTATGGATCAAATTTTCAAACAATGATATATTTTCAACAGAAAATTTAATTTCCAACAACCTTATTAGTGACCCATCAAACATATATAAACGATAGCTCAAGTGACCCACTTAACTCAATTTCTATCTGTTTATGTCTGCGAAAGAAATACGTCTACTCATAAATAGTAATTGTATCGCAGATTCGCAGTTGTTGATTAACACCTTACAATGAAAATGAACCAGTAATTAATAGTAATTCATTATTTATTGTCATCATCTCATACTCGATCTGATCGTATTATAGTCTGTATTTATTTTCAATTTATAAATAAATAAAAGTATATGGAAATACTAATGAAATTGGTACTTTTTATTTTTAGTTTCACAAGGTATTGATTAATGCTATAGAAGAATACTATTAAAATAATCATTGAAATTTTCTCCATATATTTATGTTAGGAGGTGTTTGGGATTGTTTATTTAAGCTGATTTTGCTTACCTATATACGTAGTAATAAATAACATCTTCTGAAAACTGAAAATTATCTGCTTATGTTATAAGAAATAATAATTTAAAAATTGGTAAGCAGTCTATGTCTTTCCAGCTTAACTTTAAGCAATCCATTCTATAAGCGATTCTAATGATGTTTATATAAACCCGTTCAGCTCGTTCGATCTTTCGCTAATTTTATAAAATTTTACATGTTGGTATTTTATTAACCGAATCAACACGATTATATAATCAAATTGACGAATCCATATAATTCATGTATACACATATTATATTGTAGCTCTTTATATATTGTAAACTTTTTTAATGTCCTTTTTTTAACCAATGGAATCATATCATCAATGCCGGTTTGCTGTTAATAAGCAAGTTTTGGCCCATGGCGTTATGCCATTATGTAACATGTCTCCCTCATTGAATCCGCATGCTAACATAATACAAAACTTAGACGTAGGCATCAAGGACAATTTAGTAAATTCCAAGTAAAAGAAACCAATAAAAATGATATAATAATAATTATTACAATAAACAATAATTAGTATCATTACCATTGTGATGGGGTATAAGAGGAAGGGTAGATGATAGATAAGGACTAGTTAAATGTATTGTTAAATCCATGTAGTTGAAAACTAGGAATTTTAATATAATAAGGTACATGTCCAAGAACATAGGCCCTTATAAGGAGCCAAAAGCATGCATTAACATACATATATTCGCTACCTAATTTGCAATTTCGTGTGATGAAATTGATGGAATATGAGAAGGGAGTTGGAGAAAACTATACACAAGACGGAACTACTGATCTTAAGGGTAGGCCTGCCCTAAGATCAAAGACCGGGCGATGGAGAGCATGCTATTTCATGCTAGGTGAGTGTCGTAACATCTTCATATCATGGTTATGGTAGTTTAGTATCACGCAGTTATATACTAGGCAAATGTATGACAAATTTTTCTTACTAGCTTGAATTGTTATTAATTAGTATAATATAAACTAAGAAAAACATGTGTACCAGAAAGAGGGAAAAAATAGTTAGTTGGTTAATCAAATGCATACTTATAATCTTGTTACAAGTCAAGTTTAAAAGTGAGTTAACACATTTTTTATTGGTCTTTAATATTAGTATTTGGTTGATAGTTGATACTATTGATGTTTCTGTTAATGGTGAAATGTCTTAGACGTTTATTTTCATTTCTACATTTGATTAACAACGTATACAATTTTGTTAATCGAGTGTAATTATGCCAAAATGACTTAATTTGGTTTGGTTTTTGGAACTTAATATGTAGGTTATGAAGTGTGTGAGAGAATGGCATACTATGGAATTGCAACAAATTTGGTCTTGTACTTAACAAGGGAATTGCACGAAGGCACTGTGAAATCGTCGAACAATGTCACAAATTGGGCGGGGACTGTGTGGTTGACTCCTCTTTTGGGTGCATACATCGCGGACACATACTTAGGAAGATATTGGACTTTTATGATTGCTTCTCTTATTTATCTTGTGGTAAAAATTCTTTACCATACTCGGACATTTTTCATGTGTTACGCATAAACTCTATATTTCTTTATTATTTAAAATCTTTAGCCCCAACTAGAAATTGGGCATCTTTCTGAAACATTTTTATCATTTGTGTAATTGGATTGTGCATATCATGGTTTGTGTTGCTGCTCTTCTGTAGTCATCAATCATCATCTTCTACTAAATACAGAATTCTACATCTACTTGAATGTTGTTTATGTTTTCAGCTTTTGGCCCAAATCTTGTTGCTATTTTAGGGCTTTAGGCATCAGGCAAAGTTAGATAAAATGAGCCAATGATGAACTGAACTATTTATATAGATAACATCATATCTTTAGTGGGAAGTATTTGGTTTATGGGCCTAACTTCAAATTCTGTTTCTAGTTACATGATATAAAACCATGGCCCTAGAAATGAACTATTGTCGTTTGGTATTCATAAAATGAAAATATGAAATATTGTCCTTTAGTCTAAATAAAAATGTACCATTTATCCCTTATGATTTGGATTCACCATTCTAGGATTACTATTTTTTAGCCCAAGACCTGTTTAAAATGGCCAGGGATCTTCTTAATCACAACACTTTTTTCTGTATATAACAGGGTATGTGCCTATTGACCCTTGTGGTTTCAATATCCTCCCTAAAACCACCATCATGTGGCAAAGGTGTGAGCTACCTAGATTGTGATAAAAGGGCTTCTTCTTTCCAAGTTGGTATCTTCTATTGTGCACTCTACATTATTGCAATTGGAACGGGTGGAACCAAGCCTAACATCTCAACAATGGGTGCAGACCAGTTTGATGATTTTGAGCCCAAAGAAAGGGCTCATAAGCTCACTTTCTTCAATTGGTGGATGTTTACCATCTTTTTTGGAACACTTTTTTCAAATACATTCCTAGTGTATATTCAGGATAAGGTGGGTTGGGGCTTCGGGTACGGTGTCCCAACATTGGCCCTATTCGTGGCCATAGTAGCGTTCACCTTTGGAACACCAACTTATAGGCACAAGCCGAAGGGAGAAAGCCCCTTTACTAGAATGGCCAAAGTGTTGGTTGCCACCGTAAGAAAGTGGAATGCGGTTGTGCCTATTGACCCTAAAGAGCTTTATGAGTTGACTTTAGATGAATATGCTAGCCCCGGGAAGTATAGAATTGACCATTCATCTTCACTAAGGTAAGTTGTTTATATAATATAGTTCATTGTATATTTTTCTACATGACTACTAAGACTAACCACCAAATATAATGAAACATCGTTACTTATAGGTTTCTTGACAAAGCTGCAGTGAAGATCGAAGAACCGGCCTCCCAATGGAAGCTATGTCCAGTGACTCAAGTAGAGCAAACAAAACAAATGGTTAAAATGATCCCAATCTTGTGTGCAACTTTCATTCCTAGCACGTTGTTTGCCCAAACTCAAACACTTTTCATCAAACAAGGTACCACTTTAAATCGATCAATGGGACCACATTTTGAGATACCACCGGCTTCTCTAGGTGTCTTTCTCACAATCTCCATGCTCATTAGCATTGCAGTTTATGATCGTTTTTTCGTCCCCTTTATTCGAAAGTATACAAAAAACCCAAGAGGTATCACTATGTTACAAAGAATGATAATTGGCTTAATCCTCCACATTATTACCATGGTTGTTGCTAGTCTCGTAGAAAGGCGACGATTAAGTGTTGCTAAAGATCATGGTATAGTTAGAATAGGGCAAATTGTGCCTCTAACCATATTCACCCTCCTTCCACAATTCGCGTTGATGGGTGTTGCCGATTGTTTCTTGGAAGTAGCAAAGCTTGAGTTTTTCTATGATCAAGCGCCCGAAGGAATGAAAAGTCTTGGGACAGCTTATTTTACGACAAGTCTTGGTGTCGGGTATTTTCTTAGTAGTTTCATATTATCGACTGTGGCTAATATTACTAAGAAGAATGGACATAATGGTTGGATACTAAACAACCTTAATGTGTCTCACCTAGATTATTACTATGCCTTTTATGCGGTCTTGAGCTTTGTGAACTTCATCTTCTTCCTTGTTGTTGCGCAAAACTTCGACTACAATGCTGAAGTTCATGAAAGTGAACAAGAGCTGACCGAAGATAATAGCAAGTTAACAGAACAAGCCTACATTGCCGGATCATGATTAAATCAATAATTTTCTACTTTGGGCCAACGGTTGTTTAATTTGTAACTTTTATATGCTTTTGTATATATGCTATTTTGCTTCTCGATGTAACAAGGGAAGGTGCATAACAAGTATCATATTTCAATCTATCCAAGACTATTGCTTTGTCCTAAATAATCATTATTGATTTTCATTACAATGTTGAAATCCACACGTACTTTTTATTGCTTATTTTATGCTTCTATATATTGAAGAGTAATCCAAACATTTTTCTAAGTTCCTTGTGAGAGTTTGATATTTTAGGGGGGCAATTAGTACAATTGCTGGCTAGTTGCATGTAAGCTTGTACGTAGTATAGTAAATACTATGACAAAAAATGAAGTGATTATGTGGTTAGTTAATTATGTGAAGAACTTAAGGTACTAAAAGTAGTAAATTTTCAATTAGCTTTTACTCTTAGTGCACTTAATAGAGATGTTGGTAATAAGTAACAACATATATGTCATTTTTTTCCTTAATCAAAACTAGGGTTGTAACCGAGTCGCTAGCTTGGCTCGACTCGGTTAGGGTAAGTTCAAACTCGGCTCAATGGCTCGACAAATTTTAACGATGCAGGTTCTTGGAAATATTATTAAAACGGCTTAAGCTTGACTCAAAAAGCTCGAAATTTTATATAATTTTTTTTTATATTCAAACTTAAAGTATATTTATTTTAAAACTAAAAATATATAAAAAAAAATCATTTCAGTTATATATAAAACTAAGATAAATCATGAGAATAAGTCAAAAACTATGTGAAGTAGTTTTAACAATGTCAAAATACAATAGTGATATCATCTCTTCTCTCTATTCTCTATCTCTCTAATTTTCTATTCTCTATCTCTATTCTCTCTATATTATAATTAAGGGTTAAGTATCTAGAAATGCATTCAACTTGTCTCGAATGTCTATTGTATATATCATACTTACGGGAGGTGTATTTAATGCATTCAACTTTCAAAAATGGTTTATTGTATGTATTTTGATGATGTGTCATCCATTTAAGATGCCATATGGCGTCCTTAGAAGATGACACGTCATCAAAATACATGCAATAAACCATTTTTGAAAGTTAGATGCATTAAATACACCACCCGTAAATATGATACATACAATAGACATTCGTGACAAGTTAAATGCATTTTCAGATACTTAACCCTATAATTAAAACAGAGACTGATTAGCTAAATCAACTGAGATTAAATTTAAATGCATTAACACTAACTATTTATTTGTGTAGAACAATTAATCTCGTCCATTGATCTCAAGCTCCTATTTTAATTTGCCAATAAATTCAAAAAATTATTATTAAAAAAACTATTAAACCCATTCCAAATTTAGTTATAACCATGAGGAGTATTAATTGAAATTTAAATAAATGAAAAAGTTAAGGGTTTTTCTAATATGTACTCTAAGGGCATAGGTTAAGAGCATTAAATATCAACAACATTCTTCTTAAAAATGTAATTACATATTAATTATCCTGAATCTTTAATTTGTTCCAAACTAAATTATAACCTGCGGATTTGCGGGATGATATATGAGACATATTTATGTGTTATGTATACAAAACATGAAGTGTTATGTTAATAAGATGTATTGGTATGTTGTGTGTGCAAATTTTGGTATAATGGTGAAGTGGAAGGTGCATAGTTTTGGCCAATATACATTATATCAACTTAAACGTGGATTGGGAACGAAATATGAGTGTGCGAGATATTAGATTTAGACGTTAACATATATATTGTACTTAAGTAGTCAACATTTATTAAGTTCGTTGGTGAGTATATGATCTTATCTCCAGTATAGTGAATATTTCTTGCTTGCTAAAACCTTTTTTTTATTTAAAATATATGATTTGCCTTTTTTAAGATCTTGTGTATATGTTGCATTGCTCTTCCAACCTAAATGAATAATTTGTTCTAAACATAAGTATACTAATTACCAATTCCAATTAAAACATAAATGTAATACTGGAGAGCAACGTATTTAACGTAAGAAGTATTCCAAAAAAGTTTGAAAATAATATGTTATATTATATTATACTAATACTAATACTAATTTGCAATTTAAACTGAAAAAATTAATGTAAAAGTGGATCAACATAAAGTAAGAAGAATATAGTAAGAAGCAATATAACGTGCATTTCGAAGTAACATTACACTTATACTTATTCATCAGAGTCAATTAGGACTGTGCATGGGACAGAACCGGACCGGACCAGCTCAATCCCGGACCGAAACGAAGATCGAAATGAAGCAGAAAGGCGGACCGAGGACCGGACCATATATTAGGGGTTTGGTTCGGTTCGGTTCTGTGATCAGTCTGCTCGGTTCTCTCAAAAGAATCAGACCGTTTGAACTTTCCGAGTAACAGCACGACGAATCCAACTGTTGACTTGAGTATTAGCTAGAGTATCATGTTTACTATTGTAAGAGATTTCAAGGTGGAATATGTTGAGGTTAACATCGGCAGAACATTGATTTATGATTTTGTCGATAAACTTTAAGTAATCGGTGAGATTACCTCCTCTTGTGAAAATGAGATTAAGATGTTTAGTCCAAAGATGATGCCATCGTTAGGAGATAGTAGTTGTTGTTTTAATCACCTCTTTTGTGAAAATGAGATTTAGTGTCTCTCGTGTGTATCCAATGTATAATATGCATACTTGAATGAATAATTAGACAGGTACTAATTTTGAATATGATCTTTTGACATCCAAATTCCTAATGTCAGTTACAATATCATAGCACCAAAAGTAATGATGTACTAGCTAAAGTTAATTTATACTACAAGGTAGAGGAGCTATGTATATTTGAGTACTTGTATGATACTAATAAATCCTTATGAACATGTATGACAAAATAATCCAACTCTTAATCCAACTAACAACTCAGATAAAAAATGTAAATCAAATGATAGAAGTGCATAAACTTATCTAAGACATAAGTCTAATGAAAATAACAAATCAAAGACATAAGTCTAACGAAAATAATAAACTAAAATGGTAGTTATAAAACAAATGTAAGAAATAAAGGCAATCCCTTGTTTCCAACACTTCTACATGTTGATGATAAAAACCAAGTACGATATTACTGAACACTAGTTAATTCTTTTACACTAATTTATTATTTGTGCACGTGTTGAATTATTGATATGCATGAAATTATAAGTACGGTGGTTTTACCTTGGAATCATATATGAATCGGACATCTGTTTCACTACTCACACTACATATTTTTATCCAATGAGCTTGTGTAACCGGTTTTTTTATACAAAAGTTGGAAAAAAAATCTGGTATGTTAAATTCTTATAAATACGTACTAATAGTTTAATTAATTGTTTAGATTCAGATGGAGAAGGGTAAAATTGGAACAAATTAAAGATAGAGAATAATAAATGTGTAGCTATATTTCTAAGAGGTATATTGTTGATATTATATGCTGTTAACCTATACCTTAGGCACATATTAGAAAAACTCAAAAAGTAAATTTAACAAGAACCAAATTAATTAATAATCATATAGCATAAAACCTTAAAATTACAAACCCTAAGGGACTAGATAGCCCAAAATAATTAATTTAATAGATAATCAGATCGAGCGTTGCAAGATTGAAAGGCGGATGATGAAAAGTCAGTTTCAACTTGAAATCGTTTTGTCGATTGAGTTCTCACGTGAATATCATCAGAGAAAAAAATAGTTGGACGATAAAAACTGATACAATTCCTCATACATTTAGATTGTCATGTGATGTTGGGCTATTAAAAGAAAGTTAGGCATTTATTAGATTGTAGTTAAATTAAGTGTAGTATTATTTAGACTTTGAAATATTGCCATTTTGGGCTGGTGACCTGGTGTCACAAATCAAATTTATTGGTGGCACTAATGTAAACCCAAAATTTTTTACACTATAAAACTCATATCCATTGGTGTCACGGGCACCCACTGCTTATCAAGTGGCTCCACCACTGCTCTAATACCTTCAACTTTGTAGTTTTGTTAAGTTTCTCGTAAACCCTAAAATTGGGTTTTGGAGAATCTTGTAAGTTTGAAGATCGTTGGATGATTATTAGTAATAGTAGAGTTGATATATGTGTTTGTGGGTGATTTTTCACCTTAGTAATTAGTGTGTGATGAAATTAGCTAGCTAATTGAGTAGAAAATTGACCTATGAATTGTGATTGTGAATAGGTGAAGATAAAGAATTAGAAGGTAAATTGTCAAGTTTGAATATCCATAGCAAATCTCAAGGTAAGTAATAGGATGTAGTTATAAATTATACTTATTTGTGATTTCTTCAAGGGTTAATTGTTTGGTTATGTATCTAACTTTGCTCTTTTTACTATTGTATGTAACAAACTTTCAAAACGTCTATTGTATGTAATAAACTTGTAAAAAGTGCTATTGTCTGTAACAAACTTTCAAAACATCTATTGTATGCAATAAACTTGTAAAAATCGCTATCATATGGTGCGGTAGTCAATGATTTGCTAGAGTTTGCTCGTGCCGCCACAAATCAATGTTAAAGAGCCATTTTTAGTTTGGCATGTACACATGGTAACCCGCAACATATAATAGAGAGTTTTTACAAGTTCATTGCATACAATAGATGGTTTTAAAGGTTGTGACATACAATAGGGATTTTTACAAGTTTATTGCATACAATATATGTTTTGAAAGTTTGTTATATACAATAGTAAAACGAGCAAAGTTAGATACATAACCAAACAATTAACCCTTTCTTCAAGGATGATCAAATAAGTGGTAGCATCTTAAAGTGGTAGTTACATGTGACATTGAATTATGTCACTTGTGTAGAAATGAAGGAATAGGGGTTAATCTCATTCCTTGTAGAGTTCCTTATGGAACAAATTGTAGTAATGGATCCTTATCGTAGTTGGATGATAATTTGAGAAAATCACTAAAGTAGTAATGTACTTGATGATCATGTAATGTGACCATCATGTTTGATGATCAGTAATGTGGCATTGAATTATGTCACTTGTGTAGAAATGAAGGAATAGGGGTTAATCTCATTCCTTGTAGAGTTCCTTATGGAACAAATTGTAGTAATGGATCCTTATCGTAGTTGGGTGATAATTTGAGAAAATCACTAAAGTAGTAATGTACTTGATGATCATGTAACGTGACCATCATGTTTGATTTGTAGAAAATTATTGTTGAGTTTGAATTCTATATTTAAATTCTTATTACTTACTAAGTTAAAAATTTACCTATGTTGTGTATGTTGTAGGTACTAGTGGTTCAAGGACAAACTTGGGCAAAGAACCAAGAGTTGATTAAAGGTGGAGCTTACAATTTAGTTGTAAGTTGAATCCCTTGTTACTAAATCATACTCTTGATATGTCCAATGGAAGCCCCTTTTTGTAGCAAACACTTGATGGGAATTTTTTTTGTAAATTGTTAAAGTAATGGCTAATTGCATGTTTAGTGTAAAAGACATGTTGAAATGTAAGTTAGTGTTTAATGAAAGCGTTAAAGTTTAACTTTGAATTTATCAAGTCAATTAGGTAAAGAGTAGTGGAAGTAAAGTGGTTATTTTGGTTGGAAACTCAAACGGGTCAATTGATGCCCAATTGGGTAACCAAGAGATTATGAGTCAAAATGGGTCAAGGTTGTGATGTGTCAAATGTTATTATTGAAAGACTCAATTTGTAATGTTAAAAGTGTTGGTAAAATCTAAAAGTCATACTTTATGTCGTTTGAAATTTGACTTGTCATGAAAATGACTAAAAACGACCATAATTTAGCTAATTGTCCAAATTTTGATAAAATGTGAAATGTGAAAAAGTATAAATTGAGAAATGTTTATAAACATGTAAGAAACATGTTTGTAAAGTTTTGTAGTCTAAAGTTTAACGAGTAATGAGTTATACGAGTTTGAAACTGGTATTTCTGTATTTAAAGGTTTGGTTTGTAGCTGCTGGACTGAAAATGCATTAATACGAGATCGCGTGCTTAGGCGCAGAATCGCGTATTAGTGTAAATTTGTGATCGCGTCCTTTTTCAAGATTTATACGCGATCGGGTGATTTTACGCGATCGCGTATTTTAGTTGTTTTCGGTGACAGTAGGTTACAAGTAAATTATTGCGCGATCGTGTGAACATTTGGGGATCGCGTATGATTAGCAAAACACGCGATCGTGTGGCTTCGAGCACGCTCACGTATCGTGTGTAAATTTTAACATGATGATATGTAAGCCCAATTTAAAGATGTATATAATAACAATAACTAATATAATGTATTGTATAGCATTATGGGACATTGGTTAGTTTAGAAAAAAAATCGGGGCGTTTCATTAGACCATATAATATCACGTTTAAGTATTGTTTAGACATCATAGTATATATCATTAATATAAGTAATACTTAATCACGCTAGATTTGATCAACTTTTGATCTTATCTCGGTAATTAAAAGGACCATATTTTATTAAATGATCCACGATTAATGACAATCAAGTAAACACCAACAAAAAAGACAAAAAAGGATAGCCAAGAGAAGTCAAACTAGGATTTTTGATGTTTTTCTCAATGTTGCAATATATATAGCCAATAGCCTGTCAAAGTTCCAAATAGTATAGTATTAGTATAAATATTTATAAGAAGTCAAAATATGCATTACTAATTTAGTAATATATATATACCCACTATTTTGTGTGTTTTTGAATAACATGTTCAATGAGTGATGAAAATGGAGTTGTAGATGACTTCACACAAGATGGGACGACAGATCTCAAGAATAGACCTGCTCGAAGATCAACAAGTGGGAAATGGAGAGCTTGTTATTTCATGCTAGGTGAGTTGAAATTTGCAAATCTTCTTTTTTACCCTTAAATTAATTGTTGGGACCGTGAGTGTTTATTTCAGATCTTTACCTTAATTTGCAGGCTATGAAGTTTGTGAAAGAATGGCATACTTTGGAATAGTATCAAATTTGGTATTGTACTTAACAAGGGAACTTCATGAAGGCACTGTGAAATCATCAAAAAATGTCACAAATTAGGTGGGGACAGTATGGATGACTCCATTGCTAGGTGCATATATCGCTGATACATACTTAGGACGATACTGGACTTTCATGATTGCGTCTGTTATCTATCTTCTGGTATATATAAGACGATTCTGAACTTTCAAAACTTGTTTATGTTATCATATGCTAAATATGTTTTACATCATTACATGTATCTAAAAATTGCTTGTGCTATAGGTCTATGGACAAACTTTGGTTATTGTACTCAAACTTAGGTTGAGTTGAACCAGGGAGCATCTTGTTGTTGGGTGCTAACTCATATTTAACAGGGAAATAATGAAAGAAAATAATTAATGTCAATTTATAGGTTCATGGGCTACTGCTTTTTGTATCGCCCGATTGATTTTAGAATGGAAACACATATGGATTTTATGGTTCTCGTCCTTATGCCCATTAGAATCTTGGGTTTGTCAATGGGATTCTAAACTAGAATTTTGTATTATTCAGGGCATGAGTTTATTGACTCTTGTGGTTTCGATACCATCTTTAAAGCCACCAACATGTGGAAAACATGTGAGTTACCTAGATTGCAACAAACGCGCTTCTTCATTTCAAGTTGGTATCTTTTATTCTGCACTCTATATCATTGCAATTGGAGCAGGTGGAACAAAGCCCAATATCTCGACAATGGGTGCAGACCAGTTTTACGATTTTGAGCCCAAAGAGAAAGCCCATAAACTGACTTTCTTCAATTGGTGGATGTTTAGCATCTTTTTTGGCACCCTGTTTGCACACACTTTCCTTGTGTACATTCAGGATGATGTGGGTTGGGGCTTGGGGTATGGTGTGCCTACATTTGCTTTATTTGTAGCCATAATAATCTTTATAATTGGGACACCAAATTATAGGCACAAACCAAGAGTAGAAAGCCCGTTTACTAGAATGGCCAAGGTGCTAGTTGCTAGTATAAGAAATAGAAATGTAGTCGTACATGTTGATCCTAAAGACCTTTATGAGTTGACTTTGGATGAGTATTCGGGCCGTGGAAAGTATAAAATTGATCATTCATCTTCTTTAAGGTTAGTTTTTCTCTACTGTAACGTATACTAATGAGAAAACCTATCTTTTATAGGAATTCATCGAAATGCTTAATGTAATTTTAATATTGTTGTTGATGATAAAAATCATGATTTAGCATAGCTACTAATGTACAACCCATTGAACATGTTACACATATAGGTTCCTAGATAAAGCTGCGGTAAAGGTCCAAGCTTCAACTACCGAATGGAGGCTATGCTCAGTGACTCAAGTTGAACAAACTAAACAAATAGTCAAAATGGTCCCAATTTTGATTGCAATGTTCATTCCTAGCACATTGGTAGCCCAAACTCAAACACTTTTCATCAAACAAGGGACCACTTTGGTTCGATCAATTGGACCACATTTTGAGATACCACCTGCTTGTCTATCAGTGTTCATTACAATCTCCATGCTTATCAGCATTGCAGTCTATGACCGCTTCTTTGTTCCTTTTGTTCGTAAATACACAAAAAACCCAAGAGGCATCACTTTATTGCAACGAATGACAATTGGCTTAGTGATTCATATTATTGTCATGACAACATCCAGTCTAATAGAAAAGCATCGATTAAGTGTTGCTAAAGATCATGGTATATTTGGGAAAGGGCAAACTGTGCCCTTAAGCATATTCATTCTCCTACCGCAGTTTGCATTGATAGGCGTTGCTGATTGTTTTTTGGAAGAAGGAAAACTTGAACTTTTTTATGATCAAGCACCCGAAGGAATGAAAAGTCTAGGGACTACTTATTATACAACTAGTTTTGGTGTTGGGTATTTTCTTAATAGCTTTATTCTTACGACTGTGGCTAATGTTACAAAAAGAAATGGTCACAAGGGTTGGATTCTAGACAACCTTAACCTATCCCACCTGGACTATTATTATGCATTTTTCGCCATTTTGACTTTCTTGAACTTCCTTTTCTTCTTTCTTGTTGCCAAAAACTTTGACTACGATGTTGAAGTCAGTAAAACGGAACAAGAGATGAATGAAGACGATATTAGGAAGCTTACAGAACAAAGCTAGGTCACCAGATTATTCTCTTGTTGGTTAAGACAGGACTATTGACATGTTATCCAGGCCATAACTTGACCATACATGACTTTAGATATCTCTAGCTTTTTCTGCAACTTGTTCGGCTCATTATTTGTAATCTTACCCTTGTCCCAACAATCAGTGTTTGTTTCCATTATATCAAAGTGCGATTATTTGGTTAAATCAACTCATGTTGCGAACCGCACATAGTCAAGTTTTAGAAGATTATTACTTAATGAACTGACTCTGCCATAAATTACTGAAGATAATGCTAAAATACTTTATTGAACATGCTACGCCTACCAGCTTTTATGCCACAGATTCAACCAGGCTGAATGAAAACTTGTTTTCGTTGTCTTCTCAAAAGTCAACAACCATTGATCATGATAATATGATTAAAAGCTAAGAGGTAGGCAATAAGGACTGTTTAGTAATTCTAGCTATAAGAGACAAATGGAAGTGACAAAAAAGATTAGCCTTGTGATGTACAAATGAAAGGGTAGACAAATGAAAGGGACCGAAAGTGATGTAAGGTGTAGATTCAACCTATGATTTCTTATACCAAATTAATTTCGGCATAGTTTGTTAAAGTTCCATAAAAGCAAGCATATATAAGAACTTGAACATACGTTAACATGCATGCATATTCTTTCGTTTCTCGTGTTTTTGAATAATGGGGTTGACGGGAAATGAAAAGGGAGTTGGAGAAGACTTTACACAAGACGGGACTAAAGATCTTAAGGGTAAACCTGTCCTAAGATCAACTACCGGGGGGGATGGAAAGCATGTTACTTTATGTTGGGTGAGTCTCATAATTAAACTATACATGCTATAGTAAGTTATAAAGTTGCATTAATATATCCAATTCATGGAACTTAATATGCAGGGTATGAAGTGTGTGAACGAATGGCATACTATGGAATAGCAACGAATTTGGTCTTGTACTTGACAAGGGAATTGCATCAAGGCACGGTGAAGTCATCAAACAATGTAACAAATTGGATTGGTACTGCGTGGATGACTCCTATGTTAGGTGCATATATTGCTGATGCTTACTTGGGACGATATTGGACTTTCATAATAGCATTTGTCATATATCTTCTGGTACCTCAATTTTTCACTTTTATGTGTTGATATTAGTTTCGTAACTGCATTTTAGTTAAATATTCTCATTTTTATAGGGAATGAGCTTATTAACTCTTGTGGTTTCACTACCATATCTAAAGCCGCCATCATGTGGTAAAAATGTGAGCTACCTAGATTGTGATAAAAGGGCCTCTTCATTTCAAGTTAGTATCTTCTATTGTGCCCTCTACATTATTGCGATTGGGACAGGTGGAACCAAGCCCAATATCTCAACAATGGGTGCTGACCAATTCGATGATTTTGAGCCCAAAGAGAAAGCCCAAAAGCTTACTTTTTTTAATTGGTGGATGTTTAGCATCTTTTTTGGCACCCTTTTTGCAAATACTTTTCTAGTGTATATCCAAGATAATGTGGGATGGGGATTTGGGTACGCTATCCCTACATTGGCACTACTTATGGCAATAATAGTGTTCATATTCGGGACACCAGTTTATAGGCATAAGCCAACTTCAGGAAGCCCATTTGCTAATATGGCCAAAGTACTAGTTGCTGCTGCAAGAAAGAGCAATGTAGCTTTACCCGTTGATTGTAACGAGCTTTATGAGTTGACTTTAGATGACTACTCTAGTTGTGGAAAGCATAAAATCAACCATTCCTCTTCATCACGGTAACTTTTCCTTTTAATATTAAACCTTATAACTTCAATTATATATGAAATATGGGCTGACCTATTGAAAATATCTTTTATATATAGCTTCCTTGACAAAGCTGCAGTGAGGATAGAAGAACCATTTTCTGAATGGAAGCTATGTCCAGTGACTCAAGTTGAGCAAACAAAGCAAATGGTTAGAATGGTCCCAGTAATGATATCAACGTTCATTCCTAGCACATTATTAGCCCAAAGTCACACACTTTTCATCAAGCAAGCCACAACATTGGTTCGCTCCATGGGACCTCATTTTGAGATACCACCCGCTTGTCTAGTCCTATTCACCACAATCTCCATGCTTATCAGTCTTGTTGTTTACGACCGTTATTTTGTCCCTTTTGTACGTAAATACACTAAAAATCCAAGAGGCGTCACTTTATTGCAACGAATGGCAATTGGAATAGCCCTCCATGTCATTACCATGATCACTTCTACTATTGTAGAAAGTCACCGGCTAAACATCGCTAAAGATCATGGTATATCTGAAAAGGGGCAAGTTCTGCCGCTAAGTATATTCATTCTTCTTCCTCAATTTGTTTCAATGGGTATCGCTGATAATTTCTTGGAAGTTGGAAAACTTGAATTTTTCTATGATCAAGCACCCGAAGGAATGAAAAGTCTTGGGACGACATATTTTACTACTAGCCTTGGTATCGGGTATTTTCTTAGTAGTTTCATCTTATCGACTGTTGCTCATGTTACTAAGAGGAATGGACAAGAAGGTTGGATCCTGGACAACCTCAATGTATCGCGCCTGGACTATTATTATGTTTTTTTCACAGTCCTGTGCTTCTTGAACTTCGTTTTCTTCCTTGTAGTCGCGAAAAACTTTGAGTACAAAGCTGAAGTGAACGAAACAAAGAAAGAGTTGAAAAACAATGTCAAAAAGTTTATGGAACAAGCTGCGAAATCCCCGGATATGTGATCCTTAACTGTAATATAAAAAGCTGTACTTATAGATCGTAAGTTTGAACACTACATGATATATTGTCAAGTTATCAAGTAAAGCAGAAAGAAAGATATGAAATATGCATTTGGATCTCTTTTTGAGGCATATGGAATTCCGTGTTTATAAAATTTTCATTCATAAATGTATCATTCTCTTGTTTACTCCCCACAACTAAATGTGAAAAGTAAAATGTTAGTTGAAACTAGTAGCAAAGGTTAGAAACTTTTTTTATTTTATATGAAACAAGTATATATATATATATATATATATATATAACTCGAACGACTTCACATATCTTAACAAAGGTTAAAAAGTTAGTTCCATAATCCATAAATAGTTATGATGCTAACTAAAACAAATAATTATATGCGATTTGTTGAAAAGATGATATATCCATATATATATATATATATATATATATATATATATATATATATATATATATATATATATATATATATATATATATATATTCTGATATAACTCGAACGACTTCACATATCTTAACAAAGGTTAAAAAGTTAGTTCCATAGTCCATAACTATTTATGATGCTAACTAAAACAAATAATTATATGCGATTTGTTGAAAAGATGATATATCCACATTCAAATTTAAAAGGTTTCACGTTCTTAATTTTTGCTGCATAACGCGAATATTGTGAATTTGTGATACACAATCTAATAGGGGTGTTCAAAATATTCCGAAATCAGAAAACCGGTAGAATCGAATCGAATTTCGGTTAACTGAACCGACTTTTTTTCGTTTTTCGATTTCGGTTAACCGAACCGACTTTTTTTGGTTTTTCGGTTTCGATTTCGGTTCATGATTTTGGGATAAACGTGATAAACGGTTAACCGAAAAAAAACAAAAATGTTATATATATTTTTAAATATATGTATATATATTGTACATTTTTATATTTATATATAGATATTTACACTTGTATTTTGATAAAATCATTTATATTTCTTTTTCACTCATTTTAATGTAATTACTAGCTTAATTTTGGTCAAATATGATAATTATTACTACTTAATTTCTAATTATATTAAGACGATTTACGTACGTATAACATATATACACAATTATAAAGAGTAAAATGGTTATCATTAGTTATTTCTATTATAAATAAATTTAAATATAGTGAACACTAAAGAATAATTACATATTTGTGTGTAAGAAATTTTTAAATAAGTATTAATTAACAAACGGTTAATTTGGTTAACCGATTAATCGAACCGGAAAAACGGTTAACCGATTTTCAGTTAACCGTATTCTTCGATTTCAGTTTAGGTTTAAAAATATTTCAAATCGAGTCTCTGATTAACCGTCCACGAACACCCCTAAATTCTAACGGTAATTTTAAGATTATGGGCCGATCATTTGAACTCCAATAATTGGCCCGATATAGACTATTTAGTCACACACCTTATAAATACCAGTGCAAAACCCTAGTATCAAATAGCCATTCTTCAAACCCTAAAAAGTAAAAACCATCATCTCCGGCAACGGCTGCCGCTACTAGCACTGCGGCGGCCATGATTGCCTGGACATTCTCATCTTGCCGGTCTTCTTCACCAGATATAGAGGTATATTCATCACGTATTTTCTACTTCAAATTGTATTACATTACCTTGTTGCTCTAAAATGAATATTTTTAATTGTTACCAATTTATCTAGTTATCCTCAACTCAATGATGGTTAAGAAACTAACAGACCATGACCTAAATTTTATGCCTTTGATTGTGTTTCCATTGCATTAAAGTTTAGGGTTCCTTTTATTAGTCCATCTTGGCAAAGCATTAGAGGCTTAGGTCTATGAAGTGCTTTGAATGCTAATGGACTTAAACAAAATTTCAGCTTTTTACTGTTCTGGACTTCTAATGTTAGTGGGAGTACCAAGTCATTCGAGCTGAAACATTAAATGTTACTCTTAAGTTGTATATTGTACAAGCAGTTGATGTTGATTAAGCTTTATAATTTAAGTAACCATATTGAATTATACACAATTTGATCAAGTAGAACCTTTAGTCCATCTTGGCAAAGCGGTCGAGCCATTAGGCGATGAACAGCTTTGAATGCTAATGGACTTATATCAATCATCAGTCTTTAACTGTTCTGGAGTTTCGATTTCTTATGGGATTACCAGTTCATTCGGGCTGAAACATGCGCTGTATACTTAACTTGGATTGTGTTCTTTTATAATTGGGCATTTGATTATTACACTAGTTAAATTTTGGGTGGTACTTTAGGGTTGATGTTTTCTTTTAACTTAATGTGAATAGAAAGGTTGTGAAGAGGTCACTTTTAATTAGGAAATTGAGAAGTGGTAGAAAAATAAACTAGTGCATTACTACTCCCACCTTTAACCAGAATTACCAAGCAACGCCTAACAGACACCACCCGGTTGACTGTGTTGGCTGCTGCTCACTGCTATATTAGAGCTGTGGGTTATCCTCGTGGTAAATTTTGGTTTACGCTGATATATATCTCCAACCTGATGGAGTTTTCTCTATGCCCGACCTACATCAGTATGATTGAGTGCCTCAAGCCCCCAACTTGAACCAAATGTTTAGGCGTTAACATCTTAAGCACCTCCAGTAGTAAACCCATTTCTCTGCATTGCCCAACGAAAGTTACCTATCAAACATCTAGTTCAAGTTGGGTCTTCTGGTAGTGTACGAAAACTTATGTACCTGTCTATCGACGGGTGTGAATTCACTGTTCCTTTGTTTGTCAGCTTCTAACTAGTTCCAATGGGTGTGATACAATGATTTTAAGCTTTTAACCTGTCTGGACTTCCAACGTGAGTACCATGTCATCTGGGTTGAAACATTAATTTCACTCCTAACTTATATTTTTTACTAACAATGATGCAGATTAAAGCTTTATATATTAACTACATTAAATATAGTTTTATCATATGGAATCCTATAGTCCATCTTGGCAAAGCAGTTGAGCCATTAGGTGATGAACAGCTTTGAATGCTAATGGACTTACATTAAGCTCAGGCTTTAACTGTTCTGGAGTTCCAATTTTTATGGGATTTCCAGTTCATTCGGGCTGAAACACTTATTTTACTAGTCAAATTTTGCAGATTATTTTGCATGTGTAATTATTAATGTATGCCAACTCTTCTCATTATTTTTCTCTAGAAAATCTGTAAATTATTCTGTATGTCTTTTGGCTACATTTTATCTTGATCTTTTGTCATCTGAATGTGCTAAATGTTTTTCATGTATAGGTTACATTGTGTCCCACATAACCTGAGGTTCGATAAATGGAAAGTTTGCTAAGAGAACATCAGAAGGACAGAGGATGGTTTGTCTCCGCTGTCTACAGGCAGCACAAATCATATAAATGACATGACTTTCTATTGTTGTGAGCTCTCATGTGTTTTATCTCTGAATCAAATTGTGCATCGTCATTGGTTGTAAATAATGTTTATGGTTGTATCTAATCTTTTTTTTCTTCTTTGGATATGACATGGACTTCTTGTGTATAGATGGTATAGGATGTTTAATGAACAAAAGATGTATTTCTGTTCTTTCAACTTTTGGAATTTGATTGACTGAATAATGTTTTGGTTCATATTTAGTAGGGTGAGCATGTAAAATCGAAACTGACCCAAAAATCAAAATAACCGAAAAACTGAAACCGAAAACTGAAACTGAAATCGAAAAAACCGAGCTATATCAATAACTGATAGGTTTGGTTTTTGATTTCTAGAAATTCAAAGTATTGGTTCGGTTTTTGGTTTTCTATTGAAAAACCGCTTGAAATAACCAAACCGAATCAAACGGAGAAAAATTTATACTTAAAATTTTATACTTTCGCTTATATTATTATAATTTGTATAGTACAAATAATACAATTGGTTTGAATTAATTTGGACTATAAAAACTAGCAAAAGTTGATGGGCTTCATCGGCCAAGCTCAAAAAATGTTAAAAACTAAAAAAACTGAAAATCGATTACAAAACCAAAAAAACCGAACCTTAAAAACCAAACGGTTTTGGTTTTAAGTTTGCAAAAATTGAACTTCATGGTTTGGTTTCCAAACCAACTCATGCCACTCTTGATTTTTAGTATATGTACAAAATACACACTGTCAATGTGCTTATTAACATAGCTCACCTCTAGCAAGTTTGGGGTGTTTGAATTTGCTTATTTATAAGCATTTATATGCTTAAAAAATAAGTAGGTGCCCTTTGATTATTTTTAAGTGCTTATTCCATGTTAAATAAGCAGATAAGCAATTTTAAGGAACTGGTTATTTGAACATGCTTATCTGCTGTTAAAATAAGCAAATAATCACTTATTTAACCAATTACAACACCCCTTCATACAGATTTTTCACTGTTTACAACTTAACACCACCCAGTAATACTAATTACTACCACCTTTTGTTAAGTACACAACAATAATAACATAAACATTTTCAGACATGTTAGAATAGTTGCATGTGCATACATTTAATTCTCACATACTTTGAAGCATAATAAACAATGTACGTTATAATAAAATTAGGGTGAAGTTCAAGTGAGGCTAAAATTTTGTGTGAGACTAAAGGAACCAATGATATCATACCACAAAGAGAATGTTCCATATTACAAAACCCATTTACCCCAAACATCAATTATCTCACAAACGACAAATCGAAAAATCATCAAAACTTGCACCATAATTTTCAGCGTTTTATCCTCTTCGATTTGCCATCCTCAAGGCATACTTCCGACGAAATTTTTTTTTTCATTTTTTTGGTGGGTTTCATATGTTACTAACACATGTGTTAGAGTGTTGCGTTTAGGGTTTAGGGTTTGGGGTTTAGGGGTTAGGGTTTGGGTTTTGGGGTTTCTCCCCGAAACCCCAAAACCCAAACCCTAAACCCTAAACCCTAACCCCTAAACCCCAAACCCTAAACGCTTTATAAAACTCTAAACCCTAAATCATACTAAACTCTAAACCCTAATAAACCCTAAACCCTACTAAAACATAAGATCTAAACCCTAAACCATGAACCCAGCTAAATCCTAACCCTAAACCCTAACCAGGACCGTAAATAAAATGTACAATCAATCACTAACACATGTGTTACTAATTTATAAAACCCACCAAAAAACTAAATTTTTTTTGTATCGAAAGTATGCCTTGAGGGACGGCAAATCGAAGAGGATAAAACGCTGAAAAATATGGTGCAAGTTTCATGATTTTTCGATTTGTCGTTTGTGAGATAATTGATGTTTGGGGTAAATAGGTTTTGTAGTATGAAACATTCTCTTTGTACATGTGTCATGATATTATTGGTTCTCTTAGTCTCACTGACTCATTTTGAACCTTACTCAATAAAATTATATGATTTATTGTTCAGCAATTTAACAATTAAACCTTAAGATAACAAATAAGAGGTATGATTGGTGTAAGATTGTGTATATATCAATTGGGTATTGATTTCTCATAAGCTGTAAGGTCAAAGATCATATTCTATTCTCTTGTAAATATAAAATGTGGAACAAATTCAATTATTTCACTAAAGGTTACATTGTTATATACTGTCATCAACGAATGTGTTCCCGCCATCTAAATGGCTCAATCGGTTCAGTTTCCTTGAGTATACCTGCAGCTTCAAAACAATCCACAGCTTCCATTATGAACATTGGACCCTCGTCTTTGTAAAACTGCCCCAGATTGTACCAAGCTAACGAATTCATTCGGTCTAGCCGCAATGCTTCAGTCAAAAAGCTTCTAATCACTGGTCCAGACTTGCCACCAAGCCGTTTCAGAACCATGGCCATGGAAACGAGGCTTTGCACGTGACCAGGGTCAACGTCAAGAGCATTCTCGTAAGCCTTTAGAGCTTCTTTGTCAAGACCCTTTGCTTCATACAACAAACCTACAACAACAATGAAACAAATATCACATTTAGATGGAGACAGTAAATTTGAATCGTGAAGCTTAGGGTGATTTCAGTTACAAGTCAGTGTCTTTTTCCAGAATATTTCTATCTATAACGTTCAGATATGACTTAAAAAAACAAAAAACAAAAAAAACAAAAAAAAAAAAAAAAAACAAACTCACTTCTTTAATCTAAGTACACTTCTAAAATGTCTATATTTGGTTCTCAACTATTTTCCTAGTAAGAAATGAATGCTAGTTTTACCTAAACTGAAGAATAGAAATCTTTGAACATGTTTTCAAAATTTTCACAAATCCTCCAGAGATGAAAACACCTATCATTTTTAAGAAAACTTAAGATGAAAAATTAAGGGACAATTCCGGCAACTAAACGCACCATAAGGGAATTTTATTAAGATAACAAAAGTGTCTGGATATCTTGCAAATCTGATTATTATGCCTCGACAGTTTTGCAGTGTTTTAAATACTCTGATCATGATTCATCGATTGTTTTGGACCAAATAGGAATTTGGAACCACAAGCAAGAAAATTACCAAAGTAAACCTCAATCATTTTATTGCATCTAAATAATCCAAGTAAGATAGGATTGAATCATTATTGCAAGAGCCGATGAACTTACCAGTTATATGCCAACGAGAGGAAGAATAGTAATTGATAGCCTCAGATTTTGAGAGACATGCCTCGGCATCACGCCATTGAGATAAACTTATATAAACCATAGCCAAATCATGCCACGTTTCTACTTCCAAATCATTATGATCTTTTCCATCAACCTTCACATGTAAAACACACACAGAAATATTTACCATGAATACTTTTTGCATCACCAAATGACATAAGAACTGTTACTGTAACCATTAAGCCACATCAGCATTTCACATGCCTCCGTTAAAATTGCCCAAGTTAATCAGTTTTACAAAGTGAATAAACGTTAGTACTTCTAAAGCAATTAACCAAATTAGTATGAAGGGAAAATACACTTCTATCTATTGCAAGTAGCCTGTCAACCAAAGTGAAATTAATTGACTTTTATATATGCACCAAGGTGGTGCATTTTTCGGGTTACTAATAGAGAAAAAAATTAGGTGGCGATTTCGCTGCTTACGAATGGGTCGATTCGGGTTGTGTTTTGGCACTAACATGTATAACTTGGTTCAATAAATTAAAATAATACTGTATTGAAAGGAAATGGTCAAATTGGTTAAAAACATCAACTGGTTAATTCTAACACAAGATCTCTGAAAATCATTTAATACCAAAGCAATATTATTATTGACACAACAAGTATTCATTAAGAAAAATCAACAGAAAGTGTTTTAGGTCAACCCAGCCAACCCATTTTGATCCATAAAAAAAATTACCGTCTTGACAAGTTATCAAACCCACCTTACCACCTCTAAACATATAGAAATAGTTATAAGAAATACCTCAAGAATCTTTGTTTGTGCTGGAAAGCTTTTATTTTGAACTTGAAGAAGAGCAAGCAGCTGAGTATACGTCTTGATGGAATTCGTTATTTGACCCTGTGCAATTTGTAGCTTAGCTTTAGTTCTCAACAGTTCTCCCTGATCCCATTTCCCCGTTTGTTCTAAAGCAGCATTAATAATCGTTTCACCATCCGAAAACCGTTTCTGGCCGGACAATATTCTAGCCAATAACAACCAACTTCGAATTTGGGACCCACCTTCCAATTTTATTAAATGTTTAGCCTGACCAAGTGCAACATCCAATTTCCTCTGTTCAGCATTTTCCAAACAAAGATCATAAACAATTCTCAAGTCATTCATTTGAGTCAACCGACCCGCAGTTTCTAGAAACTGAATTGCCTCCAACTGTCGTTTGAACCTTTCAGCATCGGTCAAAGTTGAATTGATTTGACCCGAAAGTGATTTACCCAACAAAGAATTAGCAACTCCAACCATCTCATCACAACTATTTTCCAATTCCCGAAGGGTTCTTTTAGCAAGATTTATACCTTCTTCCACATAATCGGGATTTTCAGCACAAATTTTCGACGCCATTAGTAAAGCCGGAACACAATTTGGATCGTCATGTTTATATATATTTTTCAGCATATTTAACGCACATAAACCGTCTCCTTCTCCATAATAACAAAGAGATAAAAGAAGGTATCTTTCTTTCCTGTCGATAACCGCAGGAATCAATGCTTCCAATTGCTTACAGAGAGCCTTGAGTCCACTTGAAATCGATAACGCGTAAGTAAGATGGTCAAGCACAGATGGGTCCCACTCGATCATCTTCAAGTTTGCTTTTTTAAGCAATATCATTAAAAGTAGAATAGCTTCTTCGATGT
Source organism: Pseudognaphalium luteoalbum (assembly GCA_963422505.1). Classification (NCBI taxonomy): domain Eukaryota; kingdom Viridiplantae; phylum Streptophyta; class Magnoliopsida; order Asterales; family Asteraceae; genus Pseudognaphalium; species Pseudognaphalium luteoalbum. The sequence continues at coordinate 21,543,083 of OY730196.1, read as the reverse complement.
TATTTCGTGGTACAAAAGAACTACCCATTTGGGATCGTAGATTAGGAGGAGTAGCCTCTTTGCATCCACTATAAAGAAGAAACACCGCAAATTCTTTCTCTATTTTTGTTGTTGTTTCATCATTGAGGTTCCAGTTATGTAGTAAAGCCCGTCTGTATGACAAGATTGCTTCGTCGGGAGACTCAGCGAGTTGCCATAACTCAGGAAGTAACTCGACTGAGTTATTTAGAGTTTCCTGCAATTTACCATCGGCACCAAAGTTTTCAGGCAAGCCATTAGGTAAAGATGATTCAACAATGTCAAGAATAACTTTGCATGATTGAGCAGCTTCTGAAAAAAAAACATGCAGACGTCAGTTCAATAATGTCAAGTATAACATGCATTTTGTTACACAGATTGAAATTGTTCAGGTCAGGTTGGGTTGACTTGAAACCCTTATTGTCGATCGTTTAGAAGTTTTAATAGACAATTGATATTAAATATATGATTAAAAAACAACACTATAAGTCTATAACAATAATAATAATAATCAAATTTCTTCAATTTAACCAATTTGAGAGGTTGTATGCTTTATGAGTACACATTGGGCAACTTTTGACCCCTAACTTGAAGGCAATTTTAGTTCATTCTAACTTGGTCATTGAAATCAAAAAGTCATTACAGAGACCAGTCAACTACTAATAACCCTGATAATAATCAGGCAGGTCAGCATTTTAAAGTTCTCATCATCACAAAATCAATATTGGTAATAATGATTTAATAATTAATAATATTAGTTATGGATTGAGAGTGTGTTGTTTTTAAAATATACAAGTTGATTTATAACAACTCTAAGTTGTGTGATGCCCTGTATCTGTAGCAAAAACAAATAGTAGAATTTAAACTGCTTAGACAAAAAGAAGCAAGGCTAACTAAGACGACAACTGTACGAATAAAGAGAGAGAGAGAGAGAGAGAGAGAGAGAGAGAGAGAGAGAGAGAGAGGAAAACACGAACGTAATTGTTACTTCATCTCAATATTCCAAGACTACCTTTATTTATGAAAACAGCCACAGACTTGCAATCGTGTACGTATACAAAGGAGCTACAAGAACCTTAGAATGGAACAAAATGAATACCTTTATACCTCCCGAGAATTTGCAACGACTTTGATTTCAAGTATATTGCTTCAAGAAGTAAACTGAGAGCATGCGCCGATAGTGGTGGAGCAGAGTGATTATGAGAACGTTTTTTCCGAGGCTCTCCTCTTTTAGCAAGACTAATTTTAATCTTTGGAGTAATGGTAGCTATATCTATTCCTTCAAAGACATGAAGAGCAGCTTCTATGTTTCCCTTTTGATACTCATATCTTCCTAACAACGCTCTAGCTTCCTGTAAAACAATCACATGTAGCTAACACTACATATCAAATGACTTAACCCCATTAACACGTACAATAAAATAACATATGGGAATTAAAAAAAAAAGACCTCATAGTTGATAGAACCACTTTCTCGAAGCGATAATTCTGCTTCTTCAATACTACCCGTATCCGGTTTCTTACCGTTTTCACCACCTACTTGAGAAGAATAATCATTGGTTGCTAACGATTCTGATGAAGGGATCATCTCATTTGTGCTTCTTAATTGTTCACCAGAGCAAAGACACTGCACGATTTTTCCGAACCGATTTAATCTACTACTGTTTCGCTCTCGGGTTTGATTCCGCTTCCTATTCTTCATACTGTCTTTCCAACCTCAAGAATTCTTCATCATATACGTAAAAACTCAGTCTATGAATCATAATTCTTGTGATCTTATCACCATGTTTAACATAAATTAACAGAAAATTATTTAAATTCAGATGAATAATTGACCAAGAACATAATAGTTGACTTTCACTTATAATGATAAAGATCATAATAAGATCATACACCCAATTAAAAATCCATTTTTATCATCATAAAAACACAAACTTTGCATAATTCAAAACCTATAAACCGTAATTTACTCAACGCACAAAACCCATAAAATTCTTCATCTTAAACATTTAAGAAGCAACCCAATGCTGATTTAATCATCACCAATAAAACCCATAGAATTATATTTTAAATTAAGATAAAAGAAAAAGCAAGTACCTTTCTTTATGGCAACTGAAATTGAGGAAATATATCACATGTAAATCAGAACCCATCTTCAGTTTCAATCAGAACTCCATTGAAACCACTTTTGATCAACAAAGAATCAAATAAAGTTTTAATCTTTATTTACTTTTTTTTCTTTTCTTTATTGAGAAACTAATTAAATTCTTTTATCAAATATTGAAATTGTTATATTTGCTTTACTTGGTGAATTTAAATGTTTAAAGCTGAAAACAAAGGGGATATTGAAGAATCTTGAACCGTAAGATTGAAGCTTATGTTTATGTTGTATTTTCATATAATTATTTATTTATTTATTTATTTATTTATTGTGGGAAATAAATGCAGTTGGAAATATATAATTTAATAATGGCAATTGGATATTTGGGAATTTTAATTAAAATTAAAATTAAAAATATGAAAATAAAATAAGAAAGGCCAGAGGCATGGAGTTGAAGGGTTGACTGTCATGGTCTCATGCAGGCTTATATGTTGCCAAGTGGATTTAAATACACTCTCACCTATCATATTTTTTATTTTAAGATAATATTTTTATGTATTTTGCTATATATATTTTCTAAGGGCTACGGATGATAACTAAAAATTACGTAACGGTTACAAAATGATTAATTAATGTTCATTATTAAAAACAAAATATGGTCGGCTATTGTACAGTATTTGACGATTTTCTGTGAAAGTTGACTATTATTTCTAGAAAGTTATATTGTTATTCATATCCAAAGAGGCTATTTATAGTAAAATTCTATTTTAATTTAATACCAAGTATGTATATGTATTAAATCCTACTAAAACTATGAGCATTATAATGTCTGATGATGAAAGGTATGACCTTATGAAAATTGTATTGGTTACCACTTCACAACCTCAAAAGGTTTTAATTCGAATTTTACTTGTTTTACATAAATAATAGCTTTTGGTTTATTTGTATTTTAGAACAGAATTGTTTCCGGCTTTATTGTTCACTTTATAATTTTTATATGTCACAAAACAATTTGTCCATTTCTAAATTTGAACCATTTCGAAAAATTCTATATAAAATCGAACTTTATAGGTGACACAATTATATAATTTTAACTCTAAGTATTTTATCTGTAAACAATATTAGGATGAACTCTAAAGAGTTTTCAAAGATAATCACGTTATTTACTATCCATAATGCATATAGAGTGAACAATTTATAACCAACAATAATGTACCAAACTACCAAATATGTGATAATTTATAAGTATTTTTATAAATCTACTTAAATAGGAGCTGATATTTTTATTCCAATTTATTATTGTGCATTTGTGCTATAACAAGCTAATTTGACATATTCCTTTTTAATTTCGATTATCTATTTAACATTGTAAATGCTAAAATAAGTAATTTGGTGAAAAAGTGAATGCTACACCCACAACATTAAAAATGATGGTGGTAGTGTGGTTATGGGTACTTTTCTTTTATAAAGGTTCTGAGTTAACCATCAACCGCAATCATATCTACATGTCACCTTTTTGCCTAAACCACAAGCCCATATCATCATTTTATCGTTCCCTGAAATGGTTAAATGTTTTATTGTGGGTCATACTATTAATTATTAATATCTTATATTATTATACTTTTATTATTATCATAGTTTGGTAAACCATACATAAATTCAAACCTATATAAGAGAAGATTAGGCCTTTGAACTTATTGGACGGTTTAAATAGTTAGGTGGTGTTTGAAATCACTTATTTTACGTAGAGTACGCGGTATTTATCTGTTTAAAAAGTAATTAATAATGAATACATGTATTTCAAGTGTTTAGAAGAATTCTATTAGACGTGACAAAACTGCGGAAGTGAAAAATTCAACATGATGTCAAAATGTACATGATTCGTATAAATGTATGATTAATAACCAAATTTATGAAACAAAAAGGAAAGAGGAAATAAAGTTTCTAGCGTTTTTTCTATTTTTCAAATCATTCTTTAATGAAACTATAAAAATAAAATGTTAGTATCTAACATGATTCAATTCTACATTAGAAAATGAGATTCATGTTAGTATCTAAAATCGATCATGTTATCTTTTGCAGAAAAAATTCGGATCTACCAAAAGATTCAATTCTACATTAGAAAATGAGATTCATTGTTTTTTTATCTGAGATAGAAGAACAACACTAACAATCATGTTTGATCTTTGAAACACGTGTATAGTTAAACTTGTAAGACTAAATGTAATTGGGAGGGATTTCAATGGTGGCACAGGCACCACAGGATTGCTTGGGATATCCAGAGAAAATGCAAGTGGTTGGTATGGGCTTAGGAGTTACATCTATGGAGATAAAGTAATTGGGCTTATTAGTCTGTCTTAACATTTAATTACATTGGCCCACTTATGGAATTGGTCCAACCAGTTGATTCACTAAGTGGTCCATCGAATGAAATTGGTCCAACCAGTTGATTCACTTTGGTTCGTACCTATAATCTTTTAAGTCAAACAAAAGTACAATTAGTTGTCTTAGTTATATGTTCATTTTTTCAGGTTTGCTCCATCTTCAAGACGACCCAATCACAATTTAATACATTATATGAGCAACTATGAAAAAGCGCGTTAGATCAACATCCACACTTTACTGAAAACTACATTCAACGCGTCAATATTCAGCATCGATATTCAGGGAAGGGGGAATGAAGAGATGATTAATAGGTTTAGGATTGGAAAATTGATACAAACTTATTCTAGAAATCAAAAAAATGAAGAACAAATTCAAATTAACAATTGATTAGGAACACTAACAGTGGAATAGTTGCTCGAAATCAAATTGTAGCCAAACACTTGATTCGTGTTCAACGAGTGAAACAAGAAGAATACAATTGCAATTACAAAACTAAGAAATGAAAGAACTACCGAGTTAGGTATTTATTCACCCCTCCAACTGATAAACATGTGATTAGTGAGCTTAACACGTGATTAGTGAGCTTAACCAATTCTGTTATTCAGTTAACTATGCACGAGCAAAACACGTGACCCGGTAAGTACGTATCACTCCATCCCTCTTAGAAAATCTTGACCTCAAGGTTTGTAATGTAAAATGAGGAAAACGAAACATCAAATCATGATAGAGCTCCCATGTGGCATCCTCTGCAGCTTGATTTACCCACTGAACTAGCACATACGTAACAAGTTTATTATGCAATTTTCCCAACCTTCTGCTTATAGGAAACATTACCCACTCTACCAATGATGAGGAAAGGGCCATGGTATTTGGCAGAGAGCTTAGTATACTGACTTCTTCGGATAGTAACTTGCCTGTGTGGTTGTAACTTCAAGTAGACCCACATACCAACCTCGAATACCCTGTCACTCCTATGTTTATTTTCCAAACTCTGCATTCTATCTTGAGCTCTCTTCAAATGGAACTTGACCAAATCAATAGCAGCTTCTCTCGCTTGCAGTGATCTATCCACAGCTTCAACCATACTGTCACCAGCTAAGTAAGGATGGTGAATTGGATGGGGTTGACCATAGACTACCTCAAATGGTGTGGTTTGGATAGAAGAACGGAAATTGGTATTATACCAATATTTTGCAAGATACACCCATTGCACCCACTCTTTAGGCCGTTCACCAGACATGCACCTGAGATAACACTCTAAACACCTATTTACCACTTCGGTTTGACCATCAGTCTGTGGGTGGTACGAAGTTGACATCTGCAGTTTGACTTTGAGCATTTTAATCAAGGATTGCCAAAAATGGCTAGGAAACACCTTATCCCTGTCACTTAATATAGTAGTACGAAGACCATGTAACTTGTAAATATGATCCATAAAGACTTGAGCAACATTGCTAGCAGTAAATGGGTGATGTAAGGCTATGAAGTGCGCATACTTGTTGAGTCTGTCAACTACCCATAAATGACAGTTTTACCTTGAGAACAAGGTAAACCTTCAATGAAGTCCATGGAAATAGCAGACCAAATAGTATTAGGAATACGTAGTGGTTGCAGTAGACCAAGATATGCATATAAGTTAGGTTTCTGTCTCTAACAAACATCACATTCCTTAACAAATTGTTTAACCAATTTATGCATACCCTTCCAATAAAACAAAACCTTTAGCTTCTGAGTTGTAACATGTGTACTTGAATGACCACCAATTGAGTCGGAATGATAATGTTTCACCAGTTTAGTCCTTAATGTTGCATTAGACCCAACCACAAGCCTGCCTTATCGTTTAAGTAATCCATCTGTCCAGGTATACTTTCCAGAAACATAAGTACCCTGTTGTAAGTGCTCCAAAACCAATTTAAGGTCTGCATCTTCATTCCAACTTCCTTTTATTTGTTGGAGCAAATCAGTAGAGACACATGTTAAAACCATTTCACATAACTCTGCACCACTATTAATTCTGGAGAGTGCATCCGCTGCAACATTTTCACTACCTTTTTTGTAAGAAAGTTCATAATCATATCCCATTAAATTGGGCAGCCACTTAGCTTGAAAATGAGTAGTCACTCTTTGATCCAGTAGATATTTGAGACTAAAATGATCAGTTTTAATCTTGAAATGCCTATCTAACACATACCCTTTCCACTTCTCCAATGTCATTATTACTGCTAGGAACTCCTATGTGGAAAGTGACTGATGTTTTTGAGATAATGACTTGCTCAAGAAAGCAATTGGGTGTCCACCTTGTTGTAAAACTGCTCCTATCCCTGTTCCACAGGCATTAGTTTCAACTACAAACAATTCATTGAAGTTAGGCAATGCTAGTACTGGAGCTTGGATCATAGCACTCTTCAACTTACTGAATGGCTCCCTTGCTAAATCAGACCACTGAAATGAGTTCTTTTTAAGCATGACAGTCAAAGGTTGACTAATTTGTGCATAATTTTTAACAAATCTTCTATAATAACCTGTAAGTCCCAAGAATCCTCTCAACTGCTTAATTGTTAGTGGCATTGGCCAACCCTCCATAGCTTGGATCTTGGTTGGGTCAGTTGATACACCCTTATCAGAGATAATGTGACCCAAATATTCGACTTGATTTGCAGCAAATGTGCACTTACTCAATTTAGCAAATAATGTATTAGCTTGCATGACTTGTAAAACTGATCTTAAATGCTTCACAAGTTCATCCATATTTTTGCAATAAATCAGGATGTCATCAAAGAAAATCATTGTGAACTTTCTTAGAAAAGGCTTAAACACTGTATTCATGAGTGCTTGAAAGGTTAAAGGAGCATTAGTTAAGCCAAAAAGCATTACTAAAAACTCATAATGACCTTCATGAGTTCTGAAAGCAGTTTTGTAAACATCATCATCATGCATCCTAATTTGGTGATAATCAGATCGCAAATCAAGTTTAGAAAATACCTGAGCACCATTTAGTTCATCTATCAACTCTTCAATAACTGGAATAGGGAATTTATCCTTTACAGTATATTTGTTGAGCTGTCTATAATCAATACACATCCTTCATGTGCCATCCTTCTTCTTCACCATAACAATAGGAGATGAAAATGGGCTTTGATTATCTTTAATCACCACTGAATCCATTAATTCTTTGACCATCAACTCAATTTCACCCTTCTGACCAGGTGGGTGCTTGTATGGCCTGATATTAACGGGTGGAGCATTTGGCAAAAAGGGTATTTTATGATCTTGGGGCCTCTTGGGTGGTAGCTCAGTAGGTATGGCAAAAACATCTTTAAATTCTCCCAATACTTCACACAATTTCGGATTATCAACAGTAGGTACATGTTCTAAATTGCACAATTGACCAGGAAATACGCATAAGCTCATTGTAGAAAGTTCTGCAGCTGGAGTCAATTTCTTGGCAATTTTACTCATCTTCTTCCCCTGCATCCACTGAATGGTGGCCTGCTTTGTGCCCCTTAACACTACTCTTCTTTTCATATATTGAAATTCCATAATCAACAACTTGAAATCCCATTTAATACAACCAAGAGTGGCTAACCACTGAACTCCTAAAACCATTTCACATCCACCGAATGGTAAGATCATCACATCTGACACATAAATCTGACCCTGTAGTGTCCAAGCAAATCCTCTACACTCATAGAAACTAATCATAATCTGTCCATTATCCACTGATACTTGCAAAGGATAAGTGTTTCGTATTTTACAACCAAAGTTTTTTTTGTAGTCTGCAAGTCTAAAATATTATGAGTGCTTCCCGAATCTACTAACAACATGTGAATGGTTTGATTTCCTACATAGCCTCTTACTCTCATTGTATGATAAGTGGTAGTTCCAGCGAGAGCATGCAGTGAAATTAGAGGTCTAACATCATCTGAAACTACATAGCTACTAGTATTGACTTCTGAACTATGCTCGACACCATCATTCTCATTGTCAACTTCTTCTATAACAGTTTCAATTGTTTCACTGTGATCATCATTAGAAATCACCTCAAATGAGTACAACTGACCACTGCATTTGTGGGCAGGTGTATATTTTTGATCACAATAAAAACAAAGATGCTTAGCTCTTTTCTCTTCCAATTCTTTGTGAGTCAACTGCCTTCTAGGTGTTACAGTGTAACACCCTCAAATTTACTGTTTAGCAGAAGCAAGCTTTGGGGTGATACTAATCAATAATCAAAACATACAAGGCATATAATGAACGACTTTATATGCGTCATTTTACATATACATTGATAATATAAAGTTTTACAAAGTATAAAGGTTTACAAAAGCCCAATAATTACAATGTTTAGAGATTAATCGGCATAACTTAGTTACAAAATGTAGTAATGCAAAATAATCTCCTGATGTGTATGCTGACTCGAGCTATGGGCATCCTGAGTGAACAGGTCCTACCGCTGTTGGGTACCTGAGAACACATGCTAAAAAGGTCAGCTAACGTTGGTGAGCTCACAAGTTTGCATAATAATTATGTAAGTGTGAACCACAAGATTTAATGATAACCGTTTGAAATGAATCAAATGATGTATATGTCTGCCATGAGGTCATAGTCTGCGCTTAACGTGGGTGTCAGGATTACAATAAAGTGCCTGATCGTGGGTGCCTCCAGGCGAGTGTCTAATCCACACTCGTGTGAACAAATGCTAATGCGTCCGTTTAACCAGTCAGTGCTTGCTGACCCGGACGAGGATGGTCAGTCCTATATGGTACCATACACTAACATTCGCGCTACATAAAGTATTACCAGAACTATGATCGTAGAGGACTTAAAAGTGATTAGAAAATAGCTCATGCAGAATATAGCGAGTTTTGTACTCGTGTTCACGTGTAAAACAGTTAGGGCATGTATTCCCACCCCGGGAGTAAAAACAGTAAAAAGTCGGGGCTATGAGACTCACCTGAGTCTGGAGGTTTGCAACGAAGCAATATGATGTAATAATACGTGGTGTCCGAAGACTGTAACCTGTCGGGCGTTTATAACGCGCAAGGTTAAATAAAATAAGTAGGTATCTTAAAAGATAAATTATGCTAGTTGTTCATCCAACTAGTAATGTCCAATGATTTGATTTGATTGATAAGTTTGAGTTTTGAAAACGTGTACAGCCCGTTGGTGATTATTTGCAAAAATATTATTATTATGTCGAAGTGTTATACTTAAAAAGTATTTACAAACTTTAGGTGACGGGGGTCCGGGGGCAGCGCCCCTGGTTAGCGGGGTCCCAGGGGTGGCAACCCCTAGCGGGGTCCAAGGGGCTGGCCCCTGGTTGGGGTCGAGGTGCCAAGTCAACTCGAAATTTTTTTATTTCTACTATATTGCTTTGGTGAAAAACGCATCTGAACTTGAATTTGGGTGAAATCAAGTGGTAAAATTTTAGGTCTCGACACTTAGTAAAAATATGTGTTTTTATGGTTCTGTTTCATGCGACACTTAGCACTCAGGAAGTGTCGCATAAAATGAGAAATTCTGGGGTACTAGCGTCACTTGAGGAAGTGACGCATGAGATGCGACACTTAAGCAAGTGCCAGGTGTGAGTGTCGGGTAAAAGTGTTAAGCGTCACTAGGCAAGTGATGGTACAAATCAGATTTAGGTTATAGGCGTCACTTAGGAAAGTGATGCTAGATTTTTCGGTAAGTAGTGTTAGTCGTCACTGGACAAGTGACGGATGTAAGTGTTGGGAAAAAGGGGTTTTATGCGGCACTTAGGAAAGTGACGCAAATTTAGGGTTTTATGCGTCACTTAATGCGGCACTTAAGTGACACACGAAGTGACGCTATACTGGTCTGGCCTATGCGACACTTATGTCTGTTCGACGGATTTTGAGCAAAAAACGAGTTTTCCGGTTTCCGTTTGGTCTGATTCTTTTACCCAACCCTTAGATGGACATTATGAGTTTAAATAAACAACTTTTAAGTAAAATAAATGAAATCTAAGAGTTTTCGGGATTTGTCAGGAATCTTACAAGTTTCCGCGAGAGGATTTCGAGAAGATGAAAATGTAGATCGGGATGAGGCGAATGCTTTTCTCCAAATGACTTCCGAAATTTGAGGTGGATTTGAGGTAGTTTTTGGTGGTTTAATGGTAATGGTGGTGTGGTGATTTTTGGAGAGGAAAAGAGAGAAAGAAAGAGTAGAGAAAGAAGGAGAAAGTGAAATGAGAGTGAGGGGAAGGGTGGGGGAGCCGGTTTTGGGGGGAAAGGGAAGGGGGTTTCCCCAAATTTTTAATTCCCCACATTTGCGCTCCGTGCGGTGTTCGTTTCCCCATTGTTTAAACGTGTAACTTAATTATTTGTGCGTTTAAATACATGTTTTAAAATACGAATGTTTTATCAATATTTTGTTGAAGTACTTTACCAATTACTTAATAATTGAGTTATAAAATATATCTTAACTTCGTTTTGATTGTTTGCGTGTTTAATATTATTAATCGCGTAGACTTTGTTCGTACGATACGAAATAGTTATGAAATATTGATGTGCTAAATCTAGTTATTAAATTTATCGTTGAAAAGTAAACAAGAAAATACCGTTCTAGAGTAAAACATAACCTGGTAGTGGACCCTATCGTGTAGTAGTATAGTTGGGTAAGTTCGGGTTCGAACACATGGAACTTAAGTTTAAGTAATCAAGATAAGTGTGAACAATTTAGAAAGTGAAAATAAAAGTTGGTTTTGTGTGACAGAATTGTCACGTTGCTTTAAACTACAAATTTTAGTTAAACTAGGCAAGTGGACTCTTAAGAGTCAAAGTAATTTGTTTGAAACTTTCGTATATTAAAAATAATACTTGCTTGAACTATTTCACTAGTGATTTCGGGGTGTGAAGTTAGAACCGGTTAAATATATGCCAAAGTAATATTTATCAAACATAAGCTCAATGTTCGCTAAGACCAAATGTTAAACTTCAATTAACAAACCTATGATTTAACCTAGTAACGGACGTTCGCCATGGTTACAAACTTGCACAATTTAGCTTAAATCATTCGACACGTTCCAAAACTACATTCGCAATTTTGTTCAATCATTTATAGACAAATAATCAATAGCAATTTACTAGGTTGAAAACGTTCGCTATATCAAGTAGTAGATCACCAAATAAGTCAAATCCTTGGGATCAAGCTTCAAACACACAAGGTTCTTTGATTAAACGTAAGTTGAAGTTCAATGAGTTTATGATTCATCCACACGAAAAAACATTCGTTATAATCGCTAACGTGTTTATACTTATCTCATTAGTGTTACAATCATCAAAGTTTTCTTCCACAATGATAAACAACTTACTAGGTATTTTTCAATAAGCAATAAACATTCGTCATAATCGCATAGCTAAAAATGCCACAAGTTTAATAACAACAACAAGCTAAATACATACACATTCATGGATGATTCACAAACTCAAGGCATAAATTAAACACCAAGTTATACACCCCTAATCAACTAGTTAGTTCATTCAAGCAAGCATTATAGTCTAGCCACTAATCATCATAGCAACAAGATAAAAACATGTAATGAGAGAAATCAAAGGAAACATAGATTACTTCAAATTAATTGGAATGGAAATTGTACCCAAATGATTACACAAACCAAGTAATTGTTCTTAGTGAAATAGTTGGTAGCTTGATGTTCTTCTCACAATCTTCAAGTGAATGTGAAGGTTTTTGTAAGTAAATAATGGTGAAGTTAGGGTTTGGTTCTTGAGAGAAAAACTCAAGAAAATGGTAAGTGGTATCTCTTTTTTTTGGGTGGTGTTAGGGTTTTTGTATCTCACCCAAAATCTGCTAGCTAAACCTGCCCCCACTCTCATTTTCGCACATCACACCTTTATTCCCCGGACACCAAAGTTTTAATGTGGTCCACCAAACTAGCCGATCGGCTGAACAAGTGTAGCCGATCGGCTCACTAGCCTTAGTACATCTAGCTGAACGACTGGTGATACTTAGCCGAACGGCTATGATGAAAATTCTTGTTTTAATCTTCAGCTCGAACACCGGTCAGTTGCTGTGATGATTTTGAACTAAAGCAGCCGATCGACTAACTTTAGCCGATCATCTAAGAAGATCCAGCCGATCGGCTGGTGAGCTTTAGCCGAACGGCTATCATGCACATTCCAGCCCAGAATTTGACCACCTCGCCCAATAGCATGCATTTCCAACTTTTCAAAATGAGATAAATTTCCGAATGCAATAAGTACCAAAAGTTCCCGAAATCTACTCAAATATAAATGCAAAACAATGATATCGCAATAGATTTATATAGCCAAAATGAGTGATATCAAATATCCCCCCACTTGAACTTTGCTTATCCTCAAGCAAACCATCATTTATCATTTCCATAACCCACTCTTGCAACTTAGAAATGAAGATCAAGTTTATCAAAAATAATACTAACACAAACCACCAAAGCTGTTATGCTAGTAACACGTATATAGCCAATAAAAACTTGAGATGATAAATTTGTCAAGCCCGAATGCACGACCTAGCACCTCACAATAGGATAAGTGTATAATCACTCACTCTCAACCTATAAAAGTACAAGGTAAGGAAGTAGATGACTCAATCAAGCCAAGTCGTGATGCAATTTAACCATAGGCTTGCAAAAGGATCAAATCTCCACCGTCTTGGCATGAGCACCAAGTGAGATCTCGAAGGAGGTATTCTAAACATGTGTTGCATAAGTGTAGGCTAATATGGAATAGGTATGATAGACGCAAAAATTGGTGAAAAATGGTAGCCAAAACCCGCGAAAAGTATGGAATATTACCTAGTGGTTTAAACATGTGACAGTAATAAAACGTAGGATTCTCATGCCAAATCAATTCAAATTATATTTCACTCTCAATTACAATTCATATTCAATGATTATACCCAAATAACTTAAATTGATTTATAAATTCGATCGGAATAATTGCATTCTATGACTTTCTATGAACCCTTTGTAATGAACTTTCGGACCAACCATCCTAGACCGGATAAAGGCCTTAAGTGGCTAGGTGTAAAACACCCCTCGGGAACTACTTGTTCAGGAATTCAAAGGCCATTTAGTTGACTACAATCATCCAATCTTAAACATTAAGCTCACTTGTTAACTTTCAATAATTTACTTGCTCTCAACTTCAATTATTCAACTTAATATTCAAACAATTTCCATTTCACACAACTCAATTATAGAATTTAACACTAGAATCCCATTTCAAAACGATTTAAGTCACATTTGGATAAAACTCGGTAAAACCCCAATTAGGCAGCATCTTAGAAAAGTAATGATTCGGGAATTAACTACACAAAAATAAGGCTAACATTTTTAGTGGAGTGTATGTGGAAGTTTTCTAAGGGTTTCTTAGCACTAAAGATGAGTGCTAACGACCTGGGTGGACTGGATATAAATGGTTTTTAAAGAAAATAGGATCCAAGATAGTTGAGGTTCCTTGACCGATTAGTAAGTTTGTACAATCCATAAAAGATCAAGCACAAATTCAATAATTGGTTAGAAAGTCCAAACTATAAGGATTAAGCTCCAATTCCTAAGAATACCTCCTCGTCTTCGACCCCACCTATATCACATTTCTGTGATCCCACAGCGGTCTCGAAATGCATCACTCGGGCAAGTTCTAGAACAAACTACACTCACCGGCACACTCATAGCAATAAACAATGTAAACACTAAAGATAAATGTTTTTCTCAACAAGGCTCAAATTTCTCACAATTTAATAGTGGGGCTACAAGTGTGCTAGTCATGCAATTCACCCTATGCGGTTACTTTTATGACACATCTCAAAAATTTTGGTTGCAAGAGGGAAGATTAAATCACTTCCAATTAATTTTCAATAGGCATTTTCAAAGCAATCAATCTTAAAAGGACAAGCGTATTTCTAGCAAGTTATCATTTCCCGGCCTTTCATTGTAATTTGCAAAAAAAAATCTATTGGACCCAAGATCAATAACAGACCCAATAAGTGACCGATGGCCTGTTAATGGGATTCGTGAAGTTCGATTGGAGAGCCAATAGACTTCACAAACCCAATAAAAGGTAAGAAACAATAATTCACTAGAAATAGAATTCAAGTTAATACCTCCCCACACTTAAGATTTGCATTGCCTCCAATGCAAAGATAATCAATGAAGTAAACATAAGTGCGAGGGTAAAAAGAACGAGAACTTCCCCGGGGGTTTTGCAAAAAAAAAAAGGGCGTGGAAAGAGGAGTTGGCTCTTGATAAGCATGTAAAGATCCAATCCAGCTCGGCATGCTACAAAAAGGGCAACAGACAAACAAACAAGCACCAAAACACAAGTGCAACATAGATAGATAATAAGAATAAAAGGTAAATGAATGCTAATCATCCAAAGTACCAAAAGGAAAAATAACAAAGAATAAAAATTGTTCAACAGTTTACAACTCAAATAAGTAAAATTACATGCTACATCCAACTTCCGCCTGGGGGCGGATCTTGGGTGTCATCCTGCTGCTGATACGGTGAGGGTGAGCCAAAAAGCCAATGATGGCGAGCCTCTTGCTGCCAGTTAGAGGGCTCGGGAACGGGCCAAGTGTTTTGCTGGGAGAAAGATGGAGGGGAGGACCAAGTAGTGTCCCAATCCTGCTGCTGTCGATGATAGTTGGCGGTATGTGCATAGTCCTGATGATGCCATTGGAGTTCAAGCAAGGCGGCATCTCTATCATAAACAGGGGCGGGAAGAATACTGCCCGGCTCGCCCCAACGGGGTGGGTGATGATAAGGGGCGGGCACATGGTCGGGCACATGGTGGCCCATCCGCTCATGGTCATGAATGAGCCAATCATTTTGGTATCGATTAGCTCCCATTTCATACTGAGACTCATCCCTAAAATCAACTTGCTCACGATGCCACTCCTCTTGTTGGTTCCACCTCCTATCCTGCTCGATGCGCAAACTCTCAAAGCTCGACATAAAACCCTGCCAATATGAAGGTTCCCCAGTCGGAGAACTCTGACCCGGATCTCGCTGACCCTGCTCTTCATCTTCCTCATCTTCAACTTCCTCATCATCATCATCTTCTTCGGATGCATTTTGAGAAGCGGGCCGTTTTTCCCGAGCTCCGGATCGAGATACCAAATGGGCTTCCCTACTGGAGGGGGCGAAAGGAGCATACGTTCCTCCTTTACGCCTAACCTACAATTCAATCCCAACTCGGAGACCCGGGTCCTCAACAAGGGTGTAAGGGTTGTTGCGGGGTTTCAGGTTAACCTTAAGGGTCTTGGCAAACCGGGTAATGAAATGCCCTCCACTTAGCTTGGATGTTGGTTTGGTCCCACAGGCATACGAATGAAGAAACTTCCCCATAGCAAACGGAAGGTTGATTCTATCTCGGCTCTTTAACTTGTACAAAAAACCACAAATCAATGAGAGTGACCTTTTCCCGGTTGCTACCCCTAGTAGTGAGAGTGTGAGAAAGCATCTTTTGGACTACATTATACTTTGGAGATCTGAGGGTTTTAGCTAGGTTCTTACCCGAGAGGTATGGTGAGTCACTAAAATTTTCCCAAACATCAGCATTACATTCACCTTTATCTAACCTAGCACCGGTCATAATATATCGATCAAACCAATCCGATTCAAATTCCTCGTCGGTGTAGATACCTAGGCGATCCTCCTAGCTTGAAGACCAAAAACTTCTCTAGGTGATCCTCCTAGCTTGAAGACCAAAAACTTCTCATCCATCTCACTCACATTAAACATCTCCAAGGTGGCCAAAAATTCCATGACCAGCTCCTCATAAATCGGTTCTTGAATGGCAATAAGCTTCTCAAAGTCATGCACATCGAAAACTTCACCATCGTAGCGCATACTTTGAACAAAGACCCTTCTAATTTCGTGAGAGTAATTTATTACATCCAGTGGATTCCAATCGATCACCCGCGGGTACTCACACTGCTTTTTATAGATCTTATACAAAGCCTCATTGTTTTCCAGATAGTGATGTTGATGGGGCTCAAAAACTAAGTGCGGATGGCGGTTCCTTGGAAGCAAGTCTGCGTAAACACTGAGAGTGTACTGAGAGGAGGTGTTCGTCCTGTTTTTCTGCACACATAACATAACAAGCATACAAAATTTCCAAGATAAGTGTTAGTGTTAGTGTTAACTTGACAAAATGAGCGATGTATGTCACAAACAACCAAATCCCCACGAAGCAAAACACATGAAGCTATAACATTATCACATATCACAAAACAAATCATGCTATGCATAATCCAAACCGATCATCATTGACAAATCTTACAATCAAGATGTAAACTTTGCAAGGAGTGGCATGCAACCTAATATTAAACAATACTTGAATCATGCCGATGACACATAATTTAACTCAAGTAAGCCTTACAATCAAAGTTGCATACTAAACCAAGTGACTATCACATAAGCACATAACTCTAATATCACACATCAACTTAAACTGAGCAAAAAAAATCACTTGATTGGAATCAAGACATGTATTACAATCAAAAGTTAAGACTAGAAAGTCCAAGTCAAAGTTTGACCAGAAAAGTCAACTTCATCTTCCCCAAATTTCTCATGAACCCTAATTGATAGAATTTGAAAATAATCATCTAATAAGCAACAATACCCCTAACAATCATGCAATACATGTTAACAATCACTAAATAACAAGCTATTATCACAGAATTCGTATTACCCAAAAATTAGTCATAAGAACCCTGATTTTCAAAGTACCAAAATCAAGCAATTCAACCATAACAATGTGATAGAAACAAGTTAAATACGTGAATGTAGCATGTTAATCAACAATCCCACACAAGAAATCATCCCCACACTCGAATTTAGCCAAACCCATATCTAAGTGTTCATACCAAGAATTCAAGTGATTTAGCAAGTAAAATCTGTTAATGAGTACCTTAGAAGGCCTAGACATGATTAGGGAGTGATTAATTGCAAGATTCTTCAAGAAATTTAGGTTAAATTCATTTGTAAGAGAGTGGTGTGTGGTTTGGAGTCGAGGTCAGCAAGGGGAAGAGCAGATCGGCTGCTGATATGTGGTGTGAGAAAAAAAAACAAAGTGTTTTATGTTATTAATTATTGCCCAGCACGACCCCATACCCGATCGGCTCAAATACTATAGCCGAACGGCTACAAACATCTTTACCCGAACGACTCATTAGCCATAGCCGAACGGATACAATTTTTACCCGAACGGCTCGAAAGCCTTAGCCGAACGGCTATTTTGACATGCTTTGAGGGCCTCAGACATGGTGTAGCTGCTGATCAATTTTTTCAAAGAACTAGCCGATCTGCTCATTTTACCCGTTCGGCTGTTTTGACCATACCCGATCGGCTATGAGTTCAGCTGATCGGCTCACACTTCCAAACATTGAGATGCAGCAAACAGGTAGCATATTCAACAAATAATGGGACAAAATATCAAGCAGGCAACAGCAGTAGCAGTTCAAAAATAAGTGAACAATGCAAACAAAAAATTACAATTATAACAAAAAGGATATAATCACGAGTTTCCTCGTGCTCGGGCTTCATTTATGAACGAGACCAAGCTAGACTCGACCCCGAATTCATTTGTTCTTGGGGTAAGTTGCGAGCTCCTCCCACTCGCTACCAACATCTTCCTCATGGTAAAGCTTCAAACGATGTCCATTAACAATGAACGTTCCACCATCCGAACCGCAAAGTTCCACGTATCCGGATGGGTAACCATGCTTCACCAAATATGGACCGGTCCACCTAGGCTTGAATTTGGGTTGCTTTAATTTGAAGCGAGATTGGAACAAAAGGACCTTGTCACCGGCCTTGAATTCCTTTCTCGTTTTCAACTTTCGATCATGCAACACTTTGGTGCGTTCCTTGTAAAGATGTGAGTTTTCATAAGTTTGCAATCTAAGCTCATCCAACTCGTGGAGTTGTAACATTCTCTTCTCACCCGCCTCAACCAAATCCATGTTACAATTCTTCAAAGCCCAATAAGCCTTGTGTTCGATTTCTAGAGGCAAATGGCAAGTTTTTCCATAGAGTAACCGGTATGGTGTTGTGCCAATGGGTATTTTGTAAGCGGTTCGAAACGCCCACAATGCATCTTCCAATTTCTTAGCCCATATTGCACGGTTATCTTTCACCGTTTTCTCCAATATTCTTTTCAAGGCTCGGTTGGTGTTTTCAACTTGACCACTCGTTTGAGGGTGGTAGGAAGTCGAAAACCGATGATTCACCCCATATTTCTTAAGAACTTTCTCCAATTGGGCATTAGCGAAATGGGTTCCCCTATCACTAATCAAAGATTTTGGCATCCCAAACCGGCAAAACAAGCTCTTCAAAAAGTCGATCACAACTCTAGCATCATTCGTGGGCAAGGCTTTGGCTTCCGCCCATTTGGACACGTAATCAACCGCGACCAAAATGTACTCGTTCTTAAATGAAGGTGGGAATGGACCCATGAAATCAATGCCCCAAATATCAAAAACCTCACAAACTTGGATGCTCGTTTGAGGAATTTCATCTCTTTTGGAGATGCTCCCAGTTCTTTGACAAGCATCACAAGTTTGGCATAAAGTGTTCACTTCCTTAAAAATCATAGGCCAATAAAATCCTGCATCGTACACTTTCTTAGCGGTGACCGAGGGTCCATAATGACCACCGGTGGGGCCATGGTGACAAGCATCTAAGATTTGCCTAGTCTCACCCCCCGATACACACCTTCTAACCATGCCATCCGCACACACCCGAAACAAATATGGTTCCTCCCAAAAATAATACTTGAGGTTGGAGAAGAATTTGCTCTTTTCTTGATGGCTCATGCCTTTCCTCAACACACCACCTACCAAATAATTTGCCAAGTCGGCATACCAAGGTGCATCGTCCTCATTTTCCGCCTCATCACCTACCTGCAAAAGAAATTCCTCGGGAAAGGAATCATCAATATTAGTATCGCCTTACTTGTCGAGATTTGGATTTTCCAATCTCGACAAGTGATCATCGGCAAGGTTCTCGGCACTCCTCTTATCTTTAATTTCAATGTCGAATTCTTGTAAGAGAAGAATCCAACGAATAAGACGCGGTTTTGCATCTTGTTTAGAAAAAAGATATTTGAGGGCCGAATGATCGGTAAATACAACGGTTTTGGACAAAACAAGATATTGCCTAAATTTGGCAAAGGCAAATACCACGGAGAGCAATTCCTTCTCGGTCGTGGTGTAATTTTGTTGGGCATTGTTGAATGTTTTTCTAGCAAAGTAGATTGGTTTAAAATGGTTTTCCACTCTTTGTCCTAGGACGGCTCCTAGGGCAAAGTCGCTAGCGTCACACATAAGCTCGAATGGTTTGGACCAATCGGGAGAAACTATTATGGGTGCCTTGGTCAATTGGTCTTTCAAGGTTGAGAATGCACTCAAACATGGGCCATCAAATACGAATTGGGCATCTTTTTCAAGTAACTTGGTCATGGGTTGGGTAATCTTGGAAAAATCTTTAATGAACCTACGATAAAACCCGGCGTGGCCCAAGAAACTTCTAATGCCCTTAACATTAGTCGGTGGAGGTAATTTAGCAATGACATCAATTTTAGCCCGGTCTACCTCAATTCCTAGACCCGAAACCTTGTGCCCCAACACAATACCCTCTTTCACCATAAAATGACATTTCTCCCAATTCAAGACTAAGTGGGCCTTCTCACATCGCTCAAGCATTTTATCCATATTGGATAAATAAGATTCGAACGAGTTCCCAAACACGGAAAAGTCATCCATGAAAACTTCCATGGAGGTTTCAACCATGTCGTGAAAGATGGCGATCATGCACCTTTGAAAGGTGGCCGGGGCATTGCATAGCTTGAAAGGCATTCGCCGGTAAGAGTAGGTTCCAAAAGGGCAAGTGAAAGTAGTTTTCTCTTGATCTTCAGGGTCTATGGGGATTTGAAAATATCCCGAGAACCCATCAAGAAAACAATAAAATTCATTACCCGCAAGCCTTTCAAGCATTTGGTCGATAAAGGGCAAGGGAAAGTGGTCTTTCCTAGTGGCGTCATTCAATTTTCTATAGTCAATACAAACTCGTCACCCGGTCATGGTTCTAGTGGGTATCATCTCATTTTTGTCATTTTCGACAACCGTCATACCCCCCTTTTTCGGCACACAATGTACCGGGCTCACCCAAGAGCTATCCGCGATGGGATAAATGATACCCGCATCAAGAAGCTTGATTATTTCTTTCTTGATCACATCCACCATATTAGGATTAAGCCTCCGTTGCTTTTGGACAACCGGTTTGAAATCATCAACAAAGTTAATTTTATGCTTACAAAAAGAGGGGCTTATTCTTGGTATGTCGGATGTGCGCCAAGGAAAAGCTCCTTTTTGAGCCACAAGCACATCAATCAATTTGGATTTTTCATGAGGTAAAAGAGATGAAGAAATAATTACGGGTAGCAAATTCTCCTCATGAAGGTATGCATATTCCAAATGACTTGGAAGTTCTTTCAACTCCAAATCCTTTGGCGGATCTTCCAAGGATGTTTTGATTCGCATATGGTCATCCTTTGTGAGCTCCTCAAAAGTGTCCTCATCCTCAAGCTCATCCTCTTCAAACTCTCCTTCCATGCTCATTACTAGCTCTTCCTCGGTCATTCCCTCAACATTTGATTCTAGCAAGTCAACAAGCTCCGATTCCATGCCGAGTAGAGTTTGCAACTCCTTATCCACCGCTTCATCTATAATATCAATTCTAAAACAAGAATCATCGTTAGAATAAGGATGTTTCATGGCCTTGTCGACCGTGAAAGCAATCCTTTCATCACCAACTCCTAAGGTCAATTTCTTGTCCTTAACTCCTATTATAGCATCTGCGGTGTGCAGAAATGGTCTCCCTAAGATCAAGGGCACTTTACTATCCTCTTCCATTTCGAGGATAACAAAGTCAACTGGGAAAGTGAATTGGCCAACCTCTATCAACATATTTTCCGCAATCCCAACGGGATATTGGAAAGATCTATCGGCTAACCTAATGCTCATGCGGGTAGGGGAGAGGTATCCTAAAGACAACTTAGCATATAACGAATATGGCATTAAGTTTATGCTAGCCCCTAGGTCCGCTAATGCATCACAAGTAATGATTTTACCCAAGGTGCATGAAATGATAAAACTCCCCGGGTCACCAAGCTTTGGTGGGATTTGATTTTGAACGAGAGTGGAGCATTCCTGATTTAAGAACATTGCCGATGCTTCCGATAGCTTGTCTTTATTGCTCACCAAATCCTTGATGAATTTGTCATAGTTTGGCATTCCCGCTACTACATCCACCAAAGGCACATTGATTCTAATGGCCTTGATCATGTCAACGAACTTCCCGTATTGAGCCTCAATCTTCTCTTTCCGTAACCATTGTGGATAGGGAATCTTCGGCTTATAGGCTTTAACAACCGGCATAGGTGACACCTGTGTAACCGTTGGTGGAGTCGCATCAACTTGCTCTTCACCTTATCCTCTTCGATTTCTTGTACAATGGGGGTAGAGTCATTTTGGTTCTTGGGTTGAGGTGGTGGGAGTTCTTTTCCGCTTCTTGTGGTGATTGCATTTACATGCTCATTTCTTGCGGGTGGTGGTTGGTAAGGTTTTGAACCGCTAGAGGAAGAAGATGATTGTCTTGGGTTTTGTTGGGTATTGCTTGGTAGACCACCGGTTGGCCTACTACTTTGTCACTCGGACAACCTATCCATCTTTCTCTCTAAGTCTTGTATGGAAGCCTGATGATTCTTTTGGCCTTGTTCCACACTAAGCCTTATGTTTGTCATTTGGGTTTTTAACCTCTCGGTGCAAGCGTCTTGCTTCGCCATGAACTCTTTCATCATTTGTTCCATTGGCGACAATGTAGGTTCTTGTTTTTGAAACGGTGGTGGATTGTTGTCTCTTGAAGAACTTTGGTGTTGGTTTTGATTGTAATTTTGGCTTGAGGATTGGTTGTAACATGGGTTTGGTCTAGAAAATCGGTTATTTTGGTTGTAGCTTCCTCCTTGATAACCTCCCGAGTTTCTATATTGGTAACCACCTCGTTGGTAGTTTCCAATTTGATAATTCCCTTGTTGAAGAAAATTTACATCTTCCTCATCTCCAACCATAGGAAAATCATCTTGTGCACAATTCGCCGTGGCATGGTTACCACCACAATTACCGCAACCTTCTCTAAGCTCCTTGATTTCACCTTTTATTGTCTTGAATTGAGCATCAAACTTAGAAGACAATGCTTTTATTTCCTTCATCATTTCCGATTCATTGGAGCCTCCACCTCCACTACTAGTTCCTTCCACAAAAGCAACATGCTTTCTCACCGGCTTCCCTTCTTTATCCTTAGCACATTTCAAGCTTTGGATCACTTTATCTTCAAGAACCTTCCAAGCTTCATTTGGTGTCTTATAAAGAAATTGACCACCTTCCGAAGCATCAAGAATACTATCCGAATTGATGTCAAGACCATTGTAGAACAACACAATAATTTCCCTCTTTTTCAAATTGTGGCCATGACAATTTCTCAACATTTCCTTCATCCGACACCACGCTTCTACCAAAGTTTCGCCTTCTTGTTGTTTGAAGGCCCTAATCTCATTCAGTAATCTTTCGGCCAAAGCCGGAGGGTAATACTGTCTAACAAATGCTTCTCTCATCTCGTCCCATGTTGTAATGGTGTTTGGTTCCAATTCTTGAAACCATATCTTTGCCTCACCACATAGAGACATAGGAAAAGTCCGTAGGCGAATTGACTCATCCATATTTGGCCCATACTTGAAATAACTCCCAATCTCAAGAAAACTAGCAATATGTTTATGCGGATCGGTCCGCACCCTTCCATCAAATTGTTTATCCCTAATAAGTTGCATGTGATGCCCCTTCAAAGAGAAGTTATCATTTTCAATATCTTGAACCCGTATGGCCGACTCGGGTGTCGGTGCTACGGTTCTAATCTGTGAGCAAATAGGAGTATCATCCTCATCCGCCATATCATCTTCAATTATAACAATTTCTTCCTCTTGCTCCGGTGTTACAAGCTCGTCTTCAAAAACCTCTTCAACCAATATGTTTCCCGAGGATGTATCCGAATCCGTACAACTACTAGTTGAATCCGTTGGATTAGTCTTTGGCTTCCTCCTTCGTTTCTTTTTAGTGGCTTTCTCCGGATTGGACAGGGGACTAAGAATTTTCGTGTCCCGAACTTCTTGTGCTCATCCACTATCAAATCAAACCTGTAAAGCACAAAAGATAAAACCGTCAAATGCACCGGTGCAACACAACTAAAAAAAAAGAGTAACTTTCAAAGAATAAATTCCGAGAAAGGATCAATCAATCACACTTAAATTAACTTCAATCAAACACTAAGTTCCCCGGCAGCGGCGCCAAAAACTTGATGTGCTAAATCTAGTTATTAAATTTATCGTTGAAAATTAAACAAGAAAATACCGTGCTAGACTAAAACACATCCAGGCAGTGGACCCTATCGTGTAGTAGTATAGTTGGGTAAGTTCGGGTTCGAACACAGGGAACTTAAGTTTAAGTAATCAAGATAAGTGTTAACAATTTAGAAAGTGAAAGTAAAAGTTGGTTTTGTGTGACCGAATTGTCACGTTGCTTTAAACTACAAATTTTAGTTAAACTAGGCAAGTGTACTCTTAAGAGTCAAAGTAATTTGTTTGAAACTTTCGTATATCAAAAACAATACTTGCTTGGACTATTTCACTAGTGATTTCGGGGTGTGAAGTTATAACCGGTTAAATATATGCCAAAGTAATATTTATCAAACATAAGCTCAACGTTCGCTAAGTCAAATGTTCAACTTCAATTAACAAACCTATGATTTAACCTAGTAACGGACGTTCGCCATGGTTACAAACTTGCACAATTTAGCTTAAATCATTCGACACGTTCCGAAACTACATTCGCAATTTTGTTCAATCATTTATAGACAAATAATCAATAGCAATTTACTAGGTTGAAAATTTTCGCTATATCAAGTAGTAGATCACCAAATAAGTCAAATCCTTGGGATCAAGCTTCAAACACACAAGGTTCTTTGATTAAACATAAGTTAAAGTTCAATGAGTTTATGATTCATCCACACGAAAAAACATTCGTTATAATCGCTAACGTGTTTATACTTATCTCATTAGTGTTACAATCATCAAAGTTTTCTTCCACAATGATAAACAACTTACTAGGTATTTTTCAATAAGCAATAAACATTCTCCATAATCGCTTAGCTAAAAATGCCACAAGTTTAATAACAACAACAAGCTAAATACATACACATTCATGGATGATTCACAAACTCAAGGCATAAATTAAACACCAAGTTATACACCCCTAATCAACTACTTAGTTCATCCAAGCAAGCATTATAGTCTAGCCACTAATCATCATAACAACAAGATAAAAACATGTAATGAGAGAAATCAAAGGAAACATAGATTACTTCAAATTAATTGGAATGGAAATTGTACCCAAATGATTACACAAACCAAGTAATTATTCTTAGTGAAATAGTTGTTAGCTTGATGTTCTTCTCACAATCTTCAAGTGAATGTGAAGGTTTTTGTAAGTAAATAATGGTGAAGTTAGGGTTTGGTTCTTGAGAGAAATCAAGAAAATGGTAAGTGGTATCTCTTTTAATTGGGTGGTGTTAGGGTTTTTGTATCTCACCCAAAATCTGCTAGCTAAACCTGCCCCCACTCTCATTTTCGCACAGCACACCTTTATTCCCCGGACACCAATGTTTTAATGTGGTCCGCCAAACTAGCCGATCGGCTTAACAAGTGTAGCCGATCGGCTCACTAGTCTTAGTACATCTAGCTGAACGGCTGGTGATACTTAGCCGAACGGCTATGATGAAAATTCTTGGTTTTAATCTTCAGCTCGAACACCGGTCAGTTGCTGTGATGATTTTGAACTAAAGCAGCCGATCGGCTAACTTTAGCCGATCATCTAAGAAGCTCCAGCCGATCGGCTGGTGAACTTTAGCCGAACGGCTATCATGCACATTCCAGCCCAGAATTTGACCACCTCACCCAATAGCATGCATTTCCAACTTTTCAACCTGAGATAAATTTCCGAATGAAATAAGTACCAAAAGTTCCCGAAATCTACTCAAATATAAATGCAAAACAATGATATCGCAATAGATTTATATAGCCAAAATGAGCGATATCAAATATTATCAGAATAAATTTATGATATAATAGCGTTATTAAATAATGTTATATTATTTAATAAAATTGTTCACCAACGTCCGTATTAATTGAATCGAATTACCTTCGATTTGAAACGTGCTCGATTTAACCAAATCGCGTAATTGTATATATTCTACAATATATATTATTTGATACACAAATTAGCCTAATACAGTACTAATTACATGTATTTCAAAAATGATTAGGACCTAATGACTAACCCTACTTTGGCGGGTGTTACATTCTCCCCTTGTTAGAAGAATTTCATTCCGAAATTTAAGTCTGAGTAGTCGTGTGAGTGGAGTCGGAGAAAAGTTGTGGATATTTGAGTCGCATTTGATCCTCTCGTTCCTAGGTGAATTCCGGACCACACCGCGAATTCCACCGGACTTTGACGATAGGAATACGGCTTTGTTTAAGCTATTTGATTTCGCGATCCATGATCTCCACTGGTGTTTCAATGAAATGAAGTTTATCATCGATTTGGATTTCCGCGAGAGGAATGATGAGTGTTTCATCGGATAGGAATTTCTTTAAGTTAGAAATGTGGAAGGTAGGATGCACACTACTGAGCTCGTCAGGTAGTTGCAATCGATAGGCGACTGGACCGATCCTTTCCAGGATTTCAAAAGGTCCTACGTATCTGGGGTTTAGTTTCCCGCATTTACCAAAACGGATGAGGCCTTTCCAAGGCGATACTTTGAGTAATACCCGGTCTCCAACCTGGAACTCGAGTTGTTTGCGTCTCACGTCAGCATAACTTTTCTGACGATCACGTGCGGCTTTCAGCCGTTGTTGGATACCAACGATTTTCTCAGTGGTTTCATGAATGATTTCTGGACCGGTGAGTTGGCTGTCTCCCACTTCGGTCCAACAGATGGGTGACCGGCACTTACGACCGTAAAGTGCCTCGAATGGTGCAGCTCCAATACTGGCATGGTAGCTGTTGTTGTCTGAGAATTCACACAAGGGTAAATGGTGTTCCCAATTTTCACCGAAGTCAACTACGCATGCTCGTAGAATGTCTTCCAGTGTTTGGATGGTTCATTCACTTTGGCCGTTGGTGTGTGGATGATACGAGGTACTCATATCGAGGCGAGTACCTAAAGATTTATGTAATGATTGCCAAAAGTGTGAGGTGAAACGACTATCCCTGTCGGAGATAATCGAGATAGGAACACCGTGTCGGGATACAATTTCTTTCAAATAGATTCGGGTGAGGCGTTCCATTTTATCGGTTTCCTTGATGGCGAGAAAATGGGCGGATTTGGTGAGACGATCAACGATAACCCAAATGGTATCGCAACCGCTTGACGTCTTTGGGAGCTTGGTGATGAAGTCCATGATAATTTGTTCCCATTTCCATTGAGGTATGTCCGGTTGTTGAAGTAAGCCGGAAGGTTTCTGGTGTTCGATTTTGACTTTTGAGCATGTGAGACACTTACTAACGTAGGTGGCGATTTCAGTTTTCATGTTCGGCCACCAGTACAGTTCCTTGACGACATGATACATCTTGTCAGATCTAGGATGTATAGAGTATTTGGATTTGTGGGCTTCGTCCATTACCATGTCTCAGAGATTCCCGAAACATGGTAACCAGATTCGGTTTGCGAAATATTTAACCCCGTTGGGTTTGGTTTCGAATTGTTTCTCCATGTTTCGCAAAGCTTCATTTTTGATATTTTCATGTTTCAAGGCTTCGAGTTGAGCGGTAAGAATTTGAGTGATAAGATCGTTATGAATTGTAATACTGAGGGCTCGGACTCGAAGAGGTTTCGGGCGTTCCTTTCGGCTGAGGGCGTTGGCAATGACATTTTCCCTGCCTGGGTGATATTTGATCTCACAATCGTAATCGGTAAGCAACTCGACCCAGCGACGTTGCCTCATGTTGAGATCTTTCTGATTGAGAATGTGTTGGAGACTTTTGTGGTCGGTGAAGATCGTGCACTTAGTGCCATAGAGGAAGTGTCTCCATATTTTGAGTGCAAACACTACGGCTCCTAGTTCAAGGTCATGAGTGGTGTAATTCTTTTCATGGATTTTGAGTTTTCGGGAGGCGTAGGCGATGACTTTGTCTCGTTGCTTTTCTCCAAATGACTTCCGAAATTTGAGGTGGATTTGAGGTAGTTTTTGGTGGTTTAATGGTAATGGTGGTGTGGTGATTTTCGGAGAGGAAAAGAGAGAAAGAAAGAGTAGAGAGAGAAGGAGAAAGTGAAATGAGAGTGAGGGGAAGGGTGGGGGAGCCGGTTTTGGGGGGAAAGGGAAGGGGGTTTCCCCAAATTTTTAATACCCCACGTTTGCGCTCCATGCGGTGTTCGTTTCCACGTTGTTTAAACGTTTAACTTAATTATTTGTGCGTTTAAATATATGTTTTAAAATACGAATGTTTTATTAATATTTTTTCGAAGTACTTTACGAATTACTTAATAATTGAGTTATAAAATATATCTTAACTTCGTTTTGATTGTTTGCGTGTTTTATAATTTTAATCACGTAGACTTTGTTCGTACGATACGAAATAGTTATGAAATATTATCAGAATAATATTTGTGATATAATAGCGTTATTAAATAATGTTATATTATTTAATAAAATTGTTCACCAACGTCCGTATTAATTGAATCGAATTACCTTCGATTTGAAACGTGCTCGATTTAACCAAATCGCGTAATTATATATATTCAACAACATATATTATTTGATACACAAATTAGCCTAACACAGTACTAATTACATGTATTACAAAAATGATTAGGACCTAATGACTAACCCTAATTTGGCGGGTGTTACATACAGGAACCAAAGCTCTACAGTTGCTAGCCACAACAATGTTTCTATTAACATTTGCATTAATTTGAGGTGCAGGTAGAGCTAATTGTGCAGGTGCAGCTGTCAAAGCTAAAGGTCTACTATTATAATAGGTGGTTCTAGGTGTGGATAGTATAGGAGTATACATGTTTCTTACTGCTGCTAAAGTTGCTTCCTGCATTTTAGCCAAGCAATACACATCGGCAAGTGTACTAGGCTTAAACATTCATACATTCGTCCCTATTTCATCCTTTAAACCACCTATGAAGAAGCTCATTGCATGTACTTCACTCAACTCCACCTTGTTAAGCAATACTTCAAACAAATCCTGATAAATCTGTACAGTTGAAGTCTGTTTTAGATTTTTAAGTTCAACCATCGGATGTTCGAAAACATGAGCAAATCGCTTCTTAATCTCTCTTTCATACATCTCCCATGGCACTGCTTATCCTTGCCTCCTTATAAACTGTTGATGCCAACTCAATGCTTTGTCAAACAGGTGCATCGATACGAGTTTTATTTTCTGTTCATTACTTATTTCATCTAATTGAAAGAATTGTTGTATACGATATAACCAACCTTCAACGTCACCGCCATTGAATTTGGGGAATTCAAACCTATTTAATCGCCTATACTGTGTTTGACCACCTCTGTAATTACCGCCGTCACCGGATCTTAATTTCTGAAATCCTGCGGTTGCAAATTGCTGGAAGAGTAGTAATCCGTTGATGTTATTATTCATACGATCCATAGATTGTTGCAAACTAGCTAGCGTATTATTTAACTCTGTTAGGTTAATCGATTCAGCCTCATCTTGATATTGTGTATTCACCATCGTGATATCGTGTAAAAAGTCATGTTTTAACCACCAATATCTCTCTCATTCTGGAGCAATACTTGGCATTTGGACTCAAACAATGCACAAATCATTGATAATATGCGAAGAAGATCAAAACAAGGTTGCACGAGCAAAATCAAGCAAAACGGCCGAAAAACAAAGATTCCACGCACGTTTGAAATTCAAAACACCAAAACGAGATTTCAAGGAAAAAGTGCCCATCACCAACATCCATCTGACCCGAGATGTTCGTTTTCAAATTACGAATCCAACAAAAGAAGAATCAACAAAAATGGACGAAGAATGAAGATTCTACGTACGCCGGAAGATCCAAACGATTCGTACGACACATCTAAAGTTCAGAGACATATTTTTGGGATTTCTTTTCATCAAAAGCTTCGTTTTTGAATTACGATTCCAATGCAAAAAGAATCAATGCAAACGAACGTATAACAAAGAAAACATGCACGAATCGAGAAACGAGGCAACAGGCGACGAACCGGTGCGGGGGGGGGGGGGTGCCAGCCGCCGCCGGCCAGCCACCCCACCGCCGCCGGCTGGCACATGGCCGCCGTCGGCCGCCACTCACCCGCACGGATTGCGCTTTTTTGTCCTTTCGTGTACCCGGTGCTAGACCTTTATGTGTTTTTCCGTACCTGGTGCACCACCTTTTCCACCTTTTTCGTACCTGGTGCCACCACCTTTTCCACCTTTTGCTATTGTGAGCTTCCACTTGCTAATATGCTCCAAACTCTCTTATAAATAGGAGGTATGAGGCTCATTTGCAAAAAACACATCAAACACACCCACTGACGCGCCACCAACGGTCGATCGGGTTTTCACCCTGTCGTCGGACCGTCCGTCAGCGGCGGCATCAGTGGAGTTGTTTTAAAATTTTGTTTTATGTTGGGCCTAAGTATACTATAGCTATGAATAAGTATAGCGATAGGTATGACCTAGGGTCGTTCTTCAAACTACAACGGGCATGGGATCTAGGACCTTAGTTATCTGCGGGAATTTAGCTGGGGTTTTAAAAGAGGTTTTTGGGTTTGTTTTGGTTTTAACTAACTACTAATTATCTAAAATTAAACTAAATTAAAGTAAAGTGGAGTGGAGGTGACAACGAGAACTTATAGGTGAAGCGAGTGTTTACTATGATAATTACTCATACTATTTAGGGGTAGTTAATGAGATAAAGCCTTAGTTGAGATGACATTAATATTTCCTAATGAGCCATAACTACTAGCCTATTATCAATCTAACGTAGAGTTGTGCGTAATCAGATAAATAATATGTCACATGGATAACAGTCATGGAATGTAAACTACACCGGAAGTTGTCCCAAATGTAGCAACCAATTTAACCAACAACCATCCTCGAGTCTTGTCCCCCAATCTCGGACATTTGAGATATCCGAATCATGGCATGAATTGTTGAATAAACAAAAACATGAACAGGGGTTTCCTACCGGGACAAGTTGGGATGGTCTGGTCTAACGGCTGATTAAATTGTTCATCATTATTCCATATAAATCATTTTAACTATTCTATGCATGTTAAACTGGCATATGCAGTTGATAAATATTCGAAAACCTAATCATGTAACTAATCAGCGTAACAGATACTAGCATGCAAACCCTAAGCAACAATCAAACAAGAACATGCAGAAAGGCAGCATAGCAGGGATCAATTTATGCAGAGTGACGGGGTACATGGTTAAGTCACAAGTGTCCCGAAAGTTCTCTCTAAGACACTTGTTAAATGGCCTGAATCTAATCTATCTCTAATCCTACGCTCCGTGTCTCCCTCCGGTAATATTTCAACCAGGAGAACACCGGCCATGTCGAGTTCAACGATCATCAGACACTGAATAATTAGTGGCATACAACTAGCAATTGGCCAAGCCTAGAAGGATGTTACTAACCACAGCATAAGTT
This sequence comes from Pseudognaphalium luteoalbum, assembly GCA_963422505.1. NCBI lineage: Eukaryota > Viridiplantae > Streptophyta > Magnoliopsida > Asterales > Asteraceae > Pseudognaphalium > Pseudognaphalium luteoalbum. The sequence continues at coordinate 21,511,749 of OY730196.1, read as the reverse complement.
GGATAGATAAACATTTGAGATTCAATTCATAGATTCAAATATAATTCAACAGCATACAAACAGAGTAACAGCATGATTTAAGTATAACTACCCTAGCATGGCAACTATCATAGCAAACACAGATTTGTCTAGCTAAGCATGGCAATAATCCTAGCAAGTAATTCTAAACAAGTATAGCAACATCACAACATTATTTAAAATAACAAGATAGAGATTATAATAGAACCTGACAAAGCTTTATTACAAATCGTGCGACACCGCAGTCTCGGAGCACCTCCGTACAATTAAGCTACTAATCTACTAGCTTAACCTATCTAATTAACTAACTAACTAATTTAGAGAGAGAGAGAGTAGTGAGAGAAAGTGTAGAAGTGAGGTGTGGAGTGTATTGGTGTGAGATTGTGTGTTGGAATGATGAAATGAGGCTTGTATTTATAGAGATCGCACAACCGTATCCGTAGACCGTATCCAAACCTCCAAACGCACAACCGTATCGCAAAGGCGAATAAAAATCACATTTTTATCACCCAAACGCACGATACGGCTGAGCTGGACCGTATACGGCTGAACTGGACCGTATACGGCTGTGCATAGGGTGAATACGGCTGAACTGGACCGTATACGGATGTCCGTATACGGTCTAGGTCCAGCCGTATACAGCCTGGACCAGCCGTATACGGCCTGGTTCAGCCGTATGCTGGTTCCTCGGTTCTTCGTTTCTTCATTCGGGCGTAACTTCTTCGTCGTTTATCCGTTTTGAGCGTTCTTTATACCCGCGCGTTCGTATTTTCCTAACGAAGAAAATGAAATAAGTTAGAGGTAATAATTCTTTGTGTAACTCAAAAAGTGCTAGAACGAGTGAACGAGAATGCTCATGATCGTATTCGTTAGATTTATCGTGTTTTTCGACCATTTTAGATGACTTTTGAAACATTGTCTATATTTTGGCCCATGTGACGAGTTTTAATGATAAAGTATCTATTTTTATTAGTTTCGTCACATATTGGGCTAAAACGGTGAGATTAATGCACGCAAAAACATGACTTTTTGCGTGTTATCAAATATCCCACACTTAGACATTTGCTTGTCCTCAAGCAAACTTACCCTCTTAGAATTTGCCATAAAAATAGTTTTTGATTTCTACCCACAATGAAGAATTCACATAGATTGGAAACAAGTATTTGCCTGTTAGATAAATAAGAGGTGTTCACATAACGTATCTAAAATTTGTTCAAGATGATTCACTTAGGCAAAATTTCAATTCTCAAATTTGTGGAATATACACGACTGGGCGATCTCACTGGTGGTCACTCAATTCACTCAAAGTGTATCGGGGTTCCTATTATCCTAAACCAAATGAAAAATCGCTCAATTACCAGTCGTACAGCACTCGTCGTCATAAGCTTGCCCGAGGATCAAATCTTCATCACTTAGACAGGGACGGTACTGATATCCCAGGACATTCGGATGGGTTGTAGTGTTTGTTGTGGTTTTAAAAGGGTATGGATAGATTTGGGGGTACCTAGGTTTCTAAGGGTGTTTGCTTATCTTGGGACTTTCGAAAAAAGTGTTATATCTAGATATCCTTTTTAATGAAAACGGAAACGGATAACACTTTTTTTTATTATTTTTTTTTTTGGGATAAGATAGCTATTTTGACTTCTATCTTTTGAAAACACACAGAATGATATTTCTTTTGAAGAGTCAAGTTTTCGAGAGAGTCGAAGCACTTAGCTTTATTTCATCTATTTTCTTTTCTTTTTCTTTTCTTTTCTATTTCTATTTCTATTTTTGGGCTTAGATTTTTCTTGCCAAGAAATTTCTAAGGGATTTTCTTTTATTTCTCTTTTTGAGATCCCTTCTTATTTTCATTTTTCAATCATTTGATGATTTTTGATTTCTTTCTATATAGATCAATAAAACACACACGAGAAGTTTTAGTAAACATTATTTATGATTTTTGGAGTGAAAGCAAAAAGGAGTATCCAAATATCTCTTTTTTCAAAAATACTAAGATAAGTTTCTGGTGGTAGGGGAATAAGGGGTTTAAAAACTTTGGGTGAATGAAAGAAAAATAGGCTAAGGCTCAACAGGGTTTTCTAAGCGGATCATCAACACTAAGATTGAGTGTTGGAAGGGTTTTTGGCTTGAAAAGATATGTGAAAAGGGGTTTAAATCCTAAGGAATGTCAAGGTCCTCTAATCGTACCTATGTCACGTATGACACCTGTCAATGTGATCTCGAAATGTATACCTGGGGCAAGTTCTAATTCAGAAATGCGTGCACCGGTCACACACAACAAACGAACAGTGAAGCATTTAAATTGAATGCTTATAAGGCTCAAATTCCTCACCGCAAAAATGGGTTATATGTGTCCAGTCGTGCGATGCCCCTCTTAGATCCTCATCTTAAATTGTTTAGAATCCGACATGATTTCAACCTTATATTTACCAACTTTTGAAATACTTGTAAAAAAAATCTGTATTCATTCTTGAAAAACTCATTGGTCAACTGAATGAGTGACAATTTCACTGTCGAAGTAAGACTGTTTAGGTTTTACTGAATGAGTGACAATTTCACTGTCGAAGTTTTAACCAAATTTGCTTTTATTGTGACTAGAAAGAGTTTAAAATTTTTGAAAATTTTGGCAGAATAAGGGTTTGAAAATTTATTTTGAGGACTAGCATGTTTCTTGATCAACTTAAACAGATATTTTGACAGACGAGAGATATACCGCTATCCCACACTTAGAAATAAACATTGTCCCCAATGTTTCTACACTAAGTAGGGAGAAAATCCCACACTTAGGGTTTTGGTTTAGGAAAAATATGAATTTAAAAGTTGTAAGTGAGGGGGATCTCACACTTAGAGATTTAAGTGGTCAATAGGCATATCGAAGTTATATTAAATTAGGAAGAACGGGTTTAGGAGAGATACTTCCCTACGGACAATGGGCACTGGATGTAGGACCATATTCGTGTAGAGTTGGTGTAAATAATTTGCTGGATTGTGAGGACCAGACTCTTTTCAAAGCTCATCCAATTCCTACGAAGATAAGGTCTGCAATGTCATATAATACCATCATAATCATTAGTTCAACAACATAATAGGTCTAATGAAAAATAAAGATAACTAAAGATAAAATAAGCTAGAAATCGTCTAGTAAATCATCCATGTCTGGATCAAATGTTGCAAGTGCGTCAGGATCTGGATCTGAAGTGCGTGATAAGGCAGCAGTGTGATCAAACACCATGGGTGCATCAGTGGGATTCTGAGGTGGCCTAGAATAAGCAACAGCAGTGGGAGGAACAGTCTGTGGTGGGGCAGCTGGGAAGAAGGACAATGGTGTGAGAGCTGGTCTGGGACCCTGACCAAGCTGATACGGATGGTCGGCGAGTTTCGGCAGTCCCATCGCTTCTCTGATTTCGGACTGCGAGCTACGCTGAATCGAAAGCTCACTGAGCATCGCCCAAGTCACTATCGGATCTGAAGTGGTAACTCCGAAATCAAGAAGTGGGGCAGATACAGGAGCAGCCTGAGCATGCTCATCAGTCGTGGTGGTCGTCTTCTTTCTTTTTCCTCTGCGGGTCCTCTTTTTCTGCTGTCTCTGAGTAGCTTGTCCTGAGGTCTCAGCTGAAGCGTCCATCCTGAAACATAAAGATAAACAGGTAATGCTATAGTTTTAAAGGGGGTATACAAATGCAAAATAATCAGATGACTTCGAGAAATGTTTGTTTAAATGTTAAAGCTTTGCGAGGTCGTCTGTTCATTCGCATTTGTATACTATGAATAAAACTTATCTGACGTATATGTAGGCGTGTAGCATTGTCAGATACTTGGGTTATCCTGCATCGTTAGTTTAGGGATGATAATACTAAAGCAAAAATAACTAAGAAATAAAATAAGATAAGCAATGGGGTGCCTCCCAAGAGCGCTTGTTTAGAGAGTCTCTAGCTTGACTCCTCGTACCTACTAGTCGGCTCAAGGTGGTTCAAAGATATAGACTTCCTCACCAGGGGGAAAATCTTTGATGTAGTGCTTTAAGCGATGGACATTGACTTTAAAATTACCGTCCGGGGCTTCTAGTTCGACTGCTCCGAAGGTAAAGACTTTTGATATAACAAATGGTCCGCTCCACCTTGATCTGAATTTGCCGGAGAATTTCTTGAAGCGCGAATTGAAGAGAAGAACTTTGTCTCCGGGCTTGAACTTAGAATATTTGAGTTTTGCATTATGAGTATTCTTTGTTCGTTCTTTGAAGTGCAGAGAGCTATCATATGTTTGGTCTCTTAATTCGGCTAGTTCATTCAGTTCCATTTTCCGATGTGATCCAATTGCAGAAGGGTCTAAATTACAACCTTTTAGCGCCCAGTGAGCTTTATACTCCAACTCTATCGGCAGATGACACGCTTTTCCGTAGACTAGTCTGTAGGGCATGGTTCCTAGTGGTGATTTATATGCGGTTCTGAACGCCCACAGAGCATCGTCTAATTTTTCAGCCCATCTTTCCCTATGATTAACCACGGTTCGTTCTAAAATTCTCTTGAGCGCTCGATTCGTCACTTCGGCTTGCCCATTTGTCTGCGGGTGGTAAGCCGTAGAGGTCTTATGGGTGACACCATAATATTGTAATGTCCTCATAAACTGAGCATTATAGAAGTACGTGCCTCGATCACTAATGATCGCTTTTGGAGTACCGAAACGTGAGAAGAGCTGCTTTAAGAATTTTACTACTACTCGGGAGTCATTTGTAGTAAATGCTTGGGCTTCGGCCCATCTAGAGACGTAGTCGACAGCAACCAGAATATACTCTTTCCCATATGATTTTGGGAATGGTCCCATAAAATCCAACCCCCATATATCAAAGATCTCGCAAGCTTGGATGTTAGTAAGTGGCATTTCACTTCTCGATGAAATACTTCCAAACCTTTGGCAAGCATCGTAGCGTTTCACCAAGTCGTGAGCGTCTCTGAATATAGTAGGCCAGTAGAAGCCAGAGTCTTATACCTTTCTTGCAGTCATATTTGCTCCGTGATGTCCTCCAGTTGGTCCGTGATGACTTTGGTGAAGAATGTTCCTTGCTTCCCTCTCGTCTGCGCATCTTTTGATGATTTGGTCCGGGCATACTTTAAATAAGTATGGATCGTCCCAATAGTAGTTCTTTACGTCTCTAAAAAATTTGCGCTTTCTAGAGGTGGGCAATCCTTTTGGCACAATTCCTCCAACCAGATAATTTGCATAGTCTGCATACCAAGGGTTGTAAGTGAATTGAGATCCCTTTTGGTATCTTCCGACATTCATGAGTTGTTCTTCAGGAAACTGGTCTTGAATCTCTCTCTCATCAAGCTTTTCCATCGACGGATTTTCCAGTCGACTAAGATGATCTGCTGCGACATTCTCGGCTCCCTTTTTATCCTTGATTTCTATGTCAAATTCTTGGAGGAGGAGAATCTATCTAAGCAGTCTTGGCTTAGCGTCTTGCTTTTTGAAGAGATACTTCAAGGCTGAGTGATCTGTATAGACAATAGTTTTGGACAATATTAAATAAGAACGAAATTTATCAAAAGCGAATACTATCGCAAGAAGCTCTTTCTCTATCGTGGTGTAATTCTCTTGCGCATCAGTGAGTGTCTTGCTGGCGTAGTATATTGGCTGAAACTGCTTCTCCTTCCTTTGCCCTAAGACAGCTCCAACAGCGAAGTCACTAGCATCGCACATGATTTCAAACGGAAGACTCCAATCGGGGGCGACCATGATCGGTGCATGTGTGAGCTGATCCTTTAAAATGTTGAAAGCTTTAAGACAATCATCTGAAAAGACAAACGGAGTGTCCTTCTCGAGAAGGTGCGTCATAGGTCGAAAGATCTTAGAGAAATCCTTGATAAAGCGACGGTAGAATCCGGCGTGACCTAGAAAACTGCGAATGGCTTTAACAGAAGTAGGTGGCGGAAGTTTGGCAATAGTCTCAACTTTGGCTTTGTCAACTTCGATTCCAGATTTTGATATTCGATGTCCTAAAACTATTCCTTCTTTCACCATAAAGTGGCACTTTTCCCAGTTTAAGACAAGATTTGATTCTTCGCATCGGGTTAGCATCCTTTCAAGGTTGGAAAGACAAGATGTGAAGGAATCACCGAAGACTGAGAATTCGTCCATGAATACTTCCATACACTATTCAATCATGTCATGGAATATCGCCACCATACACCTTTGAAATGTTGCAGGCGCATTGCATAAACCGAATGGCATGCGACGGTAGGCAAATGTACCATATGGGCATGTGAATGTCGTCTTTTCCTGGTCCTTTGGATCGAGAGGAATTTGAAAATAGCCGGAGAAACCATCGAGGAAGCAGTAATATTCATTCCCCGATAATCTTTCCAACATCTGATCGATGAACGGCAGAGGGAAGTGATCTTTCCGGGTGGCTTCATTTAATTTTCGGTAGTCGATACACACCCTCCAGCCGGTGACGGTTCGTGTAGGAATCAATTCATTATTTTCGTTAGCGATAACCGTCATTCCTCCTTTCTTTGGGACAACCTGAACTGGGCTGACCCATGGGGAATCTGAGATAGGATAGATCAAACCAGCATCCAAGAGTTTGATAACCTCTTTCTTGACCACGTCTTGAATCTTCGGGTTTACTCTCCTCTGTCTCTGTATGGAAGGTTTGAAGTAGTTTTCCATGAGTATCTTGTGCGTGCAGTAATTTGGACTGATCCCTTGTATGTCAGAAATCTTCCATGCAATTGCCTTCTTATGTGACTTCAAGACCTGGATAAGTCTTGCTTTCTCTTTTGGTGAAAGACCTTTGGCAATTATGACGGGTAGGTGTGAGGTTCCTTCGAGAAAAGCATATTCCAAGTGAGAGGGTAATTCCTTCAGCTCCAATTCTGGTGGTTCTTCGATAGAGGGTTTCATTCGAGCGATCTCGTTTCTTTGTAACTCGTCATACTCCTTTTGGAACTCTAATTCTTCTGGAGATGAGTCGGATGTAGTGGCTGATGCTATTTCTACTAGTTCTGTCTCATTGGAAAGCACGTTCTTGGTGATTTCTGGATTCACTTTTGCACAACCTTCAGATAGTTGTGGCAAGGTACCGGAATCCATCTCCTCGAAAGATTTGAGGATTTCAGCTACAGACGGAGACGATTCGGGTATCGAAAAAAATTGATTTCTTCTTAAAAGTGGGATAGGGATGCCTTCGCCTAAAGGAACAGCAACAACAGACTTGTTCGTGGAAGAGTAGTTAGGCGGTGCTAAAGGATTCTTCATTTCAGGTAAGGGAAATAGCAGCTCTCCGGAAGGTGCCGATTTGTCAGAGATAGCCGAGCAGAGTCCGATGTCGTCCGGGCAAAGTCTTCTTTTGGTGATGACAGTGCTGGAGAAAGGTTCGTAACTGCTGACTGCTAGAATCTCCTCCAAATGCTCGTCATATATTTCCTGCATGGCATCCACAAGACCAAGATCTTCTCCCATAGGGTGCTTCATCAACTTATCGATATTAAAGGTGACTTCCTCCGCTCCGACTCTCAGTTTTAAAGATTTTTCATTTACATCTATCACAGCCTTGGCAGTGTTTAGGAAAGGTCTACCAAGGATGAGGGGAACGTGGGCATCTTCCTCAATATCCATAATGACAAAGTCAACTGGGAAGATAAATTTACCGACTCGGACCATTATATCTTCAGCAATTCCTCGAGGGAGTTTAACTGATCTATCAGCTAATTGGAAGATCATTTGAGTTGGTAGCAGTTCGCCTAATCCTAGTTTCTTATAGAGAGAGTAAGGCATAAGATTGACACTAGCTCCTAGGTCAGCTAAGGCGTTACTAACTTGGATATTTTGAAGAAAACAGGGAATAGTGAAACGGCCAGTATCTCCTAGTTTGGGTGGAAGGCCATGTAACATGATTGCTGAGCATTCAGCATCTAAGGGTAAACTAACTATTTGTCTTAATTTTTCCTTATTTGAAATGAGTTCTTTGAAAAACTTAGCACAGCTAGGCATCTCTACTAAAGCGTCTAATAGTCTAACGTTTAAGTGCAGGCTTTTAAACATTTCTAGATATTTCCCAAATTGTGCTTCCTGTTTCTCTTTCTTAAGCCTACCAGGGAAAGGTATCCTAGTTCATGGAATGATTTCTGGGGCTTTAGGTGATACTGGATCTGGTGCAGTGACAGGGGTGTCACTAGGCACTGGATCAGTGGTCGGTTCAGAGATAGGAAGTTGATTTGAAGAATTATCTGAAGACTTCTCATTTCTGGTTTCTTTACCTCCTCTAGTGATGACCATGATTCCTCCTTGGTTCTCAACTTTTAAAAACAGTTGTTTAAGACTAACTTCTAGGTTTTTGATCAAATCTTCTGATATTTTAAGTAAAGCATCAATTTTATCTTGAAAATCTATTACTTGTTTGTTTATGTTCATTTGATCAACCATGAAATTAGTCAAAGTTTCATTATAGTGTTGTTGAGAATTTATGGTGGAATCTGACATATTAGAGGATAAAGGTTGCAGAAACTGAGTATGTGGGTTATTGGTTGGCCGCTGAATGAAAGGTTTAGAATGAAAGTTCGATTCAGGGTTTTTAACAGTAGTGACAAGAATTTCTTCCGTATCTTTACAAGGCTGAGGTGTAGAAGATTGAAGATCCTTGAAGACTCTGGAGAGATTGTCCACTTGAGCTTGCAGAGCTTCAAAGGATAGGCTTGAAGTACTAGTTACTTCCTTAGCCGATTCGCCAAACTCCCAGTCATGCTGATGCATTGCTATCGTCTCAACTAGCTCCCAGGCTTCTTCAGAAGTATGTGACATGAAATTTCCTTGAGAAGCAGTATCGAGGGTTGACTTGTGTTGAGGAGTCAGACCATTGTAGAATATGCAGATTAGGTTCGTCTTACCCATTTGATGATTCGGACATCTGTTAAGCATCTTCTTAAATCGTTCCCATGCTAGATAGAATGACTCATTGGTTTCCTGTCGGAAACTAACGATATCATCCTTGAGCTTGGTTTGCTTGGAAAGAGGGAAAAACTTAGCCATAAACTTAGTAGCCAACTCTTCCCAAGTATGAATCGAATTGGGTTCGAGTTCATCAAACCAGGTTCGAGCACGCGAAGATAAAGAATAGGGAAAAAGATATAGTCGGGAGACTTCTCTTGAAATCCCTGATTGCTCACAGGAATCAGAAAGATTGATGAATCTATCCAAATGTGAATTTGGATCATCGAGCGGAAAACCGTGAAATTGGCAGAAGGTTTTGAGTAACTTGAAAACGCTAGGCTTAATTTCGAAGTTTTCGTCGGGTAGCACGATAGGTCCTCCTCTTCCCTCCAGTAGTGGCACACAGGTTGAGGCGAGAGTAATACGATTCGTCATAGCTGATGAAATTTGGGTTTGGTAGAAAAGAGAGTTTTGGAAAGGAAAGAACAGAAAAGGAACTTTCGGATGATATTGATATTCCGAAAGGATCGCTAAATAACTAAGACAACTAAATTCCTAAATCAGTCGTTGTAGTCCCCGGCAGCGGCGCCAAAAACTTGACGCGCCACCAACGGTCGATCGGGTTCTCACCCTGTCGTCGGACCGTCCGTCAGCGGCGGCGTCGGTGAGGGTTTTTTAAAATTTTGTTTTATGTTGGGCCTAAGTATACTATAGCTATGGATAAGTATAGCGATAGGTATGACCTAGGGTCGTTCTTCAAACTACAACGGGCATGAGATCTAGGACCTTAGTTATCTACGGGAATTTAGCTGGGGTTTTAAAAGAGGTTTTTGGGTTTGTTTTGGTTTTAACTAACTACTAATTATCTAAAATTAAACTAAATTAAAGTAAAGTGGAGTGGAGGTGGCAACGAGAACTTATAGGTGAAGCGAGTGTTTACTATGATAATTACTCATACTATTTAGGGGTAGTTAATGAGATAAAGCCTTAGTTGAGATGACATTAATATTTCCTAATGAGCCATAACTACTAGCCTATTATCTATCTAACGTAGAGTTGTCCGCAATCAGATAAATAATATGTCACATGGATAACAGTCATGGAATGGAAACTACACCGGAAGTTGTCCCAAATGTAGCAACCAATTTAACCAACAACCATCCTCGAGTCTTGTCCTCCAATCTCGGACATTTGAGAAATCCGAATCATGGCATGAATTATTGAATAAACAAAAACATGAACAGGGGTTTCCTACCGGGACAAGTTGGGATGGTCTGGTCTAACGGCTGATTAAATTGTTCATCATTATTCCATATAAATCATTTTAACTATTCTATGCATGTTAAACTGGCATATGCAGTTGATAAATATTCGAAAACCTAATCATGTAACTAATCAGCATAACAGATACTAGCATGCAAACCCTAAGCAACAATCAAACAAGAACATGCAGAAAGGCAGCATAGCAGGGATCAATTTATGCAGAGTGATGGGGTACATGGTTAAGTCACAAGTGTCCCGAAAGTTCTCTCTAAGACACTTGTTAAATGGCCTGAATCTAATCTATCTCTAATCCTACGCTCCGTGTCTCCCTCCGGTAATATTTCAACCAGGAGAACACCAGCCATGTCGAGTTCAACGATCATCAGACACAGAATAATTAGTGGCATACAACTAGCAATTGGCCAAGCCTAGAAGGATGTTACTAACCACATCACAAGTTGGATAGATAAACATTTGAGATTCAATTCATAGATTCAAATATAATTCAACAGCATACAAACAGAGTAACAGCATGATTTAAGTATAACTACCCTAGCATGGCAACTATCATAGCAAACACAGATTTGTCTAGCTAAGCATGGCAATAATCCTAGCAAGTAATTCTAAACAAGTATAGCAACAGCACAACATTATTTAAAATAACAAGATAGAGATTATAATAGAACCTGACAAAGCTTTATTACAAATTATGCGACACCGAAGTCTCGGAGCACCTTCGTACAATTAAGCTACTAATCTACTAGCTTAACCTATCTAATTAACTAACTAACTAATTTAGAGAGAGAGTAGTGAGAGAAAGTGTAGAAGTGAGGTGTGGAGTGTGTTGGTGTGAGATTGTGTGTTGGAATGATGAAATGAGGCTTGTATTTATAGAGATCGCACAACCGTATCCGTAGACCGTATCCAAACCTCCAAATGCACAACAGTATCGCAAAGGCGAATAAAAATCACATTTTTATCACCCAAACGCACGATACGGCTGAGCTGGACCGTATACGGCTGAACTGGACCGTATACGGCTGTGCATAGGGTGAATACGGCTGAACTGAACCATATACGGATGTGCATGGGCCGTATACGGCCTGCACAGACCGTATACGGTCTAGGTCCAGCCGTATACGGCCTGGACCAGCCGTATACGGCCTGGTTCAGCCGTATGCTGGTTCCTCGGTTCTTCGTTTCTTCGTTCGGGCGTAACTTCTTCGTCGTTTATCCGTTTTGAGCGTTCTTTATACCCACGCGTTCGTATTTTTCTAACGAAGAAAATGACATAAGTTAGAGGTCATAATTCTTTGTGTAGCTCAAAAAGTGCTAGAACGAGTGAACGAGAATGCTCATGATCGTATTCGTTAGATTTATCGTGTTTTTCGACCATTTTAGATGACTTTTGAAACATTGTCTATATTTTGGCCCATGTGACGAGTTTTAATGATAAAGTATCTATTTTGATTAGTTTCGTCACATATTGGGCTAAAACGGTGAGATTAATGCATGCAAAAACATGACTTTTTGCGTGTTATCACCCACCACACCAAGATATCTACATACACGCATTTCTTTATTGTAATATTAGTGGAAATTCTTCATAGTTAATTAGACTAGCTAATTACCTAGTCAAGGAAGATTTGTACGGAGGTGCTCCGGGACGCATATTTTAGCTACGAGTTATTGTACTTCTTTCCAAGTGTTAATCTATCTTTCATATTTAATATGTATGTCCTTTCTTTAATAAATTTAAATATGTATGCTAGAATTGCCATGATTAGCTAAATAACTCAATTGTCTGCTATGATAGTCGTTTTGAAAGTATTAAATATGTGACTATATGGTATGTTATGAGATTGCGGATGGTTTAATTTACAAATGGATATAGGAATTAAATCTTTATCGTTTATCTGCCCAACTCATGTTATGACTAAAACTTTATCCAAAAATGAACGTAGTTAACTCATAGGGTACAGGTCACTTAGTTATACTATGTTAGATTGAATCATTGAGCTCGGCATGGCCGGTGTTCTCTAGACCAAAATAGGATCCAAGAGACACGGAACATGGGAGTAGAGGTAGATTAAGATTAAATTCATATAGACGATATTTTTGAGACAACTTTCGGAATATCCTCAACATAGATAATACTTTTGTATGCTTAAATTGAACTGTTGCCTTGATCGTCTTATTGCATGTTCTTGTTTGATTGTTACCTTAGGATCATTATAATAATGGAATTTAAACGGCATTAACTATCGTGAAATAATATGACGGCCCCTATTCGACTGTTCTTTGATATAGTACTGGAAACGCTCACGGCGGAGTACAAATGTATGGAAGTCAAGAACGACCGAAGATAGTTGTATTATGAATCGAATAACAAACGTATTACTTAGGTTTCTATTTGTGGCATAAATCATCCCTGTTTTGTTGCATCCCTTAGTAATGACGATAACTCGTACGAATAAGTGATGACATGTTATCCAGCCGTCTAGACCAGTTAGCCCAACCTATTCCGGTGAGGATAACCCTTGTTCATAAGATTGTTTATTCAACAAACTATGCCATGATTCGGGCATCTCTGAAGACGGAGATTGGGGAATAGGATTCGAGGTTAACTGTCGGATAATGTGGGTGTACATTTGAGAGAAGTTTCGGTGTATACTTTAATATATTGTGTAATCCACGTGACATTCTGTTTGCCTGATTGTGGACACCTCCGCGTTAGCCCGATAGAAGGATTGTAGTAATAGCTCACATCAACTTACGAACTTATCTTCATTAGAACTCTCCATATTTAACAACTTCTAAACCACGTTATAGTAGATAGTCGCTTTAATTGCTGAACGCCCAAAGTAACCTCCACTTTTTAATTCAGTCTAGTTTAATTTAGGATTGAAAACCAAAACCCATTTAACTCTAGCTAAATACATAAAAGTTTCTAAACCCCCTAGTTTCAATTTGTCACGCTTTGAAGAACGATCCTAGGTCATACTTGTCCGTTGCTAGCCCTTTGATTAGCATAATAAGTAACCCTAGGCCCCAGCCTTATAAATTAAAAACCCACTGCTGTGTCACGTCACCATTAGAAATCCCAACTACCGGTGCGTGTCGCAACAAGTTTTTGGCGCCACTGCCGGGGAGCGTCGGAAACCGATTTTAGGATTTAGTAACTTTAATATTTAGCGATCCTTTTGAAAGATTAACATCAATCAAAAGTTACATCTCTTGCCTTTAGATTTAAATTAGATTAGTTTTACCAACCATGTCAACACATTTTGATTGGACCAACCCCACACCAAATGAGTCTTTAACCTAACTTTTAGCTGTTTCCTCACCTACAAACCACTTACCTTCCTCAAAACAATCTTTGTCAGAATTTATGTTTGAACAAAACGTTATAAACAAAAGAGTAACCGGATTTCAAGATAACATTGACGCCATGATAAAAATTTCAGAAAAATTAATCTCTAACATGAAATCTATTTTGAAAAACTTAAGTTTTATTGTGGAAAGTACGTCGGTAATCACAAATGACACCACTCATCCACCCAGTGATGATAAGTTAATCGTGACTAGAGGGGGAAAAGTAACCAAAGTTGATCCACCGCCACCAGATAACACCCCCGAAAACACTTCTTTACCCACACCTACACCTAGTGAAAATGTGTCAATTGACATCCCTGTCACAATACCTGACCCATCACCAGCCAAAACTCCAGATAATGTACCTCGAACGAGAATACCTTATCCTGATAGACTTAAAAAGGAAAAGAAAGAAGCCCAATTCGGTAAATATATGGAAATATTTAAAAGCCTACACTTAAACGTTAGATTATTAGATGCTTTAGTAGAAATGTCCTCGTGTGCTAAATTCTTTAAAGAACTCCTTTCAAACAAAGAAAAACTTAGGCAAATAGTTAGTTTACCCTTGAATGCTGAATGTTCATTAATTGTACAGCGTGGTCTCCCACCTAAATTAGGCGATACTGGACGTTTTACTATACCCTGTTTTCTCCAAGGAGTTCAAATTAGTAACGCCTTAGCAGACCTAGGTGCTAGTGTTAATCTTATGCCTTATTCCCTCTACAAGAAATTAGGATTAGATGACCTATTACCTACTCGTATGACTATCCAATTAGCTGACAGATCAGTTAAACTCCCTCGAGGAATTGCTGAAGATGTCATGGTCAAAGTCGATAAGTTCGTTTTTCCAGTGGACTTTATTGTCATGGACATAGAGGAAGACACCCATATTCCGCTCATCCTAGGCAGACCATTCCTAAATACTGCCAAGGCTGTAATTGATGTTAACGAAAAATCTTTAAAATTGAGAGTTGGAAAAGAGGAGGTCACCTTTAATGTCGATCGATTGATGAAGCAACCTCTGGAAGAGGACCTTGGTTTGTGTGATACCATGCAGGATATTTTTGATGAGCATCTACACAAAGTACTAGCACTATCCAGCCAGGATCCGATACCCAACACCATAATCACCGTTCGAAAGCTGTGTAATGAGGACCCTGGGCCGCACTCTGCAATCGCTTCGCCAACAACATCCAACGAACTACTATTTCCGCTGTTTGAAAAGAAGTCTCCTCACATGGCAAAACAATCGTTGTTCCATTAGGATGCGGTACACCGATACCTTGGCTAAAGAGAGATAAACCATATTCAATGAACCAAACCTATTTCCCTCAATTAGAGAGATCTTGGATTCATTCAAGGGAATGAGTGTTGAGCCACCATCGTTTGAACTACAATTAGCCAACCAACTCGACCCACTGCCGTTTTCAAACCCTGAAATCACCATAGACCAATCTTCATCCGCTCAATTTCAAGAATTCCAATTCGCTAACAACGGAGAGATCATCATCACCAGAAATGAAGAAGTTTCCTCATCATCAGTCAACAAGTACGAGCTAAAGACAGATGAATTCTCAAATAAAACCGAGTGGGTTGAAATAGCATCAATCTCCACCTCTGAGCCCGAGACGGACGAAGCACCATTCCAAGCTGAATACGAAAAGCTGAATAGAGACGAGATAGCTAGAATGAAGCCGTCTATCAAAGAGCCACCAAACCTGGAATTAAAAGAACTACCACCTCACCTTGAGTACGCTTACCTCCATGGAACATCACAACTCCCGGTGATAATATCAAAATAGTTAAAACCCGAGGAGAAAGCTCAACTCATTGATGTTCTGAAATCGCACAAGAAGGCAATTGCATGGAAAACTTCCGACATACAAGGAATCAGTCCAAACTACTACACACACAAAATCCTCATGGAAAACGATTTCAAACCATCCGTACAAAGGCAGAGAAGAGTAAACCCCAAGATTCAGGACGTGGTCAAACAAGAGGTTATCAAACTCTTAGATGCTGGATTGATCTACCCAATATCCGACTCACCTTGGGTTAGCCCTGTTCAAGTCGTACCAAAGAAAGGAGGAATGACGGTCATTACAAACGAAGAAATGAGCTTATACCAACTTGGACGGTTACCGGTTGGAGGGTTTGCATCGATTATCGGAAGTTAAACGAAGCAACTCGCAAAGATCACTTCCCGCTTTCGTTTATTGACCAAATGCTCGAAAGGTTATCAGGAAACGAATTCTACTGTTTCCTTGATGGTTTTTCCAGGTATTTCCAAATCCCGCTCGATCCGAAGGACCAAGAGAAGACAAGGTTCACGTGTACCTACGAAACATTCGCATACCGACGAATGTCGTTTGGATTATGCAATGCACCTACAACATTTCAAAGATGCATGGTTGCAATTTTCCATGACATGATTGAACAATGCATGGAAGTCTTTATGGACGATTTCTCTGTCTTTGGAGACTCCTTCGCATCATGTCTATCCAACCTCGATAGAATGCTCGCCAAGTGTGAAGAATCAAACCTCGTGTTAAATTGGGAAAAGTGTCACTTTATGGTGAAGGAAGGAATAGTTTTAGGACATCGAATATCAAAGTCCGGAATCGAAGTAGACAAAGCAAAAGTCGAAACCATTGTCAAACTTCCACCACCAACCAACGTCAAGGCCATTAGAAGCTTTCTAGGACATGCTGGGTTCTACCGCCGTTTTATCAAGGACTTCTCCAAGATTTCTCGACCTATCACCCACCTTCTAGGAAAAGACATCAAGTTTGTGTTTGACGAAAACTGCATGAAGGCTTTCAACTACCTGAAGAAGGAGCTTACAAATGCACCAATCATGGTCGCTCCAGATTGGAGCCTACCATTTGAGATCATGTGCGATGCTAGTGACTTCGCAGTTGGGGCAGTTCTAGGTCAAAGGAAGGATAATCACTTT
Source organism: Pseudognaphalium luteoalbum (assembly GCA_963422505.1). Classification (NCBI taxonomy): domain Eukaryota; kingdom Viridiplantae; phylum Streptophyta; class Magnoliopsida; order Asterales; family Asteraceae; genus Pseudognaphalium; species Pseudognaphalium luteoalbum. The sequence continues at coordinate 21,495,206 of OY730196.1, read as the reverse complement.
CGACCAATCTATTACGCTAGCAAAACACTTACAAATGCTCAAGAAAACTACACAACTACAGAAAAAGAGCTGCTAGCCGTGATATTTACCTTTGACAAATTTAGATCCTACCTAATATTGTCCAAAACAATAGTATATACGGATCACCCAGCTCTAAAATACCTCTTCAAAAAGAAAGACGCAAAGACTAGATTGTTACGATGGATTCTACTCCTACAAGAATTCGACATCGAGATAAAAGATAAGAAAGGAGCAGAAAATGTCGCCGCAGATCATTTTAGTCGACTTGAAAATCCGTCAATGGAACAACTTGCAGAAGGAGATTTTAAAGATCGATTTCCAGAAGAGCAGTTAATGAGTTTAGGAAAACAAGGCTCGCAATTCACTGACGATCCTTGGTTTGCAGACATTACCAATTTTGTAGTTGGAGGGATCACAAGAAAAGGGATAATCTCATCGCGAAGACAAAAATTCTTCCACGACGTCAAACATTACTTTTGGGATGATCCATATTTGTTCAAGGTCTGTCCCGACCAAATAGTAAGAAGATGTGTCAATGGGAAAGAAACCGAACATATACTCCACCAAAGCCATCACGGACCCACCGGAGGACATCATGCAGCTAATCTGACAGCAAAGAAAGTCTACGACTCAGGATTCTACTGGCCTACCATTTTCAGAGATGCACAAGACTTGGTGAAACGCTGCGATATTTGCCAAAGGTTTGGAAATATCACAACGCGTAACGAAATGCCGTTGATGAATATCCAAGCATGTGAGATATTTGACATATGGGGATTAGACTTCATGGGACCATTTCCGAAATCTTACGGAAAAGAATACATTCTAGTAGTTATCGATTACGTATCAAGATGGGCAGAAGCCCAAGCCTTTCCAACAAATGAGTCAAGAGTCATAACCAAGTTCTTAAAACAGCTATTCTGTCAGTTTGGAACACCTCGAGCAATCATCAGCGATCGAGGCACGCACTTTTGCAATACTCAGTTTATGAAACTATTGCAACAATATGGTGTTACCCACAAAACCTCTACTGCCTATCACCCGTAGACGAATGGGCAAGCAGAGATTACAAACTGTGCACTAAAAAGGATCTTGGAATGAACAGTTGGTCAACACAAGGAAAGATGGGTAGACAAGCTAGACGATGCTTTATGGGCATTTCGGACAGCTTATAAAACGCCACTAGGAACAACCCCCTATAGGCTCGTTTATGGAAAGGCATGTCATCTCCCGATTGAACTAGAATACAAAGCTTACTGGGCACTGAAGAACTGTAGTTTAGATCCTACAATAACAGGAACGCACTGGAGAATGCAACTAAATGAGCTAGCGGAGTTTAGGGATCAAGATTACGAAAGTTCCTACAAATTTAAGGAAAGAACGAAGTTGCTCCACGATTCAAAGCTCCGCCCCACACGCTTCAATCCAGGTGATAAAGTTCTACTCCTTAACTCCCGATTTAAGAAATTTTCTGGTAAGTTCAAAACACGATGGAGCGGTCCCTTCACAATCTCTAAAGTATTTCCCTATGGTTCCATCGAACTCGAAGCTCCAGACGGAAATTTCAAAGTAAACGATCACCGATTAAAACACTACGTAGAAGACTTTCCCTCAAATGAGGAAGTCTATAACTACGAACCACCCTAATAGAAAAATGGGTATAAATGAGTCAAGCTACGAGACTCGATAAACAAAGCGCTCTTGGGAGGCATCCCAAGTCTATCTTACATTTTCAGCATTAATTTTCCTTTACTGTTATGTTTGAACTAATCCAATTTTTATGCAGTACCTCACCTTACAAAAGACTAATGATTTTAGACCATTAACCTTTTGTATTTTGCAGGATGAGTTCGCAGTCAGACAGAGCACGAGCCCCCAGTCAGAGACGCTCGCGTGCCATGCATCACTCCCGGAATTCATCACCGGGTAGTAGCATGAGGACTGTCAGGGGATCCCAGTCACCACCTCCTAGGTTGGATGAGATTTCGGCAGACTCGGTGGAGGTGTACATTCAGGAGTCATTTTTGTTACGTCCCATCCATTCCAGGTTACCTTTATCTCACCGACCAGCAGGACAGACCGCAGGGACCTCCAGAGTACCCACCTTTGAGCATGGGGTTACTAATGCGGATCCTGCTGTCACTTGGTCTATACTGAGAGCCCTTGAGGTCCAGCACACCGCCATCTCTGAGATCCACACTGCTCTGGGCCTTTCCTCCACACCTGTGTACCCCTTTCAGATGGGACCTGATCCCGCTCCGCACATTCCACCGTGGGACTTATTCCTACCTTGGAGCTTGACTGCGCAGGACCACCCCACTTTCATGGACCCACTAGAGGAGGAGACTGCTGCCCTAGACGCTTGGATTCAGGATCCAGAGGATGGCACTGCATCTTCTGTCTATACCATCGAGGAGTCAGCATCTCCTACATCGATCGTGGATAACACGATCTTTATGGATGATGACTTCACCGATTGGGAGGCACTCTATGCTGACATGGATTAGCTTTTATTAGTTATTTTATGTTTGATATTAATTTATATTGACACTTGTGTTTTCTGAAGGATGTGTACTATGCAGAATTCAAAGTAGAATTTGTGGAACAAGTTCATTTTTAATGAGCCTGATCCATTTTCAGCAAATTCACACACTTGAACCTGGTCCATAAAATCCAATGGCAACTCACGCAGCACAAGGAAGTATCTCTTCTAACCTTATTTTGCTTGATTTAAAACGCTAAAATTCTAAGTAAAACTCTAAGTGTGGGATTACTACTCGCAAATAGAGAATGACTTCGAAAATATTGACCCTTATTCAAAAATCTAAGTGTGGGATCAGCCTAACTTAGAAGTAGAACATTAGGGACAATGTTCTTTTAAGTGTGGGATAGCAGTAGTATTGACTACTGTATTGCAACATAAACTTTTGATCAAACTTTTTAGCAAAACTCAGATTTTTAGCAAAATTTTCAAATTTTTTGAATCAAAGTCAAAAAATGTATTTCTGGTCGACAAAAGTTCAAAAGGTTTGGCAAATCGGCTATGACGAGCAAAACTCTTTGATAACTTCCAAACCAAGTTTCAAAACAAGCGATCGCATGGCTAGGCACAAAACCACCCAAAATGAGTGAGGAATCTTGAGCCATATAAGAGCATCCATCTTTAATGCTTCACTTTTCAATTGTGAGTGTGTCGATGTATGCTCTCTAGAATCAGAACTTGTTCAAGGAATACATTTCGAGATTACAAAAATGGGCGTCATACGTGATGAATGTGCAATTAGAAGACCTCGACATTCCCTAGGATAAGAACCCTCTCATAAAACCCTTGCTTTCAAACCTAACCAATGCTCACCTTCAGCATTGAAGATCAGCGGAAAACATGCTGAGCCTTAGCCTTTTCATTTCAAAAACTCACTTCAAAAGCCAATCCCTTCTTTCATCTTTTGGCCATAGCCTAAGTTTCTATTCTGTCAGAAGAATTATTATAAGAAGTACGGAGCGTTCCCCAAAGGATGATCATCATCCGTAAAAGGAGCTCCAAGAAAAAGAAATTCAGCAAAAGCAAAGTTGTCAGAAGGAACCTAAAATCCCAAGGATCATTTAAAGCCAAGGGAAAGGTTCATCAAAAGAAAACTTGAAAGAAAAAGCTGCAAAAGAAGGCTCAAAGAGAGAAAAATCCAAGAAGAAGCACTACTAAGCACCAAAGATAAGTCATCACAGACAACTGTTAGGCTATATTGAAACCCCCAAATAAACCACCTACAAAACCCTTCATCCATATACACCCTCTTATGAATGTCTAGGGACTATGTGCACCGTCCTCATTTTAGTACTGTAGATCTGATCCTCGTTTAAGCCTATGAAAACAGAAGAGCTACATGACTGGCCCCTGAGTGAATTAGAAGTTAGGAAACCCGATACACTTGAGTGAATTGAGTGATCACGTGTGAGGGCCTTAGTCATGTATATCTTACATTATGAAGATTGAAAAGAGAGCTTGTTAGAACCAAAGGTTTGGGGAAACATCGAAGGATGGAACCTCGTCCGAAATCTTTTTACTAAACCTGTAGGAATCAAAGTTCTCCGGGATACAAAGACACCCTTCCAACCTTTCATCACAATTTTACGAAGGTTTGCTTGAGGACAAGCAAAGATCTAAGTGTGGGATACTTGATATCGTGTAAAAAGTCACATTTTTACCACCAATATCTCTCTCATTCTGGAGCAATACTTGGCATTTGGACTCAAACAACGCACAAATCATTGATAATATGCTAAGAAGATCAAAACAAGGTTGCACGAGCAAAATCAAGCAAAACGGCCGAAAAACGAAGATTCCACGCACGTTTGAAGATTCAAGACACCAAAACGAGATTTCAAGGCAAAAGTACCCATCACCAACATCCATCTGACCCAAGATGTTCGTTTTCAAATTACAAATCCAACAGAAGAAGAATCAACAAAAACGGACGAAGAATGAAGATTCTACGTACGCCGGAAGATCCAAACGATTCGTACGACACATCTAAAGTTCAGAGACATATTTTTGGGATTTCTTTTCATCAAAAGCTTCATTTTTGAATTATGAATCCAACGCAAAAAGAATCAACGCAAACGGATGCATAACGAAGAAAACATGCACGAATCGAGAAACAAGGCGACGAACCGGTGCGGGGGGTGCCAGCCGCCGCCGGCCAGCCACCCCACCGCCACCGGATGGCAAATGGCCGCCGCCGGCCGCCACTCACCCTCACGGATTGCGCTTTTTTGTCCTTTCGTGTACCCTGTAACACCCCCAAATTTAATGTTGCGCGGAAGCAAGCTTTGGGTGTTACTAATCAATAATCAAGCACCAAAGTATAGCAAACGACTTCTAAATGAGACGTTTGTAAAATAGTTCCATACCATTATAAAATAGGGTTTGAAAACATAATGTTTTCGTTACAAAAGTAAGGTCCCCTAGAGTCCGCGTACGTAGCGGGAGATTCTATTACATAACCATAGTTACAAAAGATAATGCCAAAGAATCTCCGTTAAATGCAGTTTGGAAATCATGCGACTCTAGCTAGTAATCCTGGAGTAATCCTACTCCGTACGTGTACCTGAGAATACATGCTAAAAAGGGTCAACACGAATGTTGGTGAATCTCACAGGTTTGTAAGTAAGTAATAGTTTGAACACAAGATTTTTATCAGTTGTGCCTGCTGGCGTAAATCAAGTATCTGCAACCAAGCAAATAATAAGTAAATATGTATATACCGTTGCCATGAGCTCATAGTCGAAGCTTAACCCGTAAATCAGTGGTACAGCCAAGTACCATATAGTGCCCCCGCAAGTGCCCAATCCAAACACTCGTACGAAACAAATAAAAGTCGCCCGTTTATACATAACGGTTCGTGGTAGCGCTACTACCCCGGGCGGGGAGGGTCAGTCCCTAATGGATCCATTAACTAATATTCGCGCTTAAGTCCATAACTAACGAAACTATGATGGAGGGACTTCAGTGGATTAGTAAGTAACTCATGCAAGCCCGTATATGAAAAGTAAGTAATTTAGCACTTGTGTTCAAGAAAACGTAAGCAATGCATCTCACCCCATAAGTAAAACAGTAAAAGTGGGGCTGTAAGACTCACCTGAGTCAAGTAAGCAAGCGTTTAACTTAATAAACGTACAGTCTGAAAGCAGTAGTAATCCGTAGGTTCCGCGAACCCGCAACCTTCTAATGCCCTAAGCATATAAGGTTGTATGTGTAAGTGAATGTCTCAAAGGATCATTCATGCTAGTTGTCCACTCAACTAGTTATGTCCAAGTGTTTGTTTGTACTTTTGTAATTATTTTGTAAATAAGTGTGGCCCGTTGGTGACGGAAGTGTAATAATAATTCAAATATTATTATGTGTTTTGCGGTGTTGTATACTTATTAATGTATTTGTTGTTGATTGTCCAATTATTGTACCTATGTATAAGGATTTTCGGAAATAAAAATTTATGCGACAATGGTATTACGACAATATGGTTTCATGTGACAATCGAAGGGGATAATCATCTGATAATCAATTCCGACAATAAGGTATTCACGGGCACTGTTCATGCGACAATAAGATATTCACGAACTTGGTTGTGTTAATGATATTCACGGAGTTTATTTATACGACAATATGTATTCACGGAGTTAATTTATACGACAATATGTATTCACGGAGTTTATTTATACGACAATATATATTCACGGAGTTTATTTATACGACAATATGTATTCACGGAGTTTATTTATACGACAATAGTATGTATTCATGGAATTTAGTTTTTATGCGACAATACATTCACGGATTATTTGTGATTTTTATCTAAAATAGTAAACGTTATCAAATCCTTCTGACATTTTTACACAAGGTTCTCCTATGTCTTAGCTTTCCAAAACACACTTTTGCATCGATTTTAACCAAGCACAACTCTAGATGAAAATTGTTAAATTGAAGTAAGTCCAGCAGATCGTTTTTGTGACATATGCTCAATAATCTGGTCATAAGTTAAGTTTTAAACTTCACAAGAAGTTCCAGTAGGATTTGGAAAACTAACAAAATTTGTGATCTTTTCCCGTTGGTCTCAAGTTCTAATTCGTTCCATAGCCCAAGATATACTCATTTTGAATTGGTCAAGATTCTGGTCAGATTCATCAGATCCACTATGTACTTTTATTTCAGTAACTAAAAATAGCAAATGAACTTCAATTTTTATGAGGCTTACAGATTATGAAAGTAGACTTCTTATACTTGATTTTAGGCTCAAGAAACGTCCATTTTAGTGTTGTAATGATTTTTATAAAATTCGGGGAAGTGGAAATAGAATCTGGACAGGAAGGTTAACTTCCTGTTTTCGAGTTTTAATTTGTGTTTCGACTTATCTTTTGGACATTAGCTAGTTGAATAAGCATATAGACATGTTAATAAGTAGTAACTAAGTAAATCTAAGAAAAGTTTAAGAGTCCTTACAAGGAAAATGGTGTAGAGAGGAAAGAAAGACGTTGTAGGCTCGTCTCCTCGCGAAATCTTGAAAATCGGCTTGGCAGTGTTATGATGGATGGATGGTGGATGATGGTGATGATCTAGGTGGTTGTGAGGGCTGGAAAATCAGTAGGATTTTCGTGGTGAGGGGGAGGGAGAGAGAGATTGAGGATGTGTGTGAAGAATGGTGAAGGAAATGGAAATGGGGAGGGTGTTGGTTTGATTTGGAAGCAACAAGGCATGGTATGCCATGCTTCTTGCAGATTTTCTGCATAAAAGGCGTGGGTCCCACCCACACATGATGTCTAAATTGTTTTCTTCAATTTGTATTAAGTGGGGTGCTCGTTTACCCGTTCGTTTCGCGTTTTAAATTAATCGTATAACGTTTTATTCAGCGTGTTTCGTTAACGATTTAAAAGACGATATTTTACTTGAAGTATTTTATTAAAATACTTAATAATGTGACATAAGACATACTTTGCCTTTATTTCATCCGTTGGGCACGTTCCACGCGTTTTCGTTGCGTAAAGTTACGTTTTAATAAAACGTATAATCGTATAATATATTAAAGTAAATAATGTTTGTTTGGATAAATCCACATTATTTTTGACAGTTTGTCACCAACGTCCATAGTAAATAGTGTCGGACCTCGTCCGGTTCAAGTGTGTATGATTTAAACAAATCATATAACGTGTATGTAATTACACAGAAAGTTACATATATTTAGATTAATATAATACTAAATACATGTAATTACAAGTAGTTAGGCACTAATTAAAGTCCTAAATTAGCGGGTGTTACATACCCAGTGCTAGACCTTTATGTGTTTTTTCGTACCTGGTGCACCATCTTTTCCACCTTTTTCGTACCCGGTGCCACCACCTTTTCCACCTTTTGCTATTGTGAGCTTTCACTTGCTAAAATGCACCAAAACTTTCCTATAAATAGGAGGCATGAGGCTCATTTGCAAAAAACACATCAAATACACCCACCACACCAAGATATCTACATACACACATTTCTTTATTGTAATATTAGTGGAAATTCTTCCTAGTTAATTAGACTAGCTAATTAACTAGTCAAGGAAGATTTGTACGGAGGTGCTCCGAGATGCATATTTTAGCTACGAGTTATTGTACTTCTTTCCAGGTGTTAATCTATCTTTCATATTTAATATGTCTGTCCTTTCTTTAATAAATTTAAATATGTATACTAGAATTGCCATGATTAGCTAAATAACTCAATTGTCTGCTATGATTGTCGTTTAGAAAGTATTAAATATATGACTATATGGTATGTTATGAGATTGCGGATGGTTTACTTTACAAATGGAAATAGGAATTAAATCTTTATCGTTTATCTGCCCAACTCATGTTATGACTAACACTTTATCCAAAAATGAACGTAGCTAACTCATAGGGTACAGGTCACTTAGTTATACTATGTTAGATTGAATCATTGAGCTCGGCATGGCCGGTGTTCTCTAGACAAAAATAGGATCCAAGAGACACGGAACATGGGAGTAGAGGTAGATTAAGATTAAATTCATATAGACGATATTTTTGAGACAACTTTCGGAATATCCTCAACTTAGATAATACTTTTGTATGCTTAAATTGAACTGTTGCCTTGATCGTCTTATTGCATGTTCTTGTTTGATTGTTACCTTAGGATCATTATAATAATGGAATTTAAACGGCATTAACTATCGTGAAATAATATGACGGCCCCTATTCGACTGTTCTTTGATATAGTACTGGAAACGCTCACGGCGGAGTACAAATGTATGGAAGTCAAGAACGACCGAAGATAGTTGTATTATGAATCGAATAACAAACGTATTACTTAGGTTTCTATTTGTGGCATAAATCATCCCTGTTTTGTTGCATCCCTTAGTAATGACGATAACTCGTACGAATAAGTGATGACATGTTATCCAGCCGTCTAGACCAGTTAGCCCAACCTATTCCGGTGAGGATAACCCTTGTTCATAAGATTGTTTATTCAACAAACTATGCCATGATTCGGGCATCTCTGAAGACGGAGATTGGGGAATAGGATTCGAGGTTAACTGTCGGATAATGTGGGTGTACATTTGAGAGAAGTTTCGGTGTATACTTTAATATATTGTGTAATCCACGTGACATTCTGTTTGCCTGATTGTGGACACCTCCGCGTTAGCCCGATAGAAGGATTGTAGTAATAGCTCACATCAACTTACGAACTTATCTTCATTAGAACTCTCCATATTTAACAACTTCTAAACCACGTTATAGTAGATAGTCGCTTTAATTGCTGAACGCCCAAAGTAACCTCCACTTTTTAATTCAGTCTAGTTTAATTTAGGATTGAAAACCAAAACCCATTTAACTCTAGCTAAATACATAAAAGTTTCTAAAACCCCTAGTTTCAATTTGTCGCGCTTTGAAGAACGATCCTAGGTCATACTTGTCCGTTGCTAGCCCTTTGATTAGCATAATAAGTAACCCTAGGCCCCAGCCTTATAAATTAAAAACCCACCGCGGTGTCACGTCACCATTAGAAATCCCAACGACCGGTGCGTGTCGCAACACATCGCGATTGAAAAATTTGATGATCGGAAACCTAATTTGTCAAATTGAATCAAATCCGTTAGTATTAGTAGCCAGGAACGGTCTCTGATACCAATTGATACAAACTTGCTCTAGAAATCAAAGAAATGAAGAACGAATTCAAATTAACAATTGATTAGGAACACTAACAGCGGAATAGTTGCTCGGAATCAAATTGTAGCCAAACGCTTGATTCGTGTTCAATGAGTGAAACAAGAAGAATATAATTGCAATTACGTAAAACTAGGAAATGAAAGAACTAATGAGTTAGGTATTTATTCACCCCCAAACTGATAAACACTTGATTAGTGAGCTTAACACGTGATTAGTGAGCTTAACCAATTCTGTTATGCTGTTAACTATGCACGAGCAAGACACGTGACCCGGTAAGTACGTATCAGAAATGATTTGATGTGGCGGTATGCATACACTCTTGGGTTGATTTTAAGACATAAAAAGGTGTTACTTATCTTTAAAAGGTTAATAATAGTTTAATACTCAAACTTTCAACTTTTTTTCGTTTTAATCACTCAACTTTTTTAATAACGTTTTAACACCTTAACTTATAGTTTAACCAAAACTTAATATCTTTAGTTTGTTTCACCGTTTAAAAATACCCTTTTGGTTACCGGTAACCGGTTGAATAAGTGACAAGGAAATAATTGATTTCATTTAATTAATGGTTTAATCCTCAAACTTTCAATTTTTTTTTATCATTTTAACCTTTCAACTTCTTTTACAATGTTTTAACACCTTAACATAGAAGTGGACCAATATTTAAACCCTTTAAATTATGTTGTTTGATTATTTTAACCAATGTAGTATTTTTACACAGGGTTTAATATACATTAAGGATATCAAAATTTCACAAAATGTTTAATTAGGGAATGATCAAAAATCGTAAACTTAAATCATCTGTAACTATATGTGTGACACCTGACACTTTAGGTTAACTGTTAGATCTAGATGGAACTTAAATTACTTATATTTAGTTTATATTAGGCTAAATATTTGTAATTATTTGTATACACTTACGTGATTACGTGCTTACCTGTAATTACACTAGACGATCAGACGGAGTCCGACACTATATACGACGTTGGTGAAAACACTTTTATAAATGACGTGAATATATTTTATAAATTAAATAGTAGTTATTTATCTGATGTTATTATCTTGATATAATAATACCCGAAAAACTTACACGTTTTGCTTAAAATGTAACAAACGCAACGAAAACGCGAACAAGTTAGACACACGTGACTTATACTATTACAAGTATACAATGAAACAAACATAATAATAATGTCTTTTGAGAATTATTATTACAAATTTTCACCAACGGGTCGTACACTTTTTTTGATAAAACAACTTATTTGGACATACTAATTGAGTGAACAACTAGCGTAGGTGGACATTAACCCTCCACCTACACAACTAGCTTAAGTGGACATTAACCCTCAACTTATATAGATGGTTTTTGAGACATCTACTTACACACACAACCTTATACGTTGAGGGCGTTAGAAGGTTGCACTTGGAAACATGCTTACTTGCTTTCTATTTGATTAATTGCTTGCTTATTGCTAAACTCAGGTGAGTTTCATAGCCCCTTTTTACTCGTTTTAACTATTTTGGGATGAGAATACATACACACATATGATTTATACAAATGTCTTTATACATGTTTAATACAACTATCATTATGCAACTGCTTTTCTACAACTGTTTATGAACAATGGATAACAAATGAAACCAAGTTTAACGCATGAGTGAGACCATAATCCAAAAAGTCCTTGCAAATCGTAGTTCGTTAATTTTGAAGCATGAATATTATTGAATAGATCTATTGGGGATTGACACCCCCGTTCGGGCTAGTCGCTCTAGCCAACCCACGGATGCAGTATTATTTGTTTAAACGAGTATTCCGGATTAGACACTCGAAGAGGCACCAACAAAGGTTAAGCTTCGAACTATGAGCCCATGACGCAAAGGATAACAAATGATAACATGACACTTTTAGAACTGTTTTTGCATACATGCAACACAACAGAAATCTCGTGTTTCATACTTATGTTTTCAACTGTTTAATCCTATGAACTCACCAACTTTATGTTGACCTTTTAGTATGTATTTCTCAGGTTCACAGACGCAGTAGGACTACCCACAGGATACAACAAACTAGAGGTCGTTCGATGTAACTTTCTGTGATGATGCTTGACTAGTCACGCCCCGATCCCCTTACTTCCGCTGCATCGTGATTTGGGGGTACGACAATATATATTGTGTTTGAGGGTAACTAAAGTTTATTAATATGTGTACAAGGAAAACTAAATGTAAAATTGTTCAAAATGATGAATCATTATCAGTCCATTTTCTATTTGAGAATGTTTTTAAAAGTGAGGCTATTTTCTATTTAAAAATATTAGAATGTTTCCTAAATTAAACAATTTATGAAAGCTTGATCTACTACATGTATACTAACCTTTACACAATATTTGTATTGTCTGTACATTATAATCAAAATAATAAATGTAGATTTCATCATAAGCATAATACGAATTATATCATTTAGTTATATTTTTAGATAAAAATAAATTTTTCTAATGTTTTCATATATAATATTTTTAATTATATAAAAAGCAATTTATAATGAATGTATGTTGCTATTTTGTATAAAATGTCTTAGAAAAAAAATATTTATTGATATAAAACATTATTATATATATTAAATGTGGTTTGCAAAAATATTAGAATGAATTTTGGTTTAAAATTTAATTTTTTAACTTTTAAAAGTTCTAACCTGTGATAACAGGTCGTAATGATTTTTTTTAATAGGTTATACAAAGTTAAAAAGTTGAAATGTAAAAAAAATGAGTGGTTAAAATGAAAAAAATATATTAAAAGTTTAAGGATTAAACCATTTCTAACTCATCTTAAAACTTTTAAAAGCTTAGATTTATGTTTATGTATTCTACAAGAATTTTAAGAAAGTATGGAATAACCAATGAGAATGCTCCATATGTACAAAGAGAATGCTTCAGATGTACAAAACTCATTTACCCCCAACATTAATTTTCTCACAAACGGTAAATCGAAAAATAATAAAAATTGCACCATAAAATTCAAAAGTTTTATCCTCTTCGATTTTCCGTCCATCAAGGCATAATTTCAATGATTTCTTTTTTCATTTTTTAGAAGGATTTTATAAATTATTAACACATGTGTTAGTGCTTGGTTGTACATTTAATTTAAGGTTAGAGTTTAGGGTTTAATATGATCTAAGGTTTAGAAGGGTTTAGGGGTTATTAGGGTTTAGGTTTTATTAGGGTTTAGGGTTTAGAGTTTAGAAGGGTTTAGGGTACATAAGGGTTTAAGGTTTAGAAGGGTTCATAATTTAGGGTTTAGTAAGATTTAGGGTTTAGAGTTTTGTAAAGGTTTTGGGGTTTAGGGGTTAGGGTTTAGTGTTTGGGGTTTAGGGTATTGGCCAAAATCCTAAACCCCAACCCCCAAACCCTCACCCCTGAACCCCAAACCCTAAACTCTAAATGCAACACTTTAACACATGTGTTCTTAGAATGTGAAACCCACCAAAAAAGAAAAAAAAACTCATCGAAAGTATGCCTTGAAGGACGGAAAATCGAAGAGGAGAAAACTCTGAATTTTATGGTGCAATTTTCATAATTTTTTGATTTCTCGTTTGTGAGATAATTAATGTTGAGGGATATAATTGTGTGTGTGTTTGGATGGAAGTGAAACAAAAGAGGGGGTAGGGTGTGTTTGGGGCGGCTGACCAAAGGGAAGAGGGGAGGGGGTTTTCCCCCACTTCGTCTCCAATTCGCAGTATAAAATACCCGTATATTCATACCCGATTATTATACAAATTTAATATGTTAAATTTATAATTTTTGTTCAAACTATTTCGTAAATATTTTAAATTAAAATATTTCACTTAAATTACAAAAAATGTAATTTGGTCTCAGCTCGTTTCAGTTGTGACTATTAAATAATCCTTGTCTATTATATAAAAATATATGAAATTTTTGATCACTTGGTTGTAATTGCATATAATAATACAATTATTTGAAGTTTAAATTTGGCGCGAAAATTTGACTTTTTGACCGGGTGTTACATTCTTCCCCCGTTAAGAAAATTTCATCCCGAAATTTCGAGTGAAGTAGTGTTCGCGCGGAGTCTGGGGAGACATGTACGTACGAGGGTTTTGTCGAATACATTGAAGACACACCATGTCTATGACGGAGTGGAAAAGCAGTCATTCCATGACTGTGTCACTATTTATCATTGTAGTCATATTCTGACTATGTTGTTTGTTCAGGGCATGATGAAGTCGTGGTTACTAGGCAACCGTTTACATTGTAGTCTATTCGGGACTAGATAGTTGTCACACGGTGACCGTTTAGTGAGTAGTCCTATCAGGACTAAGTGGTTGATGGACGTTCAGTCGATCAGTCTGCTGAAAGCAAACCTTTGAGTTTTACGTGGGCCTAGGTTAACTAGCCCTATAATGCACTCAACATTTAGTCGGTGAAATGTAATATCGAGGAGCGAAAGTACACTCTTCGTGTAAATCAGAATTGAAAGGTTATGTTTTTGAGGAAGGATGTACCTATATCATTGTCGGAGATCAGGTGGATTTTGCGTTTCCTTTTTGGGCAATCTTTCTTGTAATGTCCGGGTTCTTTACATTTGAAGCATATCCTTTGTGAGTCAGGATTCGCAGGAACGCTGCAATCCCGGATTTTGTGTCCGTATCATTGGCATCTTTCACAGGGTAAACCGCATGAACCATCATGATGATGTTTACAGCCGTGACAAAATGGTTTATTACCCGCATAGCCTCGTTTTTCTTTGGGTTCGGTGGCGTAGGACCTCAAGGGTTCGGGTTGATTTGTTGGGTTATGGTTAGTGATGGAATCTCCATCCCGTTTTCCTTGGTTGTTTTCGGTTGCAGGTGTCCCGCGTCGAACCACCTGTGCCATGAGCTTGTGGGCCATGCGAACAGCCTCTTCAATGGTAGCGGGTTTAGAGGCGGTGACCATTCCCTCAATTTGCATCGGGAGTCCCCCGATGTACCTTTCGATTTGTTGGCTTTCAGGGTTCACTATGGTTGGGCAAAGGAGTGCCAGTTGGTGAAAGCGGTTGGTGTATGTCATGATGTCGTTGTCTTTCACGGTGAGGTGCCAAAGTTCATCCTCGAGTTTGTGTAGTTCCTCACTGGGACAATACTCGTTCCTCATTAGTTGTTTCAGTTCCTCCCACGGAAGTTCGTGAGCGGTGTCGATTCCTACAGTTCGGGCGTAGAAATTCCACCGGGTAAGGGCATTATCCTGGAGGGTATATGTGGCGTACTTGACTTTGCAGTCATCGGGGCAGTTGCTAATGTAGAATACAGATTCCATTTTCTCGATCCATCGGATTAATCCGATAGCCCCTTCAGTTCCAGCGAAGTTTAGTGGGTTAAAGTTCAGGAATTCCTTATAGGTGCAGGGTCGTGCTCGGTTTCGAGTAGCTAAAGCATCAGCCACTCTTTGTTCAGCGAATTGGTCGCGCTCAGCTTGAGTGTAAGTTTGTCGTCTAGGTGGAATGATTCTTAAACAAGAATGAAACGACAAGGTGTGAGATCTTTATTCAAAGATTTTGATTTAGCGCGACGTGAAAATCAGTGATTTGTAGTGATGTGACCCAGAAAGTTAATCAAGTTATGCTTTGGAAAGTCCTCGGACTTTTAAGTTGTCATGACGTGAATAGCTCACGTATGCTTAGAATGAGTGAGTTGAGATGTTGTAGTTTCAGTGTGTAGTCGTGATAATGACTAAATAGTGTTTCCAATGTAGGTCAATCATGACTAGGTCATTGTAGTAGTCTAACAGACTATATTGCAGTACTAACGTATTGTAGATGTAATTCTAATAAATTAAAGTGTAGTACCCTAAGTACTAGAATGCAGTAACCACGTACCGTAATGCAGTGCTAAAAGCATAGTAATGTAATATAACAGTATTATGAGTGTAGTACCGAAGTACTATGAAACGCAGCACCACGTGCCGTAATGCAGTGCCCGAAGCACCATAATGCAGTACCCATGTACTGTGAGTGTAGCACCATTGTGCCATTTGCAGTTCAACATACTGTGAATGTTGCACTAACGTGCCAACTTGCGGTATTAACATACCGTGTAATGCAGCACCACGTATTGTGTGTTGTTCGAGGGTAGCCCTAAGGCCAAAGATGCGTTGATGTTTCGTGATTTCCCAATTGTAGCGCGAAGGCTAAAGTATAAGTGCAAAGGTATCGAACCAGGTAGGCACCGAGGTATTCAATCGTGATGATCTAAATGATCAAGATGTGATTTAGGTGGTTTTGTGGACTTAGTCAACACTAATCCAATGGTGATCAGTATGGTCAAATCTGATATCGAGGCGCAATTAAGTCATTAATTTTCGGTTTAACTGTTGGAAGAACGTTCCAAAACGTTTGAGTGTTGTGGTTAGCCAATTTTGATTGGTGATCATTTTCCCAACGACGAGAGCGAGCAAAATTAATATGAGGGTAGTGATCGTGACACGCCCTGGGAATGATTTCTCATATGGTGAGAAATTTGTTTGTTTTAAATATTTTGTGAACGTTTAGCATGTGTGAGTTTCCATCCCAATTGGTAATGTTTATGCCTCCTTTCCAAGGTTCAACGGTAGGTATGATATTCTCCTATGTGCACATACGGAGAAAGTGCCGAGTCGTGATGGTGAGGAAGATGGCGATGTGCCTCTTCCCGAGTATGTGATGGTACAGCGGATTTGTGTTATATATACTCAGTATATATATAGATACATAGAAGTAGTACACAAGCAAGGCCTGTTAATATATACCTACAGTACTTATAATAGCCTAGGGTGTCTAGCACGTAACAATCAGAGTCAACTAGTGCATTCCTAATCCAGTATAACCCTTTTCAGATACCACATCATCTTTATTTAATTGTACATAGTTAGCTACGCTATGTTAAATTAAACTCGTATGATGTAATCCCTGAACCAGTTATACCTAATGAGCAATACTGCCTAACGGTCATAGTCAAGGCCCACTAAATGCAACCTAGTTCACTATAACCTTAGGCTCTGATACCAATCTGTGACACCCTCAAATTTCAGATTTGTGGAAGCGGTCGGGTCAGGTGTTACCAAATCAAATATCACAGCATAAGATACATAATGAACGACTCTAAATGAGACGTTTGAAAATAATTATACATTTTCCAAAGTAGAACGTTTACAACGCTGCGAGTTTAATAGAAGTTTCAATTACATAATTTGAAAATACAAAAGTAAATGCAGAGTGGTCCCCATTGTTTGAAAATATGCGACTCGAGCTAGCTTATCTTGTAGCAATCCTAATCCTGCTGGGCACCTGAGAACACATGCTAAAACGAGTCAGCTATAAAGCTGGTGAGTTCATAGGTTTGTTAGTTAAAACATAAAGTATAAAACCTTTTATGTTTTGAAAAGTAGTTCAGAATCTGCGATTCTGATATGTATTGTTATAAAGTTGTAACACCAATGTGTATACGTCTTACAAGGTATCTCATACCTAAGGGACAGTGATGCGTACCTTAGTACACAACATTGAAGCATTCATGCCTGGATACCTCTCGGGTATTAAGTAATCTATCAATGTGAGGCCAAACATGCCTAAGGACTATTGGGTAATTGTATGACTACGTCATATGATGTTGTGTAATAATTGGTGTGCCACTTGGCATAGTGTGTTGCATCCAGCAACAGATGATTGTGGTCCCGCAGAACTATGATTGAGTATTTATTGTGTTGCATTCGGCAACAATTATTTGTAGTTCCCGCAGAACTATGTTTGAGTATTTAAACAAATACTGAGTTGACGGCCTCGCACGAAAGTTCACCGATCCGTTAATTGTACGGATCACGAGCATAAGCTCGCCCATCCGCAGGTGTGTGTGGATCACGAGCATAAGCTCGCCCATCTATCAAGTGTATCGCTTTACCGCGATATCGTACTTGTGCCTACTGCAAGACCGTGGCATCGTTTTGTGCCCACTTCTCACCGTGGCATCGTTTTGTGCCCACTGAGACCGTGGCATCATTTTGAGTTGCTCGCAAGCAATGTATATAATTGAGCCAGCAGTACTACGACATGCCCGACTAGTATGGTTGCTGTTTGTAGAGAGTATGTATGTCTATATACATATGTAAATTGTATGCAGCACCAAGTGTACAAACATGTATGTATATATATATATAGATATATAGATATAGGTATAAGTTAAACCAACAAATATCCCAGATGGGGTATCATGCAGCACATGAAATTGATATATTGTAGCTAAGTATGTATATATAGTACTTAATTATCTGTTGAGTCACAATAAGCCTAGGCATGACAAATCATCACCTAGTTATTTTGGTATTAGTATAAGAGACCCATACTAACATATATTTCTATTGTATACTCCTAGCCTCAGCCTAGCAAGTATATGGAGATCTTGGGTTGATGTTTACTTGGGTTCAATTCCAATTTCGAATTCCTGAAACGTATGTGCAGTCTTAGTTCCTAAAAAGAAAGCTAATCCTGTATTGGTAGAACTAACCAGTTCTATTGTACTCGATAAGGTTGTCCCGTGACAATAAGGTCAATGTATAATAGTGACTTAACCAAGTCAGGTAATGGTGATTGTTGGTCAACAATCTAAGGGTGTACAATGGTAACCTAACTAGGTTAAACAGTGATGTTGTTCCATAACAATATATTGGGTGTAAATCCTAAGTATCACATTCGTATTTCCAAACAGTATCATAGAAACGTGTGAATTATAAAAGATTGGCTTGTAATTCGAAAACAGGAATTTGGCATGCGTCTCACCCCGAAAACAGTAAAACAGTTGAAAGAGTGGGGCTATGAAACTCACCTGAGGAGTTAGCGATCCTATGATACGTGCGTCGTCCGATGGGTAACCTCCTAGTGTCCTAAACACATGAGGTTATATGAGTACGAGACAAATTAGTTTGTCTAAGCGAGTGGTGCCAATATTCGTTCATCGCTCAGGTTTGAAAACTGTGTACGGGGGTCCGGGGGCAGCGCCCCTGGTAGCGGGGTCCAAGGGGTGGCAACCCCTGGCGGGGTCCAAGGGGTAGAGCCCCTGGCTGGGGTCTAGCTGCCAGGTCAGCTTGGAAAATTTTTATTTCTACTATATTGCTTTAGTGAAAACGCTCCGAAATTTTATTTCGGAGTAATATTATGCGGTAAAATTTAAGTTTCGACACTTAGTGAAAAATGTGTATTTTCTGTTTTAGGCGACACTTAAGATTGGCGTCACTTGGGAAGTGACGCTACGGGCGTCACTAAGGGGCGTCACTGGGTAAGTGACGCTACGGGCGTCACTCAAGGGCGACACTGGGTAAGTGACGCTACGGGCGTCACTCAAGGGCGACACTCAAAGGCGTCACTAGGATGCGTCACTAATATGCGACACATACATGCGTCACTTAGGCAAGTGACGCTATACTGCAGGTCTGTGGGCGACACTTGTAACTGTTCAACGGGTTTTCACCCAAAAACGCAATCTAACCTATTTTTAGGCCGAATCTTGTTGTTATAATGTTAGTACATGATATATTAAGTATTTTTAACAAGAAATCTTAAGAACAAGTGAATAAATCATTACGATTTGAAGATCGAGGGTTTGAGGATGAAGATGGTGAATCTTGAAGATGAAGAAGATGAAGATGATGATGGTGGATGTTTGTTGTTGCTCTTGTTGATGATGATTCCGAAAATACAAGTGATGATGATGATGTTGTTGTTGTTGATTGTTGTTGTTAGTTGTTGGATGATTTGAGAGAAAAGAGAAAGAGATAGGGATATAGTTGTGTGTGTGTTTGGATGTGTGTGTGTTTGGATGGAAGTGAAACAAAAGAGGGGGGTAGGGTGTGTTTGGGGCGGCTGACCAAAGGGAAGAGGGGAGGGGGTTTTCCCCCACTTCATCTCCAATTCGCAGTATAAAATATCCGTATATTCATACCCGATTATTATACAAATTTAATATGTTAAATTTATAATTTTTGTTCAAACTATTTCGTAAATATTTTAAATTAAAATATTTCACTTAACACTAACAGTGGATCCTCAGACCTGCCCCTCTCTTCTTCCATCAACTAAATGGATTCTTAGATCTTGTTCATGAGATTAAGAAAAAGAACTCTCTTTATATTATAATTTTTATATTTTATGTATACTAGTTATGTATATTACTAATACTAAACTAAAATTACTAATATTTTTCTATTTATTTTTCTCTGTTAGAAAAGAGAGAGTTTCCAATTTTTTACTTCACTTCAATACTCAATACAATAACATAACAATATTCATATTCAATAAAATAAATAGGAGACTAGAAATGAGAATATTTATCTCACATCCATTCTTCATACGATTGTCGGAACAAAAATATTGGATGCAACGAAATTGAAATTTTTGGTACATCAAGTCGCGATCTGATAGCTATAAATCTAATCTAATAGTCTAATAGAAATATTATTATTATATAGATAGATATAAATTAATCTTGATCCTGTAATCAAAGAAAGATAGTGAAAATGTTTCTTATCTTGTGACTTAGAACTTAGAATAAATGGTTCTCTGTGGAGGAACGAAATTACTTCAATTTTGACTCTATCTCCTGGCAGTATCCGTATAAAACTACGTCGGATCTTTCCCGAAACATGACCTAGAATAATATCTTCATTATCTAAACGAACTCGGAACATGCCGTTGGGAAGCGATTCAGTAATTAAACCTTCATGAATCCATTTTTGTTCTTTCATTCCAGGTAAAACCCCCTTGAAGTATCAACTAGTGGAAGAAGAACTCTATTAGACAACCCACCTCTTCTCTTTTCTTTTTCACAAAAAAGAAGTTTCATATTCAATTTGGATACAAAAATGTAATTTGGTCTCAGCTCGTTTCAATTGTGACTATTAAATAATCCTTGTCTATTATATAAAAATATATGAAATTTTCGATCACTTGGTTGTAATTGCATATAATAATACAATTATTTGAAGTTTAAATTTGGCGCGAAAATTTGACTTTTTGACCGGATGTTACAATAAATCATCAATGATGCTAAAACTTAGGTGTTGCATTGAAAATCAATCAAAATGACCAAATAACGTACAAAATAATGCATAAACGATACAGTTGCGTTTCACAAACTCATTTAAGAAAATTACCTTGAAATTATTCTTATTTTATCTCATTATGATCCTCAGGTAATTACGAGAACGTGGATATAAAGAACGCTGAAAACGGACCAAGAATGAAGAAGTTAGGGCCAAACGAACTACAACTAGGCGATTAAGACTTACGATCCAGCACACAAGAGCACGAGCCAAGCCATACCACCCCTTAGGGGCCGTATACCACCCCTCAAAGGTCCATATACCCCCTTTTAGGGCCTTATACTACCCCTTTGAGGTGGTATATACTACCCTTTTTGTGTTGAATACTACCCCGTGGGTGTCTACTACCCGCTTTTTGGTGCCGAATTTCTGACCTCGGGGTGGTATTTTAGTACAAATCGGAAGAATCAAGTGTCGAAATTGTTGGAGCTAGCTTAGTGCCCTTTGCCTATAAATACAAGGCTTAACCTCCTCATTTCTCATCCATTCAACACACAATTCACTCTTCACTTTCTCTCTCACATACTCTTTCTCTCTCTAGGTTAGTAGTCAGTTAATTTTTGGTTAATACTTAACCAAGACTAACGGAGGGGTAATATTGTTGAAGATACTTGGAGGGGTATTATTGTAATATTTTCAAAGATATTCGGAAGTTCCGCTCGTTGTAATCATTCAGCATATATACAAACTACGCATTATCTACGGTTATTTCTTTCCTTATCTATTATAATGATGATCGGTATTGTTATTATGTTAGATTTAGGATTTATTGTCATGCATAGTGAGTAGTTATATTATGTGTTTGTTGTGATGTAGTTAGTCATATTAATTGGGATGATGTCATTATGAACGGAAGTAACGTTAAACGACTTTCATCGGTATAGCACTGGAAACACCAATGTGTGTAGTACAGAACGTGGAAGCTATGAAAGTCGTGGGCACAATCCGTTGTTGAATAATGTTCCAATATATTATAGTTTATAAATGAAAACTTGGTGTTCTGATTACACGTTCCATCTATGATTTTAAGCCCCATTTTTCAACTAACGCCTTTCCACCAATAAACGTGGTTAAAACCTTTTGATAAGACATCATATTAGGGGTAATTAATTATCTGTGTTTTGGTTTTTAAAAGCCATGGAAATACTATATAAGTATTGTACACCGTGAATAACCTCCGGATTAAATATCCATTTTGTTATAACATGGTCTGGTTTTGAATTTGTGGAAATATTGTTTTAAACAAGTATTGTACACTGTGAATAAACTAGGGATTTATTGGTAAAATATAAGTGGGGGCTGGTTTAAATCATACATGGAGAATCTTTGATCTAAAATACAAACTTAATTTATAAATTCAGAAAGGAAGACGAGGAATCATCTAGTATTCCAATTTCGTCTATCACCACTAGATTACACAATACCATTGATGAAAAGTAATCAAACACCAACCAAGTCTTAAACTTAAATGTTTTATTCAATTGAGTATCACTGTCGTGTTAAGAACTGTCAGACAATTAGTAGGTTTGTTACTCTATGCATGCACCCAGGAATCTTCGTATTCCAGAAAAGGGTCACTGTTCCGTAACAGGATAGTGTTGAGAGTTGAGCAGTCTCTTCCGATCAGAATCACGATAGCCTAGTTACTCAGTGACATACTGATTGAGCAATCGATCAGTAGGGTACTAGAACCGGTGTTCATGGACGGTTAATCGGGGGTTCGGTTAATCGAGAACCGGTTAACCGAAAATTAGGTTCACTAATTTCTTGAACCTAAACCGAAACCGTAAAGTTCGGTTAACCGGTAATTGGTTAACCGGTTTTTCGGTTCGGTTAATCGGTTAACTGTGTAACCGGTTATTAATTAACAACTATTATAAAAAGTAATTAATAACACACATATACACATTCATTAATAAGTGTTCATTATATTTAAGATATTTTGATAATAAAAACATCAAATGATAAACATTTTACTCTTTATAATTGTGTATTTATATCATACGTATACTAATCGTTTGGATATAATTAGAATAAAGTATTAATAGTTAACATATTAAGGCAAATTTTAACTAGTAACTACCATAAAATGAAACCAAAAGATATATAAATGATTATATTAAAATACAAGTGTAAATATCTATAAATATAATACATATATTTAAAACTATGTATAAAATTTTCGATTTTTTCGGTTAACCGTTTCTAATATATATCCCAAAATCATGAACCAAAATCGAAAAACCGAAAAACTATGAGTTCGGTTAACCGAAACTGAAAAATGGAAAAAATTCGGTTCGGTTAACCTAAATTCGGTTCAATTCGATCGGTTTACGGTTCGATTTTTCAGTTTCAGAATATTTTGAACACCCCTAGGTACTAGTGCTTACACCACAAATACTTGAAAAAAATAAAATAAAAATCTTTAGAATGACGTTTTCATAACTTAAATTAAAACATCATCCCAATGCAGGCTAACGAAGTCACAACGAATACCCCCTCTATCCTGACTATTATCCCCTGTTTTATTTTATTGCTTAGTATTAATTAGTAGTATAATTTAGAAAACAAAACAAAAACAAACTCCCGACCATTTTTAAACTCCATCACTAGCTAGAAACGAATATCCTGATTACTCTGTTTCACAATACTGTTGATTTTAAAGAACGGCCCTAGGTCATACTTGCTGCTGTACACCTTTAGGTCACATAGCACTAGTAAACTTAGGCCCCAACATTTACAAATATTTAGACTACACCGACACACCGCTGGTAGCCGGTCCAATGACAGGGTAATTCTTGATCGACTGCTGGTGACGCGTCAGAACCTTTCATCATCCACGTTTAATTGAAGGCACCCGATTTTACATATAGTTAGTATTAGTATTAGTATAGAAATGAGACATGTACATTATTTGTATGCAATTGATTCTTTGGCATGTATTAGAGGGACAATTTTCACTCCCTACCCATTCCATGAGACGTACACTTTATAATCCCAAACCAAGTGAAGCCTTAACCCATGATTGGCTGCAAAAGAACCGTAAACAACTTTTGCTTTTGTTGCTTTTATTTCAAAGCCTTAACAACCTACAAAGCTTTGCAAATTGAATGGAATCGAATGTTTGTAAGATGAGGAGAAGAATAACCTATTTTGATCGGTATTCGATTTGTTCATGTTAATTATGTTACTTAATACATCATGATTTTTCTTTTTTCTTTTACTTGTTGTTTCCTTTGTATAATGTATAGATGACCATGCTAAATTCTCATGTACTCATCTAAGCAAGATATATTTCATATACGTAATACGTAGTTGAATATTGATATGGATGTTCATTTTGGTTAGTTATTTAAGTTTTTACAAATCCATTAGTTTTTAATTCAAGTAAGTATGACTAGATGTAAGCCTGGAATTGAAATGTATCAAGGAAAGTCTTTGTAATGAAATTGCTAATAATCCAATACTTATAAAATTGAGTATCGAACGTCATTGTTGTACATATATCGATGATCAAAGCAAGAAAAAAGGTTCATGATGATCTCTGTAACATACATATATAATTGACATCTCCATTCATATCCAATCCAACTAACTATATATGCAAAAAGAAAAAAGAACACCAAATAAGTCACATTGAACCTTTTCCGTTTGACCCAAAAACATTACTCCCGTATTTTGCAACCGGCTGACTATTGAGTTTTGACTTAATGATATGAGTTATACGTAGTAATTAAAGGTTGCTTCTAAACAAATGAATTGATTAAAGTAGTCAATTAATTTAATTACAATGTCTTTTCTTTTTCTTTTGGTTGGAATGCAAGTCCAATAATGCATTTTAGTAATTAATAATTAAATGTTAGTTTTTCTTTTATATAATTAATTAATGATTAGAGTGATTAATTTTTTTTTAATGTATTTACTAAATTTTAATGAAAAAAATATTCGACAAATATATACGGGAACCTTTAACCATGGTCAAATAGAGTTGAGTTGATTAGGTACTTTTCAACTAGATGGGTTATGGGTATAGACCTAATGTATATTGTATAGATTGTACATATATATAATATATATGCATGTAGGATTAGGTTTAGAGCCCGTGCGATGCACGATCATTTTAAATGTATAAGTATATTTAAAAACTTCAATTTGTAATTTGCATTTAATACATATATATAAATTCAATAATACATACATATGATTTGTATACTATATTAACTGTGTGAATATACTTTTGAGATTTATTTTATTAATTAATGAATTAATTTTATATAAGCATTTAAAATAATGAATTTTCTCATTACTTTATAACGTTATTCAAAGTAACAATCGATGCATGTGACATCTCTAAGAATTTTTTCAATTGTTAACATTTTGTTGTTTAAGGAAAATTTGGTTTAAAACCCCTGTTTTATATATATAATTGTTTTGTAAGTAGCCTAATGAATTAGTATCGTTTAAAAAAAAGTAAGTAGCTTAATGAATTAGTATTGTAGCAATTAAAAGTGAAAATGAAATAAGTAATAACATAAATCAAACTATATTATAAAATAACAACAAATTTTAAAGTTCTAAACAAAGTAATAATTAAATAATATAAGTTAAAGTATGAAAAGTTGGAGAACAACAAATGTTGCAAAACTTATTTATAAAAGACGTTGGTTGTGGAGTTGCCTATTTCAATTTCATTACAATTACAATTAAAATTTGGTTTGAATATATTTCAACTAACATGGACAAATTTAGACGTTATAATTAAGATAAAAAACTTGAAATTCTAATCCGTAGTTAAATAGTTACATCATATATAAGTTTAAGAATTCATACATACGATTTGTATAATTTGTAAGCATACATTTTCAATATTTATTTTTATTAATGACTTAGTTTTATATAAGTAATAATTGAAAAATTATTTTATGAGAATAATTTAGGTAACAATTGATGTGACATGTGTAGTATTTTTTTTTCTAAATTGTTAGAATTACTTATTTTAAGTAATAAGTTGATGTAACATAGGTAAAAATTGTTTAAAAATCCTTTTTATATATATATGAATAGATGAATAGATTTTTTTAGGATTGTTGATTTAACCACCAACAACAACAGTAAAAAAAAATCTCAATTAATTTGGACATGTTATCGTGACTTATCCATTTACATAGAACAAATTATCTATATAATTAAAATTCGTTTATAGCTAGGGCATGAAAATCTAGTATTAACAAGGATCAACAATATCTTTCTCCAATTATATCTATACTATTATATAATATATATTTATCACTTTCTCTCTCTCTCTCTAAAAAATTACTCTGTATAAGACTAAATAAAGTAGGTCTCACTTACTACTTATTATTCACTAACTACACTTTTCAACAATCAAATATTAAATCTATCTACTAGGCTACTACAGTTTTTTTTTTATTATTTAAGTATCAAATTGAACACTTATAATCAGACATCCTAAAATAGTAATGTGGACATTTTAAACAGGACGGACGAAGTACAATATATTTTTATTTTAAAATATTCATTCGCACCTCCACCTACTGTCACCACTTTTAGCGCTGCATTGTGCGAGTATAATGCTATATAATATAATGAATACCTTTAAGTAAACAAAAACTATTAATGGTATAATAAATGCACTTGATAAATGTTAGTAGCTAGATAAAATAAAATGTAAACGGGTTGACATTTGTAATTGTAAGCTCACGCGCTAATATTCTCCATAATAAGCTCACATGTTTAGTGTGACATCCTCGACTCTATTTATATCAAAGGGTACATTTGATATTCTGCACTTTTCTTTAATCTAAAATTCAAACTAAGTGTGTATTTTTCACCATATTTCGTGCATATTTTGGTTCTTATATTTTCTCGAATACACCCCGATTTGTCTATATAACCCAACCCTCGGATTTTAATCAACCAATCAAGCTAGTATCTCCTTCGTTTATCATATCTAGATACCGTCCGTGTGTGAGGTTTGCTTATGGATAAAAATTAACATCATGAGGTTGTAGGTTTAAAAAAAATCGCAACATTGCCTGGCCCCTCATAAACCTTAAAATTTGTAAGTATATATACATATATCTGTATCTAGTATGGTTATATTTTATATAACCATATATACCGATATATGCTGTTTTAGTCTATTCAAATTTGGAATGTTGGTTTTCTTATGTTTTATCTGTTATTTTAGTCCTCTACTAACCCTCAAAAACCAACGAGTCACACACTTAGGATATAGTCAGATCGTTTTTGTTACATGCCAAAGAAATCTAAAAAGTCTATGTCAATTCGTATTTGACTGGGTTTCAGTTTTTGTGATCGATGATTTGAGAGACTTTAAATTTCTATTATCTAACGATATAACCATAGATGTTGTGACGGATATTAGTTTAAAGGAAAGTGGGTAAACATGTAGATTTGTATAATCAAAGGTAGAAGATAAATGTCATTTTGAAACTTTTTAATGTATGTGTTTTGTTTTAGGCTGATGATATTTTCACCATGAAAATTGATAATTCTACCATAATAGTGTATTAATTGTGTGTAAAATACAATCACTTAATGCACTTTTGTGATTTATCAACTTCTATCGTGAAAATATCACCTCCCTTTGTTTTGTAGTTTACATATGGGCCACAGTGACAAGAGACGTGGGCCTACGAGCCCACCTTCATCAAATATTGTAACAAGGCAAGGCTGAAGGCCTAAGTAGTTAATTAAATAGTATAACTATTAGCATTTGCCCTTGTTATAATTTTAATTTATAAAAAAAAATTACATACAAATAAAGACTATAATATATGTCATATGATATATATTATATATTATATGTTATATATTATATATTTATATATGTGTTCTATAATATATATTTGGATCTTCTGCTCCAAAAACAATTATTGAATTTTTTGATAAAGGTTTATATTAGATAGGTTTTTACTCCTCATGTGAGTATGTGACCGCATAACCAATTAACCAAATAAAAAAAACTCTATTATAGGTGGAATGATGTCACTAATGTTACTTTAAACATATACATGTTCACAAGATTCATAAATTTTGATACAATTATTTGTCTTTACATGGTATAAAATAATATTCGATAAATATAGAAATGACTCAAAAGCACATTATAATAAAGACGTTATAACATAATATAGATCATATATATAGTCGTATAATATTAGCCTAATCTTATTATAATATAATATAAGAGTATATTGAGTTTGACTACATTTAATTATTACAAATTTTGTTGATTATTACAAAGAATTTAGTGTTGATTTGGCGAATCTTGTGCAGGTTTAGAATGAGCCAAACACGTAAACAAATGCCACCAATGATTCCACCAAGGAGAAGACACAAAGATGAAACTTTTGGTTTTTTAAGAGAGTCAACGATAACAAGACCAACCCCACCATATCAAGCCAAGCAGAAGCTTGGCACTCCTCGAGCCATTGTTCCTAAAAACCCAAGCCAAGGTGCAGCTGGCTCATCCCAGGCTGTCGAACCTCGATTTATGGCTCCTATCAAGCCTTCTAGATCAACGACTCATCTACCGCCTTCTGCTTCTCATCGGACTAAGGGTCCACCTCCTCCACCTAGAGCCGTAGCTTCTCCACCGGCTCATCAGTCTCGTATGTCCATGGCTCGAGCCGAGCCATCAAGATCCACTCCTCCATCATGGGAGCGTACTTATTTACGAGAGAAGGCTTCAAGCAAGCAGTCGTCTAGGGACACTGCTTGTCCACCGAGGCCCGTTCGTCCTTCTCATGAGACGGCTACAAATAAGCCATCAAAATCGGCTACTCCTCAGCCTCTCCCATTCGATCCTAACTTGTTCTTGGCGGGGAAACTGGCTCATGAATACTTGAAGAAAGGAACTTTGTTCGCCGAGCCATATTTTCCAAGTGAAGCCGATTTTCCACCAGCTTCATCATCAGCGGGTTCAACGACCGATGTTGGTGCAACAAATAAACCAAGCGAAAGTAATGCAGCTGGTAAAGAAAAGTCGAGCAAAGTTGAGCAACAATCGGTTAACAATCTAAGGTACGCTAGTGTTTCGAAGAAGCTCATGAGTCTTGTGATGCATATACCGGGCATCGTGAATCCATCACAACTTGCCGATTTCTTGAAGCGCTATCCTGAAGTTGAATGAAATGGATTTAGGGGTTTAATTAAGTGTAAATGTATTTCACAAACTTTATTTCAAGTCTTATATACAGATATACTACGTATTAATTAGTATAACTTTTAATGAGCTTATTTGACGTTATATAAGACTTGAAATAAAGTTTGTGAAATACATTTACACTTAATTAAACCCCTAAATCCATTTCAAGTCTTAAATCTTTTTATCCAGCTTTGAGCTTCAAAATAAATATTTTTAACTCAAAAACTATTTTTTTTTGTAAATCCTCAAAAATCTAAATGAGTATTGATCTCGAGCTCGAACGCTAACTTATTATTCAAGCTCGAACTCAAATATGGTTTTTAAAAATTAATCGAGTTCAAGCCGAGCTCAAACATATTATTTTTTAAACAAGTCGAGTCAAACATCAGGATATTTGAATCTACTTAATTCGTCAACATCCCTAGCTCCGTATTTAAATAATTAAATTAGTAACCGTTTGAATCCGGTTGGTTTTGCCTAGTTGTCTCTAGGTGTTGATCAAGTTGGCCAGTTATTTACTGGATGATTTTTATTAAGCGTAATCGAACCATTGTCACCGTTGATTCCCGGTTAAACCTTTCGAATCATCCAGTCCAGTTTTAATCAATCTTTTAAAACCCGGGTCTTAACTTGACCCGGCTCTGCAAATTGTTTCGGTTCAACCGGGTTAACCGGCAGGTTGACCTTGGTTTTGTGTTTTCTGATGCAAACCTAAATTATCAATGGTGAACGAGTAATTATATGAAAAGAAAAGTGGCTGGCAACCTACCCCAACGTCACCTCTTCATCTCATGTATGGAGCTTAAATCGGAAAGAGAACAAAAGATGAGCTGAAAATGGAAGAAAAGTGTAAATGCTGAGTTTTCGGCTATGCGTTCGTATTTTGGCCATAACTTCCTCATACGGATTCCAGATGGGTTGATTCAAGTTGGAAAATTTAGCTAACAGGATGGGCTACAACTTTCATTTGGACTACTTTTTCATCCAACTGGCGGTTGGATGTCTAACCGGCAGTTGGATTGAGAAAGTGGGACTTCAAGTACGCGGGCAGGGCTTTTAGTGAAAACTCATCCATCCGGCGGATGGAATTCCATCCGGCGGATGGATTGATCGGCAAAATATGTTAAAAACCTAATTTGCCTCATTTTAACCCTAACTTTTACCACAAACTCTAAGTCGACTAAAGCAAGTACCAGAGGCATTTCGATGGTGATTTAGAGGCACGAGAGGGTTTAGATTGATGCCAATCGATCCTAATACGCGTGTTTCACAATTCGGTTTAAATATCACTTTCCGATTTCAATTTGAACATCGTCTATGATTTTTGTTTGAATTCATGAATCTGATTTTGTATGATTGAGTCATGGATTAGACTTATTGTTAATTGTTTAGTTTAATAACATTGGATTATGATTATTTGATGGTTATAATTGTGTTTTGGATCAATTGTCTGATTGAAGATTATTATGTTATCCGTTGAACCTTGATTATTGGTGGTTGTTAGTTATTACTTAACGTGGTTAATAATGTCATTAAGATTGAGTGCCTTTGATGTTATTGATTATTGATGATTATATATTTAGGTTTATAGTCATTGAAAAATATATCAAGTTTGAAAGGTTAAGAGAATAGTAACTAATCAATCTAAAATGAGCAAGCTAATAATAAGTGATTATTAGTAGCTATTGTTGAGTCATACCGCAAGGATTAATCACAACAAGTTGTGAACACTTAATGCACAATCTAGGGAAAAGCACGCAATAGTGCAACATTTTTGTGATGTCAGATCGATGTTTAATGTGGGACTCTAGATTGTAGATATTAGTTAACCAGATCTGGAGACTAATTGACATTTAACTTGGATTATTTGATTAGTAACTAATTTAATATAAAAGGAATCACAATCAGACAATCAAAACACATGAACTGGATAATATGAATTTGAGTGTGAAGACTCTAAGCAATTACATGTCTATCTCTGAATATTTATCTATTCCTCTTATCTTGTTTTATGTTGTTGGTTTGGTTAATTAGTTCATATTGAACGATCGTACGGAACTAAAACGTACCCCCTATGTTACAGCTTTATTAGTTTAGCAATAATTCCAATTTAATTGAATAACATCGTTCATGTGTTCTTGTGTTCGACCTGGAGTTACTATAGCTATATTATTCCGACCGGGAATTCTTGCCTGGTTGGTTTGGTTAAACTAGACGCTTACACACGTATCAACTACCCTATTGTCTGTCTCGGTGGCCGGACCAACGACCAGAGTAAAATCTGACCGACCGCTACGAGCGCGATAAGTTTTTGGCGCCGCTGCCGGGGACGGTTGTACGATTCGGAGCCTATTTAGATAAATTAGTCTTTAAGTGATCTTTTTGACTCGGATTCCCCATCCCTGTCAGAAGTTATTTCTTTCGTAGATTAGCGCAGTTTGCTTAGATTACCTTATCTTAGTTTAGATTAAAATTCCCTTCTCAACCCAACTTTAATCTTAAACCTTCTTCGTGTGCTGTCTTTTCTGAAATCTTGGGAAATGGAAACTCAACAACAACTAATAGATCAAAATGACAGTCTTGCTAAATCAATCCAAGATAGATGCAGAAGTAATGCCTACTTAGATAACGAATGTCAAAGGAATAGTATGATTTATTCGGATAACATATGGTGCTTAGATCCTCAATTACAATATCATTATGACCCTTATGCTTTCCAAACACATCAATACCAGCCTTACTATCCTGAACCATTCAATGTCTACTCACACTCATCTTACCCTGTGCATGAACCATCACCATATGAGAGTTCTGACTTGAGAGGTATGCCCATAGCTTATCTCAGTAATAATGATACCTTCTCACCTTCCTACAACCCACTTGAGCAACTACTAAAAGAACAAGAAGACATGCTTAGAAGATGTACTGATAAGTTGTCTAAAATACAAACATGAGTCCAAGTGAGTAGTAATGGAGTTAGGAATCAAGTTATAACCGACAGTTGGCTACAGGAAGATGATAGGCACTTACACACCACATCTACATCATTCGATACAGACTTTCATTCTCATCAGTCCAGTTGCAAAATTCCTTCAAACCCTTCACTTATCCAATCTTCTAAATCCTCATTTCCACTCATTCTTAACCTATCTACATCCGAAACCGATGAGGAGTTCATTCTAGAGGAAACTACCGAGTCATTGCAACTTGAAACTTCAAGCCGGAGTAACAAGGATGACGAGATAGACGAAGAGATAGAACTAGAGAGCCCGGAGATGGAGATTTACACAGAAGACCCAGCTTCAAAGGACCGGAGGAATACATACCAACTCTGAGAGGCGATCACATTCCTATTCAAACTGGCATGGTTAACAACATCTCGCAACAACTTGTGGTTGATGATGTCCCAACTATCTTTCTGAATAAATCACTCCCTGATCTAGTTGAACCTTCAAATGGCATAGAACCTGTCACTCAAGTAGTCGATGACAGTGTTTCTGTTGATGCATATTAGGTGTCTGTCAGTTGGTCTATCGAGTTGTAATAAGTGTCGTTTAGTTGTATAGTGAAATATATTGTTTTAGTTATATGCGACACTTAAGTTTAGGTTAGGCGTCACTTGCCTTAGTGACGCATAGCGTCACTTAGGTAAGTGACGCATGAAGGCGGCCACATGCGACACTTCCACAAGTGACGCATGTCGGCTGACTTTTAGTATAAATACAAACCTACGGGTTTCCGGCTAGGGTTGACGAAACCCTAGCACCATTTGTCGACTAAGCAACATTGTAATCGTTCCCAATTCATATATACAAGCTGATTACTTCGTTTACATTGTTAATCATATTTGTTTCGGTTTGTGTTTATTGGTAATACACGCAATTGATTGATTCCGCCTATCAATTGTGGTCAATTGTCATCTAGATCCACGTCAAAGGGCACTCTCAACTGGTATCAGAGCCTTTAGGTGATAATATTGACGTTTAGAAGGTGTTTTGGGTTGATTTCGGTTTGTTTGAATCAATTAATCAAGATTACATACGGATTTTGAGGTGCTAAGGTGAATTACAGTCGATAGTCTTCAACATTTACAGGTTTCGTCCATTAGGGTTCAAGGAATTTTCGTTTGGTTTATGAAAGTTTGATATTTTTAGGGTTTTGAGATTTTGCAGCCGTTTTGCGACACTCGATCCGTCACTTGGACGCGGCACTTACTGCGGCACTACCTAATCCCAAATTAGGGTTATACCGTCACTTGAACGCGTCACTTAAAGCGTCATTTGCTGTTTATACGACACTTAACTTGAGTGTCGTTCCCTTTAATACACCGTCACTTACGTGCGTCACTGTTGCACGTCACTTGACCCTCAAGCGTCACTTCTGTTAGTGACGCCTGTTTGATTTACTGCGTCACTTTTACTAGTGACGCCCTTTGTTTTAGCACGTCACTCAAGTACGTCACTTGAGTGCGTCACTCGTCTGATTGAGCGACACTTACTTAAAGTGTCATCAGTCACTTCATCCGTCACTCGATAGCGTCACTTACCTAGTGACGCTAGTCGTTGCGACACTTCAGTGCGTCACTTACTAAGTGACGCCTTCAGTACTAATATTTTTCAAGCTTTTGTTTTTAGTGAAGTTTCAGGTATATCTTCAATGGCTGGTGTTGCTGACAAAGAAGACATCAGAGGAATTAGGGATATGTTAAAACAGAATCACGATGTTGGTTCTAATAATAAACCTCCGTTGTTTTCAGCTGACATGGATTACGCATATTGGCGTGATCGATTTGAACAGTATATAAACTTCCATTGTCCAGAGCTATGGGGTCCACTCAAAGAAAAATATGTAGCTCCTTAGCCGAAGGAATCTTTCCTCATCTTGCTCCGAACAAGCTCTACAAATCTATGACTCCGGAAGAAAAGAAAGACTATGATACTGAGAAAAAGGCACATGCGGCTATTTGTATGTGCCTAACCAAAGACGTATTAAGACTGTTCAAATCACATGACACCGCATACGAACTTTGGAAGGCTATTGAAACTAGGTGTGGTGGAAATCAAAGATATAAAGCAGCTAAGCTAGAATTGATAAAGAAACAGTATGATATGTTTGATTCTCTACCAAATGAAACGGCGTCTGGAGTTTTTACTAGATACTCACAGTTGGTGAGTGAGTTGACAGAGGGAGGGTATAATTTTCCTCCGCTTGAGGTAAATAAGAAACTTTTGGATGTTTTGCCTAGTTCGTGGGATGTTAAGGTACAGCTGCTTAAGGAAAGTCAAGAATTAGCTACCATGAAACTGGATGAGCTAATTGGTATTCTTCAAGCTCATGCGATGGAGATGAAGAAGACAGAATGTAAGTCGGGCGGTTTTGTTCAAGACCCGTCTTTATATGGAGGTAAAGTCAACACTGGCAAGACTTATGGTGGAATGGCTTTTGTCTCCTCTACGAGCTCTCCACTTCAAGCTCCATTGTATTCAACTGGTGCTTCTCATCCAGTATATGCTTCTGGATCCTCACAGGGGTCACAACAGCAGGCTTCTGTCTCTCCTGCTATTCAAGAGCAGGCTGCCATTTATACAGCCTTTCTAAGCTCTTATAAGGATTTGGTTTCGCAACCAAATGCTACTTTGGAACTGGCCAAAGAAGATTATGCTCAACTTGACGATGATGATCTTGAGCAGATGGATTTGAACTGGAACATTGCTATGATATCCAGGCGTGTTCAGAAATTCTTGCAACGAACTGGTCGCAAGAGTTTGGAGGGAGATGGCAAAACCAGCTTCGGTTTTGATAAAAGCAAAGTGAAATGTTACAATTGTCAGAATCTGGGACACTTTGCGAGAGAATGTGAGAAGCCTAAGGTTCCTCCGTCTGGTTTCACAAAGCCTGATGCTCCTAGAACTCCGGAGAAGGATCAAGTGAAGCAAGCAACAGCAGATGCACTTGTTGTTTTTGAGCCAACAAGCACAGATTGGAGTATGTATGCTGAGAATTATCAACAGTGTCTCATGGCTCACATTTCAAATGAGGTACGCAGTGAACCTGAAGAACCTTTGAACTGTATGTCATGCATTAAGTTAACTGAATCCTTAAGATGCTTTCAAGCAGACAACATAGACTTAAGGAAAAAGGTCGAAAAACTTAGTGACTCAAACAGATACCTAAAAGCAAATGAACAATTGTATGATAAGAAAATAGAGGCTTATCAACAGGACACGCTTAGGTATAAATCTAAAGTTTTTAGTCAACAGGATGCTATTGATAGTTATCTCGTTGAAATAGACGTTTGAGAAAGGAATAT
The DNA here is from genome assembly GCA_963422505.1 of Pseudognaphalium luteoalbum. Taxonomy (NCBI): domain Eukaryota; kingdom Viridiplantae; phylum Streptophyta; class Magnoliopsida; order Asterales; family Asteraceae; genus Pseudognaphalium; species Pseudognaphalium luteoalbum. The sequence goes on along the minus strand of OY730196.1, from coordinate 21,459,856 downwards.
TCTGATCTTAAAGATGAATATGATAAATATAAAAATAAGATTCTAGGTTCCTCCTCGTCTACTGTTGCCTTTAATGAAATTCTTAACAAGCAAAGGACAGATCACAAAACAAAGACGGGACTAGGTTATCATGTAGTCCCGCCTCCTACTGAATACTGTCCTATGCCTGTTAAGGAAGGCATCGAAGAGATTCCGGTTGACTATGCATTGTTATACGGGGTCAAATCTAAGGGTAATAAAGTTAACAAACATGTGAAGGAGAAAACTAAACGGACAGAGTATCCCTCACCTCAGTTTGTTAAATCGGAATGTGAATCTCCAGTTAGTAATGAGGAGATTGTTGAGATTGAGGATATTACCGATGAGGAATATCCTGAGTTTAAAAGGAAGGTTGTAGTGAAAGCTGAAAAGGTGTCAAAAGTTGAACCTAAAATTAAGGTTCAACCTAACAAAGAAAAAATTAAGGTTTTAAAATCAAAATCTCAAACTTTACAGTCACCTGTAAAAATTTTGCAAAATAAACTTTCTACTTCAACCTCTCAACCTAAACAGGAAATTTCTAAGACATGCATGAAATGTGCATGTTCTAGAAACGTTTCTTCATCTCCGGTGATAAATCCTCAGTCTCAACCAGCTGTTGAGACTAGAGCATGTTTTTATTGCAAGAGACAAGGACATCTAATTCGTGAATGTCCCAAATTGTCTCATCAGAATTACGGGAGAGAAATTCCTAGGACATCTGTTTTCAGAAATTCTTTTTCAAGATCTCCTCCTAGACGTTACTCTGTCTCTCCCATACCTGCTGTAAAACCGAGTTATGTTGGGCAAAAACCTTTGCCAAAATGAGAGCCTGACGTTACTCCAAATCCAAATTCCGAACCATCCAAGGTTTGGAAAAGAAAAGAGTCTACTGTGAACTCTAGTGTCATCAATAATAACACATCAGATACAACATCTGATTTACTTAAAAATAAAGTCTTATCTGATGTGATTATTGTTGATGACTATGGTCGACCTAAGTCTGTCAAGGCTTGGGTCACCGTTTCTCACTAATCTCCTACTTTATGTGTTGCAGCAGTCAGAACGCGTTAAAGACAGTGAATGGTTTGTAGATAGTGGCTGTTCGCGACACATGACAGGCGATGTGTCACTTTTGACGGATGTTAAACCACATTCTGGAGGACATGTTGCATTTGCGGGAGATACTGGAGGAACCATTTCGGGTAAAGGAACGCTAACTAACGGGAAAGTTAGCTTTGAGAATGTGAATTATGTGGCTCAACTGACCCACAACTTGCTAAGCGTATCACAAGTATGTGATAAGGATTACACAACAGCGTTCACAAAGACGGAGTGTGTGATTTTGAAGCCGGGTTTCGTTATCCCCGAGGAATGGGTGCTTTTAAGGGCGCCACGGAGAAACGACACCTACGTTATGAATATGCGAACCGTGGAGACTAAAGATGAGTATACATGTCTCCTTTCGAAGGCTTCAGAAAAGGAATCACTTTTGTGGCATCGACGAATGGGACACATCCATTTTCGTAAGATGAACTTCTTGATAAACAATGATTTAGTAAATGGAGTCCCTAAACAATCATTTGTGCTAAAAGATGACTGCGTCGCCTGCCATAAAGGGAAACTTCATAAGAAACCCCACAAGCCAAAATTAGTGAATTCCATTCCGGGGAAGGAGTTACGTTTGTTTCTAACTCCAATGGTTCCGGGGATGAAGAAGATTGCAAAGAAAAGGACTATCGATCAATGATAGGTTCTTTGATGTACTTGACTGCTTCTCGACCGGATATTGTCTTTGCGGTATCCGTATGCTCTCGCTTTCAAGCCAAACCAAAGGTGTCTCATATGAGGGCTGTAAAGCGAATCTTTGGTTATCTCAAACATAGACCCAATCATGGTCTATGGTATTCAAATGAGAAATCCTTTGCTCTTTCTGCCTATTCGGATTCAGATCATGGCGGCTGCAGCATCGACAAGAAGTCAACCACTGGTGGATGTCAATTCCTAGGATCTCGACTAGTTTCGTGGCAGTGCAAGAAACAGACTACAGTTTCTCTCTCCACTGCGGAAGCTGAGTACGTTGCTGCTGCGAGTTGCTGCTCTCAGGTTCTATGGATACAGCATCAACTGCATGATTACGGGTTACTTCTTTCTATGACTCCTATTCACATTGATAATACTGCTGCTATATCTATCACGCGCAATCCCGTACAGCACTCTAAGACTAAACACATTGAACTTAGGTTCCACTTTATACGGGATTGCTATGAAAAACACTTGATAGACCTAGTTCAAATAGACACCTTAAAGCAGAATGCCGACCTTTTCACTAAAGCCTTTACGCGTACTCGATTTGACGAACTAATCAACATGATTGGTTTAAGATTCTTTCTTGCTAAAAAGTAATTCGTATCTTGGATTGTTTTTACAGTAATGTTTTATTAAAAAAAAAAAAAAAAAAAAAAAAAAAAAAAAAAAAAAAAAAAACGCAACTGCCACTCTTTATACTTTCTAGTATTAACGAAATGCAAGGTTGCTACATTTTAAAAATAGACGTTGAAGTTGTGTTTGTAAACAACTTGGGATATGATAGTACATTGGGTGACATGCATAAAAATGGAAATTTAAGGTTTATCTTGAACCCGTCAGTAGATTTATCTGACGTATTGAAAACAGTTTTTATAAACATTGTCTTCATCATACGATATATTAGTAGGCATGGTATGCAAATCTCTTTGAGAAGTCTTAAGAAGCTTAATCGTTAATTGTCTATTTCAAGTGGTATAACACCATTAGATGTATGACAAAAGTCTTAATTTCTTACTTATACTAGACATGCTTTCGTGAAAGATGTTTATTTGATATCATTTGGGGGTATATATTGATAGTTTCCTCTGTTATACGTAAGTATAGACCTGGCTTCTATTAATATATACTTTAAACTTAAGCAAACACAAGTCAAAGTACTTGCAAAGTCTTTCCAAATAAGATACCTTACAAGGTCGCCAAAATGGTTTGACCAAGTCTGGTTTTGCTTAAACCTGAATCAAGCTATGTCGCTCTGTTGTACGTAAGTACAGACCTGTCACCGCTGACTTGATTCTTAAAATTGATTTTCTAATATTCTATCTGTAAATGGAAACATGGTCTATGTATTAAGTTAAGTTGTATATCTATGGTGGGAACTACAGCGAAATGCACATACCAATAATAATAAAATACCTCCTAGAGGTGAGTATAACATGTTTAAGTGGATAAACATACTAATAATCGTTTTGAAATAATTTTTATAAAAGTGTTTTTAGTATGTCAAGTAAATTTAAAGAGGACAAATATACTGATGATCGAAATAACACTTAATGTTCCTAATAAATGCATGTTATTCCAATATGATCCCTAACCAGACTTTATCAACTCCGTCACCAAAAAGAATGTGTTAATTTTGTAATTGTCAATTTACATTCATGTATGCGTTTTATTTTATCTAAGTTAGTGTAATTTTAGTTATTATCCAAGTTACAGTTACATTTTCAAATTTGAGTACCGCAATCACAACGCGAAAAATCGATGAAATCGCAATTTTTTCACTAAAAGTGAACTGAGCGTCACTTTCATAAGTGACGCTATCAGTGACGCATTCGATATTGCGTCACTTACTTAAGTGACGCAGTAAGTGTCGGGGTAAGCTATGCCTTAAGTGCCGGGTTGAGTGACGCATACTAGGGTCGGTGTATAAATACTCCTTCCCACGACACTCAACCTCATCACTTTTCAAATACTTATACCGTCACTAGCACTGACACACCGACACTCACACTGTCTCTGCGTCACTTCCCTCTGTGCAAATTTCTTCGATCGTTTGTGCTTTCTGCTGCTTGTTTGTTCATTCCTGTGCTACATCTTTGTTCCCCTCATTCCTACGATCTATTTGGTACTAATTTTAACCTTTTTCTTTCTTTATTCATGCTGTAAATTTATGTTAGGGTTACGGTTAGGGTTTTACTTTGAAAATCGATCGATTAAATGCTTGTTTGATCTTGTTTTTGTGTAATAAAGGGTGTGTACCATTCGTTTTTATGATGCGCATAACTTGGTAACTTTGATTTCGAAAAACCCTAAATTTGAAATCTGGGTATGAACAGTGACACGATGATCTTCATCGTTGCGTCACTTCGTGCGTCACTTACCTCAAGTGACGCTATTTGGTAATTTTGAAAACCCATACCGTCACTTAATAAGTGACGCTTGATATTGCGTCACTTCTTAAGTGACTCGTGTAGTGACGCATAAACTTGTTTTAACTGTTAAGACCGTCATTACTCCTAGTGACGCCTCTAAATGCGTCACTACCCCAAGTGACTGTCTAAGTGACGCTTATTCCTATACGTCACTTTTACCGTCACTTCTTAAGTGACTCTTTTAGGATACCGTCACTATTCTAACTGACGCATGTTCTTCACCCGTCACTTCATAAGTGTCGTATAATTTTAATCGCTAAATACAAACGTCACTTACATCAGTGACGCTTGATAGCGTCACTTAACCTAAGTGACGCTATGCTTTAATTTCGATTTTAAACACTGTATAATACGACACTTCTTTAGTGACGGTAGTGGCCATGCGTCACTTACCTTAAGTGACGCCTAAAGTCAAAATTCGTTTTTTAACCCTTCTGTGTTCGAGCTAACTTTATAACGATTTTGGTTATTTTTCTTTGTATTTTTAGCTTACAGATGGCTGAACTTCAGAATTATTACCGCCGCACAAACACCGGACACAACATTACGGCTTTTCTAGAATCAACGCATGCAAATTCAGCGCCTTTCAGGCCAATGATTGAATTTCTACGCAGATCGAGGATCTATTATGCGATTACGGCAACGACTCCGGTATACATGAACCAAATAGAGGAGTTCTATGATCATGCAGTGATCAGGGTTCAGGGCGATGTTCCCCGAATTGTTTCGACTATGTTTGGGGAGGAAAATCGAGATCACCGAGAACTCGATTAGACGGGTTTTACAGTTCACTGATAACTCTACGATGCCCACTATCTTCCCAACTACATTTATCTACGGAGGGCTTCAGAGGATGGGTTATCCGGCAAACCAGCTCTCTGATTTCAGGAAACAGTACCTTTGCCGGGTTTGGAGGTACCTTTGCCATATAGTAATTGTGTGTTTATCTCCGAGAAAGGGGGGATATGACGCTGCCAGCCATCTCACTTTATCTCTCATGTTGGCCCTAGTTTACAACAAACCTTATAATTTCAGCGGTTACATTTTCGGAAACATGGTGGAGAATATCCGCGCTGGAAAAGATAAATGGCTGCAATATCCGAGGTTTGTGCAGCTGTTACTGAATGATCTCAATCTTGAGATTGCACCGGATCAGAGGTCTCTTCTGGTGCCAACTCCCATGCTTTTGCGAGTCTTTAATGACTGCAAGCTCGCGCCAAAGGGCGAGCCGATTTAGCTGATCGTGAACTTTTCGGGCACATAGTGAACGAAAACTATGTTGCGCCGCACGATCACGGTTTTTTGGATGACGTCGTGCCTCCAGTCAACGAGGACGACTTAGTGGATACCGATATCGCTCAAGACTTAGAGGATATCGATCGTGTTGTTCAGGTTGAGGCTGAGTCTGATGACGGTGGGCCCACTCCTCCTGATTCTGAGGGTGACGTGCCACCACAATCTGCTTTTGACGGTATTCAGCTTGCCGATCCTCGACGCTTTAAGCGTATATTGAGACGGATCTCTGCTGGCAGGGTCCATGTCCCGAGGAATCCGGGCAAACGTCCTGCTGGGTCTTCACCCTCTTATGCTGATCTACCTCTTCGTAGACGCCAGCGGACGACAGTGGTTATTGAGGAACCAACTTCCCAACGACAACAACCACCGCCACCGTTTGACATGCCGTCTCTTCAGATGGTTTTGGCTCAGATGGAGCTTTTGGCAAAGCGGTTTGATGATCAGAAGGCTATAATTGAAGCTCAAGCCTCTCAGATCAGGGAATTGGAAGCTCGAGCTGCTACGGTTGACACTCTACAGCTTCAAGTGACGAATCTGTCATCTAGGTTGTTAGAGTTGGAATCCGTTACAAATGTTTCGGGGGAGGTAGGTCCTAGTGAGTTAGAAACAAATGTAACTCCTTCCCCGGAACCAGAAAATGTACTTCCTTCGACTATTAATGAAAACATATCTCTGGATTACTTCGTTGAGGTTCAAGGTCAAGCAAGACCTATTGCGGTTGATTATTCGTTTGTAGATCTTACATATCTGCAAAATTTGATGAATGATAATACAACGATACCGGAGGAAGAGGTAATGAATGATCCTGTAGCAGAGGATTATTTCTTTGAAGGAAATGACGAAGTTGAGGTTGAGGGGGAGCAACTTCAAAGTGATGAATGTTATGACGATGCTCCCATTATTGAATCGGATTCTTCAGAAGATGAATTACATCATGATTCTGAGACAGAGACCAATGAGCAATCAACTTCTACAGCTCAATCTTCAATGATAAAGCCTGACATAGTGCTCAAACCTATTGTTGAGGTACCCGTTACTTGTAAATTCTACAAAGTCAGAACTGATTACACGGGTTTGATAAAAAGATGGAAGTTTGATGAGAACAATTCGGTGTTTATGATTAAACGAAGTGATGGCATTCAGTACTTCAACTTAAAGTTTTATAAAATAAGTACTTTGCCGAAATGTGAGCTTCAGAGATTATCTCAGATACCCTTGATTAACCGTGCTCGAGATTCACGCGCCGATTTCTTTCAAGTGGTTATTCGTCGGGAGATTAACAGCAAAAAGTATAATTTGATTAAACCGACATTGGGTATGAGATATAAGTTTAAGAAGAAGTTGGATCCGGTTACACGACAACCAATCGTAAGGATGATCTATCCACCAGCAAAGTGCTTACAGAAGATACCTCTAGAGATCATTCCTTTGGATTTTTTGAATAGGTTGTTGTACTGGGAATATGATGATATTACTGGTGAAGCTGTAATTGTTTTTATTCCAAAATCGGAACGGATTCGGAGTCTTTAGACGTAGAGTTGGAGGTTGAAGAGAAAACAGCATGGGATGCTGTTCAACCTAAAAAGAGGTCTACTTGGGGTCTGAAAAGAAATAGATTTTGTATATTTGACCCTTTGAGTTTGATTAATCTCTCTGAACAAGATATGAAAAGACTACATCAGAATAGGATTCAGTTCAAAGAGAGAGATAGAGCTGAAGCGATAAAATTTCAGAAAATTATTGATATCTGCGTAGCCAATGGAGTACATGCTGGTGGTGTATTTCTTGCTGGCTGGAAATAAAGACTCAACGATTTCAAAGAGTTTGAAGATTTTGAAGACCAAGCTGAAGACACGGGGGAGTTTGTTGATGCATATTAGGTGTCTGTCAGTTGGTCTATCGAGTTGTAATAAGTGTCGTTTAGTTGTATAGTGAAATATATTGTTTTAGTTATATGCGACACTTAAGTTTAGGTTAGGCGTCACTTGCCTTAGTGACGCATAGCGTCACTTAGGTAAGTGACGCATGAAGGCGGCCACATGCGACACTTCCACAAGTGACGCATGTCGGCTGACTTTTAGTATAAATACAAACCTACGGGTTTCCGGCTAGGGTTGACGAAACCCTAGCACCATTTGTCGACTAAGCAACATTGTAATCGTTCCCAATTCATATATACAAGCTGATTACTTCGTTTACATTGTTAATCATATTTGTTTCGGTTTGTGTTTATTGGTAATACACGCAATTGATTGATTCCTCCTGTCAATTGTGGTCAATTGTCATCTAGATCCACGTCAAAGGGCACTCTCAGTTTCTACAAGATTGGAGACAAAAATGGATACTATCCCACCTCCATGCCCAGAGTACAGCATTATCATTGACCAAAAGACCTTAGGAAGCAAAGTGGGTTCTGCGTCATGGTTTCTCTTCATTGAGAGGTGAGGATTCCTTTGACCAACCCATTTTGTCAACCCAACCCAAGGAGTTATTAGAAGTTAAGAGATTTGTGATACCTCCGATAGAACCATTTCCTCACTTCAAACCATCTCCTTATATTGGACTTACCCTAGCCTTAACCTGCCTCAAACTTTTAGGTATGTACCAATATTACCCCTTGTGTCTACTGATGGATGCAAGGAAGCCCCTAGGATTGCCTGATAAGCAGTGCTAGATTCAAGCTAGAGACTCGAACAAAAATAAGCGCTTCTCGGGAGGCAACCCGTGTCTAACACAGGTTTGGTAATAGAAGTTAATTTAGGAAGCTAACCCAATAAGTAGAAGATGATACCCTAAATTGAATGTTCCGATTTTTCTATCTTTCTGAACAAAATGGATGGTTTGCGAAATTACTTCATTGAAAGTAAAATTTTTGTCAAACCTTAATACTTCCTACTCCTAGTCATTTGAACTTTATTGCAACATCCATTTTTCACCATTTTCTAAAGTTCTTAATATCCCTTTCACTCACAAACTTGGAAAACTACTTGGAGTTAAGAGCCTTAGTCATCTTTCACACCCACTGACATGTTTCGAGCATTTGAGATACCTACATATATTATTGTGAACATACATGAGATACTAATGCTTAATCTGATAACATGATTTGTATGTCAATATGTGTATTATGCTCGAACTCGTTTAAAAATATGTGCTTTGGATATCTTTATACTTGGCTACCTGATTCAACTGATAATACTGGTATTTCCATGTCTACTATTTGTGCTGCGATGAAATTATAGGCAACTAACACTTTTTGTGTAAGATTAGACTCCAAGTCATACACTGGTTTGTTTCATCTACAAAGCACTTACTTTGATAGGTTCTTCACCAACCAGTGAATCCATGATTTGTAGAATAATCACTTGTTTGTTAGACATGTTTCTTTGATCTACTTGTAACAGACAGGAACTGACGCCTATGGATAAAGAATCTTTAAGGATAATGAAAAGACGACAAGAGGAGCTTACAGTTCATTGAGTATGGGAATCTTTGGAGCATTGCTTTGAAAGGGACAAGAGATGACACTTCTAGATACAAAGATGATTTCTAGTTGTCTATGACTAGTTCATCAAGTTGATTAGCTCAAAACTCATCACATGTGCCCACAAATTCCAAATCCAATAACTAAACCTTGCCACATAATGGAACCAAAAACCCGCACTACCATCCACCATCACCATATCCACCCACATTCACCCCTTCACACGTACAACCATCACCATCAGGGACCATTCAAACAAAGGAATAGATATGGGATTAAATTGGAAACTAAAGATCTCTACCGATAAAGAACAACATCAGAATCATTACATTAGATGTAGGAAAAATCTCGCGAGATAAAGATTTATGGTCATTGGATTCAACACTTTCAGATCATTAGGAGCAGTTGAGTTACAGCAGCGGCTCTTGAAGATTAGGATCTTTGTCCATTAACCTTTATCCAACATTTGGTGTTTATTGGTTAATTCTGCTTATGTCCAGAGGGCTACATCACTTCATTTTCTACAATCTATCATTTTTGTCTTTGTTATATTCGAGAGAAGTTGGTGATTTGAGTGGATGTTGAATGACAAAGAGGATCCAAGAGATGACGAGCATTCAAGGAAGAAACCATGGAGCCAAAGGCAGACAAACAACGCTTACACACCTGCAGGACCGCGAAACTTAAACATATCTATGGAAGGGGCGTGGACTATCTTCTTCCGAAACCCGCACGTGCCAAAGATCTAAGTGTGGGATCTCAACCCACACTACAATCACTCGGCAAGAATCGCCTCCAAATCTTTAAACACTAAAGTGTGGGATTCATCAATAAGAATCTCCACTTACATGATGAAACGATTCTCTGCTAAGTCTGGATACAAGGCACTGTGCACCAGATCGACATGTCCAAAGGTGAACCGTTCTTCATGGAATCAGAGGATCAAAGACTCACTTCGTCTCCTCTCATTTATCATTCTCAGCTTCATAATGACAATCGTCATCTGTGGAGTTTCTAAACCTTCACTCCATTTCTTGATTTAAATTTTGCTTTGTTAGCCTGTTAATCTAAGAAGTAATCTACACTCTATCCTAGAGCTTATCACTAAGTGTGGGATTCCATCCCATTACATACAGTTGAGCAACATTTTCTATATGTTCAAACTCTAAGTGTGGGATTATACTTTAAAGTGCAATCTCAACTCAAGAGAACATTAGGGACAATGTTCCTCTAAGTGTGGAATAGTAGGTATAGAACACCTTGGATGGGATGTTTTATAGATTTTTATGTCCGAATAGCTCAACTCAGAAAATGTTCCTCAAAATTTTCAAATTTTTCAAAATTTTTAAACAAAAACAATAAAGTATGGTCCAAATCATCCGATTAGCTCTACTATTTTATAGTTATAATATATTTCAGGAGGATCCATTTCTAATATAAGTTAGTTATTAAGGAATATTAGGGAAATTGATATATAAATTTCTTAAATAAGTAGTGATAATCTAAAGGAGCATGGATAGGTACATACAAACCATATTTGTAGTGAGGTTTTGAGCCTTAAAAGCATAATGCTACATTGTTCATTTCTTGTATGTGTCGATGCTAGTAACTCTAAGTTAGAACTTGTTCCTAATATACGTTTCGAGACCACATTGGTGAGTACCGTACGCAGTATAGGTGCAATTAAATGATCTCGACATTCCTTAGGATTTAACCCATTTTTACATACCTTTTCAAGCCCAAAACCCTTCCGATACTCATTTTTAGTATTATTGATCCACCTAGAAAACCTTGTTGAGCCTAAACCTTTTGTTTCTTCAAAACCCTACATTTTTAACCCAATTATCCAAAAATCTCAACAATTTATCTTAGAATTTCTGAGGTTATGAAAAACATCTTGAAGAATCTCCTTCTGAATTGTCCTACTCCTTCGTGTTCACCAAAATTGAAGAAAATCAAAGGTGCGAAAAATTGGCACCAAAAGAAAAGACTCGAAGAAGTCCATGATAAGAAACAAAAGATTTCCGAAAGAAAAGCAAAGAAAAAAAATATCCTTGAAAATTCTCTGGCAAAGAAGTTCTAAAGAAGAAAAAGAAAATAAAAAGAAAAAAAAGAAAGAAAAAAAAAAGAAAAAGAAAAAGAAAAAAAATAAAGCTAAGTGCTTCAAAGTATCAACCGTTCAAAGAAAGATCTGATAGAAGACGAGTAGCTAGTTCCTTCGTTCTACAATAAGTTTTTCATGATTCTTAGGATTCCTAAGATAAGCAACCCTTTCAACCAAAAATCACCAATATCCATACCCCTTTACCCTCACAAACATTACAACCCACTTGAATGTCTTGGGATAATTAGCGCCATCCTCTTCCTAAGTGGTGGAGATCCGATTCTCGACCAAGCTTATGATGATGACTGTTGCATGACTGGCTATTTGAGTGATTTCAGTTGTGCTAGAATTATAGGAAACCCGATACACTATGAGTGAATTGAGTGACCACCTTTAGTGAGATCGCCTAGTCATGTATACTCCAAGATCACGAGATTTGGAAAGTATGCCTCGGAAAGTGAGTACTTATTTCCGGAAGGATCATCTTAATTTTCCCTGTTTTCTCTAGATAATTTTTCCCATATGACAAAGTGGTGACTTCTTGGAAATGTTTTAACTCACCCAAACTAGAAAAGTTTTTCATTGGACATAACTGAGTTGTTGCTTGAGAACAAGAAATGCCTAAAGTGTGGGATACTTGATGTGACCTAAAAAGTCATGTTTTTAAGTACATATTTATGCACTTTTTGGACTATTATTTGGTGAAAACATTTCCAAACCATTATTATTTACTAAAACTCACCAAGGTAGTCTAACTATAGACGTTGCTACAAAAATCGGTTAAAACGTCTAAATAACACGCAAACAGAGGTAAAACTATCACCTTAAATATTCCTTTCTTGATTTTTTATGTAATTAGATCTTAATTCATATTTTATGATTCCATAGGAAAATACAAGACCGGAGGTGTAAGAATCAGAAGAAACGGATGAAGAACGGAGAAGATATGCAGTTTGGAAAGTCGCTGATCGTCATCCGGGACAAGCAAAAGTTAAGCATCGCCGATAGATATTACCCGTAAATAATTGCGAGCAGAATAACACTTGTATTTCGCCAAATAATATCCCAAGTATTACAAATGCTAGCTTTTACGCACTAAATTACATAACTTCTCTAAAAGTGACGGATTCTACCCTAATCTTCCCACTAGTTTCTAGAGAGATAAACTAGAGAGAGAGACTAGAGAGAGAACCTAGAGAGAGAAACTAACTACGAAAACTAAAAACGTAAATCTAGAGAGAGAGTAGTGAGAGAATGAAGTATGAATGAGAATGGATGATGAAAATGGGAGGTGAAGCCTTGTATTTATAGGAAACGCACAACCGTATCCGTGGACCATATCCTGAGCCTTAAATGCACAGCCGTATCGCACAACCATATAAAAATCTGATTTTTATCGCCTAAATGCACCAATACGGCTGTCCCGGACCGTATACGGTTGTCCTGGAGCAAATACGGGTGAACATCAACTGTATACGGCTGTCCTGGGCCGTATACGGCTGGGCACAGGCCGTATACGATCTATGCAGGCCGTATACAGTCTGTGTCCAGCCGTATACGGTCTGGGACAGCCGTATACAGTCTGGGACAGCCATATCCTAGCCCTTCGGTTCTTCATTTCTTCGTTCGGTCGTATCTTCTTCGTCGTTTATCCGTTTTGAGCGATTCTTGCGTCCACGCGTTCGTAACTAATTAACGAAAAAAATGACATAAGTTAGAGGTCATAACTCGGAGCATCACTCAAGAAGCAATGAAATGAGTGAACGGAAGATTCATTGATCGTTTGTGCTCTGTTTTGCTCATTTTTAGGTTGTTTTTTCCGATTCTTGAAACATCATCTATATTTTAGCCATCATGATGAATGTGATAGATATTTATATATTTCAAATGTTTTCATCAATATTTGTGCTAAAAAGGTGAGATAATGACATACAAAAACATGACTTTTTGCATGTCATCAAATATCCCACACTTAGACTTTGCTTGTCCTCAAGCAAAACTCAAAAGTCTCACTTGCTTTTATATGAAAATATTTTGAAAGCTCGTTTTTGGGAGAATCAAAACATATTAAGAACAACCATTTTCATATGTAAGCAGCATATCCTGAAAATAAGAGAAAATAAGGTATTCGTTTCAGAAGCATAAAATGACTCTCTTAGGCATGCTTTCAATTCTCGCGATCTTGGAATATACATGACTAGGCGATCTCACCAGGTGGTCACTCAATTCACTTAGAAGTGTTTCGAGTTACCTATCATTGTAAACAAACGAAATCGCTGAAACGCCAGTCATGCAACATCCATTGTCATAGGCTTGCTCGATAATCATATCTCCACCACTTAGGTGAGGACGGTGCTAATTATCCTAGGACATTCAAATGAGTTGTAGTGTTTGGTGAGGGTTAAAGGGTATGGATAAGTGGAAATTTTGATTCAAGGGTTTTGCTTATCTTAGGACATTTAAACTTTATGGAAAATTTTATTTAGACAAACTTTTTAATGAAAACGGAAACGGATAACGGTAAGGGAAGAAGATAGCTATTTTGACTTCTATCTTTTGAAAACACATGGAGGATTTTTACTTTTACGAGATCGGAGTTTTCAGGAGATTTGAAGCACTTAGCTTTATTTCAAACTTTTTTCTTTTCTTTTCATTTCTTTTTTTTTTCTATATTTTTGGCCTAGAACTTCTTTGCCAAGAAATTTCTAAGGCATTTTTATTTAATTGCCCTTTTGAGATCCTTTCTTACTTTCATTTTTTTCACACTTTTGATAACTTTGAATTTACTTGGTGCCAATTTTTCGCACCGCAGGACTCTGGATCTTTGAATATTGATTATGGAAACGCATGCAAGGAGTTTTGACTAAACATGAATTTTATGATTTTTGAGTGAAAGCAAAAAGAATATCTAAATAGCATTTTTCAAAAATTTAAAACTTCTAAGATAAGGTTTTGGTGGGTGTGGAAGTGAATGGGTTTAAAATTTGTGTTTTAAAGAAACGAAATGGCTAAGGCTCAACAGGGTTTTCTAAGCGGATCATCAACACTGAAAATAAGTGTTGGAAGGGTTTTGGGCTTGAAGAGATATGTGAAAAGGTGGTTAACTCCTAAAGAATGTCAAGGTCCTCTAATTGCACCTATACCGCGTACGGTACTTTACCAATGTGGTCTCAAAGTGCATACCAGGAGCAAGTTCTAATTCCGAATGCATGCATCGGTACACACTCATCAAACGAATAGTGAAGCATTTAAAATTAATTCTTTAGGCTTAAGATACCTCACTGCAAGTATGGGTTGTATGTGCCTAGCCATGTCATGCCCCTCTTAGATCATCATTTCAGCTCAAGAAATTCCTAACTTATTTAATATTATTTTCCAAAATACCTTACTCATATATGAAAATGATTCCTCTCAAGACATTTTAATTCAAAAATTTTGAAAAATTTTAAGCAAAAGTGAGGTTTTGAAATTGAGGAACATTTTCCGAGTTTGCTTTTGGACTTAAGAATCTAAACTAAGGTATTCTATACCGCTATCCCACACTTAGAGAAACATTGTCCCTAATGTTCTCTTGAGTTGAGAATTTACTGAAAGAAAAATCCAACACTTAGAGTTTGAACATATCGAAAAATGTTTCTCAAGTGTTTGTTTCGGGCTGGAATCCCACACTTAGTGATAAGCTTAGGATATGGTACAGATTACTTTGATAAAAATAGAACAAAATGATCATATCAAAACAAGGATAAGAACGAGGAAACTCCCCTATATAGCTACGGCTTTGAGCTGAGGATCTGAAAAGTAGACTGCATCTCCACCAATGTATGCTGGCTCAGATTCCGTCTTCATGAAGTGTACTCATGCTCAAACGGTATATTCTTCATTCCATTCATCCACCAACTTCTGTCAAACATAACTCAGAATAAAAGGGTAAATTTTAGAAAATGAAGTGATAACATCATCAGGATGTAGGCAGAATCAACCAAGATGCACCAAATGCTTGATAGAGATAACGGTCAAGAATCCTAATCATCGTGAGCCACTGATGTAACTTAATAGCTCATGATGAATGAAAGTGCTAAATTTGATGGCCATAAACTTCTATCACCCAGGATCTTTTCTGATGAACTGATGGGATGAATGTAATGTTGTTCTTGTTAGATGAGATCTTCGGCTTCCATTTCAATCCTGTCTTTCATCCCTTAATGTCCATTCCTTGATCAACTTATATTTCTAAGGTTTAGCCGTGAATACTTATAAGCTGGAAATTACTGCTAGCGTTGGTGCTTGTTGTGCTGCACACCGGTCGTTGGAATTTCTAATGGTGATGCAAGAGAACAGTGGGTTTTAAATTTATAAGGTTGGGTTTTAAATATGCTAATCAAAGGGCTAGCAAAGGACAAGTATGACCTAGTATCATTCTTCAAAGCGCGGCAAATTGAAGCTAGGGGATTTAGAAACTTTTATGTATTTAGCTAGGGAGAAAAGAGTTGGTTTTGGTTTTTCTTTTGGATTTGGATTTTCTATTCTAAATTAAATTAAAATAAACTTAAAGGTGGAGGTTAATTCGGGCGTTCAACAATTGAAGCGATTGTCTACTATGAAGTGGTTTAGGAGTTGTTTAATATGGAGAGTTCTAATGGGGATAAGTTCGTAAGTTAACGTGAGCTATCACTGCAATCCTTCTATCAGGCTAACGCGGAGGTGTTCACAATCAGGCAAATAGAATGTCACGTGGGTTGCAGCATATATTAAAGCATACACTGAAAGTTCTCTCAAATGTATACCCATATTATCCGATAGTTAATCTCGAATCCTATTCCCTAATCTCGGTCGTCAGAGATGTCCGAATCATGGCATAGTTTGTTGAATAAACAATCTTATGAACGAGGTTTACCCTCACCGGAATAGGTTGGACTAACTGATCTAGGCGGCCGGATAATATGTCATCACTTATTTGTACGAATTATCAACATTACTCAGGTATGCAAGAATACAGGGATGGTTTGTACTACAAATGGAAACTTAAGTAACACGTTTGTTATTCGATTAATAATATAACTACCTTTGGTCGTTCTCGACTTCCATACATTTGTACTCCGCCGTAGGCGTTTCCAGTACTATATCAGAGAACGGTCGAATATGGGTCTGATGCGTCACCAGCGGTCGGTAAGGATTTTACCCTTGTCGTTGAACCGGCTACTGGCGACGGCCATCAGTGGGTGTTTTAAATTTGTATTTGCGGGGCCTAATTTTTCCCTAACAATGCTAATCCTAAGGGTGAGAAAGTGGTAGGTATGACCTAGAGTCGTTCTTCAAACCGAATGAATTGAAACTAAGGCGTGGCATATGAGGGCTTTCAAACTAGTGAAGGGTTTATAAAATAGTGAGGGAGTTTTGGTTTTTTTATTAACTAACATAGGCAAGTAAATAAATAAAATCGAAATAAAAGTAAAAGATAAAGAAGATAAGATAAAGATAGTGTTTGCTGAGATTTCGTTAATTAAGTTATGGGATGATATTTGGAGAAACTGTTTTGAAAGATATTAGTTAATTATCATTCTTGAATACTTGTATGTAAACACTAGATTCCCTACTAATTAAAATCCCATTAGCATGTCACACCGGGAGCTAGGTTATGGTAACATTACGAAGTATTTAGAATAATAAGCAAAATCTTGATTATGATTTAATAATACTTTCATATGAACGGGAACAAAATCTTAAGGTACTAGACATAACCAAATCATATAACGATTCCTCGTCATCCTAACAGATTTGTATATTTAAAAAGTTCATTTATGACTTTAAACCAGCCCTTGATTAAGACTACCCAATAAATCCCCTAATTATCCACAGCGTTCCTCACTTAAAGTGGTTCCGCCGCTTCAAACCTTGGCCATGTCTTGTCCTACGATAATCCCACATGTAGCCTTACGGTTCCCTAGTTTCAAACCTTTGACAAATTATATTGACACAGATGACTGACTACCTTTCAATTGGACGTGGTTAAAAAGGTGTTGTAATCACGTTTATTGGTGGAAGGGCGATTAGATTAATTTGAAGTTTAAAAGTCTATTTAGAATAGTTAATTAAACTAGATTTCTCATTTTATATATTATTCCGTAATATAACTACCTTCGGTCGTTACTCGACTTCCATACATTTGTACTCCACCTTGAAGTGTTTCCAGTACTATATTGAATAGCAGTCGAATAGGGGCCGTCATATTACTTCGTAATATTGTACCATTTCGTAATATGACTACCTTCGGTCGTTCCTCGACTTCCATACATTTGTACTCCACCTTGAAGTGTTTTCAGTACTATATCGAGTAACAGTCGAATAGGGACCGTCATATTACTTTACGATAATTAAGACCGTCTATATTTTACTATTTTGATGATCCTAAGGCAACAATCAAACAAGAACATGCAATAAGACGATCAAAGCAATACTACCGATCTTTAATATTTAATTATAAATTATCCCGTAATTAACTAACTACATCGCAAGCAAACACAATAAGTATACTACTCTCTAATCATGGCAATAACTAAATCTAGCATAATCAATATAAACGTAATTAATTAAGATAGATAAGGATAGAAAGAACCAGGATTAAATGCGAGAGAGAATAGACTTGAATTTATTGACACAATTCCGAGCGTACACTGAAGATTACAATGCGTTCCGCATTTTCCATCTATTCTAAGCAAGCTCCTATACTAGCCTATAACTAATTTAGAGTAAGAAAATAGAGAGAGAAAGTAGAACTAATAACTAAGTAGAAGTATTGTTCTAAGAATGGTGTAGGAAAGGTGTGTCTTCAAATGAGCCATGAAACCTCCTATTTATAGGGGAAAATGGGTGCATTTTAGCAACTTGGGGCACATGTTAGCAAAAGGTGGGAAAGTTGCTAGCCCATGTACCCTAAAGCGCGTAAAGGTCTAGCACGTGTACCCTAGAGTTGCTGAAAAGGCCTAGCACATGTACCCTGCGAGTGCGGGCGAGGACGAAAAAGCACAAGGGGGAGAGGGCAGCCGGCGGTGGTGGAGGTGTGTCCGGCGGCGGCTGTGGTGTGGCCGGCGGCGGCTGCCCCTCCCCCGCCCCGGTTCGTCGTCTTTCGTTCCGTTTCTTAAATCGCACGTATCTTCTTCTTTATGCGTCCATTTGCATTGATTCTTTTTGCGTTGGATTTGTTTTTCAAAAACAAAGACTTTGATGAAAATAAATCCCAAAAATATGTCTCTGATTTTTGGATATCTCGTTCGAATCATTTGAATCTTCCAGCGTACGTAGAATATTCATTCTTGATTCTTCTTCTGTTAGATTCGTATTTTGAAAACAAATATCTTGGATAAGAGAAATCTCAGTGATGAGTACTTTGCCTCTAAATCTTGTCTTGATGTCTTGAATCTTCAAACGTGTGTGGAATCTTCGTTTTTCGTCCGTTTTGCTTGATTTTTCTTGTGCAACTCTATTTTGACCTTCTTGACAAAGTTTCATTGATTTGAACATTATTTGAGTTTATTTGCCAAGTATTGTTCCAGAATGAGAGAGATATCGGTAGTAAAAACGTGACTTTTTACGCGATATCATGTATCCCACATGGTCCCGAATGGTGGTGGTGAATGAGTGGATACTTAGATGATGATTTGATTATTGAATTGCGGATTATATTGGATATTATGAATTTTTATATGTTTACTTGATGATCCATGTTTATCTATTGATTGTTGACGATTACCCAACGTGGTTATTTATTGATTTAAGATTGATTTATCTATTGATGAATAATTATTGATGATTGTTGGTTTTAATTGATAATTATCACTAGATATATTGAATTTGATAGGTTGGGATAAATATTCGTTAATAATCATTAATGAATGTGATAACTATTTATTAGTTATAAACTTTGTTGATTCAAGTTGTAAAAGTAAATCATATAAACAGTGTAGGTTTAATTTGTAACACAACTTGGTGGATAACGTTAAATTGAACTGTTAACGTGTTGAAAACAACTTTATATCTTTCTTAATTGTGTTTAATCAATTAATCTTGTAAGGATAATTGGTAATTTGTGTCATATCACAATAAAATTCATATGTTGGCAATTCAATAAAGTGATAATCGGATTCTAAGGAAAGTAATCTAAACAAATGCATTTCTTTTATTATTTGAATAAAGTAATTTTATTTGATTAATTATTTATTAATAATTTTCTTTTAAGTGTTATTTAATCAATCACTTTTCATAATTGTTAGTCAATTGTTTGATCGGAACTAAAACGCCCCCCAATATTTACTGTTTTCATTATTTGTATTAATTTCCAATTTATTTAATATTGACATCCGTTCCTCGTGTTCGACTCGGAATTATCAAGCTATACTATATTACGACCAGGTATTCTTTCCTGTGTTGTGTATAGTAAGCAGGTACTTCCATTTATAAACTTAACTCTGTTTACACAGCATCAATAGACTATGTCCTGATTAACCCCAATCGGCTTAAAGGAGTTGGATAAGGAAATGAATTTGTCAAGGTGTGAGTTGGGATCATCATTTGGTAGGCCATGGAATTGACAAAGGTTTTAAACTAACTGAACAATATGGGGGTTTAATTCAAATGATCCTCTATCAGTTTCCGGATAGACGATTGGTCCTCCTCGGCCTTCAATCAAAGGTTTAGAGTCATCAGCCAGAGTGATACGTGCAGCTATCATAGTCTCGTTGGCAGGTGGTTGACTAGTTGAATGCATAGGGGGTAATTTCAAGGTAGTAAAAAGGAAGGAAAAACAAAGAAAAACGTAGGGGTTTAAGGAATCCAAAAGGTTCACTAGTAAGTAAGTTCGTCTTAATACCTAAGGATCGTACAGTTGGTTCCCCGGCAGCGGTGCCAAAAACTTGATGCGTCACCAGCGGTCGGTAAGGATTTTACCCTTGTCGTTGCACCGGCTACTAGCGACAGGCATTAGTGGGTGTTTTAAATTTGTATTTGCGGGGCCTAATTTTTTCCTAACAATGCTAATCCTAAGGGTAAGCAAGTGGTAGGTATGACCTAGAGTCGTTCTTGAAACCGACTGAATTGAAACTAAGGCGTGGCAGATGAGGGCTTTCAAACTAGTGAAGGGTTTATAAAATAGTGAGGGAGTTTTGGTTTTTATATTAACTAACATAGGCAAGTAAATAAATAAAAGCGAAATAAAAATAAAAGATAAAGCAGATAAGATAAAGATAGTGTTTGCTGAGATTTCGTTAATTAAGTTGTGGGATGATATTTGGAGAAAATGTCTTAAAAGATATTTGTTAATTGTTACTCTTGGATACTTGTGATGTAAACACTAGATTCCCTATGAATTAAAGTTCCATTAGCATGTCACACCGGGAGCTAGGTTATGGTAACATTACGAAGTATTTAGAATAATAAGCAAAATCTTGATTATGGTTTAATAATACTTTCATATGAACGGGAACAAAATCTTAAGGTACTAGACATAACCAAATCATATAACGATTCCTCGTCATCTTAACAGATTTGTATATTTAAAAAGTTCATTTATGACTTTAAACCAGCCCTTGATTAAGACTACCCAATAAATACCCTAATTATCCACAGCGTTCCTCACTTAAAGTGGTTCCGCCGCTTCAAACCTTGGCCATGTCTTGTCCTACGATAATCCCCCATGTAGCCTTGCGGTTCCATAGTTTCATACCTTTGACAAATTATATTGACACAGATGACTGACTACCTTTCAATTGGACGCGTTAAAAAGGTGTTGTAATCACGTTTATTGGTGGAAAGGCGATTAGATTAATTTGAAGTTTAAAAGTCTATTTAGAATAGTTAATTAAACTAGGTTTCTCATTTTATATATTATTCCGTAATATAACTACCTTCGGTCGTTACTCGACTTCCATACATTTGTACTCCACCTTGAAGTGTTTCCAGTACTATATTGAATAGCAGTCGAATAGGGGCCGTCATATTACTTCGTAATATTGTACCATTTCGTAATATGACTACCTTCGGTCGTTCCTCGACTTCCATACATTTGTACTCCACCTTGAAGTGTTTTCAGTACTATATCGAGTAACAGTCGAATAGGGACCGTCATATTACTTTACGATAATTAAGACCGTCTATATTTTACTATTTTGATGATCCTAAGGCAACAATCAAACAAGAACATGCAATAAGACGATCAAAGCAATACTACCGATCTTTAATATTTAATTATAAATTATCCCGTAATTAACTAACTACATCGCAAGCAAACACAATAAGTATACTACTCTCTAATCATGGCAATAACTAAATCTAGCATAATCAATATAAACGTAATTAATTAAGATAGATAAGGATAGAAAGAACTAGGATTAAATGCGAGAGAGAATAGACTTGAATTTATTGACACAATTCAGAGCGTACACCGAAGATTACAATGTGTTCCGCACTTTCCTTCTATTCTAAGCAAGCTCCTATACTAGCCTATAACTAATTTAGAGTAAGAAAATAGAGAGAGAAAGTAGAACTAATAACTAAGTAGAAGTATTGTTCTAAGAATGGTGTAGGAAATGTATGTCCTCAAATGAGCCATGAAGCCTCCTATTTGTAGGGGGAAATGGGTGCATTTTAGCAACTTGGGGCACATGTTAGCAAAAGGTGGGAAAGTTGCTAGCACATGTACCCTAAAGCGCGTAAAGGTCTAGCACGTGTACCCTAGAGTTGCGAAAAAGGCCTATCACATGTACCCTGCGAGTACGGGCGAGGACGAAAAAGAACAAGGGGGAGAGGGCAGCCGGCGGCGGTGGAGGTGTGTCTGGCGGTGGCTGTGGTGTGCTCGGTGGCGGCTACCCCTCCCCCACCCCGGTTCGCCGTCTTTCGCTCCGTTTCTTAAATCGCGCGTATCTTCTTCGTTATGCGTCCGTTTGTGTTGATTCATTTTGCGTTGGATTCGTTTTTCAAAAACAAAGACTTTGATGAAAATAAATCCCAAAAATATGCCTCTGATTTTTGGATGTCTTGTTCGAATCATTTGAATCTTTCGGCGTACGTAGAATATTCATTCTTCATCCGTTTTTGTTGATTCTTCTTCTGTTAGATTCGTATTTTGAAAACAAATATCTTGGATAAGAGAAATCTTAGTGATGGGTACTTTGCCTCTAAATCTTGTCTTGATGTCTTGAATCTTCAAACGTGTGTGGAATCTTCATTTTTCGTCCGTTTTGCTTGATTTTTCTCGTGCAACTCTATTTTGACCTTCTTGACAAAGTTTCATTGATTTGAACATTATTTGAGTTTGTTTGCCTAGTATTGTTCCAGAATGGGAGAGATATCGGTAGTAAAAACGTGACTTTTTACGCGATATCAAGGCCGTCATATTACTTTGTGATATTTAATGCCAATTGTATTTCACTATTATGATGATCCTAAGGCAACAATCAAACAAGAACATGCAATAAGACGATCAAAGCAACAGTTCGATATATGCATACAAAGGTATTATTTACGTCGAGAATATTCTGAAAGTTGTCTCAAAAATATCGTCTATGTGAATTTAATCTTAATCTATCTCTATTCCCATATTCAGTGTCTCTTGGATCCTATTTTGATCTAGAGAACACCGGCCATGCCGAGCTCAATGATTCAATCTAGCATAGTATAACTAACTGACCTATATCCTATGAGTTAGCTACGTTCATTTTTGGATAAGGTTTTAGTCACAGCATTAGTTGGGCAGATAAACGATAAAGATTTAATTCCTACATGTATTTATAATATAAACCATCCGCAATCTCATAACATACAACAAAATGATATATTTAAAACTCTCTAAACGACTATCATAGCAGACAATTGAGTTATCTAGTTAATCATGACAATTCTAGCATGCATATTTAAATTTATAAAATAAAGAACAAACATATTTAAATATGGAAGATAGATTAAAACCTGGGAAGGTATACAAATAACTTGTAGCTATAATGCATCCCGGAGCACCTCCGTACAAATCTTCCTTAGTTAATTTATTAGCTATTCTATTTAATTAAACTAACCTAAAGGAAGAAATACTAATTTTTACAAGAAAGATATAGAATGTAGAAAGTGTATGGTGTGTGTATCCAAGGTGTGTCTTCAAATGAACCATGGACTCCCTATTTATAGGGGGGAAATTAGTGCATTCTAGCAACTTGGGGCACATGTTAGCAAAAGGTGGGAAAGTTGCTAGCACATGTACCCTAAAGCGCATAAAGGTCTAGCATGTGTACCCCAAAGTCGCGGAAAAGGCCTAGCACATCTACCCTGCAAGTACGGGCGAGGACGAAAAAGTGCATGGGAGACAGGGGAGGGGTGGCCGGCACCGGTGGTGGTGTAGCCGGAGGCGGTGGTGGTGTGGCCAGCGGCGGCTGCCCTACCACCGTCCCGGTTCGCCGCCTTTCGCTTCGTTACTTCATTCGTGCGTATCTTCTTCGTTATGCGTCCGTTTTCGTTGATTCTTTTTGCGTTGGATTCGTTTTTCAAAAAAAAGATTTTGATGAAAATAAATCTCAAAAATATGTCTCTGATCTTTGGATGTCTCATTCGAATCGTTTGAATCTTCCGGCGTACGTAGAATCTTCATTCTTCATCCGTTATTGTTGATTATTCTTCTGTTAGATTCGTATTTTGAAAACGAATATATTGGATAAGATAAATCTCAGTGATGGGCAATTTTTCCTTTAAATCTTTTCTTGATGTCTTGAATCTTCAAACGTGTGTGGAATCTTCATTTTTCGTTCATTTTGCTTGATTTTTCTCGTGCAACTCTATTTTGAACTTCTTGACAAAGTTTTATTGATTTGAACATTATTTGAGTTTATTTGCCAAGTATTGTTCCAGAATGGGAGAGATATCGGTAATAAAATGTGACTTTTTACGCGATATCAAGTATCCCACATGGTCCCGAATGGTGGTGGTGAATGAGTGGATAGGTGGGTGGATATGGTCATGGTGATGGTGGTTTTGGGTTCCGTGAAACGCTCTTCTAGCAACCAAGGATGTGGTAAGGTATGGTCGATTTATGGAATGTTGGGAACATATGGTGAATGTCGAGGTCATTTACTCGATGAACAATTCCGAGAGAACTAGAATGTGATCATCTTTTGTCTCCTAAAGATATATCATTTCCCTAAACAATGCTCCAAAGTTTCCAAATCTAATGAACGATAATGCTCCCCTTGTCATTTCTCCATTATACTTAAAGATTCTCCATCCATAGGCTTCGGTGCCAGTCTGTTAGGCATTTGTACAAACAACAGAGTAGACAAATGTGATCTAATAGATATGTGATTATTCCCTAGGTCATAACCTCACTGGGGTTTTTTTTTGAAAAGATTTTTTTAACAGTGAAGGTTTTTGAAAAACAAACCAGTGTATGACTTCGAGTCTAATCACACGCTTAAAAGCGTCAACCGCCTATAATTTCATTTCAGCACAAATAACATATATGGAAATACTAGCAATTTCTGTTAAAGCAGGCAGCCAAGTATAAAGATTTCCGAAGCACATATTTTCAAACGAGTTCGAGCATAATACACATATTGACATACGAATCATGTTTATCAGATAAATCAACTAAAGAACTTATGTATGTTCACAGAAATATATGTATGAACCTCAAATGTTCGAAATATGTGAGTGGTGTTTATGATGACTAAGGCACCTAGATAACAAAATTTCTAGCAGGGTTCCATGTTTGCGAGTGAAAGGATGATAAGTACTTTAGATAATGGTGAAATAGATTTTGCAATAAAGTTCAAATAAGTGGGAGAAGGAAAGTTTCAGGTATTTAGCAAAAGATTGACTTTAGATTTCAAAAACCATGACTTTGACGAATATGAGATTTTAAGTTCCAAGTCATTTTGAAAATCATTCCCTTTTTGTTCACTTAAATTGAAGAAGACTTTTGAACATGCTTTTTTTGGTTTGATTTTCTACTTATTAAAGTTAGTTTACTACTATTACTAATACTACGGCAGAAACGGGTTGCCTCCCGAGAAGCGCTTGTTTTTGTTCGAGTCTTGAGCGTGACTCTAGCTCTATTTCTCAGAAGATAATGGTTTACTTGCATCCATCAGTTGATACAAGTGGTAGTATTGGCGCATACCTATATAGTTTAAGCAGGTTATTCCTAGGGTATGTCCAATAAGATGAGAAGGTGTGTCGAAGTAAGTGATTTGTTTTACTTGAGGTATAATAAATCTCTCAACTTCTTCTATATTCTCAGTTTGGATGGGCAGAATGGGTTAGTCATAGAGGTCCTCATCAGTCCATGACGTATATGTCATTATGTAGTGCAGAGATGGTTTGTAGGACAACTTTGACGCAGAACCCACCTTACTTCCTATGGTCTTTTGGTTGATGACAATGTTGTACTCTGGGCATGGAGGTGGGACAGAGTCCATTGATGTCTCCAATCTTGTAGCAACATTCTCATCAACTTCTTGGGTAACTGGTTTGTCTAAGGCAATGAAGGGTTCAAATAGATCAAGGGGTGATTCATCTGAAACGATATGTGGGATATCATCATCAATTAATTGTGGGATAGTATCAACCACGCAGTTTAAGTTGGGATGAGATCACTTCTATGAGTCGGTGCACATTCCTCTCATCCTTCTAAAGCTGATTCTTCTGTGTAGATCTCCCAATCCGGGTTCTCCATTTCTATTTCCTCGTCTACCTTATCATACTCGTCACCCCGGCCGGAAGTTTCGAGTTGCAATGGTTCGGAGAGCTCCTCTAGAATGAACTCTTCATCGGTCTTGGACGTTGATAGGTTAAGAACAGGCGGAAGTGAGGGTTTAGAAGATTGTGTGGGTGTAGGATTTGAAGGAAGTTTACAACCAGACTCATGAGAATGAAATCTGTGTCGAATGAAATAGATGTGGTAGGTGTGTTCCTCTCATCCTCCTGTAGCCTAGAGTTAGTTATAACTTGATTCCTATATCCCTTACTACTCACTTGGACATATTCTTGTGGCTTAGTAAGCTTATCAGTGATGTGTCTAAGCAATTCTTCATGTTCTTTTAATGTTTGTTCAATTGGGTTGTAAGGGGGTGAGAAAGCAACATAACTGACGAGAAAGGTCAGAGACGTATCTCTCAAGTCAAAACTCTTGTACAGTTGGGGTTGAGGTTCAGGTATAGGGTAAGATGAGTAAGGGTAGACTTCGAGTGGTTCAGGATAGTAAGGTTAGTATTGATGTTGTTGGAAGACGTAGGGGTCACACTGATATTGTATCTGAGGATCTAAGTATCCTACGTTATCCAAATAAGTCCTGCTATACCCTTGACATTCGTTATCTAAGTGGGAATCACTCTTACATCTATCTTGAACAAGACTATCAAATTGATCTATTAGTTGTTGTGCATTTGCCATTTCCCAAGTTTATAGAAAAGACGGTATACGAAGAAGGTTTTAAGAATTAAAGCTAATGTGAGAAGGGAATCTAATAATTCTAAGCTAAACTAATCTATGCTAATCTACGTGCAGAAATTAACTTGTGACAAGGATAGAGAATTCTAGTCAAAAGGATCTCTTAATAACTAATTTATCCAAACAAGCTCCAAATCGTACTACCATCCCCGGAAGTGGCGTCAAAAACTTGATGTGCCCCAAACGGTCGGTCCAGGAATCGCGTCCTGCCGTTGCGTACCTCACGCTCACGGCGGCATCATGGGTAGTTTTAAATTTATAATTTTCGGGACCTAAACCTTTCGAACAACGTATTGATACTAGGTACGAGTACCTGATACTAGTAAGTGGCAAGGATGATCCAGAGTCGTTCCTCACGACGGTAGAATTGAAACAGAGCTCACTCGGATAACTTAGTAATTTAAGCTTGGTTTTGGATAGTTGGATAGGTTTTGTGTTTGGTTTTCTAATTTATTAAACTACTAAAGCATAAAATAAAAAGGACGCTAGCATATATGTAATACTTAAGGATGACGGAGACGTGGCTCACCATGATTTGGGATAGTGCATTACTGGGATGATGTTCATTATGGGACACATTTAGCTAACAGACAAGTAAACTATAGGTGTAAACACTAGAACCCTACTTCTTTAGATTGATTCTAAATTAGTATGTCACTGAGTACCTAGGCTATCATGATTCTGATCAGAACAGGCTGCTCAACCCCCCCCCCCCCACACTATCCGGTTAGGACTAGTGACCTATTAAGGATGCAGGAATAAGGTAACAGACTGCCCTCAGGTTATTTTAACCTTTCTTAACACCTAAGTCTAAATGTTATTATCTAATCATGTACTGATTATTAAATTTGTATTCTAAACTATCAGATTTAGAGAGTCTAGGGGTTTTAAAAATCCTCAACCATTGTTGGGCTTGACTTTCATCTCTAGACTCATACCATAGGTTTGATTAGTTTAATTACTTCTGTCATGATCTAACCTCTCCTTTGCAATCAGTCATTCGTCCCTAGGAACACCAACGGTGTATAGTGCATACTCCTTCCACAACCTGCTAACCCTAGATACCGTTTATGGTGTACCGCACTCTAACAGTTCCACAGATCCTTCGTAACCAGGGATAGATTTGTGGTGTACTGTGATGTTTCCACAACTTTACTATCCCTAGGTACATATACGGTGTACAGTGTCTAAGTGTTTCCACAGCTTCAGTACCAGAGGTAGGCATACGGTGTACTGTAACACTTTCACAGCTTTATTGGTTCCTAGACCATATTCTAGGGTTTCTAGGCAATCCACAGTGTAGGCACAAACGGCTCTTTCCGGGGCATATACCCAGTATTTCAACCGGATTATAGTGACAGACACGGCTTCGTACGATAACACAAATAACTATCTACCGTAACTTAGGCCTACAGCTAAGGTGATAGTCACGTGAAGGATTGGAAAGGGTGATCCGTAAACTAAGTCTAGATGCATGATATGTTTAGACAGATACAAGGTTTAACAATTCCATTAATCATACCTAATTACAATTATCTAAATCATGGCAAACATACAAGCAACTACTCACAAAGCATGGCAATAAACATTTCTAACATTAATAAATCACAAACATCAAACAAGAACATTATGACAAATTAATATAAGAAAGGATAGATATTACCCGTAAACAATTACGAGCAGAATAAAACTTGTATTTCGCCGAATAATATCCCAAGTATTACAAATGCTAGCTTCTACGAACTAAATTACATAACTCCTCTAAAATCGACGGATTCTCCCCCTTTTCTTCCCACTAGTTTCTAGAGAGAGAAACTAGAGAGAGAACCTAGAGAGAAAAACTAACTACAAAAACTAAAAACCTAAATCTAGAGAGAGAGTAGTGAGAGAGTGAAGTGTGAATGAGAATGGATGATGAAAATGGGAGGTGAAACCTTGTATTTATAGGAAACGCACAATCGTGTCCGTAGACCGTATCCTGAACCTCAAATGCACAGCCATATCGCACAACCGTATAAAAATCTGAATTTTATCACCCAAATGAACCAATACGGCTGTCCCAAATCGTATACGGCTGTCCCAAATCGTATACGGCTGTCCTGGAGCAAATACGGGTGAACACCAACCGTATACGGCTGTCCTGGGCCATTGTAATAGCAGAATGAGTGGCTGAGGTAATGCCATTGTAATAGCAGAATGAGTTTTTCTTTCAGTGTCAAAAGCCTTTCGCTCTTCAGGAGTCATGGTTCTAATTGATTTCTCAGGAGCAGGTCCATTAAAAATCCCAGTACGAACAGGACGTTCATAATATTCCTCCAAATAAATTTGCATTTCGGGGTCATTGAAAGCAACAAATGACTCGAACCTTTGACGCCAGAGAAGATAGTTCATGCCTAGAGTATACATAGGAGGTTTGTTTCCAGATCCAACCTCACTGTTTTGCTTTAACATTACCCCAACTTTCTGAATAGATGATGATGAAGATGTAGAAGCTGATGTAGAAATTTTATATTACCTGCAAAAGAAGTAAGCACAAACAAAAAAAAAGGTAATGCGACACAAGGTTATGTCACAAAATCAAGATGCGACACAAGGATTATGTCACAGATTAGCTTAAAATCACAATCAAAAGGAGACACAAGAGTTGTGTTGCAA
Organism: Pseudognaphalium luteoalbum; assembly: GCA_963422505.1. Taxonomy (NCBI): domain Eukaryota; kingdom Viridiplantae; phylum Streptophyta; class Magnoliopsida; order Asterales; family Asteraceae; genus Pseudognaphalium; species Pseudognaphalium luteoalbum. The sequence goes on along the minus strand of OY730196.1, from coordinate 21,430,584 downwards.
TTTAATAGAACGTGAAGAAATCCGAGTTTTGAGTCGCAACGTTATGTCGTAGAGTATGTCGCAAAGTTATGTCGTAGTAAACAAGCTTGTGGCGCAAGCTTATGTCGCACCACGAGTTCGTGTCGCAGCTACGCTTCAAAGTAAAACGCGACACAAAATGAGTCGTAGAAACCCTAGACGTGACACAAAGGTTGTGTCGCAGCTTGTGTCGCAGCTTGTGTTGCACAAACGACTGGAGCGGCGGCTAAGAAACCATAAAAATGATCATTTTCGTAACCCTAACAAAAATTCACGAATGGATGACGAATTTTTACCCATTAATCTTCAAGAAAACCCATAAAATGATCCTGTAACACTTTCTATGAAGATCTGACACCAAAAACAAGTCATTTTTAACCGAAAAATGTATCATTTGCGGAATCCAATAGATTGAATATAAACGTTAAAACGATTAATACGAATCAAACAGAATTGATATGAATACTCAACAATCAATCGATAAGCTTATATTGAATAATAGGATTACAATCAACTCTCTGATCTCACAAATTCATGAACCCTTACAAATGAGCCGAACTCGACTATTTATACCGAAAACCTAAAGTGAGCCTTGCGACACAAGTTGTGTCGCCAGACCGACTATTGCGAAACAAAATTTATGTCGCTAGTCCAATTATTGCGGCACAAGGCTTGTGTCGCCTAAACACAAAATGTAATTATTTAATAAATACAAACATTTAAACTATCGTAATCACATTACTAAACAATTACAGACTGAGACCAACTGACAGACACACTAAGATGCATCAACAAGAATTTATGGTTATAAATACTCGACCCAATAACTGTATTGAATACACTTTAACTTCATTAAATATAACCTTTGATCTATAGCAGCCGCTCCTGTTAGTCAGCGAGCATTGTGCCAACACTTCTGTAGTGTTGAGATCACTGATAGTCATCAGCGTCCCTTGCTGAGTGACTTGTTATATTTAAATTTGTCATCAAGTTACAATTACTTAGATTAGTGTGTCTTTTCTCTTCCACAAGTAATTGTTGTAAAGTATTATTTGATTAGAATCAATAAAACTACTTTAAACTTGAATAATTGTATTCACTCTCCCACCCACTACAATTAATTATGTTAGTAGTTGTTAACTTATTTACGTAAACGGGAATAAAAAACTATATCTAATATATATTGATGGTTTTTACTACATTTTATATTATGCATAATTCATTTAAGTGCAGTTTGTTAATGTTATACTACATTTTATTTTTTTCAAGTGCATTTCGCTATATTTCATTTATCACATATTGTTTATTTTTTTGCTACATTTTAGATTATACATACTATTCATATGTACTGCACTTGTTAAAATTATAGTGCATTTTATTATTTTTACTGCATTTGCATATATTTCATTTATCACATATTGTTTATTTTTTTACTGCATTTTATATTATAAATATTATTACTATGTACTGCATTAGTTAAAATTATAGTGCATTTTATTATTTTTACCGCATTTTAATATATTTCATTTATTGTATAATTTTAATTTTTTTACTACATTTTCTACTTATAAATTCCATTGCATTTGAACATCACTGCATATTAAACCTTACAAATTTATTAGATATTTTTTATTTTTACTGCATTTTGCATATATTTCACTTACTACAAATTGTTCGCTGTTTACTGTATGTTATATTACACATAACCTATTTATACTACATTTTGTTAAAATTATACTGCATTATGTTATTTTTACTGCAATTTGCATGTATTTTATTTGTTACATTTTTTTTTTTTAATGAACTTTATATTATACATATTATCAATTTATACTACATTTTACTACGGTATAGTTCTATTCAAAATGCAATAGAAAATGGATACTATACATAATAAAAATCGGTGGTGGCCAATTGTGACTGGTGGTGGTAGCAGGTGGTGGTTGGTAGGGGTGGGGAAAGAAAAAGGTAGGAGAAGGAAGGAAAAAAAGTAGTTGGGTCATGATGTAAATATATATTTGAATAGTGGAATGGGTATGGGGTAAAAAAATTTGTTACGTTTTTTCTTTGACTTTAGTCATATTTTTGCAAACTAATTACAAAATATCATCGCTTATAAACATTAATCTGATAATCTCACTCTAAATTTGATCCAATAAACATAATTTTTTGTGTTCTTCCTTCCCATTCATATAACTTCTTCTCCTATACCATATATTATATAGTTAATGAAATGGATTACAAAATTAAGGTTTGTTTAAATGCACTGTCAAAGCCCATTGATGTTCTATATAGTCTGTTTTTAGTTAATTTTTGGGACCCATCGACAAACTCATTCTCAGGCCCATAATAATCAATTACCCACCTTGGCACCTTATATAACAAAAACCTAATACCTCACCTAATAATTAAATTAAACTAAATAACCGAAAACAATACCCAAATAGCTTTCTTCCGGTAGCTTAGCTAATACAGATTGTGATCATGGCGGATCTCAACCCTCGACGTAAGAAGGTCACGTTTCCAACTGACATCCTATTGTTCAACATTCTTCCACAGTTGCCGGCCAAATCGATAGTCCGTTTTAAGAATATTTCGAAACAATGTAACTCGTTTCTAAAGACAGATACGTTTGGCAAAATACATCTTCACCACGTAACCAACGACGACCATCAAAACCACTGCAAACTTCTAGCAATATCAAATACTACAACAACATACGAGTTCAGTCCCATCGAATGCGAAGCACCCGAACAAGGTTTTACCCCCACCCGTTGTTTGCCATTCAAATACAATCTTACAAACATGTCTATTTTATCATCCTGTAATGGGCTCTTATGTGTAGGTATAAATAGTAGTAGTGAGAAGCATATATTCTCTGATCTAATTTTATGGAATCCTTTAACGGGTGATTATAAGACATTGTCGAAAGCTAATTCTCACAAATTTTGCTACGCTAATTATAACACTAGAAGTGGATTCGTGTTGTATTATGCCTCATCCGACGATGACTATAGGGTTGCCACTTTACGAGTAATCAAAGATGATTACGTGATTTATATATACTCGTTGAAATCTGACTCATGGAGAAAGGTCGATCACTTCCATTTACCCCGTCTAGCTCACTTGACTTATGAAGATATGGTGGCTAGTATTTACCTAAATGAAAATGTCTATTTTTTGAGACTACAATTGAATAATTCCTTACCTGCGAAAACTTTTTCAGTCATAAGATTTGAGACGAACACCGAAAAATTCATAGTGATTGCTGTTCATCCATCTTACAATACCTACCCATGTGGGGTAGCTTATTGGAGTTTTATGGTTGTAAGAGGTAGCATTCACTTCTATATAACTCACATTGATGATTATGGATTTAACAACGGCATTGGGAGGATGTCTTTTAAGACAGAATTGTGTAAGATGGATAGAGATGGAAACTGGATACATAATGTTGCAACTTACTGCCAGAAACCAGACATTTTGTCTGTGAACCCACTCCATGTGATGATGAACGGAAATTGGCTTATGAATTGTGAACAAGAAGGTTATATCTATGCAGTATATCCGGAGATGAGTTTCCAAGAAGACATATTTTGCGTCTATCATGCGGATGGTATGGGGGTTCCTGCACAAGGTAAATACATTGAGACTTTTGTGTCACCGAACCGATACATCATCAAGTAATCAGTACGTAGTATAGTTCTTTTTAGCTAATTGCTTTTTTGTAAATTCGTTTTGCATATAGTTTGAACTTTGATGTAACTTAATTGTACAGAAATTAAAGGTAACGTCTTCATTTGTCCATGCTTTTGCCTCATACATTAAAAAAAGCTCAAAGTTGATTTGTCAACCTAGCTTACTTGAAGAAGTTAGTTGCCATAAAGAATAAAGTAATTATTCGATCCTCAAATAAAAATACTAAAGCAAAGCAGTAGCGGAGTTAAAGAAAATTTAATTAGAGGGGCAAAAAAATTATTTAGTTCATTATGTACCTTCAATTTTATCCATTCTTTCTCAATGTATTTTTTTATATCTCAATTTTCAATCCAACTTTCAATTTTTGTCCTTTTCCTTTTATATATATAGGGTAGTGATCGAGAGGGAAGCGCCTTTTTGAGGGAAAGGGGGTAAGCGTTAGTATGCATCAAGAAGCATATTACAATTATTAATCAAAACGTCAACAAAAAATTATTTTTATCGGTAAATAGTAATCAAAATCGATGCTATAAAGTATATTTTAACGAATGAATTTCATTTTTAAGTCATAACATTAATTGATGAATATTTATTTAATAAATTGTTAATATGCAGTGTGATGCATATTAACTAATATGCATTGCGATGCATATTAAAACTTCACATTACTTGAAAAATATTTTTATTGTTAATATGCATCACAATGCATATTAACTAATATGCACCGCGATGCATATTAACGGATTTGGATCTAATATTCATAAATCGATGCTATAACTTGAAGAAATAGTTTATCAAGGAAGCTTAACATTCATAGCATCGATTCTGATTAACATTTACTAAATTTCAGTTTGCTTTTTTCGATATTTGTATCAATGAAGGTAATATGCTTTCTGATGCATACTAACGCTTCCCCCTTCCCCCAAAAAATGCACTTCCCTCTGGATCATGCCACTATATATATATATATATATATATATATATATATATATATATATATATATAGGGTAGTGATCTAGGGGGAAGTGATAAAATTGGGGGAAGGGGAAAGCTAATCTGGCCTGTCCATCTCATCAAACTAATTAAAAACGCGGATAGTTTGGTCATTTTACAAATACAATAATTAAAAAAAGAAACAAAAACATACGCATTGTTACTCCGATTATGAACGTACGATTCATTCCATAACCCCAAATTTCATTCTTCCAAATACGATTTTGAAGGTACGATTCATCGGAATCATTAGATAATCAACATCTCACTCATTTTCGGTTAACTTTAAGCGGAATCTAATCAACAAAAACGAGATTAATCAATGGCGAAAGATTCCAAAAAAAAGGGGAAAAAAATTGACCAACGAGGTAAACCTAATTCTTAAAATTGAATGTTACTGACTGGAAATCGCTTAAATAATGTTCTTAATTGATTATATGTTCTGAATTAAATCAATATTAGTGTATATTTAAGAATTATTTGTTACTTGTAGATGATGACTGTTACAGATTACCAATTACAATTATGATGAATAATATTCACTGGTGCTTGTAATATGATTAAATTATGTTAAATGGTTATAATTTACAAAATACATCACTACAATTAAAAGTATGTTAAGATGCACCAGAGTGCATAGTATTCAAATAGGTGTTAAAATGTATCAATAAACGTAACTATGTGGAAAACCTATATTATGATACATCACAGTGCATACTATTAATAAACATACACATGTGTGTTACTATGTATCGAAATACAACACTACGATGTAAATTCTGTTAAAATTCTGTTAAGATGCAACATAGTGCATACTATTGTCGACCGAATTGAAAAAACATGTGTTAGCTGCTAAAAGTATCCACATGGGTATTAAAATGTATCAATAAACATAACTCTGATGTAAAACTATCTTAAGATGAATAGCAGTGCATAATATGAGTAGTGAAACACATGTGTGTTACTATGTATCGAAATACATCACTAAGATGTAAACTTCGTTTAAGATGCACCATAGTGCTTACTATTGTTAGCCGAATTGAACCAACATGTGTGAGCTGCTCAATCTTTATGGACTGCTAAGCCTGTTAAAATTATGAGTAAATGTGGGTTGTTGAGCTTATTGTTATATAAACTAATAAGTGTCATTGATTTGTAACAGAATCAAAACATAAACAAAAAAAAACCGCAGAAGAAGAGTGACAAAGGGACAAAAAACAAAAAACATCAGGAGTTTCCATAAACGATAGCAAGCAACTTGAATCACTCATGTTTGGTATCCTTCAGAAGTTTAATGTGATTCCACAAACTGAAAAGCCTAGAGTTCAAAATCAATACGGTGAAGGAACAAGTGGGTTTAAAGCTAAGAAAACACAAACAAAAAGGAAAAAGGTAGTAAAAGATGTTGATGGATCTGATGACCCAAAAGATGAAGATTATACACCTGAAGAAGATTCTGATGATGATTTTCAAGCAACAAAAAAAACAGGCAAAACTGAAAAAGGTAATATACATTTTGATGAATTTTAATTAAATGTTGTTCATTAATTATTAATTTCAAGTGTATCTTAACTTATGTGTGAATGCTGAAACAGTGGAAGTCAAAAGAACAAGAGTAGTTATTGAAATGACGAAACAAGAAGATTCTAACAAGAAGTCTGATGTTGAAGAACTGAAAGGTGCTGTTGTTGAAGGAGTAATCTTGAAAGAAAATTGTAAAACTGAAACTCCTGAGAAAGAATTGGAACAGGATGACTTGAGCCAGCCAAAATATGCATACCTTCCTACACCAACTACTAAAAAGGTAATAATATCTTTCAATTGGCTTCAGAAGAATGTTATTTAATGAAAGTATTAGCTAAGTTTTTGATATAATATTAGTAATGGTATTGAATACTATTAACTTTGTTATGAACATTTATATTACAAATAAACAGGGATACATAGAATGTTTGGAATTGAGACTTGAACATATTGCTGAAGAAATAGAACAATTTGAAGTAATGATTAAGAAAGCAATATCGTTGTATCCTAATGACAAGGAGATTCTGGAATTCAGAAAGGAGATATTATGTTTGTTTCCTAAAAGTGAAGATGCAAACGAAGCTACTGGAAATGAAGATGCAGGAAAGCGACATGTGGTGCCATCAATGGATATAGTTGAAAAGACTTCTTATGATTCAAAAAACCATAAAAAGGTATTTGACACATCATATATTCCATCATTTGACCTTGGCATTGAAGATGAAATACCATGTCCTTCAAGATCGCCATATGAAAAGGAAGAAGTCAACGTAAGGGCTGATCTGACAGAGACGGAAAAGGATGTGTCTACCTTCATTCACTGTTTTGTTGATGCACCAACGTAAGAATTTCACTGTTTTATTATTTACAAGTTTTAGATTATTTATATATTTTATACTTTATTTTTATATATTCATAAACAGGAGACCAATCTTCATTATAAAAAGTGGAATGTCATTGACAAGGATTGAAGCTGCTACTTTGCTACATCAAACGAGTATCTCTAACAAAGTAATTGATTGCTGGGCATTAATTCTTAACAGAGAACAAAGGTTGGTAGGAAAAGAGCATACGTCAAGATATTTTTTCCCTACTACAATATTGGTAAGTAAAATTATATTTGCAAACAATTTCAAGAATTATTATATTAACAATATAATAACAATAACAAAATATTTAAAATTTCACATGAAATTGCAGAATCCATGCATGCTTACTACTGATGCTTATAATGATGATACGTATGTTGAATTTAGAACTAAAGTTGTTAAACAAACAACTTCTGAGGATACAGATTACAGATTAACTCAAATTGATATGGTATGTGATATAAACATTAATAAAAAATAGTATTATTCAAGATGAATGTTAACATGCATGTTAATGCAGGTGTTCTTCCAAGTTTTAAACAAAACGATGAACTTTATAATAAGTTTCAATTTGAGAACAACAGAAATAGAAGTTATCGATCACAGTAAAGCTGCAATTGAGTTTCATGTTAAGTACGGCGGCACACCATTCCTAATAGTAAGCAAAAATATTGATATTTATGTATAATACATTTTATATGTTAATGTAAATAACTAATAAAAGAATTCAATTACAGAGACATTTGTTTGCTAAGTACTTGAGTGAAGTAGCACATCCAAGAGCCAATTTGATAAGGTCTGTTGTTCCGAAGAGAAAATTAATTAACTGGAGAACATCAGAACACCACTTCGGATATGGAGTTGTAATGATGAAGCACATGGAAAGCTATAGGGGTCAGATTAATTGGAATTGTGGACTGGCTGTTGAAGGAACGGAGCAGAATAAACAACTTAAAGACCTGAGAAAAAAGTATGCAACAAAGATAATGCTCAGCGATTTAAATGTTTTGAAGGAAGAATTCTTAAAGGAAATGGAATGTTTTAATAAGCGTTATGGTTTGCAAGAAAGGGAAAAACTCCATCTCATTTCAAATGGACAATGTTTTATGCACTTCAAGGGAGTTGTTTGAACACAGAAAGGATATCTTTTAGAATAATACTTCTATGTTTTTACTAGTAATACAATGGATACTACTTTAAAGATGTTATTGTAGAAAAGTAAGGACATATGTTAATATTCTATGACAATTATATGGTAGACTACTATATTCTGTTTTTACATATATTGCATTTGAATTTTGTTTGTTAATACTATACATGATAGCATTTGTTTAAAATGTATCGAAGTGCATACTATTAGTACATATGTTAATTTTGTTTGTTAATACTATACACGATAGTACTCGTGCTCATGGGTGTTAACATGTATCGATTTACTTCACTGTGATAGTAACCAATGTTATGATGAATATAAATGCTTACTATTAGCAATCGTACACATGGGTGTTAACATGTATCGATTTACATCACTGTGATATTAACAGTTGTTATGATGCATTGTAGTGCATACTATCAGTACTCGTGCTCATGGGTGTTAACATGTATCAATTTACTTCACTGTGATAGTAACCAATGTTATGATGAATATAAATGCTTACTATTAGCAATCGTACACATGGGTGTTAACATGTATCGATTTACATCACTGTGATATCAACAGTTGTTATGATGCACCATAGTGCATACTATTAGTACTCGTGCTCATGGGTGTTAACATGTATCAATTTACTTCACTGTGATAGTAACCAATGTTATGATGAATATAAATGCTTACTATTAGCAATTGTACACATGGGTGTTAACATGTATCGATTTACATCACTGTGATATTAACGGTTGTTATGATGCACCATAGTGCATACTATTAGTACTCGTACTCATGGATGTTAACATGTATCGATTTACTTCACTTTGATAGTAACCAATGTTATGATGAATATAAATGCTTACTATTAGCAATCGTACACATGGGTGTTAACATGTATCGATTTACATCACTGTGATATTAACAGTTGTTATGATGCATCGCAGTGCATACTATCAGTACTCGTGCTCATGGGTGTTAACATGTATCGATTTACTTCACTGTGATAGTAACCAATGTTATGATGAATATAAATGCTTACTATTAGCAATCGTACACATGGGTGTTAACATGTATCGATTTACATCACTGTGATATTAACAGTTGTTATGATGCATCGTAGTGCATACTATCAGTACTCGTGCTCATGGGTGTTAACATGTATCGATTTACTTCACTGTGATAGTAACCAATGTTATGATGAATATAAATGCTTACTATTAGCAATCGTACACATGGGTGTTAACATGTATCGATTTACATCACTGTGATATTAACAGTTGTTATGATGCATCGCAGTGCATACTATCAGTACTCGTGCTCATGGGTGTTAACATGTATCGATTTACTTCACTGTGATAGTAACCAATGTTATGATGAATATAAATGCTTACTATTAGCAATCGTACACATGGGTGTTAACATGTATCGATTTACATCACTGTGATATCAACAGTTGTTATGATGCACCATAGTGCATACTATTAGTACTCGTGCTCATGGGTGTTAACATGTATCAATTTACTTCACTGTGATAGTAACCAATGTTATGATGAATATAAATGCTTACTATTAGCAATTGTACACATGGGTGTTAACATGTATCGATTTACATCACTGTGATATTAACGGTTGTTATGATGCACCATAGTGCATACTATTAGTACTCGTACTCATGGATGTTAACATGTATCGATTTACTTCACTTTGATAGTAACCAATGTTATGATGAATATAAATGCTTACTATTAGCAATCGTACACATGGGTGTTAACATGTATCGATTTACATCACTGTGATATTAACAGTTGTTATGATGCACCATAGTGCATACTATTAGTACTCGTGCTCATAGGTGTTAACATGTATCGATTTACTTCACTGTGATAGTAAGCAATGTTATGATGAATATAAATGCTTACTATTAGCAATCGTACACATGGGTGTTAACATGTATCGATTTACATCACTGTGATATAAACTGTTGTTATGATGCACCATAGTGCATACTATTAGTATTCGTGCTCATGGGTGTTAACATGTATCGATATTCTTCACTGTGATATTAACCCATGTTATGATGATGTAAATGCTTAATATTAGTACTCGTAGACATGGGTGTTAACATGTATCGATTTACATCACTGTGATATAAACCGTTGTTATGATGCACCAAAGTGCATACTCTTAGTACTCGTGCTCATATTAACACTACAAAATGTTAAATATTTAAAAATTAATTAAATACTATTTGTTATAATAATAATAATAAAAATAATTTTAACAAAAACAGTTTAATTAAATTTGTAAAAATAATAAGTAAATAAATATATTTATTTTAATTATATAAAAAAGAAATACTCTAATTTAATTTCAAAAAATGATAAAAAAAAAATTAGCACTTACAAGACACCAATATCACAAAAACCCTCATTTAATTTGGGATATTACAAACCCTCATTTAATCTCTCTCAAAAAACCCTCTGTTCAAATCGAAGAAAACTTACAATCGAAAAACCCTCTACTAAAATCGTTGTAAAAACCTAAAATTACAGTCGTTGCATAATGAGTACTTCTATCGAGAATGTTAATCAGAAGATATACAAGAGAAACCCAGGTAAATGATCGTCGTTTTTTATTTTGATAACAATAGTGATATTTTTAAAAAATATATTTTGTAGTTTCACATTACAGAAATTAGAAGTACAAGCAGATAATTTGTTCGTTACTACTTTTATTTATAATAACATTATGGTTTATTTGTTTAATAACAGTTAAAATAGATGTGCATTACGAAATGCATATAAGATGTTTGATGAAATTCCTCGTTGAATTGTGTATCTACTAAAATGACTGGAATGTTATGTATTATAACTATTCATAAGTTTGGATGTTGCTTTTATAAGTATTGTGAATTAAGTGATCAATTTTTCAGTAACATTATATATATTTATCATGAGATGACATATCTTAAGCTGTTGAAGATGACATTTCCAAGTTGAAATTATTTTACTTTAATAGAACCTCAAGTTAAGATTGTTGTTCTTAACTGATAAATCATATTATATAAAAAAATTAATTCTACATTCAATTGTTAATTCATTTGTACAACAGCAAAAAAAAGAAAACCAGTAGCTGAGAAAGAAGATGGAGGAAAAAACAACAATGAAAGCTTTAATACAGGTTAGTATGTATCTTGTTGAATATTATGTTTGTACTGATATGGAATGCAGGTTTATGTGAAAAACTTAACAACATATAACCAAACGTTACTTTATGTGCAGATGAAAACAAGCAGAATAATAATGCAGAAGATAATGTGGATGGTGGAAAAAACAACAATGAGAACTTGAACTTAGGTTAGTATGTATTGTGTTGATTAATACTGAATTTCAAATTTCAAGTTATATAACGCAAAGTAAATAAAACAGTGATAAATATAATAATGAGACATGATAGATATACATTTCACAAACATTAACAATACATAATTAATCAATGTCAATGCAGAAGAGGAACCATCAACAAAAACAGTAAGAAGAAAACGAAAAGTGAAAAAAAAGGTTGTGGTTCACAAGAAACGGAAGATAAATGAATTGGATGCAGAAGAACAAGAAGATGAGGACGAAGAAGATAAAGAAGAGGAAGAACAGTTGATAAAGCCGGTGAGAAGAAGTAGAAGAACTACTAAAAACAAAGATGCAAAGAAGAAAAAAAGGAGAATTAAAAAGAACATTATGGAGGCAGAAGAAGAAGATGATGAGGAGGAAGAAGCAGAATAAGAAGAGGAGGAGGAAGAGGAGGAAGAAGAAGAAGAAGAAGAAGAAGAAGAAGAAGAAGAAGAAGATAAGGTAGAAGAAGCAGAAGAAGAAGAAGAAGAAAAAGAAGAACAAGAACAAGAACAAGAAGAAGAAGCAGAAGAAGAAGAAGAAGAAGAAGAACAAGAACAAGAACAAGAAGAAGAAGCAGAATGTGATGATTACAGTAGAATACAAACAAGAGTTTCTCCAAACTGTTTGTATGATGCAACCAAGAAGATGAGTCCAAATCAAATGGACGTGGTTAGAAGTATAGGATTTGAAAGGATTTTAGAAATGGAGTTTAACAAAATTCCATTAGGATTGGGGTATTTTTGTGTTGAACACTTCAACCATGAGACAGGAGCAATCGAAATACCAACTGGAAACATCGAAATAACAAGACAGAGCATTAATAAGATGTTTGGATTGCCAATGGGAAATGAGAAAATTGAAACAAGCAAACGGCCTAAAAAAGGTTAAATAACTTCAAAGTTATGGAGAGTTCAATACTCAAAAAAGCGTATTACTCTACCAAATATTGTGGAAAGGATAGTAAAAAAGAAGCATACTGGATGGACTTTTATACTTGACTTTCTTGTACTATGTGCATCCACAATCATTGAGGGAAATCAATTAGGAACAGCAAATTTCAAGTTTCTGATATGCGTGAAAGATGAAGAGCAAATAAAGAATTTAGATTGGTGTGAGTATATGCTAAGTTGTTTGAAAGAAGGAGTGAGAAGTTGGAAAGAAGAAGAAACCGGTGTTAAGTTTGTTGCATCACTTACATGTCTTGTGGTAAGTAATTCCAACTTTTTTTGTTATTTATATATATTGTAAAAATATAAAACATTTTTAATGATTTATATAAATGTGAAAACAGTTGCATTATGTTCAATCAACCAATTGCGGAACCGTGTACGTACCACGACAAAGACCAGCTATAACAGAGTGGACAACAAACAAACTATTTGAAAGAGAGAATGCAGAAATTGCATTAGGAGGATTTGGGCATGTCGAAATGATCGATGAAGAGGAAGAGAGGGAAATTCAAACAGGGAGTGAAGAATTAATCGAAAATGCTTTTACAAAAGAGGTATGAACATATATATATTATTCGATTTAATGTTTGAATTGAAGTTAGACATAACAAAGAATCTGCAAAGGGTATTTGTTAAACTGTATGTATGCTAAAATCTCCTTTAAATAATATTTTGAATGAGAATTTGTAATAGAACTTAAACTAGCTTTGCTATTCATGGTAATAATGTTTTGTAGGTTACTTATAGTATATAATGGAACTGATATGTATACATAAAAAATGAATGTGGTTATTTGGATGTATTTATAGCATCAAGGTGGATTATGTATCTTGTAAATGAGGAAATTTAAGAATTTTGTTAGAATGCTAATATTCATAAATTTGTATGCTTTTCCGTTTTAACGTGAAATTTGTGTAACTTAAAGTAGTTGTTAGAGCTTTTAGGTGCATGTGGTCTGTGAGACTGTCTACTTATACAAATATAGAACATAGATGATTGGAATTTGCTTTTTAAAAACCACTAATTGCCATTTGCCTGGTCCGTGTATATGCCAATTGCATGGTCCTTTTTAAAAACCTTATTATCTTTGGAAATCTGGAATCAATATAATCTAATACGTAACGTACAATCGTTGTCGAGAAGAATTTGCCAATTGCCTGATCCGTGTATATGGATTTATTGAGTCACTTAGAGATATTCTTCTTGTACCCATGACCCTTTGTTGGGTCCAGTTTTATCACAAAATGGAGATCTGCCCATAATTTCAGGCTATTTGTCAATTATATCTTCAAGAATTAATATAGACATGCTGCTTAACTGTTAAAATGCATTCATTTTGCTATCTTTAAGTAGTAGTATAATAATGGCTTATGTTAATGAGATTGTTTCATTGTAGCTACATCTAGAATGATTTACTTATATCGAATCTCATAAATATGTTTTATCATTTAATCAATTTGCTTTTACAGATAAGTATTAGATATAATAATAACTACTATATCTTTTAACTTAATGCTTAGGAGTTGGAGCAAAATCTTAAATTACGATACAAATACCTTGTTGGGTACAAGGAAGAAATGGATGCAGCTCTGTCAATGTACCCAAAATACAAGGTATTCAAGGAGATATCTGAGAAGGTGAAAAAGATATTTGAAACCAAAGAAAGAATTTCGAGAACAATCACACCCGTATATTTCAGTCCCAATGAAGATTATCGTGATATAAGTTCTACTTTTAACAAGGGTGATCATTCAAGAAGATATAATTCCTCAACTGCAATTCCATGCAGTTTCAGTGATCAAAGAGATCCAAGTGATACGATCGCAAGTGTTCTAAAGAACCTATCAACAGAACAACCAGAACCTAATGAAGAAGAAGACGATGAGCTTGGGTCGAGTAAGAGGACACAATCTGAAAGGAATTCAGAAAATAATGGAGGGCCAAATCAAGAAGAGGGTGACAAAGAAAATTCTACAGAAAGAAATAAAAGGAAACGACAAATCGCAAATGTTTACAAGTCTCCATATAAACAAAGAGAAGTGGCGATGAAAGAGAGAGTACAATTGCTTGAAAAGAAAATAGCAAGATATCTGGGCTATTTCTTGAAAGATCCCGGGTAAAACATAAGCTTTTATAAAATTGATTTTTTTCTAAGATATATAGTTAATTATATTTGAAGTGCTTACTCAAGAGAAAAATGAAGTTAAGATACATAGTTAATTATATTTGCAGGAAGGTCATCTTTAACAGTGACCAAGGTGCATTCTGTTTTAGCATATCGCTAGCAAGCTTGGTACACCATGAGTGGATTTTTGCAGATGTAATTGACGTTTGGTCAGCATGTCTCAACCATGAAGAGAAATATGCTAAACCTGGATCACCGAAAAGATATTTCCTACCAACTTTTGTATTGGTAAGAATTAAACTATCAAACAAAATGACAAACTATAAACTATAAACTGATAAATATATATATATGTTTTCTTTTGCAGAAGAAGCACATGCTGAAAGATGGACCAACAAAAGAAAACAACGAAAGTTTCAAGAATACAATATTTGATCTTATGATGAAAGAGAATGAACTGTTAACAACCTTCAATAATATCGACCTGGTATATACAAATATATAACAACAATATAATTATTTTATATAACAATATTATATAAAATAATATTATCAACAAATGCAGGTTTTCTTTCCCATTTGCTACAGCAGTCATTATTATCTGATGGTGTTCAATATGAAGTCTGGAATAATTGAATTAATAGACAACAGCAGCAACGAACCAGATTTCGAAGAGAAATATAAAGGAGTACCTCAAAATGTGGTAAGTATAAACTGAAAAAAATGACTACATTCAAACACTTAAAATATATGTAATGCTACTAACACTAGAACTCAAAATGATTGTTTTTAGGTAACGTTGTTTGTCTGCTATTTAAAGAATATTGAACACCAGAGAGCAGAAAAGTTGGAAAAAGCAAATATTAAAAGAAGGCAAATGAAGTGGAGAACCAAAGAAAATGGAATTGATTGTGGAGTATTCCTAATGCGCCACATGGAAACGTTCAATGGACTGCATAATTGGAACTGTGGGTTACAAAATGAAGGAAAGGCACAACTGAAGCAGTTGACAGAACTCAGGACCAAGTATGCTGTCAAAATTATTACTCATGAAATCAATGGAAAGCAGGATGAGGTAATGAAGAGGTATGAACAGTTTGAAAGAAGCTATAAAAAAGCAGAGAAACGTCAAATACTTGAAGAAGCAAAGAAAAAGGCAAGTGATATATTGAAGGAATGGGATGATGGGACAACCTATGAGGCCAGTCAAAGTGAGTGACAGTAGATTGTAATGTGTGTTCCAAAACAATAACTTTTAGATTATAAGTATCTTAAATCTTGAGTAATATGATACATTGACTATGTTATTTTTGAATCTTAATTAGATAGGTAGGTTGACAATGTTGTTATAGAATCTTGACTGGTTGGTACCATGACTATTTTGTTTTTGAAATCTTAAGTAAGTTTACGACAGTCGCTAAGATGTAAACTTATGTTAAGATGCATCACATTGAATAGTAATAATACTCACCACATGGGGTGTCAAACATGTATCAATATACATCACTAGATGTAAATGCCTATCTTAAGATGCATTAAAATGCATACTATTAATACTCATCCACATGGGTGCCAAAATATTATTGATATAAATCATTACGGTATAAAGTTATGTTAAGATGCACTGTAGTGCATAATATTTTGTTGGCTGAATAGAATACATGTGTGTGATGGGCTATTGAACGTTTATGGGTTGTTGAACCTGTTAAAATGATGACCAAATGTGAGCTGTTGACCTTATGTATATACACATTAATCACTTATATATTTGTTAGCTAAGCTCCACCAACCAATGATACTATATCATAGTGAAGTATATCAATACATGTTAACACACATGTGCACAAGTGCTAAAAGTACGCACTATGATGCATCATAACATTGGTTAATATCATAGTGATGTTTATTCATACAACTTAACACCCAGTGTATGAATACTAATAATACGCACTTTGATGCATCAAAACATCGGTTAATATCAGCAGAAACTATGTATCATAAGAAACTATGAGTTAAGCAGAAACTATGACATCAGCAGAAATTATGAAATACCCTAATTTTATTTAAATAAGAAACTATGACATCATAGTTATGTATAACGATACATATTAACACCCATGTGGTTTACTTTTAATAGTATGCACTATGATGCATATTAATATTGGTTTTACATTGAACTGATGTATATAAATACATGTTAACACGTGTAACATAGATTAATAAAGTATAAACAGATATATTTCAACTGTAATATATTTTATTAAAAAATATAAAAGTTTATAGTTAATTGTCTTTGCAAAGTACCATGTCTTTCAAATACATTTTAACATCCATGTGTACAAAGTACTAATAGTACACACTTTGATGCATTATAACATTGGTTAATATCATATTGAAGTATATCGATACATGTTTACACCCATGTGTAAAAGTACTAATAGTATGCACTTTGATGCATCATAGCATTATTTGCAAAGATAACACAATGAGCCACGACAATTCACAGCTGCAATTGAAACCTCAGAAAACAAAAGCAATCACAAAATAACATTAACTGGATAGCTTTGGATATGTAACAATTGTTTAAAAATATAAAATTAATGTGACCAAAAATAAAGCAATGGATAACAAATGTCACTAGCTCAAAATATCAAATCTAAGTATCATAAAACTTTGAAGACAATACAGTTAAATAAATATAACTAAAAAAAAATCAGAATTCATCAGAAACTTCTTCATCAGAATCTTCATTGGAAAGATCTTCTCCATCGACATCTTCAACTTCTTCAACTTCATCATCAAAATTTTCATCATCCTCAGCTTGTTTTAATTCATCTTCAATTCTAACTTTGCAACTCCTGATATTATGACCACTTACAAAACAATATTGACATTCTCTTCTCTTAACCTGTTTGTTGACAGCCTTTTCTCGTGCACTAGTATATCTCTTTGAAGTACGTTGACCTTTGTTACGAACATTCTTAGGAGGATGAATGGAAACTTCATTTGGCTTAGAGAATCCATATAGTTGCTGAATTTTTTCAACTCTGCTAGAAGATGATTGCTCATCTGGTTGTCCATCAGCAAACTCTTGCAAAAATAATTCAAATTTTCCACTGAAAGCTAAGAGCTTCTCTTTATCATTCTTCAATTGAGAAACAACTTTCCTAAGTTTGTTAAAAACATCTTTACCTAGTTTAAAACACTCACCTACAGGATCAACATCCAAACTTAACAAATTAAAAGTTTCAGACGCTTCCTTTGTCCACCTCCTAAGAATGTACTTATTGGGCATATAATAAATGTCGTTAATATCATACACACAATATATGTGGCGACATAAGCGACCTTCACGTTCAAATAACAAACACGAACAATTTGATTCACCACTGACTGGATCGAAAACCACCTGAATAAGAAAATTAACATTTTTAAAAAATAAAAATTAACATTCAAAATAAACGGTACTAACAGTGTATGTCAACATGCATCAAGGTGCAACTGTTAGTACTGTTAACATGTTAATAGTAGAAACTGTGATGCATACTAACATAATATTTACATTTTGATGTTGTTTATCGATGTATGATAACATGTATCACAGTGCAAACTACTAGTAATATTTAGAAATACAGAATTTAAATGAAAAAAAAAGACACATAATATTTAAAAGAAATAACCTTGTAATTCCACTTTGGACGAGGAGGAGGGAACTTTTCTTGCACTATGCAGAGCTGCTTGTCTCCATCAGTTACACAGCTGGTTTGAGCACATGATAATGAAGCTCTTTCAATTTCTTCTTGAACTAGCAAGAATAAAGAAGGTGTGTAAACGTCCCTAGCATGAAGTTCAATCTTTTTGGGAGTCAAACAGTTGATAGCCTTGTTTTCCATCTCATACTCAAGCAACTGATTATTGTGACGCTGCTTTTCCATAGCAGCATCGAATCTTGAAAAGAAATCAACTAAAGTCGATTGTTTGTTCTTGCATCTCTTGAAAAATGCATTTTCACTTTCGGAAAGTGATGAAGTCCTCATTAAGCCATTCATGGGAAGATCCATAAAATAACATGGTACCCACATTTCCTTCAATTCATACAAATCACTGAACCACCTCATATCATGCAACCCAAAATCATCAACTACTGATTTCCAGCATGTTTTAAATTTCTGAGGTGTCATTTCTTGATTCCAAAAAATATAATTCATTCTCTTCTGAAAATCTTTATTGGAATACAAAACATAATCAACCTAAAATAACATGAACAAATAATGTTAAAATATTATTAAATGCAACTTAATATACACCTTCAAACAAATACTTAATAGAAAATAGATGGTAACAAATGATACTAACCAAAATGAATATTAAGATAGAATAAATGGTAACATGGGTGTTAATATGCATCTAACTGCATACTAGTAGTACGCATCCACATGGGTGTTAACATGTATCAATATATGTCACTTCGATGTAAACCTATCTTAAGATGCATCTCAGTGCATACTAGTGTTAACATCTATCAATATATGTCACTTCAATGTAAGCGTATCTTAAGACGCATCACAGTGCATACTATCATAATGTTCATCATTTGGAATATTAAAAATTACATAATTAAAAACAACAAAATAATGTTAAAAATCATCATTAATATAATAAATAGTGTACAACATAATATGCAACATGAGTAATGTTAACACAAGTAAATATTTAATTGTGTTAACATATATTAAAGTTCATTAATAAATGCAACTTAATATACAGCTTCAAACAAATACTTAACAGAAAATAAATTGTAACAAATGATACTAACAAAATAAATATTAAGTTATATTAAAGTGCACATTATATTTATACGTAAAAAACATACCTTGTCAACAAGTTTCTGACTTATATGCCACATGCAAAACCGGTGTTTGGCACTTCTAAATTTAACACGAATCGCCTCTTTCATAGCTGGATCTTGGTCAGTAACAATTAGGCCTGGTTCAGTTGGAAAGACTTTTAAGAAACAATCAAGAAACCAATTGAATGACATTATGGATTCACTGTATAACAGTGCAGCACCAAAAATAACGAGTCGTTTGTGATTATCAACACCCGTAAGCGGAACAAACTTCATATTATATCTGAAAATAAATTAACAAAATCAGATTTAATGTTCAAATCAAATTATAACAAAAAAAATGAAATAAATAATGCATTTAATAAAGGAAAAAAACATACTTATTCGTCCCATATGTCGCATCAAAGCAAACAATATCACCAAATTCTTGATAATTGAGTTTATAAACGTTGTCGGCCCAAAAAACACCGAGTAGAGAACCATCATCATCACAAACATACTCGCAAGTAAAGTTTAGAAGATGTTCTTTTTTCCTAAGAAGATTCTCTATAACAATATGGGCATCACTTTCACCAACAAACCGATTCATATCACGTTTGAAATTCTTGTAATCTAGACTACTAGGACCAACCATATCAAAACCACCACTAAGATCACATTTTAGACGGTGAGCAATGGTAGGACCAATGTTTGATCGACTACTTAAATCATGAAGATGTTGCATGTCATCTACATCTAATCTTCGTTTCTTAAGCATTTGATTCTTATTAGACTCAGAAACAAGTTTGTGGTTATGACCCTCAAAAAACTTAGTTATAACACACTTCCCTTTCAAAAATTTGCATCTCAAGCTAGCATCACAACCTATCTTGATAGAAGAAGATTTACGGTTACTAACATTTTTAACACGCTTTTTACGTTTACGAGAATGCTCAACAATAGGTTCAACAACAAGTTCAGGAATAACTTTCAAAGTGTCAACAGCTAACTTGTTAGAAAAACCAGATTTATTACACCTATAAACTTTATACTTCACAGACCCATCTTCAAAACAATTCTGCGATGATTTCTTAGCATCAAAACCACTAACCTCAGCATATGATTCATAGAAACTGAAACAATGATCATACGAATTAAAAACATAACCAATTTTGGGCTTAAACGAATCAGGAACAATAGGAAACCATAATTTTGAGCCATCTGGATATTCTTTTTCAAACGATGAAAGAACATGCCTCTTTGTAACTAAACCACAACCTAATAAAACAAATAAAAATAAACAAAATAAATCATAATGTTCGACAAGTAAACTTATGTTCAGATGCATAAATTTAGATTATTATATGTAACTTCGATGTAAACTTATCTTAAGATGCATCCCAGTGCATACTGCTGTTAATATGTATCAATATATGTCACTTCGATGTAAGCCTATCTTAAGACGCATCTCAGTGCATACTATCATAATGTTCATCATTTGGAAGATTAAGAATTACATAATTAAAAGCAACAAAATAATTCTAAAAATCATCATTAAATTAATAAATAGTGTACAATATAATATGCAACATGAGTAATGCTAACACAATTAAATATTTAAACTTACCGGTAGAATCAGGAAGACTAGGATTAGATTCCAATGGAACATTTGAACTGGAACCAATAACATGAGCTACAAAATAACATTCATCGAAATGCATATTAACACATTTACAACAAAGAAACACAAAAACATGAATTTAATAGACAATAAAATTATAAGTATACACTTACCAGTAGATTCAACGATAAATGAATTTGAATCACCAGGAACATTGGAACAAGAAGACATAATCAACACTGAAAAATTCAATTGACGTTTAACCAAGAAGCCCTAATTATGAACGATGTTTAGGACGAAACAACGAAATTGAATGTATACGAATTTCAGTTTATGTTTACGAGAATCGATTAAGTGAAGAAAGAACAAAATTGAATGTATATGAATTTCAGTTTATGTTTACGGGATCGATTAAGTGAAGGAAGAACAAAATTGAATGTATACGAATTTCAGTATCTATTTCCAAAAAGTTCACCAAGATATATCTGTAATAGTGTATATGAATCTGTAATTGAATTATGATTTTTTAAAATAAATAAAAAAGAATAATATGAAATTACTGTTTTAACCCCTTCCTTGTAAACTCAGTGAAGTGCAGGAGCATAGTTGTTATGGTGAGCAGGAGTTAGATGGTGAAATTGAATGGTGAGATCACTGCTTCCCCCCTTCCCCCCAAAAACACCCCTTCCCTCTGGATCATGCCACTATATATATATATATATATATATATATATATATATATATATATATATATAAAAGCTAGAAGTGTGATAACTATTTGTGTTAGAATCGGACATTAAAATGGGAGAAGAAAAGAAGGGGACGTGTCATATATTTTGCTAGATATGGGGATTATGTGTCTAACTCTTTTAACACCGGACAATAAAACTATACTCGTATATGTTATACGCTAGTGATAAATACAATAAATCTTTTAATTCATATACCAATTTTTATGCATTATGTTGTTGTACTTTACAATACTGCGATGCATATCTTTGGTGTATGAATTAAAAAGTTTGTTGTATATATCAACACCCTATATTATATATTAGTAATGTATTTTCATTTTTGAGTTTTATGACAACCATATTTGAGGAGATTATAATTCTAAGAGACTGAGAATTCCTTACAAATTAATAATCCTTATTTGTCATGAAAACTAGAAGAATACTTTAATAAAAGAATCTTCTAAAGTAGAAGCTAGTAAAACTAGTTTATCTAGAGAATTCACATCTCCTATTTATTTAATTACTACATTACCCTTTTCCTAATCATTAAAAATTTAAAGTTATACTATATGATACCTTGTTATGTCATTTTATATCAATAAACTTTCATCTTCGGCTAATTTTCCAAAAAATTATTAGAAAATGAAAATTCAATTAGTTATTGATTTGCAAACCATGCAACCTATAATTTTTTGTGAAATTTATTGATTTGCAAACCATGCAACCCCTCAATTAGTTATAGTTGTATACTTGTGTAATTCACCATTTAGATCTATAATATGATTTATGTATAAATTTCAAAAAGCATGAAGTTATAGACTTGCTGTTATGGAAGAAATAAGGCAATCTCCAATGTATGTCATTTTACACCAAATTTGATATTTTGGTGTAAAGGTTGAACTCCAAACAACTCATCAAATATAGTGCAGTTTTTAGTGTACACTAAATTTTTGGAGATTTTGCAATAAATTTGATGCAACACTAAACTTTACACCAAATTTGTAATGTTTCGTTTTAGCCCCTATGTTTGAAATATTGTTATTATTGAAGTACAAAACTTGAAAATACTTATTTATTTGTATGGATTTTTTACGTATTTTATACATTACATTAAATAATATGATTATTAAAACGATAAAATATAACTTTCAACCAAATTATAAAAATTAAAATATTGATTAATGCAAAGAACTTATGTAATTGAAACTTTATATATGTAAATATATAAAATTTACATTTTAGTTTATAATTTAGAAGGTTACTTGATCATAAAAATGAATAATTGAAGTAAAGTAAAATGTAAAAATAGTTGAGGGGTGATGTGTAAATGCTGAAAGTCATTTTAGTGCCGAAATTTAGTGCATACGTTGGAGATGAAACACATTTTGGTGCAGTGCAAGCATATTCCTTAAAGATTTCTTTATTACACCAAATTTGGTGTAGTGTTTAGTGCATACATTTAAGATGCCCTAAGTAAAGTGGATATAGTTTTGGCTTCCGTGAAGAAGGCCAAATAAAAAGACAGAAAAGATTATCTTATAATACTAAATATTTTCAGTTTAGTCCCTCAATAAAGGGAAATTATAAAGTCACCCCTGAATTATAGGGATACTCCTGGCCCACTTCGGTCCCAGTTCAGTACATAATCAATTTAAGTTTTTAGATTAAACAGGGGGTAGGAATTAGAAAAAAGATGGGTATATCCAGAAAGTTAAAAAAAAACATGATACGATTGATTAGATTATTGAAGGGGGGTATGAGATGGGAAAAACTGAAAAAATAGGGTAACTTTATGTAGTCCACTCATTTAAATAAGTTCAAAGTTTAATAAAATGTCACAAAGCCCCTTAACATGTGAATCATTAATCCTTATATATATATATATATATATATATATATATATATATATATATATATATATATATATATATATATATATATTCGAATGATTCAGAGTGAAGTGCATTTTTTGAGGGAAGGGGGAAGCGTTAGTATTCATTAAGAAGTATATTACTTTCACCCATACAAATCTTGAAAAAAACAAACTGAAATTTAGTAAATGTTAATCAGAATCGATGCTATGAATGTTAAGCTTCCTTAATAAATTCTTTCTATAAGTTATAACATCGATTTATTAATATTAGATCCAAATCCACTAATATGCATCGTGGTGAATATTAGTTAGTATGCATTGTGATGAATATTCACCCTCCTGCCAAGGTGAATCTTTTTAGGCATTACTTTTGTTTGGGTAGGTCATATCATGGATACTTTTCTATTGAAAAAAGGCCTTCTGCCCGTAGAATCCTGTTTGGTATTCGTGATAGTTTAAAAGACTGGAAAAGGAATTTTGTTTGATTGAACATTAGTTTGATTCCTATGGCATATAGAGAGGTTTTGGAGTGGAAGAGAGATGATGACACCTTTAGTGACTCCCCTAATTTAACCCGTGAAGAAGTTTCTACCCGTACTTATCTTGATTCTAACTGTCGTATCCATGTTAATGCCTACGAGGAAGAAATTCTTGTTCTTCTTGGCATGAGTGATGTCTGGGCAGATAGGGACTCTGTACCTGTGATTTTGGATGATGGGGAGGGTGAGTGTCTTACCTTGTGTCTGCATGTTGTCTGGTTAATTTGTAGAGTTTTAATATCTACTTTCCTTGTTGTTGTTGTTTTTCAGAGATGAGGCTATTGGACGTATTGAATTCTAGCAATAAGAAGGTTTTCCAGTATGGTTCCAAGGGTGTATCACCAAGCCCTAACGGCGTCCCTCCTGCAAGGATTACGCGTTCTTCTGTGGCTGGACATGATTCTCCTGATACGGCCGGAGAAAAGTTCAAGGCTGGTCAGAGTGGGGCTCTTGACAGAGATAACTCTCCAGAGCCTGTCAGTTCTGACTCAGAAGCTGAGAATGTTGTTGGTGGTGGCGCTGCTGGTTCGAAGCATAAAGTGAAGAGGCCAGTTGGTGGTAAGACTAGGAAGCAAAAGTGAGCAAAGGATGTAGACTTTAATCTTGTTGATGTGTCGGATGCGGCTGATGAGCGAACCAGGAGCTCAAAAATTGAAAATTCTGCTCAGAAGGAGGTGCCAATGACTGCTGATGATCATATTACTCCACCTGCTTCTCCCAAGTTTGGTCGTCAGCCTGTTAGAGACAAAGCTCCTGCCACGTCTGGTCCAGATAAAGGTATTCTTGATTCCTCCTCTTTTGGTATAGCATCTTTTAGTACGCCCTACCCTATTTCCGGGGATAATATGTTTGGGAATTTTTTCACTGATATGGATTATGTGCTTTCTACAATTCTTGAAGATAATGCTGAGGTTAGAATATTGGGTACTAGGGAGGCTTATGTGCCTGGCTGGAATCTTTATGTTGATAGCACTTTGGATAGTGCTAGGTCTAGGCGTGAGTTTCTCTCTCATGCTCTTCCTCCAAGTTTGCAGTTTCAGGGTAGTAAGCTGACCTTTGCAGAGATGGTGGAAGGTTTGGATAGGGCTAACGTGGAGATGTCTTTTTATGGTAACTGTGTCTTGAAGGCTTTGATGGAGGTTAGGCAGGCTTCTTCGGAGAGCACGGTGGTAGCTTTTAAGCGTTGGATGGAGAATCTTGTCAAGGAATCAGTTGATATGCGATCGGAGTTGGAGAGGCAGAACTTGAGTTTGATGGCCAACGCTACTACCATTTCTGAGAAAGATAAGGAAATAGCAGATCTAAGGGGTCACCTTGCTCATGTTGAAAATCGGGTCCAGTCTTCAATTGGCAGGATATCTGAGCTGGAAGGTAGGGTCACTACATCCGAGGAGAGGAGGATCCAGGCAGAGGAGAGGGTTGTCAATTCAGAGCTAATTCGTGTAGATTGTATTAGGAAGGCCTTGGCTCATTTTTCTGAAGGTTTGACTAATAGCGAGGAGTTTTGGAACGCGGTTGCTCACGCCTTGTCATGTGCTGGGAGAAAATCTGGGCAAGAGATATTGGCACTTCTTTCCTCAAAGTATCCGATAGAGGGCTTGAATATGGAAGAGTTGCCCGAGTTTGACTCCCAAGCTGGAGTTGACTATGATCTGGCCGTGTCTGCCTTGAATGATGCTCGTTTTCCTTTCCTCCATAAGTTGCTCAATTCTGCTCATCTCCCTATTGATGACCTTCTCAAGATTCAACCCGATCAAGCTTCTATCAATCCTTCTGACAATTGATATTTTGTGATGTGCTTTTAGCTTAATTGCCTGAAATGGGCTTTGGATTTTGCGGTAAACAATATATGTTTGGCTGGATGCCTTTATCCTTGTAAACATAATTGTGCTTTGGTATGGCTGGACGCCTTTATCCACGTAGACGTAACTTTATTAAGTGTGGTTGGACATCTTTATCCGGTGTTTTTACTATGATTTGTGTGTTTTAATGCCAGTGTAATGGACATTTCGGGTTTTCGACCGAGTTCCTATCTTTATATGAGGCTTGTACTTTGTATGACTTACATTTAGATCAAATGCATACATGCCGTTCATACATATATACACATATTTTTTAGAAAACAATTTCTATGGTTGCCATTTTCCATGGGTGTGTGTTTTGAAAGCTTGGTCCGGACTTATATGCCCAAAGTGTGGCATATTTTTGATTGAACTACGTTTCAATCCCTGTTGTGGGTTGTTATCCCATATATAGTGCTTAGAGTTTCCAAGAGTGTGGTTGCTCCGTATATTGTTACTTTAGGTTTGCTGTGAGTGTCGTTATCCGTATTGCATCAAACAATTTGTGGACACACGTTTATGCTTTGAAACCATAGAAAAGGAAATCTATCTCATTCATTAAAGTCAACAAAACTTTCGAACCGATTCTTACATGGCAAAACACATGCCAGTAATGAATTTAGTACATCTAAGTATTTATATGTAATACTTTCTCAAATTGGATGCATGCCAAGTACGATCCAAGATTTTTCCTTTTGAGGTCTGGAGTTTGTAAGATCCATTCTGGTGAGCTTCGACCACTTTGTATGGTCCTTCCCAATTCTGGCCCAGCTTTCCATGATTTTCAATTTTGCTGGCTTCGTTATTTCTGAGCACGTAATCCCCAACCCTAAAGGAAGTCTTGCGGACCTTTTGGTTGTAGTATTTCTCCATTTGTTTTTTGTACCCAGCCTCTCTTATTGCAGCAATCTCTCTTCTTTCTTCTAGAAGATCTAGGTTTTCTTTAAGATTTCGACTATTGCTTTCTTCGGTGGAATGAAGGTAACGGTAAGAGGGCACACTTATCTCTGTCGAGAGTAATGCTTCTGTCCCGTAAGTAAGGCTGAATGGGGTCTCTCCGTTGCTCCTTTTCGGAGTGGTTCGGAGTGCCCAGAGTACGTTTGGTAATTCATCCACCCATCCGGCCTGATGTTTGCCGAGCCTTGTTTTTAGCCCTTTGACAATTTCCCTGTTCATGACCTCAACTTGTCTGTTGGCCTGTGGGTGGTAGACAGATGTGAATGATTGTTGTATTTGAAGCCCCTCACACCAACTTCTGAATGGATTTTCGGCGAATTGCTTTCCGTTGTCGCTTACTATTTCTTTTGGCACCCCGAATCTGCACACTATGTTGTCCCACACAAAGTTTACCACATGCTTTCCTGTAATTGTGGCCAGAGGTTTAGCTTCTACCCATTTAGTGAAGTAGTCAACTGCTACTAGGAGAAATTTGACCGTGTCCGGAGCCGGTGGGAAAGGTCCCACGATGTCGATTCCCCATTTGAGAAATGGCCAGGCAGACGTGACTGGTATTAGATCGTGCTTGGGCTGCCTAGGTATAGTTGAGTGTATCTGGCAGGATTCTCAGCCTTGTAACTCCTTCTGTACATCTTGGTGCATGGTGGGCCAGAAGTAACCTAGATTCTTTATTTTTATTACTACAGTCCTGGGTCCAGAATGAATTCCACACGACCCTTCATGTACCTCATGTACCACTCTTCTTGCCTCCTCCGGTCCTACACATCTCAACCATGGTTGGAGGTATGCTCTCTTGTATAGTATTCCATCATGGAACGTGTAACAAGGTGACTTGGCTTGTATTTTCCTGGCTTCTTGCTTGTTCTCTGGTAGGACTCCATGGCAAATATATTCAACTAGGGGTTTCATCCAAGAGTTTCCTTCTTCCTGTATGTGCAGTACCTCTTCGCCTCCTTCCACGGAACTTTTGTGTAGCCACCAACACCTCTTTTGTTAGGTGTGCGAACTGCATGGATGCTAATTTACTCAGGACGTCTGCCTTCTTGTTTTGATTTCTTCGGACGTGCTCTATTGTGAACTCTTTGAAACTCTTGACCCTTTGCTTTACTTTCTGTAGGTATTTAATCATCCTACTATCCTTTGCATCGAACTCTCCTTGGACCTGTTTTGCTACCAACTGTGAATTGACATACGCCTTCAAGTTTTCCACCTTCATTTGAATGGCTAGGTTTATTCCTGCCAGGAGGGCTTCATATTCGGCTTCGTTATTTGAGGTTGGGAATTCAAACCTTAAGGCGTAGGTAAGTTCTTTCTTGTCAGGGTCGGTTAGGATTAATCCTGCCCTAGAGCCTTCTGAGCTAGATGCTCCATCCGTATGGAGGGTCCGCGAGGACTTTTCCTTTTATCGAGACACGTGGTTGGAAGGTGATGTCGTGCTCTCCTAGTTCGATTGCCCATTTTGCAAGCCTTCCTGATTTTTCTGGCTTGGACAACACTTGTCGTAAGGGTTGATCAGTTATTACCACAATTTGGTGTGCCTGAAAGTATTTCGTAGGCGTCTAGCAGCGTGCACTAATGCCAGCACAAGTTTTTCCATTGGTGGATAATTAACTTCTGGGCCATGTAAAGCTTTGCTAATGAAGTAAACTGGGACTTGGGCCTTCTTTCTTTCTGCTAGGAGTACTGCGCTAATTGCTTCGTTGGCTGCCGAGAGGTACATGAACAACTTTTGGGCGATGAGGGTTGGCAATTCTGCCAGTAGGTTTTTCATTTCCTGAAATGCACCTTCGGCTTCTTGTGGCCAGGAGAAAGCTTTTTTGTTAGTGCAATCTTTCAACGTTTTGAAGAATGGTAGTGACTTTTCGGCTGTCTTTGACAGGAATCGGCTAAGGGCGGTCAACCTTCCGTTTAGACATTGGACCTCCTTTAGGTTTTTTGAGGACTCCATTTCCCTGATTGCCTGTATCTTGGTTGGATTGGCCTTTATTCCTTTCGCTGTGATGAGGTGTCCTAGGAACTATCCTTCTTCTACCCCGAATGTACATTTCTTGGGGTTCAGCTTCATGTTGATTCCTCTGAGAGTTGCAAAGGTTTATTTGATATCATTTAACATGTCATCTTCATTGTAGCTTTTTATGACCATATCATCGACATAGGCTTCCAGGTTCCTACCGATTTGCTCCTAGAATGCTTTATCTATCAGTCGTTGATATGTTGCCCCTGCATTCTTCAAACCAAATGGCATCTTTTGGTAGCAAAATATCCCAATATTTGTGTGAAAGGCCGTCTTATCTTCGTCTTTTTTTGCCATCTGGATCTGGTGATACCCTTTGTATGCGTCTAAGAAACATTTGATTCTGAACCCGGAGAGAGATTCTACCTTCCAGTCGATTGCGGGAAGAGGATAGCAATCTTTTGGGTATGCCTTGTTCAAGTCTGTGTAATCCACACACATTCTCCACCCACCATCTGATTTTTTTACCATTACTGGGTTGGCAACCCAAGTCTGGTATTTGACTTCTTTAAGTATCCCTGCAGCTACGAGATCTCTTACTTGTTCACAAGCTTCTTTACTCCGTTCAGGTGTCAAGTGCCTTTTTTCTGTTGAACGGGGGTTTTGCTTGGGTGTACATTTAGATGGTGCTCCGTGACTAGTTCTTTTCTTTCCCCGTTTGGTTCCGTAAAGGTAATCCGTCGTGGAACCCCGGTCATATCGGCAGGAGTCCAGGCAAACACATCTATATTTTCCTGGAGCAAATTGATAAGCTTTATCTTTATTGCCTCCGGTAACTGGTTGTCGATGGCTACTTTTTGATCCGGGTGGAGATCATTAATGATTCCCTCCGTTCTGACTCCTCGCAGGCGTATATGACTTTTTTCTGTTCATCCTCGTCTCCATAGTTTTTCTCTGATGCCTTCTTTGTATTCCTTGTTGAGTATACAGTCGCTACACCATTTGGTGTTGGGAATTTCATTGCTCCGTGCACAGTGGATACTACCGCTCCGAGCAGACACATTAAGGGCCTCCCTAGGATAATGTTATACGGGGATTGTGCTCGTATTATCATGAATTCAAAAATCTCTGTCCTGACCTTAGGGTAGGATCCTAAAGTCATTCTTAAGCTAATCATTCCCAGTGGCCATGATACTTCTCCTGAGAATCCAATCAAGGGTCGAGTAACCTCCTTCCTAGTGGCCTGTATACCCAGAGGTAGCTGCCTGAAACAATTTTCGTACATAATGTCTGAGGCGCTTCCTCCATCCAAAAATATCCTATGCACTTTTCTGTTTGCTATTTCGGCGGTGATTATCACAGGAGCTTCTGATGGTATGATGGTTTGTATGGCGGGGAAGGAAATCTCTTCTTCCTCCCACAGTTCTACTACCTTGGATCTTCATTTTACTCCTATCACGGGTGAGCGTATCATAAGAATTTCCTCCTCCATGGGCTTTGGCTCATCCTCTTTCTTTTTCCAGTCTTTCTTCGCCCCACCGAAACTCTTTTTTCCACCCCTTTCGTCATTTTTAGAATCTTTTACCAGATGGGCTAGCTTGCCTATCTTTAAGGCTTTCCTTACTTCTGCTCGTAGTTCCCGGCAGAAATCCGTGTCGTGCTCATAATCTTCATGGTATTCACAGTATCTACTCGTATTCCTGTCTTTAGCCTTTCCTTGGAGTTTTTGGGGAGCTTTAAACTCACTTGAGACCTTTTCTGTTAGCCAAATTTCTCTTTGGGTTTTAATCAATCCTGCCCAGAGGTTCTTGCCCTGTTCTTTCTTTGAATAGGGAGAGTATTTATTTTCTCTTGGCGACCTATTGAAAGTTCTTCCCCTGCCTTCATTTCTCCATTTAGAAGGTCTACCGTAGTCACCTTCATTTTGCCTGCCCGGATTTCCTCCTTTCATAGTTGTTTCTTTTCCTCTTACATACACGTAGACTTCATCCTGTAGCTCCTAGTAGGTTTCTGGTAGGATCCTTCCCGGTTCTGCTACGAGCATTTTGTTTCTCAATCCATGGATGAATCCGGATACTCTTTGATCTTCTTGTAGGCCTTCTATTTGTTGTGTTTCGTCGGAGTATCTTTCCATGAAGTTTTTCAATCCTTCACTTTCTCCTTGATAAATGTTGTGAGCCTCTAAATGTGTTTTGGTATACTTACGCTGTTTGATGAAATGGTATAAAAATCTTGTCTCTAATTCATCAAAACTTCCAATGCTTCCTGGGGGTAACTTATCATACCAGGCTCTAGCGGTTCCCGCCAAGGTCATTGAGAACATGTGGCAGGCGATTGGCATTGTCCATTTTTTAATTTTTTCTGCCCCCCGGAATGCTCTCAAATGATCCTCTGGGTCTGTTACCCCTGTGTTCTCTTTGATGTTTGAGGGGAGCTCCAGGCCATCAGGCATTCCATAATGTTCGATCCATGGTGCCAATGGGGATTGCTTTTTCTTGATGAACGAGTGGATCCTGGATCGTGTCGATCTAGGATTATCATAATGTTCCCCTCCCGTTTGTGGATAAGCTGGATTATATCCACCATGAGGGAAATTTATCCATCCTCCATACTGAGGAGAATAGACAGAATGACCTCCCGGCTAGGGGTTATACGTCCCAGGGTTCATGAATCCTGCAGGGATTTGACCTCCTGCCGAAGGGTAGTACCCCAGCAAATTGAATTGTCCTTGTGCCCCTTGGTGGTTGCTGATGTCGGTCATTACCTGCGCGTTTGTAAAAATAGCTCGGCGCATAGCATTCTGATTTAGGGATGTGGCCGGAGCATTCCCTGTGGGAATTATGTGGGTTGTCGTACTTGTCAGGTGTTGGTTTAGTAGGGGTGGTAGGTTTTGATTCTGAGCCATCCCTGGATGTGGTCCGAAGTATGGCTGACTTGCCCAGAGGTTATTATGAGTCATCTGAAAACCTCCAAGCTGAGTTTGGTAGGAGGTTTGCGCACTTACACTTGTTTGTACGTTGGGTACTTGTTGATTTGTGCTTAATGTGTTTAGTGGCATCGAGGAACTTACTTGGATTTGACTTCCGGGCTGACGTGTGCTGGTGAGTGCAGCTTTTGGTTGACTGGTTGTACTTGGTCTTTCCATTTCAATTTCCTCGTCGACGTCATCGTCTTCCTCCTCCATATTTAATCGAGACCTCACGCTTTCGAGGTTCATTTCCTTGATTCGCTTTGTAAACAAAGGCTCCAAACATTTCATAATCGCTTCATTACTTACCCCAGGTATAAGGCTTCATGAGACTTGTTGTAGATCTAGTGTTGGAT
This sequence comes from Pseudognaphalium luteoalbum, assembly GCA_963422505.1. Lineage (NCBI taxonomy): Eukaryota > Viridiplantae > Streptophyta > Magnoliopsida > Asterales > Asteraceae > Pseudognaphalium > Pseudognaphalium luteoalbum. Next base: position 21,398,202 of record OY730196.1, on the reverse strand, counting down.
AGGGGTGTGAAACCTGGTGGTGGCGTCAGGATATCGTCGTTGCCACCTCCAAACGTTGGTAACGTCATTACCGTAATCTTCTTGAAATAACTTTTGCCTTTTTGCTAAACTAGGATTGATGGACTTTTGAGAAAATTAACCGTTATAAACAACTACAGTGTTTGCTTAGATTAACTACGATCTGTCCCACTGGGTGTGCCAATTGTTTGTACGATCAGCTCATACACGCTTAAGATTCCACAACCTAGCTCAAAAATACCTCTGACCAGAGAAATCTGCAAAACAATAACACGCTAAGTTAGGTGAAATACGAGGAAGGTCCCCGTAATTCACCTCCGGCGTGAGAATAAGAATCCATGGTTTGGTGATATGAACTTTAGGGAAGTGTGGTGAATGATTATATTTTTAGAGTGTAGAAGATATCCTCTCAATGAAGAAGATGAGTTTCTATTTATACTTGTTTCCTTCTTCACTCCCAAGTTATCCCATATCGAGTGGATGCCGTCCATCTTGCACACCACCTCCAAACTTGATCTCAGCCGTTTATCTTGATTTCATAAATATTCTTCATGGTCCCCATGAAGATACGCTGCGCCCGTAGGTCTTTCAGTATATCCCTCCGGGCGTATGGGTGTAATACATTGTGTTGCTAGCGAATTCCCTTTCGGTAACATATACCACTGGGTATACGTTTTACGCTACCAATGTTCTTTTTGTCTTCGTGACAGTTTTATCTAGAAGGAAAAAGGTGGTTACACCATTAGGGTCATGGCTCGAATTTCAGCTAGGAGGGGGTCGATTTTTAGTGGGTTTGGTTTCAGTTGGGCTTAGGTCGAATGATATTGACGGTTGATCTTGAGCAATCTTTAACGCGTGTGAAATAACTTTTATGAGAAATTTTCCATATAAAATGTTTGAATTTAACGTAGCTTATTAAATGTGAACTTGGTTTACTATTTTCTAAAAGTAGAAATAATTTGTATCGTTTACGACACAAATTATTTGTGCGGCTGATCGATCAAACTGCATGGAGCCCACAAACATGTTGTATAATTTTTTTTGAAAGACAGTTGTGGAATCACTGACGGACGTTATTTTGATCCACCCATTCATCTCCCACAAGCGGTTACTCCCTGATATGAGAACCGCTCCATAGTTTGAAATCTCGACGACGCTCTAAAGGGGTTGCTCTCTCATGTCTTAGATGCGTATATAATTTACCTTATAACTTTTTGAGATGTGGCGCATGTTTTTATTTTGGGTAAATTACAAAAAACATATATGTGGTTGTTACGTTTTGCATAAAACATCCTCAACTCCATTTATAGCATTGAACATCCTCATAGTTTGCAATTGCTAACATAAAACATCCTTATAAAGATGTTTTTTGTAATATACCGTAATTGAACATCCCCATAACAGCTTGCAAAAAATATCCCAATGGGGATGTTTTATGTTAGCAATTGCAAACTATGAGGATGTTCAATGCTATAAATGGAATTGGGGGTGTTTTCTGCAAAACGTGACAACCACATGGTTGTTTTTTGTAATTTACCCTTTTATTTTTTTTAAAAGGCACCCAACATCACAAAACTCAACATCCTCAATTATTTAAAAATCTTAGAAACCATGAAAGTAGTATAAAAAGGAAAATATGAATTTTTCTTTCTTTAACAATAAATTTTAAAAATTATAATTTGAACATGTTCTTTACAAAAAACATGCCATTAACTTTTTAACTAGGCAATACTCCAAACTAAGAAAGAATTATCAATTAAACAATACAATAAACAATTTAGAGATACATAATCGATATTAGTACGTAAAACATAAGACACGTTAATAATTTAGGAATGTACAATAAAATAAAATAAAATAAAAACATTGAGAATATTGTCACCGAATCGATACATCATCAAGTAATTATGTAGTAGACTAGTAGTTCTTTTCAGATTATATTGTTTTTTGTCATGCTTGTTAATTCATTTTTTGTGATTTCGAACAAAGTTGTAAAAGTCAGAAGTCGGGGGCGAGTCGGTTGGAACATCCAAAGGACTAGTCGGATTTGACTTTCGTTGACTTTTATACATTTATATGATAAAATTTAAATTATATGTAATTATAGATTTAATGTAAAGATGAGGAACTCAAAATGTAAATTTATTTCCACTTTTTCTTAAAAGCTACACCTTTCTCTCTCCTATTGTCCCTTTTTCCACCATATCTCATATCTAAACCATCTACTTTCTTCTTCTACATCTCCATCATCTTTATCTTCCTCATTGCTTACTTTTCAACCCTTTTTTCTTCTATTTTCTTCCATATTTAGCAAAAGAAAGTAATAGAGAAACATATTCAAGCCATAAACAAACGATTCTGATCGGTTGACCGGATTTGATCGGCGTTGACCGACTAATTTGACCGATTTAGGGTTGGTCGAGTCGGAGTGCCTCTGAAAAGCGACTAGTCGTCGACTAGTCGGCCGACTTTTACAGCCTTGATTTCGAAAGGAGGACTCTTGCATAAAAATAGAAATTTCAATAAATCGCCTAATGGCCAATAGGATTTAACATTTAAGCGATTTTTTTGTACATGTGACGAAAATTGGTGGCAGGCGAAAAAGGGTTGACTGGCGAATTAGTGTCGACTGGTGATAAATTGGTGACGAGCATCTATTGGAACAAAGAAATCGCCTACTCACCTAAACGAAATTGGATTTAGTTGAATTTTGAGTCTAGCTTTGAAAAAAATTCCAACACGGTTTATTTGATGAGAAATTGTGCGTTGATTGTCTATTGTAGTAATTTCTCTTTTAAGTATCTTTTGTATCGAAGAAATTTTGAGTTTGAATTAGAGCATCTCTAATACATTGAACCTTTCAAGATTTAAGGTACCGTCAGATTACTCACAATAATAACTTTTTGTTTAATTCATCATAGTGGATGTAAACTTTTTACAAAGCTTTAATTAACAATGGTGCAAAATTTTGTAAAAAAGCTTTAAGTCAAGCAAAGAAAAGCTTTTCATCAATTGAAATCATTATAATATTAAAGAGAAATAATGCAATGACTGAAATTCCTCAAGTCATTCAAGCTATAGCTTCATAAAATTTGTGCTTTTTATAGCTTTTGAGATGATTAATAAATTTTCTTTGTTGGACTTAAAAGTTTTTCAAATTTCTTTTTACAAAAAGCTCTTCCACTATCTATTCAATAAAGCTTTGTAAAAAGCTAACATTGAAGATGCTTTAATTACAAGGTTTAACAAGTTGCCATGTCATAGTACCGTATTTCATCAATTATCGTCATCATTTTTATATATAATTAATTATAATAAATATATATAAATATATGTAAGTTTGTTATATTAAAATATTATAAATTGGGTAACAAGCAGTTGCATAATATAATTCATCTTGTCATAGTATGACATTTTTATGTTAAAACTTAAAACAGAGACTTTAGTTTTACTTAACAGAGTAACATAGGTTATAATTTATCACAGAAACTTGTATTAGATAAGACAACACATATAAGAAGAACTTTTGATGTAGTGCACGATTATGATAAATAGTTTAAACCTGTTGATTCTTATGAATACCAGGAAAAAATTCTTCCAAGCACGTTGATTCACCAAGAATACCGTAAATGGGTATGCTTTGATTCACAAAATTGGAAGCAAAATCGAAATTCTTGAAAATTAAAACTGAGTTCATTACAATGAAGAAGAAAACTTAAATAATAAGCAGAAATTTAAACGGGCCTAAAAAACATAACGGGCCAAACACAAAGCCCAAAACAAAAGTCCAAAATGAACAGAAAAAACATATAATGGGCCGTATCTCCCAAACGGAGCCGTTTTTGGGCTTCGATCATGGGCCTAACCACCTAAGTTTTATTAGCGACTTGGTGGGCCTCGAACCGAGCTTCGATTCGTCTGCTCATGGGCCTGAAACGGAGCCCTGTAGCCCAAGTTATGCCCTTTTTCATGCAGCCCTTTTAGTTACACGCTCGTGGGCCTCCAGAAACACGTGGGCTCGATCTTCAATACTTGAGCCTCCATCATTCCCCCCTGGGTAGACAAAATTCGTCCTCGAATCTGCAGCAGGTTCATCTTCAGAAGAATCTCCATGAAAAGGTAATAAATGCTTTACATTGAAAACATCAGAACAACGAATATGACTTGGCAGCTTCAAACGATAGGCATTAGAATTGATCTTCTCCAGAATCTCCACTGGTCCAATCTTCTTGGCTGACAACTTGTTGTAATCACCAACTGAAAAACGATCTTTAGTTAAAACTGCCCAGACAAAGTCTCCCTCCTCAAACTCAACCTGCCTGCGCTTTTGATCTGCATCCTGCTTGTACTTGGCATTAGCTTTGGCCAAGTTATCACGAACAGCTTGATGGACTCCGTGTAACCCTTCTACAAAATCCTGCACTTTCTTGGAATATTACCAGAAACAGAAACCTCAGATGACATTAAAGCAAGTGGTCCCCGTGGTTGAGCAGAATACACCACTTGAAATGGACTAAAACTGGTACCACGATTGACAGCATGATTATGAGCAAACTCAGCCTGACATAACTTCTGATCCCAAGATTTCACATGATCCCCAACCAAACACCGCAACAGATTACCAAGAGATCGGTTAACAACTTCAGTCTGCCCATCTGTTTGAGGATGATAAGCACTACTGAAATTGAGCTGAGTGTTCACCATTTTTCACAAGCTACGCCAAAAATGACTCAAAAATCTAGTGTCTCGATCAGAAACAATAGAAGATGGTAAACCATGCAAACGATAAACATCACGAAAGAAAAGCTGAGCCACATTAACTGCATCTGTTGTCTTTTTGCAAGGAATAAAGTGCACCATCTTAGAAAAACGATCAACGACTACAAAGACTGAATCATTACCCCTTTGAGTACGTGGTAACCCCAACACAAAATCCATGCTAAGATCCACTCATGGCTGCAAAGGAACAGATAAAGGCATATAAAGTCCAGCATTAATAAAATACATTATAAAATTTATATCAATGAAAATACATTAAAAACTCAACTCATTAATATATTTTGCATCAAGTATTATATAACACAAATAAAAATATTTAAGGTCAAAGTTGTAAAAGAAAGACTTTCAAAAGTTAATAGTGGACACTTGTGATAGAACGGGGGGAGTATTAAAATAACAATCTAATAATAATAATCATAAAGTTAATATATAAAATAATAATAAAAAGATTTTGATGATGTCCTTGTTTGCAGGTTTCACGTGGTCCAAGTCGAAGACAAAAGTCAAAAGATGCAAAACGGATAAATGGACGGTGCATTCGCAGAGTGATCTAGAAGCTTCTAGAAGCTGTTGAGCCATGTGAAGCGTATGGCGGCTAAGGTTTAACATTTGAGGCGGCAAAGAGAAGAGACCAACCGCCTGTTCATGCATTCAACCGCCGGTTGAAAGTTCGGCCAACAATATCATAAATAGAGGCTCAGATCTGCATACGAAAATACACCAAAAATCACATCAGATACGAATTTTAAGGTAAAAGTCGATTATTAGAGTTAAAGAACGACTTTAAGTCGAATTTGAAAGATAGGAGGTTAGGGATTGAAGACCTTCAAACCTAACGAAGGGTAATTCAATATCTTTGGTTTGTATTTTAAGTCCTTTTACTTGATAAATGACTGTTTACTTGTATTTAGAATCTTATTTATATTATCAATTATTATTGATTATTTCTTTAACATATTTGTTTAGATGAATGATGTTTGTATGATTATTTGAGTATATGTTTATGTTAATTGTTTCTATGAATGTTACTAAAGTTATATCTATATTAATTATATGATTATGATATTCATGCTATATAGAGAACTCTTGTGTGAATTGACTTAATAATTTAGGTTTATGTTTTGATTATGCCTAGATAAACGAAAACTTGGTGATAGGTTATAGTCATTACTGGATTAAACTATAATTGATTAGATAATAACATTCTAGACCTCGAAGTTAGTTAACCTTAATATACGTTGAAGAGCTTAATCCTAGGATATTGAGTTGGACCAAGGCCTTTATCTACTTTTATATTTCAACATGGATCAATTAGCTGACAAAGATAAACATATAGGAGAATTTGAATACAACATAACTAGTCTAGATAAAATATATCTTCTATCTACCTTATTCAGCTTAAATAATTCATTAATTACTTTAAATTGTCTTGTATATCCTAGTTCGATATCAAGGGAGATATTTAATTTGTTCGCACGGAACTAAAATGTAACCCCCTTTATTTCTAATATAAATTGTACATTGGATCCTTTATCTGTAACATTAATTGTAATTAATTGTAAATATTATTTGTGGTTAAATTAAGAATTCAGCTTTCCGTGTGTTCGAAACCTGGATTTACTTATAAAGCTATATTATACGAACGAGTTATTCTTGTCGGTATTGTGTGATAGTACTATTAAGTATTTCCTCTATTTAAAACTTGTTATTTTAATTGACTATACTTTCCGCACATCAAGTTTTTGGCGCCTCTGCCGGGGAGAGCGGTAAATTTTAAAGTTTTCCTTTAAAATATATTTTTTTGTACATTGTAAGTCAATCGAAAAATAGGGTCACCCAATGGGATTACTAACAAAAACAGAGGTATAAGAAGGGTCGCTCTGCTTCCCGAAAGGAATAGGTTTTTAATACGCTTCGCGCTGACCTATTTCCTCGCTTCTGTGTATTATCATTGGAGCTACTGAGGACTTTTGATTAATGTTGTACATCAGTAAAAAAAATTAGATTTTACTTTATTTTTTTCTACTCTTTTTCGTTTCCTTTTAGTTTTAACAGGTATTTACCAGATGATGGAAACATTCATGAGGTTTTTCATAACTCGATCAATGATCCTATTTACCAAATGACGATTGAGAATCGACAGAGGTTGATGAATTTATCCCGACCATCAATTGTATTAGCTACACAATTTCTGGAGACAAGTAAGAAAATGGAAGAAACCAAGACGATTGACCATAGTCGAGGGAATTTCATTCAACAACTTAAAGGGATGGACAATCAAATCGATAAGTATTCTCAATTTTCTAAATCCTTATTTTCTAATGAAATTTTTAGTGAATTTAAACAGGAAGAAGATTTGGAGGTAGATTGGTCTATTTTATCAAGATTTGATCACCATGATCCTGATGAGGAGATCCTTGAACTGGGAAACCAGAATGGGATAATGACGGAAGAGGAAATGATGACGATTATTGATGAATTTTTATAATTATATCCAGAGGTGGAACAATTTAAGGAAGATGATCAAGGAATGGTAAGGATTGGAGAAGTAACCAAAAATAGAAGTTGCGGTAATCAGATATCGAACAAAATTTGGATTGAAACACAGTCGACAGTTGAAATCCAAACGGTTGTTGAGTCGACACAACCAACGGTTGAAGTATCTATAAGCAAAAGTTCACTGTTTTTACCAGTATGAAGATACTTATACACGATAAGTATCTCTTTTCTTTTATTTTAATAAATTTACATTTAAATAATATTTATCGATATTATCATCCATGCTTGCTTTTATGTGTGGGGAAAGTCATTAGATTTTTAGGTAAGTAAGGTTGGAGTCAAGCTAGTGACTTAAACAAAAACAAACGCTTCTCGGGAGGCAACCCGTGCTTGTGTATTAGGTTGTATTTTTAATTCGTAGATGGTTTTATTAGATTTTAATTTTTAGATTTTATTTTTTGTTTTAGTTTGCTCTTAAGAATAGGTATAAGAAATCATAATTATTAGAAAACACTACTGGCATTCAGGTATGTAAGTTAAATAAGGTTAAATAAACAAAATAAGATATAAAGGTCGTTATTTTGGAAAACTGCTGCTAGCAACCAATCGGTGGTTGACATAGTTAACCGACGGTTGGGCAGATTTCTCAAGATTGGACTAAATTTCTTTACTTTTAATTGGACCGATTGATTTGGGTTTTAAACTGAAATAATAATAATAATAATAATAATAATAATAATAATAATAATTTACTTGGGCCTATTTAATGTAATGAACTTTTCAACAGTTGTGATTTATGATGGAGATTTTGGACTAATTAAGTTTTGGGCTACACTAATTAATTACAATTAGGTCAAAAGATTGAATTTTAAAATTAATTAAATGGGCTTATTAAAATATTGGCTTTAAAATAAAAAAAATTGGTCCACATAATATTTTGATTAAACAATAGGCTAAAATGATTTTTATATTTTTAAACTAATGAGTTTAAATTTTAATTAAAGATTACTAATTTGGGCTTTGATTTTTATAATTTGGGCTTAACTTTTTCTTTGAGTTACACTTATCATTTGAGCTTAATATATTTTTAGGATTTCTGTTTTGGGCTTTTATATTTTCAATTAGGATTGTTAAATGTTGGACTTGAACTTATAATAAATTAGGAGCTTTAGTATGATTATGAGATGTTAGGGTTTAAGTTTATTGGAATTAACATCCTTGGATCTTTAAACACATTAAGGATAAATTATGAATTTTTAATTGAGGATCTAGATTATGATTAGACTTTATATTAGGCTATTTAGTTTTAAGCACTAAATGATTAAATTCAAAATTTATAGCTTAAAGGATATTGGGCTATAAAATAGAGGTGCTAATATACTAATAGTTAATACGTAAGTTATATAGGTCATTAAAAATACAATATATAGACTGTTTAGTGGTTATTGATTTGGGACGAATATGGAGGTATCTAACCGACGATTGATTATGTCAACCGACAGTTGGCTTTAATTGAGGATAACCTACGAACAACAATGGTTTAAATATTTACTACACAATTAGTCTAGGCGGAATGACTATAGTGACAGTACTTACTATCATATGGTTATGTGTTTCTTTCCTATTTTTAATATTTTTATTTTTCGTTCTTACTTTAGTTTTTATTTTTATTATTTTAGTTTTCGTTCTTACTTTAGTTTTTATTTTAATTATTTTAGTTTTTATTTAATATTATTTGGTACGTTTAATTTGTTTGCTTATTTACTTTTATTTTAGAATATCATTGCCACTTTTCGAAGTTGACGATTAGTTCAGATGAACAATGCATTAATTTTTGAAAACCTTTTGAACTTTGTGGGTGTGTTCCATGGAAATCCTCACGAGACTATAACTCGTCCACTCGGGATACCGAGGGGTTTAGAAGCTTATTGCATATGCTAAATGCAATCATGATTAACTACGAAAGTGTGGATATTGTATATTAATTTTTTAAGATCAAGGAGACAACCAATTTATTCTATCCGATGATGAATTCAACAACAGTATTGCCCTAGCCGACGACATTTATTTCAATTGTCAGGGGAGTTTTTCATTCTAATTTCTTTTCTTCCTCTACTCACTTTATTTTATATGTTTATATACAATGAGGAAATTGTATAATTTAAGTGTGGGGAAGGGGTCGGTAGAAAAAAAATTTCTTTAAATTATTCATTTAAATGTTTACTTGTCCTTTGTATTATTAATTTTTTTATAAATTTTCATCAAATTTAAAAATTTTAAGTTAATAACTAGGTATTTATTAGTTAAAATACTTTTGTTAAAAGTTTTGTTTTGTATTTAAAAGTTTAGACTTTAATGTGGATTAACTATTTTGTACATATAACGTAAGTAAAATAATACTAAGTGATATATAGTTACATGATATGATATAGTAATAGGCAATCTATATGAAGATTTCTGAATTTTAAGAAATTAATAAAATAATTTGAATATTATTTTATGGTACATAATATGATGTATGACATAAAAAGTCTTAATTGTTAGATTTATCATGCGATAATTTTATATGTCTTTATACTTATGTGAAAACATTTGGGGGTTTACTAATTGTTTTCTCTGTTGTACGTAAGTACAGACCTGGTCTCTAATTGGTATTCTTAAATAAAATAAAAAGAAAGAAAAATCTTTCAGAAATAAATAAAAATAAAAATCAAACTATGTCGCTTTGTTGTACGACTGTACAGACCTGTCACCGCTGGTTTGATTAAAAATAAAATTGCTTTACCTGAATCAAGTTATGTTGCTCTGTTGCATGAAAATGCAGACCTGTCACCAATGTCTTGATTCTTAAAAATGAATTTCATATATTTATTTTGAATATAAAAGTAAATTGTGTGATCAAGTTTAAGAGTATATCATATGTGGAAATCATAAATAATATACATACTAATAATAAATATGTATTCAGAAATATAAATATAGATTGTTTAAAGTGGATAAATATATTAGTAATCATTCATGAACTATATGTTGCACTAATAATAATAATTTTTATTTGTACATTATAGTTATCCATATTAATTAAATTGTTAAAATTTTAAATTTATGAAATAGATTTTTAATTTATGTATTTTGATTCTTAAATATTAGCTTGATGCTTATCAAGTTTTTATGATGAAAATGTATTCTACTTGAGGACAAGCAGGATTTAAGTGTGTGGATATTTGATAACATCAAATAAGTACTATATTTATATATTATTATACCCCTATTTCTATATACTTTTATTACAATTACTTGATAAAATATAATTATTTTGTTCATATTTACAAAATAGGTTGAAATAGAGCTTAAATTAGAAAAGGAACTGAAATGAGTTAAAAATAGAGTAAATAAAGTAATTATTGTATAAAAGTTAATTTGACCTAAATATAGTTGGTACAAAGTGGTTGAAAGAGTGATAAAAATAAATAAAGCTTGCGAATATTTGAGTTTGAGAAGTTAAATAGATTGAGCAAAAATAATTATAATGAATATTTATTGGAGTTTATGAGTTGAACCAATTAATTAGTTGGGCTAAACAATAATAATATTATAATGTTACTAGTTATAATGGTTAATAATAATAATAATAATAATAATAAATAATAAAGTTAGTAATAATACTAACGAAAATAATAATAATCATATAATGATAATCATAATACTAATATAATATTATAATAACAATCTAATAATAATAATCATAAAGTTAATATATAAAATAAGGGGTTTGTTAACAAGAGTCTTAGGGGCTTTGGTTAAGTTATTTAGACATGCATAAAATAGTTGTAATTTAATTAAATTCAAGAAGACAAATTGAAACTTCAGAAGATAAATTTTAAATGTATAAATTCTTATGCATGTTAAAAGAAGCTCTCAGAGCTCTTTTTATCAATTTCCAAATATAAAAAGATTATGATGATGTCCTTGTTTGCAGGTTTCACGTGGTCCAAGTCTAAGAAAAAAATCAAACGATGCAAAACGGATAAATGGACGGTGCATTTTTGCAGAGTGATCTAGAAGCTTCTAGAAGCTGTTAAGCCATGTGAAGCGTATGGCGGCTAAGGCTTAGCATTTGAGGCGGCAAAGGAAAGAGACCAACCGCCGATTGATGCATTCAACCGCCGGTTGAGAGGTCGGTCAGCAATATTATAAATAGAGGATCAGATCTGCATACGAAAATACACTAAAAATCATACCAGATACAAAATTTAGAGGTAAAAGTCGATTAATAGGATTAAAGAATGACTTTATGTCGAATTTGAAGGCTAGGAGGTTAGAGATTGAAGACCTTCAAACCTAACGAAGGGTAATTCGATATCTTTGGTTTGTATTCTAAGTCCTTTTACTTGATAAATGACTGTTTCCTTGTATTTGAAATCTTGTTTATATTATCAATGATTATTGATTATTTCTTTAACATATTTGTTTAGATGAATGATGTTTGTATGATTATTTGAGTATATGTTTATGTTAATTGTTTCTATGAATGTTACTAAGGTTATATCTATATTGATTATATGATTATAATATTCATGCTATATAGAAAACTCTTATGTGAATTGACTTAATAATTTAAGTTTATATTTTGATTATACCTAGATAAACGAGAACTTAGTGATAGGTTATAGTCATTACTGGATTAAACTATAATTGATTAGATAATAACATTCTAGACCTCGAAGTTAGTTAACCTTAATATACGTTGAAGAGCTTAATCCTAGGATATTGAGCTGGACCAAGGCCTTTATCTACTTTTATATTTCAACATAGATCAATTAGCTGACAAAGATAAACATATAGGAGGATTGGAATACAACATAACTAGTCTAGATAAAATATATCTTCTATCTATCTTATTCAGCTTAAATAATTCTTTAATTACATTAAATTGTCTTGTATATCCTAGTTCGATATCAAGGTAGATATTTAATTTGTTCGCACGGAACTAAAACGTAACCCCATTTATTTGTAATATTAATTGTACATTGGATCCTTTATATGTAACATTAATTGTAATTAATTGTAAATATTATTTGTGGTTAAATTAAGAATTCAGCTTTCCCTGTGTTCGATACCTGAACTTACTTATAATGTTATATTATACGAACGGGTTATTCTTGACTATATTGTGTGATAGTATTATTTAGTATTTCCTCTATTTAAAACTTGTTATTTTAATTGACTATACTTTTCACACATCACTTATTTAAAAATCATGAAAAAATACAGGAAGTAGCCAACTTATGCGGGAACATTGTGTAACTTTTTTGGAATTTTTCGACAACGTATGCTTGGTCAAATAAAAATCACAAAATGGGACTGACTTTGACTCTGAAAGTTTGACTTTTGGAATCAAAGTTTGACTTTTGGATTTTAGTGGGAGTTTTGGATTTTGACTTCGAAAGTCAACTTTCAGAGTTGACTTTCGGGAAAACAGCATTTTTGGCCCAAAGTTTCGGATTTAACACTTTCGAACCCCAACTTTCAGGTATACATATATAAATACATACTTTCGGATACATATTTAAGTACATACTTTCATATATATATATATATATATATATATATATATATATATATATATATATATATATATATATATATTTACTTTCGGACACATACATTTAGATATGTAAACATATATATACACTTTCGGATACATACTTAAGAAATATTGTGAACAATAACATAACTATATAGTATAATTGAGGAATCATATATATACTACGCTATGTGACGAAACATAATAATATCGTTAAGAATTATTATTACGAAACCATCACCAACGGGTCATACGAACTTTTAAAATAACAATGATCTTTTATCAAGTGAACGAATAACATGGTTTGACGTTTAGTCAACCACTTATATTACTATCTCCTACATTTAGGGCGTTAGAGACTTTACTTGGGCCTACACATTGCTAGCTCTCACATTTAGCTCACGAGGTGAGTTCACAACCCCTACTATTAATGTTTTACTGTTTTCAAACTAAGGGGTGAAAAATATAGCAACTGTTTTACTACTATAAGCGATAACTTTATATAACTGCTTTCATGCTTTTATACAAACTGTATATGAATGCTTTCATGTTTTTATGCAAATTGTATTTATGAAATGCTTTCATGTTTTTATGCAAACTGTATTTGAACTGTTTATTTATGAAATGCCTTTCATACTATCATATTTGAACTGTTTATTTATGAAATAACATTTTCATACTATTTTGGGGAATCATGACAACGTATCCTGGTACGGACCAAGACTTACAATGTGTGCATAAAAGGCCTTCTGTCATGCAGACTATAACCATTAGCTAGGTGACTCTATCGCCATGACAACTCTCCCACAGTTTGGAGCGTATATTTAAATGTCCTTAGGCAAACAATGAAACTTGGTCGTGGTTTGGTTATCGGGTTAGGTTGCGTGACTTTAACCCGCAAGGCCTAGCTAGCCTTCGGAGGATCATTGTCTATGCTTTCCCACTATTATATACAGCTTGAAAATAATATTTTCCCACAAACAAAAACTATTTGTAGGAATAACGTGTCCTACGATTTGTATACTAGAGAACATACCAGTCGAATACTATTTTGGGTAACATCCTAACGAAATTGTATTTTGGGTAATATCCTAACGAAACTGTATTTTGGGTAACATCCCAACGAAACTGTATTTTGGGTAACATCCCAACGATATTGTATTTTGGGTAACTGTAACACCCCAAAAATTTAAAGGTACTATTTTAGTGCACGAGGGTATATTTATTTTAAAGTGTTTTAGTTATAAATGATGTGAAATAATAGTATCTTCGTTGTATGTGTTTCCGGATTGCTTCTGAGCAAGAGGATCATATAATTGGATGGAATATTATTTGTTTCATATAATTGTATCTTGACTTGTTTCTATACGTGGTTATATGATGATGATATGATGAAGAATATGAATGATTGTATGTGTTTCCGGATTGCTTTCGAGCAAGAGGATCATACAATCAAGTGGAAGATGACTTCTATCTAGTCTTGTTTCTTGCACATGGTATCCATTTCTGTTGAGACATGTTTTGTGACAACAGCTTCACAGATAATTAGTATCCGTTAATATAAAATGTAATCAATATTAAGCTAGATAAAATAGCGAAAGCCCGAGAATCCAATCCCGATAAATATTATATATACATATGCTACGACTTGAGTTATGGCGGTGCGAGTTGAAAGAATGGGCCGAAGCCCATTATTAAGTCCCTAGGGTAGACGGTGGTCATGTGGATATAAGAAGAATGAGATGCAAATGTGAAAAAAAGACAAGATGTTCATACGGCACATGGCATGACGTGGGAATGTGAAATCGGCAAACTAAGGGATTGGAGGTCGGCAAAAACAAACCTGCGAACCAAACAATATATTAATTAGCCGAAGTTTTGTACAAGAATTTAATGGTTTCACACGCGAAGATTTATGATCGAAAATTAATTTGTATCGATAATAAATAATCGTAAGGCAAGGAAAAAGATATGATGGCATATCTTAGGCTAGTCTTTTATGTTGATTAAAGGTTATATTTAACCTAGAATTAATTTAGACGTAAACTCCTTTGGTATTGTAATCATTAATTTATTGTAATCATTAGTTTATTGTAATCAATTGATTTATTAATAAATGATTGATTTTTACCAAAGAATTTATCTCCTATTCATATTTTTTATTTTGTTCGTATTCTTTCGCATATTATTCATAATCTCAATGATTAGTTTGCGAGGATTCCGCACTCATATGCTAGTAATCGGATCCCTAGTACGCATTCATATATGTGTATCAACGATACGAGGACTTTAAAAGTGGTATCAGAGCATGCTTGGATCTGTAATTGAGATTTTAGGGCTGAGAATCAAAAACATTTTTCGTTTTTTGAGTTTACAGCCGTTTTTGCGAACTGAGATTAGGGTTTCAGCAGAACTTGCGAACTGAGTTTTGCGACTTGAGTTGCGAACTGAACTCAGATTTCCGAACTGAGTTGAGACTTTGCGAACTAAGATTTGCGAAGTGAACTGCTCTTGCGAACCGAATTGATTTCTGCGAGCTGAGTTCTGCAAGCTGAGGCTTGCGGTGTGAACTGAGATGTGGTCTACAAAAGTCAACTGCGAACTCAAAGTTTGACTAAGTCAAACATCAGGTACGTACTTTATATTTTGAATTGTTTTCAATTTTCGAACTTTATATTGAAAAGTTAACTATGACTTGAGATGTTAAGGTTAAAAATTAATTTACTTTCAACCCTGATGTTAACAAGTAAATCATATTTTCTTATGTTTTAGACTTGAGACTTTTAGGTTATAAGTAAGTTGCAATTTAAAATTATTTTATTTCGTATTCGACTTGAGATTTTTAATTACAAGTAAAATACGTTATAAATATTTTTAAGTAATGTACGAGTGTTCATCAAAAGTCTTCCGACTCATTGAGAAGTCATGGTGCGTGTCCCGATTTAATATCGGCGGTCAATTTCTCTATTATAACTTATGCATTTTAGACTTGTGTATAGACTTAAGACCGTAAGGTATATAAGTAAATAACAAGTAAATTTGTAGACTTGTATAACTTAATCATAAATAGACTTAAGAACTTTAACTTAATACTTTAAGTTAATAAGTAAAAGACTAGATGTTAGTTTTCAACTTAAGAATGCTTCATTGATAAGTTGACTTATACATTATAGTAATTAGACTTGAGAATATTTATATTGACAAGTAATTTACGAATAAGATATGTCAAACACGTAAGTTTAGCTCAAGATTTTCTTTATACAAGATTAACTGTATCACGGGTTTAGTCGGTTAATATATGTAAGAAGATTATCATTGAGGAAAAATTAGGCAAAAACATTTTATCGAAAATGTTTAGGCTAAAGAGTTACAGAGATAATTATATAAATTAAAGAATAAGAGATTTACTGAAACCAAATAATCCGGTTGAAAAGAATGAAGATCATGGTATTTCAATAAGCTTTAGTTATCGTATTTGGATTGACTATACATCTAATTTTAGATCATAGCGGTATGATGATAGATTAGGTACATCATATGAAGATTGAAGACCAAGAAAGATGATCATTCAAAGGAGAGCTTATTTATCAAGATCTAATGAGACTTCATATGTCGCACCCCCAAAACACGTGGCAGCGGAAGTAGGAGGTGTCATGGGGGCGCCGACCAAATCAAATATCACAACACAAAAATTAAAGCAAACGACCTCTATATGAGACGTTTGAAAAATAGTTACATTACAATAATTCAAATGCTTACAAAAGTTATAGGAGTTCGCATGACAAAAGTAGAATTACATAACTATGATTCTAAAATATAGTAAAAGCAATCTAGTTCTTTTATGTTTGAAAACAATGCGACTCGAGCTACACTATCCATAAGCTTCCTATTGCGGCGGGTTACCTGAGAAATACATACTAAAAGGTCAACATAAAGTTGGTGAGTTCATAGGTTTGTTAAGTAATCATTTGCTAAAATGATCCACAAGATTTCACAAGTTTTGCATCATTCGTCAATGATAAGTAAAAGTATCGTTAGCCAACGACAAGTAAAAGTATTGCATACAGCAATATAAGTATACAATTTGCATGAGTCTCATAGTCAAGCTTAACGTTGTTTGCCTCCGGTAAGTGTACTAATCCGATACACTTCTAAATCACAAGTAATACTGCGCCCGTGGGTTGGCTAGCGCGACTAGCCCGGACGAGGTTTGTCAAACCCTGATGGTACCATCCAATAATACTCACGCACAAATTTTAATGACTATGATAAGTAGAGGACTTTAGTGGATTATTCAGGTCTCATGCAATCCGTACAAAAAGTTGTTTCCAGTATTTGTGATCATAAAGCAGTTTATAAAACAGTTGTATGTATTCTCACCCCAGTGAAAAACAGTAAAAAGGGGCTATGAAACTCACCAGAGTTGAGCAGGTAGCAAGCAATATCAAATATTAGCAAGTAGTGGGTGTTCTCGTTCCCGTGTGCAACCTCCTAACGCTCTAAACGTATGAGGTTGTATAAGTAGATGTCTCAAAAGACCATTTGTAGCGATTGTATAAGTGGGGGTTAATGTCCACTTAAGCCAATCGGGTAGGTGGGAGTTTTATGTCCACCTAAAGCTAGTTCATCAACTAGTATGTCCAAATAGTAGTTCAAGTTCGTTTATCGAAAACGTGTACGACCCGTTGGTGAAAGTTTGTAATAATAATTCTTTAAGACATTA
Organism: Pseudognaphalium luteoalbum; assembly: GCA_963422505.1. NCBI lineage: Eukaryota > Viridiplantae > Streptophyta > Magnoliopsida > Asterales > Asteraceae > Pseudognaphalium > Pseudognaphalium luteoalbum. The sequence goes on along the minus strand of OY730196.1, from coordinate 21,380,596 downwards.
TTCATTTTGTTTGTGTCATTGTATACGTATTGTTATAGTATGTATCCTGTGTGGTTATAAGTTACTCATGTTCGATACTTAGTGAAAAACAAGTTCCATACATTCTGTCATTAGCGACACTAGTGTCAGTGTCGCAGGTTATGCGACACTAAGGTAAATGTCGCAGTATATGCGAGTGTCGCAGGTTATGCGACACTAGTGTCAGTGTCGCAGTGAGTGTCGCAAGTTATGCGACATTAAGTCTTATGTCGCAGGTTCAAATCGATTTTCAAATAAGTAGCGACACTAATAGCGACACTTCGGTAGTGTCGCAGGTCATGTGACACTAGCGTCTGGCCAGATTTTCCATTTTTAGCCCAAGTGTAACCAAGTGTCGGTTTTTCATTCGGGAAACTTTCCAAAATTAGTTTTTGGTCCAAGTTGCTAATTAAGTCATCCAAACCCATTTTTATTACCATTTTCCAAATATAGTAAGTTTTTCGAAAACGAGCCACTTTTGTTGACTTGGTCAAACTTACTCGGTTTGACCCAAAACTTTCATCCAACCAAAATATCAGTTTATAGGGTCTAAATATGTTGTCGGTTCATGCCGGAGTTCACCAAAAGTGTCGGTTTTTATAAAATTCCTAAATCTTCAAGATTTCACATTTTCGACTTTTTGTCGGTTTATTTCACCAAGTGTTTTACCAATTTCTGGTCCAAGTCAAGTCTCACAATTTTTATCAACTGATCTACTATGTGTGTAGTGTCTAACTTATGTTTTCCAAGAGTTTTAAGTCCCATAATCATAGAGAAGCAAAATAATTAGTCATGCATAGTCTAGATTCTGATTTTACCCAGGTCAGTCTCACAAATCGTCCAATAGAGAAAAACGTGTACGTTTCTGGAAAAAGTGTATAACACGAAAGTTGAAGATCTTTTCAATACGCAAATGTTAAAAAAAATGCATCTTCTAACTCCTCCTAGAACATCGGATATGGTCATTTTACTAGACTGTTCTTTTGTTGACAGATTATACATCTTTTAGGAATAAATTATAAAAACGTATTTTGATAAGGAATTTGGACATAATCTTTTTGATGGAGCTCAAAAACATCATAATCAGTAACATGAAAGTAAAATTAATGAAAGTTCTTGAGAATCCTTACAAGGAAATGATGAAGAACAAGTGATGATGAAGAAGATGATGTTCTTGAGCTTGAAAAACCCTAGCAAATGGTGGTGGTTGTTAGTGGTGGTTCATGGTAGTTTATGGTGGTGTGAAGGTGGATAATGGGCTGAGATTTCCAGAGATTTAAGTGAGAGAGAAAAGGTAGAGAGAAGGTGGAGAAATCTTTGAGTGAAAGTGTTTGAGTGTCAAAATGGAAATGGGACTTGCATGACTAATGTATGGAGGTTGTAAGTAAAAGCAATAATTGATTTTTGCATGAAATCTAAGTGGGGGAGGGGGTGGCTGGTCGTTCTCATGGGCCCCACCAAGGGCATTATGGTCATTTTTCATTCCTAGCTTAATTTGTTGCGTTTTACGTTCGTTTACCCGATTGTTTAGACGTTTATATATACGTTAAACGTTTAATACGCGTTTTTTAATAACGATTTAAATTTCGTCATTTTCACTTGAAGTATTTATTCTAAATACTTAAAAATGTTTCGTTAAGTTGTCGGTCTCGATTTGCGTGCACGTTTTACGGAGGTTTAATCGCGTAGCGTTTTAAATAGACGTTTTTCTTTGACAACTATTATATGATGTTTTCAATAATAATTTCATACAAAATAATATATTTTAAATTATTAAAATATATTTTGACTTTCGTTCGATTGTCGGGCGTGTTCCGCGCGTTTCTGTTGCGTTTGAGACGTTTTAATCGAAACGTCTAGGTTTTTCGGGTATTATTATATTAAAATAATAATATATGATAAATAACTTCTAAAAATAGATTTAAGTTATTTATAGAAAAAGTTTTCACCAACGTCGTATATTATGTCGGACTCTGTCCGGTTGCTTTGCACAATTTTACCAAATTGCGTAAGCGTAATTACAATTAATTACGGAGGTGTATATTCACATAAAATATACAAGTAGTTACAAGTAATCACAAGTATTTAGCCTAAAACTAAACTAAACACACGTAATTAGGGTTTCTAGAGGGTTAATCAGTAACCATAAATCGTCGGGTGTCACATCATAAGATCAAAATCAGTTGGTTCATCTAGAAGATTTTTAGAAGACCTGCAGATAGTGGATAATATGAAGATTATAGAAGATTACGAAGAAACTTCTAGAAGCAATTGTCAAGGGGGAGTCTGTTGGTACATCTCTGTGACAATCGATTCTAGAGGTTTAACGAAGACATTTGGAAGATTAACGAAGACATCTAGAAGACATCAAGAAGTTGTCTAGAAGCTATTGTCAAGGGGGAGTCTGTTGAGACATGTTTTGTGACAACAACTTCATAGATAATTAGTATTCGTTAATATAAAATGTAATCGTTATTAAGCTAGATAAAATAGCGAAAGCCCGAGTATCCAAGCCCAAGAAAATATTATATATACATATGCTGCGACTTGAGTTATAGCGGTGCGAGTTGAAAGAATGGGCCGAAGCCCATTATTAAGTCCCTAGGGTGGACGGTGGTCATGTGGATATAAGAAGAATGAGATGCAAATGTGAAAAAAGACAAGATGTTCATACGGCACATGGCATGACGTGGGAATGTGTAATCGACAAACTAAGGGATTGGAGGTCGGTGAAAACAAACCTGCGAACCAAACAATATATTAATTATCCGAAGTTTTGCACAAGAATTTAATGGTTTCACACGCTAAGATTTATGATCGAAGATTAATTTGTATCGATAAAAAATAATCGTAAGGCTAAAGATATGATATAGGCATATCTTAGGCTAGTCTTTTATGTTGATTAAAGGTTATATTTAACCTAGAATTAATTTAGACGTAAACTCCTTTGGTATTGTAATCATTAGTTTATTGTAATCAATTGATTTATTAATAAATGATTGATTTTTACCAAAGTATTTATCTCCTATTCATATTTGTTATTTTGTTCGTATTATTTCGCATATTATTCATAATCTCAATGATTAGTTTACGAGGATTCCGCACTCGTATGCTAGTAATCGGATCCCGGGTACGCATTCATATATGCGTATCAACGATAGGATGACTTTAACAATTTTGGCGTGATTTGGTTCCATGGAGCCTTGTTCCTTAAATATGATATCCATTTCGACGTGATTTGGAATCATGAAGTCTTGTTTCTTACGAAGCCTTGTTTCTTATAAAGCCTTGTTTCTCAGGATCGCAGATTCGCATAGTGCGTGTTTCTTACGTGGTGTTATGTTGGTGTTGAGTATAGATTATATATTGTTAAATATATGGTTAAAGTTTTATTGTATGAAGTTATGAAGGCTCGGTTGTTTAGTATGCTCAATGATTGAGTAGTGTTTTCAGTGATTATTCGGTGTTGATGGTATAAGTATGTGTATATATATATATATATATATATATATATATATATATATATATATATATATATAGTGTTAATAAGTATATGTATTATGTGGTATGTGAATTATTCGTTAAACAACCTATATGCTCACTAAGCGATGCGCTTAACCGTTTCGTTGTTTCATGTTTTAGGTAAATGGTTCGGTTGAACCAATTGGATGAATATTGCTTTCAAGAAGGTAGCGTGGATATGGAGCTAGCTTTACGGTTAGATAATGCTCCATTTCTTTTAAATCATTATTGTGGTTATCATTTGTGTAATTCGCCCAAACAAAGAGTTTTTGAATTAAACATGTGGTCAATATGTTGTATTTAACTTTGAAAGTCAAACGGTGAAAAAGAGTCTTGTGTATGTTTAATGAAAAGGGTATGAAGTCATTGGAATGTGATTGGTCTTGTTTTGGAATAATTATGAGAAAATGTGGTAAAGTATCTAATGTGATTGGTTGGTCAAATGTGAAGTTGACAAATAGTCAATGATGTTGAAATCGTCAATTATGTGTAGAATAGAGTGTCATTTGGTTGAAATATAGTGGATTTCTCAAACGGGTCAAAAAGGGGTCAAAATGGGTCTAAAGTGGTCGTACGGTGAATTTTAAATGTATTAGCATGATGGGTAGGTGGTCATATGCTTTAAGTGTTGTTTGATAAGTCAAATGACTGTGCAAAAGATTAGAGTCTTTATATGTATGGGTTGTGATTTAAGTTATCACCCAAAGTGGTCGAATTCGCTCTAAATTGGTGACACGTCCAAAATGGTCATTTTTGAGAAATTTGAAAAAGTGAAAAAATGAAAACCTTCATTTTGGTATAGTGAAGGTGTCCTCAAAATTTTAGGTCAAAACTCATAACGAGTTAAAAGTTATGTGCGTCAAAATTTGGTCAAAAATCTGAGCTTTGCTAAGTTTCAAAATACACTATGGTACGCGATCTCAGAACTTTTCCAGGATCATGTACCCAAGGTAAAAACGGTCACGGAAGGATTTCTGTGTACATACGCGATCCAACTTCTTTCCAGGATCGCGTATGATAGTGAAAAATGCAAATTTTGATTTTAAAAGCTTGTTTCAACTATGGAAATGTATTAAGGATCAAGTATAAAAGAGGGCAGTCGTGGGACATTATCGAGAGTGGGAAAAAAATTTTGGGGCTTTTCAGTAACATCCCAATGAAATTGTATTTTGGATAACATTCCAACAAAACTATACCTTGGATAACATTCCAACGAAACTATAATTTTGGACAACTTTCCAACAAAACAATACTTATTTGACTTCTTTGTTAACAACTTACAAACAAACTTGGTTTAACAAACCATACTTATAAAAACCTGTGAATTCACTCAACAATCTTTGTTGACTTTTTAATATGTTTTTCAGAGAATTAGTGCTCAAGTAAGAATGCATGCATATGGACTAGAAGACCCACGATGAATTAGGATGCCATCTTTTGAAAAGACGGGATTTCTTTTGTATAATTAATACATTTTAGTTATACCTACGAAATCTCTTTTGAATTACATATTTACAAACATGATCTCTATTTGACAATATTACTATTCCTACGACTTCGAATAGTCGTAGCTTTTGTAAACAACTAATTATGGCATCTTAATATATATGTTCTGCAATAATCATATGCTCTGATATGCGTGAATGTAATATGTTAACGTCAACACCCCCTCTTACTCTAATGCTTCCGCTAATCGCGCGTTAATCACGTACTTACCGTTTTGGGGTGTGACATAAACAAATCCAAACCATTATTACTTCCAAACACCCAAATAATCAAAATCTTTTTACTTTCAAACACCAAAAATATCTAACAACAACAACGATTTCTCATAAAATTTACTTACCACTCCCATCCACCCCAACTCAGCAGCTAACTTATCTACGGAGTCTACTTTTAACAATTCACCAACCAACTTTCGACCATATCAATCCCAACCCCTACCCTGATATCCCCAACAACAACAATACGGCTACCAACCATACCAACAACCACTATACCGCTATCAACCATCACCACAATACGGCTTTCAACCATCACCACCATATGGCTTTCAACCATACTCTCAACCACAATCCGGCCAACACTCAAAAAAAACAACCAGAAAGTCACGATGAAATACAATCCGAAGGCGAGGGAGATGTAGTCAAGGGAAGGATAAACAAAAAAGATCACAAGTGAGGTGGACGGAATATGAGGTCAAAACATTGACCGAGCGGTGGGTCGACAATTCCCAAAATCATGTCGATGGAAATTCGCAATCCGATTAACAATTTTGGAAAAAAATTCTCAAAGACTACAATCAATTAGTTTATATGAAACGTACAAAAAATCAACTAACCGGTATATGAAATAAAATTCGAACCGACGTTAAGAAATTTATCGGCATCTACAAAAAGTAAAACGAGCCTCGGGCAAGCAAACTCAAAGATGAGGACGTTATTAACGTGGCAAATGAACATTTTATACAACAAGTGCAAAGGAATTTTACTTACGAAGTTGCGTTTCAAGTACTTAAAGATGTCCTGAAGTCCTATTTCGACCACGGTCGATTGTACAACAAACGTCCGTTTCAAGAAACGCAAGTTCAACTTAATTTATCAGTGGATGATAACCCGAATTCGACGGAGCTTGCAAATAATATGGAAAGGTTATTTCAAAATGACCAAATTCAGCGTCCACCCGGTCGCGACACAAGTTGGAAAAGTAAACGAAGTTCGGGGTCCTCAGACGCACATTTTCAAGAAATTCGAGCAACTCAACCCCTCGGGGCCATTTTAGAATCCGCACGAGCCGCACAAGAAACTTTGAAAACTATTCAAGAGGCAAGTTGAAAAAAAATGGAGTTTGATCGTCAAAAAATGGTGCTTAAACAGTGAAAATTTGTCCAAAAATCAATACAGCCGCATTGGGGATAACAAGAACTTGCAATGTTTGAAGAAACTAGGCAAAATGTGATCAAGAAGTATCACGACGATTTGAAAACGATGTTCGGGACCGATACGCAACAACACGGATTCTCCGATATAGTGACTAGATACGTATTTTATTTTTATTATCGTAATGGCATGTTTTTATTATTGTAATTTTTTATTTTAGTATTGTAATGTTTTAAATTATTAATGTATTGTTTATATTATTAATGTAATGTTTTAATTGTTAATGAAATAGTTTTTATTTAGCTTGAGTTTGATTAATTAAATTAATAGTTAGTGGGTCTCAGAATTGTAAAGGAAGAAAGGATTGTTGGCAGTGCTTTATTAGTCTTTCGTCGGTTTTGGATGTATTGACGTGGCGCTGAGCTATGAAAAAGGATGAAAGACAGTTGCGCCACATCAATACATCCAAAACTGACGAAAGACAGACACAAGGTGTAACACCCACCAATTTAGGCCTATAATTGGTGTCTAACTCACTTTTAATTACGTGTATTTAGTTTTGTATTAATCTAAATATATGTAACATTTTGTGTAATTATATAAACTCGAACGATTTGTTTAAATCGTACACTTATGAACCGGACGGAGTCCGACAATATTATTTAATATGGACGTTGGTGACAAACTGCTAAAATAATGTGGGAATATCCAAACAAACATTATTTACCTTAATATATTACGAGAATATATTACACGTATTGTATATCGTATAAAACACTCCATATGCGATGAAAACGTGCAAAACGTGCTGGACAAAGGAAAACCAACAAACATTTTAGAAATTTTATTTCAACCTATTATTTCAACTAAAAATGACGTGGATATAACGCTAACTGATACAGAGTAACTAAGTGTTTAATGACTTAACATATAACGCGAAATAACTTTTAATCGACCGTGGGACGTAACTCAAAGTCGAGGAACGAGTCCTAGAGCCCGAGCTCCCGAGTGGGTCATCCCAGACCCGCGGATCCAGCCCCAAACGACCATGACCCAATCCCCCTTTTTAATTCATTTCTTCTTCATTTCATCCCATATTACACACACACACCCTCCCCCCACATTTCTCTCATCTCTCTCTACTTTATCTCCATCTTTCTCTCTTTTTCTTTAAAAAAACTGAAATAACAACATCTTCATCATCATAATCATCTCATCAAAGAAGCAAGAAGCATCACGATCATCATCATCTCATCTCATTTCGGTTCTAGATTCACCATTTTGGTAAGAAACTCCATCCTTCTTGAAATCTTACTTATAACACTTGTATTTACATGCTTATGAGTTCACCCAACAAGATCATGCCCAAAAACCCCACTAAAGACGCTTTAAAAATCGACATCCACTCAAATCGCGAACAACAAATTTTGCAAGCTGAGATTTAACTCAGTTCGCAACCCTTATCCGCAATTGCGAGTCGGCCTGCGAACTGGACTGTGAGTCGAGACCTGCGAGTCGAGACTTGCGAACCGACCTACCTGCGAACCGAGTTGCGAAGCAACTTGATTTAACGTAAAAAGTCATGTTTTACGCACATATTTTACCTCATATTTAGCACTTAATTAACAAAATCATACCAATAAAGTTCACATTTACCACATTTTGTTAAAAAGGTTAAAACTTTATAAGTATTTCAAAAACAACGGTAAATGGACGAAAAACACACTTAAAAAGGCATAATTCGTTTGACGCGCTATTTTATCGTAAAACTCCGATCTATGACTTAATAAGTATCTTAAAATGTAGGTCTGGAGAATATGAACGCGTGGATATAAAGATCGTCAGAAACGGATCAAGAACGAAGAAGATACGGCCAAATGAGTTACGCTCCAGCACACAAGACTTACGATCCAGCACACGAGACCACTACCCAGGGTTCGCCACCCCTCTAGGGTCCGTATACCCCACTAAAGGGGCTGCATACCCCCTCTACAGGGCCGTATACGCCCCTCTAGGGGTGGTATACCCCCTTCTAGGGGTGGATACCCCCTCTGTGGTGCCGGATACGCCCTGTTTGCTATCGAATACACCTTATTTGCTACCCAATACGCCCCTTCTGGTGTCGAATTTCATAGTTCGGGGGTGTATTTCAATGTTAAATGGAAGCGAGGGTGTTGAGTGTAAAATTGTAACTTGTAAGATGATGAGTCACCAACGGTCGGTAAGGATTTTACCCTTGTCGTTGCACCGGCTACTGGCGACGGGCATCAGTGAGTGTTTTAAATTTGTAATTGCGGGGCCTAAGTTTTCCCTAACAATGCTAATCCTAAGGGTGAGCAAGTGGTAGGTATGACCTAGAGTCGTTCTTCAAACCGACTGAATTGAAACTAAGGCGTGCCAGATGAGGGCTTCCAAACTAGTGAAGGGTTTATAAAATAGCAGGGGAGTTTTGGTTTTTCTATTAACTAACTTAGGCAAGTAAATAAATAAAAGCGAAATTAAAAGATAAAGCAGATAAATAAAGATAGTGTTTGCTGAGACTTCGTTAATTAAGTTATGGGATGATGTTTGGAGAAACTATTTTGAAAGATATTAGTTAATTATCATTCTTGAATACTTGTATGTAAACACTAGATTCCATACTAATTAAAATTCCATTAGAATGTCACACCGGGAGCTAGGTTAAGGTAACATTACAAAGTATTTATAATAATAAGCAAACTCTTAATTATGGTTTAATAATACTTTCATATGAATGGGAACAAAATCTTAAGGTACTAGACATAACTGAATCATATAACGATTCCTCGTCATCCTAACAGATTCGTATATTTAAAAAGTTCATTTATGACTTTAAACTAGCCCTTGCTTAATACTACCCAATTAATCCCCTAATTATCCACAATGTTCCTCACTTAAAGTGGTTCCGCCGCTTCAAACCTTGGCCATGTCTTGTCCTACGATAATCCCCCATGTAGCCTTGCGGTTCCATAGTTTCATACCTTTGACAAATGATATTGACACAGATGACTAACTACATTTTAATTGGACGTCATTAAAAAGGTGTTGTAATCACGTTTATTGGTGGAAGGGCGATAGATTAATTTGAAGTTTAAAAGTCTATTTAGAAAGGTTAACTAAACTAGGTTTCTCATTTATATGTTAGTCCATAATATAACTACCTTCGGTCGTTCCTCGACTTTCATACATTTGTACTCCACCTTGGAGTGTTTCCAGTACTATATCGAGTAATAGTCGAATAGGGGCCATCATATTACTTTACGATAATTAAGACCGTTTGTATTTTACCACTATGATGATCCTAAGGCAACAATCAAACAAGAACATGCAATAAGACGATCAAAGCAATAACACCGATCTTTAATATTTAATTATAAATCATCCCGTAATTAATTAACTACATCGCAAGCAAACACAACAAATATACTACTCTCTAATCATGGTAATAACTAAATCTAGCATAATCAATATAAACGTAATTAATTAAGATAGATAAGGATTAGAAAGCACCAGGATTTAATGCGGGAGAAAGTAGACTTGAATTAATTGACACAATTTCAAGCTTACATTAAAAATTTACAATGCGTTCCATACTTTCCTTCTATTCTAAACAACCTCCTAAGCTAGCATAAAACTAATTTTTAGTAAGAAAATAGAAAGAAAGTAGAAGCAATATCTTAAGAGAAGTATATTGTTCTAAGAATGGTGTGTGTGAAAATGAAGCCTTAGGGCTGCTATTTATAGGTGAAATATGGCTCACATTAGCATCCCTAGGCTCACATTAGAAAAAGAGTGAAAGGTGATGCACCGGGTATGAAAAAGTAGCGAAAGGTGGTGCACCGGGTACGAAAAAGTAGTGAAAGGTGGTGCACCGGGTACGGAAAAGTAGCGAAAGGTGGTGCACCGGGTACACGCAAGGACGAAAAAGCGGAAAAGAGATGGGGGTGGAGGCCGGCGCCACCCACCAGCAGGCCGGCGGCAGCTGGCTGCTAGCCGGCGGCGGCTGGCTGCCACCCACCCCGGTCCGTCGTCTTTCGTTGCGTTGCTTAATTCGTGCGTATCTTCGTCTTTATGCGTCCGTTTGCGTTGATTCTTTTTGTGTTGGATTCGTAATTCTAAAATGAAGACTTTGATATAAAAATATCCCAAAAATATGTCTCTTATCTCCAGATATTGCGTACGAATCATTTGGATCTTCTGGCGGATGTAGAATCTTCATTCTTTATCCGTTTTTGTTGATTCTTCTTCTGTTGGATTCGTAATTTGAAAATGAACATCTTGGATGAGATGGATGTTGATGATGGGCATTTTGTCTTGAAATCTCATTTTGATGCCTTGAATCTTCAAACGTGCGTGGAATCTTCGGTTTTCATTCGTTTTGCTTGATTTTTGTCGTGCAACCTTGTTTTGACCATCTTAGCATAATATCATTGATTTGTACTATTTTTGAGTTTAAATGCCAAAAATTGTTCCAGAATGAGAGAGATATCGGTAGTAAAAATATGACTTTTTACGCGATATCATAAGCCTATAAATAGAGGCCTTCACCTCCTCATTTCTCATCATTTTGAAATCCATTCAAATCAACTCAAATCCATCACAACACAACACATTTCTCTTGTATTTTCATTTCTTAGTTAGTTTCTCTCTCTAACTTCTCTCTCTAGAGGGTTAGAGAGTAGTTAGTGGGTAGCTAGTAGATTAGAGTAGAGAGTAACTTTTGTAATCAAGGAGTATTGGTGTTCAAGCTTTTATTCAAGGATTGCAAGTTCTATTCTCTTGTTACGCTGCTCTATTATCCGGTGATATCTATTCCCTCATACTGTTATTATGTCTGATTTATCCATGCGTAATATTATGGTATGTGCTTTACTTATTGCCATGTTTATTGAGTAGTGTAATATTGTGATTGTTGAAATGTAGATATTTAGGAGTAGGGATTATGTTAAATTAATCTTTAATTAAATATGTGATTGGAAATTGTTATGTTATGTATCGGGTTATACTTTTCAAGCGGTAGATCTAAACCACCCTTTCCAAGCTTTCACATGACGATTACTTTAGTATTAGGACCTGATCAACCCTAGTATCGGTAGATAGTTATCTGTGTTTTTGTATTAAGCTGTGGACATGCTGTAAAACGGCCCAGTACTTAGTATAGCGCTGGAAACACCGCTGGTGGAGTACAAATGTGTGGAAGCTACGGACCGGTCGTAAGCATATGACACCGTGGATACCTGGAAGTCACCTTTCCTAAACATGGTCTAGGTATATATAAAAAACCGTGGAACTGCTGAAAAACGTAGTATACACCGTGAAACGAACCTAGGGATGAACGTTTGATCGCAAAGGAGGGTTCTACAACTTGACAGAAGTATTTTTGCTCCTCGATTAAATCTAAGGGATCTTGAAAAGAAAGCAAACATTCAGCTGTAGTGTAGGATGCTTAAACCCCTTGATCCAACATAACTGACAGTTTAACATACATTAGCAAGCAATAGTACGACCCTTAATCAAATCAATTAGAATTAGGTGTTAAGAAAGGTCAGAAATTAAATATCGGTCTGTTGCCTTATTCATGCGCCCAGGAGTTAACTCCAAGATGGGTCACTAGTCCTCATCGGACAGTGTTGGGGGACTGAGCAGCCTAATCTGATCAGACTCTTGATAACCTAGTATTCAGTGACATGCGATTTAGGTTTTCCACTTAAATCGTGGGATACTAGTGTTGACACCAAACCTCTGTTAATTTTATAAATGGAAAGTCTCCAATCATCTTTTATAATGAACATCATCCCGAAACCTGAATATTGAAACTTCAGCAATCACAATCTCTATCTATCTGCTTACCCTATCCATAGTTTAGTATTTACTTTTCTGTATCGTAGTTAATTTAGAAAATACCAAAAACAAACCCTACCTGCTCTTTTAAACCCATCCTATTAGCTTCTTTGTTTAAGGTATTTACTTCATTTCGATTTGCTCTGATTTTAAGAACGACACCTGAGTCAGACTTACCGCTTACTACCCTTAACAAGAGTTGTAGGTAGTAATAAAACTTAGGCTTACCAGCATTATAAATTTAAAACCCATTGTTCGCCCGCCTCCGACTGGAAGGTCCGCAACGACAGGGAAGCGATTCCTTGACCGACCGTTGGGGCGCGATCAGGTTTTTGCCACCGCTGGCGGGGATCGACGAGCGTTGTGATTTGAAAAACATACCTTTAAGTTAGAAGCCCTTAGGAGAACCTTTCATTCAAGCTTAACTTGTTCGAAAGTTACTGCTTTCTTAGAATAGTTTAGTTATTAAAACACAAAAACCATAAAAATATGAAAAATCAAAAACCATCTAATTCGGTTTCTAGCCCCGTCTCTCTGTTCTCTTACAAGACAGCAGATGAGATGATGGCAATGGATGATTCTGAATTTTTTGATTTTATGAAAAAAGAATTAGAGGATAACTTTTCTTGTTCTTCATACCCCAAAGTCAAGAAAATCTTAAACGTCCAAGAAATTGATATCAGGCAAAAACACTTTGACCTATAAGTAGAGGAATCTCAGCAGAAGATATCAACTTCTGTTACTCACACTTCAAGTAGTCAATTTACCCTTGACCCTGAGATCTCTTCACTTCTGGCTAAATACCCACACTATGTTAGGCCACCTGACCTTCCCAAAGAAGTACCATTCGGCACTGAGGTTTACTTTTATCCACCCATGTTAGGATTAGATAGAAATGAACGCCTTCACTGCTTGGATGAATACTTTGAATATGATCTCCCTGACATTTTGAGAACTTATTCACAAGATAAGCATCTCTCATGTTCGGAAAATCATACATTCAAATCAGGAACCCCCTACATAGATGAACCATTTCAAAGATGACCAGTCCAACCTAGGTACACCATAGCTAAAACCATACTAAGTGGACCATCCACAGACATCATTGAAATCATAGATATTCCACCCGAGACTGAAACCGAGTGTCATGTCAGAAACTCTTTTAAACCAGATAGGAGGATAGATATTTATGTCAACTTTCTTAAATACCTTAAAATATCAAACTTCCCCTTTTCGGTTGACCAAAGAAAGACCTTCGTGACTATCGATAATAGAATTTTAGGACTCCGCGCTAATTACACTAGAAAAAATGAGCTACTACTAATATCAGACCTAGACCTGTTAATGAAATTACTTGCTAATACTGATTACCATCGTGTTTCATCAACACGGATTAATCGGTATCTTTCATATCTGATTAGTGAGCTTAAATTTTGGATAAAGTGTGACCCTATAATTCCAATCTTACTCCCTGGGAAAATACCATTCTTTGTCGATCCTACCGTCTATTTAATCAATAAACTGATAGAAATTTTTCCAAATGAAACAGAGGAGGCTATTGAGAAATCTTTCTGTGAAAAACGGAAAGAAATTCACATTAAGCTAACTCAGTTATTTCAAAAATCAAAATTTCATTTCACGCTTCAACAAAAATTACTTTTTAAAGAATTATCGGTAGCAGTTCACGATACTACCGGAAATCCTGATTCAAAAGAAGAAAAGGAATTTTTGAAAATATTGGATAAATTACTTCATGATCTTAACTTTTTAGACGACAGACCACGAGATGGAATTTATTTACTTTCTGCGTAAAAGTTAGGATTTTAAAAATTTTAATGTTTTAAAACTATCTTTAAAAATATTCTTTAAAATTTTTATCTCATCATTTATCACTCAATGCTTAAGTTTTGTTTAGTTATTTAACTGCAATTAAACAACTGGCAAAATTTAACAACTTTTAAATGGGACTAAAATTTTAAGAACACAAAAATATTTTAAGTCTTAAATAAAACCTGTTTAAACTAATTACCATTTACTTTCACTAAATTACCACTTGGGGTAAAAAGGTAAAAGTAAAAATGGGTGAGGAGGTTAAAAAGCAAAAAATGAAAACATTTTTCACTTTCTCCCTCCTCTCCTCTCTTCTTCGGCCGAACACCACCCCCGCCACCATGCCATCACCAAAAATCCACCATTATTGAAGGTCTTGAGCTCAATAATCTCCCTTTTCGTTACTTGTATGCATCATTTATCATCAATGCATCATTTCTAAGGTAAATTTCTAACTTAAAATCTCTAGTTCATGATTTTACCCAAAAGTTAGGGTTTCAATTTGAAACTTGATATTTAGGGCTAAAGATTAGGGCTTTAGGTGTTATTACTAGCTATTGAATGTTTGTATGATGATTATTGATAGTAATCTAGTAATTTCATGAGAGATTGGTGAACTTTGATTTTCAAAGTAATGAACTTTGACTTTTTGTTGACTTTTTGGCTAGAATTACTCATGTTTGACTTTTGTTGATTAAAATTGCTTATTGTGATGTGTTAAACATAAGTAAACTAGCTTGAATTAGTTAAATGATTGGTTTGTTGACTTTTAAGAATTAAAGTAAGCATTTTTATGAGTATATGTGAAGTATCATTATTCTAATTAAAATCTTACAAACCAAATGATACTTGTGCAAATATTGGCATGATAAAGCTTACTTGAATGTTTGAATCTTGTTCTTAAAAAGATTAAAATGACTAGTTGCAATATGAAAGTTGCATCATTTTAGTTAATAAAGTGTTTGAGACTTTCGAATAGCAAGTCATATTTCTAAGGAACAAATATTATAATTATGCAATTTAAAGATGAAATGTTAAGTTGTTAATCAATTTCACATCATAAAACACCAATTTTCAAAATTTGACTAACACTTGATTTTAATATTTTTAAATACATAAAATGGTCAAAGTTTCATCACTAGTTTTCTAAGTTTATGGTAAATGGCAAAGTTTTGATTAAAGTAAGGTAATTACAAGGTTTCTTTAAAATCTTAATGCTTACTTAGTTAATTACTAGTGCATTTTCATTGTTTAAAGCTTTCTAGGAATCATTCATAAAATGAGACCTTTTGTCCTAGAAAAATGCTTATGACATTTACCATAGCTTAAGAAACTTATTGGTGATAAATTTGTGGTTTGGTGATAGAGGTTTGGTTAAAATTTTATCTTTCTAGGTTATGGATTATTCGATTTTTAAAGCCTACATTTCGAATTTTTATTTAAAATTTGGGATAACATAGTAAATCCATATATCTATGATCATGATGCGCACTAATTGTCTTTTATCTTGACAGATGAAGTCTGCTTCTGAAGATATCCATCCTACTTTGGATACTTGGCCACTTCCGCCAAAAAGAAGAGACTAATTAAGGATTGGATGAACCGACCATTTGGAAAGAACAGATTTATCGTTTGGAGAGATGTAAAGGCACTTGGGTACAAGAGTGAGTTAAGGAAGTTAGTGAAATACAAGATCAATGATGAGAAAATGGATGCTTGGTACAAGATGTTCGCCCTCAATGAAGACATTTACCGAGAGCTAGTTATTGAGTTCATGTTGACCTACAAATTCAACCCTTGCATCTCGAATATTACAGATAAGCGATTAATCAGCTTTAATTATAGAGGGGTGAAGCAACATGTGTCTTTGGCTGAGCTTGCGGTATATCTTGGATTCTACACAGAGGAGCAGACACATTCTCAGATATTCTTTGATAGTTCATGGGGTGTTTCATGTAATGAAGACCATGGGCTGATTTGGGACAATCTAACGGGTACAAGTTTTCATTCAAATGTAAAAGCCTCCGCGTTCTTCAAAGTTGAGCATCGACTCCTGCACAAGCTACTAGCTGTATCACTACATGGAAAGAAAGAAACAGGAGGAGCTATTGGAGCTGATGATCTCTTTGTGATGAACGCCATGATTAAGAAGAAGAATGTGAATGTAGCTTTCTTAGTAGCCGAGAGGATTCAAAGAGAGACGACATTTGAGATGACAAAGTATATTTATATGGGAGCTTTCATAACCAGGATTTGTAGCCGTATGGGTTTGCTCACAGAGGATCACATGAGCAAGTACACTAGCTCGCCTAATGTTCAATCCCTGCCATTTGATCTAGAGTACTTCTGCACTATATGGTTGATATCTACTGATTCGAGCGGGTAGGCATTTTGGAGAGCTACCAAATGGGCCATTCCTGGTTGTGTTCTGAAGAGGAAGAGTAGTAAGAGAGACAGGGATGTTGAGGATGATGAGCCGATTAAGATACCAGATGATGATAGAGATATTAGAGCACCGCAGGAGGATACTAGGGCACCTGGCTCTACATCTAGGGTTCAGAGTGTTGTTGACTGGAATACACCAGTAACTCCACTTTCTCAGTATTGGACTTTTCACGCACTTCAGGTTAGACATGCTCATGACATAAATGTAGCTCGCAGATTTGGATTGCCAATACCAGAGCCACTGATGTATAGATGTGCGACACCACCAGCCACATTTCCACTAGTCACCACCACCTTTGCCCCAGCTACCACCATTATTCCATCATACACCATGCCCACCACATCTCGCTATAAGCCAGTATATTCCATACACACCTCAGCTGCTCCATCTACCTCACAGCAGCCATCCCCAGCTACCAATGTCTTATCTATGATTTATGAGATCCCGAGGCCTGATGATCCAAATGTTTATCGCCCAGTCATGCCCACCACTAGCGCTGACGGCCTTACATTCTCAGGATTCTCAGGGATGCTCAACTTTGATGCTATTCCAGAAAATGAGCTTCCAAATGAGAATGACATTAGGAGAGGTTACTTGATATTACTTGAGGAGGCATGCATGACAGCTCAATGCCAACAAGAGTGAGGGTTTGAATCTGTAGATGACTTGCCGACAAATGTCTTGAGGGATGTTTTAAGGCAACACAGGCTTATTACATCAGAGACTGTATCAGGGAGAGCCACTAGTGGATAGCTTTCGGCTGCAGGAAATAACCCTTCCACTTCTGCATTTGATCTTCATGTGACTGATCAGGGGTCTCCTCGTCCTTAGACTTTCTCATCTCCGGTACTTTATTATTATTATTATTGGTCTGTATTAGCACTAACTATTATGGTGGGATGACTTGTGAACTTGTTTTGATCTTTTGGTACTTCTTACCCAGCTTGCTACTTAGCTGGATGATCTATCTATTTATCTTTATGCTTACGTTTTCTTGGTTTATTTTAGTAGAATAAAATGTGGTTGAAGTGATTGTTCAGAATGATGGGATCGATTCACGACTAGATGACACGCAATAAACCGGAAGGCTGTTCTTAGACGGAAACAAGCTGAAATCGCTAGCAAGCAATTCATCCTTCTTCAGCCAAATCATTTTCATCTCGTGAATCCATGAGGGGAGTTTTTCGTTCTTTTTCGTTGTCTTCCCGAAATATTCATACCATATCCTTTATGCCTAATCTCTAAGTGTGGGATTTTATTCCACCATCTTCAAAACATGATAATGTGAGCATATCCTATAATCAAACTCTAAGTGTGAGATCCCCCAAAAGATCTCCGCTTTAGTAGTGAACATTAGGGACAATGTTCCTTTAAGTGTGGGATACACGGTATGTTATACCGTAAAGTTTTCTGACCTTTTGTCCTCCAAAGTTAACTTGAAACTCATTTCCTGCTCAAAAAATTTTCAAAAACTTGACTGATTTATCAGTCAACTTTTGTAAATCCTTTGATCTTTTGTTCATAATAATACTTTTTAAGGATAATCACTTTTTCAGAATGAATAAATAAATTACTTTGAAAAGTACGATAAGGCAAAAAAAGGATCCCTTAAAAATCAAATGGTCATCTTCGAAGCATCGCATGACTAGGCACGTACACCCTATATTGTTGTGTGAGGAACTTGAGCCTTTAATAAGCATTCATTTTTAATGCTTCACCATTCATTTCTGTGTGTGTGCCGATGCATGCATCTTAGATTTAGAACTTGTTCCTGGTATACGCTTCGAGACCATACCAAAGAGTACCGTACGCGGTATATGTGCAATTAGAGGATCTTGGCATTTTTTAGGATTAAACCCATTTTTCTCATATCTCTTCAAGCCTAACCCTGTTGAGCCTTAACCTTTTCAGTTCTTAAAAAACCCAAATTTTTAAAACTCATTACCTTTCATACCCACCAAAACCTTATCTTAAAATTTTTAAATTTTTGAAAAATGCTATTTAGATATTCTTTTTGCTTTCACTCTAAAAATCACAAAATCCGTGTTTTACTCAAAAACTTCTCGCGTGCATTTCAGAAATCAAATCTTAAAAGATCGAGAATCTTGAGGTGCGAAAAACTGGCACCAAGTGAAATTCGAAATATCAAAAAAAAAAGTATGAAAAATGAAAATATGATAGGATCTCAAAAGGTAGTAAGAAAGAAAAATCCTTAGAAATTCTTTGGCAAAGAAATTCTAAACAAAAAATTATCATCTAAATAAAGCTAAGTGCTTCAAAATCTCCCGAAAACTCTGATCTCTGAAATACGTAAATCTTTCGTGTGTTTTCAAGAGGATAGAAGTCAAAATAGCTATCTTCCTTCCTACCGTTATCCGTTTTCATTTTCATTAAAAAGCATATCTAAATAAAGTTTTTCATAAAAATTGAAAATTCCTAAGATAAGCATACCCTTTAAACCTTGGAACAACCTTTTTTCATACCCATTTAACCCTCACCCGAACATTACAACCCAACAAAAATGCCTTGGGATAATTAGCACCGTCCTCATTTGAAGTGGTGGAGATGCGATTCTCGACCAAGCCTATGATGATAAGCGTTGCATGACTGGCTTTGAGCGATTTCGTTTGTTTAGAATGTTAGGAAACCCGATACACTTCTTGAGTGAATTGAGTGACCACCTGTGAGGATCGCCCAGTCATGTACTTCTACATTTCGAGAGTTGCAAAGTATGCTAAAGGGACAGCCAGTTCAGTTTTAAGATTTCTTATTCTATTGATGCTTACTTTATGAAATAAACTACCTATTTTGAGGAGTTGATGTCCTTAGGAAATATCTGTTCTCATCAACTGATCCATTTTCTCAAAACCTTGAGCAAAGTGGGATACGGTTTGCTTGAGGACAAGCAAAGTCTAAGTGTAGGATATTTGATTTGACGTAAAAAGTCATGTTTTACGCACATCTTTTACCTCATATTTAGCACTTAATTAACAAAATCATGCCAATAAAGTCCACATTTACCACATTTTGTTAAAAAGGTCAAAACTTTATAAGTATTTCAAAAACAATGATAAATGGACGAAAAACACACTTAAAAAGGCATAATTCGTTCGACACGCTATTTTATCGTAAAACTCCGATCTAGGACTTAATAAGTATCTTAAAATGTAGGTCTGGAGAATATGAACGCGTGGATATAAAGATCGTCAGAAACGGATCAAGAACGAAGAAGATAGGGCCAAACGAGTTACGATCCAACACAAAAGACTTACGATCCAGCATACGAGACCATGACCCAGGGTTCACCACCCTTCTAGGGGCCATATACCCCCTAAAGGGGTTGTATACCCCCTCTACAGGGCCGTATACGCCCCTCTAGGGGTGGTATACCCCCTCTGTGGTGCCGGATACGCCCCGTTTGCTATCGAATACACCCTATTTGCTACCGAATACGCCCCTTCTGGTGTCGAACTTCATAGCTCGGGGGTGTATTTCAGTGTTAAATGGAAGCGAGGGTGTTGAGTGTAAAATTGTAACTTGTAAGCCTATAAATAGAGGCATTCACCTTCTCATTTCTCATCATTTTGAAATCCATTCAAATCAACTCAAATCCATCACAACACAACACATTTCTCTTGTATTTTCATTTCTTAGTTAGTTTCTCTCTCTAACTTCTCTCTCTAGAGGGTTAGAGAGTAGTTAGTGGGTAGCTAGTAGATTAGAGTAGAGAGTAACTTTTGTAATCAAGGAGAATTAAAACAAAAATATTGTGTTATTTTTACAGTTAAGCTACTAAAATGCAGTTAGTAGCACAAAACATATAGCAAGACAACTTCATTTTTTTTTTTATCATTTTTCTAGTGTTTTAGTGTAGCAGATATGTTTAAAAATAAAGATAAAGTCTTTAAGAGTCATAAAATGCAGTTAAACATATTTAAAATGCAGTCGAATTTGTAATATTATTAAGTTTTCATTTTCAAGTTGAATCTACAAAATCAACTCTCATAAACACATAAAAATCCTCAAAATAACAATGATCATATGTAATATCATGCAGGTTAACCTTTGATGCTTAATTTTTTTTTACAGATCTAACATGTTTCAGATTTCAAAACAACTTTATATCTAAATCATATATATACCTCTTAATACTGATTTTGCTTCATCGCTACCTTCAGACGACAAGTTCACATGAGTTTGTTCTTTTTTGTTAGATTCAAACTTGTATCGTGTTCTACGCTGGCTTCTACGTGTAGCTAATCAACAAAATCAAGTATTATAAGCAGGAAGAAAGAACAAAATAGTTATAAAATGAAGAATAAACATATTTATAATCTGAAAAACTTACGAGTTGCTTCATGTTTTGCTATTTTTAAACCAGAATCTGGTGTTTCAGATAACGATGTAGGTGTGTATAATTTTGACATGATTTTCTAATAGAAACTGAAACGAAGATGATCGGCGACGGTGTTTTAATTGAAAAGATGATATCTTCTGAAAATTTGTGATTTGTTGATTTTTTGGTGATGTAAATCAATGATTTTTGTGGTGAAGAAGGTGTTTTCTTGTTTCAGTAGAGAGAGGGAGGGAAATTTAGCACACTAGTAGAGAGAGGGAGGGAAAGTTAGCACACTAAATGAGATACCTGACCGATCTGACCGAGTGTGACTGATGGTGTCAATCGTTTTTACACATTTGGTCCCTTGACTATAGTTTTTGCAATCAAGTCCTTGTTGACTGGGGTGATCTAGGCCGTTGAAATGGAATGGATGGTCAAGATGGCCTCTGCTTTTTCTACTCCTCTAAACACCCCATCCCCTCGAACCCTACCCAAATTAATATTGAAAAACTTATTATTAAATTAAAGTTCAAAGTTTCTTCATTGTTAATTAACGTTTATTCATTAGATTAATTAATTCTTCATATGGAATCAAAAGATTCGGGTCAAACTCAAGTAAAATTTCATAATCATAAGCAATTTAAAATACATTGATAAGATTAACTAAATAGTTAATTATTCATGTGACCCATGCATGCACAAGATTAACTAAATTGTTCTATAACTAATAACTAAAAACCCAAACCCTAATCAATTATCAATATAGCCATTTTCAAGATTCATGAACTGATTGATCATCGTCATCATCATCAAGAATTCAAGAATCATATATACCATGCATTAATGTTTCTTCATATTAATAATTATTAATAATCAAGATGATTCAAATGAACAATCAAGAAACCCTACACCATTCAAGAAAAAAATATATATATCAAGAAACCCTACACCATTCAAGAAACCCTACTTCTCATGAAATAAACATCAAGATTTCAAACCAAATAAAGAGCAAAAACTATCACAAGAATAATAACTAATATTAAAGTTCATGGATTATCAATGTACCTGGAATTAGCCTTTCATCAACTTGGGCTTCTTTAACAAACAATCTAGATGATGTAATATATCCTTTCTTTTTCATGTACTCGTTGAGATTTACATTTAGTCTACAATAATAAAAAAACACACAACTTATAATTATAATAAACTCACTACATTATACAAATACTTTATTAAATTTTCTAATTAATCGACTTACGTAATCTTGGCTTCCATCTCGGTATGTTCATCATCAACAACTTCACTCTTTCAATATTAATCGACTTACTACCACTAGTACTCGCCATTGAAGAAAGAATTGAAATCAAGAAAAAGTATGAATTATTTGAAATATTGATTTGAATTGGGGGTTTTATTAGTTACTTGCGCATGAAGTGTAATCATCAAATTAAAGAAGTGGGCTTATATATATATATATATATATATATATATATATATATATATATATATATATATATGCAGTATGTATGACGGTGATTAATTTGTAAATAATGGGGTCACTACTAACAAAATGTTTTTGCATACATGGTCTACAACGGTAAGTATTCGATCAATGGTAAAATAAAAACATTTTATTTAATTTACATGTGTATATATTTACTAATATTGTAAACTTGTATTTTTGAATACCCACATTCTTAGGGTATGTATATCAGTAGATATATTGAGAAAATATATATATATATATATATATATATATATATATATATATATATATATATATATATATATACCGTGTGTTAATTTACAATGTTCATGATTAAATTAGTCTTCTAAGTTTGATTCATATAATAAGTATATAATTAGCTAGATATGAATATATGATCATACCGTCAATAATTGAATTAATGTTGACAACTAAGCGATAAAATACCTTAACAATTTATAAGATTGGTGAAGGTGATGGTATGTTAAACCATAAGTATCAATGAAGGTGTTGTGTATAACTGTATATATACGTACTTTAACCTTATAAATCGTTTTTCTTTTTTTTCCTTATAAATGTTGCGTATATTAGGGGCAGAACGTAAGAATCGTTTTTGTGTAGATTATAGCTAGGTAAATTAAACCAAAAGTAACAATGAATCCAATTGTATATTTTCACACGGTCAGATTTCGAAATCTAACTGATAACATATTCCATAAGGTGTGTGATAAACACAACAAAAGATTACAGAAAATATATGAAAAAATATACGTTACGATCGATCGGCTTATAATATACATTCAGCTGGATTTTCGAAGGAAACCGAGCAAAGTACCACTTTCAGATAACAAAAAGGTTGTCAAATCGACAATTTCCTATTTATAGTTTGTTTTTGTCGGTTTTAGAAAAGTGTTGCGAAGTTGATAGACACACAAACATAGGGTTGACGAGTGTTGAGTACGTACGAAATGCATGAGGCCAGTCTTACCTAGTTACGTGTTCAATTCTACATTAGTTGACTGCTTATACTATGCCCATCATATTTAGTTGACTGCTTATACTATGCCCTCATGTTTACTGGTTTTGGCTAAAATTATCCATAAAACTCGTTACCAAAGAATTACCAAAAAGTAGATGCAGAACACGTTAAGAATACATCTTTCTATAAGGTTTTAACCTTTAACTTTGTTATAACAGCACTCCGGAGTGGGCAGAGTCAAGTGTCGGCGTTCAGCAAGTTGAACGTCGGGATCAACGTTCAACCACGGCGTTCAGCAAGTTGAACGCCGGGATCAACGTTCAACCACTCCATATGAGCGTTCACTTTTGGCGTTCAACGTCAATGTTCAGTTCAAAACGCTGATTGCAAGCAATTTTCCTTTTTTCTGATTGGTTTAAAACAACTTTAGGATCCATTTAAACGCAGTGGTGGAGCTAGAAAAGTTAGTCGTCGGTGTCACAAAAGTTTTGAAACTCACCCCACTTAGTAGTTTATTACATTTATCAATATAATGACGTACACCACGTAAATATGAGCGGTGTCAGTCTTAAAAATTAATAACTTTTTTCAACCAATTTTACATTTAGTTGACTTAATTGACTGGTGTGATATGTCACACTGACTTCATGGGTCTACCCCTTTATAAACGTTGAATTGAAAATAGAATCACTCCCTCAAAATCATACGCATGTTAAATTGAATACCGAACGTAACTCATCTCTCTATTAAATATAACAGAATACTTGGAGAAGATCTACCCCTTCATTTTGTTCTCCAAATGTCTAATCTAATGGTTTAAAAAAGATTGATTATTAATCAAAAGTTTTTTTTTGCAAATTAGTCTTACAATTAAAGCACTCTAAATTAGTTAATCAAAATATGACAACTGTTAAATACGTTCATATATTAAATTACTTTTTACTAATTAATTAATTAATTAAAAGAAATAAATTCATAAGTGGTCAAAGGCAACTTTTTAGGCAAAAATTAAGGATCGAAAACCTCATCTGCATTTTTGATTTAATCTTCTCTCTATTAAATAAACATCTTTAAAGGATCAAACCCTTTAATTTGTTCTCTAATTATCTCATCTAATGGTTCTAAAAATTTTGATTATTAATCAAAGTTTTTTTTTTGTTAATTAGTCCTATAATTAAAGCCTACTAAATTAGATTAATCAAATTATGGCAACTTTTAAATAAAGTAATAAATTAAATAAGTTAATAAGTGCTCAAATATGACAGCTTTTAATGAAATGAACGTTTACTCCTCATGTGTATTTTTAATTTTTAGATACTATAAAAAAAAAGTACTTCTCCTTTAACTATACCACATTAGCAATGACTTAAATTATTTGACAATTTAATATGAAAGAATGTGATTGTTTCTGTTAAAATATGTAGGTCAAAATATGTAGGTCGATGTTATTAACTATATTTATAGAAGGGAGGTGATATATACAAAAAAAAATTAATTCATATATCATATTGTATCATAATTGAAGCTCACAGTACAAGTATAGCATAATACAACTTTGGTGTTTGAAATAATTTATGTGTTGTGTTTATCAACTCCCTTATAGAGTACCAACTATGAATTATAAGCGACAACGGTACAGATTCATATAAAAATAGTCTAAAATTTAGCTTAAAACGTGTTAAACATAAAAAAGAGTTGTAAGTAACACAGCTAAGTAGGGGCGGATGTAGAGGAGGTATGGGGGCAGTTATTCATCAAAAAAATTTCAAATCAAGTAATATAGAATTTTTTTTAAAGGTATTTATGATATTTTATAAAGTTTGACCCCCCAAATTTGAAAAAAGTAATCAAAAATTTGTCTTAACTGCTTAATGCTTAATCAGTTAATCTTTCTAATTTTTAATTCAACACTCCAAGTTATCGTTACCATCATAAGTAATACATTTATTAAACGACTAAACAATCATAAGTAATACATCATAAAATAATAATTAAAATATACAACTATCGTTGACTTATTACAACAATATATTATACCCCGTTGCATAACACAGGTATAATACTAATAAAATCTTAGCTCCACCCCTACAGTTAAGTTGTTTGTTATAATCAAAAGTGATTGTATTTATTCTTAACATTTGCAAGTTTGAAAGACGTGTATTAATTTTGAGGCTATCTTTTTTTTAATTAATTAATCATTTAGTAAAAGTGCCTTAAGCTTAAACCTTTTGTTTATGCTACCGAAAAAAGCAATGGATGAAAGTTCTTGATAGAATTGAGCTATAACCTTTTTCTTAGGATTTGAGGTTAACTACGTCAACGTTTTTTATATTAAAAGTTCAGCCATGAATTATTTGTTTAGACACTCCCATTAAATGTGCATGATAAGTGGATTATAGTAAGATTTTTGCTTTTTGGTCATATTACAAGTATATATTTTATCAACAATATTCATTCTTAGATTTGTATAACAAGTCAATATTGTGATTCACATTATTCATGTCGCGCAAGTGCTAGTCCATAATACAACTTTATGTTACAAATATTACGTTCGCAGAAATTTTTTGTATATATATTCATTCATCTGTCGAATTGAATGAAAATCATATCATTACACAACACAATATACCATAATGAATATACCATTTTATAACAAAAGTATCCTAACTGAAATATTTGATTTCACTGATCAACATGTACAACTTATATTGCCATATTATTAGTTACCATTTGTTTAAATACTACATCATCAATTATATGTTGCATACCAATTGAATCCCAATGTTACTAAAAAAAGAATTTAATAGCGTTATTAGTGATAATCAACTGCATCTAACATAAACGTCAACAATCTACTTTTACGATGTACAATATGGGTGTTTTAAAGCTTCGACTTCTACATGAAAACTATAAGTGGCAAAATGAAGGGTCGAGTTGGGTCTAGCTAAGTTTGGGTCTAAATGTGTCCGGGTCTAGATGGGTCATTTAGGTGGATGAGTTTAAACGGGTCCGGGTCAAATGGGTCTTGAGTCAGGTCGACCCATCGGGTTCCCACCTACATTTTTTTATTTATTTGAGTGAAAAATGAAAAAAATGAAATGAGATGATTTTTTTTTTTACCTGTTAGACCCGTCTAGACCTGTTGGTTAGTTGTTACACAATTGGAGGTTATATTAAATACCCAATTTAGACACATCCAAAAAATGAAGGGGAGACTCAATAAACTCATCCCCAAATAAATATTAACCAACTTGACTCATATATTAATAACCAATGTATATAAAATTGCCACCCATAAATTGAAAACATACATAACAAATTATCAACTAACGTGTCCAGTTCATTGTACTTTTTAATCTTCTTTAATACGGAGTATAATATAGTAGTCATATAAGGAGTAGTACATTTAAAGACATATAACCCGTATTTATGAAATGAATAGTACTGTGACTAATCTTATACTCCGTATTACGAAGGGTTGAAAATACGAAAATTTATATTTATACGAATATGAAATTATGTGATGTCATTACTATGTTATGGGTTATGTTAAATACACTTTGGTTAAAAAAAGTTTCATGTCCAATCCCACGAATTCACGGGTCAATAAACTAGTTGTCCTCTAATAGGCGCATAGATGGAGTGGAGTCGGTGTAGACTCTATCCCTTCTCTAAAATTTATATACTGTAGTAAACAATTATTATCACGAGTAATTTTGATATTTATCTCTTTAAAAAAATAAAAAAATAAATTGTCCTTTTGAAAAGAAAATAAAAAATTTGCCCCTTGAGAAAACAATAAAAAAAGTTCCCTCTAATTAGAAGATAGTATAAAGCAAGATTGTCAAGAACGCGATCCTGATCGTAAGATTGTACGATCTTACAATCCTATCAAGGGAAAACGTGTAGGATCGAAGTAGGATCGGTCACGAGATAGGATTGGAGTAGGATTGTAGGATCGATCGTAAGATCGTAAGATCGTTGAACGATCCGATCCTACAACTGGGCTAAATTTTTTTATTTTTTTTATAATTGGACTTGTAAGGCCATAAGTATTCCAAATCCTATCTCAAAACTTACCATACATTTGTTTTTAAGTTCAATTTCCCTATTTATATCAAATTAACATAAGAAAAAGTCTAAAACCTCTAAAACGACGATTAGGAATTTTCATTTGTAATATGCTCTCAAATTTTGGTGCAATTGTACTATGCCGTTATCTTTTGTTTTAGTACGTTTATCTTTCGAGAATTATATGTTAACAAATTGCATCACTTCAGTAATATAAAAGTTTGAATGTTAGATTAACTTCTCTAACAGTAGTTTTCTACAAGAATTTAGATATCTTTGTATTAAAGAATCATATTTTGGTAGGATCTACGATCCCGATCTCAATCTTACGATTCCGATCTTGCAAAGGTAAAAACGATCCTACGTAGGATCCCGATCTTGACAACATTGGTATAAAGTAGCCCTCCAAAAAGAATTAAATTGTTTTAAAAGTTTTTTCTCTTAAGTTCGCCGCTTGATTATGCGTAGTACTAATTTTTGATTCCCCCTCCATTTGTTATATTTACATATTTGATGATTCATATTTTTAGCATAACAGGAAATAATATTTAGTCTTATTATACATAATAAACTACATTGATCAGCAATTTATATTTATTGAATCAAATGTGTAAGAACTAATTCAGCCATAAATTCACTGATTTATATGAAGAATTTACCTTATTAGTTGAATTTATTAAATAACTTGGTGGCGTCATAGTAAATTGGACTTTTATTTGTTAGTAACTTGATTAGGACCATATATCATTATTATTACAAGTAAAATCTGATTTCGAATCAACTAAATAAAATTAAAGAGAATGATAGTATTGGGACCTCTAGAATAAATTTAATACCATGTTGAACCCGATAACCATTGAGCATGAAATAATGAATGTAGTTGCCTATATCAAGCAATTTCCGACAACTATAACCTTCAAAGTATTTATTTCCAAAAAAAAAAAAGAAGAAAACTGATTGAATACCATGTTTCGATCTATGAAAAAAGAATCAGATTGTAGAAGAAAACAGTTTATGTTGATTTGAGTGCTTTTACCGCTTTCTCAGCTGCATCATCAAGATCTTCTGCCGTAATCAATGTCATTCCACTCTCCTGTATCATCAATGGCTTCCAATTGTTAATAGTTTGCTCTATGCAAACAGTATAGTTGCTAGAGGTGGCAATTGCAACGCTTTATAAAATAACTGGTCCAACAAGTAACATAAGGACTAGGGTTGAACGGGTCAAAATTACCTACAATGCTTACAAACCATCTAGATCAGTTTGATTTTCGGTTTACATATAATCAAATTATTATGTTGACTATAATTTTTTCAACCGCTTTTCAATATATTGACTACAGTATTAAAATTTGAGCAAAAAAGTGTTTATGGGTCAACCCCTTTGACCTGTACCTAATCATGACCAGCTTACAATTCTTATTAGACGCACCTTTGTTGCCACCTGTGATGGATTAATAAGTGAACTTGGGATAAAAATGATTGACTTTACCTTAAGAATCCTCTTTCCTTGGTCAACATTTGTACCTTCAAGACGAACAACAACAGGCACTTTCAATGCAACCTGCAAACAAAATTTGATCAGAATTGGGATAGCCTGCTCAAACAATGCTAACACTGGTATGCATGTCAAGGAAAATGAAACTTCTATCATATAGACGAGAAAACTGTTCAATGATTTCAACTAGACTAATAAATCATTCGAATGAAGCACTTATCAAATTGAAAGTGGATGATGCTAATGAACTCACATGTTTAGCAGCGTTAACAATCCCACTAGCTATGACGTCACATTTCATAATGCCTCCAAAAATATTGACCAAAATTGCTTTAACTTTGTCATCTGAAGTCAAGATTTTGAAAGCCTCCACAACCTGTTAGATTTCTTTTTAGTACTTGCAACTCACCAATATTTGTTCCGAGTAACTATGAGAGTTAAAACTTCTAAGCTAGATACTTACTTGTCCTTCAGAAGCATTCCCACCAACATCCAGAAAATTAGCTGGAGTTCCTCCATGTAACTTAATGATATCCATGGTGGCCATTGCCAATCCAGCACCATTCACCATACACCCGATTTCCCCATCTAAACCAATGTAATTCAAATCCGCTTTTGCAGCAGCAACCTGTCAGAAACAACTATGTGAGATTTCGGACAGACTAAAGGTTGCTTCTAGTCAACTGAATCTCACAGCCCTTAAATTTGCTCATCTTCAAACTTTTAAGAGTTTTTATGAAGGTGAGTGTCAATGAGGGGTATGTTTATTCTTGAATGAGTGAAAGTCAATGATACAGCTATCAGGAATAGCTAAAAACGAAGCATTTATATGTGTCAAACAGTTTTCAAGTTACCATGAATGTGTTTTTAAGCATAAAACCTCCTAAATCGTTTCGTTCGAAAATAAGGTTTTCAGTGAAATTAGAAGATTCCGCTATTATTATGGAGTGAAGATATAAGTAACGTAAATTCAATGAGTATACAGCGCACAAGTTGCTGGTGAAAGTCTGAAAATTTTGGACAACAAGTGTTTCGGGTCAACCCAACTCGTTTCGACCTATACCGCCTATCCGGCCACCTCTACTTTTATGATCCATTTTACTCACCCCTTAAACCCACATGAATGTGTATACAGCGCACAAAACCTCCTAAATGAATGTGTTTTTAAGCATAAAACCTCCTAAATCGTTTCGTTCGAAAATAAGGTTTTCAGTGAAATTAGAAGATTCCGCTATTATTATGGAGTGAAGATATAAGTAACGTAAATTCAATGAGTATACAGCGCACAAGTTGCTGGTGAAAGTCTGAAAATTTTGGACAACAAGTGTTTTGGGTCAACCCAACTCGTTTCGACCTATACCGCCTATCCGGCCACCTCTACTTTTATGATCCATTTTACTCACCCCTTAAACCCACATGCGATGCTCCTGAATGTATTTCAACAACCCACACATTAAAAAAGACATATGAATGAAGTGTGTCCAACAAGTTCGCGTGTAAACTGTCGTTTTAGAAAACCGTGTCATAGAATGAGAAAATATGAAGTGTTAATTATATATATTTAACACAATTGACAAGTCATACCTCACGAGGATCCTCCTGTGTTGGGTCACGGAGAGCAAAGGTCTCTTTTTGACGATAAGCGGCATTATCATCAAAGTTTAGCTTAGCATCAGCAGCAACCAGCCTGTTATCAGAAGTCTCTGCAATGGGATTGATCTGGAGGACAATCAAAAATTAACATCCAGGAATAGGAATGCAAAAGAAAAGAAGAAAAAAAAGGAAGCAACAACTTATGTCAATTATTAATGCTCACCTCCAATTGTGTGCAATCAGATTCACGGAAAAGGTTATATAGCTTCTTTACTTGTTCTATTGAAGCATTTCTGTCAGCTACTTTAGGAGCAAGACCATCTACAACCTTAGCCGCATCTTCGTCTGTAATTCCTTTGAAAACATCAATAGGCACCTGTAGATATGAAAGTTTGATAGATAAATATATGACAAGGAACATGATATTCTATACAAGTATTACCTTGTAGCAACTTATTAATGAGTAATTCGGTAAAAATTTCCAAATCTAGCTATAATGAATATATTAAGATTAGCAACCGAGGTATACCTTTACAATCATGTCAGGGAATTTCTCCGCAAGGTCTTCAATGCTGGTTCCTCCCTCTCGGCAGGCAATTATAAGCTAAAGAACAGGAGACCCTATAAGTATCAATATTAACAGGTTTGTTCGATATTAAGCTATAGCGCAACTACATTAATCACCACTGGACACTTAAACGGTGATATGTATGTACGTAGAGTCGCAGATGGATGTGTTAACAGTGAAGCTAGCAATGTATTAAGACGACAAAGAAAAAGAAGCTTACAGGACCAGCAGTTGTACGATCAAGAGTGATTGCAAAGTACATCTCATTCACAAGCGAAACCTTTTCACACAGGTAAACCTGCATAAATCAAGACAGGCCTTAAAGTCTATGTCGTGATTGGTACGCTTCTACAGCAATTGATTACAGCACAATAAACAATAGAAGAATCTGTATATCATGGAGAACTAGATAGCGAACAGCAAAGAGCAATAAGGGACAACCTTTCAATCAGAATGTGAAATTCGTTTGTGATGCAACAGCCAAGAAGATTACAGTTGAGATGCTATATTATCCAATCATAAAGTTTATTAAAGCGCTTATATCAAAGGATAACAATTGCTACCGGATATTTATAACAACCTAAACAGCCTAAACCATTACACATAGACTACGTATAAAGTTGGGATTTGTGGCATTCTATTATATAGCTCAATGCTTAGGCTTGAGCTCTAATATTGCCAAGTTTGATTATAAATAGAAAAATGAGATGCTTTATTATCCAATTATCAAGTTAATTTAAACGCTACTTATACCAAAGGATGAATTGCAACCAGATATTTCTTAACAAGCTAAACAGCATAAACCATCACAGATATACTAAGTTTAAATTTGTGGCATCCTAACTATAAGATCAACACTTTATATCATGCAATACATGCAGGCACGTCCCAGCAGAATATGTACAAAAACAGGTAACTATAAGTAATTTGTAACCATATATTAAATGAGAATGCATATAATTTCAACCTTGCTGACAACTTTTCCTTGTGGGCCAGTTTGCTTAGTGACAAGAGTCTGTCCAAGCATCTTCCCTACAAGAACATCAAATATAAAAAATGACTTAGAGATTCATTAAATCCTCAAGGAGATAAACTTGTGTAAACTTATGGATGAGCACTCACATTTCTTTAAGTAATTATAGCTTCAGTAGTAAAAAAGAACTATAGCATTACCGATTGTAAAACCCAACTATCTCTTGAATTGATCGAGCTTATTAATTAAAAAAGGAACAAAAACAAAGAGCCGTCTAGTTTCAGCTTTCGACCATGGATATAGATCAGTTCTTTAGTGTACTAATAAATCAGGTAAAAATACAAGTCCAAATTCCAAACTGTTAGGGTGTGTTTAGTTGAGGAAAAACGAGGTACTTTTCTAGAAAAAAATTCTAAGAAAAGTGGGAAATTAGAAAACGCGTTCAAAATGAGTATTTTTCAAGAAAATGAAAAACTCATTTTTCCATACTAGAACTAGAAGTTGGAAAACATGAATTCCAAGCTTTCCACCTTTTTCCTCTATACCACTTCCTCATTTTTCTAAAAATTTTCAAAAACCTTCTCTTAACATCATTTTTCTAAAAATGGGAAATACATCAACTTTTGAACACATTTTCTAAATTTTCAACACTTTCCTAGAAAACAAAACTTTCTTCATTTTTAAAAAAAATTGAGATGAAAATTTGTGGAAATTTTTTCACAACTAAACGCACCCTTATGTATTTTAATCAAGTCCAAACTATAACATATTCCATCTTCACTTAGATATTACAATCGGTGAAGGCGGGAAGACAAAAAAAAAAGTGTCATACCAGCTATCTCTTCAGCCTGTTCAGCTTTGACGATGTGAACTCCACCCTGAAGACCACTTGTGAACTTCCCTAGGCCCCTTCCACCGGCAAGGATTTGGCTCTTCACTACCAACTGGACCAGCAAAATGAGTGTCACGTATTTAACACGTCAGCTATATTACATTATTTAAACGAAAAAGTTTTATGAGAAGATAAATATCACAACTTCTAAAACTTTGACATTCAGAAAAGAACGGCTAAAAACATGAAAAAACAAATATAAAGAAAGTAAGAAACCATAGGCCATAACCAGATCTCAACCATTAAAGTGGATTGCTTCAAATGGGTAAATGATGGAGGTTTTTCCCTATTCAGGTTACCCATGTCCCATGGAGGGCAAGTCTTTCTTTTTTTTCTTTTTTTTGTTATTCTTATTCTTATTATTATTTTTTTAATCAGGTACCTGCGACCTAACCGGGGTATCCCGTGAATGATTCTGACCCTTTCCTTGGCCACCCCCAAGATGTTTACTTAGTGATGTGTGAACCTGTTACCACTAGGCCACCTTGGTGATGGTTTCCTTATAGTTTATATTAGAAACAACACGTGTTCTTTGAGCCTCAGTATTGATATTATTGATATTAACAAACAACAAGCCTCAGTCTTAGTTTCACTGCTAAAGTTCTAATAAATGATCTTTTGAATATCTAATAAGAGGATAAAGCAGAAAAACAAAGTATGGCAAATTACCTCCTTATCATTTGGAAACGTTGTTTGTATAGCCTTTCTAACTTCCTCAACGGAAGAAACGGCAACACCTTTTGGAACATTAATGCCAAACTTGCTCATCAGTTCAGCTCCCTGGTTTCACAAATCACAACTTTTTGTCTCAGTAAGCAATTATATATGAACCATAGCATGTAACTCAAATATTCAAAACAGGTGGGAATTGCCACCCTGTGCACTAATCACCTTAGGTTTTCCATCTTACAAGACATACAATATGCAAAGACACGTGTCTAAGTCAGTAACACATAATGAAAGTGATGTCACAATCATTTTCATTAACTCAAAACTGTCCAACTTTCAACCGAGTTTAGTTGAATTTGAAACAAAAAATTAATAAAAGATTCAAATAAGCTGGTAAAGACAAAATAACACATGACAGTCACAAACTATTAGCTGTATTCATAAAAGCTTCTATCACCTAATGATGGATTGTAAATAGCACAAACTATAGTTATTGCATTTGCATCAAATATCGAAGTTCGAAAACTTTATAAAGTTATCTATAACTCTCAATGCTGATATTAACATCCTTTTCTGTAATATCTACACCTACAATAAACACATATACCTAGTTTCTAGAAACAACAATTAATTTCAACGAATCACCAAAATCACATGAATTTCTTTGTTTCTAAAAGATGACATAATAGCACAGCTAAAGCATATATAACTAATTATATACCATTTCTACAAACAGTAACTAATTCAATAAAAAATAAGGTGGAATTAAGTTTTGAACATGACCTGATATTCATGGATGTTGAGACGACGGAGCTGCTGTTGTTGCCATTTTCCGGCAACGTTGAGCGATTTAGATGCGAGCTTGTTAAACAATCCTCTCACCATTATTGTGTTGAAAATATTATTGACCGAGATCTGGTATATAGAATTAACAGTTATAGATACAGCTATATATGTGAATATAGGTCGAAATTGACAGTTTACGAACAATAATTTGTAAATCAGAAACCCTAATTTTGAAAGATGGCTGACCTGTACGGACACCGGAATTAGGGAAGCAAATAACCTTTACTATTTTGCTATTCGCGTAGAAGGAAACGTAGGCCCTCTCGCTTTTTCCTCTTAATTTCGTATTTTAACTCCAAATATTTTTTAAGTTGTAACCAGTTTATTTTGTAACACCTTTTAACTCGTTTTTAGGCTTTTAGCAAAACATAACTAGAAATTTTGTTCTTACAAAATATAAAATTTATAAAATGAGTTCAAAAAATGTATTTTTTGTAACACCCGGCATTTTACACAACATATATTAATATTATAAACATGGAAGCGCGTTCCCAAAACAAATTTGCCGAGTTTATATAAACCATACAACTATATATTAAACAAACTAATTGTTCTATCGCTATTTAATTTACAATCCCTAATAATTACTTAACCATATTAATCTAAAACGGGTGTTATATAAAACTTTTCCAAATATAAATTTATCAAAAGATCAGAGTCAACGCAGCAAGTCAAACATCCCGTCAATCACCCACGACCCGAACCATAACTTAACCAAAATCTGCAAAACATTCAACAACGAGGGGATTAGCTCACGCTAAGTGAATGGAATTGTAACCGACAGTTCAACTCACAAGCAACAAGTCTTACAACTAATAAACTGCAACAAGTAAACACATAAGCAAGTATCGTCAAGAGGATCGGAGGTCCCTGGTATACCATCACAGAAACCTACCGATAGCTTGAGTACTACCTTCACTGACATAAGTACATCCTCAACTATGTGTATCGGAAGACCCAGACAGCTACACAGTAGTACACAAGCCCAACCAACCAACGTTGACCTCTGAATCAACCACATAGTCAACCAACCAAACAACCAACAATCAACAACCAATAACAATCAGCAACTACAAATCAACTAATCACAATATAAACCAAACAACAATAACATAATATATCCAAAACTATCCTGGTTTACCCGTTATAACCGAACCCGTTACAACTGAGTTGAACCGAGGATTACAGTAACCACTCACCAAAACGACCAGTCCTTCAACCCAGTGGTCTTATATTACTGAGTTGCCGCCTGCTTATCTGAGAACACACTAATAACAAATTAATATCTTGTTCCAAAACTTATTCCATCACATAAATAATAACATTCTTCAAAACATGTATTCTTAAATCAACATCATCTATACTAATCATATTATAAATGTAATATACTATAAATTATCACAAGTATAAGTAATCAAAGTAATAAATTAAACTTCTGTCTAACAACGGAATCCGCCGGATTCACCATGAATCCGCCAGATTCTTCAAGTTTTTCCAACCCAGAAATAGACCAGAAAATTATTAACGAATCCGCCCCATGAATCCGCCGGATTTATCCTGAATCCGGTACCCAAAACTGGCCGGAATCCGCCGGATTCCCTTGGTCGTTCAGACCTGCACATTTCTGCTGTTCAAACACAACTCCAAACCAAACACAATTTTCAAAACTTCAGCTTCAATATACGAATTTACTCAATTTTGACCACAAACTTTAACTGCAAACATATTATAACATCTAATAAGTAATTCTAACATGAATTTCAAGCATGCATCATCATCTAACTACAAATTCACCAAACCCTAACTTTAACATTCAAATTTGAAGAACACTAACTAATTCTAACACTATATCTTCATGAAATCATCACATAATCAACAAACCATGATTTCAAAGCTTTAATTCATACAAAACACATATATTCATCATTTACCTAATTTCTATAAAATAGGTTCAAGAACCCTAAAATACTTACAATCAAGTGATGAGCAAGATGATGATGATAGAGATAATCTGATTTCCTTAGCAAGATTTAATCACTATTTGTTCTTCTTGATTTTTCTTTGAAATGTTTAAGCATTTGAGAGAGAAATTTAGAAGAGGTGAAGCAATCGAAAAGTTAGGTGAATAAAAATGGGTCGGCCTAATCCCCACCGCCCCCAATTTCATCTGTTTTAATTTTATCCCCTCTAATTCTATTATCTGGAACCTGAAAATACCCATGAAACAAAATATTTTTTATTTTACCGTCAAGAGTAACAATTTAAAACAAGTCATATTTTATTAATCACAATAAATTCGGTGACTCTTTTAGTCATTTCTTTTCAACTAGACCAAATAAAATATTTCCCATTATTAAAATAACCGTTTATTTCCAGACCCAAAAACCGGATATTACATTTTTCAAAAGAAAAAAAATTCAAGAAAATAGAAAATTTATTTTTCCATACAACTAGGATTTGGAAAATAATAATTCCAGTTTCCATATTTTTCCTTTATACCATTTCTCATTTTTTTCCTAAAATATTCTAAAAACCTTATCTTAAAATGTAAAACACTTCTTTAGAAAACAATTTTTTTTTTAATTTCTTAAAAAATTGGAGATGGAAAATTTCCTACAACTAAACACATCCTAAAAAAAAGATATGTATTTGAAATTTGAATGAGATTACCGGTGAAGGGGTATAAATGAGAGAAATGATAGATTTCAACGAAGATTCAAGGTTATCAAGTGAGTAACTCGTACATCAAGATCGATAACCATGAGAAGATTAATCATTATCAATTTGGTCGGTGCAACACTACAACTTTGATCCATCATGAATTCTAGCCCGTTTTATTTTTTCTTTGCATTTAGATTATTCTTTCCGTATCATATTCTAATAGTACGCGTACGCTCTACTTGCAAGGAGTATCGTTTTGAGGTGGTGGTACCACTTCAACTATGGCCAACTGATTGTAAAGATTTAAATACAAAATATTAGAAAGAAAAAAAAAAGATGGTAACCTATTAGTTTGAATATTTATATTTTGAGAACTAACGAATGATTATCAAATGACCGCTGCATGAAGCATACTTAATCAACTATCATCAAGTATATAATGATAAAAGGTATTATGTCTTAACTAAGTTCAATTTCAAAACATTACAAAGTTGACCACAACCAAATAAATATCACACCTAACACACCATCAACATCATATCAATACTTGTGTATGGACACATTTTTCTGTATGTATACTTACATGTATATATACCGGATCAAACATCTCCCTAGACCATGTTGATTAAAATAAAATGGGCTTGTTGATTTGTTTATTCAAGAATCGACAAATCAACACAAAGTGATCGATTTGTATCTTCTTTGATACTCCAGATTACAATATTGTTGCATGATCATAAGCTCACCAACAGCTTTATATATGGATTCGAAAGATCACATCGGGTGGGTTTGGTGTTGCTTTAAATTAAACAAAAAGTAAATGAGTAACGATCACTAAAGGGCCTTTGACCTGGCGGTATCGTGGTGACCCATCCAACTAAGAGGTTGATGGTTCGAGTCCTGGGGAATGGGGATGAGACAATTTGTATATATTCGTAGATTAGTGTAAATATTCGTGGTATTAGGGTATGTGGGTACTTGTCTTTCTAAATAAAATGAGTAATGATCGAGGAGCTACGAAACTTGTTCTGGACAATTTGTATATATTAGTAAATTAGTGTAAATATTTGTGGTATTGAAGTATGTGGAACTTGCCTTCTAAAAAATATGAGTAACGATCGAGGAGCTATGAAACTTTATCTTGACACATATATATAGACGGACTGATGTTTTAATCATGGCTTATTAAAACGATCATGTGCAACGGATCACATTTTATGCACAAAAGTTTGTATAAAATACATAAGAAATACGATGTTTTATGTAAACCTCGTGAATTATTATTAAACACAACTAGTATTTATTTATATTTTCGTACTAAAGATCCATCGTTAGATGTTATCCTAAGTTTAGCCACAAAACAAAAACCATATATTACCAAACAAAGAGTAAACAGTTACAAAATCAATATTCAAAATCACTAATCAAATAAACATCAAATAACAGTTAACGTTTTGTACCCCTTATGTCGTCATATTCTAATTTTCCTAAAAAAATAAATAAATATTGTCTGGTACGTACTATCACTTTTTGACTATTAGCTTCGCAGATATCATTTAAAAATTTGAATTCAAAATTTGTCAATTATATAAACAAAATAAAGAAAGAAAATTATGATTATTTTGTTAAATCGTATAAACGGATTAAAAATATATAATTTGAAGTGAGATATCATTTGATGATACAATGTGGGTTCGTAAAACAATGATCAAAGTGTTATTACTAGAAGAACTACATTTATTTATAAAAAAATAAAACTTAATCCCTTACAAAAATTTCATTTATTTTCTTGGAGATGCAAGAACCGAGCAAGTTGTGACGGGTTAACAATGCCGGGTATATGGGCTCCGTTTTTTAACACTTCGGATACCTCAACGTAGCTTCGACTCTTGACAGTGTTCGGCTCAAGTATATTTTTGTTCTCACTTGGCTTCGACTCCTTCATTGTCTGTAAAACGGCTAAATTAGCCGTCGGAGCCATGGCTCGAGCCGGATCATATGATTCACCAAATAACGTTCCTTTGGTTAAGTACTCATGAGCCAAGTACCCTGCTAGAAGCAAGTTATTATGAGCCGGTGGAGGGTGAGCCGCTTTCAACAGCTTGATTGGACTTACGGCTCGAGGAGGAACCCGTTTCAGGATCGAATTTGGGTTTGGGTTCGGCTTCGCTAGCTTTGACGGCTTCAAGAAGTCAAAGGTTTCATCTATTTCTTTTCGCTTACGTGGAGTCATTGGTGGCAATTGTCTACGTGAGTGGTTCATGGTAACTTGCATGAGGTTCCACCTAGTCAGCAAATAAACATTCCTAGTTTTCCACAAATACCCTCATACAAGATCCAAACCATCAAGGAATGTGTCAATATTGAGTGAGAAAAGAGGGGTAAAATGGTAATTGAGATAGTACGTATACTATATATTAAACGTTAAACATATAAACATATGATTATAAAAATAGAAAAATATAATTTTTTGGGTGGTTTTGAGGAGAGAAAATGAAAGGGAGAGGGGGTATGAGGAAACGAAGAATGGGGTGGTGTGGGGTTTATATAGGAAGGAAGTTAGCAAATTGCCATTTAAATTGGTAAGAATTACAGTCAAAACTAAAAAGTGGACGAGTATATTTTAAAAGACTAAAAAGGCCCGAACTTTAATAAACGTCCATCCATGTTGGTTTATATATTTCATCCACGAATTGTTGTATCCAACAAGGAATGCAATTTAATATTAAGAATCCCACGATCTTAGATATCCACTCCATTTAGTTTATAGTTATTATTAGAGGTGATAATTTTAGACCCATTCGTTAATTATGGGTTAATTTGCTTAATTTTTAGGAGGGGATGAATTTGGTGGGTCTCCTTCCCATTTTTTGGATGAGTCTAAATGGGTTTTTCAATATAACATCTAATTGTGAAACAATTAACCAACGAATTTAGACAGGTCTAGCGGGTAATTTTTTTTTTCCACCTCATTTCATTTTTTTTCATTTTTCATTCAAATAAAAAAAAAGTTTGGTGAAAACTCAATGACCCGACCCGACCCGAGACCCATATGACCCGGACCCGTTTACACTCATCCTTCTAAATGACCCATCTAGACCCGGACCCATTTAAACTCAAACCCATCTAGACCCGTGACCATCCGACCCATTCATTTTGCCACCTCTAGTTATTATGAAAAGTAAAACAAGATGCAAGTTAAAAGTGAATTTAAGCCTGTAAACGAACTGAACGAACACGGACGGAGTCTGTTCGTGTTCGTTCATTAAGGTTTTGACAAACAAACGAACGAACACGAACGGATAAGCGAACGGATTTTGTTGTTCATGTTCGTTCACTAATAAAATTTGTTTGTTCACGAACACAAACGAACGTACACGAACAAACACATAATTTAACGCATTACTTCGTTGATACTTGAAACGAACATCAACAAACATAAACGGACATCTATATACACATCTACACACGTATACTATAGAACTTGAAACTTTTCAATGCATATTTAACATTACAAAACGATCACAATATGAAGATAAACTCATTTTCTTGGTCCTCATCGTAGATAAGAGCAATAGATTTGGAATTAGTGGAGGTAAATATGAGGTAAAAATGTATAGATGTTTAATATTATTGAATGAAAGTATATAAATATTTAATAATATTATATTTAGAATTTAACTTAAATCAAAGTAAGATATACAAATATGTATTAATTTAATTAATTTGTTAGTTAATAAACGAGCATTTAACCGAAAGTTCACGAACATGTTATCGAACATTCACGAACGTAAATGAACGAACCAGGCCTGTGTTCATTTCCTTTCATATAATTAAACGAACAAAATTTTTTGTTCATGTTCGTTCATAAAACGAAACGAACGAACGTAACCGAACTTTCCGCCGAACGGTTCACGAATAGTTCACCGAATGTTCAGTTCGCTTACAGGCCTAAGTGAATTCATTTTTTTTAAACGGCAAAACTACACTCTAACACACGATTATGTACAATCACCATGAATATTTACAACTCACTATCTCAAATGAAGCTCGAACCCAAACTCTAGGTTGAATGGTCCCTTTTATACCGTTAGGCTAAAGCCCCTTAATTAAAAGTAAATTGGAATTCATTGACTCACAAATAACATAATAAATCTTTCATAACTTTATTGACCCGGTTAGGAAAAAAGAGGTAATTTTAAAATAAATTGTGGTCAATTCTTTTTCTATTATTTTCATTCAATTTTTTTATTACAGTACACTAAATGTTTATCTAATTTTCTGTCATACATAATTCACATAAATCACAAACGACTCGGAATAATCAATAAAAATACGTAAAAGTCTAAGTCATTTAATTACTAGAATACATATTTTGCTTATAATTTTTGCTATATGTTTGAGAGTGATATTAGGATAAGGTCCAGAGAAGAAGACCTTATATGAAAAGAAGGAGAAAAAGACTTATTTTACTGCAATTCATTTTCCCCTAAAATAAAATTACTCACTATTATGCGGACTCAAACCATAAATACCATAACTCACTCTACCATATGTTATGGTACTGTTGTTAACATTAAGGCGAAATAATTATATTTTTTTTTTAAAAAAAATAACTACACCATTACTGTCTAAAACAATAATGTTAGGGTAATGTTATTGAAATTACGCACATAAAGTTGAAGTCATATTCACCCGTCATAAGTCTTTGTTCACAAATCACATCACAATGTATATAATTATACATCATCCAAATTCAGGTAGAAAACAAATTATTTAAAAATCAAAACAACCCCTTTAGTCCTTTACCACCAAACAATAACGGTACTATTAAAAACTTTACCACATTGTTATTTGCAGGATGTACTGCAATGCCAGTTTTGAAAACCTCCCCTCATCTATGATTAACATTTTTGACAATTTTTTACTTTCTAAAGGAAAATAACAATTAGTCCTTACAAGTGAGAAGTTCCTTGAAAGTGCGTTACTTACATTAATATAATGATAGAGATCTGAGAGGAAGACTTCATTTGAGGAGAATGAGGAGAAGACCTATTTTTACTGCATTTTAAAACTACAATATTGTAATTTACGAAAGTTACTTTATTTTAACATCACTGCACTGCATTTTAACATCACTGCACTGCATTTTATATATATAAAAAATCATTGTATTTTAACATCACTGCATTTTAACTCTTACATTTTTGTCCTAAAATGCAGTAAAATAAGTCTTCTCCTCCTTCTCCTCATATAAAGTCTTCTCCTCTGAACCTTATCCTAATTGAATAGAGGTAAGTTCTTTTAAGAATGCTAAAAAAACAGAGAATGACAGAACCAATAGGATTCTTCCATTTCTCTATAAAACTCACTTCTATTTTTTACCCCATTGGTTAATTATCTCACAAACCGTAATTCCATAAATTATAAAAATTACATATTCAGAACCAGCGCGTTTTTCTCTTCGATTAGAGATGTCATAAGATATACTTTCGACCAATTTTTTTTCTTCGCTTTTTTACCGGATGTGACAATATAATCACATGTGATTTATGATGAAAAATTAAAATTTGTTCACGATTATTTATTCATGGTATTTGCTACTTAACACGTGATTATAATTTAATATTCACCGACATTGATAGTTATAAATAAAAAATTAAAAATTGCAATAGTTTTCATTAAAAATCACATGTGATTGTTATTTATACACTTAATCACAAGTGATTTTATAACACCCCTCATTCTAAACTTGAATATTATATTATTTATCTCGGAAGCGTAAATTTTAAAACATATTTTACTACTATACATTCAAAGTAATGTACATGAACCATTCAACTATTTAATACACAACTGTTTAAAACTATTACAATCATAATTCACTTATTATACAAAAGGGGTATTATAAAATTCCATACATAGTTTATAACAAAACCATATCAGAGTGGATGGCGCGGTCAAACATTACATGCGTACACATCTGCTTCCTGCTACCCACATACCCAAAATATAACCTGCATGAAGTAAAATGAGGGATTAGCACGAAGCTAAGTGAATGAATTCATCACCCACAATTCAACTTAGCATAACCATCTGTTTACATCAAATAATCATAAACACATATTACACAGTACAACAATTCAACAATGTGTAAGGCCAATACAAAATAGACCGATAGCTAATGATTATTATACTCAAACACAGGTTCTATACACAACGGATGAATCAAGACCCTGTGTAATTCACACAATAACCAAATAGCCCAACTACCCAGTTGACCTCAATAACAACTGATGCCCGAAGGCCACATAGCACATAGATTTATAATCAATAACTCAGATTAAATAATTCAACAAACACATCTACGTTCACTTGTTGTAACCATACAGTTACAACTAAATCAAAAGGTGAGTTCTAAATCCACTCACCGATACCTCTGCAGAATCCACACTCAGAAATCTTATATTACCGAGTCTTCAGAGTATCTGAAACACCATATAATACACAAGTTAGTAACTTGTTCCACAATCATCATTCTAGCATATTTATTCAATCAGGTAATCCCTGAAGTCTAAACAAACAAAAGTGTAATCAGAAATATCCTGAAATGACGTTTAAAAACTGAAAAATACCATTTTCGGCCCCTAGATGACCCCGAATGGCCAAAAACTGTCTAGGCTCTTTGAATAAAGCCGGGATCATTAGGCCGTTTCTGAGTGACCATGCGAATTTCAACCCAATCCGAGTTAATAAAATTGTCACTAATCCAGGACCCCGAAAACACGCGTTTTCAAAATTTACAAAACAAAGGTTTAAAAATCTCGGTTCGCAAAGTCAACTCAGTTCGCAACTTTTCAATTCGCTTCGCAAAATGTCAATTCTCATAGCGATTCAACTCGCTTCGCAAGTTCAACTCGCATCGCAGCGATTCAGTTCGCAGAAACTCGATTCGCAACACAAAATCTCAGTTCGCAAGATTTCGGTTCGCTTCGCAGAACCTCAACTCGCTTCGCCACATAAACTCAGTTCGCAAAACGAACTGAGAACTGCGAACTTCGCTGCTGTTACGAGTTTTTTCGAATCAAAACTCACCAAAACTCCAAAAACTTAGTTTCTAAGGTTTCTAACACTTTACTAACATCAAAGAAACATCATATAACTCAAAATCGAGCTTCAAATTCAATTCTAACTCAATAACCCATATAATCCACTCTTAAAATTCAAAGAACCAAACTCACTTTTTGATGATGAAGAAGGAGGGATTAATATGGTTATCAAACAGATATGTTGAATCCAATCATAGAAAACTAATTTGTGAAACTTAGTTGTGGATTTAGGAATTTTTTCAAGTTCTTCAAATGAAGGAAAAGTGATGAAGCTTTGGTATACATATGGATTTTAAGGTCGGCTCACCACCACCTTTGATATCCAATTTTTATAATTTTATACCCGTCCTAAATCTATTGTCTGGAATCTAAAAATCATTTGCGAGAATATTATTTTATTTTATCATCATCTATAACAATTTAAAACAATTAATAGTTTACTATTCACAATAAGTCCTGAGGCTTATTTACTTACGTTTCGCAAGTAAACAATTAATATCAAGTAATTCCTAAAAACAATTAAATAACCAATTTAAAT
The DNA here is from genome assembly GCA_963422505.1 of Pseudognaphalium luteoalbum. Lineage (NCBI taxonomy): Eukaryota > Viridiplantae > Streptophyta > Magnoliopsida > Asterales > Asteraceae > Pseudognaphalium > Pseudognaphalium luteoalbum. The sequence goes on along the minus strand of OY730196.1, from coordinate 21,335,817 downwards.
AAAGGAATTATCAGACCAGTGAAGAGGGTGTTACAGATTTGTTATATAATCACATATGATTTTCATTTAAAATTTGATATTTGATGAGAAATTTACTGATATATGATAATTCATGTATGATTTCAACTTGATTTTTACTTAATTGTATGATTATAGTTAATGATTTGGAAATTCGCATTTGATTACCCTTTAATCACATATGATTGATACTTTGATGTTCAATCGCATGTGATTACAACTTAGTTTTTCATGTTTGAATCTCTTTATATCATCAATTATTTGAATTAGAAGTTTAATCGGACATATAAGCGGGTGTGATTATTTTTTAGTATTAAATCACATGTGATTTCACATTAAAACCCAAAAAAATGGGGAAAAAAACTTTGTCGAAAGTGTATCTTGTTGGATCTAGAATCGAAGAGAAAAAGACGCTAATTCCGAATATGCAAGTTTTATAATTTATAAACATACGGTTTGTGAGATATTTAATTTTGAAAAAAATGTGAAAATGGGTTTTTGAAATAGAGCAATCCTATTGGTTCCTCTATTCTCTATTTTTTTACCATTCTTCTTTGAACTTTTCTGTAATTTAATATTGTGTATACTTTATACCACTTCATATGTTGAAGTGACTGGAAAATTGAACTTTCAGCTCGATGCCATGCCAGCAACTCTTAGAAGACTATAGAATTACTCTTAGAAGACTACAAAAATACTAATAATGAACTTTTTTGAACCCACTGATATCGTGTAAAAAGTCACGTTATTACTACCGATATCTCTCTCATTCTGTAACAGTACTTGGCAAATAAACTCAGATAATGTACAAATCAATAAAACTTTACCAAGAAGGTCAAAATGAAGTTGCACGAGTAAAATCAACCAAAACGGATGAAAAATGAAGATTCCACACACGTTTGAATATTCAAGATATCAAGACAATATTTAAAGGCAAAGTACCCATCACTGAGATTTCTCTTATCCAAGATATTCTTTTTCAAAATACGAATCTAACAGAAGAAGAATCAACAAAAACGGATGAAGAATGAAGATTCTATGTACGCCGGAAGATTCAAATGATTCGTACGAGACATCCAGATATCAGAGACATATTTTTGGGATTTCTTTTCATCAAAGTCTTTGTTTTTGAAAAAAGAATCCAACGCAAGAACAATCAAAGAAAACGGACACAAAACGAAGAAGATACGCACAAATCGAGAAATGAAGCGAAAGACGTCGAACCGAGGCAGCAGCCTGCCAGCCGCCGCTGGCCACCAGGCGACCGCCGCCGGCTACCATGGTGGCGGCGCCGTCTGCCTGGCTCCTGTCCCCCGTCCGCTTTTTCGTCCTCGCCCGTACTCACAGGGTACACGTGCTAGACCTTTACGCGCTTTAGGGTACATGTGCTAGCAACTTTTCTACATTTTGCTAACATGTGCCCCAAGTTGCTAAGATGGACCCATTTTCCCCTATAAATAGGAGGCTCCATGGCTCATTTCAAGACACACTCATATACACCCCTCACACCTCATATCTCACAAATCTCATTCCAAATTCTCTTGTGTTTTATATTTTTTCTCATTCTAGAATTATTGTAATCAATCTACGGATTAATATATGTGACACCCGTCAAATTAGGACTAGTAAACTAGTGCCTAATCAGTTATAATACATGTAATTAGTTCTGTGTTAGGCTAATTAATGTATCAAGTAATATATATTGTTGAATATATACAATCATGCGATTTGATTAAATCGTACAAGTTTCACATCGAATGTAATTCGGTTCAATTAATACGGACGTTGGTGAACAATTTTATTAAATAATATAATATTATTTAATAAACGCAATTATATCCAAAATATTATTTAGATAATATTTCAATTCATATTCGTATCGTACAAACAAGGACTACACGATTAGATTATTAAACGCGCAAACAAATCGAAACAAGTTAAAGTTATATTTTATAACGCAACCATTAAGTATTTGGTAAAATACTTCAACAAAAATATTGGGTAATTATTCGTATTTTAAAACGTATATTTAAACGTATAAAATAAACATTTAACGTTTAAACGAACGGGAGAACGAACACCGCACGGAGCGCGATTGCGGGGACTGAAAAAGGTGAGGCTTTCACCTACACCCACCTCTCTTTCCCTCTTTCTTTCATTCTCATTTCAACAAAAACACACACACACACCACAAAAACACTCTCAAACCCATCACCACCCAATTTTCGGATCTAGCATAACCGACAACAAAAGTTACATTTTCGGAATCACAATCAAGAGAGAAACAAGATTAACAAAGGCACCACCCTCGTTTTCTTCCTCGTTCGTCTCGATTTGCAATTGTAAGAAATTATCTAAATATTTAGATCTACTCATTTTGGTGTATTATTTCGGTGTTATAATGTTTACACAACTTAGTATTGTCCAAATGTATGAGGAAAACACGATTTTGCAGCCTAAAAATGAGTTAGATTTGGGTTTTGGGTTGAAAAATCGCGACAGCCGCTGGGTTCTGGGCTGGTGTTCATCTTTGTGACACAAGCCTTGTGTTGCGGAACACAAGCCTTGTGTTGCAGAACACAAGCATTGTGTCGCATTTAGTGTCGCAAAACATAAGACACAAGCATTGTGTCGCATTTAGTGTCGCAAAACATAAGACACAAGCATTGTGTCGCATTTAGTGTCGCAAAACATAAGACACAAGCATTGTGTCGCATTTAGTGTCGCGTTAAGTTGCATATCATAAGACACAAGCCTTGTGTTGCGGAACACAAGCATTGTGTCGCATATTTTGTCGCAAACATGAGACACAAGCCTTGTGTTGCAGAACACAAGCCTTGTGTTGCGAAACACAAGGGTTATGTCGCATTTAGTGTCGCAGAATCCCAAAAACAGAAGCCAAAAACATTCTAAGTGTTTAAAAATCACTTTTCAATAACCAAACCAAATACGATACGATTAATACGCAAAAATGGATAAATCAAAGTATAATAATAATAGTTAATGTTATTATTATAAATCTGTCACCAACGGGCTGTACACGTTTTCAAAACACAAACCAAATAATCAACCAAATCGTAGTAATTTGGACATATGTAGTTGTGTAACAACTACAAAGGTAGTCCTTTGAGATACCGACTCCCGTTTATAACCATCGCGTGTCGTGGACACCCTCAGGTTACAAGTCTTCGGACATCGATACTTGGCTAATCAATCAAAGTTTATTTAGATAAACTTCTCAGGCTCAGGTGAGTCTCATGGCCCCTATTTTACTGTTTTTCAATCAGGGGTGTGATATTATTGCTTGTTTTGTTTTACAAGTTGAACGCAAGTACAAATCAAAATCAAATACTACATGAGTTACTTCAACTAATCAATTTAAAGCCCTCCATAGCATAGTCTGGTAATACGTAGTAGCGTGAATGTTAGTATATGATATCATATAGGATTGACAATCCTCGTCCGGGTTAGCACGCACTAACTGGTCAAACGGACGTATTAGCATTTGGGAAGACGAGTGTGGATTAGGCACTCGTAGGAGGCATTCAAGTTGGGTTTCTTTAATTGGACCTGACACTCAAGTTAAGCTCAGACTATGTGCTCATGGCTGTATAATTTTTATTTTGCTTAATTGCTTTATAAATTCAATTATAAATCTTGCGGTTCATACAATTATGTGTTGACATACAAACCTGTGAGCTCACTAACGTTTCGCTGACCCATTTTAGCATGTATCACAGGTGACCAGCAGTAGGTTGGATTGCACAATCAAGATCAATTAGCTCGAGTCAGCATGCAAACAATCAGAGATTTAGCTGCATTATTATATTTTGTATAGATTAATTATGTACTTAAATCTCTCAATTTCCACCGAGCTAATGTAACTCTATTTTTGATGCAAACTTTGGTTTTTATTAATACAAATGTAAAACGACGCATATAGTGGTCGTTCATTATATCTTTGTGCTTGTGATATTTGATTAGTAACACCCAATGTATGCTTCCGCTAAACAGTAAATTTGGGGGTGTTACAATATAGGAGCTAGAACGAACGATAGGGATTCGGAGATAAACCTTTGTATAGGTGAAAGAGTTGTCAATCATAATAATACGCTGCTACGCATTTATTTCCGGGTGATATCTAAACCTCTATCATACTTGTTTTATTTCGTATTTTAAATATGTGTTATTACTTGGTATGTGATTTACTTGTTGCCATGAATTGCAAGTAGTTTATTATTGTGATTTTCGATGATGTAGATAATTATAAGTAGGGATGACATTATATAATTAGTGTACGATAATCGTAAAGTGATATGATGGCCCCTATTCGACTGTTTATTCGATATAGTACTGGATATGCTTTCGAGCAAAGTACAAATGTATGGAAGTCATAAACGACCGAAAGTAGTCATATCACTGGAATCAGCTCTGGTTTAACAGTTGGAATTCCAAAAGGATAATACAACTTCACAACTAACTGGTATATCCTACGAAAGTCAATGCACTGTAAAGTAATGTTCGTACAACACGTTCAGACAAAGTAGAATTAGTAACCCTTGTACTGTTATGATCTTATGAACTTAAGTTTAATCTATGGAGTACCCTTTCTGGTTATCCACGTGACTGCTAACTAGTAATTAGGACCTGATCAACCTTAATTATGGTAACTAGTTATCTATACCCATGACATGCAATAAGTAGTTATCTATACCCATGACATGCAATAAGTAGTTATCCGTACTGTTAAGATCTCATGAACTTAAGTTTAATCTATGGAGTACCCTTTCTGGTTATCCATGTGACTGCTAACTAGTAATTAGGACCTGATCAACCTTAATTATGGTAAGTAGTTATCTATACCCATGACATGCAATGAGTAAGACAAAGTGAATCCACTCGTTGTACATATTAGGTTTACATTTCCGCACTGCTTTACATTTAATTAGTTTAGAGTGTCATTTTCACTGTCAATTACTCTTGACCGCATGTTAGACATAAGAAGCTGTGGAACTACCATGTAAAGTACACGGTCTAAATACTGAAAGGCATGGTCTGCATATGAACACGTTTTTAACAAACTGCGAATAATCCAGGGATGTATAATGTAACACCCGCCAAATTAGGGCTTGTCATTAGGTCCTAATCATTCTCTAATACATGTAATTAGTTCTGTGTTAGGCTAATTAATGTATCGAAATAATATATATTGTTGAATATATACGAATATGCGATTCGATTAAATCGTACAAGTTTCAAATCGAATGTAATTCGGTTCAATTAAATACGGACATTGGTGATCAATTTTATTAAATAGTATAAAATTATTTAATAACGATAACATACCCAAAATATTATTTTGATAATATTTCAATTACATTTCGTATCGTATAATAAACATCTACGTGATTTAAACATTTAACACACAAGCAAACGAAACCATTTAAGTTTATTAAGTATTTGGTAAAATACTTCAACAAAAATATTGAATAAATCTCCATATTTTAAAACTTGTAATTAAACGTATAAAAATAATTATTTAACGCGAAACGATCGAAAAACGAACGCCGCACAGAGCGCGTACGCGGAAGATTGAAAAACTGGTGAAGTCCACACTTGGTGGACCCCACTAGCCGGCCCCCCTCTCCCTTCCCCCTCTTTTTCCCTCCTCTTCCCTCTTCTTTCTCATTTTCTTAACTCCCTTTCTCTCTCTTCCTTCTTTTTCTCTCTAAATCATCATCCATCACCATCACCTTAATCCCACTAAAAACACCACCAAACAACCTCGATCTTCACCACCCGTTTGGAGAAAAAGAACCGCCTCGCAACGATCTACGTTTCTATCTTTCCGAATCCTCTGCGCAACGATTTGTAAGTTTTCGACAAAACCCGAAACCTTTCGATTTCGAGTATTTTTAGGTTCTAGTTGTTCCTTTAAGCTTAGAATGTCCCTATAAGGGTTGGGTAAAAGAATCAGACCAAACGGAAACCCGAAAACTCATTTTTGGCTCAAAAATCCGTCAAAAGCCTTAAGTGTCGCAACGAAGGTGCAGTATAGCGTCACTTCATGCGTCACTTAAGTGACGCATTGAGTGCCGCTAAAAGCCCTAATCATGCGTCACTTGCATAAGTGCCGCATAAAACCCATTTTTCCCGACACTTACCCCCGTCACTGGTTTAGTGACGCCTAGAAGCCTTAACCGACACTTATACCCGACACTAATAGAGTGTCGCCACCTTATGCGTCACTTACCTAAGTGACGCCCTAAACTCAGAATTTCCCATTTTATGCGACACTTCCTAAGTGTCGCCCAAGCCACTAAGTGACGCCTCACTATGCGTCACTTCCATAAGTGACGCCATAAGTGATGCCCTTACCCACACTCTGCTATTTCATGCGTCACTTCTTAAGTGACGCCTAAGACCCTAAGTGTCGCTATAAGTGTCGCATGAAACAGAACTCAGATTTTTACTAAGTGTCGAGACCTAAAATTTTATCACTTGATTTAACCCAAATTCAAATCTTAGATGCGTTTTTCCCAAATCCAAATTCAGGCACTTTAGTGTGATCCTGACACCCACGTTAAGCGCATACTATGACCTCATGGCAGACGTATACATTATTTGATTCATTTCAAACAATCATTATTAATCTTGTGGTTCACACTTACTTTATTACTACGCAAACCTGTGAGCTCACCAGCTTTTAGCTGACTTTTTAGTATGTATTCTCAGGTACACAGCAGTAGTAGGACTGCTTAGGATTAGCTAGCTCGAGTCGCATGCAGATCTCAGGAGATTCGTATGCATTTCAACATTTTGTAAAATAGATATGCCTTAGAATCTCTTACATTTTGGCTCACGAGCTTTTGTAACTATTATAACATTGTAAAACTTTTGAATTATCAATGTAATGTTTAAAACGACGCATATAGAGTCGTTCCTTATACCTTGTGTGTTTTGATTATTGATTAGTAGCACCCCAAGGCTTGCTTCCGCTAAACAGTAAATTTGGGGGTGTTACATATAACTATTTGAAAAGGAGAAATTTAAGTCATAAGTCGAAGAAACCAGAATCTAATTAATTATAAATAGGACTTAGGAATGAAAGTAAAAGTCCAAGTGACTTAGGATACTTAAACCTCCATGTCTTATAAAATCGGCGGTCTAAACATATAAAGTTATTAATCTGCATGCTAATAGAACAGTAAACTCTCTTAGGGGTTAAGAACGGTCGGACCTATGAGACGATACGTCACTGATTCATGCACCTCGGTATAAAACCAAAATAGGTTGCTTATCTCTTAACCAGATAGGTATTGGAAGTTGGCGTATTGCTCCGATCATAATCATGATAACCTAGTTCCTAGTGACATGCCAATGGGAAATTTAGTTGGTAGGGTTCTAGAGTTTACACCTAATAGTTTACTTATTATATTAAGTTTTGTCCCTATTTAGTTTGTCATCCCGAAACATTAATTATCGAAATCTCAACAATCACATATTTATCTTTATCTGCTTTCCTGTATTTTAATTTCCTGCAATTTACTTTCCTGCACTTTAATTATTTGTCTTTAGTTTCAAAACCCCCAAACTTACCTACTTTGTTCCATCCTAAATACTTCCTTACCGAAAGCACCAGCTTTAATCACCCACACGTTTCGATTCATAGAACGATCTTAGGTTATACTTACCGCTTACCAACTAGAGTAGGTAGTACATATAATTTAAGCCCCGCTATTTATAAATTTTAAAATCCCTGTTAACGCCCGATTAGTTACCATCAACGACACTAATGCTTTCGGGTGCCATCACTCACATTAATAAATCTCTCTATTATTTACCTAAAAATTGTTAGATATAATTTATAAAAATTCGCACCTCCTCCACTTCGTCTCACTCACCACGAAGCAAAGAAAGACGGAAGCTAAGAGTAAGACGCTTCCGTGCCTGTGACGTCCTCAAGACATGCCATAGTGAAGGCCGGTAACTATCCAAAGCATAATAAAATTTAAAATATACATCCATACAAAAAACACTTATTAGATCGGTAAGAATTCTAGAATCAATTAATAACCTCGACTTTTAGATGAAGAAAACTAGATCATAACTCGCGAATTTCACGAGATACTTCAAAAATTAAATACAATTTTTTATATTCTATTGATAATAAAATATTATTATATCATATTTCCTATGTATTTACGGTTACACGTATAAATAGTTACATGATTATCTGATCTACTTGGTTATTTTGAATAGCAATAAATATCTGAGACCGAATAATCTAAAATGATGGTTTTATTATGTTAATACGAAAAATTTACTCATATGTCACATTATTTATTGTAGTCAACATGATACAAATATTTTCAAATAAAATTTATAAATATTAACAACGCGAAATAAAAAAAAATGAACACGACCAGTTTAAATAAAAGCAATAAATAAAGATGTGGTTCATGGTTTTTATGAGTAAATATAGTTTGGTTCATCTAAACATTGATCGAGGGATTCATTCATGTCAATACATTATTTACTCTTCGATTATGCATATGTAGGTAAACATGATCAAATAAAATAGTCTCTAACATCCATCTATTGATCAAATTGTATGATGAACTCATTTAATTTGTGTGGTAAAAATAACTGACCCAAACGATAAGGTGCTGCCAAAACTCATTCCAACCAAGTAACAATTCAAATGTAATGACTATAAAATTATATATGGTAGATGTATAGTGAGAACAATACCTTGCAAGTTTTCTGCCGAAATTACAATAACCTAATCAAAATAGGGATAACCAAAGCTGAACCCAGAAAACTTATTATATGAAGTCAATTAAAAACATATTTAAGAAACTATTTTAAATACACCCAAACAGGTATATCTCATACAATTACATACCAACTCAGCAAAAATTCTATGACACACCAAAAGATCCTGGTAGTTTTCACACATAAAACTTACACCTGCAAAAGGAAAAGTTAAACGAAACACTGCTTACAAACCCAAATCTGAGACTTGTGGTCTTCAAATCTTGAGGCATCATAGTTGAATTGTCACCTCTGGTCAAATGGATCACAATTGCCACCTATTGTCAAATGCTTCAGAAGAAGCCCGAAGTATACTCATATTTATACAACCTCGTAAAAATATATTATAACACCCCTCATTTTATTTATCATTATAATATAATACATCGGAAGCGTCGGTCCAAATTTCAACAATTTTAACTTATAATATTTACCTATTTAAAACATGATATTTCAAACTACAATTTAAACTAGTTTTATAAAGTACAATCAAAGTACACGAAATTGGGTGTTATATAATTCCGTAAAACATTTCGATTTAACTGAATCATATATCAGAGTAAACGCTGGTCGTCAAACAATCCATCCAGTCCAACTTCTTGCCCACCCGCTAATATATCCATAACCTGCAAGAAATTTTAATGTGGGGGATTAGCTCAAAGCTAAGTGAGGGAATAGATAATCAACAACTCAAGTTAGCATAACAACCTTGTTTACACCAAATAACAGTAAACACATAATTATACATTACAACTTTTCAACAATGAGGATCGGTGGCTCTTGAGAAACCTTACTGCCGCAGTGGCTCTCAAAGAACACTTACCCAACAATCTGTAAGGCCAATACAGAATAAACCGATAGCTAATTGTTATTATACTCAAACACAGGTTCTATACACACAACAAATGAAGCAAGACCCTGTGTAATTCACACAATAACCAAATAGCCCAACCAACGAGTTGACCTCAATAACAACTGATGCCCGGAGGCCAATTATATCACGTGATCACATATCCACATATCAGATCAATCAGTACATCCACAGTATTATTACTAACCACCATAATCATCATGGCAAATTAACACAGTAATAATACGTTACCCGTTGTAACCAAATCTGTTACAACTAAATCACACTGAGGATTAAAGATCCACTCACCGAATACCTCAGTCGTCCACTCAATAGTCTAATATCACTGAGTTCTTCTCTTTATCTGAATACACCAAATAATACACAAGTTAGTAACTTGTTTTACAATCATCATTCTAGCATATTTAGTCAATCAGGTAATCCCTGAAGTCTAGGCAAACAAATGTTCAATTAGAAATAAAATTAGAAAATACCGAAATGACGTTTAAAAACTGAAAAATGTCATTTTCGGCCCCTAGATGACCCCGAATGGCCAAAAACAGCCTAGGCTCTCTAGATAGAGCCTGGATCATTAGGCCGTTTCCGAGTGAACATGCGAATTTCAACCCAATCCGAGTTAATGAAATTGTCACTTATCCGTGACCCCGAAAACACTTGCGCGTTTTCAAATTTTGCAAAACAAAAAGTTTTAAAATCTCAACTCGCAAGGATCTCAACTCGCACAGTCAGTTCGGTTCGCAGAAACTCAACTCACAATGAAATAACTCAGTTCGCACATCTCAGTTCGCACCGAGAGTCAACTCGCTTCGCAGAAGCTCGCTTCGCACAGCAAAAACTCAACTCGCACCGTAGCACTCGGTTCGCACATCTCAATTCGCATTGCAACATCTCATCTCGATTCGCAACATAAACTCAGTTCGCAAGACGAACTGAGAACTGCGAACTTCACTGCTGTTACGAGTTTTTCGAATCAAAACTCACCAAAACTCTAAAAAACTCAATTCTATGGTTTCTAACACTTCAAGTAGCATCATATAACATCTAATAACTCTCAATTTCACTCAATCACTCAATAATTCATATAATCAACTTTTAAAACTCAAGAAACCAACTCACTTTTATGAAGATGATGATGATGAAGCAAGTGTTAGACACAGATGATGATGACGTTTTGAAATCAGAATCACACAAGGTTTAACACTTCAATTATTGATTATGGTTTGTTGATTTGGAGAGTTTTTGCAAGTTCTTCAAAATTCGAAGAATGAAAGATTCTTGAAAACATAAGAATTTTAAGGTCGGTTTAACAACCGACTTGGATATCCAATTGTTATAATTTTATACCCGTCCTAAATCTATTGTCTGGAACCTAAATCCATTTCGCGTGACAACTATTTTATTTTACCTTCAACTACCACTATTTAAAATAATTATTATTCCACTAGTCACAATAAGTCTTGGGACTTATTTATTTAAGTTTCACAAATAAACAAATATATCAATAAATTTCTAACATCGTTAAATAATCATTTAATTTTAGAAATTTATCAGACCAGTAGAGAGGATGTTACATATATATTATGGTAGTTAATTTAAAAAAAAAAATCTGAATCCAAACAAATTGGTGTAACCAGGCAAACCCGACATGTACCATTTTGGCCCATCCATAAATCTAACATGTTTTTACATGAACTCGTTACCTAATCTGCTTTTCACCTAAAGACCAACGTATCCATTATGGTTCATTTAAGGGTTGATGATCTAAAAACACAATGTATTTTCAATTTTATTCCTTTTTTCCCATTGTACTTTTTATGCCCCAATTTTCCCATCGAACTTTCAATTTTTTGTCCTTTTTTTCCCATTCTACTTTTTAATATCCCAATTTTCCCATTGAATTTTTCTTTTTGTCCTAATTTTCTCAACCTATAACAAATATATCATTTTTTAAGTTGTATTTATAGTTTTTTTTTTATCATTTAATAATTCAAAAACATTTTTATTAATAAAACTTATCACTTAAACTTATTAACAAAACTTATCACTTAAACTTGAAAGTACAATGGGAAAAAATGGAAATGAAAGTTCGATGGGAAAATTGGGACATAAAAAAGTATATTGGGAAAAAGAGGACAAAATTGAAAGTATGTTGTGTTTTTAGGTAATTAACCCTTCATTTAATTCAATGAAAATTTATTGTGTTATTTTTGTGCAAGAAGTGGCTAAATGAACGGGTTGGGCACAATGGGTGATGGGTCAAAACATATAGTTTTTGGTACTGGCTTGAACATGTGACCCGTTAATGTCTTAGTTACTTTTTTTTTATTTGACCCGTAAGAGAAAAATAAACATAAACCCATTTATTAGTAAATAGGTCAAAATGAGACCTCTACGATCATGCACAGAGCAATGATTCTATCTTTTGTTTCAGTAGCCCATTAAAATGATGAAACAATATATATAATTATTTACAATAGGAGTATCTAAGCCATTGTGGTTGATCTAATTCATTGAGCTTTTAGATTACCTCAGTTTTGCCAACATCTGCCCTTGGTTTCCTACGACTCTTCGGCTCACTAAATGAATCTCTAGGTAGTACGTCAAAAGGGGAATGAGATGATAGCTTGCCACCTGGACTTCCAGAGTTCTAGATACATCATGTTGCACACCAACCTCACCCCATTCTTTCTTTGCAAGACCCGCCTTAAGATTGGCAATCTAAAGCAGAAAATCTTATTATCAATTTTAAACCTATTTAAGCCAAAACACAAATCTAATTTCACAAATAGGGTAGAGCATTGAGAAAATCTGTTATCTGTGGTCTTTCACATCTAAACTATCTTTATGTACTTGGGCTGCACCGAGTTCAACACTTGCTACTCGCTCTGTAAACTTAAGTCTGCTAACTGTTCCTCCAACAACATTAAGTTATAGGCTTATGTGAACAAACATCAGAGTCTTTGCCTGCCTACCTAGTTTTACATGCACAAGACAAAAAAAATTAATAATTAAGTATCATGTTATTTACCAAGTGAATATTTAAGTAATTGGGTGATTTTGTTGTTGCTGTAAGGCACGTGTGAATTATTTTGGGATTGAGATGAAACAACATCGCCTAATGTTGAAAGAGATTTATAGATATGTTATGCCTCTTTTAATATGTCTCCAGTCGCTTCATATTTGTCGACCCTTTCGCTCCCTGCTAGACCAACCAAATGCATACAACCACAAAGAGCAGCTCCAGATGCTATGTCTCTCCCTTGGACATGAACGGTCAAACATCTGCAATTAATGGAAATTGAAACATCTCATACAAACAGAAATATTGTTCAAATGACGTCATGAGAAGGAATTATTATACACGTGGGAGCTACTACTACGATCATTATGAGCAGTTGTACCAACAACACGGTTTTTTGTTCATCATATGAATAACAATATGCATTGATGCCACATGGACAAGGATAGCATATGGGACAATGAATCCAGTTTGTGCGTTGTTACGGATTTCTAATGTAATATGTTATTATGGAATCGGACTATTTGATATATCAGATGTCTTTTTTCTGTTATTCATCGAATGAGAAAAGCACACGTGTAACATCCCTCTTTTGGGTTTAACATCCCTCTTTTTGAGTGCATAGTCTATTACATCTTCATTTTGCAAGATCCCACAAGATTACATTAAAAACTCAGAAATCTGGCATCGACACAAATGATTATGATATATGATACCCATACCTCAATAACCATCATAGGGCATGTAGAGTAAATGGCATAACCCCCTGAGTTTGAATTTGCATCCACCATGTCAATTGCTGCACGTATTAGTCCCTACAGAAGGATCCCACGACAAATTCAAACTGACTCTAAATCCAGTACACAATATCCCCAAGGATAAACAAAATCAAACTAAACAGATTAACTCCTAAAAGAAACTTAATTCTTAGAAAGGTTGTGGGTACGTTCTGTAGACGTGAAAGTTTTTGTTACATCAACAAAAAATTTTGAGGTCATTACAAACTCGCCTTATAATGTAGGTTTTCTATCACGGTAACCTTCAGAACAATGCCACTGGAGGTTTGCTAATATCTTTTGCAGCTTCTTACTATCATAACCAGATCTGATTAATTAGATCATGTCAACTGTAACAACATAACACAAAATAGTTAGGGCACACATGAAACAAATAGATGAACATGTGAAAAGCAACTTTATTGAAAAACATTAACGTGTGCAAAGCAATTTAATTGAAAATCATGAACGTGCATTGCATACTCCATTTGTGAGTTAGTAATAGTAGTGGTGCTAGTAATGAATTTATTTTATTTTACCTATTTGCAAGTCCCTAGCATCTCTGGCACCATTTTATCAAGGTAGATGTCAGGCTCATTGAAAATGACCTACAAAATCTTTTTGCAGTTCCTTAAGTGTTGGATTCCATAAATTCCTCTTAGTTTGCATGGCCATAAACTCAGCAAAATAACTGATTTAATGGCCTAAAATATAATTATCAAAAGCTAAGAATACCTGATGTGAAATTGGAGAGGATGAACTACACATCAATCACTGATATTAGATTGAACAATAGAATTGGAATGTCTAAAACAAAATTGAAACATTAAAAATAGCCATTAAGAAGCAGATTATATAACAATTGAAATAAAAAAAATATCACCATCAAAACCAATCCCTTGATAGAAAATATATATAACTGACAATATATGTTTTTCAAATAAAAGTGCTAGGTCTTCTCAATACTTTGCATCTTAAATTTAATGCAACAACAAATTTTAGTTAGGCCAGAGATCAAAATTCGTGAAAAAAGTATTTATTGGTAACAAAATATTGTAGATGTCATCAAAGTATGCATATGTCCTCAACTTCACATATAACACAAGAGACAAACATTGATTGCTTCCCATTATCAGTAAATTAGTCATGACTATATACACAAAGTTTGATCCAACAAAATGAAGTCATGACTACATACGGAGCAACTTCTATTGTTATGTTTGGAACTAAATACACATAAAAAATAATATGAGATAACTCATAAAGTAATTGTGATTATTCATAACCATCCCACCTAATTTCTGACTTATAAATTTATCTTAATAACAATACCCTTTCTTTATAAAATTATTTAGGGAGTTCTAAGCATTAAAAACACAGTTTGATGAATTTAACTCGTTTGATTTTCCTTATTATACCCTTTTGACCCGTTTAAATTAACATAGGACCCATTCATACGTAGAAGGGTCAAAAATATTCCAAAACATATCTACCTATATCTAATTAATCTCAAGTTTACCTGTATTCATCCTCAAGATCAGAGGCTACAGAGATGTTGTAGGTCAGGATATGGCGCAAAAAGCAAGTACACTCCCAGTCCATATCAGTCATGTTCAATATTGCATGGAAATTTATATTGCTAAATTGTGACGCTACTATACATTGACAAGCTGGAAAACTCAGTTGTATTCGCTGACACTATCAAGCCAATGGCTACTTGCAATTGAACATTTTATACAGTTCTATCAGAACGTAACATACCCCTTTATATTTCTGAAGGGAAGGAGTTCCGAGTGGAAGTCCAGCACCAGTGATTGATAAGTTGGTATCTAAGAACTTCTCGGATTATAGTCTGCCTATTATTGTTCCATATCTGTACCAGAGACAGAACATTAATCCAACGGCGTAATATGGAAAACTCGATGCGAAAAAGTGTTTTGCTAAAAATGATCCATCACATTGAGATTTCATAAAATGCTTCCCTTGTTGAAAATATATCATTTTGTATCAATGTTACTTATTCTAAATAAATTTAGGCTAATAGAAGAGCAAGGAAATGTAACATATAAGATGCGAATATTAAGTCATTGAGTCATGTGTGAGAGAGAGATGTTATAAGCTTTACTCCGGTGAGCTGACAGAGTTCTGCCATTTTTTTTGTTGAGGTCACATGTCCACAAGTGAATGTTGAACCTCGCAACATTGATACATAAACAACAATAAGACATAAAAAAAAAGGAGCACTTCATATAATTTAGCATATGAAACCTCTGAGTACAAACTTCCATTACCTGATTGCAACAATGGGAATCTCGTTATCCAATATAACCTGTAACCTCTCTATTAAAGTTAGTCAAAGCTGCTGTCATAATCTTACCTGCAACTAGAAGAGTTATAGTCTTTTCAAAAAATTAATCAGAATGAAAGACGGTGATAAAGATCAAACCTTCTTTTTTCAAATCCGTAAGGTGTTTAAGGGCATCAAGATATCCATTTTTAGAGTAATCCCAGCTAAAATACATATAGTTGTTCATGAACTAATCAAGCATTCCAGAGTATACGTCTGCATCTTCTACATGCTTTATAGAATACTTGCCTCCCTGACCGGTAAGAATGCTAAATTAAAAAGAATCTGGTTTAAAAATAATCGTAATTGATACCATTTAAAACATCATTAAGTATAAAGAAACATGAGTGAAGATTGCCAGCAAACTGACCTTGATGATCACATGGTTGCCATGCAAACGCTACCAATCACTGGAATGTAAATATTGAGATCCTGGATCACCTAAACTGGTAACCAACTCGACATCAGCATCCCAATCATATCTTCTATAAAAATTAGCAAGTTTAGTTTGAATTTGTAAAGAATTTATGGAGTGGACTTGGGAACATCTGGTTTCCCATACATAAACCTTATACATGATGGAAACGCACAATTCACAACCCATAAAATCTAGTGAACATAATTTAAAGTTCCAATTTTATGTTTTTAAAGAATACATATATAATGCTTTGTACCTGTTCATCATCTTGTGGGGGATTAATAGCCTATGTAGGTTCACGCAGGATGATCCAAACTGTTGTGTTGAGTCTCGTCACCTTGGGTTGATTTTGGCCACATTTTATCTCAAAAGGATCGTTATAAACGTGACAAGCCTATCTGCGTCCAAACAAATATCACTCCATATTCAGATCCGTCACCATAAGTTCATAAAGAAAAATTTATGGCTTACAATGAGACGATGCTTGAACGTTACAAAAACAGTTCAATTAGATATGTTACTTACAAAAAGAAACACTGCAGTAAGCCTAACAGTATATCTCTCCATTCATTTAATCATAATGATTCAAACACTACATTTTGTTTAAGCATCACATGATAAAAACCTCAGACTAAGACTATTTGCACTATTTCCCTATTAGACTGTTCATTGACTAATACTAATATGGATATACATCTAATTCAAATCACAATTAGTTAATACCAAGGACGAGTCCAATGTTGGACATTATTCCAACAGCACAATTATATAACAGGAAAAGTATGAGTAATGTTAATGACCAATTAAACTTGTAATAAGCTAGGTATACGTTTAGTATAATGCCCATTTTGTCAATAATCTTTGTATGTATCCAATCAATCAATCCATCGGATAATGGTTGTGCTTCACAACATCTATGGATCGATACAATTGATAATCAAGCAAGCATAGTTTGAATCAATCAAATTGATAATCTAAGAAGCATAGTTTGAATCAATCGTACCTTTTGATCATGTTGCCCTTGCGAATTTTGATTTAACAACCGTTAATATTTATACCCTAGATTCCCACCATTCGCTGAAATCGCAGATCAATTAAATGAGGGCGAATTGATTGAATGGTTTCTGATCAGGAACGATTGATCGATTGATCGAGTGAGCTGAAATCGGCGTTCGATCTATGAGGATCGCCATTTGTATCGCACGGTTTGTGTGGGTTTAATTAGGCCGATGGTTTTGATGCAAATGGCAGGGGAGGATAAGTAAGGGCATTTGTGGAAATAACGGGGATTAAAAAGATTAAGATTAATTAATCACTTTTCTAATGGTAATCAACGGCTAAGATTAGATGTACTAAACCAATAAAAGGTGACAAAATCACGGATTTGATCTTTTGACCGTACCCTTTCTAACAAAATAATCCGTTGACCTAGCTTTTTAACAAAATACTCCACCTTTTGGCGTCAAAAGTGGCGCCCCAGGCGCCCCATCAATATTTAATACATTTTAAAACCTTAAGTCAAATATTTATTGATATTAAAACCCATTTAATCAGCAATTAATATCCTTAATCGCATGTTTTGGGTGGGCCCGGCGCCCCATTGACTGAACCCGACGCCCCACGCACCAAATGCCGCCACATGGACTCACGGACCAACCGATGTGACATCGGCGCCCCACGTGGGCTTGGCGCCCCACAAGTAGGCCCGACGCCCCACCTTTTGCAGCCTCGTTGTTGGGAAAGGAATAAAACGTCAAATCCGGCGCCCCACCCTCTCACACACGTCTCCATGGTTAGCGCCGGACCCACCCAAAACAATTAATTCGGATCACCATAAATAATTGATGGGCGCCAGGTTTTTTTTTTAACACTCCAAAAGTCTAATTTTGGGGCGCTAGGGTTTCTTTTAACACTCCAAAACCTAATTCTCATCATCAACCGTCACCATCATCATCAATCCGGTAACCTCTCGCAAGGAAGAATCAACAAGATGGAATACGCGGATTTTGATCTTAATTTTGATGTTAATGTAAGTTTGTTTGTTCTTGTTATGTATTTTATGTTTTTATATTAATAATTATCAATTGATGTTTTTATATGTTTTTATGTGTGTTAGATTATATATCTCAAATTTTGAAAAGGTAGATAATTATTCTTTTAATCTTGTGGATAATTATTCTTTTGCCTCACTTGAACTAATAATAATTGATGTTTTTATGTGTTTTTATGAGAATTAGGAAAAGTTATTAGTTTTAATTTTTTGGATAAGTATTCTTTTGCCTCACTTGAACTAATAATAATAATAATAATAATAATAATAATAATAATAATAATTGTAATAATAATAATAATAATAATAATAATAATAATAATAGTTGTAGTAGTAGTAATAACTCTAGTAATAATAATAATAATAGTAATAATAATAATTGTTGTAGTAGTAGTAATATAATAGTTATAGTAGTAGAAATAATAATAATAATAATAATAATAATAATAATAATAATAATAGTTGTAGTATGTAGTAGTAGAAATAATAATAATAATAATAATAATAATAATAATAATAATAGTTGTAGTAGTAGTTATAATAGTAGTTATAATAATAGTAGTTATTAACTAACACATTTTTGCTGATTTTTTTGGGTTTTCAGAAGATATATTACGACGCACACTTGACTATTAGATGTAATCCTGGGAATTCGATCAAACTAATTTATGAAAGCTTATCTAGATTCCCAAATAGACTACAGTTATTTAGAAATACGTGTTTCGGACGATGGCTGGATCTTCAATGCGATAACCGAGACCCGAGTTTGATACATTTGATACTACATACTGAGTTTGTTCCAGAGCATGAAGTCGATTATTTGAAGTTTAGCGTTGCAGGCCAGCAACTTACATTCACACGCCGAGACTTTTGTCTCATTACAGGATTTCGATTCGGTCGCCAGGACTGGTTACCTAACAGATTTGGCAATCCATTTAGAGATAGAGTTTTTCCATCAAGAGTTGGTCATTCAATTAAGGGTCGTGATATTGGATATGTGTTAGAGTCAGGTAGTGACTCGTTAGATGATGTTGATCATGTCCGATTGTGCTTATTGTACCTACTTCATTTTGGGTTCTCTGGTGGCGAGCTTAAGAATACAGTTAAAGACAGTGTCTTAGTCCTTCTGGAAGACTTAAATGCATGGAACCAATTTCCGTGGGGTTCTTACTTGTGGGATGAAACCTTCCCCAGATTACGTAATGCGCTTGAAAAACGTCAGGCGTTACATTTTAGTAAAACTTCAGAGTCGCGCACTTGTTACTCATTAGCCGGCTTTGTTTGGGCCTTTAAGGTAACATGTCTACATTTGTTTATTTATATCCACATTTATTTAGTTATTCTGTTTTATACTTGACGAATTTAACTTTGATTTATACCCATATTTTCTGGGTACTGTATAATAGATATGGATTTACGAGGTTTTTCCACACGGCCAACTTTCTGGGTACTGAACGAAAAGGGAAGGTGTAATCCCTAGAGCCATTGCTTGGACGAGGACCATCATTGGCTGTCCATGGGAGGTTACACGGAGATTCCTCACTACAGTTTTGCAGGTTATTATAAAAAATAAATTAGCCTCACATTTAATATGTAAACCTACATTTCTAATAAGACATTAACTTGGTTGTAATCAGCCTGGACATTTACCACTGTTGGGTTTGGTGCCAACATGTGAGGAGCAAGAGACGGACTGGTGGATAGCTAGTGAACGTTTTTTTAATGGTGTGGACGTCAGACCTCGCTCAAAGAAGCCACGGCCCCCACCAACACACTTTGATGTTAGACCCCAGTCGCCACCCAAGCCAACTTTTCAACAATCTCACTATGGCCCCATGCCTGGTTTTCAGCATTCGTACACACCAATGGGAGGATTTCAATCATCATTTGGCCCCATGCCTAGTTTTCAGCAGTCATACAAAACCATGCCTGGGTTTCAACAACCATCCTTCGTCCCCCCGTCGATATATAGTGAGCCCAGTCTTGAGTTGAGGGTATCGAGCCTTGAAAAAGAGCTTACGGATCTGCGGTTTGAGTTTGATGTAAGTGTTTCAATGTTATTTTTATTTAACATGTTATAAAAGGTGTTATGTTTCATTTTTTTTGTAATATATGTACAGGAATTTTGCGGTGCTTCTCACGCCGATCACCCACCCATGCCGGAGGACACGTCAGCATTTAGAGTAGGACGCAACCCGTTCGACAACGTGATGCCGCAAGAGAATGTAACACACGACAGGTTTCCAGGTTACGATGCTACAGAGGGGTTGCGCTCACCGTCCGTGACTCTCATGGAGGTATATTACTTAACCTGTATATATATATATATATATATACACTATTGAGCACGTAGAATGTATATTACTAAGTTTTGATAAGTCTCTAATAATTGTACGTTGTCAACTTCTTAGACACCTCCCATGGCAGTGCGACGAAGTCCGAGAGAGAAGAAGAAAGGCAGACAAATTTCTACACCTTTTGTGTTATTCCTGTCTACTAGTGCTGCCATCGGAACTCCAGAGTATACCAGAGACCGGCGTGATATTGAAACAGTTTCGTTTGATACCGAAAGAGAAAAAGAAGCTTGGGCAGAAACTCCCATGGATTTTTATTTATACGAAGATAAGGAAGAGTGCTATCTTAGTTTAGATTCCCCAAATTATCCTTACACTAAGGAGTTTTGGGGATTACTTCTTGGGGTACATGGAAGTGGTTGGCTCTAGTCGCCGGTAATTACTTAACCTCATTTACCTTATAAATTTTTACTATTGCTTTGATATTAATTTTAAACTTGTTTCTTTTTTTCCAATTGAATCAGCATATTGACGCATGGATCCAGTATTTGATACTCACTTCGACTTCAAGAGACCAACGTTACGCTTATGTTCCATATTTAATAATAATTCTGAGGTTGCCAGTTATGCAAATGGTAGTAGATCCATATACCATGCATGGTGGGAAGTCGATCGTGTAAGTAAATATAGAACGTCAACGTAAATATATGCTTTATAGTAAATATATATAATTTATATATGCTTTATATAACAAAAATTACTTCATAAATAATAAATATAAAAATGCTTTATATTTCAGGTTCTCATCCCTTTACACCCTAGTGATCACTGGATGCTTGGGGAGCTCAATTTGTCGACGTGGATGTTGACTGTATATGACAGCATGGCATCCGATCGAAGCGAATACCTAAAGACTGTCAAGCAAACTTTAGAGAAGTATCTTCCAGATTTTTTAAAGAGCTTAGGCTATTGGAAACAAGTCAAGAAGACAGCGAAAAAGAAGATCATAGTGACACTTGGGTATGCGGTTAATGTGCCACAACAGCCAAATGCAGTGGATTGTGGGGTTTTTATTTGTCACTTTATAGAAAGATTGTTAGAAGATTTACCTCTTCAAATAGACGGCGATTACACTATCTGGGCGAAAAATTATCGACTAAGAAAATGGCTATTGAATTATATAAGCTACGTGTTGGAAAAAATGAATACGATGGTGTTAGTTGATGTATTATGAGGGGTATAT
Source organism: Pseudognaphalium luteoalbum (assembly GCA_963422505.1). Classification (NCBI taxonomy): domain Eukaryota; kingdom Viridiplantae; phylum Streptophyta; class Magnoliopsida; order Asterales; family Asteraceae; genus Pseudognaphalium; species Pseudognaphalium luteoalbum. The sequence goes on along the minus strand of OY730196.1, from coordinate 21,313,964 downwards.
TTTTCTAGAGGTCTGTATAAAATTTTTGGTTAGAAACTTAGTTTATTTGAAAGTTGATTTCATTTACCCATTTGCAAATATAGTTCTCACGTTTTTGAACTCCGATCAGATTGCATATAATAATAATAATGGTACATAGATAATCCAAGGTAATTATCTTACATGCGTAAACCAACAACATTATGGTACACCCAAAGTAATCCAAACAATTATAGAAATATCTATCTAAAATCACTTAAATTTACGGGATCATATATCTCGTCATCTGACTCGTTCAAATCATATTGGTGATGTGATTTCTCGGATGGCTGTGATTTCTTTTTCCTGAAGAACTTACGCGTTTTAGATAGCCATTTCGACTCGCTTGGAACTGATGCAGTGCATTTATTTCTCATATATCCTTTGTTATGACACCTGCTACATTCAATCTCTCTTTTTTCCTCTCCACGGGATAGCATACGGTTTATTTCACGTGGTAGACCACTTTGTCTTTTATCCATTAGTGGTGGATGCACATTCATCAAGCCACTTGGTTGTTGCCATTCTGGTTGATCCGGTAATGGAAAAATCTTGTCTTCGTATGTATGTTGGTATACGCGTTTAGAATACCAACCCGAGAAATATTGATTACAATCATCAATACGCAACCACCGCGCAACCGAAATAACATGTCCACAAGGTATTCCAGAAAGTTGCCACTTTCTACAACTACACGTACCATCACCAAAGTTAACAAGACTCTTTTTACCTCCGTCATCAACCTCAAATTGTGTTTGACTAATGCCACGTGTTTTCCAGTTGAAGCTGTGAAACTTTCTTTTTTCGAATTTAGATTCTGCCCAAGGTGTAAATTCATTTGGGAGTAGCACTGCAAAAATGTTGAACACACAAAAATTATATAAAAATGATTACATTACAGTAAACTAAATTAAGTAATTTTTAAACTTTACCTGAAAGTTCACGGCGTACGAAGTACCAATCTTGCACAGATTGTCGAAAAAATTCTACTAGCATAATGATTGGAAGTTTACGTGCATATTTAGATAAGGCGTTAACGGACTCTGCACTATTTGAAGTCATTATATTAAAACGTTCACCAGGAAAATGTGCTCGTGACCACTTATGCACACCGGCTTGCAACATAATACGAGAAGTAGTAGGTACCGCTGCTTCAAGGCGCGCCTTCCATTCCTCAAAGTCTGAAACCCTATACGCTTTGCATGTCCTCCAGTATAATTTTTGGAATTTTTTTTTCTCTTTTGTGTTTAACCCTAAATTTACCATCAAATGTCGACAACATAAACCATGATAAGCATGCGGGAAAACTTGCCTTATTGCTAGATCGATGGATACTGCCCGGTCAGATATGAATGCCAAACCGGGTATTTCACCAATGCACTCCTTAAGCTTTGACAAAAACCATATCCAACTCTCGCCACTTTCTGTTTTACCGACTCCGTATGCCACAGGCAAAATTTGATTATTCGCATCCATTCCCACTGCTAAAAACATTGTTCTCAAGTAACTGCCCTTTAAATGTGCACCATCTATAATGAGTATTGGCCTTAAGTAGTAAACAAAACTTCGAAGCTGCAATTCAGATTTGTTAGTTATATTAAATACGAAAGAGAAAAGTACAACAAGGATAAAGATTTACTAACCGCAACAAAAAGATTCTCGAATCTCCCTACATTATCGGTCTTAATGTGGGTCACCGTACCAGGATTATCCTTCTTCAAATTGTGACGATAAATGGGTAGCTTGTAAAATGATTCCTCATCGGTCCCCCTTAACAATTCTATCGCACGACACTTTTCCCGCCAAGCTTGAGAATAAGAAACATCTATTTTAAATCTTTGATTTAAATCGATCATGATGTCTCTCCCACGATATACCCTACTGCTATCTTTCAATTGATCACGAAGTATGTGACCCAATACATGTTTGTTTACATTACGATGATTCGGATTAGTTTGCGTTTTAGAGCATGTGTGGTGGTCTTTTAGGGTTTTGACTTGAAAAACTGAATTATCATTTTGTAGCTTTGTAGCTCTAAAGAACCATTCACAACCCTTTTTCACACAATGTGCTTCAAATCTTGTGGTTGATGATTGAGTTACTCTGAATTCATAATCATCTTCCAGACATTTAATACCTGAAAAAACTTTTAGCTCATCTTTGTTACTAAAGAACTGACCTTCATAAATTTTTGAAGATGACATATAACTCCTAGGTTTTCCGGGTGTTTGTTGAAAAGTGGGACATTTTAGTGAATCAGGCATTGACCAGAAGTAGTTGGGTTGCGTTTGAGGAGGAACACCTACTTTTTCTTCGTGGTTAACATCATCTTCGTCTTCACTATCATCACCCTTTTTAACATCGTCCTCTCGTTCGCTACTAGAAGACTCGGATATACCAAGTTCCTTTGCCACCTCTAGATCGGTTATAGGGTTATAATTTGGATCGACGTAAACCTCATGTTTTTTATTAGCACCAAATGTACTTTGAGGCTCTTCATTTTCGAGTTGAAAGAAATCTTGATGGTCACTAACATGCTGAGAAATGTGATCGCGTGAATAGACGAATGGATTATGAATTGGATACTGGCTACTTTGAGGGGTATGATACTGATTTATATCTGGGGTAGGGTATGTATTTAGGTCAAATGTATTTATTTGTTGGGATGGGTAATCGTTGATCTGTTGGGGATGGTATCCCGTTGAAGGACCGAGAACATGAGGTTGATTGCTTCCACTACCGACACCCATTTGATGAACTACAAATAATGTTAGATCACCATATGGGTTATTACGAACGACTTCCATTAGAAAACCGATATCTTCGTCGTCAAAAATATCAACCGGGTGTGTGAAAGTGTACATTTTATAACATAATCTAAATACTTGTTGAACATCTAAACGAGCCTTTTTAGCTATCATTTTTTTCAACTTTGAATGCCTTACATTCGCTGGCAAACTAATAGCTCGTCTAGGTAATCCAACCGGCAAGTATTCATACATGCCGTTTACAATTTCTCACGATCCACCCCAACATAAAAGAATTTTAACACTCTCTGAACTCATTTTTTCAAATATAACACGTTTTTGAAAGACGGATAGAAAAAGAGTTAACCTTCATTCTTTTTATAAGGAGAACACAACAATAAGCCAATAATAATAATGTACATAATTTCTTTTATTATTTTTACACTCTCTACCATCCACAAATCAAGAATCCAATGACATCAGGCGCGCAATTGATATAAATAAATTCTGTGATAGGGCTCGGAATTGATATAGTTAAAAATTTGGCGCTAAAGAATCAATTATTAAATAATTGAAATCAGTTAAAAGGAGTGTACAAAAAAATGAACCGGCGCCAGATTAGAGGGTGGTGCGCCGGATTTGACACATGGGCGCCGGATTTGACACATGGGGCGCCGGATTTGACGTTTGATTCCTTTCTCAAAAACGAGGCTGCAAAATGTGGGGCGCTGGGCCTACTTGTGGGGTGAAGAATTAGAGAAAACCGACAAATTTATTGAGGGTTTGCCTTCTAAGTGGGAAATGCATGGTGTTATGCTCAAGGATAATGAAACAAGATATGCTACCATGACCTTAGAGCAAGTTATTGACAAGCTTAAAGGTTATGATTTCACCAAAAAGTCAAGAGATACCGATTCTGATCAGGTTCAGAACCCTGGGTTATATCATGGTAAGACAAATCTTTCAACTGCGTCCTCCAGTTCGACCACTGCATTGTTAGTTGGTGATACTGGTGAAAGTGGTGAAATGATAACTGAGGATATGTGTTTTCTTTCCTCATCTGGTAGTGAAGCAAAAGGAAAAGGTACTGAGAAGTCACCTCAAGAGCATCAGAAGATGCCTATGAGTGTGAAATCTGCTGAACAACCACTGTCTGTTCTTGCTTCCTTTGTTGCTTCGTATGAGAATTATATTGATTGTAAAATCAACGATCCGATTCTCTTTGATGAAGATTATGATAAGGTAGATCCTGATTATCTTGAAGAAATAGATCTCCAGGATCAACTTGCTTTGTTATCAAGGAGAGTTAAGAATTTCTTAAAGAGGACAGGAAGAAAAGTTGTTGGAAACAGATCAGGGTTTGATAAAACCAAGATCAAGTGTTTTAGCTGTCAAGGTTATGGACACTTTGCTCGTGAATGCCAAAGACCTAAGGTAGAAACTAATGGAAAACAAGGTTCGGGGAGTACTCTTGCTTCCAAAGCCTTGGTTGTAAAGCAGTTAGATGGTTCTTATGATTGGAAAGCTCAGTCTGAAGAAGCTTTGATGCCTGAGATTGATGATCAAGAGAGAACTGCTGATACAATGTCCTACATGCCTACTGATGTAGAACAACAAGTAGAGGTGCCTGCGTCTGAAGTGAAAGCAAGTGATGATGATGTGCTGTATATGGATTCAACTCAAGAAATGAGTCCAGAAGAGTTTGTGGCACACATGGCTGAAGTTCAAACAGATAAGAAAAGGGTATGTCTTGATATTCTTACTCTTGCTGATATCTGTTATTTAGTTACTGATTTACAATCTCAGATTCTCAAATAGCAATTTGTTATCCCAATTGAATGTGGATAGAGAATCTTATAAGACTGTTAGATCTGAACTTGACCAAGCCATATGGATGTGCGTAGATTGAGTGATGATAAACAAGCCTTAAAAGATAAGATTAAGTCTGATACTTCTGATAGGAAAGCTCTTAGAGACACCATAAATGAAAAATCAGTTAGCATAGATGGTCTCTACATGAACATTAAAGACTTAAATGAAACAATTGCTAGTAAAGATCAGGAAATAGCAAATCTGAATTTGAAGTTTGTGTAGCAAAACCGTAAGCTTGAATCTTATAAAACTATTGAAATGGATAAAATGCTTGATGCTCAACGGTAAAGGACAAGACTGGGATATGATACAATGATGTAGCCCCTCCTTTTAATGCCAATTACACTCCTATTCCTGAAGATTCTGAAATGGTTGATGCTAATTTTGAGGTTATAGTAACTAATAAGTCTGATAAATCTGAGGCACAGAAGAATGTTGTTAAGAATCTGTCATTAGATAATAGTAAGATTTCACCTCTCACCAAAATAAAATTTGTATCGGGTGGAGTGATTAATGATACTAAGACTGATGATAAGGTTAATAAGGAACAAACACCTGAATCTTTAGTGCCTAAGACTCCGAATGAGAAAACAAAAGTTAATAAATCACAAAAGCAGATGTCATGTTTCAAGTGTCACCAAAAGGGACATGTAGCTTCTTGTTGTCCAAATAAGAAACTGGAAGCATCACATAAGCTTGTGATTGATGAAAAGACACCGACTAGCTCTAGTTTGAATATGGATATGTTAGATACCAAACCAAAGTTAGGTAATAAACCTGCTAACATTCTTAAAAGAGATGGTAATCACAGTGTCTCCCCACCTAAACCTAAACGGCCATATACTCTAAGTGACAATTCTTCTAATAAGCCTAGGGATATGACACCGTCAAGGTTTAGAACTCAAAGTAGAAATCACAATCATTATGAGAGTGGTTCTACTTCACGAACACATGAGTTTAATTATAATTATAATAATAGAACTCTTAATTCAGTGCCTAGGAGGTTCTCCTCAAATTCACCTCTTAAGGCTGATCATCCACAAACTTAAGCATCTTCTAAAGTAACCAAAGCTCCTGATAGGAAGAATGGTTATTTTAAAGAGCTTCAGTTTGTTGATGATAAGGGACAAACCAAGACCGTAATGGCTTGGGCCCCTCTTGACAACTGATTGTATTTTGTGTTGTGTGCAGGAGCCTACTGTGAACAAGGATAGTTGGTGGTATGTAGACAGTGGATGCTCATGGCACATGACTGGAGAACGAAGTCTACTAAAGGACTTCAAAGAAGGTTTCAAGCAAAAAGTTAATTTTGCAGGAGACAAAGGAGGAGTTATTACGGGAAAAGGAAAAGTTTCAAATGGAACTTTGACTCTAGAGGATGTGAATTATGTTGAAGAACTAACACACAACCTAGTGAGTGTTTCCCAAGTCTGTGATAAAAGTCATCCAGTTCATTTTAATGAAAAGGAGGCTTTAGTTCTGAAGCCAGGCTTCACAATTCCTGAAGAGTGGATATTGATGAGGGCACCAAGGAAGAAGGACATCTATGCTATAAACATGGGTGTTTCTAACTCTTCAATGGTGTCTACATATTTATTATCCAAGGCCTCAGAAGCAGATGCATTATTATGGCATAGGAGAATGGCACATCTGAACTGGAGAAAGATGAATTTCATAACCAAAAATGGGTTAGTTCTAGGTGTACCACAAAAATGTTTCGAGTCTGAAGATAAGTGTGTTTCTTGCATGAAAGGAAAGCAGCACAAGAAACCACACAGATCTAAGACTGAAAACTCTATCTCCTTACCATTTGAGTTGCTACACATGGACCTCTTCGGCCCTATAAGCAAGAGAAGTCTATGTGGCAAATGGTACTGTTTGGTTGTCACAGACGATTATTCTAGATTCTCATGGGTGTTCTTTTTGGGATCTAAGGATGAAACTCCCAGAATTCCAATTGAGTTCTTTGATCTAGTAGAGAATGTCTATAAGACGAGAGTGAAGCGTATTCGTAGTGACAATGGAACATAATTCAAAAACTCAACGTTGAATATCTATTGCTTAAGCAAAGGAATTATTCATCAATTCAGTGCACCTTACGAACCTCAACAGAATGGTGTAGCTGAAAGGAATAATAGAACATTGATAGAAGCTGCTAGAACAATGCTTGCTGATTCAAAGCTTCCTGTCATCTTTTGGGCAGAAGCAGTGAATACAGCGTGTTATGTTCTAAATAGAGTTCTTACGGTCAAAAAGCAGAACAAAACTTGTTATGAGCTTTTGAACAATAAGAAACCAAACTTAAAAGGACTTGAACCCTTTGGAGTTTCTTGCACTATATTAAAAACTAGTCATCAAGCTAAATTTGGTGAGAAGGCCGACGAAGGATTCTTCCTAGGTTATATGCCTAATTCGCCAAACAAGAGAGTTTTTAATAAAGTCACAGGCCGTCTAGAAGTAGTATATAACATTGAAGTTACAAGCTACACACCAGATGTGCATAAGGGCTTAGATTGACAATTTGATTATTCTGATCTTTTTGCATCTTTTAAAAGTTCCTGTAAGTGATTTTGTCAGTGATTCGGAGATTTCTGAACATTTAGTGTCTAGAAGTGAGGATATTGGCCACACTCCAACATCGAATGCTCAATCTTCTGCAATCAAGACAAGTGCTGATCCAAATCAACCATCTACTAGTGGATCTCAAAGATCCAAGGTAAATACACCTCCAGATGAGGAAGAGCTGTTGCAAGACTTAGTGGATGATATCATTACTCCACTTAGAGAATTTAGAATATCTTCTGATATTAATAATTCACAGCCATCCAGTGAGGAGGTACCAGATTTGGAAGACACACCTGAACCTCATAGTACTCATGAAATAGGTACTAATTTGGAGGATGTAATATCAGTTGAACCGGTAACGGTTACTCGGACTAGCAAGAATCATCCACCTGAGAATATCATAGGTGATCCACAAATACCTATGTTAACTAGAGGACAAGTTAAAGCTAGTATTTCTGATAACCAAGATCACCCAAGCTTGTATTCTGAAATGAAAGAGACAGGGATTTCTAATCAATGTCTATATTCATGCTTTATCTCACAAGTTGAGCCTAAAAATGTTCAAATGGCTCTAAAGGAAAGTTCGTGGGTGGAAGCAATGCAAGAAGAACTATCTCAGTTCTCCAAATTACAAGTATGGGAGTTGGTTGACCTTCCAAAGGGAGAGTATCCAATTGGAACTAGATGGGTATTTGAGTGTAAGAGAGATGGTCGGGGTGTCATTACTCGCAATAAAGCTCGTCTAGGGGTTCAAGGGTTTAATCAACAAGAAGGAATAGATTACAATGAAGTGTTTGCACCAGTTGCTAGGCTAGAAGCAATTGGAGTATTCTTAGCAGTTGCCTCATTTAAAGGTATAAAAGTTTATCAGTTGGATGTTAAGAGTGCCTTTTTGTATGGAAAACTTGAAGAATTGGTGTATGTTTCACAACCACCAGGGTTTACTGATCCTGACTATCCAGATAGAGTATATCGATTGAATAAGGCTCTATATGGATTACATCAAGCACCACAGATGTGGTATGGAACACTATCAACGTATTTACTTGAGAATGGATTCACAAGAGGATTAATTGATAGTACACTTTTTGTAAAGTAGAACAAGAACGACTTTCTACTTGTGCAAGTGTATGTTGATGACATTATCTTTGGATCTTCTGATGAAAAGATGTGTCAAGAATTTGAGAAAGTCATGAGAAAAAGGTTTGAGATGTCTACAATGGGAGAGTTGAAGTTCTTCTATGGATTGCAAGTTGATCAAAAGAAGGATGGATTCTTTATTCATCAATCTAAATATACATATGAGCTATTGGAACGCTTTAAGATGGATGAAAGTAAGGTCTACAATACTCCCATTCCATTCAATCATAACCTTGGACCAAATACATCGAGTGATAGCGATGTGGATCCAACTCTTTATAGAGCCATGACCGGATCACTAATGTATCTAACTGCCTCTCGGCCTGATATTATGTTTGCTGTTTGTATATGCGCAAGATATCAGGCTAATCCGAAAGAGTCACATATGCAAGCTGTGAAACGGATTTTTCGTTACCTCAAAGGGAAACCGAACTGGGACTTTGGTATCCGACTGATGGAGACTTAGATCTCATAGCTTATACTAATTCAGATTACGGAGGATGCAATCAAAATAGGAAATCTACAACCGGATGATGTCAATTCTTAGGAAATAGATTAGTATCCTGGCAGTGTAAGAAGCAAAGCTCGGTAGCCATTTCTACATGTAAAGCTGAGTATGTTGCAGCTGGCAGCTATTGTTCTCAAGTACTTTCGATCCAACAGCAACTGCGGGATTATGGGTTATACATAACCAATACTCCTATGATGATTGATAATGAGTCAACAATGTCGATCACCAACAATCCGGTGAAGCACAGTAAAACTAAGCACATTGATATTCGACATCATTTTATTAGAGACTGTGCTGAGAAGAATTTGATAAAGTTAGGTAAGGTTCCATCATTGGATAACTTAGCAGACTTATACACAAAGGCGTTCGACAGAGCAAGATTTGAGACGTTGATTCAACTAAACGGAATGAGAAATCCAGAGTGATTAGTCTTCCAATGGTATTTTTGTAATAGTTAGTAGTACTTTTTATGTTTGTATTAAAAAGGGGGGGGGGGAGGGGGGCGTATGACATTCATTTGCTTGTTACCTAAGGGGAATCGCATCCAATAAAAGAACAACATTAGTTCTTTTAGAAAAATGTTTTAAGTTTTTATCTGCAAAAACTATGGGAGATGATAGTACATTAGGAGAATAAGCTTCACAATAATAAGCTTAAGTCCTAAGTATGATGTGTTAGTAGGTTCAATTAAAGTTATATTAGAACTACAGCGGTTCCATCAGGTATGTATTTATATTTATTTGATTATACACTTATATCCACAAGTTATAATTTGCATATTTTAAATGTCTAGATAGCTTCATTATATGATGTACATGTAGGCAAATTATATAAACATCTCTAAGCATTTAAGAAATTTTAATATACTTGATTGTTATCTAGTGTTTCTATTATATGGTGTATGACATAAGTCTTAATTGTTGACTGATAGCATTCACATGCACTGTAATTATAAAACTGTAAACTGACAAATAGTAATAATATGGGTATTAACTTAATTACTAGTGACTTTATTGTACTGAGTACAGACCTGAAGCCTTTAATTAAATTGATATTCTCAAATGTTTTTTGAATCATGCTAAAAGGGATCCTCTGTTGTACTAAGTACAGACCTGGAAAACATAACATCTTCAAAGTATGGTTGATATTTGTCTAAATTCTAAATTCAAGTGTACGTTCGATAAACCTGTACCTTGAATCTAAAGAAATCAGTGTTATATGTGTTGCTTGAATTCTTCAATATGTCATATCTTAGAAAACACTTGGTAATATTCATACTTACAATAATGATATTGCTTAGATATGTGAGTATAATTTGTTTATGTGGATCATAATATTGGTAATCATCTCGAACTGTCTATAAGAAAATATTCACTTAAAGTGAATAATATGTTTTTATTAATTACGTTATGTGGATAAAGGTACCTAAGATATAATTTTATAAATATAAATGGATAAATGATAAAGTTTGTTGTAATTTTATTGTAATTTATTTGAATTTCATGAGGTATGTATACTAACACTCTACTTCGACTTTTTAATAACTTTAACTAGCTTGTTCTTCCTAATAAGATCCCTAAGCAGATAAATTCATATTCAGTTTATTTATGTACTTTATTTTTCCAAGTGATTAATAAAATGGTACTTGATACCACTGTTAGTTTATATGTTTCGTACTTTATTTTATTTTTAGCTTTGTTGCATATAAAGTTGTTTTATTTTATTTTTAATAAGTTTTACCCTTTGGAATTAAATTAAACTAGTTATCTTATATCTATGTTGAACAAACGTAACAAAAACAAGTGAAAAATATGTTTATTTTAGACTTGTACAAGAAATGGGTTTTTAATTTATACCTAATATTAAATTCGTGTTTTAATTTAATCTCGCGAGTTTAACCAAGTCAACCTGCGGATCGAGTTTGCGAATCAAGTAAAAGTATAAAAGGGAAGGTCAAACGAGTCAAATCCCCACCGAACTCACTTACATCTGCGAGTTCACTTCACCTGTGCGAACCGACATTTGCGACGTGAGACGAAAATGAGTTTTCGTTTTACTTTCGATATTTTGAGTGAAGGATCGGGTTTTTGAATCCGTAGCTTTTATACATCTTTTGATTGCGAACATTTTGAGGTATAAACCAACGATTTTAACTGTGTAATTATCTCGAAATCGAAACTTTTTATAAATTAGGGTTTCAGTTAAGTTTTTGAACGATTTACGATGATTTGAGATGTTATTGAACAAGAATCCTTAGGATTAACGTTAAATGCACATTAATGATCGTAAAACATCGATAGATTATGTTTAAATTAACATATTAATCGATTTAAGTTTGGATCCGCAGCCGCAGTTTATGATGCGAGTTGAGTTCCAGATTCGACTCGCAGATTCAAAATTAGTGAGTTGAGTTAAATTTCGATTCGCAGATTTAGCTTTGCGAGTTGAAAGACTTGTCGTTGAGTTGTTGACCTGTGAACTGAGTAGTTTTGCGAATTGACTTGCGAGTCGAAGTTGCGAATTGACTTGGTTTGCGAGTTGACTAGTTCGCGAGTCCAGTTGCGAGTTCAGTTTGGATTCTGCGAGTTGAAATATTTTTTTTTTTTTTAAATCATAACTTGCAACTTCAACTTTTAATGTAATAAGTGGCACTTTCAATTATATCTAATTACAACTTACGACTTTAAAAGTTCACTAATATATGTTTCGACGTGAGAATTATATGTTAACACGTAATAACATATATTGTATATATATGACTTTGGATTTGATAATTCTAAGTTATATATATTTATTTAATTTATGACTAACATGTAATAAGTTAAATATATTTATATAATACTTGTAACAATTATGTAACAAGTTATATATTCTAAATTTAGATCTAAGATGTTTGATGAATTTTGATTCATAATACATTAGAGTTTAAAATTTAGTTAACGTTGTTAACGTGCATTAATTATTTTTATCATTTTTTTTATACAGATATGGCACGTCCGTTCGATAAAGGTCACAATATCCTTGTTGATCTAGATCTTGGTGCATGTGGAGCTAACAAAGTAGCTCAAGTACTTACATTCTTTGCACGTTCACGCATTCGTTATGCGCTGACGGCATCTCCACCGATCTCTCAAGGTATACTGAACGATTTTTGGACAAATATTCAGTATGACGAGACAGTCAACCCATCGGTCATTCGCGCAACGGTTCATCAGCAACCGATTGTATTTTCTGCATCTGACCTTCGTCAGAGTTTACGACTGGGAACAGTAGACCAAGAAGATGGTCCGACTGAGTACCCTATGGATTTTGTTGAGGGTCATTAGGTCGTATAGGGTATACAGGTGAGTGGAGAGGATGTCAGTTCCTTAAAGCTCTTGTTATTAGCCAATGGAGATTCCTATGGCATGTTATAGTCACAGTTTTTGGACCGAAGAAGGGCGGTTTTGACGAGTTGAGCCCTGCTCTTGTATCGGCAGTACTGTCACTGGTTTATAATAAACCATACAGTTTTGTGATTAAATTTTTTGGAGAGCTGGTACGCCAGATATCGGGAACTGTTAGATCTAGATTTTTGATCTACCCGAGGTTCTGCATGCTGATCATCCGTTCTCGGATTGCTGATCTTGTTATCCTTGAGCCGCACTTACGTGTTGATACAATAGCGCTCAGAGGATACAACGCGATGTTTCAGCAGACTATTCGTCGGGTAGAATATGTCAAGCCTGAGATTCGTGATCTTTTTGGCTATATTCTTGATGCGACTTATGTGACGCCACCAAGTAATGGTTGGTTGGATGTTGATGTTGCTGCTGTTATTGTTCCTGAGCCTGCTGTGAATGTGGTTCCACAACCTGAGCCACAGGAGCTGCTTGAGGATGTTCTTATTCAAGCTGATCAACCGGAACAGCAGGTTGATGCACAGGTTGTTGCACAGCTAGTGCAAGAGGTGTTAGGGCAACATGATGATGCCAATGATCCGCTTCTTTGAACGATTGATTAGTATATTGATGATGCACCTGCACAGGTATAATTATTTATATAATAATATAGATACTAAATTGATAGATTTTATTATTAATCATAGATGTATAATATAATTATATGATGATAATGATATAGATTTTCGATGATTAGGTAATATATCTAATAATACAATATAAATGTCATTATGCACAGGAAGTTGAGACTGCAGACCCAGAGGTTGTAAGACCTAAGGGTGAGCAGGACAGCAAGACAGATATGAGGTTTTACCTTTGAAGGTAATATATCAGATTAATCTTACATATATATCGAACTTGTATGATAGAGCTTTTATGATAATCATAAATGTTTAATATATTTACTATTCAGGATACCGTTGTTGGTACTTCTGGTGGAAATGATGGTGAGACTGAATCAGATTCATCTACAGACTCTGATGATGTCAGACCCATTTCACCTTCAGCTGGACAAATTTTCTATGGTTCACGGTGGATATCTGATCCGGCTTTGAAAGCAAAGTGTAAGGCTAAAGAAGTCGATCCTGACTTCAGTATTCTTGAGGAAGGTCCTGAGGTGGCTGAGTCCCCTCTAATTACTCAACGCAGAAAGCGTTCTAGGACCTTGACTATTCAAGATGGTAAGTTTTATTTAGAGTTAGATAATCTTAGCTTGTTGTTTATCAGGAGTTTAACTGAGACAGTTAATTCTGTGACAGTTTCTCAAGATACACCGCAGGTGGAGTCTATGACACCGGTGGTTACTAAACCAGTATTTGTACCATCTGAGGTATGAGATACACGTTTAGTACTACGAGTGTTATATAATTAATTAGAGATTGAGACAGAGTTATCTGTAACAATTACTTCTTTATTTGTATCTAACTTTACAGGCTGAGAAAATGCTAGAGTCAACGGAACCAGAAACGGTCTCCCGGACTATTGAGAAGGGAGTTGCTGAATTAGTGCGTGATGTACAGTTTCCAACTGCCAAAGCTAGTAGATTTGCAGCTAGCCTTCTCACGAAAGCTTTATCTCAAGCCATTCCACCGCTTACACCTGAGTCTCATGTTTCTTCACTCACACCACCTGGACCATCTACTATCTCTGTTACTCCTACGACTGATACTGAAAGGATTACATCCTTAGAGTATAGGGTTAAGGAGTTAGAGAAGCTTACTTTACCAATTCCAGAGTTGGTAGCTCAGAATCTTCTGTTTGCACAGCAGATTACTCAACAGAGTACATCTTACAAGATACTGTTGGAGACTCATACCACATTGTTAGAAGATTTTACTTCTCAGCGACTGAAGCTTGATTCCCTAGAATGCTTAGTGTTAAGAGTGAATTCATGACAGTTAGCTCAGGGTGAGATAATTGTATATTTAGAGTCTTGCAAAGAAGATGAGCTGAGGAAGAAAAGAGATCAAGACAAAGATGATGATCCCAGTGCACCAAAAGATAGTGAGCCGACTGGTCCTTCAAAGACTAGTGAGCAAGCTAATGTTCAGGGGGAGTCTGGTGTTGATAAGAGTGGTGATGGTGCTGGTACAAGTATTACGGGTACAAGTGAAGCTGATAAGACAACTTAGACTTGTGTAGTTATTTGTATTTAGGATTTAGTTGAATTATGATTGTAAATTATAATTGTAACTGAATAATTGTAACTTAATATTTTTGATAATATATTCGGCTTGAGATTATATTAACAAGTTAAATATATTAGAAATTATATAAGTTATATATGATACATAGAATTGTGATCGAAAGTCTTCCGACTCATTGTGTAGTCAAGCGGCGAGTTCCAATTAATTTTGGCGGTCAAATTTCTATGATAATTTACATATTTTAGACTTGAGAGTTGGTTATAACTGACAAGTTTAATATGTAAAATCTTTAACTAGACAAAGATATATAATTTAAAGATTAATTGAAAGTTAAGTTTTTGGAAAGATAACAGTTCAATTAAGTCTTGGATTTATATAAGTTAATTAATTGTAAACTTAAATATTTTGGTGTTTATTCACAAAATATTAGAGTTTAAATTTAAATAATATTTGTTAAGTGTTTTATAAAAGACTTAAGAAATTTTAGATTGATTCAGGGTAATCAATAAAAGATTTATAAGTTATTGATTGCGTTTATGTTATGGACTAATTACACAAAAGGATTAATAAAGAAATTCTTAGATTGATTCAGGGAAATCAATAAAGGAATTTAAATTGTTAATAGTTATTTGTGTTTGTGTTTTCTAGGGATTGAAAAGCTTGATCTATCAGATTCAGAAGATGATTTTCTTGATGAGATAGATGAAGACATTAATTATGATTTAGAAGTAGGAGAATTTCAACCACCTGAAGATTGGACGCTGTTTCAGAAATTGAGCTAGACATGAGTGTAGATCCAGATGCAAATATAGATGAACACCATGTGAGCCCATCTAGAACAGAGATTATGATTGAAGATGAAGAAGGTCCTAAAGTTGTTGATGTATATGAAGATATCGATGACTCAACCGATTATGAAGAAGAGATTCCTGATAAGCATAAAGACAATCCAATATTCAGACCTTTAGAGAAAATAAAGAAGAAAAAGGTTGGCGTTTTGGAGGTTGATATCACAAGGAAAACGCGAAGCGCTTAGAGGGATTATCAGTTGGTATTTTGACTCTGACCTGAAGCTTTTCGCGATTAAAAGGTTTGACGGAGTTCAATATTTTGAGCGAAAGCTTGCAGTGTTCAGTTCTCTACCTAAGTATGAGATTCGAGACTTGGCTAGATTATCTTTGAAGAATCCAGATAATGATTTTGTTGGTCGATATGTAGAACATATAATCAAGACTGAGGTTCGTTCAGGAAAGTTTGAAAAGATTAAGCAAAGGAATGGAAAAACAATAAAGTTACAGGAGAGAAGTCAAAGGACTGGAAGGAGAAGAAGAAAGAAAGTGTATCCAGCTGTTAAGTGAGTTCAGCAGATTCCACTGAAAACAATGCCACAGGATATTCTGGGAAATATGAAAAGTTGGCATGTGAATTCAGAAACTGGAGAAGCTGTCATGGTTGAAGCTGATGATGAAGTTGAAGGTGGTGAACGTGAAATCTTTAAAGTCTATGATCATCGTCACCTAATGAATATGTCAAAGAAAGATTTATTGAAGTTGAATGAGAATAGAATTCTTTGTACTGAAGGATGGGGTGACATAACACGAGATTATCAAATGATGATTAAGACTTGTATGAAGATGAAGATCTATGCAGGTAGTAAGATTTACAAATGAAGATCAAAGAAAACTTGAAGATAAAGACGCTAGAGCTATTGTCAAGGGGGAGTCTGTTGAGACATAGTTTGTGACAACAGATCTAGCTTGTGATATGACTAGTGTAATTGTTATCACGTTTGTATATTGGTTTAGATTTGTAAATGAATATTTGTTTTCTTAATAATATTCGTTATATATATTAGTGTGATAAATATGATAGACGAATATCGTAAATGAAATAAATAAGTTTGGCGAGTCGAGATCTCAAGTCGCAAGCCTGGCGATGCGAGATGAGATCTGAACTCGCAATGGTGACAAGTCTTAGCGAGCCGAGTTCATTAATGGGCTTGGGCTACGAGGCGAGTTAAGTCAACTCGCAGGCCTAGTGGCTGCGAGTTGAGACGAAGTATATATAAATGATTTCGATTTTAGAAATCATTAACTTTTGTCATTCGATTTTCTGCAACCTGTGAACTCAGTAATCCAGAGAAAACGTAATTACTAAAAGCTAGGTTTTGACGTTTAATCGTTTAAAGCTAAGATAACGTGTATTGAGGATTTTTCGCACCTTAATACTATAGATAACGAAGTTATCGATCCTATAACTAGGGACTTACAAGTATTGGGTTTAGCTTGATTTGGTGGGGCTGCTCTACTTGTGGTCGTTGCATTCCTTAAAAAGTCAAAGGTTTTAGCTTTCTCTCTTCCTTTGGATGGAATCAATGGTGGCATCAGCTTACGTGGGTTGCTCATAATCAGCCTATCCAAGATTCGCCAATTTAGCCAGAAAAAATTAAAATATTACAAAAATAAAGCAAAATCCGAATATCAAGCAACAAAATTAAAAATAACGGAATGTAATAAAAAAAATGAAAAATAATATATACTAGCTGCGTATGCGCAATTTCGCATTGACAATTTGACACTTATTTTTATAGTAATAAAACCTTGATGTTTCTTGTGAATTGATGTTTATATTATTAAAATAAAATTTTATAGATCGACATCATTCTACCGAAATATATATAAACTAGCAAGGCACTGCACAATACGGAGGTATTTTATATAAAAATGCAGTGCTAGTTGATGATGGCTAATAGTAGCAAGTATACGCACTAAAAAAGTAGTGGTAATAGGGGGTAAGGATTTTACTACATAATATGATAATATGATGTAACAACGAAGCTATAAGTTCGAAAATCAAAATAGTATTTACTTTATCGTCGTCATAAAGTTAATGAAACACCTTACATCTGCTTATAAGTAAAAAAATCTAACTTAAGACATTGGTGTTTTGAGTGGTGACTGATTCAATCTGTATGCGTATCTCATTTTGTCATTGGATAATATCCTTACAACTGGAAATTTTAATATGCTATCTAATGTTTGTTAAAAAAGTTTATTTTATTCTAATATTTAGAACTGTAAATATAATCTACCGATTTCTCATCTCAGATTTATTATTTGTATAACATTTAAAATTTGAACGTAAGATTTTGTTTTACTTTGAGTAGTAATATTTCCACCAAACTTTTTGATAAATCCATCATATTTAGGTATTAAACACTTGTACTGTACAGATAATAGCTGCACAGTTATAGTGGATTTATCAAAACTTTGATGGAAATATCACCATCCGTTTGTTATTGTGTAATCTTTTAATTATTGCCTTATATATTGTGAATGTACGTATTTAAGGATCAATTTCACTTAAATTTATTTCATTTGAATTATAGGAGTAGATGGATAGGGGTACATCTACATTAGGGGCATAGTAAAGCAACCCCCTTTCCCCCTTTTTACCATTTCATACCTACTTTCACCTATCAAATAAATCAAATCGTGTTTTTACTTTTTACTTTACTGGTTTTGAACTGTACTATGATCGATCTTAGAAAAACTGGACTGTAAAAGAACTGGACTGAGCCGGGGGTATGAAAAAGAAAAACAGGGGTATCTTTGGAATACCCCGTACATTAGTCATTTATTAGATTTGAGTCTAATTTTAAGATTAGGAGGAAGATGCTTTATATGTAGTAAAGATAAAGATAAAGGAAAAGATATAGTTATGAATCGCATAAAAGTAAAAGTTCTTTTTTACAAAAGGAACCTTCATTAAATAAATCATTCATTTTCATCCTTCTAATTAAGTTATAATTTAAAAGAGAAAATTGGTTTTAAGAGTGACAATGAATCGTTATGATTGTCATTGTTCATTACTATTGAACTTATGCGTGGTTCATATGTTAGACAACAAAACACGTAGAAATATTTTTCTATACAAAAATTATGCAAATATATATTTAACCTCTTTTTTATTAATCACAATAAATTAATTCATTTCCTTAAAAATCCACCTGTAAAACTGATATCAACTAATGTTACATCGTTAAAAATTTGAAATTAAAAGTTTCCCAATTCATTGAACACAAAAATTGTAACCCAAATATATACAAACGGAAATCGGAAACTTTAGCTCTGTTACCATGTAATTAAACCGATTAACTATAGCAAGTGATTAAGAGGATGAATAAAACGTAAATGATTGAAAATTCAAAATCTGAACAAACTAAAACATCATGTATGATCATAAGATCTAACTATACTAAAAAAAGATAAATGAAGATATATACTTACAAGAATCAAGGTTATAAATAATGCACTTTGCTTCACATCATACTATCTAATGCTATAGATCTTTTTCGGATGAACGCCTCACACAAGGGCAATGTGTAGATATGATATACGAATTGAGGTATAAGCTAGTTTGATTGGTTGACTAAAATCCCGGTGTTTAACATAAAAGCTCGGTGAAGTTTGTGAGAAAATAAAGTTTTAAAATATGTACCAAACACGAAGAGAAAAATGTAACACCCTCAAAATTCGTTGATTGAGTTTAGCGAAAGCATTTAGTTAAGTATGGGGAGTGCCACAATACACCGTACATGCATACGTATCAGAGCTTATGATTACAACATAACATAATATATTAAGATGCCAAATGTAATAGTTACAAAGTTTACGATTCATCGAATCGTATAAGTTGAAAAATAATTAAGTTACAAAAGTAGATTTCGTAAATATGACTAAACAGTTTAGTTATATAAAAGAAATCCAGTTGTCAAAAGTTGGCATCCTATTCCTTCGTGGGTCGCCTATGTTCCATGTATGCTGGAGGTTCTTACGTGCAACTAATTCCCTGAAAAACATAGTAAAAGTCAACAACAAAGTTGAGTGAATTCACAGGTTTTATGTTTGCAATAGTTAAATCAAGTTTGTAAGCACAGTTGTTGAGACAAATACGTTCACAAATAGTTATTGCCATAATAGTTAAGTAAACGTTTTGTGGAATGTTATCCAAATATAGTTCGGTTGGGATGTTGCTTAAATACAGTTTGCGTGGGATGTTACCCAAATATCGTTTACGTGGGATGTTACCCAAAATTCTGTTTACGTGGGATGTTACCCAAAATACAAGTTGCAATACGTTGCTGGTCGTTCTTCAACGTTTCCAAAACAGTACCGGTCGTTCTCCGGTCAAAAGACGCACGGGTCGTTCTCCCGTCCAACTTGGTCAGTCGTTCTCTGGCAATAAATACTGCTGATCGTTCTCCAGCGAAACACAGTACCGGTCATTCTCCGGTCAAAAGACGCACGGGTCGTTCTCCCGTCCACTTGACCAGTCGTTCTCTGGCACTAAAATACGTTGCTGTTCGTTCTCCAGCGTTTACATAAAAGTACCGGTCGTTCTCCGGTTTACCAAATAAGTTTTGTCACGTTTATAGTATGAAAATGTTGTTTCATAAATACCAGTTTTGTTGTAAGGGTTCAAAGTACTAAATCGTGCAAGTAAACAAATATGATAAACAATCATGTAAGCAAAAGCAGTTATGGCAATCAATAAAGTAGCTGACTATGTTTCTCACCCCAAGTTGAAAGCAGTAAAACAGTTAAAAGTGGGGCTGTGAACTCACCTGTTGAGCTAAGTAAAGTTGCGAGCGCTAGCAAAGCCTAAATCCAAGTAGGTCACTAACGTCCTAAACGTAGGAATAATCATATAAGCGGTTGGTTAACAGTCTAACCATGTTACTCGTTTATTCATGAAAGATCCTTGTTTATTTTGTAAGTTCGACACGAGACGTTGGTGATATTTTGTGAAACGTTTCAAGGTGTAATTTATTGTTTCATGGTGTTTCATAAGGTATGAAATTGTGTACGGGGGTCCGGGGGCAGCGCCCCTGGTAACGGGGTCCAAGGGGTGGCAACCCCTGGCGGGGTCCAATGGACAGAGCCCCTGGCTGGGGTCGAGCTGCCAGGTCAGCTTGGAAATTTTTTATTTCTACTATGTTGCTGTAGTGAAAACGCATCCGAATTCCAAATTCGGAGTAAAATCAAGTGGTAAAATCTGGTTTCAACACTTAGTGAAAAACATGTGTTTTTAAGGTTCTGAGTTTTGCGACATAAGTACTGTGTCGCTAAAAGGTTCTGCAACACAAGGGTTTGTGTTGCATTCCTGCGACATTCGCAAATAAATGCGACATAGGCATTTGTGTCGCAAATGCTGCGACATAAGTAGTTGTGTCGCAAGTATGCGACATAGGATAATTTATGCGACACAAGGCGTTGTGTCGCATAATGCGACGTAAAAATGGTACTGCGACACAAAAGCTTGTGTACTATTTTCGGTCCCATGCGACACAACGCGCTGTTTGACAAAAATGTTAATTTTTCAACCCAAAAACGTTTAGATCTTTCATATAATGACTTGTAACATATTTGTATACTATAATAACAAAGGAAAAGTGAAAGAAAAGTGATTTTTCATACCAAATCGAGTGAAATCCTAAAGTTAGGTGAGTGGATGAAGATGGTGATGATAATGGTGTTCTTGAGCTTGAATCTTGAAGATGAAGTTGATGATGAGTTTTGTTGTTGTTGTTATTCCAAAAATTCCAAGAAAATGGTGGTGATTTGGTGATTTTTGGTGAGTTTTTAGAGAGAGAATTGAGAGAGAATGGGAATGGAGTGAGAGAAAGGGAAAATGAAAATGAGAGTGGGGTGGGGGGTGGTGTTGGAAGATTTTTGGGGCCAAAAGTGAGGGGTTTTTGTCCCAAATTTGTGGTATTTAGCCCGTGTTCGTTTACCCGATCATTAAATGTTAAAATGTTTTTAAACGATAGGTTTTTAAATATGTTTTCGATTATACTTTTAGTTGAAATATTTTATTTAAAATAATTTAGTTGAGTTATAAAATTATAACTTTGTTTTATTTTAGTTTTACTTATATGGTTCAAGTCGTTCCAGTTTACGAAATAAACATTATTTGACACAAAATGCTTTGTAAATATTATCAACATAATAATTAATAAACGTTAATGTAAATTAATAATTTCATATTATTAATTAATTTTATTCACCAACAATCGTATATTTTTGTCGCGTTGTTTAAATCGTTCCGTACATAATTACAACTAATTATGAGTAAGTAATACTACACGTATTATCTAGTTGGGCTTTGCTAGACTTATCTCTAAAATGTGTTGTGAATTCACTCTAAGATATGGAATTAGCCTAAAAATGTATGCAATTAACGTTTATAATTTTGTTGGAATTGCGAGGTGTTACAAAAAAGGACACTCAGATTGAATTTTAAGATTAAAGAAAAGTGTAAAAAATCAGGTATGCCATTTGGTTATAAATAGAGTTGAGGATATACTACATGCATGAGCTTACAGTGATAAATGTCAATGTGTTAACATTAACATTTTATCATACGCGTTTACTAAATTATTAATAAAAAATCGTATTCGATACGATTATTGCATTAACGAACAAATATATTAATGGTCTGGATATTACAAAAGTGCATGAGCTTACGAGGAAAGAACATCAATGTGTTCACATTATATTTTTATATATCATATGCGTTCATTGTACCATAATAAAAATTGATTTATGAAAAGAAGCTTTAGTCATTAACAAAGAAATATATATTATTGGTCCCCAATGTTTGCACTAAGAGCGTAAACTTACAGGGATAGAACATTCATGACGACTCAATCAACTTAATAACAGTTATAAGGGGAGAAGAGGTGGGAGTGAATACTATACAAGGGCGTATTTCCGTTAAAGAAGTTCTTAATCGAAGAGGAATCCTTCCGTATGGGGATGACATCAACTGTGTTTGGTGCAACAATGTTCCTGAATAAGTTCAACATCTTCTACTTTATTGTAAGTGGTCTTTTGAAGTATGATCAACTCTTTTTAGATGGTGAAGGTTTGAATGAATAATCCCTTCAAGTCTAGCTCAATTTGTCGAGAAATGGAACTAAGGGATGGGTATGAAGGCTAGAAAGTTTTGGCCTCTTATTGGGCCTTGCACAATTTGGTTGGCTAGGAGTGAAACGATTTTTAATGGTAAATTCACATGTCCGGCATCAATAGGCTATTCCTATGACAATAGCTCACAACATCAAGATGAAAGTATTCCTATGGGTTTCCTCCTTTTGAATGTGCTACCTCTCCAATTCTATATATGGAAAGCCAACCTTGGTCTCTTTTATAGTCTCATAATTATTGATGTAACTTATGTCTATGTAGTTAGTTCATATTTTGTTGTTTCGGTTCTCCTTTCTTGTAATTGTTATACATCTTTCAATAGTTGCTGAAAGATTTATTTATATACTTTCAGTTTTTCGCAAAAAAAAAGAAAATAAAAAAGAAAAAAGAATACTATATAGGGTTAATTGGTTAAAAATGTATTAAATTTCACATTTTTATATTGTATGTTATTATCTTTGATGATATATAGTGTGTATATTAAACTTTCTAGAAATATATTATATGCATTTAAATTTTTTAATGTGTATCAAAAATTAACATAAATAAATACAATAGACATTTTAATAAAAAGTTAATTTATACACACAATAAAACTTCTAAAATATGAATATATACATATAACATCCAAAAATATAAAGTTTAATAGGTTGCCGTTATTTCTTAAATTTACTTGAACTCGTTTTCAATCAAACAATTATCAAATTATATTTTTGTGTTGCTTTTTATTATAGGAGTATTTCTTTATTGTTCTGAAAACACATAAAACAGATCTTAACCTAAAAAAATTCATTGAATGACAAATTTAAGGTGTGTTTGGTTGATGGTTTTAGGTAATAAAGAATAGATAAAGTAATGATTAAATGGGCTTAGTTAGATATAGTAGGATAATCATTATAAAGGTAGTTAATGAGTCATTTACTCAAAAAATTGGGAGGAATTATTATCATTACCTTAAAATTCTCCCTGAATATTCTTAATACCCTTTCATTATGGGTGTGTCTCTTCATACCCTCTAAAATTACTCATCATACCTCTTTTAATTTAAAAACTAAAAAAAAATACAGAAAATTACAAAATGTAAGAAAAAGCGATGGAATAAAGTACATAAAAGTTAATTTAAAAAAAAAGTGATATGAAAAGTAGAAACAACAACAAACATCCGATTATTACCTTCTCATTACTAACTCAAGAACTCTAAAACATCTTTAACTTTCAATAAGCTTCCCTTTGTAACCCTTTTACAATTCTTTGGTATTGTTTTAATACTTAGACTTTATTTATAAGTACTTACATTTTGTTAAAATGGTGTTTTAACTCCATAATTTATAATACAAAATAGTGAAAATAGTTCAAATCTTAAACTAAGGGTGTGTTTAATTGTGAAGATTTATTTAAAATTTTTAATCTTTAATTTTCTAGAAAATGAAAAATGTTTTGTATCTCTGTAAAAGTAAAGAAGATTTAGAAAACATGTTCAAATGTTGTTACATTTTACATTTTGGAAAATTGATGTTAAAAGAAAATATATGAAATAATTTTGAAAAAGTTGAGGAAAATTTGTAAAGGAAAAATATGGAGAAGTGAGAATTCCTATTTTCCACCTTTTAATTATAAGTTAGAAAAGTGAATTTTCTATTTTCATGAAAATTATTTATAGAAAATATTCATTTTGAACATGTTTCCAATTTTCCATTTTTTTAGAAGATTGTGTGAAAAATTATCTCAGTTTTCTACAACTAAACACACCTTTAGTTTATTAAGTACTTAACTCTTTACCAACATCTTTAGTAATTGTTTTGCCCTTTGGCTTTTGTACAAATTAAAACCAAATTCAATATTACTAGTATAGTACCCGTGCAATGCAACGATGCTCTACGTTTGAAGTGTAGTATATATATATATATATATATACACACACACACACTGAAAAATTGTACATGGTAAAATTGTACATGGTTTTCATTAGTCGATACTAATTTCTTTAATTATAAAAAAGAAGTATTTTCAAGTAGTAATTGCATATAATAGCTATTAAAGAGTTACTATACATAGTTGTCATTTGTCAATTTAATCTATTTTTTCAAATTTGCAAGGGTACTTTTGAAATTTCGCATATTCCCTTTTATAAGTTTAAGGACAAATATGCCAACTCTTTATAAGGGAGTTGATAAATACAACATCAAAATTGATTCATAAAACAAGCTGTACAACATTTAAAGCTAACAATATAAGTATATGATTGCATAACTTTGATGTATGAAACAATATGAGTGTTGTATTTATCGACTCCCCTTTATAAGGGTTATAGATTATAGATTACAGCACCATACTTTACACACTCAACCCTAATGAGCCGAAAATTTTGTTTATTTGATTCTTGATTTCTTTACCCAACACCTTTAACAACATTTTTACCCAAAAAATATGTTTATTAAAGCTAGGTAGATTATATTGCACCGTTGTCCTTCCAAAAATTAAACTTTGAGCTCCATATAGAGAAATAGCCAAATAGGTAACATTTTTACTAGGGTAATTAAAACCAATATTTTAAAACTCAAGTTGACCCGTTCGGTCGGACTGTTAAACCATGCCCAGGCTTTAGAGTGGGTCAAAAGTAAGGAGTCAACCCCATAATTCAACCCACTTTGACCTGTCGGGTTTTCCGGTTGGATCGGTAATCCGGTGATCGGTGACCTGCCGCATTTCCTTTTTCTACCATTTCAAAGATGAACTTAAAAGAAAAAAAAACGTGCAGCCAAAAAAAAATCCAGATGGACTTCTTTTTTTCAAAAACAAAAGGACGATTTTTAGTTTTGTACTTCTGTGAATCAATCAGCCACCACTAATACTAAAAGGATGAGTAAACCGGTTTGCAAACATGAATTTCTTTTGTCGTCTGTTAGCAAAAGTCTGGTACGGATGGTGATGGTGGGTGGGTGGTGGCGTTGGAGAAAATGTCGATAGTGGTGTTGACATGATGGTAATGGAAATTAAGTTTGCGTTGCAAAGGTTAATAGTTAGTTTCTTTATTATTAAAGAAGAAAGTTTGAAATAAATTGAAAGAAAAAGAGAATAGGGGGAGGGGATTATCACTAATTCCAATTCTCACTTACCTATCTTATTATTCGCTGAGCATCATTTCTTCGCGATTAGCTCATTTCCTGTTTCTTTTCGATCCAAGCTCCGATTAAACTCCTAATTGCAAATATGAACGAAATGACTATCCTATTCACATAAAATGCAATAGTAATCTATCAAACACGGGGTAACTTAGTACTACAATATAGTACATTTTGGCGTTTATCAAACATCCCCCACTTGAATCCTACTTGTCCTCAGGTAGACTATCAACTAAAATGAATAGGTAATTGACGAAATGGGACTTACATACCAACTAGCATTTAAGCAACCCAATTTTTATCTTAAAAATAATCCTACCTTAAGATTTAGCAATCAAGAAACTCCTCTAGGAATTTTTTTTTGTCTCATTCATTATTATTATGCATAGCAGATAGCTCACAAGGATTACCGATATTGTTGTCCACCTAAACAATCTATATTTAGGTAATTGAGCTTGACTTATCATTGTTCTAGCAACTTTACCCTTGATTCACAATAGCATAATACCCTCATACATATAACGTGCTAATATTACACATATTATGGATATCTAATTAAAATGATCATTTTTCAAGTCAAGACTGTGCCTCAACACAACAGAGCGACATAACTTGACTTTGGTTGAGCATAATAACTTTTTAGTCAAACCATTGGTGACAGGTCTGTACCTTAGTACAACAAAGCGATATAATTTAACTACAATGAGTTCTTTTAAACTCTTGTTGCTCTTTTTCATTAAATATACTGGCGGATGTACTTACGTACAACAGAGGAACCAACACCCAATATATCCCCAAATGATATTAATTGAATACCAAAATTATGGGATATCGCACGCTATCATATATAAGAATTAAGACTAAAGTCATAAATTGCTAAAGTTCCTCTCGGAATATTGCATACTTCTTACATTAATTTTATTTAATAGCTCAACAACTTATACATAGATTGCCTATCGATACATCACATGATGAACTATCTAATATTTTCAAATTCATTTCATCCTTTGAATTTCCCAGATATGTTACAAGATTTGCTAAACTTAAAAGAATACATTTTAAAAGAAAAATTTGGGCTGAAAAATGACCAACATAGAATGCCATCTAGCTTGAAATTTATCAATATTTACTAATTCATAACTCAGGACAAACAAACTTCTTTTCCCCATCCCCCACTTAAAATAAAGCAATGTCCTCATTGTAAAAAAAGGAATCGTAAAATAGGGAAGAGAAAAGAAGTGAACAGAAAACTCCCCTGATCTTGAAGAAAAATGCTTTCTTGATCTGATTCTAAAAATATACAACAGCACACTTCCGTAGGCATTATGGTTGCATTTAGCATATGCAACAAGCCTTTAAACCCCTCGGTATCCCAAGTGGACGAGTTATAGTCTCTTAAGGGTTTCCAGGGAACACTCCGACAAAGTTCAAAACTGCAAATAAAAAAATTAGAAAACAAAAAGTAGAACAAAAAAAACAAAATATAAAATAACTAGAAGTTAAAACTACATATTCACAAACCATAACCTACATAAAGTAAGGAACAAGAAATAAACAATAATAATTAGTACATAAAATATATGACAAACATAACAGAAATAAATTTTTTATCACAAAAACATCCTTCCAACCGACGGCTAGTGCACTCAACCGCCGATCGAATGTTTTTGCAAATCAAATTCAAAAACTTCGCTCAATTAAAAATTAAACTATATAACATGCAGATACTTATAATTAACAAATACACAATTATTTACAATCAAATTACATCATTAATCATCTCAACTTCTAGACAAGACAAAAATATGTGTTTAGCAAATCGAGCCTATAAAATTGTGCATGATTAACAAAAAATCTTTTTATTTTTATTTTTTATATATATATAGTTTCCAACTTAATTGAATAAGAACCCGTTCTCCGGCAGAACAATAGTCCAACCGGTTAAGTGTTCCCCAGCAGAGGCGCCAAAAACTTGATGCGTGTAAAAGCGTCTAGTTTTATTATTTATAAAGTACATGATATACCAATCACTACTATCACACAACCAGGCAAGAACACCCGATCGGAATAGTATAGCTATGGTAAGTCCAGGTCGAACACAGGAACACATGAATGATGTTATTCAATTAAATTGAAATTATTAACTAAACTAATAAAGCAGTAACATAGGGGGTACATTTTAGTTCCGTACGAACGTTCAATATGAACTAATTAACCAAACCAACAACATAAAATAAGATAAGTGGAATAGATAAATAATCGGGATAGACATGTAATTGCTTAGAGTCTTCACACTTAAATTCATATTATCCAGTTCATGTGTTTTGATTGTCTGATTGTGATTCCTTTTATATTAACTTAGTTACTAATCAAATAATCCAAGTTAAATGTCAATTAGTCTCTAGTTCTGGTTAACTACTATCTAAAATCTGGAGTCCCACATTAAACATCGATCCAACGTTGCAAAAATGTTGCTCTATTGCGTGTTTTTCTCTATATTGTGCATTAAGTGTTCACAACTTGTTATGATTAATCCTCACGGTATGACTCAACAATACCTACTAATAATCTCTTATTAGCTTGCTCATTTTAGATTGATTAGATACTATTCTCTTAACCTATCAAGCTCAATATATTTAGCAATGACTATAAACCTAGATTCACAATCATCAATAATCAATAACATCAAAGGAACTCAATCTCAATGACATTATTAACCACGTTAAGTAATAACTAATAACCACCAATAATCAAGGTTCAGCGGATAACATAACAATCTTCAATCAGACCATTGATCCAAAACACAATTATAACCATCAAATAATCATAATCCAATGTTATTAAACTAAACAATTAACAAAAAGTCTAATCCATGACTCAATCATACAAAATCAGATTCATGAATTCAAACAAAACACGTAGATGATGTTCGAATTGAAATCAGAAAGTGATATGCAAACCGAATCGTGAAACATGCGTATTAAGATCGATTGGCATCAATCCAAATCCTCTCGTGCCTCTAAATCACCATCGAAATGCCTCTCGAACTTGCTTTAGTCGACTTAGGGTTTGTGGTAAAAGTTAGGGTTAAAATGTGGCAAATTAGGTTTTTAACATATTCTGCCGACTCAATCCATCTGCCGGATGGAATTCCATCCGCCGGATGGATGAGTTTTCACTAAAAGCCCGGCCCGCGTACTTGAAATCCCACTTTCTCAATCCAACCACCGGTTGGACATCCAACCACTGGTTGGATGAAAAAGTAGTCCAAATGAAAGTTGTAGCCCAACCTGTTAGCTAAATTCTCCAAATTGAATCAACCCAATTGGAGTCCGTATGAGAGGTTATGACCAAAATACAAACGCATTGCTGAAAACTCAGTATTTACACTTTTCTTTTATTTTTAGCTCATCTTTCGTTCTCTTACCGATTGAAGCTCCATTATCACTAATTCCATTTCTCACTTGCCTATCTTTTTATTCCCTGAGCATCATTTCTTTGCGATTAGCTCATTTCTTATTTCTTTTCGATCCAAGCTCCGATTAAACTCCTAATTGCAAATATGAACGAAGTGAGTATCTTACTCACATAAAATGCATTAGTAATCTATCAAACACGGGGTAACTTAGTACTACAATATAGTACATTTTGGCGTTTATCAATAGTTTTAAATTTGTAATAGTCAGGGCGAGCCTAATCCTCCTTACTACCTACTGATACTGATATGAATACCAGATATGAGTATGCGGTAAGGATGATCTGGGGTCGTTCCTCATGACGGAAGAATTGAGACAGAGCTAGTTTGATAAGTCGGTATTTACGCTAGGGTTTTGATAAGTTGGAAGGGTTTTGTTTTGTTTTTTTTTATATCTAACTAAACTACTGAAACTAATAAAGCATAAAACTAAAGGGAGACTAACATATATAACACTTAAGGATAATCAAAACATGGTTCAACATGACTTAGAATAGCTATGATGATGTTTTGGTTTATCTTTTAAAGGTTTGTGTCTTGCTTTCACGTAGAGATCTTGTGGTGTAAACACTAGCACCCTACTGATTGGGTTAACTGACCAGTATGTCACTGAGTACTAGGCTATCAAGATTCTGGTCAAATCGGACTGCCTTGAAACCTCCCTCACCGTCTCTTGTGACGAGACCAAGTGAACTTCCAGATGGGGTGCATGAATAAGGCGACAATCCGCAATTTGTCTACCGACCTTTCTTTAACACATACAGAGATACCTAAGCTGGGCAACACATTTGAGATTAAGACAATTAGTGACTGCTAACTTATACATTAATGGTGTGATTGAGTTCAGCGTTATTTGGCTGTGATACAGTCTTCGACTTATGGGTTTTCCACGGCTTCCACGTATTTGTACTCCACCTGAGGTGTTTCCAATGTTATACTGGATATTCACCCATTTTACAGTCTTACCTAGATCACAGACTACGCCAGGATGTAATACAGTGTTCAGCCTGCGGCCTTTCCACGGCTTTCACGTATTCGTACTCCACCAGAGGTGTTTCCAATGCTATACTGGATACTCGGGCGTTTTAGGGCTTTATCCTGTATTATATACTTTACGGCTATCTAAACTCAATATATTTAAGCTTGTATTACAGTAAAACCATTTATGATAGCTAAAAAACCCATTCACTTTATAAATCCCAGCCCAAAAAATCCGTGATTAATTCACAGTGTACTATACGATAGATAAACAGTATTTCCATTGCTTCGAAATCAGACCATGCTTATTTTGGAAAACATAGATAGGTAGTGACTGTTTGATCAATGGTTCATGACTCCTTTGTCATAAAGGTTCTAACCACGTTTATTGGAGGAAAGGCGGTAGAATAGTTTAAAATCGTAAATGTATAGTTAAACACTAACACAAGTTTTCAATCGCAATATATAATAATCGGGAACATTATTCCACAACGGATTGTGCCCGCGACTTTCATAGCTTCCACGTTCCGTACTCCACACATTCGTGATGTTTCCGGCGCTATACAAATGAAAGTCATATAATGTTACTTCCGTTGTTTCATATTGACATTATCCCAATTAAATACATCACAACAAACTACTTACTAATCATGGAAAACATACAAGCAATTACTCGCAATGCATAGCAATAAACATTTCTAATATTTATAAATCACATACATCAAACAAGAACAATATGACAAATTAATAATAGAAAGGATAGAAAATACCGATAGGAATTGCGAGCAGAATAACACTTGTATTTCTTCATTAATATCCAAGCATTACATAAGCTAGCCTCTACTAATTAACTACATAATTAATCTAAAAGAAAAGGAAAGGTTTCCCTCCCTAATCATCTCACTAGTCCAAGGGTTTAAAACCCTAGCAAGAAACTAGAGAGAAAGACTATAGAGAGAACCTAGAGAGAGAAACTACTAAAGAAAACCTAGAGAGAGAGAATTCGAGAGGAGAGAGAACTGAGAAATGAGAGGTGTTGAGGTGTGTTAAATGGTGGAATGGAGTCCACTATTTATAGGAGAAGTGGTGGAGGAGAGGTACAAGTCTTTAAACATCAAGAACAAGCATCAAAGCATCACACGGGGCGAGCATGCAACAGGGGGGTAAAATGGTACCCCGAGTACCATTTACTAGGAAAAAGAAGGCATAAATGGTACCTAGGGTACTGTATATGGTACCTAGGGTACCGTAGATGGTACCTGGGGGGAGGGGGGTTGGTGCTCCTTTTGTCCTCCGCTAACTTCTCGGTTGCTTGGTTTGTCTGTATCTTCTTCGTTTTAAGCCCGTTTTGCTTGATTCTTGCGCCGTTGGATTTTTTTTTCCGTTACGCTTCTAATGACACTAAGTTTTCCAAATTTGGAGATTCTTAACTTTTACGTGTCCCGGATGACGATCGGAGAGCTTCCAGACTTCATATCTTCTCCGTTCTTCGTCCGTTTCTTCTGATTCTTTTACATCCGGTCTTGTATTTTCCTATGGAATCATAAAATATGAATGAAGATATAATTAAATAATAAAATCAAGAAGGGAATATTTAAGGTGATAGTTTTGCCTCTGTTTGCGTGTTATTTGGACGTTTTAACCGATTTTTGTAGCAACGTATATATTTAGACTACCTTGGTGATTTTTAGTAGATAATAATGGTTTGGAAATGTTTTCACCAAATAATAGTCCAAAAAGTGTGACACCCGCCAAATTAGGGCTAGTGATTAGTGCCTAATTCTCTGTAATACATGTAATTAGTCCTTGATTAGGTTAATTATTGTATCCTTATATATATATATATATATTGTTGAATATATATACACGTACACGATTTGGTTAAATCGTGCATTTTCATATCGAGTGTAGTTCGATACATTTCATACGGACGTTGGTGCAACTTTAATAAATAACATAAATCTATTTGATATTATGTATTAATAATATACGAAACAATGTACGTTTTGTTTAAAACGTAATCGACATGAATTAAAAGTGCGAAACGCGTTCGACAAACGAAATAAACTTAAGTTATATTTTTATAACTCATTATTAAGTATTTTGATAAAATACTTCAAGTAAAAATATCGTGATTACACGCGTACGATTAAAACGTTAAAAACGTTACACAATTTAAACGAACGTCTAAACCGCAACTGACAACCAACCGACGACCAAAATATATTTTAGTAACTTAAAATATAACATTTTAGTGAAACTATCATTTAAAAATATCGAGTTTTAAAACGTTACCGAAACATTGTATATTTAACATTTAACGTATAAACGAACGACGAAACGAACGGGTAAACGAACACCGCGCGTAACGTAGCTTCAGAGAAATGATTTAAACATCACATGGGGGTGGGACCCACTAGATTTCTGCTGGAAATCTCCACCCATACCTCTTCCCCCCTTTCCCTTTGATGACTTACACAATCCACAACCCATTCCCATTCACTTTCTCCACACTCAATCTCATTCTCTCTCAAATCTCCATCACCCTTCACTCTCTCTCTCTCTTTGAACAACTTCCACAGCCTCCAAAGGCTGTCATAAGTCCACCACTAACCACCACTAACCACCATAAGCACCATCATCATCTGCCATCCATTTTTGAAGATAAACGCAAGGAAACGGAGCTCTTGGTGTTCTCACTTCATTTCCGGTTCTAGATCTTCATACTCATTGTAAGAGTGACAACTCTTCAAATTAGGTAATAATTAAACTTAAGCATGTGCATTCTTATGCTAATTTCCTGACAAAAGTTTTGATGTGAAATAAGTCTAGCGAGCCCAAAATAA
Source organism: Pseudognaphalium luteoalbum (assembly GCA_963422505.1). Taxonomy (NCBI): domain Eukaryota; kingdom Viridiplantae; phylum Streptophyta; class Magnoliopsida; order Asterales; family Asteraceae; genus Pseudognaphalium; species Pseudognaphalium luteoalbum. The sequence goes on along the minus strand of OY730196.1, from coordinate 21,281,112 downwards.
TAATACGAGAAGTATTACAAAAATTGTAATTTACATAATTACATAGTAAATACTTAAATAGTTAGTGAAACGCGAGTCTGAAAAATGTCTCCAAAATATTTACAAAACTATTTCGAAATATTATTTAACTAAAATAATAAGCGAGAAAAATTTCAAACAGAAATAATATTGAGTTTTAAACACATATTGAGCATGCAAAACATTTAAAAAGTACAAATCATACAACAGTCAAAAATAATGAAAATATCATTATTCTGATTATATATAACGTATCAGGAGAACATCTACAAAATAAAAATATAAAATATTAAATTTTATATTGCACTAATTATACCCGTACTCGAAATTAACGGGCCAAAAATTGGCACCAAACCTCAATAATTAAGGAACCAACTCTGTGAAACACCATACTCATTTGAAATTAACATCTGTAAAATACTCCCTCCTCCTTCCCTTCAATCATTCACCATCTTCACCTAAAAATTTCATCATCTTCTTCTTCATTTCAAATTTTGTGCAGAACACATCAAACCAAGAACATCAAGAGCAGCAACAACTCTACAAATCATCATCATCATCGGTCATATCATCACCATCTCACGACATCATCATCATAACCTCCTTGTAAGAAATTTTAATTTTCTTTAAATTCTATACTATAATTTCGTTGTATATAATGTTTATATCTCCTAATCTAAGTATATAACATCACAATAGAAGATTTAAAAGATTTGTTCTTGAAATGGGCTTTAAGAAAATAAAACTTTAAATCCAAAATCCATAGATGAAAACTTGTCAAAATGAGATAATAAGTTGTTAAAATGTTATATTATGTTGTTATAAACGATTGGAACTACGATACAAATGATTTGAAACCAAAAATACGAGTATATATATTATCGGGTTTTAGAGCTTCGAGTTGAGCAGTGAGAATCTGAATGTTTAGATCATTGTGAATGGTTATACTGAGGGCTCGGACTCGAAGTGGTTTCGTTCGTTCCTTTCGACTGAGGGCATCGGCAACAACATTTGCCTTGCCTGGGTGGTATTTGATTTCGCAGTCATAATCGGTGAGCAACTCGACCCAACGGCGTTGTCGCATATTAAGGTCTTTTTGGTCAAAGATGTGCTGGAGACTTTTATGATCGGTGAATATGGTACTTCGGGTACCATAAAGGTAGTGTCTCCAGATTTTGAGGGCGAACACCACGGCCCCTAGCTCGAGGTCGTGGGTCGTGTAGTTCTTCTCATGAACTTTGAGTTGTCGGGAAGCGTAAGCAATGACGTTATCTCGTTGCATCAACACGCAACCGAGACCTTGGTGGGAAGCATCGCAGTATACCACGAAGTCGTCGGTGCCTTCGGGTAAGGATAGAATAGGAGCACTGCAAAGCTTGAGTTTTAATAGCTGAAATGCCGACTCTTGTTTATCAGTCCAATCGAACTTCTTTTCCTTCTGAGTCAGTGTCGTGAGTGGTTGAGCTATTTTGGAGAAATTTTCGATGAAACGACGATAATACCTGGCCAATCCCAGAAATTGGCGTACTTCGGTTGGAGTAGTTGGCGCTTGCCAGGTTTTGATAGCCTCGATTTTCGATGGGTCGACGTGAATCCCTTGACTATTAACAACATGACCAAGGAATTGAACGGATTGTATCCAGAACTCACACTTGGAGAATTTGGCATATAACTCCTCGTATTTAAGTAGCTTTAGGATGGTTTTGAGGTGTTGTGCGTGTTCTCGTTCGTTGCGTGAATAGATGAGGATGTCATCGATAAAGACAATGACAAACTTGTCGAGATACGGTTTGCACACCCGATTCATAAGATCCATGAATACAGCCGGTGCGTTGGTTAGGCCGAATGGCATTACTTGAAATTCATAATGCCCGTAACGAGTTCGGAAGGCAGTTTTCGGAATATCGGTGTCGCGAACTCGAAGTTGATGATATCCTGACCGAAGATCAATCTTTGAATAAATACTTGACCCTTGGAGTTGGTCAAACAGGTCATCAATGCGAGGAAGTGGATACCGGTTCTTGACAGTCAACTTGTTCAACTCTCGATAGTCGATACACATTCGGAAAGAACCGTCTTTCTTTTTCACGAATAAGACCGGAGCTCCCCATGGTGAAGAACTCGGCCTAATAAATCCTCTGTCCAGGAGTTCCTGTAACTGGGTGGACAACTCCTGAAGTTCGGATGGGGCTAGGCGGTATGGTGCTCGGGCTACCGGTGCGGCACCCGGCACGAGATCGATCGAGAACTCAACCTGTCTATGTGGAGGTAAGCCAGGTAGTTCTTCCGGAAAGACTTCGGGAAAGTCTCTAACAATTGGCACATCCTCAAGTCGCTTCTCCTCCGACTTTTTCTCCGTGATGTGCGCGAGGATTGCTGGATAACCCTTTCTGAGAAATTTTCGGGTTTTCAAACAAGAAATGATATTTAGTCTCGTCCCGCCAGTCTCCCCCTGTATGATCAAGGTTCTACCGACGGCGAGAGGGATGCGGATGATTTTATCGTAACAGACAATTTCGGCTCGATGTTTGGACAACCAGTCCATTCCAATGATGACGTCGAAACTCCCAATTTCAACAGGCATAAGGTCGATCAAAAAGGTTTCATCGGCTAGGTTTAAAGTGCAATTAGGTATCACACTATTGGTTTCTATGAGTTTACCGTTTGCTAGCTCTACAGTGTACTTAACATCTAAGGCAATAGGAGTGATGTCAAGTAAGGGGTAAAACTCATCAGAAATAAAGCTCCTATCGGCACCAGTATCAAATAGAACAAAAGCAGTTAAGTTGTTGAGGAGGAACATACCCGAGACCACATTCGGGTCCTGCCGGGCGTCCCCAGAGTTGAGTACGAACGCTCTACCTTTTGCGTTGTTGTTGTTGTTGTTGTTGCTCTTTTTCTTCAGGTTTGGGCAATCATTCTTGAAGTGCCCGGTGTTTCCACATCCGAAACATGTCTTGGGTGCCTTGGGGTTGTAGTTGGAGTTGTTGTTGTCGGTGGGGGATCTACAGTCCTTAGTGAGGTGTCCGTACCTCTTGCAGTTGCTGCAATAAGGACCACAAGGACCTTCATGGTGGCGATTGCACTTGGAACAGTAGGGCTTGTTCCCGGTGTAACCACGCCTGGGTTCGGTGGTTGAGTTGTAGGCTTTGATGGTGTCGGGTTTCTTGTTTTGGTTGTTGCTGTGGTTGTCAGACCACTTCCTTTTGAGGTGGTTGGAGGAAGAAGTGGGTGGTTCTGAGTCCTCGTTCATGGCCATGAGTTCATGAGCCAATCGGATAGCACCATCGATGGTGGTCTGGTTTGAGGAGGCGACGTTCCCCCGGACAGGCTCCGGAAGACCGCGGATGTACCTTCGGATTTTATCGGGTTCGGTGCTCACCATTGCTGGGCGAAGGATGGCAAGCTGTTGGAATCTGACGGTATATCCGTCAATGTCAGCTCCCTGCACCTTTAGGTGCCAGAACTCATCCTCTAGCTTTTGGAGTTGTTCGATGGGGCAATACTTAGCAGTAAGCATTGTCTTCAGTTCCTCCCAAGGGAGTAGGTAGGCGGTATCGATACCCACAGACTGGGCATATGAATTCCACCATGAGAGTGCACCATCCTCGAGGGTGCAGGTGGAGTACTTGACTCTGTCCTCTTCCGCACATTTGCTGATGTGGAAGACGGACTCCATTTTCTCGAACCATCTGATCAGTCCGATGGCTCCTTCAGTTCCCTTGAAGTTCAAGGGTTTACAGCTCAGGAAGTCCTTGTATGAACAAGGTTTGGATTGAGGCCCGTTGGCAGCTGTATCTTCGCTGCCCGAACTGGGTTGTCGGGTAGCCATAGCTTGAGCCATGCTTTGGGCTATGAGTTGGGCGATTTCAGTTTCGCTGAAGGTGAATCGCTTCGGTGGCATCTTGCTGAACAAGATCAAGAAAAGACAATGAGATTCTTGTGTGAAATTCTGATGTATCACATGTGTATATTATGGAATATACGATATAAAGTGATAATTATATTTCATTTAAATAACCAAGTTTGGTACATGACACGAGTTTTCAAAAGATTACATAATACGGGGAGTACAAAAGGTACCGGGAATTGTTACATCCGGTTAGAACAGTAAAAGTCCTACATAGATAGATATAGATTACAAGATGACAGCCACACTAGTTCTAATGCAAGTTGATCCTTTCCATTAGGGTGACGAGTCGATCAACGGTGGCTGCGAGTCTGCTGGTTTGTCGGGCGTTGTCTTCTGCCAATGCTAGTCGTTGTACCAGCATTCTTGAGTATTCTTCAGCCTCTTGCAGGCGCTGCTCGCATTGTTCCAACCTGAGTCGCAAAAGTTCGACTTCTGTTCCTGATTCCACCACTCGGTCGTGGAGTATGTTCATGTTGCTAACGGTGTTCTCGTGGTCCTCGGAGACTTGATTGATACGTTCAAGCGCTGTGAGTCTCCAATTTTCATTGGTTTCTTGCAAAGCGACATCCATGGTACGAAGTCGTTGCTCGTGACCGTCCAGCCTAGCGGCCAAGGCCGGCAGAGTGAAGTGGGTAGGATACGGGCCAGCTCGAGGCAACCTGGCGTTCCTCCTAGCTACCCTCGGGTTCTGCGACCCGGATTGAGAGCGTGACGAATTGGGTGGTGTGTTTGCCATTCTGAGACAAAGCGTTAAAAAGAGTGAGGCCTATCTATGTATATACATATATATTACATAATAGCCTAAGGTGTCTAACACATACATGTTTGGGTCCCGGTTTCTCTCGTGGTCAGAGTCAACTAGTGTATCATGTTCAGTCATGATTCCTTTCAGATTCCACATCATATTCTTTTAATTATACATAGTTGATCAGGCTATGTTAAATTAAACCAATACCATGTAGTCTTTGAACCTAATCATACTTAATAAGGAATACTGCCTAACGGTCATAGTCTAGGCCCACTAAATGCAACCTAGTTCACTATAACCTTAGGCTCTGATACCAATCTGTAACACCCCCAAATTTATTGTTTAGCGGAAGTAAGATTTGGGTGTTACTAATCAATATTCAAAGCACAGAGATTAATAGTAAACGACTCTATATGCGTCATTTTAACAGAATGTATTAATAGCTAAATGTTTACAAGGTTTGAAGCTACATATAGCTCGTGTTCGTTTAAAATGAGAGATTTCAATACATAAATACTATTACAAAATATATTAATGCAAGAAAATCTCTATTGTCTGCATGCTGACTCGAGCTATAGTTTCCTGGGGCAATCCTGCCTACTGCTTTGTACCTGCGATACATGCTAAAATGGGTCAGCTAACGCTGGTGAGCTCACAGGTTTGAGTATCAAATAAGTTGTGTGAACCGCAAGATTTAAATAGTTGATTTGCATCCAGCAAATGATGGTGGTAACAGTATACAGCCATGAGCACATAGTTGAGCTTAACTCGTGGGTCAGGACACAGCCTGAGCGTTTTCGCCTCCACGGATGCCTAATCAACATCCGTCTTCCTTAAATATTAGTACGTCCGTTTACCCGGTTAGTGCTTGCTAACCCGGACGAGGTGGGTCAATCCTATATGGTACCATATACTAATATTCACGCTACAAATGTATTAACAACTATGCTGATGGAGGGCTTTAAAAGATTAGTTGTGTAAAACTCATGTAGTACATGTAAAAGTTGTACTTGCGTTCATGCGTTAAAACAAGCAATATATCACACCCCTGAGTAAAAATAGTAAAAGAGGGGCTATGAGACTCACCTGAGTCTTTAGAGTTTATATCAATAAACTGAGATTGATGAGTCGGGAATCGAAGTCCAAAGACTTGTAACCTGAGGGTGTCCACGACACGCGATGGTTATAAACATATGAAGGCATCTCATAAGACTACCTTGTAGTTGTTCGTTCAACTTATAATGTCCAAATTACTACGATTCGGTTACTTGTTCGATTGTTTGAAATTATGTGTACGGCCCATTGGTGATTGTTTGTAATAAAAATCTCATTATTATAATTTTGGTCTCGAAACGTTATACTTGAATAGTGTGTTTCAACGTGTTATAGAAGTCGTATCGCACGGGTATTTGAAATTGTGCAAGTTCAACACTTGGTGAGAAACGCGCTTACGGAATCTAAGTACGGGGGTCCGGGGGCAGCGCCCCTGGTAGCGGGGTCCAAGGGGTGGCAGCCCCTGGCGGGGTCCAAGGGGCAGAGCCCCTGGCTGGGGTCGAGCTGACCTGTCAGCTTGGAAAATTTTTATTTCTACTATATTGCTTTGGTGAAAAACGCATCTGGCCTTGAATTTGGGTGAAATCGGGTGATAAAATTTTAGGTCTCGACACTTGGTAAAATTTGTGTTTTCTGACTCATGCGACACTGGGCTAGTGTCGCTACATGCGACACTAGTGATTTATGCGACACAAAGGTTTCTGCGACATTACGAATCCTGCGACACTACGGCTAGTGTCGCACCATGCGACCTTAAGAATTTATGCGACACTATTACTAGTGTCGCACTATGCGACACTAGGGTGATTCATGCGACACTAAGCCTAGTGTCGCAGATGGCCGGGAGCCTCTGCGACACTACGGGCTGTTGGCCGGAATTTTCACCAAAAAGGTGTTTTCCGGCCACCGTTCGACCTGAAACTTTTACCCAACCCATATTTGGACATTTTAAGCTCAAAGAAACAACTAGAACTCAAAAATACTCGAAATCGAAAGGTTTCGGGATTTTGTCGGAAACTTACAACGCGATGAATCGGGATTCCGGAAAGATAGAAGTGTAGATCCTTGCGAGATGCTTCTTTTTCTCCAAATGAGCGTGGTGATTTGAGGTGTTTTTATGGTGTTATTTTGTGGTGGAAGGTGGTGGTAGAAATGGTGGTGGTGTTGTTGTGGAGAGAAAAGGGGAGGAGAAAGAGAAGAAGAAAGAGTAAAGTGAGGGTGGGGAGGTGATGACCTCACCCTTTAGGCAGATTTTTGGGTGGGGACCCACCCATGTGTGGGTCTCCACTTTTAGCTCCGTGCATTCGCGCTCCGCGCGGTGTTCGTTTCCCCGATCGTTAATCGTTAAATAATTATTTTAATTATCTTAAGGTGTAAGTTTTTAAAGGAGACAGAGGTTAATTAAATAAACTTTCCAAGTATTTTTACCATTTATTTAATAGTCCAATTGGTCTCGTTTGTTGCGCGTTTTATGTCTAAGTCGCGTAGACTCTTATAATATGATACGAAGTGAACTCGAAATATTATCAAAATAATATTTTTGGTATGTTATTGTCAATATATAATTTTTATATTAATCAATAAAATTAATCACCAACGTCCGTATTTTACTTGAACCGAAATACATTCGATTTAGTTTGCGTACGATTTACACAAATCGCATTTTTGTATATATATTCAACAATATATAATTTGATGCATCAATTAGCCTAACACAGAACTAATTACATGTATTAACAGAGAATTAGGCACTAATTTCTAGTCCTAATTTGGCGGGTGTTACATTGTGTTTCAAAACATCGTCACCAACGAACAATACAAACTAAGAAATCAACAATTTCTTCAAACAAACGAACCATTAACATAATTTGATGAACAAATCAAAGTACTTATGTTAATACAATGATTGCGTATAGGTCAGCATACCTTGGGTGACGCTACACACACCTGCTAGCTTTCACATCGCATCTACTAAAGTGAGTTTACAGCCCCTATTTTTAAATGTTTTCTGCTTTTAAAGACAGGGGTGTTAAACATAGAAATTGCATGCCAACACATGCAATCAAATTATAAATTGCTTTATTGCTTTTATACAACTGTTGATTGATGAAATTACATTTTCACAAACTATTTTTGGAATTAGACAACGCATCCTAGTACGGACCTAGACTTGCAATGTATGCATAAAAAGACCTTATGACATACATATTGTAACCATTAGCTAGGTGACTCTAGCCACTTAGTATATGGATAGTACTATCGCCGTGACGACCCTCCTACGGATAGGAGCGTATACTTACATGTCCTTCAGGCAAACAACATAAGTGCTATTCGTGGTTTGGTTATAGGGTTAGGTTTTGTTACTTTAACTTGTAAGGTTTAGCTCACATTGTAGGGGATCATAGTCTAAGAAATTCCCACATGTTTTTAGGAAGAACGAATCCTACAATTGTTTCTTACCGGAAAACACACATGTTACTTATTTTATGCTGGCAGACAACCAGTAATATACTTTGGGATAACATCCCACATAAAGCTTTATAATTTAGGGTAACGGACCTGCAAAACTTATATTTTGTAAATGAATAACATTTCATTAATACAAACAAACTTGGTTAAACAAACCACATACTCATATAAACCTGTAAATTCACTCAACAATTTTGTTGATGATTTCTCTATGTTTTTCAGGAAATTAGCTGTGTAAGTAAGAATCACATGCATTCAGGATAGACAACCCTGGACTAATAGGATGCCACATATTTTGGGACACTTTTGGAGATTTTCTCTGTATGACTGCAGACATTGCAGTCATACCCATGAAATCTTACTTTATCTATGTGTATTGTGAAACTTAATGTTTTAAACACTACTACTAATGTTACGACTTACCTGGTCGTAATATTTTGTAATAACCGTTAAACTTGGCATCCAAACTTATTATGTTGTGCAATAACCATATGCTCTGAGTAGAATGTACTATTTGGTTGATTTACTGGTTGCAGCCCCACCACGTCACCAAAGCTTCCACATATTAAATTAGTACTGATTGCAATCACCGTTTGGCAGGGTGTGATAGACTTGGTATCAGAGCCATTGGTTATAGCGAACTAGAAGTCTTTAAGTGACCGAAAACCTTAGAGACCTAGACTATAGCCTTGGCTAGAAACATTTATGCATTCACACATACATACTTTGCATACATCTAACATACGACTGACACGTCACCCACGACTTCTTTTGTCTCAGCATGTCGAGGCAAAATCCGATCTACTTGTATGCTTCTGATGAGGAGCCGACCGAGGGTTCCTACCATAGCGATGCTAGCACCGGAGTTGTGTGTCCATCAGTTCACCCGAGAACTCTATCTGATGACACCGGTGACTCCTACATCACCCCACCCCCGACTGCACCTGTGGTCCCACCTACTACTACTTCCACTGATCCTACCACTTATATGCTAGGGTCTACCTTTATGGTGACACGTCATATGACTACTGGACCTTCTAGAGGACCAGTACCTAGGAGGACACCCTGGATGTGTGTCCGAGATTTCCCTAGAGGACCACTTGCGTCCCGCGATAAGGCGCCGATGACAGAGGAGAGAGAGATACATTGTGATGAGCCACCACAGAGTGTACCTAGGTTTGCTCACGTGGAGTGGATGACTCCAATGTTAGGGTGATGGAGGTCATTGGAGGGTTTTCCCTCTACATTTGAGACCGGGGAGTCCTCGCGATCCCCAGCTCCACTGCCTACTACTGGAGAGCCTGTAGAATTGACCCTCCCTACCATTATTGTTGTGATTCGTACCTTGTTTCGTATTTCTGGTGGCAGGGGTATTCACCTTGCAGAGCTACAGAGCGATGTCTCTCGTCTGGATGGAGACATGATAGACATGCATGAGCGTTGCCACATACTATTGGGCAACATGGTTGCCGCTAGAGAGATAGCTGAGTCTGCCCGTGCACGTGTTAGGGTACTGGATCGACGTGCGAGGACAACAGGGTTTGTGATTGGAGCTTGTGTGCTGATAGTTGTGCTGAGGACAACTGTGGGATTGTTTTTACCTTATTTTCATTAGATCTACGTATGGCGGGTTGTGCCTACTAGGTATTAGATTGACTACTTTTGGCTGATGGGTATGTAAGGAGACCCATCACGTATTATATGGATGTGTATCAGGTGGGCATGTGTATGTATTTATTAGGTTGGTACTAGGTAAAAACTGATGTTAGAATGGGTGTATGTATAGGAAAACCCATTGTCTTTTGTATAGCGCTAACCGCTGATGGGCATATTAGGGATCCCATCTTGTTTTTTATGAAACTATTGTATCAGCGTTACACCTTTTGATATAATATAACTTATGTTTGGTTGTATTTCATGTTCATTACATCTGACAACGACTATAGTATTATATCTACATTTATATGCGTGTGTTAGAAACGATAACCAATCAATAACACTTGAAATCATTTCTTGTAAACCCTGAAACATACCTCGCTTTGATTTTTGATTCTTATTTTGAATTCCTTTGAACCTGATTGTGTCAAATGATGATGAAAAGAAATATGTATTTGGCATTATATAATGACGCCTTGCCAACGTGATTATATTATACTAAGTACATATGAGCGTTTCAAAGTCCTGCGACATGTAATGTGAAGTCTTGTTCTTAAATCCTTCATACGGTTCCTTTGTTAAAAACAATGTGAAATATTGTTCTTAAATCCTTCATACTGTTCCTTTGTTAAACAATGTGAAATCTTGTTCATCACATTCATTATCTTGGCAATGACTTCTGCATTTTATTCATCGCAGAACGGAATCATGCCACCAAAATGACGAATGACTAGGAACAGTCGACGAACGACTACTTCTCCCATCCCTGAAACCACTCCACCACCCAACAACGAGGAAACTACTGAACAAATGATCGCGCGTCGAATAGCTGAAGGTATTGCTGAGTATGAAGCAAGCCGAAACCGCGAGAATGGAATAAATAACAGCGGATCTACCCCTGTTAACACTGAAACACCTGCGAATACCCGCCAAGGGTATTCATACAAGACATTCTAGGCTTGTAATCTAGTTACTTTTCGTGGCACCGAGGGTGCTATTGGTATCATACACTGGATAGAGAAGAAAAAGTCGGTATTGGACATTAGTGACTGTTCACCTGACTGTATGATGAAGTATGTCACCTGTACCCTTGCTGACAAAGCTCTTACATGATGGAACAGTCAAGTCTAATCACTTGGCCGACCAGCTGCCTACTCCATGTCATGGGAAGTACTGAAGAACATGATGTTGGAAGAATTCTGTCCCCGCAGTGAGATGCAGAAAGTTGAAACTGAATTATAGGACATTAAAATGGTTGGTGCTGATGTCATTGGGTATACCACTAAGTTTCAAGAGTTAGCACGATTAGTGCCACATATGATGACACCCGAATTCAAATGCATTGAGCGTTACATCTGGGGACTGGCACCTCAGATCCGTAGCCTAGTTACATCATCAGAACCTACCACATTCTGGAGTGCTGTTACTCTAGCTCAGAGATTGACCGATGAGGCGGTCAGAATGGGGACCTTAACCAAAAAGGTTGTGACAGGAAAGGTGAGCCAAGCAGCATTGAAGCTGGTAGTTCTGGGGGTGCGAAGCGTAAGTGGAACGGCAGAGGGAGTGACCGTCAGGGTCAAACAAATAAGAAAGGATCTGGAAACCTAAAGTCCTATGCTGCCACCACTGTGGAACCAAAGCCATACTTGGGTAACAAACCAAGGTGTCACAAGTGTAAAAAACACCACGAGGGTGAATGTTGGTTTTGCAACAGCTGTAGAGGTTGGGGTCACAAAATCCAAAACTGTAAGGTTAACCCTACACCTAGGGAAAATACAGAACGCCAAAATCAAGGGTGTTTTGAATGTGGTGACACGGGGCATTATCGGAACCGTTGCCCTCGACTCAATAACCAAAACCCCAACAACAACAACCGGAATAATCAAAACCGCAACACCAACAACCGCAACAACAATGATAACAACCACGGTAACAACAACAACAATCAGCCAGCTCGTGGACGTGCATTTGTGATAGCAGCAGCAGAAGCATGACAGGATCCTAACACAGTTACTGGTACGTTTCTAGTAAACAACTACTTTGCATCTGTGTTATTTGATTCTGGTGCTGATTTAAGCTTTGTGTCCACTGAGTTTAGACCACTATTAGAGATCGAATCCCTTAAGTTAGATAACAAATACACTGTAGAGCTAGCCGATGGTAAGTTGATTGAAGTAGGAGAAATAGTACCAGGATGTACCTGAATGTTGGAAGGACATTCTTTCAAAATAGACTTACTACCGGTAGAACTAGGGAGCTTCGATATAGTGGTTGGCATGGACTGGCTGTCGAAAAACCGTTCAGAAATTGTATGTTTTGAGAAATTGGTGCGTCTACCGTTATCGTCAGGTGGAACCTTGGAAATACAAGGAGAGAGAAAAAAATGTCCAGTAAAAATGATTACGTGCATGAAAGCAAATAAATTTCTACGAAAGGGTTACCAAGCATTCTTGGTACATGTGGTTGAGAAGAAACCCGAGGAGCGACGCATAGATTATGTGCCTATCGTACATAATTATCCAGGAGTGTTTCCTGATGAGTTACCGGGATTACCACCCCCGCGACAGGTTGAGTTTCATATCAACCTAGTGCCTGGAGCAGCACTAATTGCTCATGCACCTTATCGTCTAGCTCCATCGGAGATGCAGGAGTTGTCTGCACAGTTGCAGGAACTTTTGAACTTAGGATTCATCCGACCGCTTTTCACCTTGGGGAGCTCCGATTTTGTTTGTCAAGAAAAAGGATGGATCAATGCGAATGTGTATCGATTATCAGGAACTGAACAAAGTAACTATCAAGAATCGATATCCATTACCATGCATCGATGAATTGTTTGACTAGCTACAAGGGTCAAGTTACTACTCGAAGATCGACTTGCGATCTGGTTACCACCAACTGAAGGTTCAGGATGAGGATATCAATAAGACTGCGTTTAGGATTCGTTACGGACATTATGAGTTCTTAGTCATGCCGTTTGGATTGACCAGCGCGCCAGCAGTATTCATAGATCTCATGAATCGAGTATGCAAACCTTATCTTGATAAATTCGTCATTGTGTTTATCGATTACATATTGATATACTCACGAATGAAGGAAGATCACGAACAACATCTGAGAATGATTCTTATATTACTGGAGAAAGAGAAGCTTTATGAAAAATTCTCTAAGTGCGAATTTTGGATGCGTGAGGTTCACTTCCTTGGTCATGTGATCAATAACAAAGGAATTCACATGGACCCATCCAAAATTGAGGCAATTAAAAACTGGAAAGCCCCGAAAACACCATCCGAGATACGACAATTTCTTGGGCTAGTCGACTACTACCGATGATTCATCGAGAACTTCTCGAAAATAGCTCAGCCACTTACCGCTCTAACTCAAAAAGATAAGAAATTTGATTGGGGCGAGAAGCAAGAGAATGTTTTCCAATTGTTGAAACAGAAACTGAGTACCGCGCCCATTCTATCATTACCCAAAGGAGTAGAAAACTTTGTTGTCTACTGTGATGCTTCACATCAGGGATTGGGTTGCGTGTTAATGCAAAATGACAAAGTCATTGCTTATGCATCTCGTCAGTTAAAGATTCACGAGAAGAACTATACGACACATGACTTAGAACTGGGAGCAGTCATTTTTGCTCTTAAGATTTGGAGACACTATTTGTACGGTACAAAGTGTACTATCTTCACTGATCACAAAAGTCTTCAACATATATTTGATCCGAAAGAACTCAACATGAGACAAAGACGTTGGGTTGAACTGCTGAATGATTACGACTGTGAAATCAAGTATCATCCAGGCAATGCCAATGTAGTAGCGGATGCCTTGAGTCGTAAAGAAAGAACTAAACCCCGCAGAGTTCGAGCTTTGGGATTGACAATCCACTCGAACCTTATAACTCAAATTCGTGATGCTCAACAATTAGCTTTCGTTCCCGAACGCCTTAAGGAAAAATCCTTGAAGGGAATGGACAAACAACTTGAAACAAAGGACAATGGAGTGTTCTATTTTATGAACCGAATTTGGATTCCTTGTGTTGACAAACTACGTAGCCTGTTTTTGGACGAAGCTCATAAGTCCAACTACTCGATACATCCTGGTGTAGACAAAATGTACCACGATCTAAAAGGTTTCTATTGGTGGCCTGGCATGAAACGAGATATTGCCACCTATGTTAGCAAATGCCTAACTTGTGCGAAAGTCAAGGTCGAATACCAAAAGCCGTCTGGGCTTTTGCAACAACCCGAAGTGCCCAAATGGAAATGGGAACAGATAACAATGGATTTCATCAAGAAATTACCGAGAACAACCTCTGGAGCTAATGCGATATGGGTAATTGTCGATCGATTGACGAAATCAGCCCACTTCCTTGCTATCAAGGAAACGGACAGAATGGAGAAACTGACCAGAATCTAATTGAAAGAGATCGTTTCTCGACATGGTGTGCCATTATCCATCATCTCGGATAGAGATGCACGATTCACTTCTCGCTTTTGGAAATCACTACAACAGGCACTGGGTACTCGACTCAATATGAGTACTGCCTACCACCCCCAAAGCGAGCGAACAATACAAATGCTTGAAGACTTGTTAAGAGCATGTGTGATAGACTTTGGAGGTAATTGGGATACCTACCTACCTCTAGCGGAATTTTCCTATAACAATAGTTATCACACCAGCATACAGATGGCACCATTTGAGGCGTTGTATGGATGCAAGTGCCGATCGCCACTCTGTTGGGCAGAGTTGGGGGACAGATAGTTATTAGGTCCTGAGATAGTCCAAGAAACAAGGACAAGATATCTCAAGTACTTAATCGATTGAAAACGGCATGAGACCGACAAAAGAGTTATGCCTACAACAGACAGAAACCTTTGGAGTTTCAAGTAGGTGACAAAGTCCTACTCAAAGTAGCACCCTGGAAAGGGGTTGCACGATTTTTCAAACTAGGAAAACTAAACCCACAATACATCGGACCGTTCGAGATCCTTGCAAGGATTGGTCCTGTCGCCTACAAGCTCAAACTACCGTAAGAGCTTAGTAGTATCCATGAAACCTTTCATGTATCTAACTTGAAAAAGTGTCTTTTTCGATGAAACACTTATCATTCCTCCTGACGAAGTCTTCATTGACTCAAAACTAAACTTTGTGGAGGAACCTATCGAAGTTATGGACATGAAAACGTAGAAACTTCGACATAAACGAATCAAACTTGTTAAAGTTCATTGGAACTCGAAACATGGCCCAGAGTTTACCTGGGAACGAGAGGACGAGATACGAAGAAATATCCTCACTTATTCGAGAGTGTGACCGCGACTCACGGCTCAACTTAAATCTCAGGACGAGATTTCCCTAACAGGGGGAGAATGTGACAACTCTCTAAATTAGGTAATAATTAAACTTAAGCATGTGCATTCTTACGCTAATTTCCAGACAAAAGTTTAAACAAAAGTTTTGATGTGATATAAGTCTAGCGAGCCTAAAATAATAATACGAGAAGTATTACAAAAATTGTAATTTACATAATTACATAGTAAATACTTAAATAGTTAGTGAAACGTGAGTCTGAAAAATGTCTCCAAAATGTTTCCAAAACTATTTCGAAATATTATTTAACTAAAATAATAAGCGAGAAAATTTTCAAACTGAAATAATATTGTGTTTTAAACACATATTGAGTACGCAAAACATTTAAAAAGTACAAATCATACAACAGTCAAAAATAATGAAAATATCATTATTCTGATTTTAAATAACGTATCTGGAGAACATCTTCAAAATAAAAATATAAAATATTAAATTTTATATTGCACTAATTATACTTGTACTCGAAATTAACAGGCCAAAAATTGGCACCAAACCTCAATAATTGAGGAACCAACTCTGTGAAACACCATACTCCTTTGAAATTAACATCCGTAAAATACTCCCTCCTCCTTCCCTTCAATCATTCACCATCTTTACCTAAAAATTTCATCATCTTCTTCTTCATTTCAAACTTTGAGAAGAACACATCAAACCAAGAACATCAGGAGCAACAACAACTCTACAAATCATCATCATCGGTCATATCATCACCATCTCACGGCATCATCATCATAACCTCCTTGTAAGAAATTTTTATTTTCTTTAAATTCTATACTATAATTTCGTTGTATATATCCGAATCTAAATATATAACATCACAATTTGAAGATTTAAAAGATTTGTTCTTGAAATGGGTTTTAAGAAAATAAAACTTTAAATCCAAAATCCATAGATGAAAACTTGTTAAAATGAGATAATAAGTTGTTAAAATGTTATATTATGTTGTTATAAACGATTGGGACTACGATACAAATGATTTGAAATCAAAAATACGAGTATATATGTTACTCTGCACGAACTGAACCTACAACAGATGAACCCACCCGAACGGGTAAGCCCATATACTCGAACGGGTATGACCCTGGACCCGGACGGGGAATTTCTAAATCAAGCGGGCCTTGGGCCGGACTGTTACTTCGTTATTGGGCCAGGAGTTGGGCCGGACTACACGGATCGCACAAACAAACACAAACTACCCGGACGGGTAAGCCCATTCACCCGAACGGGTAAACTCCCCTTGGGCCAATACCATATCTGGCTAGGTACCTGGGCTTGGGCCGTCCAATAAACAAAAACTGAACGAATGAAACGAGACCCGATCGGGTCAGATCCTATACCCGAACGGGTTAGAAGCCCAACCCGATCGGGTAAGGGCTTTAATGGGCCGAACAACTTGGGTTGAGCCCAATGGGTCATAAAACTTTAAAATATAAATGCAATACGGGTTAACATATTTTGAAACGGATGTTTAACTTGTAATATTTCGACAAATATGAAATGTCATTTTTAACAAACTTGTATATATATGTATATATATCGACAAATGATTAAGTTATATATATATAATGGTGAACGTTTATTATTATATAAATATAAATATACTTAATAACAAGCGACAAATCTATATATATATATATATATATATGTGGTAGAAGAATGTGATGGTAATAACACTTACTTGCATGAAAGTAATCTCTCATCACCTTTGCATGAGATAAATTATAACAATTATATGAATAGTCTTACTAAATCTAAATAAAGTAATTACTTAATTATAAACTTAATTAATTAACTAACTTAAATATTTTAAACTTGTTTAATTTAAATCATTAAATTAATACATAAAATCATAAACACCATTTAATCACCAACACCCTTTTAAATAACCTCTTTTCTCCACCAATTAAAAACCAAATCTTTCCCCTTCCACCCCACCTTGGCCGGCCACCCCCCCTCCCCCCCCCCTCTCACTTCTCCTATTTAAGCAAACTCTTTCACCCTTTCCTCACTTTTCACACACACACCATTTCACCTCTTTTAAACACCCTTCCCTCTCCTTTTACTCTCCAAAAATCAGCCACCAACAACCATCATAAACCACCACAAATCACCACCCTAGAACCATCTCCATATACTAAAATCATAATAGACCCATACTAGTTTCTATTGGAAAGGTATTACAAGAAGTTCTCTACCTTTTTCTTATGATTTCTTACTAATCATCACTCATGGATGAATAATACAAGAACTTATACTAATATATGTATATCAATATATATATCTATATCTTATATCTTTCTTTATACATATGTAAGATCTTTATGTAAGGCTATACCTACACTTACATATGTATACATACATTTCTTATTTTTCATCTTGTTATAATCTTATGTATGGCTATGCCTACATGCATCTTTCTATTTTCTTTTAATTTAAAATATTGAAGAGTATGGTTAAGCCTGCAAAATAACTTGATGTTTGTAGATTTTCACTTGCACATGTTCATGTGTTAAAAAGAGGTGATAATCCATGATCAAACCTATGTCAAGTCTTAAAAGATGTAAAAAATTTACTTACTCATATCTATTGAACCTTTCAAGATTACATGCATGTGAAGTACTCATTAACCTATGGAAAAATGATGGTAATTGCATGTGGGTAAAGGTCTAAAACAATGATTAGTACCTATGAGTTAGGATAGTAGTCTATGACTTGAAATCCTAGCCCACACATACACATGCAAATCTGTCCAGATTTCCATATCTCACTTTACAAGGTCATAACTCCATGAATACTTAACCAAATACCACCACTTTACTACTGAAATTTACCTCTATGTGTTAGTTTTCAAACCAAAGTGGTTTCACTCAAAAACATGGAGCATTCGACCTCCAAAGAGCCCATACGAAACTATTGCGCATGCTGTGACAGATTCGTATACTCACTTTGCAAGGTCATAACTCCATGAATACTTAACCAAATACCACCACTTTACTTCTGAAATTTACCTCTATGTGTTAGTTTTCAAACCCAAATGGTTTCACTCAAAAACATGGAGCATTCGACCTCCAAACAGCCCATACGAAACTGTTGTGCATTCTGTGACAGATTCGTATACCTCACTTTGTAAGGTCTTAACTCCATGAATACTTAAATAAAGATCACCATTTTGTTACTGAAATTACATTTATGTGTTATCTTTCAAACCCAAGTGGTTTCACTTAAAAACACGGAGTATTCGACCTCCAAATAGTCCATACTAAACTGTTGCACCGACAACTTATTTTTTTCCGTAATCGATAAACCTATGATACATGCTTGGATATCATGTTATGGACTTGCATTCTTACTAGATGATTTTATATATATAACTATAAGAAAACATTATTATGTAACATATTCAACAATGATCAACTAGAAGTTACACTTAAACTAAAACTATGGGTGATGAAACTTTATAAAATTTAGAACTATTATGTATATGCTATATAACTAAACTTAAGTGTTTCACGTGATTTAGGACGCGATAATCCCACCGAGAATCAAACTAATACTTGCTAATTTCCTCTCTCTTGATAAGGTGAGTCTCATGGCCCCTACTTTTACATGCTTTAAAATGTTTTGGGGAGAGAATACATGTTCCTTTTCTTTGTGGTCACAAGTACTTATAAACTATTATGTATTGCATAAGTTGACATTATCCTCTTTTTGGGCCTCTATCATGAATTGTTAGCTATGGACATAAACGTGAATGTTGTGAATACATCTATTGGGTTGTCATTTGAGAACTACGAGTGTTTGGATAGGACACTTGCAAGGCAACTAATTGTTAAGGTTTCAATTCATGAGCTTATGGCAATAATAATACATTTTCTATATTGTGGTATTGCAATATAACTTAAAATCTTGTGATTCATGGTAATATTTTTGCAACTTTTAAAACCTATGAGCTCACCAACTTTATATTGACCCATTTTACATGTTATTCTTAGGTAACTAAGATGCTTGGTAGTTGTGCAAATGTAGCACCCCTTTTGAAGTTAGGAGATGCATTTTCATGGACGAAATATTGCATAAACGCTTTTATTTTCCAACTTTATCGCGTTTGTAACTTTTGGGAAGTATGATGTTAAACTTTTTCAGTATGATTTGGAATCTGATTATTTACACACTGATTTACTTTTTCAGTATGTAACACCCTGCAATTTCATCAAAATTATAAACGTAAATTGCACGCATTTCTAGGCTAATTCCCTAACTTAGAGTAAATTCATAACACATTTTAGATGTAAGTCTAGCAAAGCCCAACTAGTTAACACGCGTAGTATTACATTTCATAATTAGTTGTGATTATGTACAGAACGATCGAAACAATGCGACAAAAACATACGACTGTTGGTGAACAAAATTATTTAATAAAGATAAGCAGATGATGAAATATTTTGAGGCGGAACTTTTTACCAAAGGGGGTTTTGGAAAAAATGAAATATTTATTCTTTGAAAACAAGGTTGTAATCTTTGGGAGCATGCTTTTGATCTTTGATCTTGGATACATGACTAGGCGATCCTCTCAAGGTGGTCACTCCAATCACTCAAAGTGTTTAGGGTTTTCTATTCTAGTATTATCAATCACTCTGAACGCCAGTTATGTATCAGTTATCGTCATAGGCTTGATCGAGAATCAAATCGTTACCTTTTTGGTGAGCGCGAAGTCGATCTAGCCACAATCATTCTAAGGGAAGTGATGTAGGGATTTTTGGGTGAAGTGTTGGTGATGTGAGAGGGTTTTGTTGGTTTTTCATTAATTTCTTTTTGGTGAAGTTGGAATTTTTGGGAGGATTGACGCCCTTTTCTTTTGGTGTTTGCAGAAGGAGTCTTTTTCTCCGATTGATTTTCTTTTCTTCGAATTTTCTTTCTTAGGTTTTCTTCTTTGACGTCATATCCTTGTAGCTTCTTTTCTTTCATCTTTGGGACTTACTATGAAGTTTGAGGGATGCTTTCGAGACAGGTAGGGATTCTAAACGTATACAGGAGCAAGTTCTGATTCTAAACGTATACATCAGCACACTCAATAATCGAAGAAGTGAAGCATTAAAAATGAATGCTTTATATGGCTCAAGGTACCTCACGAATTGAAAGTTGGTTTGTTGTGTGCCTAGTCATGCGATGCTCTTTATGGGATTACTAAACTAATTTTAAAGGAATTTGTATTTTATTTATCCTTCTTCCCCAAAGTAAATCATTCTTTGTCTAAAATTTTTCATTTTCAACATATTTTTAACTCAATTTTGAAAAATTTTGTTTACTTATTGGAAAATGATGGTCTAAAGAGCAACGAGCTTAGAATCAAGCATATATCATTATCCATTTTACAGTAGTGTAACTACTGCTATCCCACACTTAAAGGAACATCGTCCTCGATGTTATTCTAAGTTCTGACTGAGGTAAAATCCCACACTTAAGAATTGAAACATTTAAGACGTATTCTTTCAGAAGTGTGTTGGGTTTGAATCCCACACTTAGTGATAAGCATAGTGGATATGGTATATTTATAACGAAAAAGAGCTTAGAACAGAACTACTCCCCATTTATATATATGGCTTGTAGGTGATAATGAGGAGTGCTTCGAAGCACATGATTGCCGACTTTTCCGTAGAGTCCCTTCGTTGGTGTTGTGTGCTCTGATTGCTTCAAGTCTTTTGTGATTTGTCTCGTAGGTGTGAACACGTTGGATATACTTTTCTTAATTCTGGTGCCAAAAACTTGATGTTTGATGCGGTGCCAAAAACTTGATGTGTTGGTCTTCTTCGTATATCCAAGTGTGAAAGATAGTCGGAGACTTCATCACTTCTTGGAATGTAAAATTGTAGAAATGTAAACATGGGTTGCCTCCCGAGAAGCGCTCTTTTAAAGTCGAGAGCTCGACTTCTTCTCTCCTAGCTAGATGGAGATGGATGCATCCATGGGATCCCCAGTGCTGATATTGTGAGCCCTTGGTTGCGGAAAAGTGTATCGAGGTGGATAGATTCTCATGAAATGATTGACTATTGTCGTAATCAATTCGAGTGGACTATCTCTCGATGATTCTTTATAGTTCAGAAGATGCTCTGAAGTTGTCCTTGCAAGTCTGTGAAGTCTGAATGTGATGTAGTCAACTGCTTTAGTGACAGTCCCATTAGGGTCGGTCATGGTGGTTGTGTCTGTCTTAACAACCTCTCTTGGCGGTGGGTTTTGCCAGAGAGAGCATACAAACGCCAGGAATTGCAGTTTTATGTCTTCATAATTCTCGATCTTGGGGTCTCCGTTGAATCTTCTGATGGACGTGCAGAGGTCCTCTATTTTCCGGTGCTGATGGTTGTTGAATGGAAAGTCGGATTCTAAGAAAACTAGAACAAGCTGACGAAGTATCTCCTTGCATCCTGAGTGGAATATGAAGTTTCTTCTGGAGTTACTTTTCTGTTGTTGAATCTCCCGTAGATGGATCATAACAAAAGTAGCGATATCAAGTGGTGATTCATGTGTGGCCCTAAAAGGTCGTTCACGCCTTGATTCCTCCCAAATGAGATCACTAAGTTCTTTAATCATTAACTCAATTTGTTTTTCCATAGTGGAATTGATAACCATAGATCAGCTTTCCTTGGAACTGAGGTGATCTTCTCTACTTAGCAAGTTAAGCAATGATGTGAGGTCATTCATCATTGAAATGTCTGCATGACTGCTCGGATGTCCACATATGTGCTCTAATGGATCCTAACTTCTCCCATTGCGTTGAGGTGAATGGGATGTTAGATCTTTTAAGGGCAGTGTAGATCCTAGCGTAAGTCCGTTTCTGTTGTTGAAAGAATTGCAGTTCAGCAGGGGAAAGAGCCAGCATGTTGACTAAGCCGCTTATTCCTCCTACTACTTTGTCAAATCTTTGGATGAATTCTTCGAGCACTTTGTGATCTATGATGGTTTGCGGTTGGTATCTTGTGCATTTTGAATATTCCTCCAGTGTTTCTCTTCTCGTAGGATGGTCGTGGTTACTTCCCGCCATTTCTTCAGTGATAAACGGATTAATTGGCGGTATGCTGCTTTTGTTTTCTTTTTCCATCTTTCTCATCCCAATTTCTTCCATCGTTGAGTTTTTCACTGATGGAGATGCATGTTTCATCTCTTGTACTATTCGTCGGAGGTCAATCGGGAAATATGGCATGATTGCCATTTCTGTGCTAGAGTTCCTTTCAGTTGTTGGCTTTGCAGTTTCTTTGTCCTCCGCAGTCTTGTTCATGGAGATCATGTACATATCGGCTTGCTCTCCAGGGTTTGGGTTGTCGATATGGAAAGTGATGGTTTCTCCCTGAGACTGCAAGCTAATGGTTTGTGCGAAGACGTTGATGATTTCCTTAGCCGTATTCATGAAAGGTCTTCCTAGTATGATTGGGATGTACTTCCTGCATATCCATTACTACAAAATCTGCTGGGTAAAGAAATTTGTCAATCCTTACTAAAACATTCTCAGTTATTCCCTTAGGGTATTTGACCGAGTGGTCAGCAAGCTGTATAGTCATTTTGGTAGGTCAAAGATTTTCTAACTCAAGCCTCTTGAAAAGCGAGTATGGCATAAGATTGACACTAGCTCCTAAGTCGGCAAGAGAACAAATGATGCCTGAATTGTAGATAGAACAGGGGAGAGTAAAACGTCCAGTGTCTCCGAGTTTTTTGGAATGGTATTTTTCAAGATAGCTGAACATTCCTCGTTTAGTGGGACATTGGGTACTTCAACTACCTTATCCTTGGTTGTAAGAAGCCTTCTGAAGTACTTTTTGGAAGGAACTTCAGATACGGTATCTAGGAATTTCCTATCAAGCTTAAAAGACTTAAGATTGTCGGGTCGTTGTTTAAGACGAGCCGAAAATGGAATGTTTACTTTCCTATTTGGTGTAGACTCTAAACCTATTGTCGATGGGACAATAGGTGGTTCCTTCACCGGAGAAGAAATCATAGGTGGGCTATGTGCTACCTGAGAGTCTTGAATGTGGGAAGCCTCCTTATGGCAACTAGTTGGACTATCATGAGGTTTAGCGTTAATACGCTGTGCTAATTGTCCTAATTGGGATTCTAAAGCTTTTAACAAAGTCAAATGATCTCTTAAGATGATATCAATTTGGTCTTGTCTAGCTGAGAGTCCTTGAATGACTTGTATCAGGGTGTCGTCAAAACTATAGATTTGTGAGGAAGAGGGTTCCAAAGGTTGAGGTTGGTAAGTTAGTGGGCTATTCCTAGGTGGGTTAAGAGAAGGGTTAGTATTGGGTGAAGTTAGATGAGACTGAGGAATTTGGGCTGAGTGGTTCGGATTAGCACAATTAAGGTAGGTTTGAACTTGACAGACTTGTTGTTTTTGACTTTTCAATTCCTTGATCTCTTTTGTTAGTTCTTCCACTTGCTGAGCGAGGGTTTGGATAGCTTCATTCCCGATTGTAGTAGGTGGATTCACTATTAAGGGGTGATTTTCACTATTCCAATCATGGTTGTGCATTGTCATTTCCTCAATAAGGCTCCAAGCGTCATCGGTCGTACAGTTCATAAAACTGCCTTGAGAGGCGGTATCAAGTAAAGGACGGTGATGTGGGAAGAGACCATTGTAGAAAATGTGCAACTGGTCTGAGTGCTCAAAACGATGATTTGGACATTTCTTAAGCAATTTCTTAAAGCGTTCCCATGCATCGTAGATTGATTCATCGTGAACTTGGCGGAAGTTTAAGATGTTGACCCTAAACGTGGCTTGTTTTGATGGGGGGAAATATTTGGCCAAAAATTTGGTTGCTAATTCTACCCAAGAGGTTATAGAGTTGATTTCTAGTTCCTCAAACCAGGTTTGTGCATTGAGAGTGAGTGAATAGGGAAATAGGTATAGATAGACTATGTCCTGATTAACCCCAATCTTCTTAAAGGAGTTGGATAAGGAAATGAATTTATCAAGGTGGGAGTTGGGATCATCATTTGGTAGGCCATGGAATTGACAGAGGGTTTGGACTAACTGAACAATATGGGGCTTTAATTCAAATGATCCTCTACGAATTTCCGGATAGACAATTGGTCCTCCTCGACCTTCAATCAAAGGTTTAGAATCATCAACCAAAGTGATACGTGCGGCTGTCATAGTCTCATCGGCAGGTGGTTGACTAGTTGAATGGATAGGGGTGGTCATTTCTAAAAGTAGTAAAAAGAAGGAAAAATAAAGAAAGACGTAGGGGTCTAAAGGTTCACTAGTAAGTAAGTTCGTCTTAACACCTAAGGATCGTACAGTTGGTTCCCCGGCAGCGCCGCCAAAAACTTGATGCATCACCATCGGTCGGTAAGGATTTTTCCCTTGTCGTTGCACCGGCTACTGGCGACGGGCATCAGTGGGTGTTTTAAATTTGTATTGTGGGGCCTAAGTTTTCCCTAACAATGCTAATCCTAAGGGTAAGCAAGTGGTAGGTATGACCTAGAGTCATTCTTCAAACCGACTGAATTGAAACTAAGGTGTGGCAGATGAGGGCTTTCAAACTAGTGAAGGGTTAATAAAATAGTGGGTGAGTTTTGGTTTTTGTATTAACTTAGGAAAATAAATAAAAGCGAAATAAAAATAAAAGATAAAGCAGATAAAATAAAGATAGTGTTTGCTGAGATTTCGTTAATTAAGTTATGGGATGATGTTTGGAGAAACTGTGTTGAAAGATATTTGTTAATTATTAATCTTGAATACTCGTGATGTAAACACTAGATTCCCTACTAATTAAAATCCCATTAGCATGTCACGCCGGGAGCTAGGTTATGGTAACATCACAAAGTATTTAGAATAATAAGAAAAATCTTGATTATGGTTTAATAATACTTTCATATGAACGGGAACAAAATCTTAAGGTACTAGACATAACTGAATCATATAACGATTCCTCGTCATCCTAACAGATTCGTATATTTAAAAAGTTCATTTATGACTTTAAACTAGCCTTTGCTTAAGACTACCCAACAAATCCCCTAATTATCCACAACGTTCCTCACTTAAAGTGGTTCCGCCGTTTCAAACCTTGACCATGTCTTGTCCTATGATAATCCCCCATGTAGCTTGCGGTTCCATAGTTTCATACTTTTGACAAATTATATTGACACAGATGACTGACTACCTTTTAATTGGACGTCGTTAAAAAGGCGATGTAATCACGATTATTGATGGAAAGGCGATAGATTAAATTGAAGTTTAAAAGTCTATTTAGAAAGGTTAATTAAACTAGGTTTCTCATTTTATATGTTAGTCCGTAATATAACTACCTTCGGTCGTTACTCGACTTCCATACATTTGTACTCCACCTTGAAGGGTTTCCAGTACTATATCGAATAACAGTCGAATAGGGGCCATCATATTACTTCATAATATTGTACCGTTTCGTAATATAACTACCTTCGGACGTTCCTCGACTTCCATACATTTGTACTCCACCTTGAAGTATTTCCAGTACTCTATCGAGTAACAGTCGAATAGGGGCAATCATATCACTTTACGATAAATAAGACCGTTTATATTTTACCACTATGATGATCCTAAAGCAACAATCAAATAAGAACATGCAATAAGACGATCAAAGCGATACTACCTATCTTTAATATTTATTTATAAATCATCCCATAATTAATTAAATACATCGCAAGCAAACACAACAAGCATACTACTCTCTAATCATGGCAATGACTAACTCTAGCATAATCAATATAAACGTAATTAATTAAGATAGATAAGGGTAGAAAGAACCATGATTAAATGCGAGAGAGAATAGACTTGAATTAATTGACACGATTACGAGCGTACAACGAAGATTACAATGCGTTCCGCACTTTTCTTCTATTCCTAATTAAACTTCTAAACTAGTTTAAATACTAATTAAAACTAATCTAGAGAAAAAGTGTATAGTGAGAAAGTAGGAGCTTATTTCTAGAGTGAGAGAAAATAAGCTAGGAAGGTGTGTGTGAAAATGAAGCCTTAGGGCTGCTATTTATAAGTGAAAAGTGGCTCACGTTAGCATCTCTAGGCTCACATTAGAAAAAGAGTGGAAGGTGGTGCATCGGGTACGAAAAAGTAGCGAAAGGTGGTGCACCGTGTACGAAAAAGTAGCGAAAGGTGGTGCACCGGGTACATGCAAGGACGGAAAAGCAGAAAAGAGACGGGGGGCAGGTGGCCGGAGGCACCCACCAGGTGGCCGGCGGCGGCCTGGTGGTGGCCGCCGGTGGCTGGCTGCCATCCGTCCCGGTTAATCGTCTTTTGCTGCGTTGCTTGATTCGCGCGTATCTTCTTTGTTATGCGTCCGTTTGCGTTGATTCTTTTTGCGTTGGATTCGTAATTCAAAAACGAAGACT
Source organism: Pseudognaphalium luteoalbum (assembly GCA_963422505.1). Taxonomy (NCBI): domain Eukaryota; kingdom Viridiplantae; phylum Streptophyta; class Magnoliopsida; order Asterales; family Asteraceae; genus Pseudognaphalium; species Pseudognaphalium luteoalbum. Next base: position 21,254,512 of record OY730196.1, on the reverse strand, counting down.
TTGATGAAAATATATCCCAAAAATATGTCTCCCATCTTTGGATGTCTTGTACGAATCTTTTGGATCTTCCAGCGTGCGTAGAATCTTCACTTTGTCCGTTTTTGTTGATTCTTCTTCTGTTGGATTCGTAATTTGAAAACGAACATCTTGGATAAGATGGATGTTGATGATGGGCACTTTTGTCTTGAAATCTCATTATGATGCCTTGAATCTTCAAACGTGCGTGGAATCTTCGTTTTTCATCCGTTTTGCTTGATTTTTATCGTGCAACCTTGTTTTGACCATCTTGGTATAATATCATTGATTTGTATTGTTTTTGAGTTTAAAATACCAAGAATCGTTCTAGAATGAGAGAGATATCGGTAGTAAAAATATGACTTTTTACACGATATCACCACGTGTGCTACAAAGTCATCAGGACTCATATCTGCAGTTGAATCCATGTACATCACGTCTTCATCACTTGCTTTTACTTTAAGCTCCGGAACCTCCGCAATACATATAATCTGCTTAGTTGCGTTGTGGTTAGTGATCAGGAGACAAGAGCTCTCTCAGGAGACAAGAGCTCTCTCAGGTGGTATCAGAGTCAAACACATCAAGTTAAATGTGATTAGAGCAAGAATTTACAGAGTTGATTCTGATCGGAAGTGTACAAGTTAAGTTTCTACAATTTGAACGAGAATCCAGTATTCTACAGAGTTTATTCTTGATACATAATCATTTCTGAACCTTCGGTTGTGATTATCTTCTGTTAGTTCACAATTCTTGTAGATTAATTTTGTTTTTCGTTCAAATTCAGCTCAAAATACACTGAATTTACGTACGGATTGACTAAATTTGATATTTTCATCAAATTGATTGTGCAATTTGCTTGGAAAGTTAATTCCGAGTAGATTGACATCTTCTGAAGCTGAATTGAAGTTGTATTCAGGGAGTTACAGTTTTCTGAAACGTTGATATTTCAGTAATCCGAGTCTTGAAGAAGATAACCGTTTATTCCGATTCTTTGAATTATCCGAATCTTGACTTTCGGACAAACAGTGGTTTTTGACTTTGTTTGACTTTCGAACGAGATTGGTTCGGATTAAGTGTTAGTATCGGATCCTTATTAGTATCGGACCTTAACATTGTCGGACTTTTTGTTACCTGACTATCGGAATATCTTAACTCTCGGAAGGAATAAACTCTCGGAATGTGTTGCACTATTGGATAGTTTCGGATTCCAATACACTTTCATATTTATTGAGACAGTCGGATATCAGGACTTATACATCGTGGCTTTTAACTATCAAGCAATTTTGAATAGTGATCAAGAAACCGGAACAACTACTAAGCCTCCAAAGTTTTTATGTCATAATGATTACGATGATTGGAGATTTCATTTTGAATCATTCATTCAATTATTTGATCCTGATTTGATGATTCCTATCACTGAGCATTATATTCATCCACGTGCTGAAAGTATTTATAGGGACAATAATCCTCCTTCCAAATCAATTAAGATGATGATTGTTGATGAACGAAAGGAACATGATCGCGATAAGAAGGCAAAATCAGTTATCTCCATGAGTCTTCCAAGTGATGTTTTGACTGGATGGAAAGATTTGACCACTGCTTACGAATTATAAAAAGCAATGCAGAAAAGGTTTGGAGGTAATGCTAAGTTGAAAAAGAGCAAGAAAGACTTATTGAAAAAACAATGGGATGTTTTCACATGTCTGCCTAATGAAACTTTCAATGAGTTGATCATTCGATATTCTCAATTAATAAGCTCTTTGAAACAAAGAGGAATGGTTCTAGAACGCCTAGAAATCAATGAGAAATTGATTGAAGCTTTACCCTCATGGTTTGATGTCAAGGTTGATATTCTGCAGGAGGATAATTCACTTGGTGAATATGAACTTGAGGATTTGATTAACAAACTTCAGGTTTATGATGCAGCTTTGACAAAGAAAGAAACTGGGAAGATGCAGCAATATGCTCAATATGGTTCAAAGACTTCTTCAAGCAATACAACAGCTTTATTCTCAAGTCCAGAAAATTTTGGAACTGGTCAATTCAATGGAAATGTAGGATATTATTCAGGTTACACAGGATCTGGAAATGCTTCTGCTCCACAAATTCCAGTTCAAACTGTTTCTAAACAAACTGAGGAACATGCTGCTGTTGTAACAGCTTTCTTGACATCTTATGAAGCTTTTATCTCTGGGAAAGTAGGTAATGTTGATCTTACTGAAGAAGATTATGATCAGCTTCATCCAGATGATTTGGAAGAAATGGATTTGCAATGGAACATGGCTCTGTTGACTAGAAAGGTCAAGAAGTTTAAAACGCCCTGAAAATCTGAATTTTTTTTATACCTTCAATTAGGACTCCTCGATCCTAAATTACCGTAGAATTCACTTTATATTTATCCCATATTAAATTTTGGACTAAAAACTGATTTTCTGATTTTGTACATACTCACGCAATCCAAATTTTTGAGCTGGGATCGCGTATCTAAGCACAAAACTTTCTGTTCAAAAATTGCACTGACTCACGCGATCCAGAAAATTTTCTGGGATCGCGTAGCCATGCCTATTTTGGAAGTCAGCAAAAGTCAACTTTTTAGCCAATTTCAAACACGCTTAACTTTTTACTCGTTATGAATTAGGACCTGAAATTTTGCACACACCTTCCCTATAACCATATAAACCTTTTCTTAATTCCACTTTTTCAAGTTTTACATTTTTCTAGGATTTGACCCATAGACAGGTTTTCGGCTAAATTAGACCAAAAATCTCAACATATCAATTCCCAAACCATTATTTATGAAACATTGAGCTTTTGACCTCATAACGCATATACTAAAACAAAGTTGTGAAGCTATTTCCCACACTCTTAACCTTCCTCTAACTCAATTTGAACCGTGTGTGCTTTTAAAGACCCATTTTGACCCTTTTTGACCCGCTGACTTTAAAGGGCTAATTTAACCCATTCAGTAGTTGACCAACAAGACATTTGACTTCCTTACAACCTTTCAATATATATACATAACCAAAATGGCAAGTATACTATAACTTGCCCTTTTACACTTTCTACAACATTTTTATCCATTACTGTGACAACTCTCCAAATTAGGTACTGATTAACATTTAAGCATGTGCATTCTTACGCTAATTTCCTGATTAAGTTTAAAAAAAAACTTTTGATGTGATGTAAGCCTAGCAGTCCAATACTTTTAAACAAAAAGTATTACTAATACGTAAGTATTTAAAGTTACGTACAAATGTGTCGGGACGAACCCGACAGATAAATACCGCAAAAGCTGATGACATAATATAATTAATAATTCAATTATTAATTACGAGTACTATGGTAACTATAACCTATAGATAAAACGAGTTAAATATACGTTTAACATAAACGTATTATAAGACGAATAGAAACAATTTTAAAATGCATTCAAAGATCAAAATGAGAAAAATTCAAATTTTCTCACTCTTTCGGAAACATTTGGAACATTACCTCAAAATATGAACCCGAAATTCGACTGAAATTTGGCACTCAATTTAATGTTAGCAGTCCAATGTACAAATCTGTACAACAGTCAAAAATAATGAAAACATCATTATTCCGAATTTAAATAACGAACCAGGAGAGCATCTACAAAATAAAAATATAAAATGTTTACTTTTATATTGCTATAATTATACCCGTACTCGAAACTAACGGGCTTAAAATACCCAACTAACTCCAATCATTGGGAGACCACAAACTGTGATCTCCCATACTCGACTCATTATACTTCTCCTTCTTTTCCTTTCCTGATCATTTGATCAACACACACACCAACACACACCTCTACTATCATCATCATCTATCCTCCTCTCCTTCTGCTTCTGCTTTCTTGGAGCCAAAACACAAACACAGGAGAGTAGAGCACAACAGCCATAGCATCTTCAACATCGCCATCTTCATCATCCTCAAAGATCCATTGTAAGGAAACACTTTTTCATTGTTTTCTACATCTCAGATTCGTTATATAACATACATATATATCATAATCCATGTATATAACACAAAAATTTGATGGTTGTTTGAGTTGTTTTTGAAATGAGTTGTATGGAACCAAACTTAGAATCACAAATCATATATGTGAAAGTTGATGAAATGTGATATAAGATTACATAAAGGTGTTATGATATGGAAATGGTGTAAAATGTGAGCTAAAACTCGTAACAAACACATGTATATATATATGTACCACGAACTCAGGCAAGAACAGAGGGCGAGAGGACAGGGACGAACCAACCCGATCGGTTGGCTTGGGCAGCCGATCGGCTGGATGTAATGAGCCGAACGGCTCAACAAACTGAGCCGATCGGCTAGTTTGGTTGAGCCGAACGGCTAGCCATGATGATTCGAACGGTTTGTGATTTTTAACCCGAACGGATGATGTGGACTGGACCGAAACGAATAATGGACTAATTAAATTGGACTGGATCGAATGGGTTTTGGTTGGGCCGGAACCTCCAGCCGAACGGCTGAAGGCCCAAGCCGAACGGCTGGCCCAAGCCGATCGGCTGGGCTGGGCTGGGATGCAGACTGGGCTTTGGGCGCGAGCTGGGCCGGACGTTCCTTGGGCCTGAAACTTTGGGTTTGGACTGAATATTGTAAAAATAAATGAGTTAAGTTAAATAAACGGGCCATTGGGCCAAAACTTGTAATGGGCCAAAAAGATCATGTAATGGGGTAAGTTATTGGGTCGAAAACAAAACTAATCGGGCCGAGCCCAATAAACTTCCAAAACATTTCAAACATAAGACGTGATTCTATATATATATATATATATATAAATATATATATACATACTTAATAACAAACGACGAATCTATAAATATATATGTTTTATGTATATACAAAAGACGACTTTTCAATAACGATAACATTTACTTATTTTATAAACGGAAATAAATACAATAAGAAGTTTATGACGAATAAAACTTCTATACATTTTAATACGTAAACCACGTGTTTAGAACTTATATATATATATATATATATATATATATATATATATAAATATATATATACATACACTTGATAAGGTATACGACGTGAGAAATATAACAATATTTCAACACAACGTCACCAACAAATGTAACGACTTACATCATTAAGAAATCAACAATTTCTTCAAACAAACAAACCGTTAACATAAGTTGATTAAACAAATCAAACGTACTTATGTTAATACATTTATTGTATATAGGTTAACACACCTTGGGCTATTACCGTCGGCTGCTAGCTTTCCTTACCGAGCACATCACAGTGAGTTTACAGCCCCTACTTTTAAATGTTTTCTGCTTTTAAACACAGGGGTGTTAAACATATAAATTGCATGCCAACACATGCAATCAAACTATAAATGCTTTATTGCTTTTATACAAATGTTGATTTGTGATATTACATATTCACTGTTATTTTGGGAATTTAGACAAGGTATCCTAGTACGGACCTAGACTTGAATTGTGTGCATGAAAGACCTCATGACATGCTACTGTAACCATTAGCTAGGTGACTCTAGCCACTGAGTATACGGATAGTACTATTGTCGTGACGAACCTCCTATGGTGGAGTATATACTTAAATGTCCGTTCAGGCAAACAACATAAGTTCTGGTTGTGGTTTGGTTATAGGGTTAGGTCGCGTTACTTTAACTTGCGAGGTTTAGCTCACCTTTCAGGGGATCACAGTCTAAGTAAAATTCCCACATACTTTTAGAAAGAACGAATCCTACAACTGTTGGACACCGGAAGACATACCGGTAACTTATTTTTACACTGGTAAACAACCAGTAACACATTTTGGGACGACATCCCCACGTATAACTATACTTTAGGGTCACAACCCTATATAACTTGTATTTTATAAATGAATAACAAATCATTTATACAAATTTGGTTTAACTAACCACATACATATATAAACCTGTAAATTCACTCAACATATTTGTTGACGACTTTCTCTATGATTTTCAGGAAATTAGCTGGGTAAGTAATCGCATGCATTCAGGATGGACAACCCTGGACTACTTAGGATGTCACATACTTATGGGACCGCTTTTGAAGGATTTCCTCTGTATAACTGCAAATACTGCAGTCATACTTATGAAATCTTGTCTTAAACTTATGTATTATTGTAAAACTAAAATGTTTTAAACTCTACTACTACTGTTACGACTTACATAGTCGTATTACTTTTGTAACAACTGTTAAACTTGGCATCCTTGATAAATGATGTTGTGCGATAACCATATGCTCTGAGTATGTATGTATTTGTTGGTTGAAATACTGTTCGCAGCCCCGTCACATCATTAAGGCTTCCGCAAATTAATCATAACTAATTGTAATTAGCGTTTGGCGGGGTGTGACAATTACATATCATTATCTACTACTAACCCATACAATTACTTGTCTTTGCTTATACCTTTGCAACATGTCAAAACATTGTTTAAAAAGGCTTTCAAGGGCTATAAACGACAATTAAAAGAGATGAGCTTGTGTAACTTACAACAAGCTTGCAATTCCACGTCTAGTCTTTACTAGCTTCCTTTCCCTTCCCACTTCCACTTGTACCTACAACATAAACTAAACTAATTAAGCACTTTGCTTAGTGAGTATATGTATAACTAATCAAATATGCAATAAAACATATAATAAAAAAGGAATTTGGATTACTTCCCTTTTTCTCTTTCAATTCTCTATTCGCATATTCTAATCAAATGTGCACATTTTAAATCTTTCAATTAGCTAATCTTGATTAGCTAGTCTACTCATACCATTAGCTAGCATAACTAGCTACTAATCAAGAACATAACTAACCTTAGTTAGTTATTCTAATCACTTTATGGCTAAAAATCATTAACCATTCTAATCACATGTATTCAACATATTCCAATTCTAATAACAACTAATCATTCCACATACTCACCTTGACTTGTTGAACAACTTGTAACAAGATGATCAAACGATGATTACTCTTCTTTAACACCTAATACACATACATATAACACATATATCAATTACTAATCATACTTTTAACTACTAATCATCTAATTCCCTTCTCCCCCACTAGTTACATACTATCTATACCTTACTAGGTTAACTAATTTCATTCTAACAATCAAAATCATAGCTTTAACATGTGATTAACTATTTTCTTGAGGTTACTAGCATCAACTCACACTTTAACACTTGTATTTTAACTAATTCACATGGTTCATAAAAAACCTCATGAACCCTAATCATAATCTTTCACTTTCACTATAAACTTGAGTTTCTAATCATCATTTATAAACTAAACTAATACTAGTTAATCAATTACAAACCCTAATTTCGGATTAATTCATATCAATTAGCTAAAAACCTTAAAAACCCAAATTCTAGGGTTCTGAAAGAAAAGAAACAACTTACAAAGATCAAAAGATGATGGAGGATGATGTTTTTGATGATTTGAAGCTTGGATTTAGGATTAAAACTGATTTCTTGCTTGATTCTAGTCTCCTGTGATTTTTCTTTTGTTTCTAATTTAGGTTCTGAGTTTGTTTGTGAAGTTACTGGAACAAGACACGTAACAGTGTCTAAATTCTTTTAATTTTCGATACTACACAGTCTGGAACTGAACATCTGTTTACGTTTTCTACTATATATTATTATTAAATGATCTATAATTAAAAAGATGTATATATATTATTGTACATTAAATAATACCTTAAAAACTGGGGTGTTACGACTCTCCCCCACTTATTTTGTTCGTGTCCTCACGAACCATTCTTGGTATACCGCGGGGTAGTATATCATCATCCACTCCTCTGGTTCCCAAGTAAATTCTGAACCCTTCCTATGACGCCACTGAACTTTAACTATCGAGACTGATTTATTTCTGAGCTGTTTCACTTTCTGATCAAGGATTCTAACTGGTTCCTCTACATAACTCAACTTGTCATTTACTTCTATTTCTGTCAGTGGCACATAAGAAGCTTCATCGACTAAACATTTTATGAGCTGAGAAACATGAAATGTGTCATGAATGCTAACAACTTCTTCTGGTAACTGTAGTCGATAAGCAACCTTTCCAACTCTATCTGTGATTTCGAATGGTCCAATATATCTTGGACTTAAATTTTCACGCTTTCTGAAGGAGAAACTTTAAGCATCACCTTATCACCTATTTGAAATTCAATAGATCTTCTACGCTTTTCTGCATATGACTTTTGTCGATCTTGTGCCATCTTCATTCTTTCTCTAATCTGATCAATCTTTTCTGTAGTCATCTGCACAATATCTGTACTACCAAGTTCTCTTTGACCAACTTCGCCCCAACAAATTGGAGTTCGGCATTTTCTACCATATAGCATTTCATATGGCGGCATTTTAATCGAGGAATGATAACTGTTATTATATGAGAATTCTACTAAAGGAAGATGAATATCCCAACTACCACCGAAATCTATGGCACAAGCTCTGAGCATATCCTCAAGGGTCTGAATGGTACGTTCGCTCTGACCATCAGTTTGAGGATGTGGACATCTCAATCATTAGATTTTCCAACCTCGTGCTCCATCTCAATCATTTTGCTAATGTCAGACATTTTAAGAGTTTCGGGAATTAACAATCAGAAAAAAAATCAGAAAGTTCACTTCGCAGAAACTCGATTCGCAGGACAGGAACTCGGTTCTCAGGGTGAACTCAGTTCGCAGAGGGGAACTCAGTTCGCAGAAGAACTCGGTTCGCAGGGGGAACTCAGTTCGCAGAGGGGAACTCAGTTCGCAGAAGAACTCGGTTCGCAGAGGGGAACTCAGTTCGCAGAATCGGCTGAAAAACCCTAAAACGAAAATTTTAGTTTTCTAATCGATTAAACCCTAAGATTTCGGTCGATTACGAAACTAAACACTTCCAGAGACTGATTTTGATCATTTTTACGAAGATTAATCGTAACAACAACCCTAAATCAATCGTTATTATCCAAATAACCTCGAACTAACTAAGTATTTAGCCCGAAAGCTCTGATACCAATTGTAAGTCCCTAGTACGTGAATCGATAATGAGGTTATCTTAGGTATTAAGGCACGGAATTCCTCAATACTTGGTTCACAATAAGTGAACAATTTGTTTCGCAAGATAATAGCGAATTGATTTATCAACAAGATTTTGTATCGATTAATTAACGTTAATCGATCAATACCTAACCTTATGAATGCTTAGAAACGTGTTTTTGTCCTCTGGAAAACGAATGGCCAAAAGTCCTTTTCGGATTAAACCTAATTGAGTATTTATAGGTTTTAATCAAACTCGATTCGCAGGTCGATGGACTCTGCGACTTGAGTTCAACTCGCAGCCCACAACCAAGCCCATCTCGACTCGGTTCGCAGCTCTGCGAGTCCAGATCTCATCTCGCATAACTAAGTTCTGCGACTTGAGATCTTATCTCACAGAGTTTAGTTTCTAACATCATATTCGATATTCGTCTAACACTTTATCATACTAATATATTTAATGAATATTAATACCAAACTAATATCATTTACAAATCCAAATCAATTGTACAAACTTGATTACAATAATCACTAGTACTATTACAAGCTAGATCTGTTGTCACACATACATGTCCCAACAGAGGATGAAAAGCTGTACTGATATGCAATCGAGTTCCTAAATCTTCTTGAAATTTATTCCAAAATCGAGAAGTAAAGCGATTATCTCGATCTGAAACTATAGAAAGTGGAACTCCATGTCTAGCAACTACTTCTTTAACATAAAGATCAGCTAACTTTTCTGAAGAAGAAGCTTCTTGAATGGGTAAGAAAATAGCACTTTTCGTCAATCGGTCCACAATCACCCAAATAGTATCATGTTGCCTTGGTGTTCTTGGCAACTTCGTAACAAAATCCATGGTGATGTGTTCCCATTTCCATACCAGTATATCCAAGGGTTGAAGTTTACCGTATGGTTGTTGATGCTCAGCTTTAACTTGTAGACAAGTAAAACAGTTCTGAACATGTTTAACTATATCGTGTTTCATACCTGGCCACCAATAGTCCTGTTTCAAATCACGATACATCTTGGTAGCACCAGGATGAATAGAATATCTGGATTTATGAGCTTCATCTAATAACATTTTCTTCACTTCACTTGTTCGTGGTATCCAGATTCTAATATAACACGTCTTCAAACCTCTAGAATCATCTACTAATTCTGATAGTTGACCGGCTAATCGTTGTTTATTTAGATTATTTGACGCTAAGACTTCAACTTGAGCAGCTTTAATGAAATCAAACAACTGAGGATGTATAGTCATTTGAAGAGATTTTACTGAAAGAACATAATGACTAGCTTTTCGACTAAGAGCATCGGCTACCACATTAGCTTTACCAGGATGGTAAAGTATGTCGCAGTCATAATCTTTTACTAAATCTAGCCATCTTCTCTGCCGATTGTTCAAATCACGCTGATCAAAGAAATATTTGAGACTTTTATGATCGGTGTAAATGGTAACTTTAACACCATAAAGGTAATGGCGCCAAATTTTAAGGGCAAAGATCACAGCTGCTAACTCAAGATCATGAGTGGGATAGTTCTGTTCATGTTATTTTAACTGACGTGAAGCATAAGCAATGACCTTCCCACGCTGCATAAGAACACAGCCTAATCCAAATTTTGAGGCATTACAGTAAACTACCATAGCCTCATTACCCTCGGGTAAAACAAGGATAGGAGCTTGACTAACCTTTTCTTTCAACATCTAAAATGCTTTTGATTGCTCATCTCCCCACTTCCAATGAACACTTTTTCTAGTTAACTGGGTCAATGGAGTAGCAATCTTTGAAAACTCTTGAATGAAACGACGATAGTAGCCAGCTAAACCAAGAAAACTTCTAACTTCAGTGGGGCTCGAAGGTGGATCCCACTTCATTACTGCTGTTATTTTGGAAGGATCAACTTGAATACCATGAATATTGATCACGTGTCCAAGAAATTGGACTTCCCGTAGCCAAAGTTCATATTTAGAGAATTTAGCATATAATCTTTCATGCTGAAGTGTTTCTAGAACCTGCCTAAGGTGTATTGCATGATCACTCTCACTTTTAGAATAAATGAGAATATCGTCAATGAAAACTATAACAAAGATATCAAGCATGGGCCGACAAACTCGATTCATCAGGTCCATGAAGGCAGCTGGAGCATTTGTTAAGCCAAATGGCATGACTGTGAATTCAAAATGACCATATCGAGTACGAAAAGCTGTTATCGAAATATCTTCTTCTCTAACCTTTAACTGATGGTAACCAGAATGAAGATCAATCTTTGAAAAGAAACTAGCACCTTGCAACTGGTCAAATAAATCATCTATTCGAGGTAAAGGATATCTTTTTATAATGGTCACCTTATTTAGTTCTCTATAGTCAATACACATTCTTAAGGAGCCGTCTTTCTTTTTAACAAACAAGACTGGGGCTCCCCAGGGCGAACTACTAGGACGGATAAAACCTTTATCTAAAAGCTCTTGCAACTGTTTCATCATTTCTTGCATCTCAGTTGGAGCTAATCTATAAGGAGTTTTGGCAATAGGAGCCGCTCCAGGAACAAGATCAATTCGAAATTCCACTTTTCAGTCAGGTGGAATGCCTGGGAGTTCGTCAGGGAATACCTGAGGAAACTCTTTCACAATTGGAATGCTAGAAAGTTCTAGCACGGATTTAGAGTTATCAACTACGTGTGCCAAAAAGGCCCGACACCCGTGTGACAATAATCTTTTAGCTCGAGCAAAGGTACAAACAGGAATAGATTGCTTCGAACGTTCACTATAAACAGTAACTTCTTTCCCACTAGGTGCTTTAAGAAGAACTACCTTTTCGTGATAGTTAATCATACCTCTATTCTTTCCCATCCAATCCATTCCTATTACAACATGAAATTCTCCCATTTGCATGGGAATTAAATCTATTTTAAATATTTCACCTCCTATCTCAATAGTACACCCTCTATAAACATCACTAACAATCACTAGTTTACTATCTGCAATTTCAACTTCTAAAGGGTGTTCTAATTTAGCTATAGGAGTTTTCAGCTTTTCACAAAATAACAGGGACACAAAAGATTTTGTGGCTCCAGAGTCAAATAAAACATGGGCAGGTATAGTATTAATTATAAAGTTACCTGTCACCACGTCATGTGACTCTTTTGCCTCTTCTGCAGTGATCTGAAAAGAATGACCTTTTGCTCTCTGTCCCCCTATCTCTCTTTTCTTTTCTGCTTCCTTCTTTTGCTCATTTCTTTTCATGTCTTCCAATCTAACTGGGCAATTAACCTGTAGATGATCATCCTTGTAACAATAAAAACACATACGATAAGGATTTGGACAATTTGCTGCAATATGTCCTGGTTTACGACATTTATAACACGCGGTGCTCCCTAACTGACATTCTCCTGGATGCTTTCTACCACAATTATTACATTTAGGGAATTCCCGCGTTAGAGGATGAGATTGACGGGTTGGTGTTTGTGGTTGAGATCTTTGTTGTGACCTCCCAAAGGTTTTAAACTTCTTAAAAGGTTGAAATTGAGAAGTAGACTGTTCAACTTTTCGTTTACTACTAGCATCAGCAGCTTTAGCTTGTAATTCTTTCTCTCGCGTTAACCCTTTATTCATCATCTTTGGGATAGAATAATAAATACTCAGGTCAACAGATTCTCTAATCTCAACATTTAAATGTCGGTGATAATGATCTTTCATCAAATTCGGATTTGAAGTATACTCTGGACAGAACTGAGATTTATCATAAAACAAATTCGTATACTCGGTCACCGACATCTTTCCCTGATCTATTGATAAAAACTCTCCCTTCAAACTTTCTACTTCTGCCATTGGTGCGAATTCTGCTATGAATTTTCCTGTAAACGCATTCCAAGGAAGCCTGGCAGCTCCCTCTGCACCAAGAGTTTTAATTTGAGTATTCCACCAATCCTGAGCACTTCCTTTTAATTGATGAGCTGCAAATAAAACTCGCAATCTTTTCGGACACTCACAGAGCATATAGGTTTCTTCCATCTTGCTTACCCATCTATTACTGATAATCGGATCCCTTTCCCCCTTAAACTCTGGAGGACTACAATTGGAAAAATTCTTATACTCAAACTTTTCTTTTTCTCTATTCATTTGACGTTGAGCATTTAAAACTTCACTATTCGGCTGAGGGTTCGTTAAGATAGGATGTTTCTGTTCAAATTCTACTAATCGAGTAGTGATTATTTGCTCCATACGTTCATATACCGAAGGAGCAAATTCTTGAAAAGATTGACTAATCACATCTTTTAATAACAACCTGTCTTCTGGATCTAGACTTCTATTTGAAATGTTCTCTTCTTGAGTGGGAGAACGAGCATTTGAACCCTCAGCTTCTCTATTCGGTGGGGTAGTCATTTACTAAAGCAAAACAAATAATCTAATTAGTACTTTAGTAAATATTAAAATGCATAATCATCTAAAACTTTCTAAACTAACTAGCACAATGATTATCTTTTCTTTTCTCACATGTTAAGAAACTTTGAATCTTCCATGTGTACTAATGTAATGTAACCCCGTTGGCTAGACGTAGTTACATTAAACTAATTACACATTTCTATTCAAAGTTCTTAAACACATTTCAAATCAAAGCAATATTTGTAAGTCCCTAGTACGTGAATCGATAACGAGGTTATCTTAGGTATTAAGGCGCGGAATTCCTCAATACTTGGTTCACAATAAGTGAACAATTTGTTTCGCAAGATAATAGCGAATTGATTTATCAATAAGGTTTTGTATCGATTAATTAACGTTAATCGATCAATACCTAACCTTATGACTGCTTAGAATAGCGTTTTTGTCCTCTGGAAAACGAATGGTCAAAAGTCCCTTACGGATTAAACCTAATTGAGTATTTATAGGTTTTAATCAAACTCGATTCGCAGGTCGATGGACTCTGCGAGTTGAGTTCAACTCGCAGCCCACAACCAAGCCCATCTCGACTCGGTTCGCAGTTCTGCGAGCCCAGATCTCATCTCGCCGGATTAAGTTCTGCGACTTGAGATCTCATCTCACAGACTTTAGTTTGTAACAGTATTCGATATTCGTCTAACACTTTATCATACTAATATATTTAACGAATATTAATACCAAACTAATATCATTTACAAATCCAAATCAATTGTACAAACTTGATTACAATAATCACTAGTACTATTACAAGCTAGATCTGTTGTCACACATACATGTCCCAACAGACTCCCCCTTGACAATAGCTCTAGCATCTACGCTATTATATCTTCAAGTTGTCTTTGATTTTTACTCATAAATCTTACTACCAGCATAAATCTTCAATTTTATACAAGTCTTAACCATCATTTGATAATCACGTGCTAAGTCACCCCATGCTACTTTCGTCAAGATTCTATTTTCATTTAATTTTATCAAATCTTTCTTCAACATGTTCATTAGGTGTCGATGGTCATAAACTCTGAAGATTTCTCTTTCACCACCTTCAACCTCATCATCAGATTCAACCATTACAGCTTCTCCAGTCTCTGAATCCATATGCCAACTCTTCATATTTTCCAAAATATCTTGTGGCATTGTCTTCAACGGAATCTGCTGTAAACACTTAACAGATGGATAAATCTTCTTTCTTCTTCTTCGTCTGGTCCTTTGACTTCTCTCTGCCAGTTTAATAGTCTTTCCTTTTCTTGGCTTAATCTTTTCAAATTTATTCGCTCTAACCTCAGTCTTGATTATGTGTTCAACATATTTTCCAACAAAATCATCACTTGGGTTATTCAAAGATAATCGAGCCAAATCTCGAATCTCAAATCTAGGCAAAGAACTAAATATTGCAAGCTTTTGCTCAAGATATTGAACTCCGTCAAACCTCTTAATAGCAAACAGCTTCAGCTCAGAGTCAAAGTACCAACCAATAATCCCTCTTTTAGGTTCCCGTTTCCCAGTTATATCAACTTCAGAAACTCCAACCTTCTTCTTCTTAGGAAGTTTTCTAAGAAAAACTGCTGGATTCTTGGTAGAAATTAAGATTTCATCCTTTTCAGAATCGGTTGAGTCATCGATTTCTTCATCTACATCGACAACTGTTGGACCTTGATTATTTTCAATAATAACTTTTGTCCTGGATGGGCTCACATGATGTTCATCAATATGTGCATCTAGATCTACACCAATGTCTTGCTCATTCTCATAGACAGCAGTCCAATCCTCAGGTAGTAAAAATTCTCCTTCTTCAAGATCAAAATCAATTTCTTCACCAATTTCATCAAGAATATCACTTCCAGAGTCACTCAATTCTAGCATTTCCATATCTACACAAATTAAATTAATAATATAAATTCTTTTATTGATTTCTCTGAATCAATCGAAAAATTTCATTATTCATTTCAATTGTGTTAATATAACCAATCTATATAACTTATAATTCTTTTATTGATTTCTCTGAATCAATCAAAGAATTCTTAAGTCTTATAAACACTTGACAAATATTAATTAACTTTAAATTCTAATGCATTGTGAATAATCACCAAGCATTTAAATTCACTGTTAATTACCTTATATAATTTCCAAGACTTAATTGAACTGTTATATCTCAAGAACTTAACTTTCAACTATATCTTTAAATTATATATCATTTGTCTAGTTAAAAATCATACATATTTAACTAGTCAGTTATAAAAACTCTCAAGTCTAAAATGTCTAAGTTAAAATAAACTTTGACCGCTCAAATAAATCAGAACACGCCGCTCGACTTCTCAATGAGTCGGAAGACTTTCGATCACTAATTTATTTAACTTTTCAAAATCAAATAACTTAAACAATTTCTAATATATTTAATCTTGTAATACAAATCTCAAGCCGAATATATTACAAAAACTATTAAGTTACAATTATTCAATTACAATTATAAATTACAATTATAATTCAACTAAAATACTAAGTACAAATATCTACACAAGTCTAAGCTGTCTTACCAGCTTCACTTGTACTCGCAGCACTTGTACCAGCACCATCACCACTAACACCAACACATGCAGACTCCCCCTGAATAATAGCTTGCTCACCAGTCTTTGAAGGACCAGTCGGCTCACCATCTTTCTGAGCATCGGGATCATCATCTTCATCATCTCTTCTCTTCTTAGCTAACTCATCCTCTTTGCAAGCTTCATGATATATCATTATCTCCCCCTGAGCAAATTGTCCTGAATTCACTCTCAACACCAAACGTTCTAAGTGTTCAAGCTTCAGTCGCTGGGCAGTAAAATCAGCAAGCAAAGTATCATGAGTCTTCAACAGAGTCAAATGCGATTCACTGATATGAACCATCTGCTGAGCAAGAGAAACATTCTCAGCTAACAACCCTGGAATCCTAGAAGTACTCAGTTCCAATTCCTTAACTCTTGACTCTAAGGATGTAATCCTTTCAGCATCAGTCGTCCGAATAACAGATATTGTAGATGGTCCAGGCAGTGTCACTGAAGCAATGTATGATTCACGTGTGAGTGGTGGAATAGCTTGAGATAATGCTTCCTTGAGAAGACTAGCTGCAAATCTACTAGCTTTATTAGTCGGAAACTGAGCATCATGCACCAGTTCTGGTTCCACTGACTCAAGCAGTGTCTCAGCCTATAAAGTTAGATATAATTAAATGAGTAATTGTTACAGATAACTCTGTCTTAATCTCTAATTATCTATATTACTCGAAGTACTAAACGTTTATATCATACCTCAGATGGTACAGATACTGATTCAGTAACCACCGGTATCATCATCTCTACCTGGGATATATCTTGAGCAACTGTCACAGAATTAACTGTCTCAGTTTAACTCCTGATAAACAATAAGTTAAGATTATCTAACTTTAAATAAAAACATACCATCCTGAATGATCAAAGTCCTGGAACGCTTACGACGTTGAGGAATCAGAGGTATATCCTCTTCCTCAGGACCTTCGTCAATAATACTGAAGTCCGGATCGACTTCCTTAGCCTTTCTTTTTTCCTTCAGTGCTGGATCTGGAATCATCCGAGATCGGTATCTAATATAACCAGCATCTGGAGGTGGAGAAGGAGTACTATCATCATCATCTGAAGCCGATTGACCATCACGGCCTCCAGATGGACCAACATCAGAATCCTAAATATTAAATATATTAAACATTTATGATTAGCTAAAAGCTCTATCATACAAGTTCTATATATTTAGGATTAATCTGATAAATACCTTAAAAGGTAAAACCTCAGATCTATCAAGCTGTCCCTGCTCACCCTCAGGTCGAGTAACCTCTGGGTCTGCAGTCTCAGCTCCCTGATGATAATAATATTTATATTTCATAATTAGAAATAATATCTAATTAACTAAATATCTATATCATGTGTATTATGTATAACACTAATGGGATAATTATATAAACAACTTAGTACCGATATTACTATATAATTATAAAATTACCTCAGGCTGTTCAACATAACTATCAATATCCCGTAGCAAGGGATCTGTATCATCGCCAATCTGTATCAAAACCTCATGTAGAACCTCAGCAGCTAGCTCAGTCACAACTTGTTGACCTTGATGTTCAACCTGATGTAAAACATCCTCAATGAGCTCATGTGACTCTGCTACTGGTTGAGGTTGAGATTGAGCTTGTGAAGATTGAGGTTGCGCTTGACCGTGAGCTCCAGCATCTATCCAACCATTGTTTGGTGGAGCAACATAATCAGCATCAAGAAGATGCCCAAAAAGATCAGCAGCCTCAGGCTTAATCTCATCTTTACGCTTGGATAGCAAAAAGCAAGCGTTGTAACCTCGCAGTCCGATTGTCTCAACTTGAAAATCAGTTGCATAAGCTGGTAAGTTTGGAACTTGAGCTCGAATCAGAAGCATACAAAATCTAGGATAAAGAATAAACAATGTCCTAGCAGCTCCAGTGATCTGTCCTCTGAAGGACTGAAAGATATACGAAGAAAAACTGTATGGTTTAATGTAAACCAGTGACAGTACAGCTGACATCAACTCAGGACTAAGTTCATCTAATCCTGACTTCTTGTTTCCAAAAATAGATACTATAACAGTAAAGAGTAATCTCCACTGTCCTAGTACAAAAGCTTTGACAAACTGGCGTCCTCTCCTAGGTCCTGAATAACCTGTACGACCTAGAGCTCCTTCTATAAAATCAGCTGAAAAAGCAGATGGACCCGCTTCTTGTTCAGAAGTTCCTAGCTGCAATAGCTGTCGTAAGTCATCAGCAGTAAAAGAAATCGGATGCTGATTCACCGTCGTACGTATAGTAGGCGGGTTAGCAGCACCATCATATACAATGTTCGTCCAAAACTGCGTAAGAAGGTCTTTGTTCAGTGGAGGTGACTCAGTGATAGAAAATCGAATTCTCGAACGTGCTAAATATGTCAAAATCTGCTCAAAGCGCTCAGCACCACGCTCGTTGACATCTAGATTCACCAAGATGTTGTGACCCTTCTCAAAAGATCTGTTAGCCATATCTGTAATTCAAAATTACACAAATAGCAAAAATGTTAAGTTAACGAGCATTAGATAATTTACACTTTAACGTATTATGATCAAAAAGATCATCAAACGTCTAAATATACTATTAACTAATAACATAATTCACTGAAACTTAATTGAATTAACAAGTTCAATTATATTCTATAAATTATATATAAAGCTAGTTAGCTAAGGATAACAATTTGAGTTATCATACCGTCGATAAATATCGGGACACGCTGCACGACTACGCTATGAGTCGGAAGACTTTCGATATGAAATAACTTAAATTGTTAAGATATTATACATATTTAAACTTATAAACAAAAATGCTTAAGTCGATATGTATATAAACAAGTAACTTGTTAATTATTGTAAACAAACAATTCTCAAATCGATAACAAGTTATAATTGAAAAATTATAAAATTGATTTAATTTTTCAACTCGGTTCGCAGAAACCCTGCGAGTTGAAGTCGAGTCGCTTCGGTCAACCCAAGTCAAACAAGTGGAACTCGTCTCGCTTCGGTCAACAGAAGTCAAACGAATTGAACTCCTCTCGCTTCGGTCAACTCAAGTCAAACAAGTGAAACTCGTCTCGCTTCGGTCAACAGAAGTCAAACGAGATGAACTCGTTTCGCAACTTATCTCGATTCATTGGAGTGGGCTGCGAAGCGAGATAGATCTCGGTTCGCAGGACCATCTGCTCAACGAATTCAAACATCAATCACTAATCAGATGTGTTTCAAAGCAATTAATTGATTATAACATGTTTATTAACCATCGATTAAGCATTATAAACGTGTGTTAGGTTTTCTAAATCACTAATTTGTATAAAATCCGTGATAAACTAAACCGACACACTCAAAACACAAACCACGCGATATCTCACAAATTACACGGTGAAATCTCATGAAACTTACTTCAAAAGATGCGTAATCAAAAGAAGTTCCACGGATCAAAAAGTCCTTCCTTGTACTAAAAATCAGAAAATCAATCGAAATGTATATTCGATTCGTTTCGCCAAATTTCGAGTCGCAGAGGAATTGTGAGTTCGGTTCGCAGAGTAAATGGCAAGTGTGAGTTGAACTCATTGGACTTGCTCCTTTTATACTATGTACTCGCTTCGCAACACTAGTCTCGCTTCGCAACGTTGACTAGTCAAAATTGCAAGTTTTCACAAAAACTCGATTTTAGTACTTAGTATAAAGTGAAACCCATACATACCGTACAAGTCTAAAATAAAAATTATTTTTCACTTGTATTTGTTACATTTATTCAACAAGGATATAAGATAGCTAGTTTAATTTATTTCCAAAAGGTAAACAAGAAGAATAATTAAAAGTTTTATTGATTCGAAGAAATAATTACAAAAGTTAAAATAATAAAACTACTAATATTCTAACAAATTAACTTAATAATAAACACTTAAAGTTTTAACTGCTTAGGGATCATATTAGAAAGAATAAGTTGTACTTAATAGATTGTAATAAGCCTAAGACGATTGTTAGTATACATATCTCATGAAATTCATATAAGCACAATAAAATCACAACTTTAATCAGTAATAAACTTCTATTTATAAAATTATATCTTATGTACCTTTATCCACATGATACAACACTTCATTGAAATATAGCTTATAATTTCTTATTATTCACGAAAGTGAATGTTCGAATATCATAGACAGTTCAAGACGATTACCGATATTATGATCCACATAAACAGATTACACACAGGTTTCTGAGCCAAACTTTTATTGTTAATGTGCACAATATCTAGTGTTTTCTACTATACAACATACTGAAGAATTCAAGTACAACACATAACACTGTATCTTGTACTAGCAAGGTAGAGATTACTAAATGATGTTCTTTAGAAGCATATAACATACACTTGACACGAGATACTTTGTATCTTTCATATGTAAGGTAGAGGTTACTAAATGATGCCCTTTCAAAACATGTAACTCACCTTTTGACATTATGATACTTTGTATCATTTCAATTATTTTTTTTATTTTAGATCACAGTGCATGGTAGTACTATCATTCAACAATTAAGACATATGTCATACGTTATATAACAGATCACATAAGATATTACACATGAAAGTTATACTTCTTAACTGCTCGGAAATCTTAGCATAACCTGCCTACCAATAAATCGTATGATGAAGCTGACTAGACTTAAGTTATTCTTATCACTTGTTAAGTAAAAGGACAAGTTATAATCAGTGGATATAGGTGTATAATAAGATAAATATAAGTGTAATCCTAGAGAAAAATCGTTATTCTAATGCAACTTATAAGAATCTACTAACACATCATACTTAATACTTAAGGTTATTATTCTTAGACTTATTCTCCTAATGTACTATCATTTCCCAAGTTTTTACAGCCAAAACTTAAAGCTTTTTCTAAAAGAACTCCGATTGTTCTTTTATTGGAGGCGATTCCCCGCAGGTAACAAGCAAATGAATGCCATACGCCCCCCCCCCCCCTTTTTTAATAATAAGTATTAAAATAACTACTAACTATTACTAAAATACCCTTGGAAGACTAATCACTCTGGATTTCTCATTCCATTCAGTTGAACCAATGTCTCAAATCTAGCTCTGTCGAACGCCTTCGTATATAGGTCTGCTAAGTTATCCGCAGTCGGAACCTTAACTAACCTTATCATTTTCTTTTCAGCACAATCTCTAATAAAATGATGCCGAATATCAATGTGCTTAGTTTTACTGTGCTTCACAGGATTGTTAGTGATCGACATAGTAGATTCGTTGTCAATCATCATAGGAGTATTGGTTATATTTAACCCGTAATCCCGCAGTTGCTGTTGTATCCAAAGAACTTGAGAACAACAGCTGCCAGCTGCAACATACTCAGCTTCACATATAGAAATGGCTACTGAGCTTTGCTTCTTGCACTGCCAAAATACTAATCTACCTCCTAAGAATTGACATCCTCCGGTCGTAGATTCCCTATTTTGATTGCATCCTCCATAATCCGAATCAGTATATGCTACTAGATCTAAGTCTCCATCAAATGGATAACAAAGTCCCAGCTTCGGTTTCCCTTTGAGGTAACGGAAGATCCGTTTAACAGCCTGCATATGTGACTCTTTCGGATTAGCCTGATATCTTGCACATAAACAAACAGCAAACATAATGTCAGGTCTAGAGGCAGTCAAATACATTAGTGATCCAATCATGGCCCTATATAAAGTAGGATCCACATCCTGATCACTCGATGTATCCGGACCTAGTTTGTGATTAACTGGAATCGGAGTATTGTAGACTTTACTGTCATCCATCTTAAATCTTTCTAATAACTCATAAACCTATTTAGATTGATGAATAAAGAAGCCATCCTTCTTTTGGTCAACTTGTAACCCTAAGAAGAATTTCAACTCTTCCATTGCAGACATCTCAAACCTTTTTCTCATGACTTTCTCAAATTCTTGACACATCTTTTCATCAGAAGATCCAAAGATAATGTCATCAACGTAAACTTGTACTAATAGAAAGCCTTTATTGTTCCATTTTACAAACAATGTACTATCAATTGCTCCTCTTGTAAATCCATTATCAAGTAGATACGTTGATAGTGTTGCATACCACATCTTTGGTGCTTGATGTAATCCATATAGAGCCTTATTCAAACGATATACTCTATCTGGATACTCATGATCAGCAAACCTTGGAGATACTTATCCTTTGAAAATTGTCGAGACCCACTTGAAGAAGCTTCATTTGAGTCATCTGATGTCCTGATTCCAGATTTCGGAACACTCGATGTTGAAGACGGACCATTGTCCAATTCTTCATTCAATAAGTGCTGAGAGATCTCTGAATCACTGACAAAGTCACTTATGGGAACCTTAAATGACTGAAAGAGATCTGAATAGTCAAATTGCCAATCTAATCCCTTATGCACAGCAGGTACATAGCTCGTAACTTCAATCTTATAAACTATCTCCAGATGACTAGTGACCTTATTGAAAACCCTTTTATTCGGAGAATTAGGCATATAACCCAAGAAAAATCCTTCGTCAGCCTTCTCACCAAATTCAGCTCGATTCCCAGTTTTCAATATTGTACAAGCAACTCCAAAGGGTTCAAATCATTTTAAGTTTGGTTTCTTATTGTTCAAAAGCTCATAACAAGTCTTATTATGCCTTTTAACCGTAAGAACTCTATTCAGAACATGACATGCTGTATTCACTGCTTCTGCCCAAAAGATGACCGAAAGCTTTGAATCTGCAAGCATTGTTCTAGCAGCTTCAATCAACGTTCTGTTCTTCCTTTCAGCCACACCATTCTGTTGAGGTTCATATGGTGCACTGAATTGATGAATTACCCCTTTGCTTAAGCAATAGATATCTAACGTCGAATTCTTGAACTCTGTTCCGTTATCACTACGAATACGCTTAACTCTCGTTTTGTATACATTTTCAATTTGATCTAAAAACTCAATTAGAATACCTGGAGTTTCATCCTTAGATCCTAAGAAAAATACCCACGAGAATCTAGAGTAGTCATCTGTGACAACTAGACAGTACCATTTACCACCTATGCTTCTTTTGCTTATTGGGCCGAAGAGATCCATATGTAGCAAATCAAATGAAGAGGAGATTGAGTTTTCAGTCTTAGATCGGTGTGGTTTCTTATGCTGCTTTCCTTTCATACAAGGAACACACTTATCCTCAGACTCGAAACGTTTTTGCGGTACACCCAAAACTAAACCATTTTTGGTTATGTAGTTCATTTTTCTCCAGTTTAGGTGTGCCATTCTCCTATGCCATAGTAGCGCGTCTGCTTCTGAAGCCTTGGATAATAAACATGTAGATACCATTGAAGAATTAGGAACACCCATGTTTATCGCATAGATGTCCTTCTTCCTTGGTGCCCTCATCAATATCCATTCTTCAGGAATTGTGAAGCCTGGCTTCAGGACTAAAGCCTCCTCTTCATTAAAATGAACTGGATGACCTTTATCGCAGACTTGGAAAACACTCACTAGGTTATGAGTTAGTTCTTCAACATAATTCACATCCTCTAGAGTTAAAGTTCCATTTGAAACTTTTCCTTTCCCAGTAATTACTCCTCCTTTGTCTCCTGCAAAATTTACTTTTTGCTTGAAACCTTCTCTGAAGTCCTTCAGTAGACTTCTTTCACCTGTCATGTGTCTTGAGCATCCACTGTCTACATACCACCAGCTGTCCTTGTTCACAGTCTGCTCCTACACATCACAAGTTGTACACAGTTAGTTATCAAGAGGGACCCAAGCCATTACGGTCTTGGTTTGTCCCTGGTCATCTACAATCTGAACCTCCTTAAAGTAACCATAACTATTCCCATCAGGAGTCTTGGTAACCTTCACAGGAGTTTGAGATTGTTGATGATCTGTAGTCTTAGGCCTATGAGGAGAGTGAATAGAAAACCTCCTAGGCACAAACTTAGTTCCCTGTGCACTCGAAGTAGAACCATTCTCAAATTGACTATGGTTTCTACTTGGGGTCCTAAACCTCAAAGGTGTCTTATCTCTTGGCTTATTGAAAGTATTTTCGTTTAGAGTATAAGCCCTTTTAGGTTTAGGTGGAGAGACACTATGATTACCATCTCTTTTCAGAATGTTTACAGGTTTGCTTCCTAATCCCGGTTTGGAGCCTAACCTATCTACAATCGAACTAGAAATAGTTGGTGTCTTTTCAGTATTCACTAACTTATGTGACGCTTCCAACTTCTTATTTGGGCAACAAGAAGCTACGTGTCCTTTTTGGTGACACTTGAAGCAAGACATCTGTTTACGTGACTTACTAGCTTTTGCATCGGCTACCGGAGTTTTAGGCACTAAAGGTTCAATGACATGTTCTTTATTAACCACTTCATTAATCTTAGTATCATTAATTACTCCACCCGGTACAAAATGTACTTTGGTGTGAGGAATTTTCTTACTATCATCAGATGAAGGGTTCTTAATAACACTCTTCTGTGCCTCTAACTTATCCGGTTTATTAGTTTCATTCGTTTCAGGGTTAACATCCGCCATTTCAATATCTACAGGAGTTTTAGTGTAATTTGAATTGAATGGGTGAGGCATATCATTATATCCTAAACCAGACATATCCTTCACACTACGCTGAGCACCTAACATTTTATCCATTTCAGATGTTCTATAGCTCTCAAGCTTACAATTCTGAGCTACAAGTTTTGTTTTGCAATCAGCTAACTCCTTATCCTTATTAGCAATGGACAGATTCACATTTAACAAATGCTCCAGCAGTGTTTATGGATTTGATGAACCGTGTATGTCGCCCTTTCCTTGATAAATTTGTGATAGTGTTTATCGATGATATCCTTGTGTATTCCAAATCCGAATCAGAACATGAAATGGATTTGAGATTAGTATTGGAAACTTTGAAAAGAGAACAATTATATGCCAAGTTTTCAAAGTGCGAATTCTGGATTAGAGAAGTACAATTTTTGGGTCATATCATATGTAAAGATGGTGTTAAAGTTGATCCTTCTAAGATTGAAGCTATTATGAAGTGGAATGTTCCAAAGAATCCTTCTGAAATCAAGAGTTTTCTTGGACTAGCTGGATATTATAGAAAATTTATTAAAGACTTTTCAAAGATAGCTGGTCCATTGACTAAATTGACTCGTAAAGATGTAAAGTTTGAATGGTGTGAACAACAGGAAACAGCTTTTCAGACCTTGAAACAGTTATTGTGCCAGTCTCCTGTGTTAGTTTTACCAGATGGATCTGATTATTTTGTCGTTTATTATGATGCCTCTTATGCTGGGTTGGGTTGTGTTCTAATGCAGCGAGACAGAGTTATTGCTTATGCTTCTCGCCAGTTGAAACTGCATGAAAAGAATTACCCGACTCATGATTTAGAACTTGCAGCTGTAGTGTTTGCTTTGAAAATATGGAGACACTATCTATATGGTACTAAATGCATTGTTTGTACTGATCATAAAAGTCTGCAGTATGTGTTTTCACAGAAAGAACTGAATATGCGACAGAGGCGATGGTTAGAATTAATCAAAGATTATGATTGTGAGATTAGATACCATCCAGGAAAGGCAAATGTGGTTGCAGACGCCTTAAGTCGAAAAGGTACTTCTAACCGAGTTTATTACTTGAAAGTTAATGTTTCTTCTGATTTAGTGGATCAAATTAAAGCTGCACAGTTGGAAGCTTTATTGGATTATAATTTAAAATCAGAGATTATGTTAAAAAGAAAAGATTTGTTGATTAACGATTCTAGAGGATTGAGAACTTTTCAATCACGTGTATGGATTCCTTTGTTAGGAGGTCTTCGAGATGTAATTTTGATCGAAGCTCACAAATCTAGATTGTCTGTTCATCCCGGGAGTACCAAAACGTATAATGATTTGAAACCTTTGTACTGGTGGCCTACAATGAAAACTGATATTGCAAAGTTTGTTGGTAATTGTCATATATGTGCTCAAGTGAAAGCTGAACATCAAAAGCCGTATGGGTCATTGAAACAGCTAGAAATTCCAGAATGGAAGTGGGAACATTTAACTATGGATTTTGTGACTAAACTTCCACGTACATCTCGAGGGAATGACATGATTTGGGTCATTGTTGACAGATTGACCAAGAGTGCACATTTTCTGGCTACTAGTGAGACTACTTCTTTCAGTAAACTCGCACAGTTGTATGTTAATGAAATTGTCTCAAGACATGGTATTCCATTATCGATTGTGTCAGATAGAGATTCTCGATTTATTTCTCATTTCTGGCAGAGTTTGCAGCAGGAGTTGGGTACATGTGTTAATCTCAGTACGGCTTATCATCCTCAGACAGACGGTCAATCAGAACGTACGATTCAGACATTAGAGGATATGCTAAGAGCTTGTATCTTAGAATATGGTGGTTCTTGGGATTCTCATCTTCCTTTGGTAGAATTTGCTTATAATAACTCTTATCATTCGAGTATTGGTATGTCACCATATGAGATGTTATATGGTCGCCGTTGTAGAACGCCTACTTGTTGGTTGGAAACGGGAGAAAAACAGTTTGCAGGTCCAGATATTGTACAGATTACTGCCGACAAAGTAGCTATCGCACGAGAAAAGCTAAAAGCTGCACGTGATAGACAGAAACAATATGCAGACCCACGTAGGCGACCGGTTACTTTTACCGAGGGTGAATTAGTATATTTGAAAGTCTCCCCGTGGAAAGGTGTTATTCGATTTGGAAAAAGAGGTAAACTCGCACCTAGATACATTGGTCCTTTCAAAATTCGACAGTTGGTAAATGATCAATCAGTTACATTAGACCTTCCTCCTGAACTCGTTGGTATTCATGATACATTTAATATCTGTTATTTGAGAAAGTGTAATGTCGAGGATCAATCTCAGATTCTTCCTTTGCAAGATTTGAAAGTTGACCCGAATCAGAAATTAGTTGAAGAACCGATTGAAATCCTCGATAGAAAGACTACTAAACTTAGGAAGAAACACATTCCTATGGTGTTAGTGAAATGGAGACACAGTCTAGGTTCAAATTTGACCTGGGAGACTGAAGAGTTAATGAAATCCAGATATCCTGGATTATTTGATTAAGTTTAGATTTCGAGGACGAAATCTCCTGAAGGAGGGGAGATTTGTAACATCCTCGCGTCGGGCCTGGTAATTTCTTATTAAAATTGAGTATTTTATTAATTAGAAATTACTTGTTATTAATTGTTTATTGAAAAACATAGGTGAATAAGTCTTAGGACTTATTGTGATTAGTGAAATATTAGTTGTTTTAAATTACTGTAGTTGACAGTAAAATAAAGTAATATTTCTCGCGTAAGATTTTACGGTTCCAGACAATAGATTTGGAA
The DNA here is from genome assembly GCA_963422505.1 of Pseudognaphalium luteoalbum. Lineage (NCBI taxonomy): Eukaryota > Viridiplantae > Streptophyta > Magnoliopsida > Asterales > Asteraceae > Pseudognaphalium > Pseudognaphalium luteoalbum. The sequence continues at coordinate 21,227,065 of OY730196.1, read as the reverse complement.
CGGGTATAAAATACCCAAACATTTGAGTCGGTGTAAATAAGGGAATTAACCCTTATCTGTCACTTTCCCCAAACACTGAGTTCTGGAAGATTAGAAGCTCAAAATCAAAAATAATTATAACCTAATTCAAAGAAGTTAAGAAGGAAATTGCTTGTGATTATAAGTTCTTCTTGCTAGCATCATCATCTTCATCTTATTGTTCATCCTTTAAAGTGTAAGTGATGTTAAGTTTATGAACTTAAACTTTGGTTAGGTCACATATGAAATTAATGAATTAAATGAGTTATATGTGTTTGAAGTTGATATATAGTATTAGCTAATGATAGTGAATTAAATTCTTAGCTCAATTTGTGATATGTTGCCATTGAAATGTGATTCAAGTTCATCCTTGATGTGTTAAGAAATTAGCTTGAAAATTGTAGTGATTGATGCTTGAATAAGTTGTTAAATGTTAACTAGTTGATATGTGATACTTTTCTTGCGATTTGAAGTATGGTTTGGTTGATTTAGCACTTGAAATTTTGGGTTTTGGAACATATGGTTCGAGCTGCAAATTGATGAACAGGCCAAGGTTTTAGGGTCTGGACTAGCTAGCCGATCGGCTGAGCCCAATGAGCCGATCGGGTATGTAATGTGAACCGAACGGCTAAAGTTAGCCTAACGGGTAATTTAGTTGAAAATTGTTACAGAACTTGACCTCGAACTGAAAACACTGAATTTAACATGTTAGCCGATCGGCTAACCAAGTTGAGCCGATCGGGTATGGATGTATGAGCCGAACGGCTACTTTTAGCCGAACGGCTAAGATAGAACAAAATCATCACAGAACCTTGAGTCGAAGGAAAAATGTAGGGAATTAATCTGATAGCCGATCGGCTATGATCATTAAGCCGATCGGGTATGGTTAATACATGAACAAAACAGCTTTTGTTTTGTGTTACTTTCACAAATGTATAAGTGATATATATATATATATTCAATGTTGTGTGATTACTTGTATAACAACATGATGCATCTAAGGTTGTTGATTGATGACAAGTTATTAACTTGTGTGTTTTATGGTATTTCAGATACACCAAAGGCTCAGTGAATAAAAGCTGAGTGTGGAGATTCAAGGGTGTCGGTGAGTGGATTCAAAGCTCACCATTTGATTTAGTTGAAATCATTTGATTATAACTAGTAATCGTAGATGTGTTGATGTTGTTGATTATTTACTATACCTTGTTGATTATAAATCTATGTGCTACGTGGCCTTTGGGCATCAGTTGTTAATGAGGTCAACGAGTTGATGAACTGTTGGTTGGGCTAGTGGGTTGTTGTATGAATGATACAGAGTTGTACTTCATTTGTTGTGTGTATAGACTCTGTATCTGAATGTAGTAACTGCTAGCTATCAGTCTCGTCCGTATGGCCATACGGATATGGTTGGATAAGTGTTCTTGGGGAGCCTCCCGGGTATTATGGTTATCCCCAGAACCACCGATCCTCATTATGTTAATGTTGATTATTAAGTGTAGTATTTACGGATATTAGAAGTAATTAAGTGATAAAGCTAAGTCGAATGTTGGGTGATGAATTTACTCACTTAGCTTCGTGCTAATCCTATGTTATTACTTCTTGCAGATTTTGATATTTTGTGGGTAGCAAGAAGCTAATGAAGCATGCATGGAATGTTTGAAGATTATCGCTACTCTGATCATATTTTGTATTAAATGGGATTTGTTTTACGTAATGCCCCGACTAGTGAAGTGGTGTAATAGTTTTCATTTATAATAACTTATCCATAAACTGTTTTGTACATTTCATATATTGTGCAGTAATAAAATATGAGTTTAAATATTTACGCTTCCGGTTTATTAACAGACCGTCTATGATAATTAATTTCTCATTCACAGTATCTCTAAAAGCTGTCTTGTCAGCCGTATCTGCCTTAATCTTATCCTTTAAGGCTTGTTTATCATCACTTAACCTACATATATCTAACTTAGCCAGGTCAAGTTCAGATCTTACAGCCTCACTGGATTTACTAAGTGAGCTAAGTTGAGATGACAGGGTATTACTAGTTTCAGTCAAAGTCTTATAGGAATCTGCATAAGCACTAACTTGGGACTGTAAACTAGAAACTAACTGACACAGATCAACAAGAGAGACAAGATCTAGGCATACCCGTTTTTTATCAGTTTGCAGTTCAGCCATCTTAGCTACAAAATCTACGGGATCCAAATCTTCAGTTGAACCCAAGTCTAACACATCATCAACATTAGCTTTAACAGGAGTCTCAGGCACCTTTACTTCAAAAGTTGGATCAGTGGGCATATAGGATAATGACTCAGCTTCAATCTCTTGATCGTCAATCTCAGCCATCAAAGCTTCCTCTGACTGAGTTTTCCAATCATAAGACCCATCTAGCTGATTCACTACTAAGGCTTTGGAATGCAAAGTATTTCCCGAGCCTTGTTTCCCTTCACCAGTCTCTACCTTAGGTCTTTGGCATTCTCTAGCAAAGTGTCCGTAACTTTTACAGTTATAACACTTGACCTTGGTTTTATCAAACCCTGATCTGTTGCCAACAACCTTTCTTCCATTTTTCTTTAAGAAATTTTTAACTCTCCTTGACAACAAAGCAAGTTGGTCCTGGAGATCTATTTCTTCAAGATAATCAGGATCTATCTGATCATAGTCTTCATCAAAAAGAATTGGATCATTAATCTTACAATCAATATAATTCTCATATGAAGCTACAAATGAAGCAAGAACAGACAGTTGCTGCTCAACAGATTTCACACTCATAGGCATCTTTTGATGTTCTTGAGGTGACTTCTCAGAAGGTTTCTCTTTAGCTTCATTTCCGGATGATGTAATGAAACACAGTTCATCAGTTATCATTTCACCCTTTCCATCAGCATTACCAACAAACAAAGCAGTGGTCGAGCTAGATGAAGCAGTCAAGATAGAAGTTTTTCCATGATACAGTCCTGGATCCTGAACATGATCAGAATCAGTATCTTTCGACTTCTTAGTGAAATCATATCCTTTGAGCTTGTCAATAACCTGCTCAAGTGTCATGGTTGCATATCTGGTTTCATTGTCTGTAATCATCACACCATACATCTCCCATTTAGAAGGTAAACCCTCAAGAAACTTGTCGGTTTTCTCTACCTCCTCAATAGTGATTTCATGGTTTTCAATCTCAGATAACAAATGGTAGAAACGAGTAACATAAGCATCAAGAGTTTCTCCTTTAAAAGCTTTAAACAGAGTAAACTGCTTTTTCAGAAGCTTCTTCTTGCTTGCTTGTACTTGTGGACTTCCCTCACATCTTTTCTCAAGCGCTTCCCAGAGTGCTTTAGCAGTATGAAAAGATTTTAACTGATGATTAATTTCCTTGGATAAACACATCTTGATACAAGAATGAGCTTTATTTTCATTCTCATAGTCTTTCTTTTGTTGTTCACTCATCAGATTATAGGATACCACAACAACAGCATTTTGAACAGTTTGAGTGGGTGTCGTGTATCCTCCTTTGATACACATCCAGATTGAGAGATTATGGAATGTACAGTAAGATTCAAACCTATCTCTCCAACTGTAATAGTCTTCAACACGTAACAACTTAGGTGGAGTATTAGATTTTCCAACCTCGTGCTCCATCTCAATCATTTTGCTAATGTCAGACATTTTTTAAGAGTTTCGGGAATTAATAATCAAAAAAATCAGAAAGTTCACTTTGCAGAAACTCAATTCGCAGAACAGGAACTCGGTTCGCAGGGTGAACTCAGTTCGCAGAGGGGAACTCAGTTCGCAGAAGAACTCGGTTCGCAGGGGGAACTCAGTTCGCAGAGGGGAACTCAGTTCGCAGAAGAACTCGGTTCGCAGGGGGAACTCAGTTCGCAGAATCGGCTGAAAAACCCTAAAATGAAAATTTTAGTTTTCTAATCGATTAAACCCTAAGATTTCGGTCGATTACGAAACTAAACACTTCCAGAGACTGATTTTGATCGTTTTTACGAAGATTAATCGTAACAACAACCCTAAATCTATCGTTATTATCCAAATAACCTCGAACTAACTAAGTATTTAGCCCGAAAGCTCTGATACCAATTGTAAGTCCCTAGTACGTGAATCGATAACGAGGTTATCTTAGGTATTAAGGCGCGGAATTCCTAAATACTTGGTTCACAATAAGTGAACAATTTGTTTCGCAAGATAATAGCGAATTGATTTATCAATAAGGTTTTGTATCGATTAATTAACGCTAATCGATTAATACCTAACCTTATGACTGCTTAGAATAGCGTTTTTGTCCTCTGGAAAACGAATGGTCAAAAGTCCCTTACGGATTAAACCTAATTGAGTATTTATAGGTTTTAATCAAACTCGATTCGCAGGTCGATGGACTCTGCGAGTTGAGTTCAACTCGCAGCCCACAACCAAGCCCATCTCGACTCGGTTCGCAGTTCTGCGAGCCTAGATCTCATCTCGCCGGATTAAGTTCTGCGACTTGAGATCTCATCTCACAGACTTTAGTTTGTAACATCGTATTCGATATTCGTCTAACACTTTATCATACTAATATATTTAACGAATATTAATACCAAACTAATATCATTTACAAATCCAAATCAATTGTACAAACTTGATTACAATAATCACTAGTACTATTACAAGCTAGATCTGTTGTCACACATACATATCCCAACAATATTCACTATCATAATCAGAATCTCCTAATCACATATTAATAATACTACTAAAACACAATTATAACTTGCTACTACTCATTTATAAGTGGTTTAAGTTTAGGCAATCCTACTGTGGATTGCTTAAATCTCTGAAACCATCGCTCTGATACCAACTTGAAACGCCCTGAAAATATGAATTTTTTTTTTATACCTTCAATTAGGACTCCTCGATCCCAAATTACCTTAGAATTCATTTTATATTTATCCCATATTAAATTTTGGACTAAAAACTGATTTTCTGATTTTGTACATACTCACGCGATCCAAATTTTTGAGCTGGGATCGCGTATCTAAGCACAAAACTTTCTGTTCACAAATTGCACTGACTCACGCGATCCAGAAAATTTTATGGGATCGCATAGCCATGCCTATTTTGGAAGTCAGCAAAAGTCAACTTTTTAGCCAATTTCAAACACGCATAACTTTTTACTCGTTATGAATTAGGACCTGAAATTTTGCACACACCTTTCCTATAACCATATAAACCTTTTCTCAATTCCACTTTTTCAAGTTTTACATTTTTCTAGGATTTTACCCGTAGACGGGTTTTCGGCTAAATTAGACCAAAAATCTCAACATATCAATTCCCAAACCATTATTTATGAAACATTGAGTTTTTGACCTCATAACGCATATACTAAAACAAAGTTGTGAAGCTATTTCCCACACTCTTAACCTTCCTCTAACTCAATTTGAACCGTGTGTGCTTTTAAAGACCCATTTTGACACTTTTTGACCCGCTGACTTTAAAGGGCTAATTTAACCCATTCAGTAGTTAACCAATAGGACATTTGACTTCCTTACAACCTTTCAATATACATACATAACCAAAATGGCAAGTATACTATAACTTGCCCTTTTACACTTTCTACAACATTTTTATCCATTACATATTATGATCTACTACTAAACCATACAATTACTTGTCTTTGCTTATACCTTTGCAATATGTCAAAACATTGTTTAAAAAGGATTTCAAGGGCTACAAAACGACAATTAAAAGAGATGAGCTTGTGTAACTTACAACAAGCTTGCAATTCCACGTCTAGTCTTTACTAGCTTCCTTTCCCTTTCCACTTCCACTTGTACCTACAACATAAACTAAACTAATTAAGCACTTTGCTTAGTGAGTATATGTATAACTAATCAAATATGCAATAAAACATATAATAAACAAGGAATTTAGATTACTTCCCTTTTTCTCTTTCAATTCTCTATTCGCAAATTCTAATCAAATGTGCACATTTCAAATCTTTCAATTAGCTAATCTTGATTAGCTAGTCTACTCATACCATTAGCTAGCATAACTAACTACTAATCAAGAACATAACTAACCTTGGTTAGTTATTCTAATCACTTTATGGCTAAAAATCATTAACCATTCTAATCACGTATATTCAACATATTCAAATTCTAATAACAACTAATCATTCCACATACTCACCTTGACTTGTTGAACAACTTGTAACAAGATGATCAAACGATGATTACTCTTCTTTAACACCTAATACACATACATATAACACATATATCAATTACTAATCATACTTTTAACTACTAATCATCTAATTCCCTTCTCCCCCACTAGTTACATACTATCTTTACCTTACTAGGTTAACTAATTTCATTCTAACAATCAAAATCATAGCTTTAACATGTGATTAACTATTTTCTTGAGGTTACTAGCATCAACTCACACTTTAACACTTGTATTTTAACTAATTCACATGGTTCATAAGAAACCTCATGAACCCTAATCATAATCTTTCACTTTCACTATAAAATTGAGTTTCTAATCATCATTTATAAACTAAACTAACATTAGTTAATCAATTACAAACCCTAATTTTGGATTAATTCATACCAATTAGCTAAAAACCTTAAAAACCCAAATTCTAGGGTTCTGAAAGAAAAGAAACAACTTACAAAGATCAAAAGATGATGGAGGATGATGTTTTTGATGATTTGAAGCTTGGATTTAGGATTAAAACTGATTTCTTGCTTGATTCTAGTCTCCTGCGATTTTTCTTTTGTTTCTAATTTAGGTTCTGAGTTTGTTTGTAAAGTTACCGGAACAAGACACGTAACAGTGTCTAAATTCTTTTAATCTTCGATACTACACAGTCTGGAACTGAACATCTGTTTACGTTTCTACTATATCTTATTATTAAATGATCTATAATTAAAAAGATGTATATATTATTGTACACTAAATAATACCTTAAAAACTGAGGTGTTACAAAGTTTTTGCAGAGGACGGGCAAAACCAAATTGGGTGGCAAAGCTTGGTTTGATGAGTCCAAAGTTAGATGTTATAACTGTCAGAATTATGGACATTTTACAAGAGAGTGTGAAAAGTCAAAACAACCATCTTCAGGATATACTAAACCTACACCTTCTACATCAAATGGTTCTTCAGTGAATGTTTCTCCGGTCAATGTTCCTTCACAATATCAAACAAAGATAAAAGAACCAGCAGCTTCTATTCCTTCTTCAGCAATGATTGTTACTACAGATGGCACATTAGATTGGTCTGCTGATGCTGAGGAATATTATCAATGTAAAGCCATTGTTCAACAATGCTGCATGGCTCATGTTACTAAGGTTGATTCTTCTCCATTTGAGCAAACTTGTTCAAAATGCATTGAGTTGACTAATCAACTAAGTGTTTGTCAAAGGGAAAACCACCAGCTCTTGACTGATATTCAAAGGCTTAAAGATCAAAACAATAATTTTGACTGATAATGAAAAACTTTTGAATACCCGTTTTGAGTCAAATAATGTTGAAAAACATGATTTAAAGGCTAAGATTTTAAATCAACAAACCATCATCGATAGTTATTTAACTGAGATGAACTTGCTAAGAAAAGAAAAATCAGATGCTGAATCTAAAATTTTAGATCTTGACAGACAACTTTTAAATGCTTCTACATCTGGAGTCGTTTTTGACAAATTGATTCATGATCATGATCAACGATTAGAAGCAAAATCTAAATCGGGTATTGTTTATCAAATGTTGGTCAAATCTGCTTTAAGAGCAAAAGAAGCATCAAAAGCTGGTCTTGGTTTTCATACTGTTCCTGCTCCTCATTCTATGTCTAAATTGCCTGATAGATCTGAGGATGATAGTTTGTTTGCTTTTGGAGTTGGTCGAATTGAGGTTACAAAACCTCAAGATGAATCAATTCCAAAAGATTCTTCTTAAACAAATTTAGCAATGAATGATTATGATTCTAAGTCCATGAATGATCAAGCTACAAGTTCACAAACTTGTGAGCATGATCTCCAAAAAGAAGATTTAAAACATGATGAGAAAAAGGATTTAAAACAATCTAAGACAAAGGATAAACAAAAAAATCTAAAACTTGTGAAACATCAACACAAGTTCCAAAGATTTTAAAACAAGAAAGTCCTTTGAAAGAATCACAATCATCTTGCAAATCCTCTTCTCCATCAACTTCCAAGTCTTCTTCTTCTTCTAAGACTTGTGATCATAATTCTTCAAAGTGTGAATCTTCAAAAAGATCACCTTCTCAGTCTCATATCCGAAGAAGATATGAGACACGGAATTGTTTTTATTGTGGTATTCGTGGACATCTTGTGAAAGATTGCAAGAAACTTGCAAAGAAGAATTTGAAATCCAAACAAAAGCAATCTTTCCCACCAAAAGATGTTCATGATAAGAATGTTGATCAAACATTCAAAGAACAAGCTTCCAAATCTCATTCACCATAAGAAAAACAATCTTTTATTTCATCTAAGAAGACTTTAAACAAAAAGACTTCTTTTGTTCACAAAAATAATGACTCAATTAAAGATTCAAAAGATTTCAAGAAAAATTTGAAACAGATTGATGTCATTATTTCTGATGAAATTACCGGACAACCCAAAGCCTCAAAGGCTTGGGTGTCCATTGTTAACTAACCTTTTGTTCTTTAAATGTCTTGGCAGTATTCTTCCTCCCACACTATTGACAATGTCTGGTACGTTGATAGTGGCTACTCAAGACATATGACAAGAAACTTATCATTGTTAACGGATGTTAAATCTAAAAATGATGGTTATGTTGCTTTTGCGGGAGACAAAGGGGGTTTGATCACAGGTGAAGGCACGGTTTCGAATGGTGAAATAAGCTTTGAGAAAGTCAATTATGTTGAACAACTGCAACATAATTTACTTAGCGTCTCTCAGATCAGTGATAAGAAGCTTTCCACTTGGTTCAATGATAAGGAATGTTGTATTCTCAAGCCTGGTTTTGTAGTTCCAGAAGAGTGGATCTTAGTTCGAGCTCCTCGAATTAAGGATACTTATATCCTTGACATGAGAACGGTTTCCACATCATCAGAACAGACATGTTTGTTTTCAAAAGCATCAGAACAGGAATCAATTCTTTGGCATAGACGTATGGGACACATAAATTTTAAAAAAATGAATTACCTGGTCAAACATGACTTGGTAATTGGTGTTCCAAAACATAATTTTTCTTTACCTGATAATTGTATTCATTGTCGAAAAGGAAAACAAATCAAAAAGTCCCATCGTCCTAAGCTAGAGAATTCGATTAATAGTTCTTTGGAGTTACTTCACATGGATCTTTTTAGTCCTGTGAATGTTCGCAGCATTGGAGGAAAATCATATTGTTTAGTCATTACAGATGATTTCTCTCGTTTCTCTTGGGTCTACTTTCTTAGTTCTAAGGATGAAACTTTCAGCAAGCTTAAATATCTTATCTTGAAGTTGGAGAATTTGTTTTCTAAAAGAATACAAAAGATCCGTAGTGACAACGACACATAATTCAAAAATTATGAAATAGAACTGTTCTGTCTTCAGCAAGGGATTTCACAACAATTCAGTGCACCTTACACGCCTCAACAGAATGGTGTTGCTAAACGATAGAATCGAACTCTGATTGAGACTGCCAGAACTATGTTGTTAGATTCTAAATTACCACTTATGTTCTGGGCAGAAGCAGTTAATACTGCTTGTTATGTTCTCAATCGAGTTCATGTTGTGAAGCTTAAAGGAAAAACAAGTTATGAATTGCTTAATAATCGCAAGCCGAATATTAAGTTCTTCGAACCTTTTGGATGTCCATGTCTTCTTCTCAAGACCAAAGAGCGTTTGTCTGAATTTGCTGAAAAATCACATAATGGTATTTTTCTTGGATATTCAGTGAATTCACACAACAAATGGGTTTACAATTTGGCTTCAAGACGAATTGAAGAATGTTATGAAGTAGAATTTCTACATCATATTGAATCTCCTAAAGGAGTTGGACCCGATTGGTTATTTGAGTATGACTTTTTCTTCGATTCTTTTGCTCCATCTTTACATGAAGATTTTTACATATCAGATAAGTTTCCGAATAACTATGAACTCATAGTTCCAGCGGTTTCTTCTCCTACTGCATCTTTGGTATCTTCTTTTACTTCTACTTCTACTCCAGCTATTGTTCCTGATTCTGTTTCTCAATCAACAACTGTTCATGATACAAATGTGGATGATGTTCATGATGAGGATATTCATGAAACTTCTACAGAATTGGTTAATCACATTGATGAACCAAATTCTGATTTTCATGATACTTCTACTGAGTTACTTGATCAATCTGATGAACTTAACTCTGATGAAGAAGTTTCTACAAATCTAGAAAACAATCTTGATGTTGATTCTAATCCTACTATTAGGATTAATTCTTCTGATAAACATCCACTTGAGAATGTCATTGGAGAAGTGTCAGCTGGTGTTCGCACTCGAAACCAGATTCGAACTTTTAATGATTGTTACTTATCATGTTTTCTATCTCAGATCGAACCAAAGGATATTCGTGAAGCCTTGCAAGATTCTTCTTGGGTTGAAGCCATGCAGGATGAGTTATTACAATTTGAGCAATTAAAAGTATGGCACCTAGTTGAGTTACCAAAAGATGCACACTCTATTGGTACTCGATGGGTTTTTCGTGCCAAGAAAGATGACCGAGGTGTAATTTTTCGAAACAAAGCTCGTCTTGTGGTACAAGGGTTCACTCAAGTTGAAGGACTTGACTATGATTAAGTGTTTGCTCCAATAGCTCGCCTTGAATCAATTCGTATATTTCTAGCTTATGCTGCATATATGAAATTCAAGGTGTATCAACTGGATATCAAATGTGCTTTTCTTCATGGTATTGTTCATGAAGATGTGTATTGTCGACAACCTCCCAGCTTTGAAAATTCAAAATTTCCATATCATGTCTATAAATTAGACAAGGACTTGTATGGACTTCATCAAGCACCTCGGGAATGGTATGCTGTTTTGTCAAATCATTTACTCACAAATGGTTTCATTCGAGGACAAATTGACAGTACTCTCTTCATCAAGAAATCTTGGGATGATTTATTGCTTGTTCAAGTATACGTCGATGACATTATCTTTGGGTCAACAAATTCTTCTTTGTGCAAAGATTTTCGAGAATATCATGAAATCTCGTTTTGAAATGAGCTCTATGGGAGAGGTGGCTTTCTTTCTGGGATTACAAGTCCAGCAGACTTCATCTGGAATTTTCATTCATCAAACCAAATATGTGAATGACATTTTGACTCGATTCAAAATGTTAGATTGCATTTCGGTGTCAACTCCCATTGATTTAGCACAAAAGATTGGTCCAGCATTTGATGATACAGATACTGATCCAACAGAATACCGATCCATGATTGGATCTTTAATGTATCTCACTGCATCACGACCTGATATTCTGTTTGCTGTATCTCTTTGTTCAAGATATCAAGCTTCTCCAAAAGTTTCTCACTTGCAAGCGGTTCATTGGATTTTTCGGTATCTCAAACGGACACCAAATCTTGGATTATGGTATCCATGTGATGATGAATTTGATTTGGAAGCATTTTCTGATTCTGATTATGGGGGATGCAATATTGACAAGAAGTCAACTTCTGGAGGATATCAATTTCTAGGAAACAGACTAGTCACTTGGCAATGTAAGAAACAAACGACTGTTTCTACATCCACTGTTGAGGCTAAGTACATCGCCGCTGCAAGTTGTTGTTCTCAGATTCTTTGGATTCAACATCAATTGCGCGATTATGGTTTGCTTTTTACTAAAACTCCTCTAAATATTGACAATACTGCTGCTATTTGTATTATTCGTAATCCTGTTCAACATTCCAAAACGAAGCACATTGAGCTTCGTTATCACTTTATCCGTGATTGTTATGAAAAATATTTGATTGATCTCATTCACATTGACACATCAAAACAACGAGCTGATTTGTTTACTAAAGCTTTTGCAAAATCTCGTTTTGAATAACTTTTGTCAATGCTTGGAATGAAATCAGTAAATGATATTTCATAAACTTTGGATATTTTTAGCTTAGGTTTCTTTTTAATTTTTACTTTTTCTAGCAAATTCTATCTCAGAAAAACCAAAAACATTTGAAAAATATAAAAAGACAAAAAAATACAAAAATTGGGGGAGATGTTTGTGTAAAAAGATGGGAAATGATAGTACATTGGGATATGTATTAAATAAATTCTAAACATGAAATGTAAGTATTATGTTTGATATGATAAGTAGGTTTATTTGGCATTTTTAAAATTTCACTTTCTAATAAATTTAATTTTATGTGTGATGTATTGGTAGATATTTATTTAAGTATCTTGGATAAGCTTAAAAATAAATATTTGCATATTATTATATATAATAAAAATATTTAACATATGACAAATAATGTCAAATCAAAACTAGTCTTATAAAATAGACTAATGAAATGACAAATGTCAAAATTGAATTATAGATTTCTAGATTCGAATTGACAAATAAAGTCTTAAATTTTGGATAGAAATATGTGAAAAATTCTATGATTTAGGGTCTTTATATTATGATATCTAGGGAAATATATCAACTATTTGTTGTACTAAGTACAGACCTTAGTGATTATATTTCTATAAACGGACTTTTCAAATATTCTCATTTACATTTATGTATATATTAATTCATAAATCTAGATACTCTGTTGTACTTAGTACAGACCTGTATCCTGATTTATAGTCCAACCAGGGGTATGACATGTGTGACTTTGATGTACACATGTACAGAATTGTCATTCCCACATATGTTTGTACTCCTAAAGATATCATCATATTCTCATCCTTTATATAGAAATAATAAACATATTTTGAATCCAAAAGTATGTTAAATATACTTATTATATAGAATAATATGCATACTCACAATAATATCAATAAAGATACTTTCTATGAATGTTTGAGTACTCAATACCAATAATCACAATAAAATAATTTTTATTAGAAGGTAATATTTTTAATTGCTAAATAAATTTAAAGAGGACAAAAATACTTTCAATCAAAATAAACTTACATTTTCAATAATAACTAAATATACATTTTGATTCCAATATGATCCCATCACATGAACTATTTTCCCAACAAAAAGATTTTCTTATTTTTATGTTTTAGTTTCTTTGGTCTTTTATTTTTGTACATAAGTCTAAAACAAAGAAAAATACAAAAAGATTTTATTTGTATATTCATTTTATCCAAAAGTATATGAAATATTATTTTCTTTCAAAATAATTGTAACACATTCGGAAAAGTGAAAAATGATTCGAATAAAATAAATAAGACTCGGATTAAAAGTGAAGATTCGGAGTGTATATTACAACAACTTTTTAGAAATGAAAATCATTTTTACAAATACATATTCCGAAACTCACTTGAAGTCCGAATCTCAAAAGCAACAGCGATTTCAATTGTTTACTATTCATTTCACGAATTAATCCGATCAATCGGTGCGCCTTTCTTTGCTGATCATTTTGGTATATATTTCAACTTTTAACTCTTTGTATTTAAGTCTTAATTGTTGAAAAAATGTTCGGAAGTTACTGTTCATCGTCGCCATTAGGGCTCATCCGACTCTTCAGAGTCTCGGATGAACAGTACTCCAAATGTTGACCAAATTTGACCATTTGACTGTTTGACCTGTAAATATCCGAGACTCTCACACTCTCGGATGAACAGTGTTCCAAGTCTCCTAAGACTCGGACAAACAGTAAATCCGAATCTTGTTACTTGGATAAACAGTATCCGAGTATGTACTTGTGTTAATAATTTTTTTAAAAGTTTTAAAACACTATTTTGTCTTTTAGTATGACTCTCGGATAAATAGTAACCAAATTAAGACTCGGATTATCTTTAAAATTCACAAGAAGATGAGTCTTAGAATATATTTCACTTGATACATACTCTCGGATTTGGAAAACTCTCGGAATTTTATACTTTGGTATTTTTATCAAGTATGAAGTGTCAGAAGTATTTCACTGTTATTCAGTAGTGACATTCGGATTTCAGATTAACACTCGGATATTTATTTTAAACACTTGTCAAAATTTTCAAAAGTTTTCACTTTTTCTTGGTTTAGTTTGTTAAGATAAATGGCAGCTCAGATTCCTATGGATCCTATTGCTCAAGAAGCACCTGATCAGATTCCAAATGTTAAGGTGTTTGAGAAACGTCATAATACAACTGCCTATCTTCGGAAAATTCCAAACATTCCTGCAAATCAAGTGTTCTTTCCTGTGATTGATTTTTTCTTAAGATCAAGAATATCTCATCTTTTGACTGCTCACGTGGAATTGATCTATGAGAATCACATGACTGATTTCTGGACTTCAGCAGAAGTTGTTGATGATGCTGGAATTTCTAGTATTCAAGCTACTGTTGATAATCAGGATTATCTTCTATCTTCAAGATATGCTCAATGATATTGAGAATGTTCAGAATATAGATGAAGATGAACCAATTCAGCCTGCACAAGAAGAACTTTCAAGTTCTGATGATGAGCAGGAGTATGTACCTTCTTCAGTTGTTGAGACAGTTGCTAAACATGAAAGATTACAAGCTGAGACTGCTTTGGAACAAAGAGAAATTAAAAGACAAAGAGAAGAGGCCAGGGATCCAGAATATGTACCTGAACCTAGACCATCTCAGAGAAAGAAGTTGGTTTATAAAACTTTCTCTTCAGAGCCTGGAGCTACTTCTTCTGTTCCAGTTACTTCTTCAGCTGCAAGTTCTTCTATTTCTCTTCCTGTATCTTCATCAACAGTTGCAGCTTCTTCTTCTCTGCATGTGTCTTCTTCTTCTTCTTCTTCTTCTTCTTCTTCTTCTTCTTCTTCTTCTTCTTCTTCTTCTTCTTCTTCTTCTTCTTCTTCTTCTTCAGCAGGATTATCTTCTACTGCTTTTCAATCTTCTCCAGCAGTTGGTATATCTTCTTCTTCTTTTATTACATCTTCTATACCTATTGTATCTTCTATGGTTAGTATGGATGCTCTTGAAGCATCTACAAGAAGAACTATCAATCCATTAATGGAGATTGTTGAGAAACTTAGAAGTGAATTATTTCAAGCCTTGCAAAGAATAGGGTCTCAAGATGCAAGGATTGCTGATCAGGATAAACAGATTGCATCTCAAACTTTGAGAATTGAAGCCTTAGAACAAGAAATATTTTTGTTAAAAAGTAAATTTGATGATCTGGGGGAGAGTGGATCTGGTGATGATCATGGAGATGATAATGATGGAGGAGATGAAAATGACAATGCTGATGGAGGAAATGGAAATCATGATGATAATAATGATGGAAGTGATGATGATAATGATCATGATAATGAAACTGAAGATGCTGATGCTGATATGGGTAAAGATATTGAGAATCAATCATCACCAAAAGATGATCATCCAAATTTGGATATCATTATTGATGCTACTCTTATTAGCATGGTGTTTCCAATTTCTTCTGTAGATTTGATGAATTTTGAGGATTTTGAAGATTTTGAATTTGATGGTCTGAGAAAAGAAGATCTTGTGAATATTGATCATAATATTTTTAATGATAATTTGGAGCTCATAAAGACTCTGAGGATCATGACTTTGAGTATGATTTCTTTCATAATGTATCTTTTGATGAAGATGTTTCTGCTTCTGTACCACAATCACAGTTTGAACCTGGAGAATCTTCTAGGTTGCAAACTTCTGAGAAAGTTAATGAAGATTTAAGTGCTGAAGTTGAAATTGAGGATTTGACAACTTTTATTGAGATGTGTAAAAATGGATATGATGATTCTGATGTTGAATTTCCTACTGGATTTGAGCCAGGAGATGATTATGTTTTTATAGAAGACTGGGCAGATTCTGAAGATGAACTTCATCCAGAAGGTAAGTCTGAAGAAAAATATGAAAATGATCCTTATGGTGAATTCTGGATTGATTCAGATGAAGAACAGAAATCAGAACAAAAGCATCCATGGTGATTTTCAAAGACTCCTAAGAAGTTATCTACCAAAAGGTTCTTCAAAATACCCAAATGCGAATATGTTGGATGAATCATAAGCTTGAAATATGATAATGACAACAAGGTTTTTATCATCAAAAGAATAGATGGTCTTCAATACTTTCGTAGATCTTTCAAGGAGTTGGGGAAACTTCCTAAGTGTGAGATAAATCATATCTCTCAAATTCAACTTGTTAATCACTCAGAACATGGAATGGTCAATGGGATGTCAGAAGCTCTCTTTCGTGAACAGTACAAGTGGAAGTATACTCTGGTCAAAGAAGTGTTTCCAAAACGGATGTTTGACTTCTCTTATTATCCTGCAAAAGTAACTCTTGCTTATCCTCGGGTCAAATGTTTGACAAAGATTCCACTTGAAAAACTCCCAATTAATTTTTAAAATTCATAAGTTACTGGAAGTACAATGGAAATACAGGTGAAGCAGAGATTGCATGCTATGATCGAGACTACAGAGGAGAGGTCATATGGAATCGAGAAATAACTGTCTATGTGTTTGATCCTCTAAGCCTGATAAATCTTTCAAGAAATGATTTGGAAGCTTTATGTCAGAATCATATCATTTTTGATGATTTTCAAGATAACAGAGACATGGCGTTGAAATTTCAATGAGTTGTAGATGTTTGCTGTTCTCAAGGAGTTCATGCTGGAGGGAATCTGCCAAGATAAAAGATTATGAGACTTAAAGAAAACCAAAGCTCAAAGCAAGGGGGAGTTTGTTAGAACCTAGTGTTTGAGTTTTGGTTAACACTTGAAAGTTTTGTAAATTATACAAGTGTTAGTACTGTCCGAGTCTGTATATAGATCCGAGTCTTAGTATTGTCCGAATCTTAGTAGTATCCGAGTCTATACTTTGTCCGATTGTCTTGTATATCCAAGTCTCATGAAGTCTCGGATAGCTTTAAGTATCAGACTCTTAGTGTCGGACTTATGAAGAGTCGGATCAGTCTTAGGTCTATAAATAGGTCACTTGGTCATTTTGTGAAGTTAAGTCTTGAGTTTCTGATTTTGTTCTCTCTGTACAATTAGTACGTGTAATACTCAAGCAATATCAATTAATCAATCAGTTTGATTAAAGACTTTCTGTTTACTTGTTCTATTTGATTATACGTATATTCCGCAATACATATAATCTATTTAGCTGCGTTGTGGTTGGTGATCAGGAGACAAGAGCTCTCTCAGGAGACAAGAGCTCTCTCATGAAAACCTAGCCTTTATTATTATTTGTTTTCTCTGGATCAATTCGCAGAAGACGGAATTTCAAATCGCAAAAGTTCTCGTTCGTTAAGTTATGAATTTCACCGAAATCATAAATATATATACTTCGGTTCAACTCGCAGCTCATGGGCCTGCGAGTTGACTCATCTCGCAACCAAGCCCAACTCAACTCGGCTCGCTGGCAGACTAGCGAACTCAGATTTCATCTCGCATTGCCAAGCCTTGCGACTTAAGATCTTGGCTCGCAGGTCAGACTTTAGTTTGTTTCGATATTTATCTAACACTTTAACAACATTAATATATTTAACAAATATTATTAACAAACTAATATCTTTTATTTACAAATCTAAACTAATGTACGAACATGATTATAATTAGACCAGTCCTATTTTCAAGCTAGATCTGTTGTCACAAAATATGTCTCAACATAAGGATTAAGACTGAGATCAGACCTTGCTAAAAGATCCTCTTAGGATAAATCCTACTTTATGCATTAAATTTCTTTACATGCTCAATAACCTTCATATAGATTACCTATCGATACATCATATGATGAACTATCTAATATTTAAAATTAAGTTCATTTCATCCTTTAGAATTCTCAAAATGTGGGCTGAAAAATACAATTTTAAAAGAAAAATTTGAGCTGAAAAATGACTGACATAGAATGCCCTTTATCTTGAAATTTGCCAATATTTACCATTCATAACTTAAGGACAACAGACTTCTTTTCCCCCATCCCCCACTTAAAAATATGCAATGTTCTCATTGCAAAACTAACAATAATATAGGCAATAGAAAAGAAGCGAACGGAAACTCCCCTGAGCTATCTTCAATATACAAGCTAGACTGAAGCCTTTCAACAACCAGCATCCTCTTCCATAAGCTTATTTAACACAAAATAAATAATTAAGAAAAACAATGGGTTGTCTCCCGAAAGCGCTTTTGTTTATCACGTCGGTAAGCTCGACATTGTGCTTCATCACTTAATTGAGAAATCACGTTCGGAGTCCCTTGCATCCCCATAATACTTCTTTAAACGGCTTCCATTCACCTTGAACGTTGTACCGAAATGACCTTTCAAATCCACAGCTCCAAAAGGGTAAACCTTGTCGACGATGAAAGGTCCTGTCCAACGTGTCTTCAACTTCCCAGGAAACAAATGCAGACGAAAACTGTATAAGAGCACCTTGTCACCTTCCTTAAATGAATTATTCAATTTTAAGCGCGAATCATGCCTTTTCTTGGTACGCTCCTTATACAGTCGAGCATTATCATAAGCATTTATCCTTAACTCCTCTAGTCCTGCAACTGGGCCAATCTTTCTTTCCCTGTTGCATGATCATCGAGATTGCAGTGCTTCAAAGCACAATACGCTTTGTGTTCCAACTCAAATGGCAGATGGCAAGCTTTCCCATAAATGAGTCGGTAAGGCGTAGTTCCAATGGACATTTTAAAAGCAGTCCTTGCGGTCCATAATGCATCATCCATCTTATTTGACCAATCCTTCGGATTTCCATCAATTGATCATTCTAAAATACGCTTCAAACCGCGATTGGTCACTTCAACTTGTCCACTAGTCTATGGATGATAAGTAGTAGAAAACTTATGATTGACTCCATACTTTTCAAAACTCTCTCCAATTGAGCATTCGCAAAATGCGTTCCACGATCACTAATCAACGCCTTGGGTGTCCCAAATCGTGAAAACATCTATTTCAGAAATTTCACCACGACTCATGCATCATTAGTAGGCAATGCTTTAGCTTCAACCCATTTCAAAACATAATCCACAGCTACAATAATATACTTATTTCCGTTGCTTGGCAGAAATGGTCCCATAAAATCGATCCCCAAACATCGAAAACTTCACTAACCATTATAGGGTTTTGTGGCATCTCATCTCTTTTAGAGATCCTTCCAGTTCTTTGGCAGGCATCACATTCCTTCACAAAATTATTTGCATCCTTATAGATGGTTGGCCAATAGAATCCTGCTTCAAACACCTTCCTTGCTGTGTACGTCGGCCCGTGATGGCCTCCCATAGGACCATTGTGGCAGTGACGTAGAGTCTCAGTGCATTCCTCTCCACTAACACATTTTCTCACCATACCATCAGCACACGTCCTAAACAAAAATGGGTCTTCCCAAAAATAGTGTCGCAAAGCCGAGAAAAATCTCTTTCTTTCGTTATACTTCATCTCGGCGGGAAGAGTGTTTGTAACTAAGAAGTTGGCATAATTAGCAAACCATGGAAGTTCACTCATAATTATCTTCATCAGACTCTAATCATGAAATGTGTCCTGAATTTCTGATTCATCTAACTTTTCTAACTCCAGATTTTCCAACCTTGAGAGGTGATCAGCGGCTAAATTCTTAGCTCCTTTCTTGTTGCGAATCTCAATATCGAATTCTTGCAGCAAAAGAATCCACCTTAGTAATCGCGGTTTTGCATCTTGCTTGCTAAACAAATACCTTAACGTTGAATGATCGGTAAACACTACAGTCTTTGACAGAATCAAATAGGATCGAAAGTTATCAAATGCAAAAACAATCGCTAACAATTCTTTCTCTATCGTAGTGTAATTCTCTTGTGCGTCCGTCAAGGTTTTACTCGCGTAGTAAATAGGTTGAAACTTCTTGTCCACCCGTTGACCTAACACTGCTCCAACAACATAATCACTAGCATCGCACATTAATTTAAATGGAAGATCCCAATTTGGACTAATCATAATGGGCAGATACTAACTTCTCTCTCAAAAGATTGAATGCATCTAGATATTCCTTGGAGAACTCAAACTTGGCTTCCTTCTCTAACAATTTGTTCATCGGTCGTGCTATCTTTGAAAAATCCTTAATAAAACGTCGATAGAATCCTGCATGCCCTAAGAAGCTTCTTTTGCCCTTGACATTCGTCGGAGGTGGCAACTTTGCAATTGCCTTGTTTTTTTCCTTGTCCACCTCAATCCCTACGCTCGAAATCTTGTGTCCTAATACAATCCCTTCTCGGACCATAAAATGACATTTCTCCTAATTAAGCACAAGATTCGAATTCTCACGTCTTTGCAACATTCTCTTCAAGTTGGCCAAACATTCATCAAAAGAATTCCCAAAAACGGAGAAATCATCCATAAATATCTCCATGCCGTCTTCAACCATGTCATGAAAATTTGCCATTATACACCGTTGGAATGTTGCGGGTGCGTTGCACAGATCGAATGGCATTCTTCTATACGTAAAGGTTCCAAATGGACAGGTGAAGGTGGTCTTATCTTGATCGTTAGCATCGATGGGAATCTGAAAATATCCGGAAAAACCATCTAAGAAACATTAATATTCCTTTTCGGCTAGACGTTCAAGCATTTGATCAATGAATGGCAAGGGAAAGTGATCCTTGCGTGTGGCATCGTTCAACTTCCTATAATCGATGCAGACTCTCCATCCAGTGATGGTTCTCGTGGGGATTAACTCGTTCTTCTCGTTGGCTACAACTGTCATACCTCCTTTTTTTGGTACAACATGAATGGGGCTTACCCATGGACTGTCGGAGATTGGGTATATTAACCCGGCGTCTAATAACTTGATGATTTCTTTTCTCACCACGTCCGTTACCTTAGGGTTTAAATGCCTCAATGGTTGTACCACTGGCTTGAAGTCGGATTCCATAAGAATCTTGTGAGTGCAGTATGAAGGACTTATTCCCTTAATATCATTTATCATCCATGTTATCGCTTGCTTGTGTTCCTTAAGAACCTTCAACAAGCTTTCCTTCTCCTCTCCTCTGATGAAAGATGAGCTGA
This sequence comes from Pseudognaphalium luteoalbum, assembly GCA_963422505.1. Lineage (NCBI taxonomy): Eukaryota > Viridiplantae > Streptophyta > Magnoliopsida > Asterales > Asteraceae > Pseudognaphalium > Pseudognaphalium luteoalbum. The sequence continues at coordinate 21,205,950 of OY730196.1, read as the reverse complement.
TATGATTACCGGCAGGTCAGATTTCCCTTGCAGGTATGCATACTCCAAATGAGCGGGAAGCTCTTTAAACTCTAACTTGGGTAGCTCTTCGAATGAGGATTTAACTGCTGACACCTCCTCTCTTGAACATGGGATTCCATGCTTAGTGAATCGTATCTCCGTTTTAATCCAGATTCCATTTGTCAAGATCGACTCTTCGTTGTCCTTTAGGTTAACGCCTTCATTCTCTAACTCGTCCTCACACTTTGTCTTGACCTCCTCGAGCAACCTATCGAATTCTTCAATCTCACGGAGTGCCTCGAGACTTCCCGTCCATTCTTCGAGAATCATAGGATCTAACTCTTCATCTTCCTTCAAACTTTTTAAAAACTCATCATCGTCAGACAGCTCCGTTGCACTAGCAAAGTAACAAGTATTATCCACAGAGGCAGGATATTGCATGGATTCATTCACATTAAATATCACTTTCTCATCCCCCACTCTCATGGTGATTTTTCTATCAAAAACATCGATCAACGCTCTGGAAGTGGCTAGGAAAGGTCTACCAAGAATTATTGGTACCTTAGGATCTTCTACCATGTCGAGAATTACAAAGTCGTAGGGAAACACAAACTTATCAACCTTAACTAAGACATTCTCGACCATCACTCTTGGGTATTGGACAGAGCGATCAGCTAACTCGATGCACATTCGGATGGCCTAAGGTTCTCCTAATCCAAGTCTAGCATACATAGTATAAGGCATAATGGAAATGCTAGCTCCTAGATCTGCCAGTGCATTTGCGATGTCCAATTTACCAATCAGACAGGGAATAGTGATACTCCCTGGATCCTTCATTTTTGGTGGTAACTTGTTTTGCATCACAACTGAGCATCGCTCATTCATCGTTATAGTGGTTGCCTCCGCCAACTTGCTTTTATTAGTCAAAAGATCCTTCAAATATTTCGCATATTTAGGCATTTGGGCAATAGCTTCCATAAACGGGATGTTGATATGAAGTTGCTTCAAATTTTCCAGAAATTGGTGATAATGAGCTTCATCTTTCCCTCGTCTTAAAGCTGCGAGGTAAGGTGGAGGTGGCGCGTGATCCTTCGCATATTGTTTATCCCTAGCAATTTGATCAGCCTTCGTCTCCACCTTAGGACCTTTGACAACCTCCACTTCCTTCTCTTTTTCCAACAAAAGCTCAGATACGGGATTCTTAGCAAAATTGGGGTCTTGATGAACCTTCCCACTTCTGGTAGTGACTGCCTTGGCCTGATCACGTGGGTTGGTTTCGGTGAACCTCGGTAAAGTTCCCGGAAACCTCTCTTGGAGAACCTTAGCTATGCTAGAAACAGTCCCCTCAATTTGCTTGAGTGCGGCACCTTGATTTTGTACTAGCACTTCGGTAGTATCCATTCGTTGTCCCGAACTAGCTATAAACTGCTCGTTAGTAGTCAAAAACTTCCCCATCAATTCCTCCAAATTAGACTTTTTCTTGGGGAAAGGTGTCGTGGGTTGTTCCTTTGTGTAGAGTCCCGACTGAGTCTGACGGAATTGGCGACCTCCTTCTTGGTACGGTCTTCAGAAATAATTCCCACCACCTTGGCGGTAACCTGTCTGAGCTTCTCCAAATTTAACCTCCTTGTTGGTTTCTCCCGAATCCTTTTCGGGGCAATCCTTAGTTAAGTGCTTTCCTTCACAAATCTCACAACCTACTTCAATTGCATGGACAGTCTCAGTGTCCTTCTTTATGTCTCTCCCCATACTGTCCAGCTTGGCATTAATTGCTGCAAGTCCATCTTCTCCGGTGACTGACCTCTTCCTCCTAGAGGTACCATCATCCCATAGCTGAGAATGCTTTGCTTGGTCGCGAATGACCTCTAAGGCATCTCTTGGAATCTTCTTTGGAATAGATCCTTCAGCGTCCACTTGCTGTCTTGTAGCACGATCTACTCCCTTGTAGAACACCATCACGATCTGTTGATCATTTAGGTCATGTTGTGGGCATCTATGCATCAAATCCTTATACCTTTCCCACGGTTGGTGAAGTGACTCATCAATGTCTTTCTTGAAATTCCTAATCTCGTCGATCATCTTCGACGTTTTGGATGGCGGGCAGTACATCTTTAGAACTTTTGTGCGAAGATCTTCCGACGTGGTGATGGATCCAGCTGGTTCATTCGTGATCCATCTCTTAGCGGTTCCCTTGAGTGTTATTGGGAATACTCGGAGCATAACTTGATCGCGTGTAACGTTGGGTACATTGAAAATGTCAGCGATCTCCAGGATTTTCTCGACGTGCTCATTAGCATCGTCTTTGTCCTCTCCTTGAAAAGGGTTCTCCCTGAGTTCCTTGAGGAACTGTCCCTTGAGGAACTGTCCCTTGAGGAACTGTCCCTTGATTTCGAACTCCACTTCACGCGCAATTGTGGGTCTCACTACTCCTGGACCGAGGTTGGTGCGTGTTCTGCTCGAATACTCCTCGATGGTCATGTTGGCGATATCGTCTACCATTTCGAGATCTGGTTCCGATTGATCGCTGGGGTATTCGGTTGGTGGTCTAGCGCGATACTCTCCGTATTCACCCTCGAAATCTGATTCGTAATTAAAAGCTAACGGGGGTGTAAGGGGTCCTGTCAAATTCCTCGTATTCTTCGTTGAGATCAGGTTCGCGATTCGGTGAATTGGGTGGTGCAAAAAAAGTGCATCTCCTTTGATGAAATGTACGCTCGGGTTCTGCGAATGGAACAGTCGGAACGGTTTCCGAAGTACGGGTCATATATTTCCTGCAATTAATATATCTAGTAAGTAGAGCAGGCTACTAAGGTATCCCAAATAGAGCAAATTAATCTAAAATCAAACTCCTACCCTCTAGACAAAAGCAAAGAAACAGACTATCAACCAGTAAATCATAAATAAAACAACTACACAACTTAAACAAGTTCCAAATTATTTAATTGAATCAAACCGCTCCCCGACAGCGGCGCCAAAAACTTGATATCGTGTAAACGAGGTTAAGATTTAAGAAATTGAAAGAACCTTACTGACTATACACAACTCAGGTAAGAATACCTGATCGTATAATAGTATAGTATGGTAAATCCGAGACGAACACTAGAACGGATGTCAATTATGAATAAAATGGAAATTGTTGTATAATGAAAACAGTAAACGAGGGGACGTTTTAGTTCTGTTAGAACAATTGACTAACATTTATGAAATGTAATTAGAACCTTAAATTAAATAATAAAAAGAAATACTTTATAAAATAATTAATTAAATAAAAACACTTGATTCAAATGATGGAAGAAATGTATTCACTTAGACTACTTTCCTTAGATTCTGATTATCACTTTATCAATTTGCTCAAACATTGGATTTTATTGCGACATAACTAATGAGATAACCCCTTTTCCGAAGTAAGTTAATCTAACACAATTAAGAAAGACGCAAGCTTGTTTTCAACACGCTAATTCTTCAACTAACGTTGCCCACTGAATTATGTTCTAAGTTAAACCTACGCCGTTTATGTGATTTATCCTTATAACTTGAATCAACAAAATCTATAGTTAATTAAAACTATCTTGCTCATTAAAGGTTATTACCAATTATTCATCATAACCTATCAAACTCAATATATCTAGCAATAATCATCAACCGCAACCAATAATTATCAATAATTTACTATTCAAAAGGAAATCAATCTCAACTAAATAATAAACCACGCTAGGTAATCACAAATAACCAATTAATAATCAAGGATTATCGAATAAACACGTAAACATTCATAGAATCCAAAATCCTTCGCAAATCAGTAATCAAACCATCATCTAAGTATCATCATCTAAGTAAATACATAAATAGTTTAGCCACTCATAACTTTTACAGAAACTCAGAATTAAAAATGAAATCGAAATCATAATCGAATGAAGGGAAAAGTGTTTCCAAACCGAGAAACCGAAAGAATGAATGAACCAACGAAAACCTTTGATTCTCTAAGATTTTAATCCTTCTCTAAGCTTATAACTAGACAAATGATATATAATTTAAAGATATAATTGAAAGTTAAGTTTTTGTTATATAACACTGCAATTAAGTTTTGGAAATTATATAAGCTAATTAATTGTAAACTTAAATGTTTGTTGATTATTCACAATATTTTAGAGTCTAAATTTAATTAATATTTTTAAGTATTTTATATAAGACTTAAGCAATTTTTTATTGATTCAGGGTAATCAATAAAAGATTTATAAGTTATCTATTGCGTTTATATTATGGATTAATTACACACAAAATTAATAAAGAAATTCTTAGATTGATTCGGAGAAATCGATGAAAGAATTCAGATTTTTAATGTTTTCTTTGTGTTTGTGTTTTCTAGGAATGGAAATGCCTGATTTTTCAGATTCGGAAGACGATCTTCTGGATGAGATAGAAGAAGACATTGATTATGATCTGGAAGAAGGAGAGTTCTAACCACCTGAAGATTAGACTGCTGTTTTGGAGATAATGTAAGGCATGGGTGTAGATCCAGATGCAAATATAGATGACCACCATGTGAGTTCATCTAGACCAGAGGTTGTGATTGAAAATGAACAAGGTCCAACAGTTGTTGATGTAGATGAAGATATCGATGATTCAACTGAATTCTGATGAAAAAGAAATCCGTGATAAGCTAAAGGACAATCCAATGTTTAAACCTTTGGAGAAGAAGAAAAAGGAAAAGATTGGAGTATCTGAGGTTGACATTACTAGTAAATGCGAAGTGTGTAGAGGGATTATCGGTTGGTACTTTGACTCTGACTTGAAGCTGTTTGCTATTAAAAGGTTTGACGGAGTTCAATATTTTGAGAGAAAGCTTGTTGTGTTCAGTTCTTTACCAAGATATGAGATACGAGACCTGGCTAGATTACCTCTAAAGAACCCAAGTGATGATTTTGTTGGTAGATATGTAGAACATGTGATCAAGACTGAGGTTCGAACAGGTAAATTTGAAAAGATAAAGCCAAGGGTTAGAAAAATAATAAAGATAAAGGAGAGAATTCAGAGGACAGAAGAAGAAGAAGAAAGAAAGAAAGTTTATTCAACTGTCAAGTGTGTACAGCAGATTCCACTGAAGACAATACCACAGGATATTCTGGGTAATATGAAAAGTTGGCACGTGGATTCAGAGACTGGAGAAGCTGTCATGGTTGAAGCGGATGATGAGGTTGAGGGTGGTGAGCGTGAGATCTTTAGAGTCTTTGACCATCGACACCTAATGAACATGTCAAAGAAATATTTAATGAAGTGGAATGAAAATCGAATCTTGATGACAAAAGCATGGGGCGATTTAGTATGAGATTATCAAATGATGGAGAAGACTTGCATTCGTATGAAGATATACGCAGGAAAAATTTACAAAGATCAAAGACAAGCGTGAAGATAATGACGCTAGAGCTATTGTCAAGGGGGAGTCTGTTGAGACATGGTTGTGACAACAGATCTAGCTTGTAATAGTATTAGTGCAATTGTAATCAAGTTTGTACATCGATTTATATCGTTAAATAATATGATATTAGTTTGTTAATAATATTTGTTAAATATATTAGTTTGTTAAAGTGTTAGACGAATATAGAATACGAACTAAAGTTTGAACAACGAGAAGAGATCTCAAGTCGCGGGACTTGGTCTTGCGAGATGAGATCTGGGCTCGCAATAAGCATAGCGAACCGAATCCATTGTTGGGCTTGGTTTGGGATGCTAATCGAGTCAACTCACGGGCCCGTGAGCTGCAGGTTGAGATGAGGTATATATTTTTTTTCAATTCGTGAAAAACATAACTTTTGCCATTTGATTTTCTGCTATTTTGCGAACCGATCCAGAGAAAAGCAAACCTTCTAACGACTAGGTTTAGATTGTTTCATACTCGTAATAATTAAAGAAAATCATATTAGTTAATAATCGTATTATAAATGCGATATTAATCGTTATATTACTATATAACACGTATTGAGAGATTTCGCACCTTAATACTACAGATAACCTCATTATCGATCCAAGAACTAGGGACTTACACAATCAATTATCCCATCCTCATTTACCCTATCATAAACACATTCTAATCATATTATACGATGTCATAGGTAAAAAAGAGACGGGAGAATCAAGAATCATGCAAATTGGATAAAGAACGGAAGAGATACGGCTTCTACAGATTGCTTAAAAGTTATTCCGGCTATGACTGAGCTCTACACATGAAATTTCCATGAAATTGGTACCATTAAAAGTGTAAAAGAATTACAAGACCATAGGCGAAAGAATAAGGTCAAACGGATGTGTAAGGAAGGAGATACGGGCGTCTTAAGCAACGAACGAAAACCGACAAAGCCCATATACGGCCTTCAGCACCGTATACGGCCTATACAAGACTGTATACAGCCCTTGCAAGACCGTATACTTCCTCTTCAAGGCCGTATACGGATCCCTTTGCCCCATATGATGCATGTTTATGCTTCGTTTGCTTGTACGTGCATGCTTCGTGACTTATACCGCTGATTTCATGATTCACCTATAGATAGGGGTTACCTCCTCCCTTTTTCAACACATAATTCTTCATTTCTTCCATTTCCTTACTTTCACTTTCTCTCTCACACATTCTCTCTCTCTACTCTCTCTCTCTCTCTTCTTTCTCTCTTTCTAGAATTATGTGTCAGTTAGTTCTCAGTTAATATTTAACTGAGACTAGTGGAGGGAATACTTTTGTAATACCGTGAGGAATAGTTCAGGGGCTTATTTTTAATATTGTAGAAGATATTGCGGAGATTCTGCTTGTATATTCTCTCAAACGCTTATTTAATCTACGCTTTATTAACGGTTACTTCTTTCCTTATCTGTTATAATGATAAATGCTATTGTTATTATGTTAGATTTAGGATTTGTTATTATGGTAGTGAGTATTTCCCTTGTGTGTTTGTTATGATGTAGTTAGTTTATATATGTGCGGGGTGATGCTGCTTTAACATACAATTGAAAACTCGGTGTGCTGTTACTTTATATTTATGATTTCTAAACCATATTATAATCTCCTTTCCTCCAAATAAACATGCTTAGAACCTTTAGGATAAGGAGTCGCGAACCTTGATCAAATGGTCACTACCTATCTGTGTTTTCCTAAAAATGTAAACATGGTCCGAATTGTGTAACTATGGAATTACTGTTTAAACCTTTCGTATAATACACTGTGAATCAATCGGGGATTTATAGGGAATAGTGAGGGCTGGTTTAAATCATATATGGTAGGATCTTAATACAGACTTAGTTTATATTAGTCAGGAGTGACCGTAAAGTATGTGATACCGGAAAGACCACGATAAATGGCACTGTACTTCATATAGCGTTGGAAACACCTCTGGTGGAGCATGGAAGCTAAGCAAATGCCGGTGGTCGAAGACTGTATCACATCCTGGTTGAACACAAAGCTCTGGACTAAACCATGACCATTAATATAAAGTTAATAGCTGATAACAACAAATAATACTATATTTATATAATAAATTCCCTTAGTTTTATACATTTTTATTGTATTTATATGGTTTAAGATAGGGTTAAAAGTTTGTAAATGTATACAACTATGCGTTGACTTCTTTAGTGTGTAGACAACTATATTGACCACCATTGTATATACGTAACTATTAATTACAGCCATTGTATGTACAAGGTAACCTGAAAAAGGTTACCGGTTATTTTTTGTTTTTATTAAAAATAATGTTGACATCATATCCACGTCACATCCACATGAGCTGCCAATTCATCATTTTAACGATACATCATTATTTAAATATTTATATTAAATAAAAAATATGCTTTGTATGCTTGTAAATCATGCTAATTCTTTTGTACATTTCATCATCACCAAGAACCATATGTAGATCTGTAGAACCTATGTCAACAACCATCATCTACCACCACAACTATTACATAAACCATCATCTACCACGACACCATTTACAACAAATACACCCATACAAATTGTGAATTTAAAACAAGTGTTAAATATCATAACAATCGTCATCAACAACAAAACACTAAATAATTTTACATCAAGATCCTTATTATTATTAAATCAAAACCCTAATTTAAGATCGACAACCATCAACACTAATCTTAGCATCGCCGGTTTTGAACTCCGAACTTCCGCCATTTCCGGTGACTGTGACACAGACAACATCTCCTTTTTTCCGTATTCTTCATGTTCCATATCTAGATCTCCATCTTCAATTTCGTAACAAATTCTCGTGGTCAAATTTTGTACATTTTCATACGGCCGAAGATATGTTTGTCAGATTCTTTAGATGGGATATCGGAGATGGGGTGAATAGATGGGATATCACAAGAACGGGGATTAATTTTATAATGATGGCATATATCCAATCTTATGTATACTATATATTTGTGTATGTGGAAGAAAATGGAGAGAGTTAGAATTTAGACACTGTGGAAGTGGAAGGGAGTCAGTGACAAACCGTTGTTGTTTTTTGTTTTTTTATACTGTATTTAAATATTTAATACGTGGAAATAAAGAAAAGTCAGATATTAGGTGACTTGGTACACGTAAGCACTTAACCTGTATAGTGTTTTTAATACATACAATGGCCGAGATTAATGGTTACGTACATACAATGGTGGTCAATATAGTTGTGTACACACTAAAGAAGTTAACGCATAGTTGTACACATTTACAAACACTTAACCCTGTTAGATACTGATTTGATTAATATTTGCATAAATTGTTTTAAATTAAGAATTGAAGAAAAGGAACGAAAATATAATCAAAATGGAAGAAAATGAAGCTAAAACCAAGACCTCAAGAGAATTGGGCCTAAAGAATAAAGAAAAGTGGACTAAAGAGATTATGGAGCTAAATATGAAGATCCAGCCTGAAGTCATGAATATTCTGGAATTTCACTTTAGCCGACGGCTAAAAACTTTAGTCGGCGGTCAAAACTATTGAAGCTAAGGTGGTGGAGATCGAAGACTTGGACTCCAAGACAAACACCTATAGCCGGTAGTTAAATGAAGAAAAGGAACGAAAATATAATCAAAATGGAAGAAAATGAAGCTAAAACCAAGACCTCAAGAGAATTGGGCCTAAAGAATAAAGAAAAGTGGACTAAAGAGATTATGGAGCTAAATATGAAGATCCAACCCGAAGTCATGAATATTCTGGAATTTCACTTTAGCCGGCGGCTAAAACCTTTAGTCGGCGATCAAAACTATTGAAGCTAAGGTGGTGGAGATCGAAGACTTGGACTCCAAGACAAACACCTATAGCCGGTAGTTAAATGGTCGGTCCAGAAAAGTATAAATAGAGGCTTCGGCTAACCCATAAGATATACGAATTTTAGAGAGCAAAGTCGATTGTAAGGTTTAAAGAACGACTTTAGGTCGAATTTGGAGGCTAGGATGCTAGGGATTGAAGACTTTCAACCCTAACGAAGAGTAATTCAGTTTCTTTGGTTTGATTATAGATCTTTTACTTACTAAATGAACGTTTATTTGTATTTAGATCCTGTTTACATACTATTTGAGTATTGATTACTTCTTTAACATATTTGTTTATATGAATGATATTTGTATGATTATTTGATTATATATTTATGTTAATTGATATTATGAATGTTATTAAGGTTATATCTATATTGATTATATGATTATGAGATTCATGCTATAGCGAATGTTTGTATGATATTGATTAATAAATTAGGTTTATGTTTTAATTATAACTTTAATATATTGAATGGGTGATAGGTTATCGTTATTACTGGATTAAACATAAGTGATTGGATAATAAAATTCAAGAACTCGAAGTTAGTTAACCTTAGTATACGTTGAAGAACTTAATCTTAGGATACTTAAACCCGACCAAGGAGACTATCTACTTTTATATTTGAACATAGAATCAATTAGCTGACAAAGATAAATATATAGGAAAATTTGAATATAAATATAGTTAATATAGATAAAATATATCTTCTATCTACGTTATTTAATCTTTGTGTCCTTTAACTACCTTAATTGCTTTAGTTATCTTAATTCTATATTAAAGTAAATATATATTCGAACGGAACTAAAATGCCCCCCTTTTATCTGTAACATTAAATGTATATAATTGTGAATATTCGTAAATATTAACTTAGGGTTAAATTAAGAATTCCACTTTCCCTGTGTTTGATACCTGAACTTACTTATAAAGCTATACTATACGAACGGGTTAATCTTGTCTGTATTGTGTGGTAGTATATTTATTATTTTCTTGATTTAAAACTTGTTATTTTAATTGACTATCCCAAATCACACATCAATAGCCACCAAACCCAGTCTACATCTTAAATGCCTTTCCTGACATAGTTATCCTCATAGTGTTAAGAAAGGTCGGAACTTTCGTGGGTATGTTACTCTATCTCATGCACCCAGGAATTGAATGTTCCAAAAAGGGTCGTTACTCCATCAATGGATAACGTTGAAGAGTTGAGCATCCTCCTCCGATCAGACTTAATCTGGCCTAGTACTCAGTGACATATTGATTGGTCTCCCAATCAGTAGGGTGCTAGTTTTTTACACTATGAATAACTAAGCTCGGGTGAGACACATATCTTCAATAGACGTTTTCATAATTAAACCCTAGACATCACCCCCGCATAAGCTAACGAAGTCATAACAAACACACCTTCACCGTACTGATTACATCCTTGTTATATCTTTCTGTTTATTTTTATTAGTTTAATTTACAGACCTAAGTAAAACCCTCACTCAAACCCTTTTGAGCCCATCACTAAGTTAAACCTTTCGTCTTGACAATTCATTTCACAATATGGTTAGCTTGAAGAACGACCCGAGGTCATACTACTGCTATACAGCTTTAGTAAACTTAGGTTCCTAGCTTTAAAAATTTAAAACCCACTGCCTCGCATCTCGGTTGGCGGGATTAACAACCGCTGTAAAAGCTGACCGACTGCTGGGATCGTAATACTGTCCTACTTGTGAAGAGCATCAATGCTTAAAAAATCACATGTCCATAAATCACTCACGTACATATACTGAGATGCCGGTTAAATTTGAACCATTTGACATGTTAATCATATAAACAAATAAAATCTAAGTGTTTTCACTAAAGTGCTTATGGCCTAGCGGTATATGAGGAACCTATTCAGCAGGAGTTAATAAGGGGGCATGGGGTGCCCAGCCTCCCTCAAATGGCCCAATTGCAACAAAGTTTATGGGAAAATCTAAAGACACCCTGTGGTATCTGGGTATACCCCAAACCCATTTCATTTCCAGTTTAGTTCTTTTTCCAGTTCAGCTTTATCTAAGATCAGTTCTAGTTCAGTATAGAATCAATTTCAGTTTTAGATTAATCAGCGGTAGAAATTAGAAAAATGGGGTATACCCAGAAAGTAAAAAAAAAAGAATGATATGATTGATTAGATGGATGAGAGGGGGTATGAGATGGAAAAAAGTGAGGGATCTTTGTTAGGATCCAATTATATTAGCTCAAAACTTTCTGAGACACAATACGGTTAGCTTGAAAAATCCAATAAGACATTCATGCATTCACATTATTTTATATGCAATCACTTCACTTATGAATAAATTATTCTTTATTTTAGATTTGTTTTCTTGAAAGAATTGTTACTTATCTATTATTCGGTTATTAGTCTTTATATTATTTTTTCTTTAATATTTTTTTATTTAAGTAAAGTTATACTATTATTTATTAATATGATCTAATATTATGTTCTTAGATTGAATTATGGTCCAAAAAACAATTCATGATTTTTTTAAGCCAAAAGAAAATGTTGATGGATTTATTCGTTTTATATAAGTTCTTCCACTTTCAATTGCAACAAGTGAAAGAGTTTTCTTAGCAATAAAAATTATGAAGACACATGAGTTCGACTTTCTTAAAGGTTGTTTAGTTCTATACATTTACATTAAGATGGATATTGCATAAATGTTTTCTACAGATGAGTTATAGATGAGTTTGCTTTTGAGAAACGTAGACTTTTTCAACTTCAAATGTGCAACTTAGAATTTTTTAAATAACTTAAATTGATACTTTCCATTATATGTTTTATTAATATATATATATATATATATATATATATATATATATATATATATATATATAACTTATCACACTGCTTTAACTATTCAATAACTATATTGGCTGGATAATTAACGAGAAATGGATCGGAGTGTGTGACACCCGACGATTTAGGGTTACTGATTAACCCTCTAGAAACTCTAATTACGTGTGTTTAGTGTAATATTAGACTAAATACTTGTAATTACTTGTAACTATTTGTATATTTTTATGTGAATATACACCTCCGTAATTGATTTATATTACGCTACGTAATTAGTTGTAATTACACTTACGCAATTTGGTGAAATTGTGCAAAACAACCGGACGGAGTTCGACACGGTATAAATACGGACGTTGGTGAACAAAATATTAAATAATATGAAATTATTTAATAAACTCAAAAACTCGTAAATATTATGTTTATAATATTTAACACGTTAATTATATCATATAATGTAACGCAAACGCAATGAAAATGCGCAGAACGCGCTCGACAATCGAACGAAGGTCAAAATACATTTTTGAATCTAAAATATATTATTTAGTGTAAAACTATCAATAAATATATCGTGTCTTTAAACGATAACGAAAAACGTCCAAATAAAACGTCACGCGATTTAGAAACCGTACAACGTACACGCAAATCGAGACCGATAAATAAACGGAACGTTTTATAAGTATTTCCAAGAATTTAGAATAAATATCACAAGTGAAATTATTAAGATTTAATTTTTATTAAAAACGCGTGCTTAAAACGATTAACGTATATATAAACACCGAAACAAATGAGAAAACGAACAACGCGCGAAGCACAAATCGGATAAACAATAAAATGACCAATATGCCCTTGGTGGGACCACATGGGGGCCGGCCACCCCATGTGCCACCCCTTCCTCTCCCCTCTCATTTTACATGCAAAAGCATGATGGCATTTCTTTCCTACTCTTTCACACAACCCACATGCAATCCACTCCCATTCCACACACTCTTCCTCTACTCTACTTTTCTCTCTAACTCTCTCCACTTCCTTTTACTGAAAATCATAGCCCTAAAAACACTCTTTCACCACCACAAACCACCCTCAAACACCACCATTGATCAAGTAAGAAAAGGAACCAAGCACAAGTTCATCATCATCTCTTATTCTTCCTCATCATTCTTTGTAAGAATCACACTACTCTCTCTCTAAAATCAGTTAAATGATGTTTATTTATGTGTTATCTAGCTCATTCAACATGAATATGTCCAAAACCCTTGCTAAAATACGTTTTTATGAATTATATACAAAAAGTACATAATCTGTCCAGAAAATCACAGCACACTAAAAACGTCATATCTTGAGTTCTAGGAAGAGTTAGAAGATGCATTTTGTTTTAAAATTTGCGTATTGAAAAGATCTACAACTTTCGTATTTTACACTTTTTCCAGAAACGTACACGTATTTCTATACTGGTCGATTTGTGAGACTGGTCTGGGTGAAAACAGAATTTGGGCTATGCATGGCCATTTATTTTGTTTCTCTTTGATAATGGGACTTAAAACTCTTAGGAAACATATGTTAGAGACTAAATACATAGAAGATCAGTTGATAAAATTGGTGAGACTTGATTTGGACCATAAATTGGTAAGACACATGGTGAAACAAACCGACAAAAGTCGAAAATGTAATAACTTGAAGTTTTGGGACTTTTATAAAAACCGACACTCTTGGTGAACTCCGACATGAACCGAAAATTTATTGTGATATTTGGGTTGGGTGAAAGTTTCGGGTCAAACCGAGTAAGTTTGACCAAGTCAACAAAAGTAGCTCGATTTCGAAAAACTTACTATATTTGGAAAATGGTAACAAAAATGGGTTTGGGTGACTTAGTTAGTAACTTGGACCAAAAACTAAAGTTAGAAAGATTTCCGAATGAAAAACCGACACTTAGAACACTTGGATTAAAAATTGAAAATCTGATCAGGCACAAGTGCCGCCTAACCAGCGACACTTACCCAAGTGACGCCTAATCTAGCGTCACTTACCCTTAGTGCCGCCCAATTATTCAAATTTCTCATTTAGCGTCACTTGACCCAGTGCCGCCTGAACCAAGTGTCGCCTATAGCGTCACTACCCCAAGTGACGCTGCCAATTTAAAAATCACATTTTACGTCACTCACCCTAGTGCCGCTAACCAATCGAGTGTCGCCTATAGCGACACTTACTTGAGTGACGCATAGAGTGTCGCCCCTAAGTGACGCCTAAAACGGAAACTTGAAATTTGATTTTCTCTAAGTATTCAACTTGAGTAACAACTTATAACCACACATGATACATACTATAACAATGTATACAATGACACAAATTTTATAATAATGTCTTAAAGAATTATTATTACAAACTTTCACCAACGGGTTGTACACGTTTTTGATAAACGAACTCAAACTACTTATTTGGACATACTGGTTGATGAACTAGCTATAGGTGGACATTAACCCTCCACCTATACCATTGGTTTAAGTGGACATTAACCCCCCACTTACATAGATGGTCTGTAAGACATCTACTCATACATACACAACCTTATACGTTTAGGAAGTTAGAAGGTTGCACACCGGCTTGCTTGCTTATTTGACTATTTGTTAGCTGCTTACTTATCTCTGGTGAGTTTCATAGCCCATCTTTTACTGTTTTATAAATATTTTGGGGGAGAATACATACTATAAATGCTTTATACAATTGCTTTATACAACTGTTTTTATGAACACAAGTACAACAAACAACGCTATACGGATTGCATGACTTAACACACTAATCCATTTAAAGTCCCCACACATCATAGCTTCGTTAATTTGGACTAAGCGCGAGTATTAGTAAATAGATCTATTTGGGACTGACAATCCCCGTCCGGGTTAGTCGCGCTAACCTATCAAACGGATGTATTAATATTTGTACATACAAGTGTACCGGATTAGACAGTTGCAGGGGCACCCACGATCGTGTACTCGAAAGAGGCATGACACACATTGTTAAGCTTCGGACTATGAGCTCATGGAAAATAGTATACCCTATTTTTGCATACGTGCAACTACATTTACTTATCGTTGGCTAACGATACATTTACTTATCATTGTTGAATGATACAAACAAAAATCTTGTGTTTCATACCGATATCTCAACAACTATTTAACAAACCTATGAACTCACCAACTTTATGTTGACCTTTTAGTATGTATTTCTCAGGTAACCCGCCGCAGTAGGATGCTTTGGATTGCATAGCTCGAGTCGCATTGTTTTCAAAACATCAAGAGATTAGATTGCATGTAGCTGTATTTTGTAATTCAGTAATGTATTAGAAATCTCTAAACGGTTTATGCGAACTCCCGAATATTTTTGTAAACATTTGAATTATGGTAATGTAATATTTTCAAACGTCTCATATAGAGGTCTGATATCGCGTAAAAAGTCATATTTTTACCACCGATATCTCTCTCATTCTGGAGCAATATTTAGCACTTGGACTCAAATAATGCAAAAATCATTGATAAAATGCTAAGAAGATCAAAACAAGGTTGCACGAGAAAAATCAGGCAAAAAGGCCGAAAAACGAAGATTTCACGCACGTTTGAAGATTCAAGACATCAAAATGAGGATTCAAGACAAAAGAGCCCATCACCAACATCTATCTGACCCAAGATGTTCGTTTTCAAATTACGAATCCAACAGAAGAAGAATCAACTAAAACGAACGAAGAACGAAGATTCTACGCACTCCGGAAGATCCAAACGAACGTCAACGCGATTGAAGCAAACGTCAACGCGATTGAAATATTAAGCGTGCAAACAATCAAAACGAAGTTAAGTTATATTTTATAACTCACTTATTAAGTATTTGGTAAAACACTCCAACCAAAATCTTGATAAAACAATCGTATTTTAAAACGTATATTTAAACATATAAAATAATTAAATTAACATTTAAACGATCGGAGAAACGAACATCGCACAGAGAGCGAATACAGGGGAACAATTTGGGAGACTCCCACCTCCAGTGGGCCCCCCTAAACCGGCCCAACCCCCCCCCCCCCTCCATTTCTCCCCTCACCTCATTTTCATTCATTCAAACACACACCTACCTCCATACTCTCTCTCTCTCTCTCTCATTCTTCTCCCTTTCATTTCCACCACACCACCACCACCTTAAATCACCAAATAACACCATCAAACACCCTTAAATCATCTAGCTCATTTAGAGAAAAAGATTCACGGCGTCACGATCTACAATCCTATCTTTTCGGATTTCTCTCGCGACGATTCGTAAGTTTCCGACAAATCTCGAAAACTCTTAGATTTCATTTATTTTCATAAAAGTTGTTTATATAAGCTTATAATGTCCAAATAAGGGTTGAGTAAAAGTTTTGGACCAAAACAAAGTCGTTCGGCCATGTTTCCGGCCACCGGAATCGTATCAGACGCTGATGTCGCTTTTGGCCCAGGCCAATTGAGACATCAGCATCTATGTCGCAACACATCCCTCGATGTCGCATGGTGCGACGTCGGCCACAAAGTCGCATTCAATTGCTAACGCCGCATATAGCGACACCGACCTCTACGTCGCAAGAACGAACAACGTCGCATGTAGTGACACAACACCCTATGTCGCATTGAATTGCGGATGTCGCACTTAGTGACGTCATGATCAATGTTGCAGTCATGACCTGCGACACCACGCTTTATGTCGCACCTAATGTCGCAGAAAACAGAACCTTGAAAACACAGCTTTTTTTCTTACTAAGTGTCAAGACTCGAAATTTTATCACTTAACGATACCGAATTCAAAACATAGATGCGGTTTTCACTAAAGCAGTATAGTAGACATAAAAATTTTTCCAAGCTGACCTGGCAGCTCGACCCCATCCAGGGGCTCTGCCCCTTGGACCCCGCCAGGGGTTGCCACCCCTTGGACCCCGCTACCAGGGGCGCTGCCCCCGGACCCCTGTCACCTAAAGTTTGTAAATACTTTTTAAGTATAACACTTCGAAATCAAAATTATAATGTTGAAGATTATTATTTGAAACAATCACCAACGGGCCGTAAATGTTTTCAAAACGAAATCAAAACGAACCAAATCGTAGTAATTTGGACATTCTAGTTGGACGAACAACTACAAAGGTAGTATTTATAGATACCTACTCACGTTTATAACCATCGCGTGCCGTGGACACCCTCAGGTTACCAGTCTTCGGATAACTCATTTCGGCTAATCAACTCAAGTTTATTAAGTTAAACTCTCAAGACTCAGGTAAGTCTCATAGCCCCTACTTTACTTTTTTACTCAGGGGTGTGATATCATTGCTCGTTTCATTTTAACTATATGAACGCAAGTACGAAAACAAACAATTACTACATGAGTTATCTCACTAATCTTTCAAAGCCCTCCTCAGCATAGTTTGGTAATACGTTGTAGCGTGAATATTAGTATATGGTACCATATAGGATTGACCCTCCTCGTCCGGGTTAGCAGCACTAACTGGGTAAACGGATGTACTAATATTTGTTCAGACGAGTGTAGATTAGGCACTCGTGGGAGGCACCTCGATCAGGATACCTTAAATGTGGACCTGACACCTCGAGTTAAGCTCAAACTATGTGCTCATGGCTGTAAAACTTTTATTTTGCTTAATTGCAATTTAAATTCAATTAAATCTTTCGGTTCATACAATATGTGTTGACATACAAACCTGTGAGGTCACCAGCATTTCGCTAACCCATTTTAGCATGTATGACAGGTATACAGCAGTAGATTGGACTGCCCAAATCAGGAATCATTAGCTCGTATCAGCATGCAAACATTTAGAGATTTATCTGCATTATTATATTTTGTATAAATTAATTATGTATGTAAATATCTCAATTTCAAACTGAGCTAATGTAAACTATATTTTGTTGTAAACTTTGATTTTATCAATACAAGTTGTAAAACGACGCATATAGAGTCGTTCATTATATCTTTGTGCTGTGATTATTGATTAGTCGCGCCCCGACCCGATTCGCTTCCGCAACCCGAATTTGGAGGTGCGACAAAACCGCATTATTTTACAAAATTTTCTTTGTAGCTTATTTTTCCAATAACTTTTAGAATTTATTTTTCAAATAAAAAAAAGTTCGGCAGTTTTTTTGTTTTTAATTATTATTTTTATTCACATAATTACATTTTATAACATGATATGATACATGCATAATATGTGATTATTATGTCATATTTTGTGATTATCTCGAACACACGATAATCACATTATATTATAGAATAATCACATATGATTATCATATTATATTTTGTAGTTATTTTAAATAATCATAACAGTTGTTACTGTAAAAAAGTTCAAAAAGAATTAATATTTTTTTGTTTATATTTTTATCATAGCTTCCAAAAGCTATTTTAATAGTAATCACTAAAAATGTTTTGAAGAATAACGTGTTTCGGGTAGTACGTTAAAAAGTGATTTTGAAGGATTTTCTTACGTTATCACGAAAATTAAGTTGACCCACCATATATATACTAATATACATGTACCCAAAAATTGTGGGTGTATTAAAAAAGTAAAATATGATAACAGTAAATATATTAATTTGTTGATATGATAATAATGTTGATCGTTATACGTATATCAAAGATAAAAATGAAAGTACATATACACACACCGTATGTGTACTATATACGTGTCTTGATTTATTATTATTATTATTTTTTTATTTTAGCAATATGAATTCAGTTGATTGCTTTTTTGAAAAACAATTTTTACAATATTGAAATAATTACCGGCCGTTGTACACCAGGCATGTCCAAACATTTTGTTATTAACAAACTACCCCCATTTACAAATTAATCACCATATACATATATACATATACATTTATATATAAACCACTTGTGTATTTTGATCACACCCCACGCAAAAGTAAGAAAATCCCAAATCATATAAAATTCTCAATTAATTCATACTTCTTGATTTCAATGGCGAGTACTAGCGGTAGTAACATAGAAGTTGGCGACGATCATATCCCGGAGGCCAAGATTACGTGAGTCGAATATAAAATATGATGAAATATTTGTACATTGTGTAGTGTGTAATTGATTATTATAATAATAAGTAAGTTGTGTTATTATCTGAACTTTTTGTGAAGGCTAAATGCACATATTCACGAGTACATGAAAAAGAATGGACATATCATATCAGCTAGTATTTTTGCTAAGGAAGCCCAAGTTGATGAAAAGATAGTTCCAGGTAGTTCTTGAATATATTTCTGCGTTTTTATTTGAATCTTGATGATGTTTATTTTACGAATGTTGAATCTTGTTATGACATTTACACTTGTTTTGCTGTTATTATATATACAAAAATATTAAAAAAGAATCTTGAAAATGGGTGTAATTAGGGTTTGGAATGAATATTGTGAATCTTGTTGGATTATCTTTTCTTTTCAAACATAAAGTTGCTGTGAATGGTGTTGCTGCTGCTGATGATGATGATATAATAATTATCAGTTTGTAAATGTGATTATAATATACTGGGGTTTGGGGTTTTTAGATTTAGAATAAATTAGTTCATCTTCAACATGCATGGATGATGGATGCATGGTTCTTATGAATATAATTAATCTAGATCATCGGTTTATTTAAATTAATGCTAGTAATAACTAATCGAAAGTAAGAGACATTTAATTAAATTTAATTAGATTATTATAATCTTCCCAAAAAGGACAAGAAAAGTTGAGTTCTGGCTGACATGGCGAAGATATATGTACTTTTTGGATTCGGTATACACATGGCATTTTGACTTTAATAAGTATAAACTTTTTGGTCATTTTTAAATAATTAAATAAAATAATTAATTCATTTTCTTTTAATACTACAAACAAATAACCCAATCCGGTGTCTGAACCACTCTCACTCGCATCGGTCAAATTTAGGGTTTTTAATTGCAATGTGCGATTTGGGTTTTCCGATTTAGGATCTGAATTTCAAATTTTTCGATTTGGGGTTTTTGAGTTCGATCAAATACAGTTTGTGTTTCAGGGATTTCAAATTTAGGGTTTTTGATTGTGAATCTTTATGTTTGTTTGCGTGTTGACTTAGTGACATTGGTCGAGCAGATTATCGGAGTTGGTAACGGAGGAAGTGTAATATTATAGGAGTAATAATAAATATAAATAATAATAATAATAATTGTAAAGTAATAGTTAAGCGATGGTTATTAAAATGCTACAAGGAAAGCAACAGCATTTTGACCAGTAAGTTACTTAAAGATAACACATAAGTTACAAATGTGTATATTTTTATTCATACTTTGTTATTATTATTATTATTATTATTATTATTATTATTATTATTATTATTATTATTAGGGTTTTTTGCCGAAAAATGCATCAATAGTTCCATTTTTTGCATTTTCGGGTATCAACTAATTTTTTTTTTTTAAAATGAAACACTAATCTAAAATCAACCATTTTCGGGTATTAGTTACCGTTTGAAACGGTTGTCGGTCAACATATCACATTGAGTTTTTCCGAAAAATGCATCAATAGTTCTGTTTTCTACATTTTCGTGTATTGACTAATTTTTTTTCTTTTAAAAATGAACTACTAATTTAAAATTGATCATTTTCGGGTATTAGAAAAAAATTAGTTGATACCCGAAAATGCAAAAAATAGAACTATTGATTCATTTTTCGGAAAAAATATATAAGTTTTTTGGTATCCGGTAGCGATACCCGAAAATGATAAGTTTTTAATTAGTGGTTCATTTTTTGGAAAAAAAGTTAGTTGATACCCGAAAATGCAAAAAACTCAACTATTGATGCATTTTTCGGCAAAAAACCCTTATTATTATTATTATTATTATTATTATTATTATTATTATTATATTATGGTATGATATTCTAGTTATTAGTTGGGGCAAAGGGGATTAGTTAGGTTATAATTATCGGCTTTGTTTGCTATGTAAGTTATACTATGAAGAATTACCCCATCACAAATTATGGTTGTTTGCTGTGTAGTATACGTACAGTTGTTTGCTTATTGATTGCAAGTTTGTATGATGCAATGTTGTATTATTTGCAAGTTTCAATTGGTCAAATTACTTGTTTTTAGTAGCATACTATGATACTAATGTAGTTAGTATATACTATGCTTCTGTTATATGTTTCTTAACTAAACAAAATTGCTCAGACTTATCTCTTGTTTAACGGAATCGTTTTTGAAGATATTATAAAGTTCAAATATACCAACGTTGTATTGTGCTACAAAAAAAAATATCAAATTGTGAATTTATTCTTTTACTAGTGTGTGTTCTAAGTTCTAACTTACCATTCAGGCTATATATTGAAAGTGTATGCGAATGACTTGATTTATTCTCTTTTAAATTATTGTTTTTAAACTACAGTAAGTGAAGGAAAAAGAGAGATTAGGATTTATTTCTTTTTAACTTGATAGTAACTTGTTAGTTTTTTGCATTCCCGTTACTGAATCATTAAGCTTTTGCTTATATTGTTTACGTGCCTTGTTATGATAATTATATAAGTAATCTTGTGCTTAGTAGATGAGGTTCCTCTAAACATGTCGACGTCTTCGGTTAAGATTCATTGCAGTTAATTACTGTGTTTTCCGTGAGCTAGTTCTTACAGAGGATAGGGTCAATCAGATAGATACCCCTTGGGCTAGTTAGGGCCAGTGGCCTAGTAACATGGTCGCAAAACAAAGTTTTATCGCAGGGAACATATGAGATTTATTCAACAACAATGGAAATAGAACTATTCATATCATCTTCTCTTCATAGTATAAAGCAAATTGAACGGTAACTACTTTTTAAGGCATAATTCAGGTATTAACTAAAAGCCGGCTGGTCATGCCCACATTACATTTTAACACTTGACCAAATATGAAACAAGTAGCAAATAGTAGTCAAGTTGCAGCCAATACAGTCAACTCCTTCAGATCTTAGCACACAATTACACTATTGAGCTCATGAAAAGGGTTACCAAGTGCTTTAATTGAATCAAAAGACTACATTAGACTAGTAAGTTACTTAAATTGCAATTTGTATGCTTTTATTCATACTTTGTTGAAAGGCTAATTAATATCTAGGTTCTACGACTGAATTAGGTGAGAGCAGAGAGGACTAGGTAGGGTTATTATTTTTGACTGCTAAATGTACTTTCTTTGCCATAATCAAGCTATGTAACTTGATTTGACTGTTAACAGGACTACTGCTAATTGAAGAATTACCCATCAGAGCATCTCCAATGATACATTTTTCTAAAGCTTTTTTAGAGCTTTTTACTATTCAAAAAAGCTTTAGAATAAGCTTTAGAAAAAGCTTTTGAATTTCTAGTGTATTTTTTCTAGCAAAGCTTGAGATTTAGTAAGCTTTAGGTATACTAGGTCCTATGTCTTTTGCTTATTTTATCAACTTTTAAATGAGATTTTGTACTATAAAGCTTTTCTAAAACTTTTCTTCATTGGAGTAATAGCTTTTTATGAAAAAGCTTTGAAGAAAAGCTTTAGAAAAAGCTAGTCATTGGGGATGCTCTCGTCAAGTCTACAGTAAATGTCTTAAGTTAGTTAATGTGTAGAAATCATGTGTTAATATCATATTATAACCTGGCCCTTTTTCAATATGTGCGATTTGAAGTTTTTGATTTTAGGGAAGTTTGTGTTTCAGGGCTTTCAGTTTAGGTGTGCGTTCATTCGATATATGAATCTTCTGTATGTGTTTATGTTTGACGTTGACTTAGTTATATTATCATAATAAAATAATAATAATATATAAATAATATAATTATCAGCAGCATTTTGACCAAAAGGTTACAGTTTAAATTCACAAGATTACACAAGATACTAGTAAGTTACTCAAATTAAGGTATTCTAGTTATTAGTTGGGGCAGAGGGGATTATTGTTTGATATAATAGAGCTATGTAGTGTAATTTGACTGTTAAAAGGACTACTATTCACCAATCACCAAGTATAGTGTAGTTGTGTAGAAATCATGTCATATCATATCCAGGCCCTGTTTTATTAATATAATACTAATACTAACGATACAAATATAACAGTGGTGATGTTACTTAGTAAGTTATCATTGATTAATTATTATGATTTTTTAGGTTTAGGATTATTAAACAGTTCCTATATATGTAACCTCATTTTATTTATCTTTGTTACAGTAATAAATGGAAACTTGGAATATTGGTGGGGGATGTTTTCCGACAAATTTTTGCCACACTCAGGTCTACGAGCTGTGCCATTTGAGAACTTGAATGAGCGGGTTTTAAAGGCTCCAAGTGCTGCTAGGTATGGGTGTAATTTCGATTACTTCTTGTTAATTAGTAAAAATCATCATCAGTCAGTCTTTTTGTTCATTAGTTTTGGCGCGTTTGAATATATGGGTGTGATTTTGTTATGTTCATTAGCGCCTCCAAGTGTGTGAACGTTTTGCTTTGTTATAAAATGTCTGACTTTGTAATTGGATTTTATGAAGGCTAAATAGATTCATTCTCGCTTACTTGAGGAGTAACGACCTCACACAATTGGCTGTTGCTTTTTCCCGCAAAATTGAGCTTTCTTCGTCCTCAGAAGGTATATAATGACCTCACACTATCTAATGTTGGTATATATATATATATATATATAATGCTTAATCTTTGTCTGGTATAAATTTTGATTCTAACGTAAATCGCAATTATTGATTTTTCAGATTGCGAGGGATTATTTACTTTTGCCCACCTAGCTTTTCTGTTTTTCACCGTTGTTGCTATTGATACTCAAAGAGTGTTATCCACAAACCCAAGTATTTCTAGATTAGATATCATGTTCAAACTCCATTTTCCTCCATTTAAACATATGATCCCACACTACATTACCAACATGTGATCCACATTTTCAATCTCTTCATCACATCATGTCATAAAACCGGATATAAATCAGTACCTTTCTTGTCAATCTCTCTCCTTACAGCCAATCTTCTTCTCGTTGCTCAACACGTTAACTTTCAACGTGATTGATTATTTTCTTCTCGATTTTTGGGTTGATCCATCATATGTTAGCCATTTCTTATCGATCCTTCTGTCTTGACCACCGACTCATCAGTCTCTTGAAATGTCCAAATCCACGTATCACTGGACTCTGGAGTATAGTTTAGGAGAATACAAGCCTAACAATTGATGCAACTCAAACTCCCCCACACGCCTGACGTACCCCTCGATTGTCGACTCCATCCCCAAGACCAAATCCATATGTTAGTTTCCCGAACCCCTTTCTCAAAACCAATACCCCTTTATCCACATCCAAATTGTACCCAACCCATCTATCTACCCAAAACTTAAATCTCCTCCCATTGGTTGAGATGAGAAGTAGACAATTATTTTGGGACATCCAAAAAGGAAATGTGGACTATAATTTTAGGAAGGGGGAGTATGATATTGCAAAAATAATATTTTGTCAAGGTTACAAAATTCTTGTTTATGGCACAAACAAGGCTATGACACCATGTAAATAAGCAAGAAATCTCGAAACATATTACTTATATCACTTGTGAGGAAATCCTCAATCCTCAATATATAATAAGACAAAATTAATAAAGAAGCAAGACAACGGTAGGAAATCACATAGGAAACTAAATATCCAGACTAGGAATTTAGATAAACTAATTCTTATCTCTAAACAAGTAGTTTGATTATAAATTGTTCATGGTTCGTCTCTATAATTTACACAAAATTGCACCATTAATCTCTAAACTTTACTTTTGCACCGGAAGTCCAAAAACAAGAAATTTGTTGGGCGGTTAATCTCTCGTCCAACTAAAATGATTAAGTTACACTCACTTGAATCAAGATAAAAAATAGGACATTAAGGGTATGGTGGTCATTTTAGTTGGAGGAGAGACCACCCACGCAACAACTTTCATGTTTTTGTACTTCCGGTGCAAAAAGTAAAGTATAGAGTTTAACGCTGCAATTTTGTGTTAAGTATAGGGACGAACCATGCAATTGACTTTTGTTAAAATTAACCAATTTATTATTTATAAATATATATTTGATAAATTATATGCATACACTTGCGGATAATTGTAATGTGTTTTGTATGTTTGCCGCTCGGGTTTACGTGCGGGTAAAAGTGCATACCCATCACCCGTCTATGACCTACCAACGGGTAAAAGTTCACACATACCTGTACCCGCATGTAAAATTTTGCGTGTTTACCAACTCACAATAGGCGGGTACCTACGGGTCACGAGTTTTTTCTCGTCCATTGTCATCCTACTATCTTCTTTATGGCAACTAAAAATTTCAGTTGTTAAGATTGAAAAATTAACTTTGAAATTTTCTAATGATGGACAATTATTGCAGTTATATCAGTATGTTGATATAACTCGAGCAGATCAAATATGGGGAGATATAGTAATGGTTTTCCTTAACCACACTAAGTAAACGCAAGAGTTTTGCGTTTATAGCAACGGTATGCATTATATACGTACTATCTAAAGTAATATAATTCGCGACTTCGTTGTTTACTCCTTTTTTACTTTGGTGCATATCTTTTAACTCAAATAAAATGATACAACTTTTTATAAAGAAAATACAATTCAACAGGTCGTGTGGATGCATGACCGTCAAAGCTAGTTTTTTATAATTTATTTAAGATTTAAGATAGCTAATTCAATCGTTATCTGATTGTCTTATTTGATTTGATTATGGGTCTGAGAATGAATTTGTCGACGGGTCCAAATATTAACCTTGACTATTTAGAACATTAACGGGCCTTGTCAGTGTCAGTCTTAAACAATAAGGAACGGTTTAGAGGAGAACAAAAGGAAGGGGGAAATGAGGGCAGAGACTATTTTGCAATTATAATAAAGATTTGGATCTGACTGAAAAAACTGTCCGAAATATTTTCAAAAAATGTCAAAAAAAAATCAATCAAAAAACTTCTAATATTAAAGATTCTGTCAAAAACACTTAAAAGATAAGATGCGGTAAAAATATACAAGATGCAGTAAAAATAAAATAACTAGTTTTTTTTATTTCAACTCATAAAAAGTTAAAAACGATGCAGTAATAAAATATATAAGATGCAGTAAAACATGTAATATTAATTTTTTAGATTGAAGAATAAAATCAAGATTTACATAAGATGCAGTAAATAAGTATAAGTAGTTTTTTTTATTTCAACACACAAAAAGCTAAAAAAGAACATAAGATGCAATTACAATATACAAGATGCAGTAAAAAACTACATATATATATATATATATATATATATATATATATATATATTAAATAAGTACTATTGCAAATATACACTAATTGAACGTAAGATGCAGTAACGCAAGATGCGGTAGAAAATCCAAGATCCAGTCGATTTTTTCAGATTTAAAAACAACATAAAATGAAATAACAATATACAAGATGCAGTAAAGAAATATTAATAATTTCACAAGACGCGGTAAATAAATACTACTACAAATATACATTAAATGAACGTAAGATACAGTTCGTAAGATGCAGCAGAAAGAATGAAGGATGAAGTCGATTTTTTTTTCCAAATCTAAAAACTAGATCTAGATCTAAATTGTGACACCCTGCAATTTCGACATAATTAAAAACGTAATTAGCATGCACATTTAGGCTAATTCCCTACTTGAGTGAATTCACAACTACTTTTAGAGGTAAGTCTAGCAAAGCCCAACTAGTTAATACGCGTAGTATTACATATTTCGTAATTAGTACGATTGCGTACAAAACATTCGGAACAAACACTACAAAATATACGATCGTTGGTGAACAAATTATTTGATAATATGAAATTATTAAATAACGTTATTTATTTATTAAATATTATGTTGATAATATTTACAATATATTTTGTTGCACATAACATTTATTTCGTACGACTGAAACAACTCGAAACCCATTTGTAAAACTAAAAATAAAACAAAGTTATAATTTCATTACTCAACTAAATTGTTTTAAATAAAAGTATTACAACTAAAAGTATAATCGAAAACATATTTAAAAACCTATCGTTTAAAAACATTTTAACATTTAACGATCGGGTAAATGAACACGGGTAAAATACCACAAGATTGGGACAAAGTCCCCTCCCCATTTTGGACCACCAAAATCGGTCCCCGCCCTCACCCCCACCTCACTTTCCTTTCATTTTTCATTTTTCCACTCTCTCTCTACCTCCATTTTCTCTCCATCTTCTCTCTAAATCCACCCTAGAAATCACACAAAAACTACCACAAAAACACCTCAAATCACATAACTCATCTAGAGAAAAACGACCACGACAACAAGATCTACACAATCTTCGCGGATTTCGCATACAACAACTTTGTAAGAACCCGACAATCCCGCAAACTCTTAAATTTTGCTATTTTCTTTGATATTTCGTGTTTGTAATACTTAATACATCATGTTTTAGTGTTCTATCGACTTATTATGTCCAAAAATTGACTTAAAATGCGTTTTTAAAGTTAAAAATACGATCAGCTCATTCTGCGAGCTGAGATCTGTTCTTCCTGCGAACCGAGCCGAGCTGCGAACAGAGCCGAGCTGCGAAACGAGCTCGCGATGCAAACCGAACCGAGCTGCGGGCCGAACCGCGTTGCGAGCCAAACCGAGCTGCGAACTGAATCGAGCTGCGAACCGAACCGAGATGCGAATTGAACCCTTGCGAGTCGAACGAGCGAGCCGAACTGACCTGGCCTGCGAACTGAGGTTCTGCCCTGCGAACTGAGTTTTACCCAACGATTCGACATTTCGCGTAACGACAACTACACTTTTTACAACGATAATTGACATACAAAAGTATATACTTTTGCTAAGCATAAAACGAAACGAATATAATAATGTTTTCAGAAATTATTATTACAAACCGCTACCAACGAGTCGTATACATTCTAAAGCTACAAACTTAAACGACAAACAAACACTTTGGACATAATTTGGTTGAACGAACACTAGCATGGATGGTCAAACTAAAACATCCACATACTTATCAAATCTCATACGTTTAGGGCGTTAGGAGATTCTGGACAATACTTGGGCTTTAGGCTTTGCTAGCACTCGCACATTACTTAACTCAACAAGTGAGTTCAGAGCCCCTACTTTTACTGCTTTACTACTTTTGAACATGGGTGAAAAACATAGTCAACTGTTTTACTGATTGCCATAACTACTTTTGCTTACATGATTGTTATCATACTTGTTTACTCGAACGATTAGAGTATTGTGAACTGTTGAACTCTTACACAAAAACTGGTATTTATGAAACAACATTTTCATTGTTTCATAGTCGATTTTTTGTCCACTATTTTACCCAATGAGTTCGAAAAATTTGATATTTTGGCTTGGTGGAAAGAGAGGGAATCTCAATTTCCCGTTCTAACCATCATGGCCAGAGATTTACTAACCGTCCAGGCTTCTACGGTAGCTTTGGAATTCACATTTTCTCTTAGTGGCAGGGTATTATCTATACGAAGAACAAGACTCACACTGGCCTCCTTAGAGATGTGCATTTGCTTGAAGGATCACTTGAATGCCGCGGAACGTATACAAAATGTTTCAAGTCTTGAAGGTGAAATGGAATACGAAGAATATATACACAATATTGAGGTGGAAGAAGGTGTGACAATATCACTTTCCGACGAAGAAATAGCTCTTGATCAAGCTTCGCGCGAGGCTACATTTGAAGAAGATTTCGACTTTTGAAGACTTTGAAGATGTTTGAAGACTTGAAGATTAATACAAGTTGAAGATTATGAAAATTACAAAGATTATGAAGACTTTTTTCTATTCGATAATATTTTTAAGAAGACTTAGAAGACTTTTGTTTTAAGTTATTGTTCAATTATGTTTGTATTACTAATGTTCTACGAATTCAATAAAAATAAAATTTGCTCCAAACATTGTTTTTCCTTAAAAAGCCTAACGCTCGAACCACTTTGATTTGTGAGTTGATAAATGCAAGGAAGTTTTTACTAAATTCACGTAAAAGTACAACTCTTTATGCTTACAATATCACTTTTTATGCACATGTTTCTTTGCAGTTAGTAAAAAATTCATTGAATGTATCAGCTCACTTTGAATTATATAGACTTTTTCCAATTCAATAATTTTTTATGAAAACTTAGAAGACTTTTGGTTAGGTTATTAATCAATTGTGTTTTCATTACTAATATTCTACCAATTTAATGAAATTTTTTTGACCCAAACGTTGTTTTTCTTTAAAAAGCTTAACGCTCGAACGTGTTTGAATTATATAGACTTTTTCGATTCAATAATTTTTTTTAAAAGATTCAGAAGACTTTTGGTTAGGTTATTGATCAATTGTGTTTCCATTACTAATGTTCTACCAACTCAATGGAAAATTTTTGACTCAAACGTTGTTTTTCCTTAAAACGCTTAAAGCTCGAACGTGTTTGAATTATATAGACTTTTTCGATTCAATAATTTTTTTAAGAAGATTTAGAAGAATTTTGGTTACGTTATTGATCAATTGTGTTTCCATTACTAATGTTCTACCAACTCAATGGAATTTTTTTGACCCAAATGTTGTTTTTCCTTAAAACGCTTAACGCTCGAACGTGTTTGAATTATATAGATTTTTTCGATTCAATAATTTTTTTAAGAAGATTTAGAATACTTTTGATTAGGTTATTGATCAATTGTGTTTCCAATACTAATGTTCAACGAACTCAATGAAATTTTTTTGACTCAAACGTTGTTTTTCCTTAAAACGCTTAACGCTTCAACGAAAATTGAACTATATAGAGTTTTTCGATTAAATACTTTTTTAAAGAACATTTAGAAGCCTTTTGGTTTAGTTATTGATCAATTGTGTTTCCATTATTAATGTTTTACGAATTGAATGAAAAAAATGACCAAAACATTCGTTTTCCTTAAAACGCTTAACGATCGAACGAAAATAACGTTTAATAAAAAAAACGGGTTTAAAACCGGTTTTGAACCCGAACCAGTTTGAACCCTACCCAAACCGGTTTGGTTCGGGTTGGGTTTTTGGGGTGTCCAAATCTGGTTAAACCCGAACCGGTTTTGGAAAACCCGGTTTTGACCAAGTTTGACCAAAACCGGTTTCAGGTCGGGTCGGGTTTTTGTGAAACCGGTTTTTGTGCACCTCTACACTACAAAGTTTCTTAGGTTTCACTTTCTTACGGGGCAGAAACAAAGAGGGAGCAGAGTAGGTAGTCGTCTCCACAAGAATTTTTAAATCATGTAAAACAAAGTTACAAGGTATAATGATATTTTAGAAATTTCGTCCACACGAAATATTAAAAAAAATATATATAAATAATTTTCACCCAGTCCATTCAAATTTTTTAGCTCCGCTCCCTGATTTCTTAGTTTCTTTACGGAAATACAATATATTTTCTTTGACTTCAACTAAGTGTGCACCCTTTAAACAAGTAAATCATTGTTTTGCTATCTACAATCTACAATACATAAAATTTTGAGCTCTTAATTTAATAATGGAGATTAACCACTACAATAAATGATGGTAAGAAAATAGTTACTTTGAGTCTTTGGCTTATAATCTACGGTGCTTAAGATTTAATCCTTGTGATAATTGTGATAAATGATGGTGTTAATTATTTACTAGCTTATTATTTGAGATTCGTTATTAAATGATAGCAATATCAGAACTATCATTCAATTCTTTCGTTAGCATGCATGGTAAAAGATGATAACTTAAACTCAACGACCTTCTAATTGCTTAGGTTACGTTTTAGAAAGCTCATAAGGCATGAATATATCAAATAGCAAAGTTAAATTGAAGGTAATTATCAAACTCAGCAACCTTAAATTTAATTGGAGGTTACGATTTTAGAAAGCTCATAAGGCATGTTTATATTAAATAGCAAATTGATTTGAAGGTACTTATCATCATCTTTATAAATGATCCACTTTTCACATTCTTTGTAGACGATACATATTACATCTAAATTGAGTATTGGATATCTATAAATATTCAATTACATTTTTCACGCCAACCACCCTAATTAATTAGTAGCTCTCAGATGTACAAAAGACATAGTAGCTAATGTACAAGTGAAGTTAATTATATAAAAAATTAGCATGGTCTTGCTTACTATATGTAAAAACTCTCATAGTCTGAAGTCTCTCATACACATACACATAATTAATATATGTGTATTAGTTATTATCCCTCTATTTTGAGCTCGATTGCTTTGCAGATTTGCTATAACTTTTTTACCCTGCTGTAAAGCCATGGTTTTCTTTATGTTGTTTTGAGTTTCCATGAAACCGACAAATATTGAAGTTTTGGGTTCTCATTCATCATATTACATATGTCCTTTTTGTGCATATACACATTTAGGATCTTTTGTTGGCTTTTGGATAATCTTTGGTTTTGTTTTTTTAAAGTTGATGGATGCGTAGTTGTTTTGGTTTATTTTGTTGTTGATTCAAGGGTGGGTTTTTTTAATTTAGCTTTTAGGTGGTTTATATGCATTTCATTTGGATTCGTTTTGTTCTTGATTATTAGGCTTGAAATTCACATCAGTCGTGATTTATCAACCATATATGTATCATCGATCGTTTAAACAGAATATATTAACATTTAACTTAAATGAAGACATCTTAGTTTCATTATTTATGCCATCATTCTACTTAGATTAGTTATGATCAATGCTTAATATCGTGAAAATAAGACATTACTATGTGATGATATGTATGTATTTTGTTAGTGTCAATAATTGGAGATGAGGATACCACTTAGAAATTACAATTATTCTTCACAAGATATATCGTTGTTTTTAGCTTATTTTGTATTTCTTTTCGTAATATATATATATATATATATATATATATATAACAAAATACTATGAAAGAGTTTGGACCCTTGATTTGGTTACTTCATTAACAATCAACGATCTAGATTAGTTCACCATAATTACACTTAACACTCATAATAATAAAAATTTTAAATCATTTATTTCTGGTTATATATATCATCTGGTATTACTAAAATCATTTGAAATCTTAATTTAATTATCATGCTATATATAATAGAACAAAATAGGGGAAAATCATATATTAATTATATTAATATTAATAATCAATAAAATAAAATTATATCAAAGTTCCATGCATTACGGGAAAAATGACGTAGTAAATGCCAAACTCCGAATTATTTAACAAGCCTTTTAGATATTTAATATTTAATATATATCTATATATTTATATAAAGAGAAAATCGTTAGAAAATATTTACCTAATTATATCCATTTAACCCTATATATATTCTAGCCATCATCATCCATGATCGTCCCGCATTGTTCCTCTTTTTTCACATCTTTTGATATTAATGGATCTCTTAGATCATCTTCGTTAAATGTCAATGTTTTGCCAATCGAAAAAATCTAAACGACTTCAAAGGTATAATGTGTATATTATTTAACTTCTTATCATTAGTTTGGATTTATAAAATTATTCTACCATTATATTATTTAACTTCTTATCATTAGTTTGGATTTATAAAATTATTCTACCATTATTTTGTAGATGAAAAACAACAATTTGAATGTATTATATTTTGTATTGTTATGTTGCAAAATTCATGATTTCTAACCTACATTGTTTTATTTTCCATGTTAATTTGTTAATCGAAATAATGTTGCTTCACACAAACACAACATCCACGACAATTTAGAAGGTATAGTAACACCCTTGATAAAATATATTACTCTATTTAAATTAAAGGATTGTTTATAGTTTTAAAACATTTATTTATATAAGATTTCGACCAAGAAGCTTTTGTTATTGGATTAAATTCAATGTCACTAAAGACAACGGTGGTCAAGAAGCTATTAAAGATATCATGGAAAAGATTCTTAAGTCGGATCAACTAATCAAAGAACTTTGCTCCATTAGTCATGAAATCGATGAAGATTACATGGTGGAACTCATCTTCTCCAATACCGAATACGGTTTTAGAATACTAATACATGTTTTTACTTTCTACTTAAACAAATATGTTTAAGAACTCCAATTCCATTAGTTAAAAAAATAATTTCACTTTTATTTCATTACATTTCCAACATGTTTTTTTGGCATTGCATTGCTTTTAATTATGTTGTTGTCATATTATCGGATCAATTTTACATTAACTACTTTGGCTCAAAGAATCCTAATTATTAACCTCACGGATAAGCCCAATAAAAGATAAATACAGCTACCTAAAATATTTTGAACGTGTTTTAAGTTAAATAATAATAATAATAATAATAATAATAATAATAATAATAATAATAATAATAATAATAATAATAATAATAATAATAATAATAATAATAATAAACTCTACAATTTTGTTATATGTAAAACTAATTTGAAACAAACATTATATTTTAAACGTCCTTAAATTAGGTAACTAAAATCATTTAAGTTGACAAAAAAATATCCACCTTAAATATTTACCTTCATTATGTTTATTTGTTTTATATATAGAAGGAATTATCTTGCTTTCATTTTGAGTGAGCACAAGCTTTTAAAAAATTTCACGAACTACAGCTTTAATAATCATATATTATATATACCCACTAAAACCTATTTTTATAAATATTATATGAATATTTATGTTAAGACACCTATAAGTAGAAATGATATAGCCCAATAAGTAAATTATAATAACATTATATATTTGAAAAGAACCAACAATAACAATCTATAAAAAATAAGCAATCTATATACAAATACAATTCCCAAAGCGCATGAAAAAAGTGAAAAGTTGACCTAAAACACATATAGTAGCAAAAAAAAAAAAAAAAAAAAAAAGAAACCAAAAGGATTCTAATTTTGATAAAACAAATCATGTTATTAATTAATGTAGATTAATCTTTCAAATAATATGAGTTTATTTATAATTTATCAATTAACTTCATGGTACTTTAACTATAAGTACTGAGAAGAATTAAGAAAGTACTGAAAATGCTAAATCTCAATAGTTGTGAGTATACCTTTAAAAAGAATTAAAATGAATATAGGAAATAATCATGCTAATTCTCAATAGTTGTGAATACACCTTTTAAAAAAATAAAAATGAATGTAGAAAGTAACTTTAATTGTAAGATCTCTATGGATGGAACTCAAACTCAAATTTATTAATTATACTCAAATTTTCCTTTCATTATCTTAAATATCAATAATTACATGTTTTTTAAAAGGAAACTTTGAGTTTATTCAATTCCAAATCTAAGTTTATCAAGTATAATTGTGAATTAAAATGACATGTTTAACTTCTATTCATGCACATTTGTTATTCTTATTGAGAGCCCTTAGGGCTTTGTTTAGTAAAATCTTAAAAAAGTTAAAATAAAACTTTCTAAAAAATATATATAAAAAATCCGCTTTATCGCAGGTCCATCACCTAGTATATATATATATATATATATATATATATATATAACAGAATACCATTGAGTAGTTTGAGCCCTTGATTAAACTCCCCAATTAATGATCTATGGTATAGATTAGTTTAAAATAATTACAAAAAACACCCCTAATATTAATTTTTATAACTTTATATAAGTAAAAGATAATAATTAAAATAAAATATCTATATTTTTTAAAGATTCAAGCCGGCTACATATATCTGAGTAAACTATTTAATTAAAAAAATTTAATAAATTAAAGTTAATATTTATTAATTAAAAAAAATGGAAGCTATATTCGGTTCCCCTAAAACCCTCGAAACCCCAAAAGCTAATTACCCCTAATTTGGTATCACCGGCTTAATTCTTCCGCTAACGCCGTCTCCAGTGATAACACGTTAATCATCAATTCATCACTAATTCATCTTTCAACGATTGATTTTTATTTTTGCGTTATTTTTTCAGGTTTTGTGGTTTGTAGATATATCGATTTTATACGGAGATCAACTTAATGGATTGTTAGTTGATGATCGAGGGTTTTGTTTTAATTGTTAGCAGCAACGATTTAATCGAAATCAGATGGATCCTTTTGAAGATTCTAATTGGATGATCGATTACACCACTCTCATCAATGGTATTACATCCATCGACTTTTATTAAGATTATTACAGGTAAACTTATACATATACACACATATTAATAATGTTGAGTAGTTTTTGATTTTTATCTATGTGTAACAAGTTAGGATTTCTTTTTAAAATTATGAATTCAGTTTCTTCCCAGATTATATGTATGATAGGTTGATACATATCGCTAAAGTTATTATGAGAATTGTAAAGTTGAGCTGTAAATGTACTATTTGATTGAGAGTTGGTTTGTTGTTGCAGTGGGATGGGACAAATAAACGATGCTTCACTTGCTAGCCTTTCACCGATGGAGGGTGTGTGGAGAAAGAGTGCTCGAAAGAAGGTTTAATTAATGTTTTTGTTTTAACAGAGTGTGATAAAGAAAAAGATTGTATCACAATTGACTACATACAAGCTCAAGACGATAGAATTCTCAAAGAAGAGAAAGGATGGTTTGTGGGAGGTGAAAATGGCAAATGACACTCATGCAAAAATTGATACAATTAATAATTACCAAGCCATGCACTTTGTTTGTTTGTCTTGTCAAATATTATTTGCTGCTTTTTTAAGGGTTGGTCCACATTTTTGTTGGTTTAGTTAAAAGACAAAAATTTGACTGTCTCCTTAAAACACAATATTATCCTTCGGGTATGATAATGAAACGCCCATAATTTATTTATTTTTACTAAATAATGCATAGTTAGGTCCCATTATTTTTTAATATTTCAATTGTATTATTTCAATTCAATACCTTAATATAAATCCATTTCAAATTTAAAAATAACCAAATTATCAAATTTCGACATGCCAACGCGATCCCGTATGCCTAGTCGGATTGCGTTTCTGTGTTAAAGACATTTTGTAACGAAATTGCACTAACGAATGCAATCCTATAGCCTTAGCCGGATCACTTTCACTAGTTCAAAACCTTTTGTGATGATTTTTCAAAGAGGAACGCGATCCCGGACACCTAACCGGATCGCGTTCATCAGTTTAATTCATGATCCGACAATAACTTAAATTTTGATAAAATTCAAATGTGTATAACTCATAAACCGTAAAGAATTAAGTTCTAAAATTTTGCAGACATATTCAAAGGACCAAAATGAAGATTTCTCTTTTTGTACTTTCTCAATTTTCACAAAAACACAACATTTGAACGTGTGACTTATTTTCGCACATTTTTGACATTTTTGATCAACAACTCAAAATACAAGTTACACATTTGCAACTCTTGCACTTTTCACCACTTTTCCAAAATACCCGAACAAACCTAAAGCAACTAACCAAGCTTCCATAACCTTGGTCAAACTCATTATACACACATGGGTCAATATTGACCCATTTTGACACTTACGACCCATTTACCATTTAACAAACATACTAAGACTTTTATTCCACTTTTGATACATAATTTATACCAGTTGTTGACTTTCAAAGTCAATTAATATCCAAAACCACATATTACATATTACTAATGTATTTCAAAACAACTTGGGCGTATTACACAAGTGGATACGAAACGATAATTCAAAAGAGATAATGCTTGCTACTTGTTGTCGTGCAAGCTAATCCACTCTATTCTTTCTTTACGTCTTTATCCTTTCGTTGCAAATTACCACCTACAATACATTAATATAATACGAAGTAAGCATAAAAAGCTTAGTGAATACATAAACAATCAATTAAGCAGTTTCCACCAACATATACTCAGATTCTTAGATAAAATAGATATACTTACACAGAATAATCAAATTATTGTTATAAATGAGCATAAGTAGAGACTAAATCCCCAATTGGATCCGCGGTCCATAAGATATCATTGTACTTAGCACATATTTCGTATAAGCAATATTTCATAACAACAAATCTCTACTCTAATGCTCGAACACATAATACACAATAATTCTCATATAATCATACCAATACAATCATATACAAGTTTATTATTAACCATATGATTATGTAGAAACCTCTTGCTCGTAAGCAATTCGGAATCTACATAATCTTCACTTAATTGATTCTTTATATACTCACCTTGATAATTGATGAAGTTGTCAAGTAAGATGGAAAGTAAGATGGATACAAGTTATTCCAATTTCTTTCACACCTATACACATAACACATGATGATACTTTCAGAGTTTATAAACCATAACTACTAATTAGTGAAACCTAATATACTCTCCCCCACTTTGATTAGTCTAATTATTCCACTATCTACTAATCAAAGTTAACCTTCAATACTCATAATCATTTGATTTCTTATTAAATTCTTGTTTATATAACTTATTAATACTTCCATCAACATGATTAAACATGTTCCAAGTTTATTAATTCAACTTACGCAGTTTTAACAAAACTCACGATTCCACCAAGAACACTCTTGATGAATTCATAACTTTCTTGAAGGGAATGATTAATACTAGAGATAATCATCTTAATAAACACTAACTAACTCAATCTCATATCCTAATTCAAACCAATTTGGTGAAATTCACTAAAACCCATCAAAACCCCTTTAACCCTTAAAACCCTAGATTAAAATTCATGAAAAGAATACTTACAATAGGTTAAGGATGATGATGAAGAAGATAAATTCAATGATTCTAGAGCTTGCATCGAAGTAGAATTGAAAGATTGATAGAGATGATGATGGATGGCGAGTTTGGTTCCTCACGTACCGAGGTTCTGGAATTATTTGGAATTCTTCAGACAATGAATACATAATTGATATAATAAACCCAATTCTTTTTATTATTTACAGTCTGGAACTGAAGAATCAAATTACGTTTTCTTATATATCTTATTATTTAAATAATAATATTTCATAATATGTATATTTCTGGATACACTAAAATAATATCTCGGATACTGGGGGTGTTACAGATAAGCCTTTATGTATGCTATAAATTGATCATTTAATTTTAGTGTATTTTTAGGTTGTATGGAATTTAAAGTTTTCACTTCTCTTGTGATAATATTGGGTAGGAGTATCGGAAACAGAAACCTGGACAATCATGTATTATGTGTCGAAGAACAAAAACGTAGGGGTGTTTGACCCATCAGGTATGCACATTACAGTATTAATCATAAATAACATTCATGGGCATTTGATCATATAAAAGGTACTTAATTAACG
This sequence comes from Pseudognaphalium luteoalbum, assembly GCA_963422505.1. Classification (NCBI taxonomy): domain Eukaryota; kingdom Viridiplantae; phylum Streptophyta; class Magnoliopsida; order Asterales; family Asteraceae; genus Pseudognaphalium; species Pseudognaphalium luteoalbum. The sequence continues at coordinate 21,167,617 of OY730196.1, read as the reverse complement.
TAAAATGAGGTTTAAGAAATTAATCTATACTTGCTTCGCCATTTTTCTATTTCTATTTTGTTTCGAAACTATCAATATTGTAGCTACGAGTTGGGGTTGACTATCAAAAGTGATGCAACTTATTGATTGATTTCATTAGCAATTTTCTTTTCTTTACCAGTAACTAAGATAAGTTTTGATGCAGGTACAAAAGTCTTTCTTAACAAGATAAAGGGAGATGTATATATCTATACGTACATTTCAATCTTAAAAAACAACAAGAGGGCTTTCGGGTCGAGTGAGAAGAATGTAAAAGGGATTTATATATCATTAGAGTATAAGAATTATTGAAATAATAAAAGTACCAGTGATATTGTGTCATGTATACAAAGAGAATGTTCCACATGTAGAAAACCCATTTACCCTCAAACTTAAATATCTGAAAAATGACAAATCGAAAAATTATGAAAATTGCACCATTAGATTCAGTGTTTTATCCTCTTCGATTCGCCGTCCCTCAAGGCATACTGTAACACCCCCAAATTTACTGTTTAGCGGAAGCAAGCTTTGGGGTGCTACTAATCAATAATCAAAACACACAAGGTATAAGGAACGACTCTATATGCGTCGTTTTAAACATTACATTGATAATTCAAAAGTTTTACAATGTTATAATAGTTACAAAAGCTCGTGAGCCAAAATGTAAGAGATTTTAAGGCATATCTATTTTACAAAATGTAGAAATGCATATGAATCTTCTGAGATCTGCATGCGACTCGAGCTAGCTAATCCTGAGCAGTCCTACTACTGCTGTGTACCTGAGAATACATACTAAAAAGTCAGCTAAAAGCTGGTGAACTCATAGGTTTGCGTAGTAATAAAGTAAGTGTGAACCACAAGATTTAGCAATGATTGTTTGAAATGAATCAAATAATGTATACGTCTGCCATGAGGTCATAGTCTGCGCTTAACGTGGGTGTCAGGATCACACTAAAGTGCCTGATCGTGGGTGCCTCCGAGCGAGTGTCTAATCCACACTCGTATGAACAAAAGTTAATGCGTCCGTTTAACCAGTCAGTGCTTACTGACCCGGACGAGGATGGTCAGTCCTATATAGTACCATACACTAACATTCGCGCTACATAAAGTATTACCAGAACTATGATCGTAGAGGACTTAAAAGTGATTAGAAAACAGCTCATGCAGAATATGGCAAGTTTTGTACTCGTGTTCACATGTAAACAAAAGTAAAGCATGTATTCCCACCCCTGGATTTAAAAACAGTAAAATGAGAGGCTATGAGACTCACCTGAGCCTGAAGAGTTTCAATGAAGCAAATGTGGTGAAGTAAAATGGCGTGTCCGAAGACTGTAACCTGCCGGGCATTTATAACGCGCAAGGTTGACTAAATAAGTAGCTATCTTAAATGATAACCTATGCTAGTTGTTCATCCAATTAGTAATGTCCAATGATTTGATTTGATTGGTAAGTTTGAGTTTTGAAAATGTGTACGGCCCGTTAGTGATTATTTGCAATAATATTATTTATGTCGAAGTGTTATACTTAAAAAGTATTTACAAACTTTAGGTGACGGGGGTCCGGGGGCAGCGCCCCTGGTTAGCGGGGTCCCAGGGGAGGCAACCCCTGGCGGGGTCCAAGGGGCTGGCCCCTGGCTGGGGTCGAGATGCCAGGTCAGCTCAAAAATTTTTTATTTCCACCATATTGTTATAGAGAAAAACGCATCTAAGATTTGAATTTGGGTAAAATCGAGTGATAAAATTTTAGGTCTCGACACTTAGTAAAAATCTGAGTTCTGTTTCATGCGGCACTTATAGCGACACTTAGGGTCTTAGCCGTCACTTAGGAAGTGACGCATGAAATATCAGAATCTGGGTAAGGGCGTCACTTATGGCGTCACTTATGGAAGTGACGCATAGTGAGGCGTCACTAGGTGACTTGGGCGACACTTAGGAAGTGTCGCATAAAATTGAAAATTCTGAGTTTAGGGCGTCACTTAGGTAAGTGACGCATAAGGTGGAGACACTCCATTAGTGTCGGGTATAAGTGTCGGTTAAGGCTTCTAGGCGTCACTAAACAAGTGACGGAGGTAAGTGTCGGGAAAAAGGGGTTTTATGCGGCACTTATGCAAGTGACGCATGATTAGGGCTTTTAGTGACACTCAGTGCGTCACTTAAGTGACGTATGAAGTGATGCTATACTGCACCTTCGTTGCGACACTTAAAGCTGTTGACGAAAATTTGAGCCAAAAATGAGTTTTCGGATTTCTGTTTGGTCTGATTCTTTTACCCAACCCTTATAGGGACATTTGAAGGTTAAAGAAACAACTAGAACCTAAAAATACTTGAAATCGAGAGTTTTTGGGTTTTGTCGAAAACTTACAAATCGTTGCGCGAAGGATTCGGAAGGATAGAAACGTATATCGTTACGAGGTGGTTCTTTTTCTCCAAGCGAGTGATGAAGATCGAGGTCGTTTGGTGGTGTTATTAGTGAGATTTAAGGGATGGTGGTGTGGTTTGGTTTAGAGAGAAAAAAAAAGAAGAAGAAATGTGAAAGTGAGAAAGAAGAAAGGAATAAGGGAAGAAAAGGAGGGGGAAGAGGGGGGGGCGGCTGGTGGGGTCCACCGAGTGTGGACTTCACCAGTTTTTCGTTCTCCCGCGTACGCGCTCCGTGCGGCGTTCATTTTTTGATCGTTTCGCGTTAAATAATTATTTTACACGTTTAATTATAGGTTTTAAAATACAATTATTTATTTAATATTATGTTGAAGTATTTTGTCAAACACCTAATAAACTTAAATGGTTTCGTTTGCTCGTGTGATTAATGTTTAAGTCACGTAGGCGTTTATTACACTGTACGAAAGATAATTGAAATATTATCAAAATAATATTTGGGCATGTTATCGTTATTAGACAAATTTATACTTTTTAAATACACATGATCACCAACGTCCGTATTTGCAAGAACCAAATTTCATTCGATTTGAAACTTGTACGATTTAATCGAATCGCATATTCATATATATTCAATAATATATATTTTGATACATTAATTAGCCTAACTTAAAACTAATTACATGTATTACAAGATGATTAGAACCTAATGACAAACCCTAATTTGGCGGGTGTTACATTCTCCCCTTCTTAGGAGAATTTCGTCCCGAAATTTAGTTCGATACATCGTTTGATGTAGAGTCAGTGAACAACTACGGATACTTGAGTCGCATTTGGTCTTCCCGTTCCCAAGTGTATTCCGGACCGCGCCGCGAATTCCACCTGACCTTAACGATGGGAATACGACTTTGTTTAAGTTGTTTGATTTCGCGATCCATGATCTCCACTGGTGTTTCAATGAAATGAAGTTTATCGTCGATTTGGATTTCCGCAAGGGGTATTATGAGTGTTTCGTCTGATAGGCATTTCTTTAAGTTAGAAATGTGGAAGGTAGGGTGCACACTACTGAGCTCTTCAGGTAGTTGCAATCGGTATGCCACTGGACCGACCCTCTCGAGGATTTCAAAAGGTCCAATGTATCTGGGGTTCAGTTTCCCGCATTTACCGAACCGAATGACGCCTTTCCAAGGCGATACTTTGAGTAATACCAGGTCTCTAACCTGGAATTTGAGTGATTTGCATCTCACGTCAGCATAGTTTTTCTGACGATCACGTGCGGCTTTCAGCCGTTGTTGGATACCAACGATTTTCTCGGTGATTTCATGAATGATTTCTGGACCAGCGAGTTGGCTGTCTCCCACTTCGGCCCAACATATGGGTGATCGGCACTTATGACCGTAAAGTGCCTCGAATGGTGCAGCTCCAATACTGGCGTGGTAACTGTTGTTGTATGAGAATTCACACAAGGGAAAATGGTGTTCCCAATTTGCATCGAAGTCAACTACGCATGCTCGTAGCATGTCTTCCAGTGTTTGGATGGTTCGTTCACTTTGGTCGTCGGTTTGTGGATGATAAGCGGTACTCATATCGAGGCGAGTACCCAACGATTTCTGTAATGATTGCCAAAAGCGTGAGGTGAAACGACTATCCCTGTCGGAGATAATCGCGATGGGAACGCCGTGTCGGGATACAATTTCTTTCAAGTAGATTCGAGTGAGGCGTTCCATTTTATCGGTTTCCTTGATGGCGAGAAAATGGGCGGATTTGGTGAGACGATCAACGATTACCCAAATGGTATCGCAACCGCTTGACGTCTTTGGCAGCTTGGTGATGAAGTCCATGGTAATTTGTTCCCATTTCCATTGGGGTATGTCTGGTTGTTGAAGTAAGCCAGAAGGTTTCTGGTGCTCGATTTTGACTTTTGAGCACGTGAGACACTTACTGACGTAGGTGGCGATTTCAGCTTTCATGTTTGGCCACCATTATAATTCCTTGATGCCATGATGCATCTTGTCGGATCCAGGATGTATGGAGTATTTGGATTTGTGGGCTTCGTCCATTACTAAGTCTCGGAGATTCCCGAAACACGGTAACCAGATTCGGTTTGCGAAATATTTAACCCCGTTGGGTTTGGTTTCGAATTGTTTCTCCATGTTTCGCAAAGCTTCATTTTTGATATTTTCAGGTTTCAAGGCTTCGAGTTGAGCGGTGAGGATTTGGGTGATAAGATCGTTGTGGATTGTAATGCTGAGGGCTCGGACTCGAAGTGGTTTCGATCGTGCCTTTCGGCTGAGGGCGTCGGCAACAACATTTGCCTTGCCAGGGTGATATTTGATCTCATAGTCGTAATCGGTAAGCAACTCGACCCAGCGACGTTGCCTCATGTTGAGATCTTTCTGATTGAGAATGTGTTGGAGACTTTTGTGGTCGGTAAAGATCGTGCACTTAGTGCCATAGAGATAGTGTCTCCAGATTTTGAGTGCAAACACTACGGCTCCTAGTTCAAGGTCATGAGTGATGTAATTCTTTTCATGGGTTTTGAGTTGTTGGGAGGCGTAGGCGATGACTTTGTCTCGTTGCATAAGCACGCAACCGAGACCCTGATGAGAAGCATCACAATATACCACGAAGTCGTCTGTGCCTTCGGGTAGAGATAGAATAGGTGCGCTGCATAACTTTTGTTTCAGGAGTTGGAAAGCTGACTCTTGTCTGTCAGTCCAATCGAATTTCTTTTCCTTTTGAGTGAGGATCGTGAGAGGCTGGGCTATCTTTGAAAAGTTTTCGATGAAACGTCGATAGTAGCCAGCGAGACCCAAGAATTGGCGTACTTCGGTCGACGTTGTCGGCGCTTGCCAATATTTAATAGCCTCGATCTTTGACGGATCAACATGAATTCCTTGACTATCTACCACGTGTCCAAGGAATTGAACGGTTCGTATCCAGCATTCACACTTAGAAAATTTGTCGTATAACTCTTCGTGTTTGAGAAGTTCTAGAATGATTTTAAGATGTTGTGGGTGTTCTTCTTCATTGCACGAATAGATTAGAATGTCATCAATGAATACTATGACAAACTTATCGAGATATGGTTTACACACTCGGTTCATGAGGTCCATGAATACAGCCGGTGCGTTCGTCAAACCGAATGGCATGACTTGAAACTCATAGTGCCCATAACGAGTTCGGAAGGCAGTTTTTGGAATGTCAATATCACGAACTCGCAACTGGTGGTAACCGGATCGTAAGTCAACTTTGGAATAGAAACTTGACCCTTGGAGTTGGTCGAATAGATCATCGATGCGTGGTAGTGGATAACGGTTCTTGATGGTTAACTTGTTCAGTTCCCTGTAGTCGATGCACATGCGGAAAGAACCGTCTTTCTTTTTGACAAACAAGATCGGAGCTCCCCAAGGTGAAGAGCTTGGTTGGATGAATCCTTTGTCCAGGAGTTCCTGTAACTGAGAGGATAACTCTTGAAGTTCGGATGGAGCTAAACGGTACGGTGCTCGTGCCACGGGTGCTGCTCCACGTACAAGATCGATGGAGAACTCTACCTGCCTAAACGGTGGAAGGCTAGGTAATTCCTCAGGAAAGACTTCTGGGAAGTCCCGAACGATTGGCACATCCTCAAGCCTCTTCTCCTCTGACTTTTTCTCCACAATGTTAGCGAGGATTGTCGGATAACCCTTTCTCAGATATTTGCGGGTTTTCATACATGAGATGACGTTTAACCTTGTTCCACCGGTCTCCCCTTGTATGGCTAGAGTACCACCGGAGGCGAGGGGTATGCCAACAATTTTATCATAGCACACGATCTCGGCGTGATGCTTGGACAGCCAGTCCATGCCGATGATGATATCGAAACTTCCGATCTCGACGGGTATAAGATCGATTGAAAACAATTCATCGGTGAGGTTTAAAGTGCAATTGGGTATCACACTATCGGTCTCAATGAGTTTTCCGTTAGCTAACTCTACGACGTATTTAGAATCTAATGCAACAGGTGTGATGTCAAGTAGTGGACATAATTCGTCAGATATAAAACTTCTATCAGCACCAGTATCAAATAGAATAGAAGCAGATAAGTTATTGATGAGGAACATACCCGGGACCACATTCGGGTCTTGGCGGGCATCCTTTGAGTTCAGGACAAAAGCTCTACCTTTTGCAGTGTTGTTGCATTTGTTCTTCAGTTTGGGACATTCGTTCCTGAAATGTCCTGGATTACCGCACTCGAAGCAGGCTCTGGGTTGACTGGTGTTGGAGTTGGTGTTGGAATTGGTGGTAGATTTGCAGTCCTTGGCCATGTGCCCAAATCTCTGACAGTTTGAGCATTGGGTACTACAAGGGCCATCATGGTGATGGCGACACTTAGAGCAGTAGGGCTTGTTTCCAGAGTAGCCCCTTTTTGGTTTAGACCCAGAAGAGTAGGCCTTGATGGTTTCAGGTTTCTTGGATGATGAGGTGTTGTCATTGTTGTTTCCAGACCATTTGCGCTTGTTATCCCCTGACTGGTTTGGATTGTTGGCGGCAAATGTTCCTCGACGGACCACCTGTGCCATGAGGTTATGTGCCATTCGGACGGCAGCTTGGATAGTGGTGGGGTTGGAAGCAGTGACCAAACCCTGAATGCTTGGGGGAGTCCCCAGATGTAACGCTTGATCCGCTTGTACTCCGGATCAACAAGAGATGGGCACAGCAGTGCCAGTTGGTTAAACCTAGTAGTGTATCCGGCAACGTCATTGCCTTGGGTGGTGAGGTGCCAGAACTCGTGCTCTAGCTGCTGAATCTCATCTCTGGGACAGTACTCGTCCTTCAGCATCTGTTTCAACTCTTCCCACGGAGTTAGATAAGCAGTATCGATGCCCACAGTCTGAGCATAGGTATTCCACCAAGTCAGAGCACCATCCAGAAAAGTGCAGGTGGAAAACTTGACCTTGCAGTCCTCCGGGCAGTTGCATATGCGGAAGACTGATTCAACGTTCTCCAACCAGCGTAATAATCCAATGGCACCCTCGGTGCCTTTGAAGTTCAACGGTTTGCAGTTCTGGAAATCTTTGTATGAACAAGGCCTAGGTTGTGGCCCGTTGGCGGCCGTGTCTTCACTACCGGAATTTGTTGTTCGGGTAGCCATGGCTTGAGCCACACTCTGGGCGATGAGCTGGGCAATTTCGGTATCGCTGAATGTGTATCGTCTCGGAGGCATATTGCTGAATCAGGAAAAAGAACTAGTGAGATGTTTGTAGGACATTATGATGTATCACAGTTGTATATGTGGTGAAATATACAATGATAACACAATATGATAATCATAATCATAATCCAATTAGATAATTCATTCCATCAATGCAACAAGACGATCCACGGTGTTTGCAAGGCTTCTGGCCTGTCGGGCGTTGTCTTCAGCCAAGACTAATCGTTGCACCAGCATCCTTGAGTATTCTTCGGCCTCCTGCAGGCATTGCTCGCATTGCTCCAACCTGAGTCGCAAGAGCTCGACTTCTATTCCTGATTCCACTACTCGGTCGTGGAGTATGTTCATGTTGCTAACGGTGTTTTCATGATCTTCGGAGACTTGGTCAATGCGCTCAAGCGCTGTGAGTCTCCAGTTTTCGTTGGCTTCTTGCAAAGTGACATCCATGGTGCGAAGTCGTTGCTCGTGACGATCCAGCCTAGCGGCCAAGGCCGACAGAGTGAAGTGAAGTGAAGTGAGTCTCCAGTTCATGAGTTGTTTTGTCGAAGTATGAAATTATACCAAGGGATAGACTTATAGACATGTAATTTTTAGTTCTATTATATACATAGTTGTGGATACATTTAAAATGACGTACTGCTATAATCATTTGTTTTGGATTAACTATTGTAACATCAGTAAAACATTCAAAAAACTGAACGACTTGAAAAATGATTAAGTTTATACGTTATACCTATTGAATAAACAAATGATTATATACATATAAATTTTAGAAATCAATTTGTTCCCAGTTAGTTAATTAACTACTGATTCTAAATGTCTCGCATGAATATCAATCTTTTTCTAATATTAAAATTGTATAAACAAAATCATCTTTTATCTTTTACATGACTATAATTTTTTTGACATATAGAAATACATTTTAGACGACAACTGATATAATCTTTTAATTTAAAAAGTTCAAGATTTTAATTTAAAAATTTACAAAATCAAATATATAAGTTCGCATTGTTGCGGGTCTATCACCTAGTTATATATATATATATATATATAGGGATGGGTTCTGGTGAAAATAAGGGGATAATAAAAATCCAGTGAAAACACATCTCCACCCTCCATCTAATCTAACACACACACACACACACACACACACACACACACACATATATATATATATATATATATATATATATATAAGGGGTGGGGATAAAAAAACCGGTGAAAACACTTTTTTATTCACAATTTTTTTGAGTTGTGAACTTTCATTTTTTTCCTTCACATTTTTTTTGTGAACCCTTATATTTTCTTTATTCACATAAAACTTTCATCATAAATCTTTATTTTTTTGCTTCACATAAAGTTTTTAACTTTTTTAATTGCGAATCGTATTTTTTTCATAAATTTTTTTAAGTTTTTTATATTGTGAACTTTTATTTTTTTGGGTTCACGAAAGTTGTTAACTTTTTCAACTGTGAACCTTAATTTTTTTTGAGTTCACGAAAAGTTTTTAACCTTTTCAGTTGTTAACCTTTTTTTTCAACTCTGAACCTTAATTTTTTTTTTAGGTTCACGGAAAGTTTTAAAAAATTTCAATTGTGAACCTTTATTTTTTCAACTTTGAACCTTAAATTTTTTTGAGTTTACGGGAAGTTTTTTACTTTTTCAATTGTGAACCTTAAATTTTTTTTCACAGAAAGTTTTTAACCTTTTTAATTGTGAATCTTTTTTTTTTCAACTGTGAATCTTAATTTTTTTAGGGGGTTCACAACAAGTTTTTAACTTTTTCAATTGTAAATCTTATTTTTTTGTTTTGGGTTCACAAAAGTTTTTAAGTTTTTCAATTGTAAACCTTAACTTTTTTTTTGGTTTTCGGATTTGACTTTTTTTTTTTCCAAAAAAAAAACCTTAATTTTTTATGGTTTACGTCAAAAAAAACAAGTTTACACCTTAAAAAATTGTGAATCAAAAAGTGTTTTCACCGTCTTTTTTATCCCCACCCCTTTATATATATATATATATATATGTGTGTGTGTGTGTGTGTGTGTGTATGTGTGTGTTAAATTAGATGAAGGGTAGAGATGTGTTTTCACTATTTTTTTAATCACCTTGTTTTCACAGGATCTCATTCATATATATATATATATATATATATAGGTACACACGGAGTATATAACAAAAATAAATGCGCAAAAAATATATTATTAATTCTAATCATAATATATTCGTGTAAGTATATTTTTCATGTATCTGTAGTAAGTTTAACTTATTTCGCTTATCCATTTTGTCAGTTTTATAACTTAAGTATAAGAACATTCGTTTTTAAATTAAACATACTTATAAATGGTTATAATTAGTGACTAGTAGGATACTCGTACTCGTGCTTTGCGGCGGGACATTATGCATAAAAAAATTGATAAAACATTGACATTAAAAAATAAGGTTACAATAAAGTTGAAGGGAAACAAACATAATATGTGTTAGGAACAAAATGGAAACAATTTACGATCACATATTAATATACGTTACGCATTATGAAAAATTTTCCGACTCACCCAATATGAAGAGTAAACTATGAATAGCTTGAACTTTTTATTATGCTCCACTAATATATTTTTAGTAAATCTTGCTATCTATCATTTAAAGAGTATCACGTAAAATTGTCAATGTGAAAATATAGATTCCGGAAGCTACACACCAACTTTTGAATTTTCTTGAGCTTTAGCTTTTTTGATCGAAAAACTAAAATTATAGAATATGTGAATTGATTACATAAAAACAAAATTAAACTTGTAAATAAATGTGAGAAATTTATAGTTTCTCAAAAGGATAAAGTTAAGGGTTCAAATAATTATTTTTTAAAAGCTTAAAAACGTACAAAATTGGGGGAAATTGATATTGAAGGCTTTAAAGGTGAAATTTGTCTCTCAAAAGTGGACAAACCGCCTTCGGCTGTTTGCCAACACGTTTTTCTCGTTCTGACCTTTCCGTACATAATTGGCATGTCTCGTATCTCTTTACGGTTTAAAAGTTATGTCATATTTTTATTAGTAATGTTATAATGGGTATTTTTGTAATTTCAAATAGGTTCTTTAAATATTAATAGTAATTTTAGGGGTAGATTAGTAAATTCCCTCTTAAAAAAAACATTACAAATGCATTATATATTAGTATAGATATTGATAAGTTTTATTTAATATATATTTAAGTCATATGTTACATAGTTAGTGGTTTAATAAATATAGTATTAATGATAATTTAAGAATTGTAGGGGTATGTTAGTAATTTTTATGGATTAAAAAAAAACTATTAGTAATTTAAGGAGTAAAGTAGTTATTTATATCTTAAAAAAAAAAAAATACTCAAATGCTTTATATAATAGTATAGATTAGCTGATAAAAATTTTCAAATTTTTATAAATTCAAATTCGAAAGCTATTAAATGATTAAACAAAATACATTAAATTAATTAATGTGTAATTTGAGTTGACACACATTTTGACATAACCCCCTTTGTGTAACACCCCAAAATCTAAAAATATTATTGTGATAATTAAATATATAATTGTTTTTAGTTAATAAGGTTGAAAGAAAAATAAAATATTGAAATCGCTAATGGTTTTTAAGTTCCAAACAATATGTATTACGGGGAACCGATTTTTCGTATATGTCTCCTTTGTGTTCTAAACTTTTCCGGAAAGAAAGAAAACAATGAGTGGTGTCGCGAGAAGAGAGAAACAAGAAATAAATATTTTCCAAATAAAGAAACTTTTATTAGTTTCCTAATTAAGAAAGTAAAACATGAGGTTGCATGTCCATGTGATTCGTTCGGCCAGAAACAAGAAGCACCAAATTCAATTTCATCTTCAAATCTAATCCAAGAAGCTAATTCGTTCTCTTCTTCTAATTTTTAAATTGTAAGTTAGCTTGGTCATCCTTATTTAATTTTAGAAATTATTTTAATAGGGGTAATAAAGATTTGTGATCCTAGTATGAAATTAGGATTAGAAAGAGATTTAAAAAATGTTTATTAGTTTGAAATTATGATAAGGGAGAAGTTTAATATCAATTGTTGGTGAAGAAATTCAGATTTTTGCCATATTTAAATTGGAATACAGGTCTAGGGACGAAGTAGCTGGCGACGCGAAATACATGAAATCGCGACGCGATTATGATTTAAATCGCGACGCGAAAGTCTGTGGGTCGCAACGCGAAACTCAGTTAATAGCGACGCGATTTAGTTGTTTTTGCGACGCGATTTGATACTTGTTCAGAATTTGTTTTATTTCTTGTTTAGTCTAGTTTTGTTATAAGTATAAAGTAACCAGGAGTGATAGTATATTACAAACATGATTCAAAACCAGAATTCGAGTTGGGATTCGAGTGATTAATCTCCTGACTCTTTTATAGCTATTAGAAGTTAATGATATTATGAAAAGCATAGTTTGATTTAGTAACTAATGACTTAACTAATGTGATCAAATAGTTTTATTAAGATGATTATGAAAAGTATAAGTATAGTTTAACTTAATCAATGCACGGGGTTATGGATTAATAATTATGATCAATTAGTTAGTAAACATGTGGTTATATTTACGTGTTATGCGATAGGTAATTGAAGACGTGACATCCACAAGCTTTGTGTTAAGTTGTATATTTCCTAAAAAGCAAAGGTGAGTAATATGGGGATTAAATGGGTAATGATTGTGTAATCCGGATTGCTTCCGAGCAAGAGGCTTACACAATCGGGTTAATTGTTATTTGTATATAATTGTGTTACAACTTGATGTATGTTTGTATAATGTTATAATATAGCATACAGATAAATGGTAAGCCGATTATATATGAATTGTGTTGTGATTGTGGATTTCAATAATGATTACGGTCGTTAGTTGGATGGTTATGGTTTGCAAGTAATGATTGCGGTCATTAGCTTGTGTTGATTGCTAATTGTATATATTAGCATGATATAATAGAAATGATCATTAATGGTAAAAATGACTTATTATGTGGATGCGTGAATTGAGAATTGTAGAAATTATAAACGGACTTATGTCGGGGTTTTTCCATTACTTCCGCGAGGTAGACGGATAGTTCCCAAATAATGATATATGATTCTCGGTCAGTTGTTTATGTTGTAGGTATCGGTTCGGTTGAACCGATGGACTTAAAGCTTAGATTGTGGTTACCAGACGAGAACGTGGATTGGAGCTTGCTGTTCGGTTAGACAAGTTTCACTTTCTTTTAAACTGTTGTAATGATGACACTTGTATAAGTCGCCCAGTTTATATTATTAGCATCAATTGTTTAATTAAAGAGGAGTTTGTAAATTGTAAAGATTTGTATTTGGTTGACTCATAAAGTCATCAAGATGAGATAAATAGTATAATATTATAATTGGAATTGAATGAAATATGTATAAAATATGGTTTATAAATAGTAATAAATTGAGGCGTTTCAAGTTGGTATCAGAGTAATAGTTTGAGAGAATTAGGTAATCCACGATAGAATTACCTAATCTTAAACCGATGTGAATAGTATAAATTATTATGTTGACTATGTGTAGTAATAAAGTACACTAGATTGAACTGATATGCTTCCCTGTGGTAAACTATTCGATAATTGTTACGTGTTAATCTGGTATCAAAATGTTAAATGAGATGCTAGTATCATGAATAGTTCTAGTTGAATGTTAGTATGTCTGACATATTAAAGAAAATGTGAAAGTAGTAGTGTCAGAATTCATAAATTATTCTAAGGCATTGTTAATATTACTTGCTGATATTTATATGATGTGGGCATATTTGTAAAATTTCCATTACTCATGTAATTGAGTAGATGGATATGGTACAATTGAGTATTGATATTGACATTAGCTTGATGGTGTCTAAATAGGTTAAACTATGCTAACCACGTGTTGAGATGTACTGATAATTGCTAATATGTATATTGGCATTATATTGAAAGCTAAATGATGAAATAGCTGACTTATGTCAGCTATAGTTGATGTGATGGTGAATGTCACACGTTTATAAAATTCCAAATAATTAGAAATATTGACTTATGTCAGTTATTATATAAAGAATATTATGTGAAAAAGATAAGGTTATTCGAGGCATACATTAATACCTTATAAAAGAGGTTGACTGATTATGTGAAAGTACTTGATTTTGTGAAAATGATTATGTGAACAACAATTTATAATTTTTAAATTTTGATTGCTGTAGAAGTTTTGTGTAATGTAATTAAGTGTGTAACGATAAGTCCCAATAAATCTTAATGATATGAGGTAGCCTGAGAATGGAAGTGTGAATTACATAATCTAATTATGCTTGGCCAACGTAATTATATTATGCTATGTCACATGAAAATTGTTGAGGCTAATAATTATCAAAGAAACTTAATGTGAATGTGATGTGAGTAAATGTAAGATTTATATAAGCTCTTTATTGAGTAAAAGTGTAACACCTCCAAATTTACTGTTGAGCGGAAACATACTTTGGGGTGCTACTAATCAATAAATAAAGCACATAAGATAAAGTGAACGATTCTATATGCGTCGTTTATAGTACAGTGATATTATAAAAGTCTTACACTGTTATAACAGTTTATAAAAGCTCGATATGTACTGAAAGAGATTCTATGGCATAACTAATTATACAAAATATAGTTGTGACACCCATCAAATCAGGACTAGTTATTGGATCCTAATCATCTAGTAATACATGTATTTAGTGATATGTCTTAGGCTAATTGTATGTATCAATATGTATATTGTTATATATACATCAGTACGCGATTTGTTTAAATCGTGCATTTTCAAATCGGCCGAATTCCGATACAATAAATACGGACGTTGGTGAACTCAATTTATTAAATAACATGAAATTATTTAATAAACATATTTACTTCAAAATATTATTTCGATAATATCACGTAAGTATTTCGTATCGTATAAAATACTCCGAAGCGACCGAAAACGCGTGAAACGCGCCCGACAATCGAATAAACGTCAAAATATATCATTTAAACTTAAAATATAATATTTTGCATGGAATTGATTATTTATTATATCGTGAATTATAACGATAACAAAAACGTTTAGTTTAAAATGTCACGTAATTAAACTATCCAAACACCAGCACGTAAATCAATACCGACACCATAACCAAACATTTTTATAAATGTTTTCTAAGTATTATTAGTAATACTTCAATTCAAATATATCGAAATTCGAATGTCATTTAAAACACGTACGTATAACGTTTAAATCATAAATGTACGTTTAAACGATCGGGTAAACAAACACGGGTTTAACATCAAACTTTGGAGACAAGTTTTAACAACTCTCTCCCATCTTTTTGACTAGCAAAAATCAGCCAAACAAGATCCCCAATTTAGGGATCTTGTTCTTTGACTACTACATCAACACCAACATCATTCTCTTCATTTCAAACTAACCAACCATCTCTCTAACTTCTCACTACACCAACACCTTTCCCCCTCTTGTTCCTGCTGGAATACGCCAGCCACCACAGCTCCACCACCCCACCACCATCATCCACCACTTGGTTATTGAAGGAAATCAAAAGAAAAGCTCAGTTCTCGCATCCCCTTCACACCTCGGCTCTAGATCTTTGATCTTCTTGTAAGGATCTCGTTTCTTTTGCTAGATTTACTTGGATTAACTTTAATTACATGTTAGTATGTTCATATAACTAGAAAATGTCCAAAACATAAGTCGAATCGCATTTTAAAATTCCAAAACTGGAGCTTAATCTTCCTGTCCTGATTCTGTTCTAACTTCAACGATTTTTATAAAATTTATTTTTACATTAAAATAGATGTTTCTTAAGCTTAAAATGTAGTACAAGAAGTAAGGTTTCTAACAAAATTTGTTTCGTAACATTTCGACTTCGTTTGCTATTTTAAAATAATTTTCTCCGGTGATATAGAACTACTGTTCCGGCGGACAGAAACTTTCAGTAACTTCTCGAGGCCATATCTCGAGTTATAGACCTCAAAAACGTGTGAGACCACTTGGAAAATCTTACTAATTTTGTTATGTACAAAAAGTTCTTCTATGGCCCGACTTGAAAACCCACGGACATAAGTGTAAAAATAGGATCTTTAGACTAAACTCACTTCCAAACCAAATCTGACCACTCCTCATGTTTATTTTTTTTAAATATAGTAAACAAAGATATAAAATTACCATAAAGAGCAAAAATAAACTCGACACCTAGGAGAATATGTTTGATTTTTGGTTAGGCTTGACTCGGGCTAGAAGTTGGTTAAATTGAGAGACTTGCCGAGTCAAAAATCTGAAAATATAAAGAATAAGGGCTGTTTTAGTCATTTTGTGAAAACAACAATTCGGGTCAACCATAAAACGTAACGTCAATACAATATTTGGAATAACTCGGAAACATATGACACATATACTTTTGTAAGTATACAACGAGACCAACATAATAATAATGCTTTTAATAATTATTATTACAAAACTCACCAACGGGCCGCCATATTCTCAAAACTCAAACTAATCAATCAAACAACCTAATCATTTGGACATTACTAGTTGAATGAGCAACTAGCATAGATGGTCTGATAAGACATCTAATCATTATTATAACCTTGCGCGTTTAGGACGCCCGACAGGTTACAGTCGTTGGAACGACATCATTACTCTTAAAGAACATCATTATTGCTTGTTAGCAACTCATTAGGCTCAGGTGAGTCTCATAGCCCCCTTTTTTAAATGCTTTTATCTAGGGGTGAGATACATGCTCATTTTGTTTTACATGTGAACACAAGTACAAAATCAATTTAAAGCCCTCCACACATAGTTTGTTAATATGATTTAGCGTGAATGTTAGTGTATGGTACCATATGGAATTGACAATCCCCGTCCAAGTTAGCAAGCACTAACCTGTCAAACGGACGCATTATCATTTGTTCAGTGTGAGTGTTGATTAGGCACTCATAGGGAGGCACCTCGATCAGGTCCTTGAATGTGGATCTTGACCCCCTCAGTTAAGCTCAAGCTATGGACTCATGGCTGCATGTACATTCATTATTTGTTTGATTACAAATCATTATATAAATCTTGTGGTTCATAAATCTCATTTACTCATATACACTTGTGAGCTCACTAGCTTTTTAGCTGACCTTTTAGCATGTTATCTCAGGTACTCAGCAGTAGGTTGGACTGCCCATCAGGATACTTTAGCTCGAGTCGCATGCAATCATTAAATATCAAGATATTTTCTTGCATATCTATATTTTGTATAATTGGAAATGTACTAGAATCTCTCAGGGTAATCATGTGAACTCAATATAACGTAAACTCTTATGTTATATCAATGTATTTTGTAAACGACGCATATAGAGTCATTCATTATATATCTTATGTGCTTGTGATTATTGATTAGTCGCGCCCCAACCCGATTCGCTTCCGCAACCCGAATTAGGGGGTGCGATAATAGTAATGCATGATAATCTCATGATGTTTGCATGAGACTCGAGCTAATGGGCATCCTGAATGAGCAGACCTACTGCTGCTGCAAACCTGAGAATACACGCTAAAATGGTCAGCTAAAAGCTGGTGAGCTCACATCTTTGATGATAAAGTATAATGTATGAACCGCAAGATTTAAGAATGATGGTTTGCTATTAAGCAAAATGATGTATATAACTGTCATGAGCACATAGTCTGAGCTTAACTGAGGTGTCAGAATCACAATCAAGTGCCTGAGCGAGGGTGCCTCTATGCGTGTGCCTAATCAACACACGTATGAACAAATGATAATGCGTCCGTTTGACCGGTCAGTGCGTGCTGACCCGGACGGGGATTGTCAGTCCCATATGGTACCATACACTAACATTCACGCTACAAAGTATTACCAAACTATGCTATTGAGGACTTATGATGATTAGATGAATAACTCATGCAGAATATAGCGATGTTTGATACTTGCGTTCACATGTAAAACAAAACAGGCATGTATTCTCACCCCTGGGTTTAAAACAGTAAAACAGGGGCTATGAGACTCACCTGAGTCTGATGAATTGTTGTCAGAAAATTAATGATGAAGTACAAGTAAATGATGTCGTTCAAACGACTGAAACCTGCAGGGCGTGATAAACGCGCAAGGCTTTAAGTGATTAGATGTTGAAACCTGCTGGGTGTATTAAACGCTCAAGGTTTTAAATGATTAGATGTCTCAACAGATCATCTATGCTAGTTGTTCATCCAACTAGTAATGTCCAATGATTTAATTTGATTAGTATGATTGGAAAATAAGTATGGTCCGTTGGTGAGTTCGAATAATAATTCAAAAGTATTATTATTATGATGTTGAAATGATATACTTATAAAGTATAATTGAATTGTTTAAATGTTGTATCGTATAAGTATTAAAGGTTACGCGATGTTCGATATTAGTGCAAAAATGAGTTATAGTCATCTCATTTTAGGCGACACTCTATGGTGACACTTGATAGTTTTTGGTCAATGCCGAAAACGTGGTCAACGGGCTCGGTTTGACCCACCACTTTTACCCAACCCTTAATATGGTAAATTATGTTTATAAAAATTTTCCTTATGTTTCGTGGGCCTCTCGAAGTGTTATTTTCACAATTTGCCCAAAACAGTCCCTAGTATAAATATTTTCCAGATTTGTAGCTCGATAGTCCTCTCGTTTCTACCACTTTTTAATCTGACTTTGGTCTCAAAAAAAATCCCACATGTTACCCCATGAGTCTAGATCATTTCTGCAATTTATTATGATTTTAGAAGGTCCTTTACTATTTTAAACAATAATGGAAATGAAAAGTGGTCAGATTTGGTCCGGAAACGAGTAACACTCAAGGATCAGCTTATATACTACAATCCGTGTATTTATGGGTCACGAGCCCAACATGAAAGTTGGAGATAACATCTTAAAGATCATTTTTCGTTTAAATTTCATGAGTTGATTCTTCCTAGAACTTGAGATATTAACGAAATGGTGAGACAATTTTTGAAGACAGAAAACTGTCTTTATATATCAATTTCAAAAACGTGTTTTAGTGAAAGATTTGGACATATACTTGTTAGATGATCAACTAAACATGTAAATGAACTAAAATCAAGTAAAACTAGAGAGGGTTTTGAGTATTTCTTACAAGAAAATCGTGATCTATGTCGCACCCCCAAATTCAGGTTGCGGAAGCGAATCGGGTCGGGGCGCAACTAATCAATAAACAAAAGCACATAAGATAAAGTGAACGACTCTATATGCGTCGTTTAAACCATGACATTGGTGATATAAAAGTTTTACAATGTTATACTGTTTACAAAAGCTCGCAAGCTAAATATAAGAGATTCTAAGGCATATCTATTTGTACAAAATGTAGAAATGCATGTGAATCTCCTGATATCTGAATGCGACTCGAGCTAGCTAATCCTGAGCAGTCTTACTACTACTGTGTACCTGAGAATACATGCTAAAAGGTCAGCTAAAAGCTGGTGAGCTCACAGGTTTGTATAATGATGAAATATGAGTTATGAACCACAAGATTTAAGTATGATGATTTGTAATTAAGCAAATAAAATAGTGATTGTATACTACTATCATGAGACCATAGTTTGAGCTTAACTGAGGGTGTCAGGATCCACCTTTAAGGACCTGAGCGAGGTTGCCTCCTGCATGTGCCTAATCTACACGCGTATGAACAAATGATAATGCGTCCGTTCGACCGCAGTCGTGGTAGCGCGACTACCCGGATGGGTATTGTCAATCCCATATGATATCATACACTAACATTCATGCTATAGCAATACTAACAAACTATGTAGTAGAGGGCTTCATGATTAGGTAAAACAAACTCATGCAGTCAATATATCTATGTTTTGTACTTGTGTTCACATGTAAAACAAAGCTGAGCATTTATTCCCACCCCAGGGTAAAAATAGAAAAATGAGGGGCTATGAGACTCACCTGAGTCTGATGCGTTTGCTAATAGCAAATAATGATGGTGTACAAGTAATGCTGTTGTCTCAACGATCGTAACCTACCTGGCGTCCAGAACGCGCAAGGTTAGGGATATAAGTAGGTATCTCTAAAGATCACCTATGCTAGTTGTTCATCCAACTAGTTATGTCCAAATACATTGGTAGTTTGATTGATTAGTTTGAGTTTTGAAAATATATACGGTCCGTTGGTGAGTTTCGTAATAATGATTATCAAAAGCATTATTATTATGTTTGTCTCATTGTATAGTTACAAAAGTATGTGTCATATGTTTCTGAGTTATTCCAAATATTGTATTCACGTTAAATCAAGTATATTGTGATATTGTATTGCTTGAAAAGTCGGTTACTATTTATGAGACAATAAGGATTGTCGGGATTTACTATTCATGAGACAATAGCGATCACTATTCATGAGACAATAAGGATTTTCGGGAATTACTATTCATTAGACAATAGCGATTACTATTCATGAGACAATAGCGATTATCGGGAATCACTATTCATGAGACAATAGCAAGTTACTATTCATGAGACAATAGCGATTATCGAGAAACACTATTCATGAAACAATAACAAGTTACTATTCATGAGACAATAGCGTTTATGAGACGGTTTTCAAGTATGAAAGTGTTAGTTATTGCGACAATGATATTACGACAAACGAGTTTTATACGACAATAGTTATTACGATAATGTGGTATTCTCGGACACTGTTCATGCGACAATTGTGAAAATACTTACTTATCCGATAATCGATTCCGATAATAGGGTATGTGACAATGGTATTGTCGCAGACAGAAAAGGCTTGTGCGACAATGGGGTATTCTCGGACACTGTTCATGCGACAATGGTATTGTCGCAGGTGTGATTTCCGATTTTGTTTAAGTGTTCGTTTTTGTTGACTTGGTCAAATGTGTTCGGTTTGACCTGAAACTTTTAGGGAAGTCTTAAATATATTAAATGAGCTTTAGAAAATTGTCGTTACATTTCGTGGGTCTCTCGAAGTGTCACTTTTTCAAAATTACCAAAACAGCCCTTACACTTTTGTTTTCCAGATTTTAACTCGACAAGTCTCTCGATTTAACAAACTTCTATTACGAATCAGGCCTAACCAAAAATCACACATATTTTCCTAAGTGTCTAGTTTATTTTTGCACTTTATGGTATTTTTATAAGTTCATTTACTATTTTAAATAAAAATAAATATGAAGAGTGGCCAGTTTTGGTTCAAAACAGACCTTCGCTCAAAGATCGGGTTACACATAAAAATTCGTGTATTTCTGGAAATGGCCAAAAAAGAACTTTTTGTAGAGATGTTCGATACGAAAATTTTGGTATGTGTTTCGTTGTCTAATTTTTCCTAGAACTCAAGATATGGACGTTTTTGTGAGATGAAAGTTCTGGACAGATTCATATACTTCTATATATACTTTGTAAAAACGTTTTTCAAGGTTTATTTTGGACATTATAAAGTTGTATGAGCTAGCTAACAAGTATAAAAACATAATATAAGTAATTTTAGAAAGTGTCGGGATCCTTACAATGATCGTATGAAGAATCCGAGAAGATGGAATCGTAGCTCGCATCGTCGTGAACACTTTTGCTTCCAAACGTTTTGTGATCCAATGTGATTTGGGGGTGGTTCTTGGTGATGTTCTTGGCTGATTTCTAGAGAGGGTGGAGAGAGTTTTAGAGAGAGAGAGATGAAGTTGGTGATGAATGAGGAAGAAGATGGGTGATGTTGGTGATTATGGTCAAAGAAGGAAGCAAGATCCACAAAATGTGGATCTTGTTTGGGCTAGTCAAAACCGGCCCAAGGGGGCCCCCACCTAAGGGTGGTGTCTCCAATTTTTGTTCCTTGCATTTGTGTTCCGTGTGGCGTTCATTTCCCCGATCGTTTAAACGTTCGTTTATGTTTTATACGTTATATACTAAACATACGTGTTTTAAATAACGAATAATTCTCGATATTTTAACTTGAAGTATTACTAAATAATACTTGGTAACATTTATAAAAATGTTATTGTGACGTGTCGGTAGCGGTTCACGGAGTCGTGTTACGCTTAATAAATCGCGTGACGTTTAAACTAAACGTTTCGGTTATTGATATAATTATTAATATTTATAATGGAAGTATTCCATCAAAATACTTTACCTGAAGTTATAAAAACATAACTATTGTTTGTTTCGATTGTTGGGCATGAATCGTGCGCTTTTGGTCGCGTTTGAGTGTTTTATACGATACGAAATACTTATGGAATATTATCGAAATAATATTTGGAAATAAATATGTTTATCAAATAATTTCATATTATTTAATAAATTGAGTTCACCAACGTCCGTATTAATGTATCGGGATCCACCCGATATGATAATGCACAATTAAATTCGATCATGTAAATGCGTATATATAATAATATACGTCACATAATTAGCCTAACTTGGCACTAATTATATGTATTATAAAATGATTAGGGCCTAATAATTTGCCCTAATTTATCGGGTGTCACATTCTATCCTTGTTAAGAGAATTTCGTCCCGAAATTTGTTCGAAGTGATGGTCTGCGTGATCGAGTCACGTGATGCATCGTCTAAGTCACGTGGCCGTCCTCCCCTTGTTAGGCGAAAGCCCAGATGTCCACAAAGGAATGGAGGGGGAGAGGTTTTGATGTGGTTGACCATGATGTCCAAAGGACAGGGTCAGATCGTTGGTCAATCGGTGACCGTAGTGTAGCTACTTGGTGTACTAGTAGCCTAGTGAAACCTATAATGTTCACAAAGTCTGTGATGGTCTGTACGGTTGTAGAGTGAATCAAACTCTATCGATGTCGTAATGAGATTAAATTATCGTATAGAGACGTACCCGTGGTAGTGTTCGGGTCGAAGTCAGTCTCAAGGGCGTTGTTTGTGGAGGTTTCAACATGAATGTTTTTTTTCTTCTCTTTGTTGTTGTTACCCTTGATAGTCAGTAGCGGGCAGTTACTCTTGATATGCCCAGTGTTTTAACATTTGAAGCAAATTTTCAATCCCTCAGAGTTAATGCCTGTGAGAGGGAATTTGCAGTCCTGAACTTGGTATCCATACTTTCTGCATTGCTTACAGGGTAGTACGCATGGTCCATCATGGTGTCGATTGCATAGTGAACAAAAGGGATTGCGTCCTTTGTAATTTCTCGGTTCAATTTCAACAATGTTGGTTTGAACAGTTTTCGCCCTTTTGGCTTTGGACTGAGTAAGGAAAATATTGGGATTCTCTCCCGGATTCCTTTTAGGGTTTGGAACTTGAATCTCAGTGCCCTTCTCAGTGGGGGCATTAGATCTGGCAGTCAGTTCCGTCATGTTGTCGACCATGAGATGTGTGTTTTGAACTATTGGTTGTGGTAGCAGTAGTTTTCCCAATGTGTTCTCTATTGAGATCAGGCGAGTGCCATGGTTGAGAAGGTGTACATTGTTTTGTTCAATGTAGTCACGGAGGTCAGCGATTTCCTCTTGTGCCTCAGCTAGTTGTTTGCATAGAGTGTCAAGAGTTATGTCAGTACGTTGGGTACTTTCGATGTTGGTGTTATTAGTAGCAAGGTCCGTAGTGGTGAGGTTGGGAGTGGAACTTGCTCGAGTTGATTCAGCAGTTCCCTCAATGGTAGGCAGTGCGTGGGCTGCCATCTGCTCTATTGGTTCATCTTTCAAGGATTTAGTGTCGTTTTCCAGAGTGAGGAGATAAGGAAACATCGTTTGTTCCTCACGGGGTTGATCGTTGTCCGTTGTGAGGTTGTTGCGGAACTGGTTGGTCATTTCCTACGAAATGATTGTTTCATGTTAAAATAGGTTTTCGTGATAGACGTCGTCAATTTAAAGACATGTAAAAGTTCGATTTACGAAACACGTTGTATTCATCACAAATCTGCACATCGGTCGTTACTAAAATACGGTAAGAAGGTATATGGCTCCTCCAAATGAAGGTTCGCGGTATGGCATTAGGGCAGGCGATGCGTATTACTGATAATTCCGATGTTCCTGGTCTCAATAGTGTGAGAAAGCGGGAGGGAGTTCTATCATGAAATCGGGGGCTGCACTGACGGCAGAAGAAGGTCTGTCATTTCTTAACTCTATCGTGTATTTAGGATCTAAGGAAACGGATGAAATTATGAGTAGTGAGAAAGGTTTATCAAAAAGCACGGAAGCGGAAGAGTTGCTCCCCTTGTATGATTTTAATTCGTCAGAGTCAACAGTAGGGCTTAGTAGTGGCAAACTTTTTTTTTTGTTGGTTGGAGGTCTCAGTCCATTTATGCTGGTTATCTCTAGACATGTATGAAGTGTCTTTGGCAGCAGGTGTTCCTTGGCGAACCACTTGTACCAAAAGGTTATGTGCCATACAAGCGGCACGTAGAGTGGTTTGTAGAGTTGGAGGCAGTGACCATAATCTGAATGCGTGGGGGAAGTCCCTAGACGTAACGTTCGATCCTTTTCTATTTCGGATCAACTAAGGATAGGCACAGTAGTGCCAACTGATTGGATCGGGTGGTGTATCAGGACGATGGCACCTTCACTGCCTTCGAAGTTTAGAGGTTTGTAGTTCAGAAAGTCCTTGTATGTACGTGGTCGGACTGGAGGTATGTTGTGCGGCGTCTCCTCGCCCAATGTTTACAAGCCTTGAGTAGTTAAAACAGTAGTCACTCGTTGGGTAAAGTATTGGTCAAGCTCGGCTTGACGGAAGTATTGTCGTCGGGGCAACATGATGAGAGTCTTAATGACGAGGATGAAGGGATACATGAGGTTTGAATCAAAGTTAGGATTATTATGTAGATGCATTCGAGAAGTAATGTACAACTGTATAATGTGGAGTTTGATGATATGCGACTATAAAGATCATAAACCGTTTAAGATATGAGTCGCAAGATTTCAGACTTCAAAGTTTACGAAAAATGGTTGAAGTTGTTATATAATGTACAAATCACAAGGAGAAATTATTCTATACCCAGTAGGGTCGAAGTCTTCAGTGTCACTTGTGGTATGTGGATTGGTCGAGTTGATCCTCAGTCATGTTTTCGTGTTTTACCACATTTCAAGTGTTGTGGTTAGTGAAGTTGTTGGTTTTATCGTGTAGTCAGAATAACGACTGAGTAGTGTGTTCATAGTAGTCAACCAAGACTACGCCATTGTAGTAGACTAACGGACAATGAAGCAGTATCCTCGTACTGTGTGTAGCCCTAAGGTGTCAAAGTGTAGTACTCAAGGCACTGGGGTGCAGTACTAATGTACAGTGAATGCAGTGCTAGATGCACAGTAACGTAGTACCAATGTACTATGAATGTAGTACCAATGTACTATGAAATGTGGCGCTAAGTGTCGTGGTGCAGTATCAGCGTACTGTGAGTGCAACACTAGTGTGCTGTAAGTATGTGTGGATCTCATGTCCTTAAAGTGTAGCTCTAGGGCTAATAGTAGATCGTGATCACAAAATTTTGTAGATGTGTCACAAGGGCTAAGTAAGTACAAACTGTGAGGTTTTCGTGTGTAGCGCGAGGCTAAAATGGTGTTGCTCATAAACTTTCTATGTTTGCGCGCAAATGTCACCATGTAAGTATCGAAGCACTGAATCAGGTAAGTACCGAGGTAATATGATGATCAAAATGATTTGATTATGGTCGTGAGAGTATTTTTGGACTTAGTCATTGTGAGTGTCTCTCGCAATACTAATCCAGTGGTATCTGGTGTGGTTACAATTGAAATCGAGGTGCGCGTAAATCGTTGGGTTCAAGCCCAACTGTTGGAAGAACCTTCCAAGATGTGGATGTTGTGGTTGGCCAATTCAATTGGCGGTTGTCTGCACGACAATGAATGCGAGTGAAAAGAACACGTGAATAGTCGGTGTAACACGCCTCTGTGATGAATCTCTCATGAGACGGGAGTTTCGTTGGTTTATCCTCCGATGGAACCTCCTCAAGTAGGTTCTCTTTTGGATGGGTTGTTCGTAGGTAATGTCGTTGTTCGTTATAATTGAGGGAGCGATTAGCGTGTGCGTTTCTATCATCGTAGATAAAGTATCAAGGCGTGATGTATTAATTTATAATAATAAAAGATAATAGGATTGTAATCATTCAACATGTGTGACCAAAAGATTACAAGAGTTGGTGTTTACAAAAGTTGCCGGGAATTATCACTTCCGGCAGATAGTGAGGGTTATACAAAAGGAGATGGGATTTTATATACCCATCGGATTAGAGGTCCTAACTACGACCTATTACATACACAACTATCCTCTATACAAAGTGGTTATAGTTATCATTGGTCTATTCTAGGTCGAGATCGTAAGGGTAGTAACGAGTTTCGAGTATGTCACAGTATCGTGGAGGTGCATGGTAAACCAAAGCATCTTCAACTGCTTGCCGGTACATCCCTTTAACCCAGGTGGTTGTCCGGTAGTACAGGTTTGCAGTCGTTTCCTTACAATAGAGGACCTGATCCTGGATTCGTTTGAAAAAGGATCTCCTCAGAATTCTCAGCTCCATCTCGTAGAGCTTGCACCTTAGTTTCAGTTCCCAGTGACGGCCATCTAAGTCTTCACCTGATCTCGTACCCTTTCGTACTCTTCGATGTTGACCAACCCAAAGTCGTGGTTTTCGATGTTTTCATTCACTATATCTTCCATAGGAGTGATATCTTCATCAAGATATGTGTACTGGATTTGTTCATCATTGATTTGGTCGTTATCTGACAGGTAATCGTCTGTTGAAAGGCTTGCCATTTTCCGCGTGAATGAGTTCTATAGAAATGGCAGGAAAAAGGATTTTAATCCTTAGAAATATGCCGGTTTCGCGTGTTAGATGTGATTTCTATAAAATCATTAGAGCTTGCCAAAAGTGATGCGTTGGCGTGACAAAAATCAGGTTGGCGTGGTTGTGCGAATCAATGAGTGTGTTTCGTAAGTATCACGAGAGAAGAGTCAGCTATTTATATAGCGAGCGTATCAGTGTGTGAGGCCTATTCATATATCTCCAATATATAATAGCCTAGAGAGTAGTACGTGAGGCCTATTCATATATAACTACATTATATATAATAGCCTAAAGATTCAGTGAATAAGTGAGGCCTATATATGTATAATCACATAATAGCCTAGTGTGTGTCTAGCACAAAACAAGTATAAGTCCCGGTTCTCTCGTGGTTAGAGTCAACTAGTGCATTCCTGTTCGACATAACCCAATTTCAGATCTTACATCATCTTCATTTAATTGTACATGGTTAGCTAGCCATGTTAAATTAAATTCGTATGATGCAATCCCTGAACCGGTCATACCTAATAAGGAATATTGCCTAACGGTCATAGTCTAGGCCCACTAAATACAACCTAGTTCACTATAACCTTAGGCTCTGATACCAATATGTCGCACCCCCAAATTCGGGTTGCGGAAGCGAATCGGGTCGGGATGCGACTAATCAATAAACAAAAGCACATAAGATAAAGTGAATGACTCTATATGCGTCGTTTAAACCATTACATTGGTGATATAAAAGTTTTACAATGTTATACTGTTTACAAAAGCTCGCAAGCTAAATGTAAGAGATTCTAAGGCATATCTATTTGTACAAAATGTAGAAATGCATGTGAATCTCCTGATATCTTAATGCGACTCAAGCTAGCTAATCCTGAGCAGTCTTACTACTACTGTGTACCTGAGAATACATGCTAAAAGGTCAGCTAAAAGCTGGTGAGCTCACAGGTTTGTATAATGATGAAATATGAGTTATGAACCACAAGATTTAAGTATGATGATTTGCAATTAAGCAAATAAAATAGTGATTGTATACTACTGTCATGAGGCCATAGTTTGAGCTTAACTGAGGGTGTCAGGATCCACCTTTAAGGACCTGAGCGAGGTTGCCTCCTGCATGTGCCTAATCTACACACGTACAAACAAATGATAATGCGTCCGTTCGACCGCAGTCGTGGTAGCGCGACTACCCCGGACGGGGATTGTCAATCCCATATGGTACCATACACTAACATTCACGCTATAGCAATACTAACAAACTATGTAGTGGAGGGCTTCATGATTAGGTAAAACAAACTCATGCAGTCAATATATCGATGTTTTGTACTTGTGTTCACATGTAAAACAAAGCTGAGCATGTATTCCCACCCCTGGGTAAAAATAGAAAAATGAGGGTGTGTAGTCCGAATAAAAAATCAAGCAAAAGATTAATACATGATAAAGAACAATATGAAGAACACAAAGAAGATTTTAATAGCCAAATCCCTA
Organism: Pseudognaphalium luteoalbum; assembly: GCA_963422505.1. Lineage (NCBI taxonomy): Eukaryota > Viridiplantae > Streptophyta > Magnoliopsida > Asterales > Asteraceae > Pseudognaphalium > Pseudognaphalium luteoalbum. The sequence goes on along the minus strand of OY730196.1, from coordinate 21,139,761 downwards.
ATCTTATTAATATAATCAACAAGACGGATACAACCTTGTATCAGGATTACAAAGAACCTTAGGGGTACATGGGGGAAACGATCTCAAGTTATGAGATCGGGTTTTACCCTAATGGTAACACACACAAACAATGTCTAGGGATCTCTTTATATATAGAGTCCCAAAGACTTACAATATGAAACACAATCATATTAGGAAACTAAGTCCTTCTATTCTTCTATGTCGATCTTCAAAATCTTTAACTTTATCTCCAAGTCTTCTAGAAGCCGACCTTCAATGTTTCCTAATCAGTTTACACTTTGTCACATCAAATCTTAATTTTCCTAACAATCTCCCTCTATTTGATGATGACCAAACAACTAGTAAACTGATTACAAGATGATAAATATAGATAAACAAAAAGTAAAATCTTCTTCTTGATTGCTCATAAAATCTTGCATAATTCGTCAACTATTTCTTCTTCAACTTCATAACTCTTCACCTTTTTATTCTCCCCCTCAATATCAGCAACCCAATGTCAAATGATTCTCCCCCTATTTCGCCGTACCCTTCTTTAACGAGACAGATACAAATTCTATGTATCAGGGTTAGAAAACCTTAGAGAAATCTACTAAAATCTCTAATCTTGTAAAAGAAAGTTTGTATGATTTGGTTTGAACATAATTTAAGCTCTTACAACTCTTATCTTCAACAACACTTATTACCCATTGAAAAATCTTCAACTATCTTGACCATAAGCATGAAAACCCGTTACAGAATATCAACCCATCACTCTGAACGTATAAATGTCGAACCTTTTAATTGAAAACTTCATCAATGATGTCATAAATATTGAGTAGACTTGAGCTAACCTTTGGGTCTGATTTTGTACGAGTTTGAAGTCGTATTAAAAATATCACTACCAAAAGATATATAATCAACCATAAAAGCTGTACAAATAACTAACCACCAGTAGTAACGAGTACCATGTAGTACCATCCATGACGAGCATCACTAATTCCGCATTAGTGGTTGAAAAATGACTAACAGTGGTAATTGATACTAAGTAGTAGTAACAATGAAGAGCATCATTAAAATGGTTGAACAGTAGTAACATTGTTGAAGCAGTGGCAAAATTACATTAACAGCGGCAAGCTCTACTAGCAGTGACAAGTTTGTACTAGCAGTGGGAAGCTTGTACTAACAGTGGTAAGATTGTACTAGCAGCGGGAAGCTTGTACTAACAGTGGTAAGCTTGTACTAACAGCGATAAGCTTGTACTAACAGTGGTAAGCTTGTACTAACAGTGGTACAAACCTTTTAGCAGTGGCAACGTTGTACAAACAGTGGTACAAACCTAGCAGCGGTTGGGTTTGAGCAGTGGCAACTTTGTAACTGTATATCTCCTTGATGCCGTATCCACTGGAGCTCAAATTTTAACACGAAGTCCATCAATGTTTCATTAACCATATATCCAAAAATCAAGTCGATCCAACACTTAATGAATCTACTGTAATTTTCTGACTTCAGCTGCACAAAAGAAACCATAAACTTACTGCAGCAGATTTGAATTTTAATATCTCTATGTAGAAACATCCGATCACAATGAAATTTTTACACAATGCAGAAACATATGTCTTGAATAACATATCCAAAAATCATGAATATTCGTTGAATAACGAAGACACAGTGATCGATTTACTGCCGCTGTTCGGAAAAACCATATGGTTTCAGCAGCAGATTTCGACTTTATATATCTCTCACTCAAAAGCTCAGATCGAAAATTCCTCTGGTCAGATTGTGCGTCTATGTGTTATAAACCTACAATTCAAATTGCACGACAATTGAACGGTTAACGAATGAGATCTGAATTTTTTACCATCGCTGCACAGAACATGACGAATTACGAATTTTTCTTGCAATCTTCTAGGGTTTCTTCGATATGGCTTCTCTTGCTTGAATTGGATCTTTACAAATCTTGAATAGATTCGACGTGCTCTGATACCACTTGTGTAGTCCCAATAAAAAATCAAGCAAAAGATTAATACATGATAAAGAACAATATGAAGAACACAAAGAAGATTTTAATAGCCAAACCCCTAATCTTATTAATATAATCAACAAGACGGATACAACTTTGTATCAGGATTACAAAGAACCTTACGGGTACATGGGGGAAATGATCTCAAGTTATGAGATCGTGTTTTACCCTATGGTAACACACACAAACAATGTCTAGGGATCTCTTTATATATAGAGTCCCAAAGACTTACAATAGGAAACACAATCATATTAGGAAACTAAGTCCTTCTATTCTTCTATGTCGATCTTTAAAATCTTTAACTTTATCTCCAAGTCTTCTAGAAGCCGACCTTCAATGTTTCCTAATCAGTTTACACTTTCTCACATCAAATCTTAATTTTCCTAACAGAGGGACTATGAGACTCACCTGAGTCTGATGCGTTTGCTAATAACTAATGATGGTGTACAAGTAATGCTGTCGTCTCAACGATCGTAACCTGCCGGGCGTCCAGAATGCGCAAGGTTAGGGATATAAGTAGGTATCTCTAAAGATCACCTATGCTAGTTGTTCATCCAACTAGTTATGTCCAAATACATTGGTTGTTTGATTGATTAGTTTGAGTTTTGAAAATATGTACTGTCCGTTGGTGAGTTTCGTAATAATGATTATCAAAAGCATTATTATTATGTTTGTCTCATTGTATAGTTACAAAAGTATATGTGTCATATGTTTCTGAGTTATTCCAAATATTGTATTGACGTTAAATCAAGTATATTGTGATATTGTCTTGCTTGAAAAGTCGGTTCTATTTATGAGACAATAAGGATTGTCGGGATTTACTATTCATGAGACAATAGCGATCACTATTCATGAGACAATAAGGATTGTCGGGAATTACTATTCATGAGACAATAGCGATTATCGGGAATCACTATTCATGAGACAATAGCAAGTTACTATTCATGAGACAATAGCGATTATCGGGAAACACTATTCATGAGACAATAACAAGTTACTATTCATGAGACAATAGCGTTTATGAGACGGTTTTCAAGTATGAAAGTGTTAGTTATTGCGACAATGATATTACGACAAACGAGTTTTATACGACAATAGTTATTACGATAATGTGGTATTCTCGGACACTATTCATGCGACAATTGTGAAAATACTTACTTATCCGATAATCAATTCCGATAATAGGGTATGTGACAATGGTATTGTCGCAGACAGAAAAGGCTTGTGCGACAATGGGGTATTCTCGGACACTGTTCATGCGACAATGGTATTGTCGCAGGTGTGATTTCCGATTTCGTTTAAGTGTTCGTTTTTGTTGACTTGGTCAAATGTGTTCGGTTTGACCCGAAACTTTTAGGGAAGTCTTAAATATGTTAAATGAGCTTTAGAAAATTGTCGTTACGTTTCGTGGGTCTCTCGAAGTGTCACTTTTTCAAAATTACCCAAACAACCCTTACACTTTTGTTTTCCAGATTTTAACTCGACAAGTCTCTCGATTTAACAAACTTCTATTACGAATCAGGCCTAACCAAAAATCACACATATTCTCCTATGTGTCTAGTTTAGTTCTGCACTTTATGGTATTTTTATAAGTTCATTTACTATTTTAAATAAAAATAAGAGTGGCCAGTTTTGGTTCAAAACAGACCTTCGCTCAAAGATCGGGTTACACACAAAAATTCGTGTATTTCTGGAAATGGCTAAAGAAGGACTTTTTGTAGAGATATTCCATACGAAAATTTTGGTATATGTTTCGTTGTCTAATTCTTTCTAGAACTCAAGATATGGACGTTTTTGTGAGACGAAAATTCTGGACAGATTCATATACTTATATATATACTTTGTAAAAACGTTTTTCAAGGTTTATTTTGGACATTATAAAGTTGTATGAGCTAGCTAACAAGTATAAAAACATAATATAAGTACTTTTAGAAAGTGCCGGGATCCTTACAATGATCGTATGAAGGATCCGAGAAGATGGAATCGTAGCTCGCGTCGTCGTGAACACTTTTGCTTTCAAACGTTTTGTGATCCAATGTGATTTGGGGGTGGTTCTTGGTGATGTTCTTGGCTGATTTCTAGAGAGGGTGGAGAGAGTTTTAGAGAGAGAGAGAGATGAAGTTGGTGATGAATGAGGAAGAAGATGCGTGATGTTGGTGATTATGGTCAAAGAAGGAAGCAAGATCCACAAAATGTGGATCTTGTTTGGGCTAGTCAAAACCGGCCCAAGGGGGGGGCCACCTAAGGGTGGTGTCTCTAATTTTTGTTCTTCGCGTTTATGTTCCGTGTGGCGTTCGTTTCCCCGGTCGTTTAAACGTTCGTTTATGTTTTATACGTTATATACTAAACATATGTGTTTTATATAACGAATAATTCTCGATATTTTAACTTGAAGTATTACTAAATAATACTTGATAACATTTATTAAAATGTTATTGTGACGTGTCGGTATCGGTTCGCGGAGTCGTGTTACGCTTAATAAATCGCGTGACGTTTAAACTAAACGTTTCGGTTCTTGATATAAATATTAATATTTATAATGGAAGTATTCCATCAAATTACTTTACCTGAAGTTATAAAAACATAACTATTGTTTGTTTCGATTGTTGGGCACGAATTGTGCGCTTTTGGTCGCGTTTGAGTGTTTTATACTATAAGAAATACTTATGGAATATTATCTAAATAATATTTTGAAATAAATATGTTTATCAAATAATTTCATATTATTTAATAAATTGAGTTCACCAACATCCGTATTAATGTATCGGGATCCGCCTGATATGAAAATGCACGATTAAATCCGATGGTGTAAATGCGTATATATAATAATACACGTTATTAGCCTAACTTGGCACTAATTATATGTATTATAAAATGATTAGGACCTAATAATTTGCCCTAATTTGTCGGTTGTCACAATCTAGAAGACGAAAATGATGAGATGTGGCTCGGTTTGTTCCTCCCCTTCCTTTCCTTGCTTTTCCTTGTCAAAAGGTGGTGTTTAGAGGTGGTGGTTGATGATGGATGATGACGGCTGAGAGGTGGTGGCCTAGGGCCGGTTTTTAGAGAGAAGAAATGAGGGAGAGAAATGTGTTTTAGAGAGAGGTGAGGTATGGATGAATGAGGTGATCATGGTGATGTCAAGAAACAAGATCCACGATTCGTGGATCTTGTTGGCTGGTTTATAATAAACAAAGGGAGGCAAGATCTTTGTTCAAATCTTGTCTCCAACTTAGTATTATATCCGTATTTGTTTACCCGATCGTTTAAATGTTAATTCGTACGTTATACGTTATATTTAATATAATTCGGTAACGGTTTAAAACTCGATATTTTTAGATGACAATTTTATGCAAAATGTCATGTTTTAATATCCAAAATAATATTTGGGTTTTCGTTTGGTCTTCGGTTACGAATTATACATTCGATTAAATCGTGTAACGCTTTTAGACGTTATAAGTGATCGCGTGTAATCGCGTTATTTTTAATTGAAGTATTTCATCAAAATACTTGGAGTTAAATTATAAAAATATAATATTAATAACTTTCATCCGTCAGGCGCATTTCGCGCGTTTTTGTCGCGTATATCATATTGTATACGATACGAGATACTTATGAAATATTATCGGGTTAATATTTAGAAATAAACATGTTTATCAAATAATTCAATATTATTCAATAAATTGGGTTAACCAACGTCCATATTAATGGATCGGAATTTGGCCGATATAAAATGATACGATTTCATTAATCATGTAATTGCGTATATATAACAATACACGTAATGATACATACAATTAACCTAACAAAGTACTAATTACATGTACTAACAAAATGATTAGGACCTAATAACAAGTCCTAATTTGACGGGTGTCATAAAAAGCATAATACAATTTGAATACATACATGTGCATGATTATGTGACTTGTGTTTATATCAAGGTCACATTGACCAGTAATTGAATAGAGTTATAGTGTAATGTCAAAGTGGAGTTTGGTTTGACTCTACTATTCTAGAAATGTTAGCGATGTCAATGTTGACATGAGAATTGTAGTTAATACCCTTAACGGGTCATTTGGTACTTGATATCGCGTAAAAAGTCACGTTTTTACCACCAATATCTCTCTCATTCTGGAGCAATACTTAGCATTTGGACTCAAATAACGCAAAAATCATTGATAAAATGCTAAGAAGATTAAAACAAGGTTGCACGAGCAAAATCAAGCAAAACGGCAGAAAAATGAAGATTCCACGCACGTTTGAAGATTCCACGCACGTTTGAAGATTCCAGACATCAAAATGAGATTTCAAGATAAAAGAGCCCATCACCAACATCTATTTGACCCAAGATTTTCATTTTCAAATTACGAATCCAACAGAAGAAGAATCAACAAAAACGGACGAAGAACAAAGATTCTACGTACGCCGGAAGATCCAAACGATTCGTACGACACATCTAGATCTCAGAGACATATTTTTGGGATTTCTTTTCATCAAAAGCTTAGTTTTTGAATTACGAATCCAATGCAAAAAGAATCAACGCAAACGGACGCATAACGAAGAAAACACGCACGAATCGAGAAACGAAGCAACGGGCAGCGAACCGGTGCAGGTGGCAGCCAGCCGCCGTCGGCTGCCAGTAGGCCGCCGCTGGCTGCCACCCACCCACACAGATTGCGCTTTTTTGTCCTTTTTCATACCCGGTGCTAGACCTTTACATGCTTTTCGTACCTGGTGCCACTACCTTTTTCACCTTTTCGTACTTGGTGCCACTACCTTTTTCACATTTTGCTAATGTGTGCTTCCATTTGCTAAAATGCACCAAAACTCCTCTATAAATAGGAGGCATGAGGCTCATTTGAAACACACACCAACACACCTCAAAACACTTAAAAATACCAACACATTTGTATTTTCTTTTCTTGTATTCTTCCTAGTTAATTAGGCTAGCAAATTAACTAGCCAAGGAAGATTTGTACGGAGGTGTTCCGGGACGCCTATTTTAGCTACGAGTTATTGTACTTCTTTCCAGGTGTCAATCTATCTTTCATATTTAATATGTTTGTTCTTTCTTTAATAAATTTAAATATGTATGCTAGAATTGTCATGATTAGCTAAATAACTCAATTGTCTGCTATGATAGTCGTTTAGAAGGTATCGAATATGTGACTAAGTGGTATGTTGTGAGATTGCGGATGGTTTATATTACAAATGGATATAGGAATTAAATCTTTATCATTTATCTGCCCAACTCATGTTATGACTAAAACTTTATCCAAAAATGAACGTAGCTAACTCATAGGATATAGGTCACTTAGTTATACTATGTTAGATTGAATCATTGAGCTCGGCATGGCTGGTGTTCTCTAGACCAAAATAGGATCCAAGAGACACGGAACATGGGAGTAGAGGTAGATTAAGATTAAATTTATATAGACGATATTTTTGAGACAACTTTCGGAATATCCTCAACTTAGATAACACTTCTGTATGCTTAAATTAAATTGTTGCCTTGATCGTCTTATTGCATGTTCTTGTTTGATTGTTGCCTTAGGATCATCATAATAGTAAAATTTAAACGGCATTAATCATCGTGAAATAATATGATGGCCCCTATTCGACTATTCTTTGATATAGTACTGGAAACGCTTACGGCGGAGTACAAATGTATGGAAGTCAGAACGACCGAAGGTAGTTGTATTATGAATCGAATAGCAAACGTATTACCTAGGTCTCCATTTGTAACACAAATCATCCCTGTCTTGTAACATCCCTAAGTAATGATGATAATTCGTACGAATAAGTGATTGCATATTATCCAACCGTTTAGACCAGTTAGCCCAACCTATTCCGGTGAGGATAACCCTCGTTCATAAGATTGTTTATTCAACAAACTATGCCATGATTCGGGCATCTCTGACGACCGAGATTGGGGAATAGGATTCGAGGTTAACTGTTGGATAATGTGGGTGTACATTTGAGAGAACTTTCGGTGTACACTTTAATATATTGTGCAATCCACGTGACATTCTATTTTCCTGATTGTGGAAACCTCCGCGTCAGCCCGATAGAAGGATTGTAGAATAGCTCACATCAACTTACGAACTTATCCTCATTAGAACTTTCCATATTTAACCACTTCTAAACCACTTTATAGTAGACAATCGCTTTAATTGCTGAACGCCCGAAGTAACCTCCACCTTTTAATTCAGTCTAGTTTAAATTAGGATAAGAAAACCCAAAAACCAAAACCAACTCTTTCAACCCCAGCTGAACACATAAAAGCTTATAAACCCCCTAGTTTCAATTTGTCGCGCTTTGAAGAACGATCCTAGGTCATACTTGTCATGTACTAGCATAATAAGTAACCCTAGGCCCCAGCCTTATAAATTAAAAACCCACTGCTGTGTCACGTCACCATTAGAAATCTCAACGACCGGTGTGCAACACAACAAGTTTTTGGCACCGCTGCCGGGGAGCGTCGGCAACCGATTTAAGGATTTAGTAACTTTAGTGTTTGAGCGATCCTTTTGAAAGATTAACATCAATCAAAAGTTACCTTTTTGCCCTTAGGATTAGTTTTATTTTAGTAACCGCTTTTTAATCAATTATGACAACACATTTTGATTGGACAAACCCCACACCAAATGAGTCTTTGACCCAACTTTTAGCTGTTTCCTCACCTACAAACCACTTACCTTCCTCAAAACTATCTTTGTCCGAATTTATGTTTGAACAAAACGTTATAAACAAAAGAGTGATCGGATTTCAAGATAACATTGACGCCATGATAAAAATTTCAGAGAAATTAATCTCTAACATGAAATCCATTTTGAAAAACTTAAGTTTTTTTGAGGAAAGTACGTCGGTAATCACTAATGATACCACTCATCCACCAAGTGATGATCTGTTAATCGTGACTAGAGGAGGAAAAGTGACCAAAGTTGATCTGCCGCCACCAGATAACACCCCCAAAAACACTTCTTTACCCACACCTACACCTAGTGAAAATGTGTCAATTGACATCCCTGTCACAGTACCTGACCCATCACCAGCCAAAACTCCAGATAATGTACCTCGAACGAGAATACCTTATCCTGGCAGACTTAAAAAGGAAAAGCAAGAAGCCCAATTCGGTAAATATATGGAAATATTTAAAAGCCTACACTTAAACGTTAGATTATTAGATGCTTTAGTAGAAATGCCCTCGTGTGCTAAATTCTTTAAAGAACTCCTTTCGAGCAAAGAAAAACTTAGGCAAATAGTTAATTTACCTTTGAATGCTGAATGCTCATTAATTGTACAACGTGGTCTCCCACCTAAATTAGGCGATACATGACGTTTTACTATACCCTGTTTTCTCCAAGGAATTCAAATTAGTAACGCCTTAGCAGACCTAGGTGCTAGTGTTAATCTTATGCCTTATTCGCTTTACAAGAAATTAGGATTAGATGACCTATTACCTACTCGTATGACCATCCAATTAGCTGACAGATCAGTAAAACTCCCTCGAGGGATTGCTGAAGATGTCATGGTCAAAGTCGATAAGTTCATTTTTCCAGTGGACTTTATTGTCATGGACATAGAAGAAGACACACATATCCCGCTCATCCTAGGCAGACCATTCCTGAATACTGCCAAGGCTGTAATTGATGTTAACGAAAAATCCTTAAAATTAAGAGTTGGGAAAGAGGAAGTCACCTTTAATGTCGATCGATTAATGAAGCAACCTCTGGAAGAGGACCTTGGTTTGTGTGATACCATGCAGGATATTTTTGATGAGCATCTCCACGAAGTACTAGCACTATCCAGCCAGGATCCGGTACCCAACACCATAATCACCGTTCGAAAACTGTGTAATGAGGACCCTGGGCTGCACTCCGCAATCGCTTCGCCAACAACATCCAACGAACTACTATTTCCGCTGTTTGAAAAGAAGTCTCCTTACATCGATGGCAAAACAATTGTTGTCCCATTAGGATGCGGTACACCGATACCTTGGCTAAAGAAAGATAAACCCATATTCAATGGACCAAACCCATTTCCCTCAATCAGAGAGATCTTGGATTCATTCAAAGAAATGAGTGTTGAACCACCATCGTTTGAACTACAATTAGCCAATCAACCCGAATCACTGCCGTTTTCAAACCCTAAAATCACCATAAACCAATCTTTATCCGCTCAATTTCAAGAATTCTAATTCACTAACAACGGAGAGATCACCCTCACCAAAAATGATGAAGCTTCCTCATCATCAGTCAACAAGTACAAGCTAAAGACAGACGAATTCTCAAATAAAACCGAGTGGGTTGAAATAGCATCAATCTCCACATCTGAACCTGAGACAGACGAAGCACCATTCCAAGCTAAATACGAAAAGCTGAATAGAGACGAGATAGCTAGAATGAAGTCGTCTATCGAAGAACCACCAAACCTAGAATTAAAAGAACTACCACCTCACCTTGAGTACGCTTACCTCCATGGAACATCACAACTCCTAGTGATAATATCAAAAGAGTTAAAACCCGAGGAGAAAGCCCAACTCATTGATGTTCTAAAATCATACAAGAAGGCAATTGCATGGAAAATTTCCGACATACAAGGAATCAGTCCAAATTACTGCACACACAAGATCCTCATGGAAAACGATTTCAAACCATCCGTACAAAGGCAGAGAAGGGTAAATCCTAAGATTCAGGACGTGGTCAAACAAGAGGTTATCAAACTCTTAGATGCTGGATTGATCTACCCAATATCCGACTCACCTTGGGTTAGCCCTGTTCAAGTCGTACCAAAAAAGGGAGGAATGACGGTCATTACAAATGAAGAAAATGAGCTTATACCAACACGGACGGTTACCGGTTGGAGGGTCTGCATCGACTATCAGAAGTTAAACGAAGAAACTCGCAAAGATCACTTCCCGCTTCCGTTTATTGACCAAAAGCTCAAAAGGTTATTAGGAAACGAATTCTACTGTTTCCTCGATGGTTTTTCCGGGTATTTCCAAATCCCGCTCGATCCGAAGGACCAAGAGAAGACGACATTCACATGTCCCTACGGAACATTCGCATACCGATGAATGCCGTTTGGATTATGCAACGCACCTGCAACATTTCAGAGATGCATGGTTGCAATCTTCCACGACATGATCGAACAATGCATGGAAGTCTTTATGGACGACTTCTCTGTCTTTGGAGACTCCTTCGCATCATGTCTATCCAACCTCGATAGAATGCTCACCAAGTGTGAAGAATCAAACCTCGTGTTAAATTGGGAAAAGTGTCACTTTATGGTGAAGGAAGGAATAGTTTTAGGACATCGAATATCAAAGTCCGGAATTGAAGTAGACAAAGCAAAGGTCGAAACCATCGCCAAACTTCCACCACCAACCAACGTCAAGTCCATTAGGAGATTTCTAGGACATGCTGGGTTCTACCGCCGTTTTATCAAGGACTTCTCCAAGATTTCTCGACCTATCACCCACCTTCTAGGAAAAGACATCAAGTTTGTGTTTGACAAGAACTACATGAAGGCTTTCAACTACCTGAAGAAGGAGCTTACAAATGCACCAATCATGGTCGCTCTAGATTGGAACCTACCATTTGAAATCATGTGCGATGCTAGTGACTTCGCAGTCGGGGCAGTTCTCGGTCAAAGGAAGGATAATCACTTTCGACCAATCTATTACGCTAGCAAAACACTTACAGATGCTCAAGAAAACTATACAACTACAGAAAAAGAGCTGCTAGCCGTAGTATTTGCCTTCGACAAATTCAGATCCTACCTGATATTGTCCAAAACAATAGTATATACGGATCACTCAGCTCTAAAATACCTCTTCAAAAAGCAAGACGCAAAGCCTAGATTGTTACGGTGGATTTTACTCCTACAAGAATTCGACATAGAAATAAAGGATAAGAAAGGAGCAGAAAACGTCGCCGCAGATCATTTAAGTCGACTTGAAAATCTGTCAATGGAACAACTTGCAGAAAGAGATATTAAAGATCGATTTCCAGAAGAGCAGTTAATGAGTTTAGGAGAACAAGGTTCGCAATTCACTGACGATCCTTGGTTTGCAGACATTGCCAATTTTGTAGTTGGAGGGATCGCAAGAAAAGGAATGATCTAATCGCGGAGACAAAAGTTCTTTCGCGACGCCAAATATTACTTTTGGGATGATCCATATTTGTTCAAGGTCTGTCCCAACCAAATAGTAAGAAGATGTGTCGATGGGAAAGAAGCGGAATAGATACTCCACCAAAGCCATCACGGACCCACCGGAGGACATCATGCAGCTAATCTGACAGCAAAGAAAGTCTACGACTCAGGATTCTACTGGCCTACCATTTTCAGAGACGCACAAGACTTGGTGAAACGCTGCGATATTTGCCAAAGGTTTTGAAATATCACAACGCGTAACGAAATGCCGTTAACGAATATCCAAGCATGTGAAATATTTGACATATGGGGATTAGACTTCATGGGACCATTTCCGAAATCTTACGGAAAAGAATACATTCTAGTAGCTGTCGATTACGTATCAAGATGGGCCGAAGCCCAAGCCTTTCTAACAAATGATTCAAGGGTCGTAACCAAGTTCTTAAAGCAGTTATTCCGTCAGTTTGGAACACCTCGAGCAATCATCAGAGATAGAGGCACGCACTTTTGCAATACTCAGTTTATGAAACTATTGCAACAATATGGGGTTACACACAAAACCTCTACGGCCTATCACCCGCAGACGAATGGACAAGCAGAGATTACAAACCGTGCACTAAAAAGGATCTTGGAATGAACAATTGGTCAACACAAGGAAAGATGGGTAGACAAGCTAGACGATGCTTTATGGGCATTTCGTACAGCTTATAAAACGCCATTAGGAACAACTCCCTATAGGCTCGTTTATGGAAAGGCATGTCATCTCCTGATTGAACTAGAATACAAAGCTTACTAGGCAATGAAGAACTGTAGTTTAGATCCTACGATAACAGGAACTCACCGGAAAATGCAGCTAAATGAACTAGCAGAGTTGAGGGATCAAGCTTATGAAAGTTCCTACAAATTTAAGGAAAGAACCAAGTTACTCCACGATTCAAAGCTCCGTCCCACACGCTTCAATCCAGGTGATAAAGTTCTACTCTTTAACTCCCGATTTAAGAAATTTTCTGGTAAATTCAAAACACGATGGAGCGGCCCCTTCACAATCTCTAAAGTATTTCCTTATGGTGCCATCGAACTCGAAGCTCCAGACAGAAATTTCAAAGTAAACGGTCACCGATTAAAACACTACGTAGAAGACTTTCCCTCAAATGAGAAAGTCTATAACTACGAACCACCCTAATAGAAAAATGGGTATAAAAGAGTCAAGCTACAAGACTCGATAAACAAAGCGCTCTTGGAAGGCATCCCAAGCCTATCTTACGTTTTCAACATTAATTTTCCTTTACTGTTATGTTTAAACTAATCCAATTTTTATGCAGTACCTTTCCTTACAAAAGACTAATAATCTTAGACCATTAACCTTTTGTATTTTGCAGGATGAGTTCGCAGTCAGACAGAGCACGAACCCCCAGTCAGAGACGCTCGCGTGCCATGCATCACTCCCGGAGTTCATCACCGAGTAGTAGCATGAGGACTGTCAGAGGATCCCAGTCACCACCTCCTAGGTTGGATGAGATATCGGCAGACTCGGTGGAGGTGTACGTTCAGGAGTCATTCCTGTTACGTCCCATCCATTCCAGGTTATCATCATCTCACTGACCAGCGGGACAGACTGCAGGGACCTCCAGAGTACCCACCTTTGAGCATGGGGTTACTACTGCGGACCCTGCTGTCACTTGGTCTATACTGAGAGCCCTCGAGGTCCAGCACACCGCCATCTCTGAGATCCACACTACTCTGGGCCTTACCTCCACACCTGTGTGCCCCTTTCAGATGGGACCTAATCCCGCTCTGCACATTCCACCGTGGGACTTATTCCCACCTTGGAGCTTGATTGCGTAGGACCACCCCACTTTCATGGACTCACTGGAGGAGGAGACTGCTGCCCTAGACGCTTGGATTCAGGATCTAGAGGATGGCACGACATCTCCTGTCTATACCATCGAGGAGTCAGCATCTCCTACATCGATCGTGGAAAACACGATCTTTATGGATGATGACTTCACCGATTGGGAGTCGCTCTATCCTGACATGGATTAGCTTTTAGTAGTTATTTTATGTTTAATATTAACTTGTATTAACACTTGTGTTTTCTGAAGGATGTGTATTATGCAGAATTCAAAGTAGAATTTGTGGAACAAGTTCATTTTTAATGAGCCTGGTCCACTTCCAGCAAATTCACACACTTGAGCCTGGTCCATAAAATCAAATAGCAACTCACGCGGCACAAGGAAGTATCTCTTCTAACCTTATTTTGCTCAATTTAACACGCTAAAATTCTAAGTAAAACTCTAAGTGTGGAATTACAACTCGCAAATAGAGAATGACTTCGAAAATATTGACCCTTATTAAAAAATCTAAGTGTGGGATTGACCTAACTTAGAAGTAGAACATTAGGGACAATGTTCTTTTAAGTGTGGGATAGCAGTAGGATTGACTACTGTATTGCAACATAAACTTTTTATCAAACTTTTTAGCAAAACTCAGATTTTCAGCAAAATTTTCAAAATTTTTGAATCAAAGTCAAAAATGGTATTTCTAGTCAACAAAAGTTCAAAAGGTTTGGTAAAATGACTATGACAAGCAAAACTCTTTGATAAACTTTCAAACCGAGTTTTAAAACAAGCGATCGCATGACTAGGCACAAAACCACCCAAAATGAGTGAGGAATCTTGAGCCATATAAAAGCATCCATCTTTAATGCTTCACTTTTCAATTGTGAGTGTGCCGATGTATGCTCTCTAGAATCAGAACTTGTTCAAGGAAAACATTTCGAGATTACAAAAATGGGCGTCATATGTGATGAAGGTGCAATCAGAAAACCTCGACATTCCCTATGATAAGAACCCTCTCATAAAACCCTCACTTTCAAACCTAACCAGTGCTCACCTTCAGCGGAAAACATGCTGAGGCTTAGCCTTTTCAAAAACTTCACTCCCTTCCTTCATCTTTTGGCCATAGCCTAAGTTTCTGTGCTGACAGAAGAATTATTATCAGAAGTACGGAGCGTTCCCCAAAGGATGAAAACCATCCGTAAAAGGAGCTCCAAGAAAAAGAAATCCAGCAAAGAAGTACGGAGCGTTCCCCAAAGGATGAACACCATCCGTAAACGGAGCTCCAAGAAAAAGAAATCCAGCAAAGAAGTACGGAGGGTTCCCCAAAGGATGAACACCATCCGTAAAAGGAGCTCCAAGAAAAAGAAATCCAGCAAAGAAGTACGGAGCGTTCCCCAAAGGATAATCATCATCCGTAAAAGGAGCTCCAAGAAAAAAGAAAATTCAGCAAAAGCAAAGCTGTCAGAAGGAACCTAAAAGCCCAAGGATCATTTAAAGCCAAGGGAAAGGTTCATCAAAAGAAAACTTGAAAGAAAAGATGCAAAAGAAGGCTCTCAAAGAGAAAAATCCAGAAAGAAGCACTACTAAGCGCCAAAGATAAGTCATCATAAACAACTCTTAGGCTTTATTAAACCCCCAAATAAACCACCTAAAAAACCCTTCATCCATATACACCACTTCCAACATCTTGCGAATGTCTAGGGATAATTAGCACCGTCCCCATTTAAGTATTGTAGATTTGATTCTCGATCAAGCTTATGACAACAGAAGAGCTACATGACTGGCCCCTTAGTGAATTAGAAGTTAGAAAACCCGATACACTTGAGTGAATTGAGTGACCACCTGTGAGGGCCCCAGTCATGTATATCTTACATTATGAAGATTGAAAAGAAAGCTTGTTAGAACCAAAGGTTTGGGAAACCATCAAAGGATGGAACCTCGTCCGAAATCTTTTTACCAAACTTGTAGGAATCAAAGTTCTCCGGAATACAAGACACCTTTCATCACAATTTTATGAACATTTGCTTGAGGACAAGCAAAACTCTAAGTGTGGGATACTTGATATCGCGTAAAAAGTCACGTTTTTACCACCAATATCTCTCTCATTCTGGAGCAATACTTAGCATTTGGACTCAAATAATGCAAAAATCATTCATAAAATGCTAAGAAGATCAAAACAAGGTTGCACGAGCAAAATCAAGCAAAACGGTCGAAAAACGAAGATTCCACGCACGTTTGAAGATTTCAGACATCAAAACTAGATTTCAAGATAAAAGAGCCCATCACCAACATCTATTTGACCCAAGATGTTCGTTTTCAAATTACGAATCCAACAGAAGAAGAATCAACTAAAACGGACGAAGAACGAAGATTCTACGTACGCCGGAAGATCCAAACGATTCGTACGACACATCTAGATCTCAGAGACATATTTTTGGGATTTCTTTTCATCAAAAGCTTCGTTTTTGAATTACGAATCCAACGCAAAAGGAATCAACGCAAACGGGCACATAACGAAGAAACACGCATGAATCGAGAAACGCAGCAACGGTCAGCGAACCGGTGCAAGTGGCAGCCAGCCGCCGCCGGCTGCCACCCACCCGCACGGATTGCGCTTTTTTGTCCTTTTTCGTACCCGGTGCTAGACCTTTACATGCTTTTCGTACCTGGTGCCACTACCTTTTTCACCTTTTCGTACTTAGTGCCACTACCTTTTCCACCTTTTGCTAATGTGTGCTTCCATTTGCTAAAATGCACCAAAACTCCACTATAAATAGGAGGCATGAGGCTCTTTTGAAACACACACCAACACACCTCAAAACACTTAAAAATACCAACACATTTGTATTTTCTTTTCTTGTATTCTTCCTAGTTAATTAGGCTAGCAAATTAACAAGCCAAGGAAGATTTGTACGGAGGTGCTCCGGGATGCATATTTTAGCTACGAGTTATTGTACTTCTTTCTAGGTGTCAATATATCTTTCATATTTAATATGTTTGTTCTTTCTTTAATAAATTTAAATATGTATGCTAGAATTGCCATGATTAGCTAAATAACTTAATTGTCAGCTATGATAGTCGTTTAGAAGGTATCGAATATGTGACTAAGTGGTATGTTGTGAGATTGCGGATGGTTTATATTACAAATGGATATAGGAATTAAATCTTTATCGTTTATCTGCCCAACTCATGTTATGACTAAAACTTTATCCAAAAATGAACGTAACTAACTCATAGGATACAGGTCACTTAGTTATACTATGTTAGATTGAATCATTGAGCTCGGCATGGCCGGTGTTCTCTAGACCAAAATAGGATCCAAGAGACACGGAACATGGGAGTAGAGGTAGATTAAGATTAAATTTATATTGACGATATTTTTGAGACAACTTTCGGAATTTCCTCAACTTAGATAACACTTCTGTATGCTTAAATTAAATTGTTGCCTTGATCGTCTTATTGCATGTTCTTGTTTGATTGTTGCCTTAGGATCATCATAATAGTAAAATTTAAACGGCATTAATCATCGTAAAATAATATGACGGCCCCTATTCGACTGTTCTTTGATATAGTACTGGAAACGCTTACGGCGGAGTACAAATGTATGGAAGTCAGAATGACCGAAGGTAGTTGTATTATGAATCGAATAGCAAACGTATTACCTAGGTCTCCATTTGTAACGCAAATCATCCCTGTCTTGTAACATCCCTAAGTAATGATGATAATTCGTACCAATAAGTGATGACATATTATCCAACCGTTTAGACCAGTTAGCCCAACCTATTCCGGTGAGGATAACCCTCGTTCATAAGATTGTTTATTCAACAAACTATGCCATGTTTCGGGAATCTCTGACGACCGAGATTGGGGATTAGGATTCGAGGTTAACTGTTGGATAATGTGGGTGTACATTTGAGAGAACTTTCGGTGTACACTTTAATATATTGTGCAATCCACGTGACATTCTATTTGCCTGATTGTTGACACCTCCGCGTCAGCCCGATAGAAGGATTGTAGAATAGCTCACATCAACTTACGAACTTATCCTCATTAGAACTTTCCATATTTAACCACTTCTAAACCACTTTATAGTAGACAATCGCTTTAATTGCTGAACGCCCGAAGTAACCTCCACCTTTTAATTCAGTCTAGTTTAAATTAGGATAAGAAAACCCAAAACCCAAAACCAACTCTTTCAACCCCAGCTGAACACATAAAAGCTTATAAACCCCCTAGTTTCAATTTGTCGCGCTTTGAAGAACGATCCTAGGTCATACTTGTCATGTACTAGCATAATAAGTAACCCTAGGCCCCAGCCTTATAAATTAAAAACCCACTGCTGTGTCACGTCACCATTAGAAATCTCAACGACCGGTGCGCAACACAACAGTACTCTATTTGGATTACCAAGGTATTGATATGTTTAAACGGTTCATATTGCCGTTTGTTGAATTTATATATAGTTCATGTATGTGGTTAAGTGACAAATTGAGACTTTGGTCCAAACGGGTGATCACAAATAGTTGTTACATTGAAATGGTTAATTTTGTATGGAAACATGAACTAGAGTGTTAAGTGGTATTAATTGTTTGTGTTTTGAGAAAATGGGTCAAAAGTGCCCTAACGGGTCGTTATAGTCTAAAATGGGTTAGTATATGCATAAGTAGCTAATTGCTAATGAGATAAGAGTTAATGATGTTGTTGTAATGTTGAAAAGTTCAGATCATAAGGGCATATGGGTTATTAGTTAACTTTGTGATTAAAGGGTCCAAAATGACCCCTACTTGATTATATGCTTAAATTCTTCGTTAACGCAAAATTTAGAAGAGTGTAAAAAGGAAAAAATTACTATTATGGTATAATGGTGATGTCTGTGAAGTTTCAGGTTCTATATGTTACTGAGTCAATAGTTATGTGCGTGCAAAGTTATTGATTAAAAGCTGATTATGTAGGTCTGTATAAGTAGTGGTCGCGGCGCAATATGCAAGAGATCGCCACGCGATTTAAGCCGAATCGCGGCGTGATTTGGTTTAATTGCGACGCGATTTGAGTTTTGTCAGAGTTGAGATTTCAGTTTCTGTTTAAATTGTTAGTAGATCGTTATAAACCCAAACGTTAAAAAGTTTAGAATGTTGATTTCAGTTCCATGTAATCTCGTTCATGTTTCATTATTTTTACATATATTAAAGTTGAGTTGTACACAAGTCATGTGCAAGCATGAGTATTAAATTAATGATTAGTGGAATATGGCATGTAAAGAAAGTTATAATATTAATCTGATTTAGGGATGAAACTGAAATCTTATAAAAAGATGGTTAAGATATAACTAGACATATAGATTTACCAGACTTGTAATCGTTTCAATTACATATTGGTATGGGTACGGGGTCATTGGGTTATAATTAGGGCTGTCAATGAATTGGTTTTGATCCAAATCCGATCCGATCCAAATCCAATTGTATATGATTTATTGGATCAAAATATTGATCCACCAATCCAATTAGTGATCCATTAAATATATCCAAATATCCAATTATATCTTTGGATCGATCCATGATTCATCCAGATTGATCCATTTATAAAAAAACAAAAACAACATGAATAAAATACGGTACCAAAACAATTCCATCTGCGATTGTAAGTTCGAGAGCTTTGAGGAAGTGATGAACACACAATCTCCCACTGCTCCAGCACAATTCTGGCAGCTCCAACGCAACTCCATCACTCCGTCTCCATATATTCAGGTAAGAGATTTATAGGGTTTGTTAATTGTATTCTTTTAGCAATTGATCGTAATCTCAATCCTGATTATGATCCGGAGACGGTGATGATCCTCGATTATCAAAAGATATAGTCAGACTCTTCACTTCAAATTTTAGTCTTTGATCCATTAGTTTCACCGTTTAGTGATAGTAAGTATTCACGTGCACTATCTGTTTGATCAAATGCCAAGCGGCCATGAAACTAAACATCGCAAAAGTTTGAATAAAAAATATGATGAAATATATGAATCAAAACTGAGCTATTCATGTTTACCTTGAAAATTGTCCAATGTCAGGGGGTTGAAATTGAGATTGAATCGAATTTAATGTTTGTTAGTCACAAGTGTTTATACAAAAGATTGAAATGATATGAATATATGATGATGAGCAAAAAACCTTCCTTAGTATATTACAAGTTTTAAATTGTAGTTTGTGTGGGATGGGATATGACCTGCTATTGAATCTATTGTCTGAGTGGGGGTTCAACATCATGTAGGATGTCATTTCTGTTCGTTGTTCTATCGTGTATCTTTTAGGTTTTACCTAAATTAATTGTTCAATTTTGATTTTTGATTGTCATCTAAAGTGATTGGACTTGTTCTTTAATCTTTTTCTTTTTCTGAATTTGAACTCAATGTGCATTCACTTGTGCAAATTTATTCATTATTAAGATGGAGAGGGAGAGTGTTTCAACGGCCAATGGTGATGGTGATGGTGATGAGGACGAGTCCACGATGGGGTTCAATGAATGTAATAACTCCAACAAATGAAAACAAACATCAGCTGTGTGAAGATATTTTAAAAAAGTCACGAAGCCGAATGGGAAAGTTGTTGCTATTTGTGACCATTGTAGTTCAAGCTTTGTTGGGGGTTGCGGGACTAGTAATTTGAGAAATAATCTTAAGAGAAATCATAAAGAATTAGTTGACAACTCGGAAGCAAGTTCGAATCCTAATACTTACAAATTTAACCAAGAAAGGAGTAGGAAAGATCTTACAACTATGATTGTCAAACACAACTATCCTTTATCCATGGTTGACCATAAATACTTCAAAAGATTTTCTCAAGGCTTGAATCCCGAATTCATTATTCACACTCGCAATACAATAATAGCGGATATCATTAACCTCTATAAAGAAGAGAAAGAGAAGGTGTATGCTTTCTTGAAGCGCCTTTCTTGCAAGGTAACTATCACTACCGATATTTGGACTTCGGATCACCAAAATATGGCATACATATGTTTGACATCCCATTACATTGATGATAATTGGGAACTAAAAACAAACTTCTTGCATATAGGGATATAGAATATCCACATGATGGCAATACCTTGTTTAAGTTTCTTCATGATCTAATATTAGAGTAGAATATCAATAACAAGTTATTTGCGATTGTAGTAGATAATGCTTCTTCAAATGATGTCATGGTTAGAAAGTTGAAAAGTTGGCTTCTTGAAAGATCATTGTTATCTTTAAGAGGGGAATTATTTCATGTTCGGTGTAGCGCACATATACTTAATTTGGTTATTCAAGATGGATTGAAGGTAATCAAAGAACTTCTTGAAAGGTTAGACTTACTGTTAGATATTTAAGGACTTCAACTTATGCAAAACAGAAGTTTGATAATTGTGTCACTCAAGTTAGGTTGAAAGGTCCAAAGGTTCTAGCTATCGATGTTCCACATAGACGGAACTCTACGTACTTAATGCTTGACACTGCCATATTTATGAAAGAAGCATTAGAGCGGTTGCATTATACTGATAGTAGTTACCATCAATATATATCCTACTGAAGTAGATTGGGAAGTTGCAACTACAGTAAGAAATTGCCTAAAAGGATTCGACAATGCGACAAAAGCACTTTAGCGGGTGAAACTTGTAACATCCTCTCCATTTGTCTGGTAATTTCTTTATTTTAATTGATTATTTAATTATTTTAGAAATTACTTGATATTAATTGTCTAATTGTGAAACTTAGATGAATAAGTCCCATGACTTATTGTGGATAGTAATTTGTTGTTTGTTTTAATTTACTATAGTTGACAGTAAAATAAAGTAAGTTTCTCGCAATTAGTATTTTGGTTCCAGATAATAAATTTAAGACGGGTATAAAATACTCAAATAATTGGGTCGGTTTAATAAGGGCCGACCTCCCCCTTTTTGTGACTTTCCCCTAAATGTGTTCATAACTTCACTACACCAAACTCTTACTCAAAGGAATTGTTACACAAGAAATCTTGAAGGTAAACATTGTGTTGAAGCTTTGGATTTAAAATCAGATTCATATCATCACCATCATCATCAAGTGTAAGTGTTTTTACTTCTTGATTAACTTAAGTTGCTAGGTTAAGGTTAATACCTTGAGTATGTGATGATCCTTATGGAAATTGATTTTATTAGTTGTTATTGTTGATAATTGAGGTAGTATAGATGTAATAGAAACTGAATTTGTGAGTTTGATGATGTTTATTTGGTGAAAAGTGGAGTTAAGCTTGTACAGGAAGAGTTGCAGGTCGATGATAGTATCTGGAGTTTGACCTTACCCGAACGGGTAAGTTTTGCTACCCGGACGGGTATACAAAGATACCCCATGGCATAAAATTAGAGGATCGCGTAATTTAGAACAAAAAGGTGATAGAAAGTGGCCTTGGGCATTTTCTCATGGTTACCCGAACGGGAATGGCTAGTGACCCGAACGGGTATGGCCAGTGACCTGATCGGGTAAGGTACATGATATTGGATTTTGTGTGTCTGTGTTTTAAGTCATCAAAATTTAATTGATGTGAAAACAAGTAGTATTTAATTGTATTTGTGAATAGTTAATAAGAAAATTTCCTGTGTAAGATGTTTATTTAAATAAGTATGATCAGTTGATACAAGTACTAACTTGTATGTTCTGTGGTGTTTCAGATACTCCAAAGACTCAGTGATTAGAAGCTGAGAGTGGTGACTCCTGAGGTATCGGTGAGTGGATTTGTAACTCATCCTTTTGATTTAGTTGTAACTATTTGGTTGCAACAAGTAAATGTAGATGTATTTATTAGACTGTTTAGTCTTAATTACTAAATTAATCTACGTGATATGTGAACCTCTATGTATCAGTGTTATTGAGGTCAACGCATTAGTTGGGTTAGTTGGTTATTGTGTGAATTACACATGGTCTTAATTCATTCATTGTGTATAGAACCTGTGTTTGATTATAATAACCACTAGCTATCGGTCTCGTCCGTTATGGCCATACGGATATGTACGATAAGTGTTCTTGGGGAATCCTCGGGTATTATGATATCCCAAGAGCCACCGATCCTCATTGAAATACGTGTGTTTACGATTATTTGATGTAAACTTATTGTTATGCTAAGTTGAATTGTGTGTTATAAGTTCATTCACTTAGCTTCGTGCTAATCCCTCATCCTACTTCGTGCAAGTTATATTTTGAATGCGGGGGTGGCAGGAAGAAGATGTTTTAGAATGTTTGACTGCTCTGCTACTCTGATAAAGTTTGTTATAAACTAAAGTTTAGGAATCCGATAACACTCTGTTTTGTGTAGTAAACATATTATGGCTTTAATAGTTTTAAACTACTGTGTATCGAAGTTTTAAATAAATTATGTACATTTTTATCTTTTGATAACTTCCAACTTAAATATATATTATATTGATATAATGAATGAGGGGTGTTATAAGTTGGTATCAGAGCATAGGTTTGGGTGAATTGAGCATTGTAAAGTGTTCAATCCCAAATCTAAACAGTATTATGTCAAACATTCTTGGGTATGGGATTTAGCATCGTATATGAACTTGTTAGTAGATAGGTACTAACGATTAACAAAGTTCAAGTGTTGTGTTGATTACAGATATGGCAGATAACGAGCCACCGACCACCAACCCTAACAATGCCTCTAGGATCGATGTTCCTCCTTTGGATATTCATAATGAGAGACATGATCATGAGGGTACTTCTATTCCGGTTCATGAAGAATCCAACAGAGATGATTATCTTTTTCAACTAGAAGATGAGGTGATTAATCTTAGAGAATTTAAAAGACAAACTGAAGTTACATCATCTCAGCAACGTTCTCAACAACAAATACCTGTGTTTGGTATTGTTCCTCCCTTTCAGTCAAATAAAATGTGTTCATTTAAAACGTTCATGGCAAGTAAACCACCGGAGTTTCGTGGAAGCACCAATCCGTCTGTGACATTAAATTGGTTAAGAGATATGGAACGGAAATTTGATGTAACACATTGTGAAGAAGAATCTAAGGTTTCTTATGTCGTTCAATGTCTTAAGGATGAAGCTATGGTTTGGTGGGATTCTATCACTAGTCATTTAACTCAACAGCAGAAAGAAGTCATTAAATGGTCCGATTTTCATCAAGCAATTTGTAATCAATATTGTTCGGATTTTAACATGGCTAGAATTATACAAGAGTTTACCAATTTGCAGCTAACTGATAAAATGACGATTGATGAATTGATTTCGTAATTTTCTGAAAAGTTGAAGTTTGTTCAACAAGGGGTGAAACCATAGTTGAACAGTTTGTTGGTACTTTACCTCCGATTTATCGTACTACAGTGAGGTTAGCTGGTTCTTTATCTCAGGCTTTTACTTTGGCACGTTCAGTTGATAGTGATATGAGAGCTTCAGGTTTTCAAATTAAAGATACTTCTTCTCCGAGTTTTAAAACCGACTATTCAGATAAAGGTAAGTCTAGATGGCAAGGTAACAAACAAAATAAAAAGTTTGGCAGTAAAAGTAGTTCGTCTGGAAATTCCAATTGGTGTAGTTCTTGCAGATCTAAACATACTGGTCCATGTACAGTTCATACAAATAAATGTGTTAAATGTGGAGAACTTGGTCATGAGTTTAAGATTTGTAAGTTTCCGAATTTTGTGTGTTGGAATTGTAAGAAAGAAGGTCATCGAGTTGGGCAATGTCCTGAGGCGGGGAGACAGGGTTCAGTCGGGAGTTCGTCATCTTCTGGTCAAAAGCGGAAGAATCCATCGCCAGCAGCAAGTAGGGCGTTTCAAATGACAGTTGATGAGGCTGTCCACACAAATGATGTTATCATTGGTACATTTCTTATAAACTCTGTACCAGCTCGTATGTTATTTGATTCTGGAGCAAACTGCTCATTTATATCTGTGTGTTTCTGTGATAAGTTAAATTTGAACCCTACTGTGATTACTAAGCCCTTAGAAGTAGAAATTATTAGTGGCAACTTGGTTCCTGTTACCACCTCGGTGACTGGAGCAAATATTGTGATAGATGGTCAGACTTTCCCAATTTCATTTTTGTTGATGCCAATTCCTAGTTTTGATGTGATTATTGGTATGGATTGGTTAAGTCAATATAAAGCAAGTATAGATTATCACAATAAGTTGATTAGAATCCCAATTTCTGAAAAGTCATGCGTTGTGGCTCGAGGAGAAAGGGATAACGGGTGTATACCTTTGATTTCTATGATGAAAGCTAGGAAGTCGTTCTCTAAAGGTTGTGAGTCATATCTAGCCTATGTGATGGATACTAAAATAAAAAAAAAAATCCATTTCTGATGTTCCAGTTGTTTCTGAATATCCGGAAGTGTTTCCCGATGAATTACCTGGTTGAATATCAGATTGATCTTGTTCTTGGCTCGTCGCCTGTAGCCAAAGCTCCCTATAGATTAGCTCCTTCTGAAATATGTGAAATGATGAATCAAATTCAGGAGTTATTGGATAAAGGATTTATTAGACCTAGTTCTTCTCCTTGGGGTGCATCGGTTTTATTTGTGAAAAAGAAGGATGGGTCTTTTAGAATGTGTATTGACTATCGAGAACTGAATAAAAGAAGAGTAAAGAATAAATATCCACTGCCTTGAATAGATGATTTGTTTGATCAGTTGCAGGGATCTTCGTGTTATTCTAAAATTGATTTGAGGTCGGGTTATCACCAAGTTCGCGTTCGTGAACAAGATATTCCTAAAATTGCTTTCCGTACCCGGTATGGTCATTTTAAATTCCTGGTTATGCCATTCGGTTTAACAAACACTCCAGCAGTTTTTATGGATTTGATGAATCGGGTTTGCCGGCCTTTTCTCGATAAATTTGTTATTGTATTTATTGATGGTATCCTGGTGTATTCTAAATCCGAATCAGAACATGAAATGCATTTGAGATTAGTGTTGGAAATGTTGAAAAGAGAACACTTATATGCAAAGTTTTCTAAATGTGAATTCTGGATTCGGGAGGTGCAATTTCTGGGTCATATTATCTATAATGATGGTGTCAAAGTTGATCCTTCTAAAATTGAAGCTGTGATGAATTGGAAAGCTCCAAAGTCTGCTTCAGAGTTAAAGAGTTTTCTTGTTTTGGCGGGTTATTACCGGAGATTCATTAAAGATTTTTCTAAAATTGTCGGTCCGTTGACTAAATTGACCCGTAAGGATGAGAAATTTGTGTGGACTGAACAACAGGAGATAGCTTTTTAGACCTTGAAACAATTATTATGTCAGGCACCTGTGTTAGCATTACCAGATGGGTCTGAAGAGTTTGTTGTTGATTGTGATGCGTCTTATGCTGGGTTGGGTAGTATTCTTATGCAGAGAGACAGAGTTATTGCATATGCTTCTCGGCAGTTGAAACATCATGAAAGAAATTACCCTACTCGTGACTTAGAATTGGCAGCTGTTGTGTTTGCATTGAAAATATGGAGACATTATCTTTATGGTACAAGGTGTATTATCTGCACAGATCACAAGAGTCTTCAGTATGCATTTTCTCAGAAAGAGTTGAATATGCGTCAGAGACGATGGTTAGAGTTAATCATAGATTATGATTATGAAATTCGTTACCATCCAGGCAAAGCTAATGTGGTTGCTGATGCGTTAAGTCGAAAAGGTACCTCTGACCGAATTTATTATTTGAAAGTTGATGTTTCTTCTGACTTAGTGGATAAAATTAAAGATGCACAGTTTGAAGCTTTATTAGATCATAATCTAAAGTCAGAAACCATGTTGAAAAGAAAAGAGTTATTAGTTGATGATTCTAGAGGACTAAACACTTTTCAGTCTCGCGTGTGGATTCCTCTTATTGGTGGTATTCGGGATATGATTTTGACTGAAGCCCATAAGTCTCGTTTATCTGTTCACCCCGGAAGTACCAAAATGTATAACGACTTGAAGCCTTTATATTGGTGGCCTACGATGAAAACTGATATAGCATAGTTTGTTGGTACTTGTCATATTTGTGCTCAAGTCAAAGCTGGACATCAGAAGCCGTACGAATCATTGAAACAGTTAGAAATCCCAGAGTGGAAGTGGGAACACTTAACTATGGATTTTGTAACTAAACTTCCACGTACTTCTCGAGGGAATGACATGATTTGGCTCATTGTTGACCGGTTGACCAAGAGTGCACATTTTCTTGCAACCAGTGAAACTGCATCGCTGAGTAAGCTTTCCCAGTTGTATGTTAATGAGATTGTTTCTCGATATGGTATTTGATTTTCTATTGTATCAGATAGAGATTCTCGGTTCATTTCTCATTTCTGGCAGAGTTTGCAGTAAGAGTTGGGTACATGAGTTAATCTCAGTACTGCTTATCATCCTCAGACCGATGGTCAATCAGAACGTACAATTCAGACACTTGAGGATATGTTGAGGGCTTGTGTTCTGGAATATGGAGGTTCTTGGGATTCTCACTTACCTTCAGTGGAATTTGCATATAATAATTCCTATCATTCCAGTATCAGTATGCCTCCCTACGAGATGTTGTATGGTCGTCGTTGTAGAACACCTACATGTTGGTTAGAAGCTGGTGAGAAATAGTTTGCTGGACTTGACATTGTGCAGATTACAGTTGACAAAGTCGTGATTGCCCATGAGAAATTGAAAGCTGCACGTGACAGACAGAAGCAGTATGCAGATCCACGTAGACGGCCAGTGTCATTTTCTGAAGGTGATTTTGTTTATCTTAAAGTTTCTCCGTGGAAAGGTGTAATTCAGTTTGGAAAATGAGGTAAATTAGCTCCCCCGATACATTGGTCCTTTCAGAATTCTCCAAGTGGTTAATGACCAGTCAGTTTCATTGGATCTTCCCCTAGAGCTTGCGGGTATTCATGACACGTTTAACATTTGTTATTTGAGGAAATGTAACATTGAAGACCAGTCTCAGATTCTTCCTTTACAAGATTTGCGGGTTGATAGAAGTCAAAACTTAGTTGAAGAACCAGTAGAGCTTCTTGACCGAAAAGTTACTAAACTTAGGAAGAAACAAATACCTATGGTCTTAGTAAAATGGAAGCATAGTTTAGGTTCAAACCTAACTTGGGAAACCGAGGAGAGTATGAGATTCAGATATCCTGGATTGTTTGATCATGTAGAGATTTCAAGGACGAAATCTCCTTAAGGAGGGGAGATTTGTAACATCCTCTCCATTTGTCTGGTAATTTATTTATTTTAATTGATTATTTAATTGTATTAAAAATTACTTGATATTAATTTTTTAATTATGAAACTTAGATGAATAAGTCACAGGACTTATTGTGGATAGTAATTTGTTGTTTGTTTTAATTTACTATAGTTGACAGTAAAATAAAGTAAGTTTCTCGCAATTAGTATTTTGATTCCAGACAATAGATTTAAGATGGGTATAAAATACCCAAATAATTAGGTCGGTTTAATAAGGGCCGACCTCCCCCTTTTTGTGACTTTCCCCTAAATGTGTTAATAACTTCACTTCACCAAACTCTTACTCAAAGGAATTGTTACACAAGAAATCTTGAAGGTAAACATTGTGTTGAAGCTTTAGATTTAAAATCAGATTCATATCATCACCATCATCATCAAGTGTAAGTGTTTTTACTTCTTGATTAACTTAAGTTGCTAGGTTAAGGTTAATACCTTGAGTATGTGATGATCACTATGGAAATTGATTTTATTAGTTGTTATTGTTGATAATTGAGATAGTATAGATGTAATAGAAACTGAATTTGTGAGTTTGATGATGTTTATTTGGTGAAAAGTGGAGTTAAGCTCGTACAAGAAGAGTTGCAGGTCGATGGTAGTATCTGGGTTTTTGACCTTACCCGAACGGGTAAGTTTTGCTACCCGAACGGGTATACAAAGCTACCCGATCGTGTAAAATTAGAGGATCGCGTAATTTAGAACAAAAAGGTGACAGAAAGTGGCCTTGGGCATTTTCTCATGGTTACCTGAACGGGTATGGCTAGTGACCCGAACGGGTATGGCCAGTGACCTGATCGGGTATGGTAGATGATATTGGATTTTGTGTATCTGTGTTTTAAGTCACCAAAATTTAATTGATGTGAAAACAAGTAGTATTTAATTGTATTTTTGAATAGTTAATAAGATGATTACTTGTGTAAGATGTTTATTTACATAACTATGATCAGTTGATACAAGTACTAACTTGTATGTTCTGTGGTGTTTCAGATACTTCAAAGACTTAGTGATTAGAAGCTGAGTGTGGTGACTCCTGAGGTATCGGTGAGTGGATTTGTAACTCACCCTTTTGATTTAGTTGTAACTATTTGGTTGCAATAAGTAAATGTAGATGTGTTTATTAGACTGTTTAGTCTTAATTACTGAATTAATCTACGTGATATGTGAACCTCTGTGTATCAGTGTTATTGAGGTCAACGCATTAGTTGGGTTAGTTGGTTATTGTGTGAATTACACAGGGTCTTAATTCATTAGTTGTGTATGGAACCTGTGTTTGATTATAATAACCACTAGTTATCGGTCTCGTCCGTTATGGCCATACGGATATGTACGATAAGTGTTCTTGGGGAATCCCCGGATATTATGATATCCCAAGAGCCACTGATCCTCATTGAAATACGTGTGTTTACGATTATTTGATGTAAAATTATAGTTATGCTAAGTTGAATTGTGTGTTACAAGTTCATTCACTTAGCTTCGTGCTAATCCCTCATCCTACTTCGTGCAGGTTATATTTTGAATGCGGGAGTGGCAAGAAGAAGATGTTATAGAATGTTTGACTACTCTGCTACTCTGATAAAGTTTGTTATAAACTAAAGTTTAGGAATCCTATAACACTCTGTTTTATGTAGTAAACATATTATGGCTTTAATAGTTTTAAACTATTGTGTATCAAAGTTTTAAATAGATTATGTACATTTTTATCTTTTGATAAACGCTTCCGACTTAAATACATATTATATTGATATAATGAATGAGGGGTGTTATAAAACTTTCCTACATCGAATGTTTTTTCCCTGATGTTACTGATTTACAGCTTGATATATGTACATGGAAGGAGAGTGCTATTGAATACTTGAGTAAATTTGCAGCTGAAATTAAGGAAAAGTTTGATAAGTATTAGGACGAGTGTAGTTTAGTTCTTGCTTTAGGTATTGTCTATGATCCACGGTTCAAGTTGAAAATTGTGAAATTTCATTACAACAAAATATATGGTTCATTAACCGATCCGTATGTTGAGAGGGTTAGTAATGCTTTGGATGATTTGTACCAAGAGTATCTATATTACTCATGGTGGGGTTCATGAGCATGAAATATAGTGAATTTGATGAATGGTTGCAAGAAGAAAATCCTAGTGGGAAGCTACAAAAGTCTGAGGCAGATACATATTTAGATGACCCCTTGTTTCCTCGTGTGGATAACTTTTGTGTCTTACAATGGTGGAAACTAAATGCTGGGAAGTATCCTGTTTTATCTAGGATAGCAAGAGATGTGTTAGTTGTCCCGGCAACTACGATTGCATCTGAGTCGGCTTTTAGTATTGGAGGAAGGACACTTGATGAGACACGCTCGTCCATGCTCTCGGAGCTTGTTGAAGCATTGGTCATAACCACTGATTGGATTGAATAAATAGTAGATATATGTGCTAAATGCTCGTGCCGTGTTGAACGAATCGTTAGAAGGTTTGAGCGCTTTTTGATATATATTAAAAATGCAAATATGACTTTCTGTGAGAATGATCTTGTTGTCTAGATTTTAAATATTTTCTGAGTGTTTGACCCATTTAGATGTTTAATTTCCATTTAGTTTAATGTCCAGTGGTAGTTTTTTGCCCATTTAGTTTAATGTCCAGTGGTACTGAAGTACTGAACATGAAAATGTGACTACTGATTAGCTAAGTCCTAGTTCATGCAGTTTTATGTTTTACTAATATAAAGAATTGTTACAATATACCAAGGGAATTAAGATCATACCACCAAGTAGTAAATCACTTATTTTGAATGGCAGCTTCCTTATATAGTAATACCACGGTCAATTTAAAGCATATTATGACGTGATCAAAAAAGTATATGCAACTGTGATGGTGATTGTTAGTACTACTGATTAGCTAAGTCCTAGTTTAATGTATGTCTTTTATTGGGATCAACGGAATATTAAGTTGTCAATACCATGTATTGTAATACATTTTCAGTTCATTGGCTGATAACATTTGTTGCCTTCTCAGGTTTCAAGAAATTTGGAGTGGAGAAGTATGACCCTACGAATGAGGAATTTTATCCAAATAGGCATGATGAGGAATGGTTATGATAAAAGAAACATTTCGAATTTATCTCTTACTCATGCCGTGTGTTTCTTTATGTTCTACTGAGAATCTTTCTAGTTTGATCAAGTTGGTCATTTTACGTTCAGCAAATATATATATCAGCCGTTTCTTTCTATGTTTATTTAGTTGTTATTTCTTGTGGTTCATTTTTGGTACAGGTATTATGCAAATTTGTAAATCAGCTTCTTTATATTATATTGGGAGTTCATGAGATATTGTGAGTTCCTACTTTTGTGTTGGAGTCTAAAGTTTCCGTAGCCAACTGAAACCGTGTATATAACTTGCCATAATACAAGCTTTCGAGCACAGATTTGATGTTTAACCCATGATTATATTTAATAAATTGTACACGTTTGATATAGATCATAAATCAAATAACTGAAAAAAATAAAAATAAAAAATTCAAATGGATCGATCCGGATCCTGATCCGATCCATTTAATTTAATTGGATATGGATCGGATCATGATCCATTCTCGTGGATCATGGATCGGATCATAATCCATTTAAGTTGGATCACTAATGGAGTAGATCAAGATCCATCCATATCCATCCATTTCCAGGCCTAGTTATAATTATAAGAGCCTAGTAAAGGCTTTAACAGCATGAATAATTTATTTTAAGAAATGATGGCGTCATTGAAAATGTAAGAATTATAAGTGAAACTAGATGATTAAAAGTGATAAGATTTTGGATTTGATGAGAGTAAGAAGTTTCACATGTTTTACAAACGTGTATGATTAAAATTGTTAACTAGTTGAAACGGCAAAGGTATGTGTGTGATATAAGGAGTCTAGCATATTGTTAGTTTCCAATTGAAAAGCTACTTAAGTGATTGTATTTTAAGGTGTTTAAGGGTTTAAGTATAACTAACCCTCGTAAATGATTATTGATACAAATGGGTCAAAGATAGAAACAGTATATAAGTGCGGATGAAAGCAAATAAAAGGCACACTTAAGGTGCACATGTGGAAAGAATTGAAAAAACATGTGTTTAAGTCTATAAGTTTCTCACGTGATATAATGTACGTTATATGTATTAGTTGTTAAACTGATAATTTATTTCAGATGAAATGAGAAGTTATTGATATTGCACTTGTGTTGGATATTGCACATAGTGCCAGTAGGAATATGGATAAAGATGTATGCACAGGTTATGTGCTTAAATGAGAAGTTTAAGGCGCATAGTTTGTGTGCAAGTGGATGGGGAAGAATGCATAATCTGTGCCTACGTAGATAAAGTTACATGTTTACTTGTTATAAGCGATTCCAGTTATACGTGACATGTGTTATGTGTGGTTATATGTTTTAAATTGTACATATAAGAAGTGATAAGAGAACCGTGTAAAAGGATCATGAGATTCAAATAGATACGGTTAAGTGTATAAGTTATATAAATTATATATGTATAGTTGTATGTAATACTTAATTTGATTATTAAGTAGTAAAGTGGACACATTAATTATGTATCATTGTTAGGTGGAACATATGTCTAGCTGAAAAGTTGATGATACCCATGAGACAAGTTAATTATTTGTAATGTGTGTATTGTTTTATAGAAATTGAGGTGGAAATTACAGACAACTAGTGAGTGCTTGTAATAGCATATGGTTTATGTCCATTCTTGGATTAAGTTGTAAATGTGATTAACTTGTGGGGAACGAATAAGAAAAGTTTAAGCACATGAATGACATACATTCATGTCACGAATTAATTAGTTAAGTAATGAATTATTATATAAGTAAATACCTTTGATTGAGTAGAAATGTTAAGGTTAACTATATACCAAAGACATTCGTGAGGACACGAATTAAATAATTGAGGGATAGTTGTAACACCCTAAAATCTAAAAGTATTATTGTGACAATTAAATATATAATTGTTTTTAATTAATAAGGTTGAAAGAAAAATAAAATATTGAAATCGTAAATGGTTTTTAAGTTTTGGACAATAGGTATTACGGGGAAGCGATTTATTGTATATGTATGGATATATATACTCCTTTGTGTTCTAGACTTTTCCAGAAAGAAAGAAAACAACGAGTGGTGTCGCAAGAAAAGAGAAACAAGAAATAAATATTTCCGAATAAAGAAACTTTTATTAGTTTCCCAATTAAGAAAGTAAAACATGAGGTTGCATGTTCATGTGATTCGTTCAGCCGGAAACAAGAAGCACCAAATTCAATTTCATCTTCAAATCTAATTCAAGAAGCTAATTCATTATCTTCTTCTAATTTTTAAATTGTAAGTTAGCTTGCTCATCCTTATTTAATTTTAGAAATTATTTTAGTAGGGGTAATAAAGATTTGTGATCCTAGTATGAAATTAGGATTAGAAAGAGGTTTGAAAAATGTTTATTAGTTTGAAATTATGATAAGGGAGAAGTTTAATATAATTGTTGGTGAAGAAATTCAGATTTTTGCAATGTAAAAATTGGAATACAGGTCTGGGGACGAAGTAGCTGACGACGCGAAATACATAAAATCGGGACGCGATTATGATTTAAATCGCGACACGAAAGTATGTGGGTCGCGACGTAAAACTCAGTTAATAGCGACACGATTTAGTTGTTTTTGCAACGCGATTTGATACTTGTTCAGAATATGTTTTGTTTCTTGTTTAGTCTGGTTTTGTTATAACTATAAAAGTAACCAGGAGTGATAGTATATTACAAACATTATTCAAAACCAGAATTCGAGTTGAGATTCGAGTGATTAATCTCCTGAGTCGTTTATAGCTATTAGAAGTTAATGATATTATGAAAAGCATAGTTTGATTTAGTAACTAAAGACTTAACTAATGTGATCAAATAATCTTATTAAGATGATTATGAAAAGTATAAGTATAGTTTAATTTAATCAATGCACGGGGTTATGGATTAATGATTATGATCAATTAGTTAGTAAACATGTGGTTATATTTACGTGTTATGCGATAGGTAATTAAAGACGTGACATTCACAAGCTTTGTGTTAAGTTGTATATTTCTTAAAAAGTAAAGGTGAGTAATATGGGGGTTAAATGGGTAATGATTGTGTAATCCGGATTGTTTCCGAGCAAGAGGCTTACACAATCGAGTTAATTGTTATTTGTATATAATTGTGTTGCAGATTGATGTATGTTTATATATTGTTATAATATAGCATACAGATAAATGGTAAGCCGATTATATATGAATTGTGTTGTGATTGTGGATTTCAATAATGATTACGGTCATTAGTTGGATGGTTATGGTTTGCAAGTAACGATTGCGGTCATTAGCTTGTGTTGATTGCTAATTGTATATATTGTTACTTGCAAACCATAACCATTATATATGAATTGTGTTGTGATTGTGGATTTCAATAATGATTACGGTCGTTAGTTGGATGGTTATGGTTTGCAAGTAACGATTGCGGTCATTAGCTTGTGTTGATTGCTAATTGTATATATTAGCATGATATAATAGAAATGATCCTTAATGGTAAAAATGACTTATTATGTGGATGCGTGAATTGAGAATTGTAGAAATTACAAACGGACTTGTGTTGGGGTTTTTCAATTACTTCCGCGAGATAGATGGATTGTTCCCAAATAATGATATATGATTCTCGGTCATTAATTGGTGAACATGCTTTAAGACTAACTGTGGATAATTAGCATGGTACAAATTACTTAGTATGCTATCACCCAAGAGGTGGGATACTAAGGGGCAGAGTTCAGAAGAATTTCTACAATTGCTCGATTGATATATGTGTGTGTGTGTGTGTGTGTGTGTATAACAATACGTGTTATATAAAAATGTGTGATAGATTATTCATTTAACTGTTCGTATGCTCACTAAGCTTTAGCTTACTCTTTTCAGTTGTTTATGTTGTAGGTATTGGTTCGGTTGAACCAATGGACTTAAAGCTTAGATTGTGATTACCAGAAGAGAACGTAGATTGGAGTTTGCTGTTCGATTAGACAAGCTTCTCTTTCTTTTAAACTGTTGTAATGATGACACTTGTATAAGTCGCTCAGTTTTATATTATTACCGTCAATTGTTTAATTAAAGAGGAGTTTGTAAATTGTAAAGATTTGTATTTGATTGACTCATAAAGTCATCAAGATGTGATAAATATTATAATATTACAAGTGGAATGGAATGGATATGTATAAAATATGTTTAATAAAAAGTAATGAATTGGGGGGTTTCACTTTGATCATAGTTAAACAAACAATAAAAATTTTAATGTATTATTGTTAAATTCATAATTATAACTAGAGGTGGTAAAATGAATGGGTCGGGTCGGATTGGATCTCGGGCCTAGATGAGATTGGGTCTAAATGGGTCCGGGTCTAAATAGGTCATTTAGAAGGATGGGTCTAAATGGGTCCGGCTCAAATGGGTCTTGGGTCGGGTCGGGTCATCGGGTTCACCAAAATTTTTTTTATTTGATTGAAAAATGGAAAAAATGAAATGAGGTGGAAAAAAAAATAACCCGCTAGACCCATCCAAACCCGTTGGTTAATTGTTACACAATTATAGGTTGTATTAAAAAATCCATTTAGACTCATCCAAAAAATGGGAAGAAGACCCAACAAACCCATCCCCTTCTAAAAATTTACCAACTTAACCCATAATTAACCAATAGGTTTAAAATTATCAACTCTAATTATAACTAACGGTTATTTGGACTCGACGTCCTTTGTCATGAGTATAGCAATAATGAAAATGACCAATTAATGATAATACACAGGAAACTAATTATTTTTAACTTTTTTTTTTACTATAATGGAAATATATTGAGATACAAGTTGGAAAAAAAACACTTGCACACAATATAACGCATAAGTCTTCCCAAAAAGAACAAAACTTTTTGCAAAACGTTGCATCTAACTTCTAATAACCTAAGAAGATTTTAACCAAAATAACTTCCTCATACAACCAATGTGACTTAGTTCCTTGAAGACACTTACCATAATATTGGATTGGATCTTGAAAGTTAACACAAGATATTAATTACCTGAAGAGATTAAGATAGGGGTGTTAATTCTGTTAATTCGGTTTAAACCGAACCTAATAGATGAAACCGTTCGCTTTTCGGTTTTGAAAAATTGAAACCGAACAGAATCGAACTAATAAAAAACCAAACCGAACCGAACCTAATTACTATTCGGTTTATACGGTTTAAACTTTCGGTTTATGCTTTCATATATTAATAATATAAACATTCGAACAAAATCAAAAAACTTGATTATAGAAAAAAAAAACTAATTAACAAGTTTCTTAAGTTCGTGACAAAAATATAATAATTTGAAAGAAAATACTAAGATATAGTTGAGAAATTAGTGATAAACGATGAATAAAGTTAATAATGCTATAAATATGCCTAATATTGAGTGATTAACCTAATTAATTTGTACATATTTTGAAAGTATTACCAAAATGTATTACTATTCGGTTAATTTGGACTATTCGCACTACAACAAAATGAGTCTAATGCAACACCCATAAAGTGTAACATTAAAGTGTTGCTTTAGGGCTAATGCAACACTTTGTCGAGTGTTGCCTTAGGCGATGTCACCTTAGGTCTAAAGCAACACTTTTGGGAGCATATGCAACACTTTTTGAAGGTGTTGCATCTATTTTGTCAAAGCAACACTTTTAAAATTATCCCACCAAGCTATAACAACACTTTTACTTATCTTTTTTTTTGAACAGCAAAAACAAAGGGAACGAGAGAGGAGCTTCGGCACCGCCATCACCCCTGACCCGGACCCCGATATATTATATATGTAACTAGCAAGATGCTAGCGATTACAAAAAGCTTACATAAGTGAATATACTCCCAATACCCTTACAATCTTTACACTTTACCTCTATTATTGTACTTAAATCATGTCCAATTGTTTCCAACCCAATCTATCCATTGCAAACTTGAATCCTTGCCTTTGCTTCGGTATCTTATCCAAAAATATGATTTACTCATCACTTGATATGGCACCTTATTCAAATCCTTCATTTGCTTCCCTCTGAACAGAACTTCGTTTCTGAAATTCCAAATGAGCCATAAGAATGTAAAGATACATCCTGTGGAAAAAATTTGCTCTTTTCCCTTTGAAGCCCACAATTGTAGCCCATTGCAATAATTGATCCACACCATTAATTTCCAATGAACTAACTTTCCACCATTTAGCTATGAAGTCTATCACCTCTTTCGCATATCTGCAAGCGTAAAACACATGTTCTTCATCTTCTTCAAAGGCGTTACATAATGGACACAAGTTTGAAATCATTAGAATTCCACGTTTTTCCAGATTTACCTGAGTTGGAATTCGTTTCAATGCAATCCTCCAAGCATGAATGTTTACTTTCTTTGGTATGACTTTTACCTATTTGCTAACAGCCCTCATGCAAGGTGATAAGGTTAAATCATCAAATACAGATCGTAAAGAAGTAACCGAGTATATGCCTGAGGATGTCAATCTCCAAGAACATGGCCTAAAGTTATGATCATTAATTCATGCATTCAATTGAAATAAGCATGAAAAAGAAAGGTTAATTTTCTCCAAATCGATACCCACTTTTAAAATGTTTCGCCACAGTGGTACTTTTTCATTTGTGATTTTCTCGCCCAAACCCCCACTACTACCATGAATCGCTTTAATAACCTCACTCCATACGCTGCCGTCTTCACTAAGAAACCTCCACCACCACTTGCAAAGAAGCGCAACGTTTTGAGCTTTTAAACTTCCGATCCCGAGACCTCCACTATTTTGATCCGCTAGGACTCGATTCCATTTAATCCAACAGATTTTCTTCTTATCTTCATTACCCCCCAAAAGAAACGAGCACGCAAACTTTCAAGTTATTTAATTATTTTCGTTGGAGCCTTGAATAATGAGAGATAATATGTACCAATACTACCCAAAACGCTTTTACATAGCTGAAATCGTCCACCAATTGACAAAGTATTGGCTTTCCATAACGATAATCTGCTTCTAAAGCGATTAATCAGTGATGCCCAATGCTCACATCGATTCATTGAAGCACCGATGGGGAAGCCCAAGTAATTGAACGGTAAATTATCAATATTGCAATTAAGACCAATCGCCATATCAGTAACATTTGACTCCTCAACCCCGATTCCAAATAACTTGCTTTTAGAATAATTGATGCAAAGCCCCGAAGACATTTGAAAGCACCTTAAGATTCGGAACAAATTTTTTATATTTCTCGAAGACCATTCTCCTACAAATATAGTGTCGTCTGCATATTGCAAATGCTTTATTTCCGGACCTGAAGTAAACACTTTTACTTATCTAATGCAACACTTTATTGTGTCTCGACATCATTATGCAACACTTTTCATACTATGTAGCGACACTTTGTTTGACTTGTTATTACATGAGTGCAACACATGTTTTAAATAAAGCAACACTTTATTTGCTACTGAAAGTGCAATATCTACTCTTACAACTAAAGAAAGCCTCTAAATCACACTAAATCACAATTATCATATGTGTCCATTCCTAATCATCACAAATAATAAAACATGCGATCCTCACATTACACCTCATCATTATATCCTACGTGTACAAATCCTCCCAATCATGGTAACAATTAATTTTTAAAATAGTATTATCATATCCTCCTACAAATTAGCATGGTATGAATAATCATCAAAATTATTATTAACAATATAAAGCTCTTAAAATGAATATTTTTAGGAAACGATAGTATTTTGTCGATTTTATCTTTCAAATCAAATTTCATATCAATTTATGGGATTGTATTTTGTCGATTTTAATTTATATATGAAAAATCAAATTTCATATCAATTTATGCTTCTCAATCCAACGATTTTTCCATTCTTTCCATGCTTATCAAATCTTTATCATCTACAAAGCCCTTTTTCTTGGTAAGAACTTCAATCATTTTTCAATTCATTAACGTTTTGAGAAGCATCGTGTTTGAATGTTAGTTTTTTATTTCTATCCTATGATCTACATTTACGTTATTTTTCTTCTTCTTTTATGAATGAATATGATATGATATGATGTCCATATTACTAACTTGATACTTTTTTTATGATGGTACATAGTAAGCCTCATGATTTGGGAAATGCATGTAAAGTGTTCGATAGAATGTTCGAGAGCAATTTGTTATCTGGTTAACCCAAGTAAGTTGAACTTCTATGTTTCTTTTGAAAACTATATCAAAACAGATTGCAAGAGTCTTTTATACACAAGGTTGAGAAATTTATTTTTCATGAAGCAGGAGATGTACGTCCAAGTGTATGTGACCTTTTTCTTAACGTTAGTCATTATTGCTACTTTATATATTGTTGGACCCAAGAGTTCGATTTTTAAACTAGATCTGGATTATCGAATGAGTTCTATAAGTAACAAATGAATTCTATAATAATATATTAGATGGGATTATATCACATCGTGTATTTCCTTCACTACATCACTGCTCAATTATCCAGCTATATATTCTTATATTCTCATTCATATGCCATTTAAACCATTGCTTTTCATGAGATATGATCGTCACATGTATTATTCTTCTATAGAATTAACGAGATAGTCATTCTTTTTTTAGTTCCTACTGACCCAACCTTATGTCCCTGCAGTTAAGAAAACTTTAAGAACTTATTAGTCTACTTCAATTTTATAATTTCTATTGTAACTAAGAACATTCATATATTGTATTTTTGTATCCGAATTTTACTTCTATCACATAGATGATAGGGAATTAGATATATGAGCGGGTCGGGCAACATGTCAGAATGGGCTGGAGACCCGTGACCATTTATTAATCTCATATAATAGTCTAAAATCTCAGACATGTTCTTACGCTTTCAGTTAAAGTCCAGGATGTTGGTGTACTTTTAAGAGCATTTGGCTTTTGGTGTGAGGTAAACATACTATTTCAAACTTTGAAATATCTGTATTAGTGAAATGCATCATCACGTCTGCGGTTTTGATTCTTACCGAGTTACCGA
Organism: Pseudognaphalium luteoalbum; assembly: GCA_963422505.1. Classification (NCBI taxonomy): domain Eukaryota; kingdom Viridiplantae; phylum Streptophyta; class Magnoliopsida; order Asterales; family Asteraceae; genus Pseudognaphalium; species Pseudognaphalium luteoalbum. The sequence continues at coordinate 21,099,463 of OY730196.1, read as the reverse complement.
CACATAGCTATTACTATATTGTAATTGTGTTATACTTTCTGTAAAAGTATTTTTGTAAACTGATAAACGAAGAAGGACTAACATTGCATTTGTTAATTGGCTTAATTTCTCGCATTGTTGTCTAGGATGCTGCAAAAAGTACCCTTTGTATTTAACCAAAAAAAACCCGAAGAATATATACCTATAAATCATTGTCATTTGTAGGGTGCTCAATTTTATCAAGTATCAAAAGTATATGTATTTAGCCAAAAAAAATGTCATACTTTGTGATCTCTCTATGAGTTTGTTTGTGCAGATGCTCAACTATTCAATAGCCTCTTTATGTGTAAGAGTGTAAGCTTCAATTATGTAAATCATTTTTGGCACAAGAGGTAGGTTTTCCTCAATTTGGTGGCTTTATTCTAAACACTTTTCATGTTCCCGAATTATAAAATATCACATACTACTTATAGTTATATATTGGGTTATCGTTCTATAATGTATGACTACCATCTTGGGTGATCATGCAGAAATAGTTTACAAACTTCTACCTAGGCTCGCAGTAACATCGTGGAACCAAAACTGAGGAATCAGAAGAAGAGGTTATTGTTTTGCAAAACGTTTGTACAAAGGAGTTTGGCTTCTTGTCTTTGTTTGAGTCGTGTTCCTTTCGCTACAGATTATTAAGAGAGATCCTAAAAACAGAACAACCCAGAGTGTGTATGCTAATTTAATGTACCAATTACATAACACATGGTAAGTTCAGTGGCGGAGCTAAAGGGGCAGTGGGGCAGTTACCCCCTTAGAAATCAAAAATTATTGAAATAAATAATATTTTAAAGGTAATTAGTGACAGTTTAGGATTTTGACCCCGCTAATGTGATAGAAAGAAAAAAAAAATTACCCCCTTCTAAAAATTCCTAGCTCCGCCCCTGGGTAAGTCTATGATATAATGATAAATCTATATCCTACCAAATGTTGTTTGGTTTGTTTTCTTTCACTTGTAATGTATTTAGCTTTATTTAATAAATTTATATCACTATGTCGATGTTTGCTATCTACACTCAATTTTTTTTTTCTTTTTTATTCTTCCCAATTCATTGATATATTGTGTAATATTGTACATATTATTTATTTTTTATGTATCTGTTACCAAAAATGATTACATAAAGTGTATGCAATATCAAGATAACTATCAATAAAACATTTTTATATACCAATTTACCAATGATCTATGTATTAGGATATTATATTTTCTTAGCCGTGCATCACACGGGTTTAACACTAATTTACAATACAATATCATTTTCTTTACACCATATAAATAACACATATAGTAAAGTATCGTATTATACTAACTTAATTAACTACCACAAAAATTATAGTCAATACACAACACTATCAATTGCAATCCTAAAAGTTATTGGAAACATCCTCCACGTATATATAAAATCTGCATATCTCCAATCGCCATGATTCCTACGGTAAAACAATCTAGCCTGAAACACATGAAAAAAGATAACGAACAGATAAGTACTTGTATTAGCGACAAATAACGAAGAATGCAACCAAATATTCAATTGTAATCCCAAAAAGGCTGAAACACATCAAGGTAACGTGTACGGTAAAACCATATATAACAACGAACAACGATTTGCAAGAGTTAGTACCATAATTATTACCTTAATGCTGCAAAGAACATATATAATCAATAGAGCAATAGAAAGGTTGTTCTCTTCAAAATAGCACCATATATGTACTTTTAAAATTACCTAACTTGGGTATCTACAAAGCCATTAGAATATACTGTATAATGTAAATTTCTTTCAGGTTTTACATTTCATGATTTCTTGATTTATGATAAGTATATTTAGAGAAGAAAGTCTCACGAATACTATCACAAGAGTTTATGTTCTTATGTGCAAGAAAAAAGAAAGGTACATACGCTTGATGGTTGTATAAAATCTTTCTGATCCTACTTGATAAATCAGCTCAATAATAATGCCGCAAATTAACAAACTTAGTCTAGTAGTTATAGTTAAGTAAGATGTTTATAGATGTTTAATCTGCAATATAAATAAACTATAGGGAACCAACTAATGACTAATCTGAAACTACTGTATCATTAAATCGTAAGCAAATGCAAATCAACATGGAAAAAAACTTGTTAGTAATGACCATATACATTGATTGAATAACGCAGAGTTGGATATTCAAAGCAATGAGAAAATAATTTTAATTGAGTATACTCCCACCCAATCATGGGACCAACCTATCCTATCCTCCATGTAACAATTAAAACAAAATCATGAAAGGGCCAACAGAAAAACCACATAGTTTATCTCAATAAATTATGCATTACAACAAACCTTGATAATAGTCCTCATACCTCGATCGATTTTATCTGCTCGCGTATGAAACATGAAATCCGTTAGAACAGACACATTGATCTAGATTGTAGCTAATATCAACTAATACTTGATAACAACTTGTGAGAGATGAATCATACTCTATCCACTCATTATTAAGCTGCAATCAGAATACATTAAGTGGTAGTTCAACTTTTATACTATTTAAACACCCTCTCTTTAAGAAGCAAAATTAAAAATTTGAGACTGTAATTGACATATATTAAAGTTGAACAAACACAAGTAATACTACGCAAGTAGCCTAAAATTGAGATGAAACTAGTGTTAAAAACGAAACACTAAGAGCTACTAAGCTAGTTGCGTCTTACAAGACATATAAAATAACGTAACATTAATGAGAATAATAAAAAACACATATAAATAAAACAACGGCATGTCTAAAATCAACAAAAAAATGTTGAAGCGATTCTGCTTCCATTCATCTGTTCTACACTGCCATGTCACCAGATCCCCAAATTAGGATGCAACAATATACATGAAACTAAGAGAATTACAAAAAGGATTGTAACTAGGGCTTTATAATTCTAGATGTAGACAGCCTTCATGACACTTGAAATCATGAACCCTAGCCACCAAAACCACTATGACCATCGCTACTGGCCAATAAGAAGGGCAACTGTTAATAACTCAACAAAATTTTATTGCAATAAAAAAAAAAAAACCTTGAGCAAAAGATAGCTTTCGTTAGAAAATATTAAGGGCTGATCTGATCGATTTCACTTTGCTGTGCTTTTACGCCTCTTTTCAATTGCGATTTTTAGATTAGAGGGAGGGAGGAAATGGGCAGTTTTTTTAGGGGATAATAATAAGGCAGAAAGATTGAATATCAATAGACTTGTGTGATGTTTTAATTCTAGAGTTTGTTTATTAATAATATTTGCCGTTTTCAAAAAAATAATTACTTTAGGGATTTTGATAAATTTAAAATTACAGAAAAAAGCTTCTTATGAACTAAGGTTAAAATTTAATAAAATTTAGTGTTTTGAATTTTCTTTGAATTGGTAAATCGTAATTAATTTGGTTTTATTTGCTCTAAACGAAATAACCAAGTTGATGGGTTTTAAAGGTCAAATAAAGTTTGTACAGCAAATGAATTAGAGGACGGTTGCCATGAATATCACGACATTTACCAGTTTTTTTTTAATCACGACATTTATATAGTCTAAAATACAATTTTCACATTTGTGAAAATTATATAAAGATTGTATTTTATAAAACTACATCTTGGTAAAAATAATTGCAGATTTTAAATAAGATTAATTTTTCAATAAATACGTCTCCTTTATATATATTAATTATATATATAGTGGTTTACAAATAAAGATAAGCATAACATACAAACTAGCCATGGCTTTTGATATAACACACATTATTTCTAACAAGTAACAAAACTTGATACATCTTGCATTGTAAATCAACGTTAAAAATAAATGAGTTATTTTCTCACTATAATGTACAGAGTAACAACTTTAAAAATATACTTTAGCGTAAATCTAACACACTCTAAACTAGTTGATAAAATTAGCAACACTTTGAAGTAAATGTTGCATTAGACCTTCGTATGCAACACTTTTTTGTTATGTGTTGCTTTATCACCTATATAGAACAACAAGCAAACAATTTTTAAAAGTGTTACTTCCAAAGTGTTACCGTTAGAGCTGGGCAAGTTCTGGAGAAAAACTCGTGATTGGTGTGAAGGGGAAGGTCTGTCGAGCCTTGCTTTGGTCTCTGGTTTGATGGTACCACTTAGCAGAGTCTCCCCTTCTTTAAGGCTTTAAGGCGATTCCACTCCATTCGCTTGCTCAGCTCAATGCCTTTTTTATTTTTGCATTACCTTCATTTTGTAGCAGTGTCGGTTTCTACATTGGTAACCAAAACCAATTCAAAAACCAAAATAAATATTCGGTTTTGAATCAAACCGATCCAAATAATCCGAATCAAATAGTCCAATTCAAATTGTCCGATTGAACAATTCGGTTTGTCCAAATAGTGAACACCCCTAGATTAAGATTTAGTTCTCATTATTAGTTTTTATAAAGCTATTAATTATCGTCTTTATATTATTAGAAAAGGTTATTATATATCAGAAATGACAAAACAAAAAGTCGTGTTTATCTTAAATGCTTATTAATTAAATTATACATTCGATGTAGATTAAATTAGTAGAATTCGAGACCAGTAATATAGACTTTTATGAAAATTTATATTAAGCTTTGAAAGTGGTATTTATTTTGCATGCGAAATTAATATGTAAGTACTAACTAATTTATAGATGTAACTTTTTAACAAAAAAGAGTTAGAAATTTGCATTGTAAAATCTATAAAAACTCAACAATTATGATTATTTTCAAATCCCAACACCTCGTACCAATATTTATTGGAATTGGATTCATGTGTTGATTTTGATTATTTTCTAAAGCTAAACACAATTTTCAAGAAACAATCAAGTAGCTAAGGCCATCTCCAATGTATCATATATTGCATCAAATTTGATGTTTTTTGTAAAAATACTTCTCCAACTAACTTATCAAATTTGGTGTAAATTTTAGTACACACTAAAAATTTGAGGATTTTACACCAAATTTGATGCAAAACTAAACTTTGCATCAAATTTATAATGTTTCATTTTAGTCCCTATGTTTGAAATATTGTTATTATTCAAGTACAAAACCGAATTATCGTTATTTATTTGTATGAATATTTTAAGTTCCGTATACTTTAGATTTGATATTATGATTATTGAAATAATAAAACATAATTTTCAAACAAATTATGATAATTAAAATATTGATTTATGCAACAAAAAAATGATTGAAATTTTACCAAAGTAAATAAATATTATTTACATTTAAGTTAATACGGAGTAGTTTGGAAGGTTGCTTGATCATAAAATTAATGAATTGAATGAAATTATAATATGAAAATAGTTTAGGGGTCAATGTGTAAATGTTGAAAGTTATTTTAGTGTAGAAATTTAGTGCATATGTTGGAGATGAAACACGTTTGGTGCAAACATATTTCTGAAAGATTCTTTTATTACACTAAATTTGATGTAGTGTTTAATGTAGACGTCCGAGATGTGCTAAAAAGTAAGAAGGGGAAGGGGGCACGTGATATGGGGTATCAAATAAAAGGTTGTTTCGGAAAGGTACGGTACCTTGTAGGTGTGTTTTATTAGCGGGGATAAGACAGGTCGGCGGCGCCGGCGGACCTTTGTTTGTTTTGGCACTGTTTAATTTGCTTTCGTGTCCCGTTGTCTCCTCGCCGCCGGCACCCAATATTTCACTTCACCTCCCTATACTTTCTCCCCAAGTTCACATATTCTGCCATAATATTTTCAGAATAACAATAACAAATGATGGCATAATAAACCTAACAAATGATGGCATAATAATAATAAACCTTATTATATATCCAAAAAAAGGGAAAAAAATAATCGAAATAACAGTTAAATGAATTAAACGGTATTAAAAACACGAGTCTACAGAATTGGATTAAAAAAATAAAATGATGTTTTGTTCAATCTATGATATGTGTCCATTTAAAAAGTAGTTTTTCGATGCGTCAAATATTTGACTATTGGTTATTGTCAAAAGTTATAAATAATTAATTAAATTGTAGACTTGATTATACATTTTTGTAATTTCACATTTTAAACAAAATAAACAGGATATTTTAACACTTTCTTCTAAGATGGGTTAAGTAGTTATCGACTAGAACTATAAAGTATCATACATAATAATCATTAATCAATATAGTTGTCCATGTTTAATCTTAATCTAATCCGGCGCTAAAAGGAAAAAAAAATCATTTAACTGGATGAAACAACTAGAATCTCTAACTCGAAGGTATGAGTATATTCTCGACTTGAACCTATTTCATTTCAAAACTAAAACTAAATCTACGAAGAATTGGTAATTAACACCGACTGTCGATTTCATTTACTTAGCTTCAGTTATCGTCTAGTTTTGCCTTACATACTCAAAATTCTAAACTAAAAGGGACTAAACTGTAATTATCATCACGTTTAAAACCGCTTTAGTTATTATTAGCTAGAATAAATATAGGCTTTGATATTGAGATTTGAGATCCTTAAACCCTATACATACCAATTGTCCAAATTACCCCTACTTATAAAAAACAAATTAAGGACTCATCGAGTCATTTTCAAAAAGATTTCAATTGTGATTCAAGCAGAGGTAAATCTCTGCCACCACCTTTGTACTATCAAATTTTTTCCCAATTTTTTTTTGTAAAAAGACAAATTTACCCTCTAAAACACAAACACACTTTCCATCTCTCTTTCTATTTATATGCATATACACATAAATTCCATAAAAAAATAATCCCACTTCAATTCTCTCAAAACATTTCATCTTCCAATGGCTAAAATTTCACAAACTCTCACTTTCTTTATTTCTTTGCTAATAATTATTACTACACTCACTACCACCAACTCACAACCAAGTCTCAACTCGGTTGAGCAAGAATCAGTCTACAAAATCCTTGACTCACTCAACTCGGACATTCCTTGGCGCTCACTCTTCCCGGATGACCTTTGTTCTTCCGCCCCACACGGCGTCGTTTGCGGGTACACCACTTTACCCACTCAAACCGACCCGGGAACCGTCAACATTCTGGAACTAAATTTCGGGTACGTTTCCGACCACAACCCGAACCCGCCTTGTAACGCGAATTCCACTTTACCCGACCCGTTTGTCTTCACTTCGTTTCCTTATCTTCGTAAGCTTTTCTTCTACAACTGTTTTACTCAACGACCCGTTTCGTTACAAGCGTTTTCTCAACTCGGGTCGCGTCTAGAAGAGCTTGTTTTTGTAGATAATCCGAGTTTATTCGGGTCGTTGACTGAAGTCAACGGGGATGTTAAGAATTTAAAAAGGTTGGTTATCACCGGAACTAATGTTTCCGGTGAAATCCCAGATGGGTTTTGTGAGTTACAGAATCTTGAAGAGGTTACACTTTGCCGGAATAAATTCACCGGAACCTTACCGGAAAATTTGTCAAATCTGAAGAAACTCAAGATTCTTGATGTCAGTCAAAATGGGTTTGTGGGAAATCTTCCGGAGACTATTGGGGACTTGCCGGATTTGATAAAATTGGATTTGGGTAAGAATCAATTTTCCGGTGAGCTTCCGGCGAGTATGAAGGGTTTAAGAAGTTTGGAGCTTTTGGATCTGAGTTATAACAATCTTTCAAGAAATGGGATACCTTTGTTTTTGTCAGAATTGAGTAAATTAAAAGGGGTGTATCTGAGTGGAAATGAATTAGGAGGGGTGATTCCTGACATATGGGGAAAGTTGAGGGGGCTAAATGGAATTGGGTTTTCAGGGTTAGGGCTCGTTGGTAACATTCCATCTTCAATTGGGTTATTTTTGGGGAATTTAAGTTATTTGGGCCTTGATGACAACAACTTAACAGGTAAAGTGCCTTTTGAATTTGAAAGCTTAATAAACTTGAATGAGTTGAATTTGAAGAACAACAATTTAAGTGGGAAGATACCATTTTCTTCTAAATTTGTTTCAAGAGTTGGAAAGAAGTTAAGGGTAGAAGGGAACAATGAGTTGTGTGTGGACGAAAGGGTAATTCGGTCATTTGTTAAGGTTAACGAGAGTTTGGGTAAGTTGAAGCTTTGTGATATGGTTGAAAATTCCAAATCTGCCCTTGTTGATGCTAGTAGATCAGGTTCAATTGGTCTAAAAGTTGGAGATTTAGTAGTAGTGATGCTTGTTTGGTTGTTGTTTATTTAGTGTTTTGCAGAGGGGAGGGTGTGCTACTTTAAGGGCAAATATGTAATTAGACTATCATGAATGTATACTTTGTATATGAAATGAAATACAAAGATAGTTTTTGGAAGCAGTAATTAAGGTGATTGCTTTTCTTTGGATTTAGTTGTATCAGCAGTAATTTTCCAGGAAGGGTCAGAGTGTCTTTTAATTGGTGCTCATCAATGTTAAACTTGTTTGATTCATATCAAGTAAGGAAACATGTTTGATGTATCAATTGGGTACCAAAATGTTGATACAACATAGTACTCGTAACACATAGTTCGTTTTGATGCCGATCACTGAAAATAAGCCGACGGCTGTGCGCAGTATAAACCAATTGATCAAAAAGATCATAGCAAACTGATTTTTTATTATCTTTACTATTCAGACATATAAAATGAGGCTACTTTCAGTATACCAAAACCAACACAAAAACATTAGAGCGATCCAATTCCTTTTATATCATTCTCACTTTTATTCGGTTTAAGTTTAGTCTAGTTTCAACACAGTGCACATTTCTACTAAACGGTCGTAAAATGGATCATGGGCTCAATACATGTCCGATTGCCGTCTTTAGGGTCAGAAGATCTATGATTTTGACATGTTATTCCAAGCCCACATGTTTACTACCTACATTGTATAATCTATACTACTAATTAACACCCCTCACAATGGGTAGTTTTTCTTCTTCCTAAACTGTGAATGGTAATTAGCATCCATACAAGGATGTTGGTTAGTGTAAAACATGATGACTTCATGAAACCGAAACACCCATTATTGTTCCATGGGTAAATCCTAAGTCATACCTATACAACAAAAAAAACAACCGAACTTTACATCATCATGCGACTAATTCTCCTCTCTCGATCCCCTCGTTACAAAACTTCTCATTCTATGTTCATCCTCATACATCATTCGCTCCAAGTTCCGATTCATCTGCTATTGACTTGGTTGATGATCTTGTTGACCCCTCAATTGAAGATTCCTCCTTTGATTTCCTACTACGTCGTGAAGACTTTTTTCTAATGTCTGTCTTTGAATCATCCCCTGCGTTTTGATCTTGGGAACGTCTTGATCCCCTGTGGTGTCTTCTTGCATGCCTACTTTTATTTGATGACGAGTCCTTATTTAAAGACTCAGTAGCCATGGTGTTATCCATTGAATTATGGCGGTTTTTAGTTGATCTTGGTAATAATGGAAGGTCTCTAGATGTTTCCACGCTTCGACTGCTCCTATGTAAATGCTCTTTTCGAGCTCTCCTCCGGGTTGAATCTGCAAAAGGACGATAAACAAGAATTCGATTATAAACTACAGTAGCTAGATCCCTTTCCTTCATGACAGCCCTTTTCCTGTATTACCTGTATGACATTGGCAATTTCGACTAATTAATAGATGGGTTGATTTGGTTTTTCATATCTCAAGTGTCAAATAAAACCGTAAACAGGTTCAGTTCAGCCGAAACCTCCTACTTATTATCTAAACAACTATACTACTATAGATTACTATGTTATTGTTCTGCAATCATACTTGATAAATTAGTTTTTATTCGAAAGTTGCAAAAATACTATTTTCAAGTCAACCCAACCAGTTTTAACCCACTCTTTTTGACCTATTACCCAACAATAACAACGCGCCACCTTTGGTTGAGCGATTAATAACAAATGACAACCAATATCATACTATAAATAACATTAAGTAGACGAACCTTCAGAAACCCAATTGACTTCCGGAGTCTCTACCATGGCTCCCGTCGTGTCCAATGGTCCAGATTGAGAATCTTTTGATGCATCAAACCCCTTCATCTGTATCCCATTACAAATAAATATCTCCATAAAACAAAAAATCATTTCACTCATCATAAATCACAGCAAACAAAGAAAATAAAAAGATACCCAGCTCGGAGACTCAGCGGCTGCTCCATGACAGCCAATATGTGACACATGCTTCACATCCGTGGGCTGCCCGATTACTATTTCTTGTTCTTTTTCATCCTCTACACCCATAAAAAACTCATTCTCATTATAAATCGATGAAAATATATAAAAATAAAAATAACATGAGATTATTAGAAAATAATTAAAAATTGAAGAAATTTAGGGAGACTAACCAAAAATCTGTGACGAGATATTTTTTATGCCTCTAATGATACCTTTCACTTTGGTGCCCATATCCAAAGGAGTTACGTTCTGAATTTTTATGGGGTCAACGTGACCCCACAAAAATGATCAGAACTTTGATAAATCTCGTAGGGTTTGGTGCGAGGTCATAAAAGAAGAAAAAAACAGAGGAAATGTGAGAAACAAAGGATAGATAACTGAAGGGATGAAAAAGAGAAAGAATAGGAGGAAAATGGGAGTTTGTAGTGTATTCACGGTTCATGAGATGAGACATAAAACTTCATGTTTCGGTTTTATTTTTACCCATTCAAAATTAGTCGACTAAATTAAGAGGCCAAAGGAGAGGTTTTCCTTTCTCTTTACTTTTTACATATATGGTTAATGGTTGTAAGTAGGCCTCTAAATGAACGAACATGAACGGAGTCTGTTCGTGTTCATTCATTAAGGTTTTGACGAACAAACGAACGATCACGAACAGATAAGTGAACGGATTTTGTTGTTCATGTTCGTTCACTAAGAAAATTTGTTTGTTCACGAACACAAACGAACGTACACAAACAAACACATAATTTAATGCATTTCTTCGTTAATACCTTAAACGAACCTCAACAAACATAAACGACCGTATATATACACATTGATTCTGCAGATACATAAATAATTATATGTATCTGCATATTATATAAGTTGAATTTTGTTTGCTTTATTTTTAGTGGGGGATGGGGAAAAGAAGTTTGTTTGTCCTGAGTTATAAATCGATAAATATTGGTAGACTAAAGGTGTAAGGCATTCTATGTTAGTCATTTTTCAACCCAAAATTTTCTTTTAAAAATGTATTCTCTTTAAATTTAGAAAATCTTGTAATAAATCTGGGAAATTCAAATGATAATTTGAACTTAAATTTTAAGATATTAGATAGTTCATCATGTGATGTATCGATAGGCAATCTATGTATAAGCTGTTGAGCTATTAAATAAAATTAATGCAAGATGTAGGCGATAATTCCGAGAGGAACTTTAGCAATGTATGACTTTAGCCTTAATTCTTATATATGATAGCGTGCGATATGCCATAATTTTGGAAGTTGATTAATATCATTTGGGGATATACTAGGTGTTGTTTCCTCTGTTGTACGTAAGTACAGACCTGGTCTCCGTCAGTATATCTAATGAAAAAGAGCAAAAAGGGTTTAAATGAACTCATGAAAATGTAGTCAAATTATGTCGCTTTGTTGTACTGAGGTACAGACCTGTCACCAATGGTTTGATTAAAAATTTATTATTCCTAAACCAATGTCAAGTTATGTCGATCTGTTGTGTTGAGGCACAGACCTGTCACCAATTTCTTGACTTGAAAAATGATTATTTTAATTGGATATCCATAATATGTGTTATATTAGCACGTTATATGTATGAGGGTATTTTGCTATTGGGAATCAAGGGTAAAGGTGCTAGAATAATAATAAGAATAACTCAATTTCTGAAATATAGATTGTTTAGGTGGATAACAATATCGATAATCCTTGTGAGTTATCTTTTATGCCTAATAAAATATATGAGGAAATTGTTTTCCTAGATGAGTTTCTTGATAGCTAAATCTTAAAGTTGAATTATTTTTAAGCTAAAAAAATTGGTTTGCGAAATGCTAGCTTGTATGTAAACCCCAATACGCCCTTGTTTGCCTACTAAATTTTGTCGTTTATAAGTTCTAAATCGATAGTCTACTTGAGGACAAGTAGGATTCAAGTGTAGGGTGTTTGATAAACACCAAAATGTACTATATTGTAGTACTAATTTACCCCGTGTTTGATAGATTTCTAATACATTTTGTGTGAATAAGATACTTATTTCGTTCATATCTGCAATTAGGAGTTTAATCGGAGTTTGGATTGAAAAGAAACAGAAAACGAGCTTATTATGAAGAAAATATGCTTTGAGAATCAAAAGATAGACAAGAGAGAATTGGATTGAAGTGTAAATGAAGCTCGAATCGGAAAAAGAATGAAAGATGAGCTGAAAATGGAGGAAGAATGTAAAAGCTGAGTTTTCGACTATGCGTTAGTATTTTGACGATAACTTTCTCATACGAACTCCGATTAGGTTGATTCAAGTTGGAGAAATTAGCTATCAAGCAGGGCTGCAACATAACAAAAATTCAGATCATTTGGGGGAAAACTCATCCATATGCCGTATGGATGAGATGGTGGAGGCCCAGTGTAGGGGTGTTATAGGGTCGGGTTATCGGGTTTCGGGTTCATTCGAGTCGGGTTGAATCGGGTTGAAGGTTTAAGAATAGTAACCCGTAACCCGACCCTATAAGAAATCGGGTTTTCGGGTTCGGGTCCGTTCGGGTTCAAGTTCGGGTTCAATCAGGTCGGGTTAATACATGTATCGGGTTGAACAATTATATAGCCACATCATGAGAAATCTGATGGTTATAAACATACTATTAAGACTTAATTAGCAAAAACAAGTCTACAATAAGTAGAACTAGCAACTACATGATTTGCTACATCACAATCAAAAATTCAAATTAAAAAAGAAAAAGAAAAAAAGAAACAAGCAGCAGACATAGTAGAACTAGCAACGAAAATGATTAACAATCCAACATTTAGATTAAAGAAACAAAAGCAAGCACTACGCACATAGTTTAAAACAAGATGAATGGAAACTACAAAGATTTTGAACATAGAAAGTAGTCACGAAAAATGAAAAGTGTCACATGACAATATGGAGTTCAAACAAAAATTACCTTTCATTCTCTAATCTTTGAAGATAATCTGTAAGCTTTGATCTTCAGTTATCTGAGAGTATACCTTTTAGCTTCATCAACTCTACGCACATAAAAAAAACTTAGATACTATGTTTAAGTTGTTGAACACCTCAAAAAGTAATTTTAGTTTGAGACTTACTTTGTTTATGTAAGTAGACCGTGCACCTTAGTAAATGGTTTAAGAGATTTGTATTACCGTACTTTATAGAGTGACACAAGTACAAGTTTCCACAATGTAGACACTTAGCTTTCACGTTCGTAGATTCCTCCCCTTGTTTTAGGTCTAGTACTTCAAAGTGTTTCCATGACTTGCTCTCTTTGTACGACGCTTAAATTATTTTCCCTTGTTCGTGTTATCACTTTCAACCTCAATATGTTTTTCATCCATGATTTCCACTGAATTTGATTCCAACGACATCTAACAACAATCAAATAATAATAAACATCATCAACTAATGAACAAAGTAATAGAAAAACATAGTAACCAACTAGAAAACTATTAATTGTTGATATACATATAGTTAAGAACTATTATTGACTTAGTAGAGTGTAGTAAAAAAACATTGTATGTGATCTATGGAGAAAACTTGGTATATGTTGAGACCATTAATAGCTTTACTACGTATGAAACATATTCTTATGTCTTAACTTTTCGATTAAATAAACATTCTTCAAATACTATACCACCATTTTTAACAGTTTTTGAATAAAATTGTTATCAGGTCCACTCAAAAACAACAATATCAACACTACATAGAGTTGAGATCACATCGATTAACAATATAATAATCAACCTATAACATAAAATAATAAAAAGAAGGTAATAACAAATAAATGCAATACTTACTGTGTTAGAATTCTAATGAAATGAAAGACGACAGTTGTTCGATTGAGGGCAGCAAGTGGAAATAGGGTTTAGTCAAAATGCAGTAACATTAATAAATAATATGGATAGACATGCAGACATTGAATAAAACATGGGCTTGTAACTTTATATGTATGGTTAATGGACATAAATTAGTGGACTTTTACTTTTTTGTGGTGTTCTTATCGGGTTGACCCGATAACCCGATAACAATGCATACTCAACCCTAACCCGACCCTATAACAATATCGGGTTATCGGGTTCAGGTCAAACTAACCCGATAATATTTTCACACCCGATTAAACCCGACCCTATAAGACTTATTGGGTTCGGGTTCGGGTTTGGGTCGGGTCAACTCAACCCTTTTGACACCCCTAGCCCAGTGTAACACGGAGCTGGGCCGGGCCTTTTTCAATCCATATGCCGTATGAAAATTCCATACGCTGTATAGATTGATTCTGCATATTAGGTTAGATTCCTATTTGCCTCATTTTAACCATAACTTTTCATAACCTAAACCAGCGATTAACAACCGTCAAGGAGGGGGTTTTCCCCCATTTTGGGAGCGAATCGATGGTGATTCGGAGGCGGAAAAGGCTAGGATCATCCTATTGATTATACTTCATTCGGTTTACGATTCGGTTTGCATACCATCTTCCGATTTCAATTCTAAACATGTCTATGTGTTTTGTTTTGAGATATGAATCTGATTTTGTATAATTGAATCATGGATTAGACTTATTGTTAATTGTTTAGTTTAATAATCTTTGATTATAAATGTTTGAAAGTTATAATTATGTTTTGAATCAACTGACTGATTGAAGATTGTTACGTTGTCTGTAAGATCTTGTTTATTGGTGATAATCAATTGCTACTTAACGTGGTCAATAGGATTATTGAGATTGAGTTCCTTTGATACTATTGATTATTGATGATTATGAATTTAGGTTTATGATCATTGATAAATATATTGAGTTTGATAGGTTAAGAGCATAGTAATTAGTCAATCTAAAATGAGCAAGCTAATAAGAGATTATTAGCTTCATTCGGTTCACACGCATCATTTTAACCCTAACTTTTCATAACCTAAACCAGCGACTAACAACCGACAAGGAGGAAGTTTTCCCCCATTTTGGGAGTGAATCTATAACACCCCATATTTTACAACATTATTTAAATGTATTTTACATCGGAAGCGTAAGTCCAAACAAACATTAACAATTCAGTTATAGAATATTAAGAAATTAAACCATAATATTTCAAAAACTATAGTGTATCGAAAATGGGTATTATTTAATTCCAAATACAATTTGGATTTATTCCAATCCAATATCAGAGTAAGCCGTCTGGTCAAACATTCCATCCCGAACAAGCTTCTTGCCAATCCCGTTATATCAAAACCATAACCTGCAAGAAGTGGGGTGGTGGGGTTAGCTCAAAGCTAAGTGAGGGAATACATAACCAACAGCCTAACTTAGCATAACAACCTTGTTTATAGCAAATCATCGTAAACAAATAACATCACAATAGATCGATGGTTCTTGGGGAAACCTTCAGCCAAGAATACCAACAGTAAACACATAATATCAATGAGATAACATCTCAATACAATAACATGTCAATGAGGATCGGTGGCTCTGGAGATATCATAATACCCGGGGATTCACCAAGAGCACTTACCACAATCTGTAAGGCCAATACAGAATAGACCGATAGTTTGGTACTAATCACATACGACCTAATTTCCTATTAACGATAAGTACAAGGAAATTCCTGTCGTATTTCAATAGTAACCAAACCCAACTATCGCGTTAACCTTAATACTGATGCCCGAAGGCCAAATATAGCATGTGATCACATATTCAATTAGGTCAACATATCAGACTAAACAGTCTATCAACAGTATTATTACTACTAACCATAATCATAATGGAAAACTAAAAATAGTAATAATACGTTATTCGTTGTAACCAAACCTGTTACAACTAAATCACACTGAGGTTATAGATCCACTCACCGACACCTCAGTTGTCCACTCAGTAGTCTAATGTCACTGAGTCTTTCTCCATATCTGAGAATACAATATAAATAACGAGTTAGTAACTCATTTATAATAATCAACTCATGTTAAAGTCGTACAACATGATTCATAATCTCAATTTCAATGAATTATTACTCAATTCATTATTCACTTAGTCATGATTAATGATCATGATAATCACTTTCTAATTCAATCATATACATGATTATTAACTTACATTACTTTAACACCAATCATGCCAAGGTCATAAATAATCATCTTAATATCATAAATTCATAATTACTTATCAAGTTTATGATCACTATGATCACATCACTTTAGTCATGTTAGACTAACATAATTAGACCTTTAACAAAATTATTAACCTCCAATATCAACAATTCATCAAAAGCTCAATATTAGGTCTAATGAATACTTAGCAATTAAGCTCACACAATCATCTTTAATCATCAAATACTAGCTTATCAAACTCAATTGCATAACTAGTTTATAATTTAACAAATTTCATCAATTCAAGTTAGGGCCTAGCTTATAATCACAATTCAAGTATCAACTAATCATTCTAACATGATTACAAGCTTCTCTTCATGAATAATCAACTAAACCCATAACTTAATTCATGATCATAATTTAATTATATCAATTCCAGCTTAGGGTTTCACTTATAATCATGAATTTAACATTAATTAACAACTATACAAGTATTATAAGCTTCAATTTAACATTACTCATCCTAATTCAATCAAATACCCAAAAACCCATTTCTAGGTTTATAGAAATCAAAGAATTAAGACTTACAAAGTAATTAGAAGGACTATAGGATGATTACTTCATGTTTTTGGAGCTTGAATTCAATATCTATGGCTTCAATTTAATCTCACACCTTGTTTTGAAATTTTAGAATCATCCCTGTGCGTGATATACTTTGGCCAAACAAAGAACAGGGAGAAGAAGACTTTGATTCTTACAAATTTTGTGATACTTGATAATGATTTAGGGTTCTAAGTATTTCTCTCGCTCACGATCGATCTCTCTGGAATTTTTGTGAAGTTTCATACATATTACACACATATAACAGATATATGTGTACTAGTTTTGTCCCCTTTAATATCTATTGTCTGGAACTTAAAAACCATTTGCGGGGAAACATTATTTTATTTTTACCATCAACTATGTTAATTTAAAACAATTAACAATTTACTAGCTTACAACCTGCGAACCGAGTTGCGAAGCGACTCGACCTGCGAACCGAGTTGCGAAGCGACTCGTCCTGCGAACTGAGTGAGCTGCGAGACGAGACTTGCGAGTCGACTATGTCTTGCGAGCTGACTCTGTGAATTGAACCTGCGAACTGACTTTTCCTGCGAGCCGAGACTTGCGAATTTAAAATTTCCAGATACGATTTTTAATAAAACAATGCAGTAGAAATAAAACAATTTCAAGCTGACCTGGCAGCTCGACCCCAGCCAGGGGCTCTGCCCCTTGGACCCCGCCAGGGGTTGCCACCCCTTGGACCCCGCTATCAGGAGCGCTGCCCCCGAACCCCCGTACACGATTTTCAAACCTGAACGACAATTAAATAATTACACAACTCACTTAGACAAACTGATTTGTCTCATACTCATATGACCTCACGTGTTTAGGACACTAGGAGGTTAACTATCGGGCGACGCGCGTATCGTAGGATCGCTAACAACCCACAGGTGAGTTTCATAGCCCCACCCTTTCAACTGTTTTACTATTTTCGGGGTGAGACGCATGCTCAAATACTGTTTTCGAATTATAATGCTAATCTTTTATAATTCACACATTTCTATAATACTGTTTGGAAATACGTATGTGTAATACTTAGGAATTACACCCAATATATTGTTGTGGAACAATACCACTGTTTAACCTAGTTAGGTTACCATTGTACACCCTTAGACTGTTGACCCACAATCGCCATTACCTGGTTTGGTTAAGTCACTATTATACATTGATCTTGTTGTTGTGGGACAACCTTATCAACTACAATAGAACTGGTTAGTTCTACAAATATAGGATTAGCTTTCTTATTTAGGAACTATGACTGTACATATGTTTCAGGAATTTGGAATTGGAAATGAACTCAAGTAAACATCAACCCAAGGTCTCAATATACTCATTAGGCTGAGACTAGAAGTATACGTTAACAACTCACGTTAGTATAGTCCTTTATACTAATACTCAATTCACTAGGTGATAATTATCCATACCTAGGCTCATTGTGCTACAACTAATATCTAGGTACTGTATATACATTCCTAGATACACTAAACCACCTTCATGTGTTACATGACACCCCTTAGATGTGTTGTTGATTAAGACTTATATATATATATATATATATACACACAAATGTTATCTACTACTTACTTATGTATATTGATATGCATACACACGTACAAACACGTTTACTTAGTCGGGCATGTCGCAGTACTGCCGGCTCTCAATTACTTAGTCGGGCATGACATTGTACTGCCGGCTCTTGATTGCATACGTTGCTTGCGAGCAATACTGTACGATGCCACGGTAAAGTGGGCACAAAACGATATCACGGTTAGAGTGATACAAAACGAGATCACGGTAAAGTGATTCAAAACGATATCGTGGTAAAGCGATACAAAACACAAACAAACACACGAGTTGATACTCGCTCTCAGCAACGGACCTACGAATTATTACGGTCGGGGTCGTTGGCTCAGCATATGGATTTATGCTCTATCGTAGTTCTGCGGGACTACACGGTTACTCATTTCAGCATATGGATTTATGCTTTACTTACTCTCAGCAACGGACCTACGAATTATTACGGTCGGGGTCGTTGGCTCAGCATATGGATTTATGCTCTATCATAGTTCTGCGGGACTATAATTATGTTGCTGGATGCAACACGCGATGCCAGGTGGCACAACAGTATTTACTCCACAATATATGACGTGGTCATACAATTACTCAATTTGCAACTTAGGCATGTAATGCCTCACACTGATAGATCTACTTAATACCTGATAGGCATCCAGGCTTGAAATGCCTCAATCCTTTATGTACTTAGGTACAAATCGATATTACTTAGGCATTAGATACCTCGACCATAGTATACACATTGGTGTTTCAACTTCAACTTAAAACAAATTAGAATCGTGGATTCTGAACTACTTTTCAAAACATACAAGGTTTTATACTTTATGTTTTCAACTAACAATCCTATGAACTCACTAGCTCTATAGCTGACTTATTTTAGCATGTGTTCTCAGGTGCCCAGCAGGATTAGGATTGCTACAAGCTTTGCTAGATCGAGTCGCATATTTTCACAACTGGATTTCTCTGCATAACTTTTGTATTATCAATTATGTATTGAAATTATTTTGCGAACTCGCAACTTATGTACACTTTTATTTTGGGAAAGTATAACTATTTTCAAACGTCTCATTTAGAGTCGTTCATTATTTACCTTTGTGCTGTGATATTTGATTTGGTAACACCCGACCCGACCGCTTCCGCAACCCGAAATTTGAGGGTGTTACAGATTGGTATCAGAGCCTAAGGTTGTAGTGAACTAGGTTGCATTTAGTGGGCCTAGACTATGACCGATTAGGCAGTATTCCTCATAAAGTATAACTGGTTCAGGGATTACATCATACGAGTTTAATTTAACATAGCGTAGCTAACTATGTACAATTAAATAAAGATGATGTGATATCTGAAAGGGGTTTGTTGCGCCCACAACCGTCGGTTCAGTGTCGTTGCGATTCCTGATGGTGATGCGGGCGCAGCAGGGGTTTTAAAATTTATATTTTGCGGGGCTTAAATAATACGTACTACCTACTCTGGTTAGCAAGTGGTAAGTATGACCTAAGATCGTTCTATGAATCCAAACGTGTGGGAGATTAAAGCTGGTGCTTTCGGTAGGAGATATTTAGGATGAAACAAAGTAGGTAGGTTTGGGGGTTTTTAAACTAAAGACAGGTAATTAAAATGCAGAAAAGTAAATTACAGGAAAGCAGATAAAGATAAACATGTGATTGCTGAGATTTCGATAATTAATGTTTCAGGATGACAGATTAAATAGGGGCAATACTAATATAATGATTTAAACTATCAGGTGTAAACTGTAGAACCCTACCAATTAAATTTTCCATTGGTATGTCACTAGGAACTAGGTTGTCGTGATTCTGATCGGAGCAATACGCAAACTTCCAATACTTATCTAGTTGAAAGATAAACAACCTATTTTGGCTTAACGCCGAGGTGCATGAATCAGTAGCGTATTGTCTTATAGGTCCGACCTTTCTTAACCCCTAAAATAGTTTAGTATTTTATTAGATGCAGATTAATAACTTTGTATGTTTTGACCGCTGATTGTGTGAGGCTTAGTGTTTTAAGGCATTTAAATCATGAGGATGTTATCCTTATTCCTAAGTCTTGTTTTATGCATTAAAATTTGGTTACTTCAACTTATGACTTGGGTTCTCCTTTTCAAACAGTTATACATCCCTAGATTATTCGCAGTTTATAAAAACGTGTTTCATATGCAGGCCATGCCTTTCAGTAATCGGGCAGTGTACTTTACAGGGTAGTTCGACTGCTTCTTACATCAGACATGCGGTCAGGAGTAATTGGCGGTGAATGTGACACTCTAAGCTAACTAAATAAAAAGCGATGCGGAAATATAAACCTAATATGTACAACGAGTGGGTTCACTGTGTCTTACTTGTTACATGTCATGGGCATAGATAACTACTTACCATAATTAAGGTTGATCAAGTCCTAATTACTAGGTGCAGTCACGTATATAACTAGAAAGGGTACTCCATAAATTAAACTCAAGTTCATAAAGTCTTAACGGTACAAAGGTTATTAATTCCTTTTTTATCTGAACGTGTTTTCGAACATTATTTTATTGTGCGTTGACTTTCGTAGGATATACCAGTTAGTTGTGAAGTTGTATTATCCTTTCGGAATTCCAACTGTTAAACCAGAGCTGATTCCAGTGATGTAACTACCTTCGGTCGTTTATCGACTTCCATACATTTGTACTCCGTATAAAACATTTCCAGTACTATATCAGATAAACTGTCGAATAGGGGCCGTTACATCACAATTGTCGTACACTTAATTATATAATGTCATCCTTACTTATAATTATCTACATCATCAACAATCACAATAATAGACTACTCGCAATTCATGGCAATAGACAAATCACATACTAGACAATAATACATAATTGAAATATGAAATAAAGCAAGTATGATAAAGGTTTCGATATCACCCGGAAATAAATGCGCAGCAGCGTATTATTATGACAGACAACTCGTTCACACGTACAAAGATGAATCTCCAGACTCCTAACGTTCGCTCTAACCTCTATGTTAATCCGTAGATTAATTACAATAACCCTAGACTAAAATACGAGAGACTTTTAGAGTGAGAAAGTGAAAATGGAAGAATGAGAGTGTAAGTATGAGTGTGTGTGTTTTGTGTATGAGTTGGTGTGTTGAAATGAGAGCTAGGGGCTGCCTTTTATAGAGGAAATTCGGCTCAAGTTAGCACCCCCAAGCTCATGATAGAAAAAGGTGGAAAAGGTAGTGGCACCAGGTACAAAAGGCGAAAAAGGTAGTGGCACCAGGTACGAAAAGTAGGAAAAGGTCTAGCACCAGGTACGAAGAAGTACCAAAAAGTGCAATCCGTGCGGGTGATGGGCAGCCGGTGGCGGCTGGCTGCCAGCAGCCGGCGGCTGGCTGGCTGGCGGCGGCGGCTGGCTGCCAGCAGCACCAGTCCGCTGCCGGTTGCTGCGTTTCTCGATTCGTGCGTGTTTTCTTCGTTACGCGTCCATTTGCGTTGATTCTTTTTGTGTTGGATTTGTAATTAAGAAACGAAGCTTTTGATGAAAGTAAATCCCAAAAATATGTCTCTGAACTTTAGATGTGTCGTACGAATCGTTTGGATCTTCCGGCGTGCGTAGAATCTTCGTTCTTCGCCCGTTTTAGTTGATTCTTCTTCTGTTGGATTCGTAATTTGAAAACGAACATCTTGGGACAAATAGGTGTTGGTGATGGGCTCTTTTGTCTTGAAACCTCGTTCCGGTGTCTGGAATCTTTAAACGTGCGTGGAATCTTCGTTTTCTGCCCGTTTTGCTTGATTTTCATCATGCAACCTTGTTTTTCCCATCTTGGCATAATATTACAGATTTGTAATGTTTTTGAGTCAAAGTGCCAAGAATTGTTCCAGAATGAGAGAGATATCTATAGTAAAAACGTGACTTTTTACGCGATATCAAGTATCCCACACTTAGAACTTTGTTTGTCCTCAAGCAAACTCATTTTTAAAAGCTTCTGGAACGATTCTAATTGCATTAGTTTTTTAGAGATACCTTTTTCCGAAGGATATAAGGTTACAGTTATGAAAGAGTTTTTAACAGAAACTAAGGGTTTATTGAATTTGATACCTTCTTCGAGCAACATGATGATTATGACTAGGCAAATGCAGCATTCTCGTCATAGGCTTTTTCGAGAATTAAATTTCCATCACTTTTGATGAGGACGGTACTAACCATTCGAGATATCTTGGAAGGAATCGGGTGTTTTCGGTGTGAAGAAGGTGTGAGGGTTTTCCTTGTATTTTCTCGAAACTTTTTGAGAGAGTTTCTCTAGAATTTCTCAGATTTTGAAAGGACTACATAGCCTTTTTCTTTGGAATTTTTCTTTTCTTGGCCCTTTTTCTTGATCCTTGGGCTCTTTTTTTTTTTTTTTTTTTTTTGAGCAGCTTCTGCTGAATTTCTTTTTCCTGGAGCTCCTTTTACGGATGATGCTCATCCTTTGGGGAACGCTCCGATGTAAGCTTTTTGCTGAATTTCATTTCTTGGAGCTCCTTTTACGGATGATGTTCATCCTTTGGGGAACGCTCCGATGGCTTTGTGTTAGGCTGCAGAAGTCTTGGAATATCTTTGAGAATTTGTTGGAAAATGAAAATTCTGTAGGTTCGGGACGAATGTTAGGAGGTTTTAATTGGGTGTGAAGAGTGAGTGTTGAGTGGGTGGATGTTTGATGGTGGAAGGTTGTTTAAGATTCCTTAGAAGTTATCAAGATGGGTTGTACGTATGACACTCATCGGTGTGATCTCGAAATGCATTTCAAGAGCAAGTTCTAATTCGAATGCGTATATCGGTGCCTGGCCATGTGTTGCCCTTTTCGTCCGTATCTTATTCTAAAATAGTTTTGTTTCGTTGTCAAAAAACTCGTTCCTTGATGTAATTTATACTTTTGAAAGATAGGATTTCTAAAGAACGATGTTTTTGAATCTGAAAATTTTGAAATTTTATCCATTTTTAGCTTTTAAACGAAAATTTTGTTTGAATTACGGACAAGGGGTAAAAACTTGCGGTCGATGGTCGTATATCCCACACTTAGAGGAACATCGTCCCTAATGTTCGAATCTATTTGTTGAGTACCTCTTGGTGAAGTATCCCACACTTAGAGATTCTACTTATTATTGGATTGTTTCGTAAGTGTAGTGTGGTTTTTATTATCCCACACTTAGTGTTTGGAATATCGGATGAGGCAATCAAAACGGGTAGAGGGTTTTGGAACGTTGTACCGCTTTTGCCGTGTACGTTATCGGCGCCTCGTTGGAAGTCTGCTGGTCCGTGGCTTGTAGCTTATGGCTCTCGGCATTCTTCATTGCGTGGTCCACAGTCCTCCTTTGCTTAGGTCTTTTATAGTTTTTTAAACAAACCACTCAACTTAATCTAGTAATAGCTGTTGATAAGAAAAGTAAAATGATAAAATGATAAAGTAATAACTGGATAGATGTGATGTCTATGCATCAAACACACATAATAATAATACAGTCTTGGTAGAAAATGGAAAGAAGTAAGAAGGCGGAGCAATCTATTGCTCGGTTGGTGGTACTGCAGTCGAAGATGCTATGGGAGATGTCTCATCTAATGAAGAGTCATCGTGCTGACAGTGGGTACCCTTATCTGATGCATCCCTATTATCCTCTGCGTCTGGTGTACCCATGGTGAATATCCCGTCATGTATCAACTGATCAACAAACTCCCCTGCGGGCATGTCAAAGCTATAGAGTGGAGTCTCATGTATCCCCTGCTGAGAGTGCTCTCTGAATAGATCGGTCTGTCTGTGAGAAGATACTGGAGCAATCGGTGCAGCTGCAGGGCTGGTGCTCCTGAGAGTCCTATGACTCTGAACAAAAGTGGCTCGAGTAGGGGCTCTAGATATCCTATTGCTATTCGAAATCTGTCCTCTAGCTGAGCCGACGACTGAGGGAATCTGCTGTCTCTGAAGGGGGATCTGTGCTCGCGGTTCCTGTGACCTGAGTGGGGCTGTCCGAGGTGGTAAACCATGGCCATGAACTGGATGTCGGCGAGGTGCTGGAGTAGGAGCTGCAGGGGGATACAAATGTGGTAGGGCTCAGCCCATCCCGCACGGTATGTCCGGAAGTAGGCTCACTGGTATCCCTGCGATCTACTGCCTAATAGCTCTGTAGCTTCTGACTTGCATCTGCATCAGCCAGTACCAGTAATCGGGTCCTGGGGGTGTCCCGTAATGGTATATATAAGCTGGTATCTGGGCTCTAGGGGCAGGGACAGAAGGTCCTGGCCTAGTAGGCTGTGGTGGTGCAACTGGCACATCAGAATCTCGTGCACCCTCATCTGAATCAGAGTCTGAACTTCAGGCCTCTTTCGGTTGCTTCCTCTTTCTGGACTCCCTAGGTAGGACTAGATCTGCTACCAATGTGTCAATACTCTCAGGGTCTGATGATCGTGCCCTGATGTAAACGGTACCATCCTTCAAAATCCTAAGTATATCCATTTTCCTCATAAAATCATAGTCTATTGGTTGGGAACTCCATCCTGGCAGGCTTTTAAACTGTACTATCTCCGTTGTCCTAATCAATCCCATTTTCCTAATCAACCTAGTAATTACCGGGCCCATGAATGATCTTCTTGCACCAAACTCTTTCTCTTCCAAAATCTGCTGGGCAACTAGATGGGCAACCTGAATGTTTCTCCTATCGACGATACATGCCATCATGATAACATCAAACTCAGACACTCGGCCATTAGACGTATGTTTCCCATCAAGTGAACAAGCCAGCAGTTTATGCAAAATCTGCATAACTGGGTCTGTGAGCTGGGTAGCTTTAATACCCGAGAAATATGGCTTTGGCGACCAATGACTCCATGCCTCTGCGGTGGTAGTCGTGAGAGACATCGTGGTGGCTCCATCAGTAAACAGGGGTGAATCTATTTCTTCTGGTGGATAGAGATCTAAGTGACGTGTAAACTGAGCCAATGACAAGGTGAATAGGCTCCCCACATATCTAAATGTGATCACCCCGTCTTCCACTCTACTCCCTGTCTCGAATGTATAGATGGTCATGAACTCGGTGATCATCTCCATATACACCGGTTCGTCAATGCTGAACAATCTCTTGAAGGAATCAAATTGCTGACCCTCTATTGTGTAACTGAGTAGACTCTTTAATTTTTGCCTGAACCCCAATATCTGTAGCTTTTCCCAATCTACATATCTAAAACAGCCAAAAGGTTTATCTCTCCATATTCGTGCCATCCGGTCGTATGCTGGTGTTGCACTAAGGTATGCAAGAGATCCTGTAAGTGGACGTGCTGGTTTTACCTTTTTCTTCATGGTACCTGATGTAACACCCGCCAAATTAGGACTAGTAATTAGTGCCTGATTCTTTGTTAATACATGTAATTAGTTCTGTGTTAGACTAATTAATGTATCAAATTATATATTGTTGAATATATACAAAAATGCGATTTGCTTAAATCGTACGCAAAATAAATCGAATGTATTCGATTCAGTTTTATACGGACGTTGGTGAACAAAATTATTAAATAAGATAACATTATTTAATAACACTATTATATCTAAAATAGTATTTTGATGATAATTCATACATGTTTCGTATCGTACAACTAAAAGCCTACGCGATTAGAATGTTTAACGCGCAAACAAACAAAACCAATTGAACTATTAAGTATTTGATAAAATACTTTAATAAATTTATTTAATAAGCTTTCGTATTTTAAAACTTACATTTTAAACAATTAAAATAAATATTAAACGTTTAAACAATCGGGAAATGAACACCGCACGGAGCGCGAATGCACGGAGCTAAAAAGTGGAGACCCACACATTGGTGGGCCTCCACCAAAAATCTGCCATTAGGGGTGAGGTCACCACCTCCCCACCCCATTATCCACATAACTCTTTCTCTCTCTTTTCCTTCCTTCTTTCCTTTCTCTCTAAACTCCAACACCACCACCATCACAAAACCACCAAAAGCACCATCCAAACGCCCTCACCTCATCTCGTCCGTTTGAAGAGAAAGATTCACCGCGACGCGATCTACATTTCCACCTTTCCAGATTCTCCGCGCGACGACTCGTAAGTTTCCGACAAAAACCCGAAACCTTTCGATTTTAAGTGTTTTTAAGTTTTAGTTGTTTCTTTAAGCTTAGAATGTCCTTATAAGGGTTGGGTAAAAGAATCAGACCAAACGGAAACCCGAAAACTCATTTTTGGCTCAAAAATTCGCTGACAGTCCTAAGTGTCGCAACGAAGTGCAGTATAGCGTCACTTCATGCGTCACTTAAGTGACGCATTGAGTGTCGCTAAAAGCCCTAATCATGCGTCACTTGCATAAGTGCCGCATAAAGCCCCTTTTTCCCGACACTTCAACCGTCACTTGTTTAGCGACGCCTAGGACCCTTACCGTCACTAGTAACCCGACACTGCCTTAGTGACGCCCTATATGCGTCACTCCTTTAAGTGACGCCTAACCGACGCTTGCACCCGTCACTTACCCAAGTGACGCCACCTTATGCGTCACTTACCCAAGTGACGCCACCCTATGCGTCACTTACCTAAGTGACGCCCTGACCCCAGAAATTCAGACTATATGCGACACTTCCTAAGTGACGCCTAAGCCCTAAGTGACGCTATAAGTGACGCATAAACAGAAGGTTTTAAACTAATTTTACACTAAGTTTTGAGACCCAAATTTGACGCCCCATTCACCCAAATTCAAGTCCAGGAGCGTTTTTCACCAAAGCAAATTTGACACCCCAGCCAGGGGCTTTGCCCCTTGGACCCCGCCAGGGGCTGCCGCCCCTTGGACCCCGCTACCAGGGGCGCTGCCCCCGGACCCCCGTCATTAACGGGCTTCGCCCTTACCCTAGGGTCACGAGTAACAGTGTTACATCTAAACTTTCACACAAAGTGTTAAACTTGTATAACATCAAACACGAATGCGACATGACTTCTAAAACACTTTGGAACACGTTTTTTTTTCAAGAATAATGATAATATTATTATTACCAACAATCACCAACGGGCCGTACACATTTTCAAACACTTAAACGATCAACCAAATTGTAATCATTTGGACATTCTAGTTGGACAAACAACTACAAGGTAGTCTTATGAGATGCCTTCATATGTTTATAACCATCACGTGTCGTGGACACCCTCAGGTTACAAGTCTTTGGACTTCGATTATTGGCTAATCAATCTCAGTTTATTAAGATAAACTCTCCAGGCTCAGGTGAGTCTCATGGCCCCTCTTTTTACTGTTTTACTAGGGGTGTGATACATTGCTCTGTTTTTAACGCATGAACGCGAGTACATATTTCAATATACTACATGAGTTGTTTTCAACTAATCAAACCAAAGTCCTCCGTCAGTATAGTCTGGTAATACGAAAGTAGCGTGAATATTAGTATATGGTACCATATAGGATTGAGCCTCCTCGTCCGGGTTAGCAAGCACTAACCGGGTAACGGACGTACTAATATTTGGGAAGACGAGAGTAGATTAGGCTCTCGTGGAGGCACCTCGCTCGGAATTCTCTATATGGGACCCGACCCTCGAGTTAAGCTCAGACTATGCGCTCATGGTTGTATACATTATCTGTAACTTTATTTGCTGGTTGCAAATCAATACTTAAATCTTGCGGTTCATAGAATACTATTTGATACTCAAACCTGTGAGCTCACCAGCGTTAGCTGATCCATTTTAGCATGTATCACAGGTACTCAGCAGTAGATTTGGACTGCCCATCAGGATGCATCTTAGCTCGAGTCTGCATGCAAACTTCAGAGATTTCATTGCATTATTAGATTTTGTATAACTAATTATGTACTTAAATCTCTCATATTACGAACACGAGCTATGTACGAGTTCAAACTATTGTAAACCTTTTAATATTAATATATTTTGTTAAAACGACGCATATAGAGTCGTTTGCTATATATCTGTGTGCTTTGATTATTGATTAGTAACACCCAAAGTATGCTTCCGCGAATTGTTAAATTTGGGGGTGTTACAGATTGGTATCAGAGCCTAAGGTTATAGTGAACTAGGTTGCATTTAGTGGGCCTAGACTATGACCGTTAGGCAGTATTCCTTATTAAGTATGATTAGGTTCAATGACTACTTGGTGTTGGTTTAATTTAACATAGCCTGATCAACTATGTATAATTAAAAGAATATGATGTGGAACTTGAAAGGAATCATGACTGAAAAGGATACACTAGTTGACTCTGACCACGAGAGAAACCGGGACCCAAACATGTATGTGTTAGACACCTTAGGCTATTATGTAATATATATGTATATACATAGATAGGCCTCACTCTTTTTAACGCTTTGTCTCAGAATGGCAAACACACCACCCAATTCGTCACGCTCTCAATCCGGGTCGCAGAACCCGAGGGTAGCTAGGAGGAACACCAGGTTGCCTCGAGCTGGCCCGTATCCTACCCACTTCACTCTGCCGGCCTTGGCCGCTAGGCTGGACGGTCACGAGCAACGACTTCATGCCATGGATGTCGCTTTGCAAGAAACCAATGAAAATTGGAGACTCACAGCGCTTGAGCGTATAAACCAAGTCTCCGAGGACCACGAAAACACCGTTAACAACATGAACATACTCCACGACCGAGTGGTGGAATCAGGAATAGAAGTCGAACTTTTGCGACTCAGGTTGGAACAATGCGTGCAGCGCCTACAAGAGGCTGAAGAATACTCAAGAATGCTGGTACAACGACTAGCATTGGCAGAAGATAATGCCCGACAAACCAGCAGACTCGCAGCCACCGTTGATCGACTTGTCACACTAATGGAAAGGATCAACTTGCATTAGAACTAGTGTGGCTGTCATCTTGTAATCTATATCTACCTATGTAGGACTTTCATTATTCTAACCGGATGTAACAATTCCCGGTACCTTTTGTACTCCCCGTATTATGTAATCTTTTGAAAACTCGTGTCATGTACCAAACTTGGTTATTTAAATGAAATATAATTATCATTTTATATCGTATATTCCATCATATACACATGTGATACATCAGAATTTCACACAAGAATCTCATTGTCTTTTCTTGATCTTGTTCAGCAAGATGCCACCGAAGCGATTCACCTTCAGCGAAACTGAAATCGCCCAACTCATAGCCCAAAGCGTGGCTCAAGCTATGGCTACCCGACAACCCAGTTCGGGCAGTGAAGACACAGCTGCCAACGGGCCTCAATCCAAGCCTTGTTCATACAAGGACTTCCTGAGCTGCAAACCCTTGAACTTCAAGGGAACTGAAGGAGCCATCGGACTGATCAGATGGTTCGAGAAAATGGAGTCCGTCTTCCACATCAGCAAGTGTGCGGAAGAGGACAGAGTCAAGTACTCCACCTGCACCCTCGAAGATGGTGCTCTCTCATGGTGGAATTCATATGCCCAGTCTGTTGGTATCGATACCGCCTACCTACTCCCTTGGGAGGAACTGAAGACGATGCTTACTGCTAAGTATTGCCCCATCGAACAACTCCAAAAGCTAGAGGAAGAGTTCGGGCACCTAAAGGTGCAGGGAACTGACATTGACGGATATACCGTCAGATTCCAACAGCTTGCCATCCTTCGCCCAGCAATGGTGAGCACCGAACCCGATAAAATCCGAAGGTACATCCGCGGCCTTCCGGAGCCTGTTCGGGGGAACGTCGCCTCCTCAAACCAGACCACCATTGATGGTTCTATCCGATTGGCTCATGAACTCATGGCCATGAACGAGGACTCAGAACCACCCACTTCTTCCTCCAACCACCTCAAAAGGAAGTGGTCTGACAACCACAGCAACAACCAAAACAAGAAACCCGACACCATCAAAGCCTACAACTCAACCACCGAACCCAGGCGTGGTTACACCGGGAACAAGCCCTACTGTTCCAAGTGCAACCGCCACCATGAAGGTCCTTGTGGTCCTTATTGCAGCAACTGCAAGAGGTACAGACACCTCACCAAGGACTGTAGATCCCCCACCAACAACAACAACTCCAACTACAACCCCAAGGCACCCAAGACATGTTTCGGGTGTGGAAACACCGGGCACTTCAAGAATGATTGCCCAAACCTGAAGAAAAAGGGCAACAACAGCAACAACAACAACAACAATAACGCAAAAGGTAGAGCGTTCGTACTTAACTCTGGGGACGCCCGGCAGGACCCGAATGTGGTCTCGGGTATGTTCCTCCTCAATAACTTAACTGCTTTTGTTCTATTTGATACTGGTGCCGATAGGAGCTTTATTTCTGATGAGTTTTACCCTTTACTTGACATCACTCCTGTTGCCTTAGATGCTAAGTACACTGTAGAACTAGCAAACGGTAAACTCATAGAAACCAATAGTGTGATACCTAATTGCACATTAAACCTAGCCGATGAAACCTTTTCGATAGACCTTATGCCTGTTGAAATTGAGAGTTTCGACGTCATCATTGGAATGGACTGGTTATCCAAACATCGAGCCGAAATCGTCTGTTACGATAAAATCGTCCGCATCCCTCTCGCCATCGGTAGAACCTTGATCATACAGGGGGAGACTGGGAGGGCGAGACTAAACATCATCTCTTGTTTGAAAACCCGAAAACTTCTGAGAAAGGGTTATCCAGCAATCCTCGCGCACATCACGGAGAAAAAGTCGGAGGAGAAGCGACTTGAGGATGTGCCAATCGTTAGAGACTTTCCCGAAGTCTTTCCGGAAGAACTACCTGGCTTACCTCCACAAAGACAGGTTGAGTTCTCAATCGATCTCGTGCCGGGTGCCGCACCGGTAGCCCGAGCACCATATCGCCTAGCCCCATCCGAACTTCAGGAGTTGTCCACCCAGTTACAGGAACTCCTGGACAGAGGATTTATTAGACCGAGTTCTTCACCATGGGGAGCTCCGGTCTTATTCGTGAAAAAGAAAGACGGTTCTTTCTGAATGTGTATCGACTATCGAGAGTTGAACAAGTTGACCGTCAAGAACCGGTATCCACTTCCTCGTATCGATGACCTGTTTGACCAACTACAAGGATCGAGTATTTATTCAAAGATCGATCTTCGGTCAGGTTATCATCAACTTCGAGTTCGTGACACCGACATTCCGAAGACTGCTTTCCGAACTCGTTACGGGCATTATGAATTTCAAGTGATGCCCTTCGGTTTAACAAACGCACCGGCTGTATTCATGGACCTTATGAATCGAGTGTGCAAACCCTATCTCGACAAGTTTGTCATTGTCTTTATCGATGACATCCTCATCTATTCGCGCAACGAACGAGAACACGCACAACACCTCAAAACCATCCTAGAGCTACTTAAGCAGGAGGAGTTATATGCCAAATTCTCCAAGTGTGAGTTCTGGATACAATCCGTTCAATTCCTTGGACATGTTGTTAATAGTCAAGGAATTCACGTCGACCCATCGAAAATCGAGGCTATCAAAGACTGGCAAGCGCCAACTACTCCGACCGAGGTACGCCAATTTCTAGGGTTGGCTGGTTATTATCGTCGTTTCATCGAAAATTTCTCTAAAATAGCTCAACCACTCACGACACTAACTCAGAAGGAAAAGAAGTTCGATTGGACTGATAAACAAGAGTCAGCATTTCAGCTATTAAAACTCAAGCTTTGCAGTGCTCCTATTCTATCCTTACCCGAAGGCACCGACGACTTCGTGGTATACTGCGATGCTTCCCACCAAGGTCTCGGTTGCGTGTTGATGCAACGAGATAAGGTCATTGCTTACGCTTCCCGACAACTCAAAGTTCATGAGAAGAACTACACGACTCACTACCTCGAGCTAGGGGCCGTGGTGTTCGCCCTCAAAATCTGGAGACACTACCTTTATGGTACCCGAAGTACCGTATTCACCGATCATAAAAGTCTCCAGCACATATTCGACCAAAAAGACCTTAATATGCGACAACGTCGTTGGGTCGAGTTGCTCACCGATTATGACTGCGAAATTAAATACCACCCAGGCAAGGCAAATGTTGTTGCCGATGCCCTCAGTCGAAAGGAACGGCCAAAACCACTTCGAGTTCGAGCCCTCAGTATGACCATTCATAATGATCTCACCATTCAGATTCATACCGCTCAACTCGAAGCTCTGAAACCCGAAAATGTCAAAAGCGAAGCCTTACGAGGCATCGATAAGCAATTCGAAATCAAACCTAATGGTGTTAGGTATTTCTCAAATCG
This sequence comes from Pseudognaphalium luteoalbum, assembly GCA_963422505.1. Taxonomy (NCBI): domain Eukaryota; kingdom Viridiplantae; phylum Streptophyta; class Magnoliopsida; order Asterales; family Asteraceae; genus Pseudognaphalium; species Pseudognaphalium luteoalbum. Next base: position 21,066,881 of record OY730196.1, on the reverse strand, counting down.
AATCTGGTCGCCTAGTTTTGGGAACCTGCGAGACTTGGTGATGGATGAAGCTCACAAGTCTAAATATTCTATCCATCCGGGATCCGACAAAATGTATTACGGCATCAAAGAATTCTATTGGTGGCCGAACATGAAAGCCGAAATCGCCACATATGTCAGCAAGTGCCTTACTTGCTCGAGAGTCAAAACCGAACATCAAAAACCTTCTGGTTTACTTCAACAACCCAACATTCCTGAATGGAAATGGGAACAAATCGCCATGGATTTCATAACCAAACTACCCAAGTCATCGAGCGGTTGCGACACCATTTGGGTGATCGTCGATCGTCTCACCAAATCTGCTCATTTTCTGGCGATCAAGGAAACCGATAAAATGGAACGCCTCTCGCAAATCTACATCAAAGAAATTGTTTCTCGACATGGTGTTCCAACCTCAATTATCTCTGACAGAGATGCTCGTTTCACATCTCACTTTTGGCAATCACTCCAAAAATCATTAGGTACCCGACTTGATATGAGTACCGCATACCATCCTCAAACCGATGGCCAAAGTGAACGAACCATTCAGACACTGGAAGACATGCTACGAGCTTGCGTAGTTGACTTCGGTGCAAACTGGGAAAGGCACCTGCCATTGTGCGAGTTTTCCTACAATAACAGTTATCATACCAGCATTAAGGCTGCACCATTCGAGGCACTGTACGGTCGTAAGTGCCGATCACCGATCTGTTGGACCGAAGTGGGAGACAGTCAACTCACTGGTCCTGAACTCATACACGAAACCACTGAGACAATTGTCGAGATCCGAAACCGACTTAAAGCCGCACGTGATCGTCAGAAAAGTTATGCTGATGTGAGACGCAAACCACTCGAGTTCCAAGTTGGGGATCGAGTACTCCTTAAAGTATCACCTTGGAAAGGCGTAATCCGATTCGGCAAACGCGGGAAGTTAAATCCCAGGTACATTGGGCCTTTTGAGATCCTCGAAAGGATTGGCCCTGTGGCATATCGATTGCAGCTGCCAACCGAGCTCAGCAGCGTGCACCCTACCTTTCACATTTCTAACTTAAAGAAATGCCTGTCTGACGAGACACTTATCATCCCACTCGACGAAATTCGCATTGATAACAAACTTCATTTTGTCGAGGAACCTGCGGAAATCATGGACCGTGAGGTCAAACAACTCAAACAAAGTCGTATCCCTATCGTTAAGGTCAGGTGGAATTCGCGGCGTGGTCCGGAATTCACTTGGGAACGGGAAGACCAAATGCGACTCAAGTATCCTCAGCTATTCCCTAACTCTACATCAAACACGACCACGAGCTAAATTTCAGGACGAAATTCTCCTAACAGGGGGAGAATGTAACACCCGCCAAATTAGGACTAGTAATTAGTGTCTGATTCTTTGTTAATACATGTAATTAGTTCTGTGTTAGGCTAATTAATGTATCAAATTATATATTGTTGAATATATACAAAAATGCGATTTGCTTAAATCGTACGCAAAATAAATCGAATGTATTCGATTCAGTTTTATACGGACGTTGGTGAACAAAATTATTAAATAAGATAACATTATTTAATAACGCTATTATATCTAAAATAGTATTTTGATGATAATTCATACATGTTTCGTATCGTACAACTAAAAGCCTACGCGATTAGAATGTTTAACGCGCAAACAAACAAAACCAATTGAACTATTAAGTATTTGATAAAATACTTTAATAAATTTATTTAATAAGCTTTCGTATTTTAAAACTTACATTTTAAACAATTAAAATAAATATTAAACGTTTAAACAATCGGGAAACGAACACCGCACGGAGCGCGAATGCACGGAGCTAAAAAGTGAAGACCCACACATTGGTGGGCCCCCACCAAAAATCTGCCATTAGGGGTGAGGTCACCACCTCCCCACCCCATTATCCACATAACTCTTTCTCTCTCTTTTCCTTCCTTCTTTCCTTTCTCTCTAAACTCCAACACCACCACCATCACAAAACCACCAAAAGCACCATCCAAACGCCCTCACCTCATCTCGTCCGTTTGAAGAGAAAGATTCACCGCGACGCGATCTACATTTCCACCTTTCCGGATTCTCCGCGCGACGACTCGTAAGTTTCCGACAAAAACCCGAAACCTTTCGATTTTAAGTGTTTTTAAGTTTTAGTTGTTTCTTTAAGCTTAGAATGTCCTTATAAGGGTTGGGTAAAAGAATCAGACCAAACGGAAACCCGAAAACTCATTTTTGGCTCAAAAATTCGCTGACAGTCCTAAGTGTCGCAACGAAGTGCAGTATAGCGTCACTTCATGCGTCACTTAAGTGACGCATTGAGTGTCGCTAAAAGCCCTAATCATGCGTCACTTGCATAAGTGCCGCATAAAGCCCCTTTTTCCCGACACTTCAACCGTCACTTGTTTAGCGACGCCTAGGACCCTTACCGTCACTAGTAACCCGACACTGCCTTAGTGACGCCCTATATGCGTCACTCCTTTAAGTGACGCCTAACCGACGCTTGCACCCGTCACTTACCCAAGTGACGCCACCTTATGCGTCACTTACCCAAGTGACGCCACCCTATGCGTCACTTACCTAAGTGACGCCCTGACCCCAGAAATTCAGACTATATGCGACACTTCCTAAGTGACGCCTAAGCCCTAAGTGACGCTATAAGAGACGCATAAACAGAAGGTTTTAAACTAATTTTACACTAAGTTTTGAGACCCAAATTTGACGCCCCATTTCACCCAAATTCAAGTCCAGGAGCGTTTTTCACCAAAGCAAATTTGACACCCCAGCCAGGGGCTCTGCCCCTTGGACCCCACCAGGGGCTGCCGCCCCTTGGACCCCGCTACCAGGGGCACTGCCCCCAGACCCCCGTCATTAACGGGCTTCGCCCTTACCCTAGGGTCACGAGTAATAGTGTTACATCTAAACTTTCACACAAAGTGTTAAACTTGTATAACATCAAACACGAATGCGACATGACTTCTAAAACACTTTGGAACACGTTTTTTTTTTCAAGAATAATGATAATATTATTATTACCAACAATCACCAACGGGCCGTACACATTTTCAAACACTTAAACGATCAACCAAATTGTAATCATTTGGACATTCTAGTTGGACAAACAACTACAAGGTAGTCTTATGAGATGCCTTCATATGTTTATAACCATCGCGTGTCGTGGACACCCTCAGGTTACAAGTCTTTGGACTTCGATTATTGGCTAATCAATCTCAGTTTATTAAGATAAACTCTCCAGGCTCAGGTGAGTCTCATGGCCCCTCTTTTTACTGTTTTACTAGGGGTGTGATACATTGCTCTGTTTTTAACGCATGAACGCGAGTACATATTTCAATATACTACATGAGTTGTTTTCAACTAATCAAACCAAAGTCCTCCGTCAGTATAGTCTGGTAATACGAAAGTAGCGTGAATATTAGTATATGGTACCATATAGGATTGACCCTCCTCGTCCGGGTTAGCAAGCACTAACCGGGTAACGGACGTACTAATATTTGGGAAGACGAGAGTAGATTAGGCTCTCGTGGAGGCACCTCGCTCGGAATTCTCTATATGGGACCCGACCCTCGAGTTAAGCTCAGACTATGCGCTCATGGTTGTATACATTATCTGTAACTTTATTTGCTGGTTGCAAATCAATACTTAAATCTTGCGGTTCATAGAATACTATTTGATACTCAAACCTGTGAGCTCACCAGCGTTAGCTGATCCATTTTAGCATGTATCACAGGTACTCAGCAGTAGATTTGGACTGCCCATCAGGATGCATCTTAGCTCGAGTCTGCATGCAAACTTCAGAGATTTCATTGCATTATTAGATTTTGTATAACTAATTATGTACTTAAATCTCTCATATTACGAACACGAGCTATGTACGAGTTCAAACTATTGTAAACCTTTTAATATTAATATATTTTGTTAAAACGACGCATATAGAGTCGTTTGCTATATATCTGTGTGCTTTGATTATTGATTAGTAACACCCAAAGTATGCTTCCGCGAATTGTTAAATTTGGGGGTGTTACACCTGAGAACATGAGAAATTTAAAGTAATAGGTCTTAAGAAAGGTGGGATTTAAAGCACTTCTCGAATTTTCTAATGGAAAGTTCGAAATGAGGGCTTAAATTATTGACAGTCCAATGATTACAGTAAATATCAAATGCCCCCAAGTAACAATAGTGAGGCAATCATCAATGTGTAGAAACATATAGTCATGGGATGGCGGTAACTTAACTTGTGAAGTAATGTCGTTTACAAAGTCTGGTGTTTAGCCAAATTTGAAACGTCATTATTTCATAGTTTATAGTCTCATTGTAGGTTTTTGACTTTTAAAAGTTCAACTTGAAGTAAGGTTTTTGAATAAAAATTGCAATTAATTTATTTTTTAAAAAGACAATACTTCAAATTGATTTTTAGGTCAAAACTTACTTCGGACGATAATTCCAATTTGTCCGCATATCAAAATTATAACCTAAGCATGTAATCATTGTTTTTAGGCATTTTCCTACTAGATAGCAAGCTAGGTCATGCACAAAAAGTATGTCATCTATGTGTTTGGTTTTATTCAAGACTTTGATTTCTAGTAATAATTCTATATTGCCTATTTTGACTAGTCAAGAAAGTACAAGTGTCCTAGTAAGCAAGGTTTTCAAGTAATTTTTAATTTACTATCATGCATGCTAGTTAACTTTTTGTTGACTTTCAAAAGTCAAATTTGCTAATCCTAATTTATTCGCATTATGCAATTAACATAGGGCAATCATTCAAAATACCATAATTACTTAATTATCTAACAACTAGCACTTAATCAAGCTAAATTCTAGACTTAATTAATAAGTTGAAGTACATCTTCTTGAAAGGTCCAAACTAGTATGAATTAGCATGGGTAAGTGGTAGTAGCATGTAGTTTCTAAGCATTCAATCAAGAAAAATAGCAATTCCTAGTTACTAACTTAGGTAACTTCATAAAATGAGAAACTTTAAGCTTAAAGTGGGTTTCTTATGATCATACCTTATTTTAGTGTGTTATGCTTCAAAATGAACGTACAATCGAGAATATCATGCAATGAGGAGTTCAAAAGGACATGAAATTAGAGAGGTTGGTGAAGATTGAGTGGTGATCCATGGTGGGTTTAGGGTGGCCGGTTTTGGGAGTGAGGGAGGAAGGAGAAGAAAAGTTTTTTATGTTATTTTTGAATTATGGGATCAAATGGAAGGCTTGTGGTCCATGAGAATATTTGTCATGTACCCTATTCCTTACATGGTCCCCTATGTACTACTAAGTACTTTTCTAGATTAATTCCTAAGGTCCCACTAATGATGATTACAAATCCTAAACGTATTTATTGTAACTAGTTACTTGTTAGTCTTTCATTACGTTATAAACAATTTAAGACGCGTATACATTTTTGTGGAAAAATTAAAAGCAATCATGAGATATTTAAACTTAAATTATTTTTGTTTGTTTTAAAATTAGTTGTCTGACGTGGACTTGTTGAATGTATACGTTTCGGCTAAAAGCTTAACGTTGAACGTTCTTGTTGTCGCGCACGTGTTTTCAAGCAACAAATTCAAAAACGTTTTTTTTTTTTTCAAAGGAAACTTTCAAAATTTTATTATATTACTATATTTATACTAAAATATGCTCATTTAAAGTCGCGAGCTTCGACCTTTTTCGGACGGAATTGTTTTAAGATTCGTTCCGATCCCTCCATAGGGAAAGGGTCGAGATTTGCTCCCTTAAGCGAATGTTTTTCAGCACAAAACATTTTGAAAGTTCCAAAATGGTGTTATAAACTAAATAGTAATAACGATTCTCAAATCCGAGGACTTCTCGTTCTTCGTATCCTAAATTGATAAGATCACCGATTAACTTATTGTAAGCTTTCCTTATCTTTTTAGGGTTTGACAAACCGACGCGTGGACCTTGATCCTTGTAATTAAGTTCGTGAGTGAGTTTATTCATGGCTTCCAGAAACGCGTTCTCTTCCTGTGAATCAGGGTCTCCGGTTGTAGACTTAACTATCCTATAGAGTTCACTGATTGTGGATTTTTGTACGGAAGTGAAAGGGTATTTGGTAAAGGCAAAGATTCGAGTGAGCTTAACGTGAAGGTCTTTTCTTTTTGCGAAAAAAACTGTGTCGATTCTTTCCCTGGTGGAATCAGGAAAAAAGTTTCGTAATTTTGAGATTAGGTAGGAGGCGGGGTCAACAAAGAAAGAAATTTTACCAGGAATGATGATAGAAATCATCAGATCTTGTTCTTCCCAGAACTCAAGTTTGTTGATCATTGCGGTGACACTGTGATTGATTAACATCATAGATGTTGGAAGAAAATCCATGTCGGCGAATGATTCAAAAAGTAGATCTAAATCTGCTATAAACTTTAGTTCTTAGTCTCTGAAATTTGTGGAACTGCTTTCGCATTCATGACTTGACAGGCGAAGAAGGAATTCTACTTGTTTTTCTAACTTGGCAATCGTTTCTCGTTGTTCGTAGGAATACGGGAGATCGGCATAGGTTAACTGCCTGACGAATGCTTTATAGACATCTACCCTACGGGAAGGATTGAAAGAAGCACCGAGGTGGCGTTCTTCAAAACAAGGTTGTTCCGGCTCGACTGATGGAACCTTGTCCACCACTCGGTAAATGGTGTATTGGTGGTTGTGTGAAATGAATGGAAAGATGCCGTAATTCCGAGAATCGGGCATGGTTTGAGAATACACCGATGTTTCAGGAATGAGGGTGATTAAGTCACAAGACTTCGAAGGTTTTTCTTCAGAATTATCTTCGGGAAAATAATCGAAGTGGGAAGAATTTGGTAAATCAGGTAGGTGTAAAGTTGGCGGGTGATCTTCTGGAGATGATGCAAGGTCAGGTAACTGGTCCGTGTCATCAAAATCCAGGCAATGTTTTTGAATTGAAAGTGAGGTCCTATATTCTTCTTGGGTGTCGGAGGTTTCCTTAGTTTTAGAGGAAGAAGGTGAAAAGAAATCAGATCCTAACCCTTTTTCTAAGTAGTCAAAGAATTCCGTATCATCCATTAAAATGAAGCAAGAAGTGGGTTTTCGAGTTGTCATTTTTAAAGTTATCCTAATTAAATAATACTTAATTAATACTAATTACTTAAATTAACTTTCGAAAGATTTCTAAGAAGATTTCAATCGGAAGGGTCTCCTAAATATTACTACTTAAGGCAGCTTTGAATCGTACGTTTGTGACTCCCCGGTAGCGGCGCCAAAAAACTTGTTGCGCCCACAACCGTCGGTTCAGTGTCGTTGCGATTCCTGATGGTGATGCGGGCTCAGCAGGGGTTTTAAAATTTATATTTTGCGGGGCTTAAATAATACGTACTACCTACTCTGGTTAGAAAGTGGTAAGTATGACCTAAGATCGTTCTATGAATCCAAACGTGTGGGAGATTAAAGCTGGTGCTTTCGGTAGGAGATATTTAGGATGAAACAAAGTAGGTAGGTTTGGGGGTTTTTAAACTAAAGACAGGTAATTAAAATGCAGAAAAGTAAATTACAGGAAAGCAGATAAAGATAAACATGTGATTGCTGAGATTTCGATAATTAATGTTTCAGGATGACAGATTAAATAGGGGCAATACTAATATAATGATTTAAACTATCAGGTGTAAACTGTAGAACCCTACCAATTAAATTTTCCATTGGTATGTCACTAGGAACTAGGTTGTCGTGATTCTGATCGGAGCAATACGCAAACTTCCAATACTTATCTAGTTGAAAGATAAACAACCTATTTTGGCTTAACGCCGAGGTGCATGAATCAGTAGCTATCGTCTCATAGGTCCGACCTTTCTTAACCCCTAAAATAGTTTAGTATTTTATTAGCATGCAGATTAATAACTTTGTATGTTTTGACCGCTGATTGTGTGAGGCTTAGTGTTTTAAGCATTTAAATCATGAGGATGTTATCCTTATTCCTAAGTCTTGTTTTATGCATTAAAATTTGGTTACTTCAACTTATGACTTGGGTTCTCCTTTTCAAACAGTTATACATCCCTAGATTATTCGCAGTTTATAAAAACGTGTTTCATATGCAGGCTATGCCTTTCAGTAATCGGGCAGTGTACTTTACAGGGTAGTTCGACTGCTTCTTACATCAGACATGCGGTCAGGAGTAATTGACGGTGAATGTGACACTCTAAGCTAACTAAATAAAAAGCGATGCGGAAATATAAACCTAATATGTACAACGAGTGGGTTCACTGTGTCTTACTGGTTACATGTCATGGGCATAGATAACTACTTACCATAATTAAGGTTGATCAAGTCCTAATTACTAGGTTGCAGTCACGTGGATAACTAGAAAGGGTACTCCATAAATTAAACTCAAGTTCATAAAGTCTTAACGGTACAAAGGTTATTAATTCCTTTTTTATCTGAACGTGTTTTCGAACATTATTTTATTGTGCGTTGACTTTCGTAGGATATACCAGTTAGTTGTGAAGTTGTATTATCCTTTCGGAATTCCAACTGTTAAACCAGAGCTGATTCCAGTGATGTAACTACCTTCGGTCGTTTATCGACTTCCATACATTTGTACTCCGTATAAAACATTTCCAGTACTATATCAGATAAACTGTCGAATAGGGGCTGTTACATCACGTTTACAATTATCGTACACTTAATTATATAACGTCATCCTTACTTATAATTATCTACATCATCAACAATCACAATAATAGACTACTCGCAATTCATGGCAATAGACAAATCACATACTAGACAATAATACATAATTGAAATATGAAATAAAGCAAGTATGATAAAGGTTTCGATATCACCCGGAAATAAATGCGCAGCAGCGTATTATTATGACAGACAACTCGTTCACACGTACAAAGATGAATCTCCAGACTCCTAACGTTCGCTCTAACCTCTATGTTAATCCGTAGATTAATTACAATAACCCTAGACTAAAATACGAGAGACTTTTAGAGTGAGAAAGTGAAAATGGAAGAATGAGAGTGTAAGTATGAGTGTGTGTGTTTTTTGTGTATGAGTTGGTGTGTTGAAATGAGAGCTAGGGGCTGTCTTTTATAGAGGAAATTCGGCTCAAGTTAGCACCCCCAAGCTCATGATAGAAAAAGGTGGAAAAGGTAGTGGCACCAGGTACAAAAGGCGAAAAAGGTAGTGGCACCAGGTACGAAATGTAGGAAAAGGTCTAGCACCAGGTACGAAGAAGTACCAAAAAGCGCAATCCGTGCGGGTGATGGGCAGCCGGCGGCGGCTGGCTGGCTGGCGGCGGCGGCTGGCTGCCAGCAGCACCAGTCCGCTGCCGGTTGCTACGTTTCTCGATTTGTGCGTGTTTTCTTCGTTACGCGTCCGTTTGCGTTGATTCTTTTTGCGTTGGATTCGTAATTCAAAAACAAAGCTTTTGATGAAAAGAAATCCCAAAAATATGTCTCTGAACTTTAGATGTCGCGTACGAATCGTTTGGATCTTCCGGCGTGCGTAGAATCTTCGTTCTTCGCCCGTTTTAGTTGATTCTTCTTCTGTTGGATTCGTAATTTGAAAACAAACATCTTGGGTCAAATAGATGTTGGTGATGGGCTCTTTTGTCTTGAAACCTCGTTCCGGTGTCTGGAATCTTTAAGCGTACGTGGAATCTTCGTTTTCTGCCCGTTTTGCTTGATTTTCATCATGCAACCTTGTTTTTCCCATCTTGGCATAATATTACAAATTTGTAATGTTTTTGAGTCAAAGTGCCAAGAATTGTTCCAGAATGAGAGAGATATCTATAGTAAAAACGTGACTTTTTACGCGATATCAGGGTTATACTGGATTTGGAATGCACTAGTTGACTCTGATTGTTATGTGCTACACACCTTAGGCTATCATATGTACTGTAGGTATATATGAATAGGCCTTACTTGTGTACTACTGTATATCTATATATATACTGAGTATATATAACTCAATTCCGTTGTACTGTCATATACTCGTGAGGAGGCACATCGCCGTCTTCCCCACCATCACAACTCAACACTCTCTCTATATGTACGCATAGGAGAATATCATACTTATCGCTGAACCTCGGGAAGGAGGTATAAGCGTTATCAGTGGGAATGGAAATCCGCACATGCGAAACATCCACAAAAAAAAAAAAAATTAAAAATAAACAAACTTATCTTTCACCATTGACCATGCTAGTTACCATTGGATTAGTGTTGACTAAGTCCACAAAAATTATCTCAAGCACCACCTGATCAATCTGATTATCACAAATTAGTACTTCAGTGCCTACCGAGTTCGTTACCTTGGCACTCACGTTCTAGCCTTTGTGCTACATTTAGAAAATTTCATAATTTCAACACATTTTGGCCTTAGGGCTACACTTGAACAACACACGGCACGTGGTGCTACATCGTACTTTAGACTCAACATATAGCATTTATGTTGGCGGATTCTGCTTCGGCGCTGCACACGACACCGTGGGTGTCATACTTACCAACACATCTGGCTACATCGTGCGTAGGGCACAACACATGGTACTTCGGTACTGCATTTCACAGTACATTGGTACTGCATTCATAGTACATGGGTACTACATTTCGGTGTTGCGAGCACTGCATTACGGCACATGGTGCTGCGTTTCATAGTACTTTTGTACTACAATCATAATACATTACAAATACATTTCGGTGCCTCGGGCACTACACATCGGCACGCTGTGCTACAACCAGGCTCGATGAGCTACACTCAATATGCATGTAGACTAGCTATAGTTGCATGTACGATTTATATATATATATATATATATACACTTAATTAATTGGGCACGAGGTGCCATACTTGACTCTTACTATGCACGTATACTTGTATAATTACGTGTGCACATTATATGTATATACGACCATCTTAGGCATATGAAGCCTCAATCGATGAATACACAATGATGTCACCCTCACACATGGGTTGTGTTGGTGGACCCCGCTTCGACACCACACATGGCACTGTAGGTGTCACACGCACCGGCATGATGGCCGCATAGTATTTTAGTACTACAACATAGTCTCGGTTGACTACACTGAAAACACAATTTAGTCATCATTACGACTACACATCGAGATCATAATCAAATTGGCCATGACACACGGAAAACATGAAATTTATAACAATTTGACAAGGATCAACTCGGTAACAAATACATAAGCTAATGTATCAACACCACTAAAGGCAGGAATATGTCTGCCACCTACAATATCGAAAACCTCAACATTAAGGATCGTGGGATCCCGTATAGATCAATTTAAATCACAAGTGAACTATTCATATCACTGTAATAATCATCATCTTTGAATAAATATCTCACACTTGACGTTTCATTCTTGTTCAAGAACCATGCCTCCTAGACGACAAACTTTCACTCAAGTTGAGCGTGAAGAGTGGTTGAGGCTCTAGCTGCTCGGAACCAAGCAAAACCTTGCACCTTCAAGGACTTCCTAAGGTGCGAACCACCAAACTTCTTCGGAACTGAAGGGGCTATCGGATTAATTCGATGGTTCGAGAAAATGGAATCAACATTCTACATTTGCAACTGCCCCGACGATTGCAAAGCCTTGTACGCCACATACACCCTCCAGAATGATGCTTCCACCTGGTGGGATTTCTATGCCCGAACTGTGGGGAATGACACCGCACATGAGCTCCCGTGGGAGGAACTGAAACGAATCATGAGGGACAAGTATTGTTCCATCGAGGTACTCTACAAACTTGAGGACGAACTTTGGTACGTCACCGTAAAAGACAACGACATCGAGACATACACCAACCGTTTTCAACAACTAGCACACCTTTGCCCAACCATTGTAAGCACTGAGAGCCAACGAATCGGAAGGTACATTGGTGGACTCCCGTTGCTAATCGAGGGGATGGTCACCGCTGTGACAATCCTCCATTTAGGGTATTAATCCTTACTAATTTCATGCATTACCTAGAGTAATTCCCTGATTAGTGAATTCAAAACAGTTTCTATATGTTAAGTTTGTGAAACTTACTATGTGATACGTGATATATTAAATTCGTAGTTATATGTATATATAATTACGTATGAAATAAACGTACTAACTCGACAAATTAAATACAACAAAGTTGATGATATAAAATAATTAATAATTCGAAAATTATTAATTACAAATATTAGATATTTATATTATTGAAATAATATAATAACTTATACGTTTTATATTAAACGTATCAAACGCGAATCGTAAAGTCCCAAAAAGAACTTCAAAATGCTTTTGAATAATTTTTGTTTGAAATTATTTTTGAGAAGTATTAGAACAAAAATAAAACGGAAACCGTTAGACTGCTTTATAGGACGCGTCATACACGAACAGAAACAATTATAAAACGTACCTAAAGGTCGAAAATAATAAAAGTATTTATTTTCCCGTTCCTGTTTTAGTATTTAGAACATTACCTTAAAATATAAATTCCAAATTCAACCGAAATCTGGCACTCAAATAAACTGTACAGTCCCACTACGGTGAATAATTTTATTAAAAGTTTTAAATAACATTATTTCATTTATTTTACTTATCAATTATAAAGTTTAAAATAAAATTTAAACAAACGAATAATTGAGTGGGACACGGGGTACAAATAATTGGACCCGTACACGGAACTAACGGGTTAAAAACCCACACCATACACACACTGGAAAATATCTATCGACATTTTCCTACTCCCTCCATACCTCTCCTTTGAAAAATATACCAGATGCATACTCCCACACCAACACTTGATCATCAATAATTCAGTCTGGAGCTGTGTGTGTGCGTTTGAGAGAAGCAGCGGGAAGAGGAAGAACAAACACACCAACATCATCTTCATTCTCTTCATCCACCTTCAAACCATTTACAAAATCTCCAAACAAAAACTAACAAAATGATCACATAATCTTTATCATCATCGTCATCTCGGTCATCATCATCACCAACATCAGATTCATCATCTTCATAGTCATTTTCATCTATAATATTTGTAAGGTTCAAAAACCATATATTTTCATACTACTTTGATCATATGATTTTGATGTATAATGTTAGTGTTAGATGTAAACATGTTATAGTATTGGATTGTATGCTATATAGTAGTAATTAGTAGTGTACAAAGCTTAGAATCAAACACCCGAACCTATACATATATGCTGTTACAGACAAGAACAGGGGACCAACACGGGTTTGGAACCAAACCGATCGGTTGGTTTTAACCAGCCGATCGGCTGGAACCAATGAGCCGATCGGCTCATCACACCTAGCCGATCGGCTAAGGTGTTTTCGAGCCGAACGGTTTGTTAAGCCCTTACCCGATCGGTTAGGCAGGCTGTGTCCAGACTTTTGCGATGCGTTTGATTAATACACAGTCGATACATATATTTTGTAGTACAAATACATTAACGCGTACGAAATACAAATACTAAAAAGTTATAAAAATTATAAAACTTTAGGATACAAAGTTTGGGACAAATTTGTACACGACCGCGGAACATTATTTTGATACGGACAATTTATAAATATAACTTTTTAGGCCAAACAGGCCTAATCTAAATTGGATCAAAAATGGTATTTTGTTAACGGGCCAAAATAATTTGCTAAACGTACTTGGGCCAAACTATGTTGGGCCACGCATATTTGGGCCAAACCTATTGGGCCGAGCCCAACGGGCCACGAGATTTCAAAATGCAAACGTTAAAACGGGTTACATATATATATATGTGACGAGTAAATGGGAAAAATAAAAATTGTAACGTGACAACTAGATTATACATATAGTGGACGATTATAATTTATATATAATTATATAAATGAACTAAGGCAATCGTATTAGAACTAAGTTGTTTTTATAACTACTATAATTATGTTTTAAAACATAAACAACAATGATAAACAATATATACATATATATATACGCAACATTAACAAATGAATAATATATATATATATATATATATATATATATATACGGCAACGACAATTAATATATATAAGAATATATATATTCAACTAATAAGTATATGTAAATATATACTTGTACGCAACGTTTAGTTCAACGTAAATATCACCAACAACTAAAGTATTATAAACATCTCAGCTCAACAATTGGTCCATATACTTATGTAAAGTATATTTAATTGTGCCTAGGTAACTGAGAGGCACATTCGGACTACTATTACTAGCTGTTATATTTCGCTGAAGACCGCTACACGTGAGTTCACAGCCCCTACCCTTTTACTTGTTTTAAATGCTTTTAAAACCAGGGGTGGAAAACATAGAACTATGTGCTATTACATGCTACTTGTTTTATATAATTGCTCGACATGCTTTTATATCAAACTGATTTGTATAAATGCTTTATGCTTTATAAACAACTGTTAACTATATGAAACATTTTCACAACTTTTTGGGAATAAGACAACGAATCTTGGTACGATCCTAGGTTTACATGAGGTAGTTGTAGTGCACATAAGTCCCAGTGCTTGCAACCTATAACCATTAGCTAGGTGACTCTAGCCACTGAGTATACAGATAGTACTATCGATTTGACAAACCTCCCACTGATATAACTCGTTGGTCATTCCAACCACACGACGGCAGTCGTAACGAGGAGTGTATACTTACCGTGTTACTGAGGCAACAACATCAACTAGTCGTGGTTTGGTTATAGTACTAGGTATCGTTACTTTAACTCTAAAGGTTTAGCTCATCTTAGAGGGATCATAGTCTATGTTTCCCATATAACTAAACAACAAAACTATAACTTGATTTGGGAAGGGTATTCCCTGCGATAACTAATAGGACAGGTGTTCCTACGCATGATTTCTTTATAGGAAACGTTTACCTTGATTGGATAAACTTGGTTTCCCGACAAAACAACATTTATATGGAAATGTTTACTTGATTGTTAAACCTGTGTTTCCTACAGCTATTTATATGGAAATGTTTGCTTGACTATTAAACCTGTGTTTCCTACAACTGTATATATGGAATTGTTTACTTGATTGTTGAACTGTATTTCTTGCAACCACTATTAGGAAACGTTTATGATTAAACTTGTGTTTCCTAACACCTCGACTGAATTGTAGTAAGAATGACATTCTTACAGTAAAATAGGAAATGTTTTCTTTAATAAGAACACTTGTGTTTTCGGCTATACATATAAACATTATGTTTGAGTACATGAATGATTTATACAAAACTTGGTTTAACTACTTTTATACTAAACCTGTGAATTCACTCAACATTCAATGTTGACGGTTTACTATGTTTTTCAGGGAATTAGGACTCAGGTACTCCTGCATGCATAAAGGACGTAGGTAACCCAGACTATTTATGATGCCACTTTTGGGACACTTGGATTTCCTTTGTATTACCAATTACATTGGTTATACTTACGAAATCCCTCTTTTATAAACTCATGTTTTGTAAACTTATGTTGTTCTACAACACCACTACTTGTACGACTTTATAAGTCGTACCCTTTTTGTAATAACGTTTAAACCTATGGCATCTTAAATTAATATGTTCTGTATGATCATATGCTCTGATACAATGAATGCACTATTGTAACGTCAGTACCCCCGCTGTTAAACTATAACTTAAAATGCTTCCGCTAATAAACAAATGCTTCCGCTAATTAAGTAAAGCTTCCGCTAAACCATTAATAAACACGATTACCGATTTTGGGGGTGTGACAACCGCCTCTAAACCCGCTACCATGGCTATACTATTCTGATCGGGTATTCTTGCCTGGTTGTGTGATAGTAGTGATTGGTATATCCTGTACTTTATAAATAATAAAACTAGACTCTTTCACATGCATCACACATCTACACATATATATTATAGAACTTGAAACATTGCAATGCATATTAACATTACAAATCGATCACAATATGAAGATAAACTCGTTTGCTTGGTCCGATCGTATGTAAGAGCAACAAATCTGGAACTATTGGTGGAAGAGAGTGGAGATGTGTTTGGAGTAGATGGAAATGTGAGGTGGATATATCTACATGTTTAATATTTTTAAATGAAAATATCTAAATATTTAATAATATTATACTTAGAATTTAGCTTAATTCAAAATATGATATACAAATATGTATTAATTTAATTAAAGTATTAGTTAATAACGAACATGTAACCGAACGTTCACGAATATGTTATCGACCGTTCACGATCGTAAATGAACGAACGAAACTTGTGTTCATGTCTGTTCATATAATTAAGCGAACGTAAAATTTTGTTCATGGTCGTTCATATAACAAAACGAACGAACATAAACGAACTTCCCGTCGAACAGTTCGTGAATAGTTCACCGAATGTTCGGTTCGCTTACAGACCTAGTTGTAAGTTTTATCGCACATCTTTAGCCATACTACACAATAAGTCTAAAAACCTCAGTAACCCAATACGCGTCAAATCGTTATAAAAAGATTTGACCTTAAGCCGGTATAACAAAATTCAAGTGTTAACAACAATCAGATAAGAATCATAAGATACCCATTGAACACCGTCGTATTCTAAATATTTATACTCTTGAGATACGTATTCTAAATATTTATACTCTTGAGATACACTGGGTACATAGTCCCTCATTTGTTACTTACCTACATTCTCCAAAGGAACAAAAGGATGAGTTTTTGACATTGTTGAGTTGGACATAAGAGAAAAACTAGCATTATAGATTACCCTTAGCACTGCCACATCAGCATATCATCTTTCTACATAAAAGTTCTACAGTGCATTGAACTTTACATAATTCTTTACACTGACACATCAAGTTTTAAAGTATTTTTATAATTTGTATAACTTATATGTAATCTATTTACTTCAATAAAACTATTGAACTATTTATAAATTATATGTGTATTAAGTTAAGCAAACTGAATTTGTGTAGAGTTACATACTACGTAATTATGTTTTCATCCTTATGCTTCGGTAGTTATTAATATAACTAGTGTTTAACCCGTGTGGTGCACGGCTAACATTATAAAATGTCGTAATATGTGAATTACAAGTCAAAATAATATATGAAATGGTGAAAACTTTCAGATTATAAAAGGAATTTTTTTATCGATATTAGTGATACTTTATAAATTTTAACCCCTCAAAAATTAATTAATAACAACATATTTTCCCCACAATAAAAGCAGCAGGGTTGGATTAATGGCTGAGTCCCTTGCCTTTGAACAAGAGGTGAGGGGTTCGAATCTCATCCCTTGCAAAAGACCAGAGGTCCTTTCTACCTTTAAGTAGAACTCTAAGCAGCCTCTCTACCTTAGGGTAGGGGTAAGGTTGTCTACATCTATACCTCCTCCATACACCATCCTAGACGGTATTGGGCTCTAACCCGCAGAAGACGGTATGAGATGTTACTTAATTTTTATATTTTTCCTACAATATATCAATGAAATGGGAAGGTTAAAAAAAGATGTGTATGTTATAAATTGACATTTTTCCATCTAACAAAAATTGTCTAGTCATTGTGACATTTCCATTTCCTATAGTTATAATATGTTAATCTTGCAACAATTGATAAACAATGTGTACGTTAATAGTCTTGGGAAAAATAAATTGTAAAAATTATTATAACAATTTAGACGTTTTATTGAATAATTAATGTACATATACATGCACAAAATATAAATTATTCTACAACAATCAAATATATACATACATTATATAAATTTGAAAAGTAATATAGAATTAATAGAAGTACATGTCTTACCATTCGCATACTGAATTGTAATTAAGTTGTGTGAGATTAAAGTAATAGAAAAAAAAACTCTTTAAAAATAGATGATGAACTTGAAATAATATTTTTAAAACCGAAAATCGGATCGACTCGGTGAGGCCTCCAGGTCCGGTCAACCCGGTTTGACCGGGTTAGTGTTTTTCTAAGACCTGTAGACAATTGGTACTTGATAGGTTACTTTATTGACATTTATCCGTTGATGTAAATTATGTATAGGACAAAAACTTTCATATTTGTGGTCCCAATGACAAATGCATAAAATATTTATAGTCCCAATATCTTATAATCAAAATCAAAAGCAATTTACTCATATACCTAGGTACTAGCATGCTTAATTATTGAAGAATTCACCTACCCTTCTCAGTTCTCCTTACCCTTATTCCTTTAACCATCACCCTTTCAAGCAATTATTCATCCACCCATCTAAAGCAAAAGCATTCATACTAGGGGTGTTCATGAAACCGAAAAAACCGTGAAAACCGACAAACCGAACCGTTTAAACCGGTCCGGTCCGGTTTAATTTCTAACGGTCCGGTCCGCGGTTTAAAAAATACAAAACCGTATATTCCTGGTCCAATTTACGGTTTGTACCGCTTACCGGACCGTTTAAACCGGACCGGACCGGTTACTATATAATTGTATAATCATTTAATATATATACACACACACACACACTATTTATTTATGTATATTTAAAACATGTTATTTATCATATAAATTGTGTAGTTTGTAATCTAATCTTCAACAACAAACTATAAACTATCTATTATCATTTTTAATAGTGTTATTATATAATAAATTATTGTATTTTTATATGTTTGGTTCAAATTTGAGGCGTATAGAAGTCGTTGTGGAAGATGAAGTAAGATTATTTTTATCGAATACGAAGTAATGATGTTATAATGTTGTGTTTTCGTACGTATTTATTCAAGTTTTTATTTTCATTTTTGAATTTTTACCAAAAAGCGAAAAACCGCGAAACCGGACAAACCGAACCGGTTTTCACGGTTCGGTCCGGTCCGGACATTACACCTCAAACGGTCCGGTCCGGTTTGAATTCTACCATACCGCTAACTACCGGTTCCATTTCGATTTTCACCAAAAACCGGTCCGTCCGAACCGTGAACACCCCTAATTCATACAAACCTATTCTTCACAATACTAACCACCACCGCCCCAACCGCCCACAACCCACAACCACCTTCTCCCACCCACCACCCTCATCCAAGAACATGTAAGACCGCTATCGCCACCACCTTGCAAGTACCCACTGCAGCAACTACTTTTCCCGGTGATGTGGCCGAAAAAAATGTATAAAATGAAGATGATGAAATAGGTGTATAATAACACTATTCACTACTACTCCCAAAGAGCAAACATATTTCAAGTGATATGTTCTTTAGTCTCTGTTTTCTTTTCGGTTTTGCCTAAAGATAATTTTAAATTTGAGGCACAAAGTGTTTTGGATCCGTTGAAATTTTTATTTGTAATAAAATTGAAAAATAAATAATTACATAGGATCTGGCTCAAACCGAGTCACGGAACCGGTTCAACCGGGTCTGATCGGAAATCGGCCGGGTCATTGACCAGTCAACACATAGCGAAAATCGGTTTTCTCCCACTCAGAAAACACAAAAATAGCGGTCGAACCGGACCGGTCCAACCGGTTTTCAAAACATTGATCCATAAAGTCTGTATTTAGTTTACTAAATAATAGATATTGAATTCCCTTAATCTGTAAGATGATAATAAAAAAAATTCAAATTAACAAAACTTTAATGAAAGATATAATTACATTAAAAGTAAGTTCTTATAATTTACTAAAAGTTTATTTATTTATTTTTTGAAAAAGAGAAAGTTAGAGAAAGTTAAAGGAATAAGAGTTAAGATTAAAATGAAAAAACTAAAAAGATTAAAATTAGAAGGAAAAAATAGATTAAAGGATGTCATGAGTTTGAACTATAATAAAAAGTTATAAGTGTTATTATATGACACATTATTTTGAATTAAAATAGTATAATTTAATTTTATTAATTGCCTTATTAAATGAAAATAGATATAAATTTTAATTGAATATTACCTTATTTGGAATAAGGGTGTAGGAAAATCCACATCATCAAGTTTTTTTATATGGTGATGACATATAGGATTTGTATAATGTGGCATGTGTATATATTTGACAAATAATTAAGGGTCTCCTCCCTTAGTTATAAAGATAGAAGATAGATGTAATAAATGTATTATAATATATATATTTATTTTATATAATAAATAAATAAATGCCGATGATCGAGAACTTCCGGTTGAATTTTTTTTCTTTTTTTCCTTTTTTTTTAAGAAAAAATGGAAGAAGTAGAATAAAATTAGTGTGAAGATATAAATATTAATTAGTTGAATATGTGGGTTGTGGATTGTAGACTCATTATATGATATTAAAAAGGGGTTTTCTAAAGCCACCATCAGAAATTTGGAGCTACCCCTGGCCCACCCCTTGGCCCACAAAATTCCCTAGTTTTCTTCTTCTACCCCTGGCCCACATCCCCTTTTCCTTTTTCCTTCTCCTACCCTCTGGTCCGCTTATTATTTAGTAATATATATATATATATATATATATATATATATTATATCTATACATTGTTTTACTAAAAAAAGAAAAGTAAACCTAAAACATTTGTATATAAAACTAAATAATGTTTATTTTGTCTATTCTATAAAAAAATTCGGAAGACTTTATTGTATCAAAATTCGTTCAACTTCTTATATTTGTAAAGATTATATATTTTTTTATAAAATATACGTTTTTTTGTCTTTGGTCTTTTATACTTCCAAATATTTAAAGATACCTTTTATATTTTAAAAGATTACTAAAAGTAGTAATAATACGATGTGACTAAAGCAAAGGTATTAATAATACGACGTGACCAAAGCAAAAGTATAAATAATGCGACGCGACTAAAGCAGGGCTACAAATTGAAAATATAATCTCAAAATTCTCTTATATAAACACGTTCAAAACTAATAGAAATCACAATTCATATAAACTCTTCTTTCACTGAATCCTTTCACCATATAATATAATCGTTTTATGTTTGAAACAAGTAAATGTCTGTATTTTCTACTGATCAGGATTAATCTTATATAATCACCTTTTTAAGTAATACTCCATTGAATTGCATGTTTGGAAATACAACCTTCTAAAAATAGTAAGATTATAAAGGGTGTTATTTTTGTCTAAAAATGATCATCGTTGATCTTCAATTTTTTGTCATTTTTGTCCTGTAGTAGTTATTAAAAAATAAATAGATATTGGTTGATTGGGTACTGCAGTTCACTAAAACAGAGTACCTATATACGAATATATAAAATCTACTAATAATTAAATATTCCTTCACCACTAAATAAGGTTGTGGGACTTGTCTTGTTATTTAGTACAATGTTTTTCACATTCACAGCAAGCTTACTATCTTACACTCACAAATACAAATCAATAGTTGATACGAGTACATTTGTTGAACGACCAAAATATGGCTAAAAATTGGTATGAGTTGGAGGCCTAACATTGAAAAGGCATATATGAGGTGATTGAGGTCCCAACTTGACTTTTCATGTTGTACAATAAAGATCATTTCGTTTATGTTTAGAGTTAATGGTTGTAACATTGTTTTTGTTTGGTTCTTTTTAGTTTTAGTCTATTTGCAAATTGTAACTAATTCATGTTGTTATTTAACTTCAGGTTTTTAAATCTCGTGAAGACTTAATAAGTTAGGTGCAAAGCGTTGCACAGCGAAATGGTTACATCATAGTAACTAAAAGATCAAAAGCAAAGCCAAGTGGCTATGTATATAAAGTTGTACTTATGTGTGATTGTGGTGGTGTATACAAAAGGAAACAACCGGAAACATCTACTAAAAATCCCTGCGATCTATCAACCTTACGTCAGACAGATACAAAATGTTTTAGGTGATGGAAATTATGGATTTCGTGTAGTAGCTACTTGCCTTGGTCTCGACAAAAATGCCTGGCCACGAATTCGTAAAAATTTGTTAGATGAAATTGAATCGCATAAGGAGGATTATGACAATTTGTTTGGATCTGTACAACTTGAAATCCTTAAAAGGTCTATTAATCACTTTAAGAAAGGTGTTGCACCCGATGATCATTGGATGCATATGCCCGATACAGGTGCTATTATTGCGTCATGCTATAATGTAATTGTTCATTTTCTCAGCCCCAAATAAAGTTCGACGTAGCTACCGCTTTGGTCTAGTCCGCCTGAGAACCCACAAAATGTTACATGGGTAATTGCACATGTAAGTGGTAACCACTATGTTAAAGTGGATCTGCAAGGAAATTACCCATTACCAATGATTTATCAATGTTGGTCCAGATACAAGCAAGATTGTGCAGCTATGTGGGAAATTTTGTATACGTTGAGAATATAACTCTAACGTATGCAATATCTAATTGCAACAGTTTAATTGATTGTACAATATTGCTTATCAAGTATTTAGTTTATGTATTGTAATAGTTTAATTGCTTGTATAGTATTGCTATCAAGTATATAGTTTATGTATTGTAATAGTTTAATTGAATGTATAATATTGCTTTTTAAATATCTAGTTCATGTATTGTAATAGTTTAATTGATTGTACAATATTGCTTATTAAATATTCAGCTTATGTTTTCGTATTATAACTTTTTAATACATTTGTTTTTAATCAGAAAAAAAGAAAACGTCATACCCGTTTTACATTTTTTTATATAAAAACGTTTTTTTTAAGCATTCTATTTTTTTATTAAAAAACATAAATATTTATAAAAAAAATGTGTTTTAATTTTATTAAAGATAAATGAATGCGGGCCAGGGGTAGGAGACAAAAAAGAGGGAAAAGGACATGCGTGCCAGGGGTATAAGTTAGAAAGTAAAAAATACAAATAAAATATATATGATGTGATGGGTAGGAGGGGGTAGATAATGAAAAAGGGGGTAGCTATAGTAGGACCCAATTAAAAATTGATAACTCAAGTAAATCAGGTTAAATGAAAATAATACCAATTAATGATAGTTGGTACTAATGATCATGAATGTGAATATAATATTTAGTAGAGTGATGAATATGATATTCGAGAACTTGAGGATAATGTCTGCTATTCAAAATTTCAAAAATTCAACAGAGAGAAAACAAAAGAGTAGATATACTCAAATATTATACAAATCTTATTCCATACCTTGAGGCAATGCATCTATTTATAATATTAGAAATAGATAACCAAATTGATTAAATAATCAAAGTGGCCGACACACTATTTTACATGATTTCTAGCCGACATATTATCTTACATTATGGCTAGCCATTATTATCACACCACACCACACAAAAGGAAAAGTGCCTAAACAGTTGGCACGCTCAAACAATAATTACATACTGAAAAAGAAAAAGAAAAACATGTGCCTAAACAGTGGCACTTTCAATAATATCATATTTTAGTCTGTCATTGTCATTAGTGATGTTTGTCCCATTCTAGTACAGTAGATACAATCATGCCTTGAAGAGTTCTTCAAACTTGTACATAGTAATTTCTTCATATCTTCTGGTAAAAAAAGCGAGTGTACCTGAAAATTCTTCAAACTGTTCTTCAAAAGTAACTAGTGCTCGTTGTCCCGCTTCACTTATTTTTTCCGGATAATGAGAATATATAAATTTTTGCTACAATATTTAATTTTGACCTTCTCTATTTGTCCTGGTTCGATTTCGAATCTTGTTGAACTCATATAAACTCCAGCTAAAGAGCCTATATAATTATCCATTGTAGGAGTAATTCTTTGAATCTCATCACGAGTTGGATAATCCTTGTTACTTACTCCGAGTTGTGCCGTAGTAATAGATGGTACAAGTAATTGTAATTTTTTATCAAAAATGGGGTAACTTGATGTCATTCTTAAAAATAATCCCCTTCCCTTGGCAAAGCTATCATTATAGCCTTTAATCACACTTTGTACCTTCATAGGAAATTCTTGAATTTCTTTGAGATTTTCACCATCGATGTATAAAGTATCAATTAACCCATGAACATAATAGTCATAAATTAATTGTAACACGCCGCAATTTTAACATAATTATAAACAGTAATTGCACGTATTTCTAGGCTAATTCCCTAACTTAAAGTGAATTCGCAGCACTTTTTAGAGGTAAGTCTAGCAAAGCCCAACTAGTTAATACGCGTAATATCACATATTTTGTAACTATTATAGTTACAAAACATTTGGAATGAACCCGACAAAAATATGGACGTTGGTGATAATTTTTCTAAATAATGTGAATTTATTCAAACGAACATTTTTACCTTAATATATTACGAAAATATATTACACAATGTGCGTTTTGTTAACATGTAACCTTACACGACTAGAAACCCGCAAAGCCAGACCCGCGAACCCAAGACCCAACCCCTTTTATTCCTATTCCTTCCTCATTTCCCCTCATTTTCATCTCTCTCTCTCTCTCTACAAACACACCCACACTCTCTCACTTCCCTTTCTAGAAATTGGTCACCACCACCGCCGGACCGACGTCACCACCGCCATCGAAATCATCACCATCATCTGCAACACCGAGAATCTTCATCATCCCATCTTGTTTCGGCTCGAAATCGACATTTAGTAAGAAAACCCGAATTTGCACCTTCAAAATACTTGATTTATGTTTATTATCATGTTATTAAGTCCACACAACAAGAATATACCCAAGAAATCGTTCAAAAACATTTTAAACTTGAAATCCGCTCGAAAATCGCTGAACAGCGCCGTTTTGCGAACCGAGATCTATCTCAGTTCGTAGACTTATCCGAACAGATAGGATTCTGCGAAGCAAACTTAAACATGCGAACTGAACTGACATGCGAAGTGAACCGAGCTGCGGGTCGAGATTTGCGAATCGAGACTTGCGAACCGAACCCAACTGCGAAGTGAGCTGCGATGCGAACTAAAACTCAGTTCGCAGTCAACCTTGGTCAACTTTTCGACAATTTGAATTTTAACACAAAATAACTCAAATTTGAGTCTCGAATGCGTTTTTGTTAAAGCAACATAAGCAAAAATAAAAAATTTTCAAGCTGACCTGGCAGCTCGACCCAAGCCAGGGGCTCTGCCCCTTGGACCCCGCCATGGATTGTCACCCCTTGGACCCCGCTACCAGGGGCGCTGCCCCCGGACCCCCGTACACGATTTCATACTTTATGAACCACAATGAAGCGAATATAAAAATGTTTTCAGAGATTACTATTACAAACAGTTACCAATAAGTCGTATACATATCTAAAACTACAAACTCAAACAACAAACAAACACTTTGGACATAATCTAGTTGCGTGGACACTAGCATGGATGGTCAAACTAAGGCATCCACGTATTTATACTTATAACCTCATATGTTCAGGACGTTAAGAACTTTACTCGAGCTTAGGTTTTGCTAGCACTCGAACATACTTAGCTCACCAGGTGAGTTCACAGCCCCACTTTTAATTGTTTTACCGCTTTCAACTTGAGGTGAGAAACATAGTCAACTGCTTTATTGATTGCCATAACTGCTTTTACTTACATGATTGTACACTTGTTTTACTCGAACGATTAGAATACTTTAAACTGTTGAACTCTTACACAAAACTGATATTTATGAAACAACATTTTCATATTATAAACTTGTTAAACTTTATTTGGTAAACCGGAGAATGACCGGTACTTTTTATGTAAATGCTGGAGAACGACCAGTAACATATTTTAGTGCCAGAGAACGACTGGCCAAGTTGGACGGGAGAACGACCCGTGCGTGTTTAGGCTGGAGAACGACCGGTACTGTGTTTCGCTGGAGAACGACCAGTAGTGTTTAGTGCCAGAGAACGACTGGCCGAGTTGAATGGGAGAACGACCCGTGCGTATTTAGACCGGAGAACGATCGGTACGGTTTTGTGAACGCTGAAGAACGACCAACAACGTATTTTAAACTGTATTTTGGGCAACATCCCAACTGAACTATATTTGGATAACATTCCACAAAACATTTATTTAACTATTATGGCAACAACTGTTTACGAATGTATTTGGTTTAACGAACTGTACTTGCAAATTTAAAACCTGTGAATTCACTCAACCCCGTTGTTGACTTTTACTATGTTTTTCAGGGAATTAGCAGCACACGTAAGGACCACCTGCACACATGGAACATAGGCGACCCCTGAAGCTTTAGGATGCCAACTTTTGCAACATATGGATTTCTTTTATATAACTAAAATTGTTTTAGTCATATTTATGAAATCTACTTTTGTAAACATAACCACTTTTACGTTTGTACAATTCAATGAATTGTAAAACTTTGTAACTATTACTATTGACATTCTTATAATATAATGTTCTGTCGTAATCATATGCTCTGATATGTATGCATGTACAATGTTAGTGTCATTACCCCCATACTTAACTAAATGTTTTCGCTAATCAAAATCAACGAATTTGAGGGTGTGACATTAATAATGGTGATGCTTCTGGTAAAAATACTGCTTTTGGACCATATATGTTTATCTTTAGATAGAAAAACATGGTTGTGTGAATATCACCATAATTAACTAAAGAATCCCAAAAAGATTGAAATTTTTCTGTCGTGGGTCTTTTCATTTCTTCTTTTTCTCGTATGGTTAAAATATTTTTCATCTTGTTCGTGGAATTTTAGTTTGGCTATCTGATTATGCATGTGCTGATTGGTTTGGTTCTGCATTTTTTGGTTCAAAGGAATGAACCTACTCGAATTTTCAGTTTCTTCTATAAAAATGGTTTTGTGTGATTCTTTTAATGCTCTGTCTGCTTCTTCTTTAGAACTATAACTCTTATGAGTTATATTGCTTAATCCTGCGATATGATGATTTGCCATTGCCCATTCTTTGTATATTCCTTTGAATGGTCCATTAAAGATAACGTACCATTTTGGTTTACCATGTCCTAGCTTTTTCACGATTTCTTCAATATCTTCTTCAATCTGAATAACTTCATTCTTTATTGGTGTAGATGATGAGGCCACTTGAGTTTTGTTTATGAGTGTTACAGGTGGAGTGAGTTTTGTTGGTGAAGTTGAATCTAGATTCTGGGTTTCAAAAGATTGTGATGAAGTGGTTGCTTCAGTTTGTTCTGATTTTATACTTCCCCCTTGAAAAAGTGTTGAAGACCACATTTGCAATTCTGCTTCTTCTTTAGTAGCAGCTGCCAATTGCTTCTTTAAGGATGCTATTTGTTCTCTTTTTTGTTGTAGCTGATGCTGAATTTGTTTCTTTATAGCTTCCATTCTCTTGTGAGAGTATCTGCTATCGTATTATTATCACTTTTTATATATTTAATATATGGGTGATACTTATGTAATTGTAATTGCCAGCGAATTAATCAACCTCTGCAATAATCTTCATGAAGTTTGTACCTCCAAAAACCTGTTACATATTTAGAATCTGTTCGTAGTTCAAATCTTGTTTGTAATAGATCAATTTTCCATTTTTTAATGTTCGTAAACATGCTAATGTTTCTTTTCCATGAGTACTGTATTTTTGTTTTGTTTGTGTAAAAGTACCTGAAATGTATTTACACAGCTTGTGCTTATATTTTTCTGTTTTCAAAATAGATGTTTGTTCATTGCTCGGAAGAGCTAGTTCTAAAGTTCATCCTTTGGGATTAGACTGATGAATTAAATTTCCATCAGTATCTAATCCTAATAATTCTTTACCAATTTGAATGGCTTTTAAACATCTTGCCCAAGTATCATCTGATGCGTCTGTCTCAACTATCAAAAAATCCCTTGTTTCCGGATTATATAGTTCTGGTAAATATTGTACCGTAGTTTTTATATTTTGTATTATCCGGGTATCAGAATATGTTCATTCCCAACGAATTTTTTCAGAAATCTTCTTTTGCAATATTTCCTTTCTTTTGCTAAATTTTTTAGAAAACCTTGCTCTACAATATAATTCAAACATCCTAAAAATCTTTGAATTTATTTTTGATTTTCTAATTTATCAGGAAAAAGTTTTAATTTTTCTTGAGTATTATTTGTTAAAGAAATAGTTCCATCTTTCGTTATTTTTAATCCCAAATATTCCACTTCAGTTTGAAGTAATTTTGATTTCTTTTGTGATAAAACTAATCCTTTTTCCTTTATTCGTTGTAACACTATAGATACTGCGTTTATGTGTTCTTGTTCATTTCCTTTTGTAAAAATAATAATATCATCAATATAAGCAAGACAAAATTGTTCCAGTCCTTGTAGATTATTATCCATAATACGTTGATATATTGAAGGGGTCTATTATAATCCAAAAGGTAAAACATTCCACTCGTAATGTTTTTGGGGAGGACATGAAAATGCTATTAAAGGTTTTGTAGATTCATCTAGTCTTAATTGCCAATATCTTGACTTAGCATCAAACGTACTAAAATGCATATTTCTCATTAATTTTTCCAAAATATAGTCTTTCCTACGAAGTTTATATGAATCTCCTATAGTTGCTTTCATTCATTTTTTTTATAATTTATTACCATTCTTCTTTTTCCTCGTTTTATTTCATTTTTATTTTCAACATAGAAAGCTGGTGCCGAATGAGGACTTGAACTCTCTCTGATTATTCCTTTTTCTAATAATCGTTGACATTCTTCTTTAAATTCTTTTACATCTTTGATACTATATGGAATTTTATTTGCAATGTTTATTTCCGCTAATGGATCTTTTAATTTTATTGAAATTAATTGACTATTTGTATTTATAGTATCTAAGGGATTATCACTACATACTTCTTTTAGAGCTTCTTCTATATGTGCCTTTTTCATAATAAGTATTATCTCAACTTGAAATTTTATATTTTGCGTTAACATTCGTATATATTTAGTTTGTCTAACTATTGGTGTTTTTATTAACTGATTAGTTTTTATGTGTCTTATAATAATATCGTTGTCTGTTTGAGAAAATAGTTGATATAATTTTAAGAAATTATTTCTAATAATTAAATCTAAACCAGAGTCATGCATATATATGGTTGGTGCGATAAATTCTATTTTTTCAATATATATTGTATCATTCTTCCTACAAACCAAATTTTATGTATTGATTTATCTGCAACAATTATTCTTAATGGTTTTATTAGTTTTTCCCATTGTCTGAATATATTTTCTTTTTTCCAAAATACATTGTTGCTCCAGGATCTATATACGCAATAGTTTGTTTATTTTCAATGGTTACTAAAATAAATGTTGCATTTGGATTATCCTTTGATCTTCTTTTCTTATTCATTTTCTGATAATGTTTCGCTCGAATAACCACTAGAATTAGTATAAGCATATATTTCAATATTGGAATCAATTTCGGAATCTTCCAAAGGTTCATATCCTAAATTTATGCCATTCTGAGAACCTCTGTTTCTTTCTTTTGTCCCTTTTTAGGGCATTCATTGGCATAGTGTCCAATTTCGTGGCATAGCCAACATTTGCAATTTTTCTTTTTCGAAGGACAAAATTGTTCCTTAGATTTGTTTTGGGTATTGTATTTTTATCGATGTTGTTTCCTATTTCTAAAGTAATTTTGTCTAGAGTTCTTTTTATAAAAATTCTTGTATTTTGAATTATATGATTTCTTTTTCCATATTTTAACACGTTTTCTATAAGTTTTATTAGAACATCCATAATTTCCTAAATTAATATTTTGTTTTATGCAATAAAGTTTTACTTGTGCTTCTTTTCGCAGTTTCTTGTAAACATTCTTTTTGTATCCAAGCTCTTACAGTAGTAATTCTTGCTTCTAAAGTATCTTCTAGTTTCTCTATCTTGTATTAATATTGTATACATATCTTTTACCTTTGTTGGTACTGATTATGGTAATTTATTAAAGAACATTTCTAAGGCAGATTTTTGTCTTAGTACATCTAATTTATAATATTGATCTGAAAATTCACATATAAATGATTCTAAATAACACATATTACATATTTTGAGATTAATTATTCTCCAATACGCTTGTTCTCTAAATGTTTCAGTAGACGTTTCTACCCCTGGCATTCTTCCGGTAAATTCTTGCACTATAATTGCGACAATATATTTAAAAGTTACCATTGCATCAGTAGTTGCAATTCTAGCTAATTCTAATTCATTTAATGATTCTATATATCTATATACATTTCCTGAAGTTTTATGTATTATATAGTTGAGTAAATCATGTGGTTGTAACGCTCGTAACTCTTCAATTAGCTGAATTTGTGCACTTAATCTATTACTTCAGTCTTGAATCTTTTCATCGATATTTGTTTCACAATCGATATTTAATATTTTATTATCAAACCTGGTTATTGGTATTTTTGGTATATATTGAGGTGGTATTTGTTCCCATTTATTCTTTTTATTTCTAACCATTCCTTGTTGATATAAATATCTTTCTGTTAAAGATGGTGATTTGTAATCAAATTGTCTTTGAAAATCTTCATCTACATATGATTTCTTTCTTTTTTGAGCAAAATTATAATCATCATATGGATTTTCATAAGGATTTTCTTCAGAACTATAATCAAGAACAACATCTATATCTTCATCTTGTACTTCTGTTGATATATCAAGTGATGCCATTAGTTTAGTTAATGTTTCTATTTGCTCTTTTAAATTTTCCATTATGTTAAACGTATTGGTGGAATAATTTTAAGAGATGGCTTTTTAATAGTATTTCTTTTATTTTTGATAGATTAATTGTTTTGTCTTGTTCTTAAGTGTCTACTACTTGTGATAGTTGGTCTAATAGAGTTGTTACTTGTTGACTACTTTCTATATTTGGTTTAGTATCATAAAAAGTGTCGGTTAGTATATCAACTTTTTTGTCTAATATTATTTGCATATTGTCTATTCTTTCCTGAATTATTGTTGTAACTTCTGGAACTTGTCTAAAAATTATAAAACTTAATATTTCCATTATATTATTTAATGTTGAATTTAATATATCTATCTTATCACTTATAGAAATTTCTTTATTAGTTTCTTTAATTCCATAAAATGTTCCAGATGGTAGATTTTGAGGAATTTTTAACAAACTTTGATTAAATGGTATGAATGGTTCTTGAAGTATGCTTTCCCTTGTATCTTTTATTTCTTGTAAATCTGCAATTGATTCTAAAACACTATTCATTTTTTATTATTTTTATTAATTTGTGTTTTCCATATTTTTTCCTGAAATCTTTTCCTATATATATTATTACAATGATTTACTATTTTAGGTATATATAGAATATCCTTATTTTCCATTTCATCTATTTTGTCAGTTATGGCTTTGTATAATTTTATTAGCTCATTTTTATTGTAGTTTTCTAATTTTATATAATCTAGTTGAAATACTTTTGTATTACTATTAATACATTCAAGTTCTTTCTTTAATGTTTTAGAATATATTATTTTATTTGACATAGATTTATAGAATTGTATTATATTTGATATCTCACTCATATTCGTAAACTTAAAGATCTTAGCATTTCTTTTATGTTTTCTAATTCTTGATTATTTGAAGATTCTCCTGTTGTTACCGAGATTGGTTTTTCTATTGATGGTATCCATACTCAGGATGGAGCGTCCGATGTTGATTTCTACACCTTTCAATATATCTATCACTAGTCATAGTACGTGGTGCTTTTAGACTAAGTAGTGGTTCGAATAATTTATCTATGTATATTCTATCGTCTGTTCTAAAATTAATGCTATGACGTGAATTTGTTAATGCGTAATTGATTTGATATGTTACAGTAAATGGATGGTTTCTTTTATTCATAAATCTTCTTCTTAATAGTTCATATCTGATAGTAATACTTTTATTTAAATCCTTGTCTTTTAAGCTTAATCCCATTTGTATATTGACATCAAATTTTATTTTTCCTTCGGCTAAATTGCCTTTTCCTCTTGCTATTATACTTTCTTTTCGATTAATAATTCTATCGTCTCTTAATTCTAATTCAATTGGTGTGTCACAACCCATAAATGTACTTTTTAATATTACTTGTATGGTTGATATATGTATGTAAGCTATCTTACACCTATCTTTTTCATTCATTATTCTAATTCTTTCACTTATTTGGTTTTTGTTAATTATTGGAATTACAATATCTCCTTTAGTTGATTCAGTAGGTACTGGTTCTTCGCCAGTAATTATACCAAAATAAACAATATTTTTTCTAGAAAATAAATCTCTAAGTTTTCGTGTATAATCAAAATTATGTTTTTCTGATAACGTAAAATTAGATCGTCTAATAGTTGCTCTATTTATTATTGTGTCAGACATAAATACTGATTCATCTTCATTTTCATAAACAACTGTAATATCTTCCGTTGTTGGTAATTACGACATTTTAATAAGTAAAAGATAAGAGTTTTTTTTTTTTTTTTTTTGAAGGCAGTTATGGAATCACTGACGGATCAATTTTGGTCCACCCGATCATCTTCACAAGCGGTTACTCCCCTGGAATCGAGTAACCGCCCCCGAGTTCGTAGCCAAGGCAACGCCCTAAAGGGGTTGCTCTCTCACGTCTTGGATGGGTATAGCGTCGCAGGAGTCCCCCTCATAACAAGGCTCGAATTTATCACCTCCAGGAAGAAACCATATGGAAAACTCCCTGACCATTGGACCAAGACCCCAATAGAATTTAAGATGTCCACTCCTGGGTTTTGAACCCATGACCTCTTGAATAAAATCCAAGTACTCAACCAATTGAGTAGTAGGCGGGGGACAAAGATAAGAGTTTTAGATATACCTTTATAGTATGTTTGTCTCTGATTTGTTCGTTAGATGGTGATTCCTTGATGCAAAGCTCTGATACCAAATGAAAATAATACCAAATAATGATAGTTGGTAGTAATGATCATGAACGTGAATATAATATTTAGTAAAGTGATGAATATGATATTGTTTTATTACGAGAACTTGAGGATAATGTCTGCTATTCTGAATTTCAAGAATTCAACAGAGAGA
This sequence comes from Pseudognaphalium luteoalbum, assembly GCA_963422505.1. Taxonomy (NCBI): domain Eukaryota; kingdom Viridiplantae; phylum Streptophyta; class Magnoliopsida; order Asterales; family Asteraceae; genus Pseudognaphalium; species Pseudognaphalium luteoalbum. Next base: position 21,034,041 of record OY730196.1, on the reverse strand, counting down.
AAACAAAAGAGTAGATATACTCAAATATTATACAAATCTTATTCCATACCTTGAGGCAATGCCTTTATTTATAATATTACAAATAGATAACCAAATTGATTAAATAATCAAAGTGGCCGACACACTATTTTACATGATTACTAACCGACACATTATCTTACATTATCGCTAGCCATTATTATCACACCACTAATACCATCTATTCCTCAGTATCACCTCATCGTTTAAAGTTACTTTGCATGATGCCACATTTCTTCATGGATGCTCTTAGATCTATAAACTTTGAGATCATTGATACATCATATATATTTATCTTTAAAAATGTTGTTTGATAGCTAAAAGCCTAAAACTGCTCTCTATCTCTATCTCTGACTCTCACATAGTCAGTAAAATAGAATTTAAATAAGATATCACACGATATTATCAAAAAATTGATAAAAAGAGACTGCAAACACAAACCACATCATTGAAGCAGTCAAAATGGAAGCCCAAAAATGAAATATAAATCTCGTTAATCGCATTGTAAAAGGCAAATCATAAGATCATGAAACAAATATTTCACCAACATTCAAACAAACTACATTCAAAAACTTGATATTCAAAGAGCAAATCATGCTGTGGTCTCTTTCTTAAGCTTGGCTAGTTCCTGTCTCACAACTCCAGCTTTCTGCAATACCACAAACGAGACACAGTGAGAACAAAAGTACAACATTAAGTGACAACTGACCAATGAAGCACATATGAACAATTCGTTCTGAATGTGACACTTATCCTTCTAAGATGCCATAAATTATACAAAACCAAAAAAAATAGCTCAAAAACAATGAATAATAGCAAGATTTCATGACCGTATTTTACAGTAATTTCATTTATATAGTAAGTGTAAACAAAGTTGTCTAATATTTACAGATCAGACACAGACAGGTAATGCAGGAAAGGTAGCTTATCAAAACAAGTACTTTTGAGCCGGTTGAGCAAGTTACGTTAACCTAAACACATTTGGTCCAACTTTTTATTACTATAATTTTTTGGGTAAAGGGGGTTGACTTATAATTATGATTACTATGATTACGAGAGTTGGCTGCATTTACAATATACTTAGGGCCAGACATTTGACTAATTTGACCCATTTCACTTTCAGCTAACATTTGTAATTCGATCCATATAAAGAAGAAAAAAAGATAAGCAAGATTGACATATTCAAAGTGAGTTGAAATGCCCCCCATCTATACAGTCAAATACTCAGACAAAAAAAACACAATCATGTGCAAAGTGATGCTGACCTTTATCTTGGCCAACATAACCTTGAATCTATCAAAGTCATTCAATGATGCCCTCTTCTTCTGCACGATGAGTTTTCTTCCCCATGAACTGCTCTCCCACTTGCTTTTGACATCTATGCATATAACCACCATTTGCTTATTACAAATTCAAAAACACACAACAAAATTCACTATCAAGTTGATACTTACCAGCAGCTTCCAAAGCAGCAACAAGGGTTTTCTTCTTTGGAACTCTACTAATATCAATCTTGATATCGGTAAGTGTCAATCTCTTAAAGTTAATTTGGCTCCTTACCATATCAGGGGAATCAACAAGTGCCTATCAATCAAATTACAGCAATCAATAATACTAATATTTAAGAAACTATAATTACTAGGCACATTTCCATTTTCCATGTATCATATAGCTGAAAACACACTAATCAACTAATTATAGCAACATCAACTATCCGTCTAGCGTCTACATAACTTCTCCAGCTATGTCATACCTTAACATGAAAGCTAAAAAACTTTGTACATTAATATCAAAACTTCATAACCAGCTACTCTTTTCTAATGCTACAAAGCCGAAAGGTGCCTCATTTCTTGCCTCTTCTTACAAACTAAAAAATTAACATTCACACATTTAGGCAACAAAATATACCTCATTTTAAACCTAATGTACTAACATAACCTCCACAATTATATATTTAGTAATATTCACTACTTAAATTTTATCATTTAACATTCAATAAAACATCTATAAAGATATAAAATGCACAAGCAGCTAAACAGCCATGAAAATATAAATATAAATATATACCCTGTTCTGATCAATAACATCCACAATAACAACAAGCTTCCCATAGTCCTTTCCATAGTTGACCAGAGCAATTCTTCCGATCTCAACGTATCTTTTGAACGGCTATAAAGATCAAATTAAACAAAAATAGAATAAAAACACACATAGCAAAATCAGCGTATGGAATTGGTGAAATTAGGGTTAGGTTTTACCATTTCGGAAGAATTAGTTGCAGATCGCCGATGAAAAATGTGGCGGTAGTAATGGATTCGAAGGGCTAGGGTTTTACAATTGGGGAAGGTTTATATAACAAGGGCTATAGGCCCAAAACGTTTGGGATTAATTTTTCATATTTGGCCCATTAATAAATTAATTGTTTGATAATTAATTTTTGGAATTTAGGCTGCTTTTGATGCATAAAACTCTCCACTTTTTTCTAGAAAAAATTTCTAAGAAAACTTGTTTAAATTCAAAGTTTTTAACAAGCTATTCTAAGAAAATTAAAATGTTGGCATTTCTATTTAAAGTTATAAAGTTGAAAATTAATTTTGATGATTTTCTATTTTCCACCTCTACTCTACCTTGGAAAAAGAAAACTTCACCCGTTACAACTAAATATGTTTTCAAGATATTCCATGTATTTCTAGAGAAATAAAACACTTATCATTTTCAAGAGAAATAGAAAAAGAAAAGTGAAGAAATTTTTTTTGTAACTAAATGCGCCATTAGTTTCTGTTTAATCAATATTACAATTATGATGTGTTAGCTTATATAAAAAATAAATAGAGTAAGGTTCAAATAAGAATGAAAATTTTGGTGAGAAATTGAGGAACCAATAAAAAGGGATAATACACAAATAGGTTACCATACTTTACGAAAATGTTCATATGGGTTACCAAACTTTAAAAATGTCAATTGGATTATCGTACTTGTAAAAATGTTTAATTAAGTGTGACAGCCGTCAAATTAGGGCAAATATTTAGTGCCTAATCATTGTATTAATACATGTAATTAGTTATGTTTAGGGCTAATTATGTGCATCATTTGGTAGATGGTTATATATATACACATGTGCGCTATTTAATTAAATCGTGCATTTCATTATCGGATGGAATCCGATACAATCGCAAATACAGATGTTGGCGAACAATTTATTAAATAATGAGAAATTATTTAATTAACTCATTTTATTTATATATTATTTGGATAATATATACAAACGTATTTCGTGTCGTCTAAAACTAACCGTACGCAACAGCAACGCGCGAAACGCGTCTGACAAACGAAATAAACCCAAATTATATTTTTATAATTCATTATTAAGTATTTTGATAAAATACTTCAAGTAAAAATATTACGATTTCACGCGTACGAATAAAACGTTACACTAGTTAAACAAACGTACAAATACGCAACGAATGTGCAAACTGACAACCGATAACATTTTTAATAACTTAAAATAAAGTATTTAGAATAATACTTTCAATAAAAATAATGCGATTTAAATTATTAACGAAACACACGTATTAAAACGTACAACGAAAATTAAACGTTTAAACGACCGGGAAAATGAACATCGCACGGAGTTCGAATGAGGGGACAAAAATTGAGAGACCCACACCTTGTGGGGCCCCCCACTAAACCGGCCAAGGGAAGGGAGGTGAGTCCTCCCATACCCTTGACTTCCTTCCCCTTTTGCCTCATTTTCACACAACCACCAAACACACACTTTCTCCAACATCTCTTCTCTTCATCTCTCTCTCTTTAAAACCGTCACCATCACCACCAAAAATCACTATCAAATCACTTTGGATCACCAAGCTCATTTCGAAGAAAACGATCACCGCGACGAGCTCTACGTTCCTACCTTTTCGGTTTCTTCAAGCGATCACTTTGTAAGAACCCGACACTTTCAAAAACTCTTGTATTTTACTCTTTTACATGTTATGTTGTTTATCTAGCTTGATTATGTCCATATAAAGTAATAAAACTCATTTTCTAAACATTTGTCGAAAATGTCGGTTTTGACCACTTTATAGATCCAACACTTCGGGTTACTCCCGACACAAACTAATAATTTCTGCAAGCTTTATAAACTCATCTAAGACTTATGTAAAAGTTTCGGGTCAAACCGAAGTTATTTGACCACAAACCCGACACTTTTTGTTTTGGACAGCCTATTATGTCGCAGAAGGGCTGGACCTTCTGCGACACAAGCCCTTATGTCGCTAAGAATTGAATATGTCGCACATAGCGACACAAGCCACTATGTCCCATCGAATTGCGAATGTCGCAGTAGCGACACAACACCTTATGTCACATTAAATTGCGGATGTCGCACATAGCGACACAAAGACCTATGTCGCAGTCATGACCTACGACACAACAGCCTATGTCGCACTAGAACTACAATGTCGCATATAGCGACACAAAGCCTTATGTTGCACCCAGTGTCGCACAAATCAGAACCTTGAAAACACAGATTTTTACTAGGTGTCAAGACTTGAAATTTTATCACATGTGTTACCCAAATGTAGATTTTAAGTGCGTTTTTCACTAAAGCAATATAGTAGAAATAAAAAAATTTCGAGCTGACCTGGCACCTCGACCCCAGCCAGGGGCTCTGCTCCTTGAACCCCGACAGGGGTTACCACCCCTGGAACCCCGTTAATCAGGAGCGCTGCCCCCGAACCCCCATCATTAAAGTTTGGAGATACTTTACACACTGCGTGTCAAACATTTACAACCGTTGAACCACATACGATGTACTTGTACATTATACATATATACTTCAACACTTGTATACAATACAACATACGAAACACATATTTTAATAGTATACAATGAAACAACACATAATAATAATGATGTAAGATTATTATTACAAACCATCACCAACGGGCCGTACATGTTTTCAAAACACAAACAAACAATCAAACGAACCAATGTATTTGGACATAACTAGTTGGATGAACAACTAGCAAATGTGATTTTTTGAGATACCTACTCACGTATTAACCAACGCGCGTCTTGGACGCCCTCGGGTTACAGTCTACGGACATCATTGCTTGGTTTAGCAACGCACGTTTATTGAGATAAACGCATCAGACTCAGGTGAGTCTCATAGCCCCGCATTCTACTATTTTTACTCCCGGGGTGGGAATACATGCTCAGACTTGTTTTACATGTGAACACAAGTACAAAACACGATATATTGACTGCATGAGTTGTTTTACTAATCATAAAGTCCTCCACCACATAGTTTGTTAGTATGGATTTAGCGTGAATGTTAGTGTATGGTACCATATGGGATTGACAATCCCTGTCCGGGGTAGTCGTGCTACCTTGACTGTGATGTCAAACGGACACATTATCATTTGTTCACATGAGTGTAGATTAGGCACTCGCTCGGAGGCACCTCGCTCAGGTTCTTAAAGGCGGATCCTGACCCCTCAGTTAAGCTCAAACTATGGATTCATAGCAGTAATATACACATTTATTTGATTAATTTCAAACATATCATTAAATTTTGTGGTTCATACATTGTGGTTTTATCACTTACACCTGTGAGCTCACCAGCTTTTAGCTGACCTTTTAGCATGTATTCTCAGGTACACAAGAGTAGTAGGACTACTCAGGATATTACTTAGCTTGAGTCACATGTAAACACGAACATCAAGAGATTTTTCTGCATTATTATATTTTGTATAAGTTGTAATGCTATAGAATCTTTCAGATCAGAGTACCGAGCTTGTGTAATCATTATAACTATTGTAAACTTTTAATACAATCAATGTATTCTGTTAAAACGACGCATATAGAGTCGTTCATTATATCTTTGTGCTGTGATTATTGATTAGTAGTACCCCAAGTATGCTTCCGCCAAATAATAAATTTGGGGGTGTTACATTAAGTTACCAAACTTTAGATATAGTTGCTATAGCCAAGATGATGTCGTTTACAAAACATCTAAATGTTCAATTGGGTCATAAAATTTTCAACTGAAATTAAGCTAAATAGGCGGGATGACACCAATCAACAAGTATAGTGATTCAATTAGACATTTTTAAGGTTTAGTAACCCAGATGAACATTTTCGTAGAGTATAGTGACCTATATGTGTATTATCCCCAATATGAATGTTTCATGGGTCATAAAACCCAATTTCCCACACGCTTTTATAAATCAAATATCTCACAAATGGGAACTCGAGAAATTATAATAATTACACCATAAAAATCATCATTTTTTTCTCTTCGGTTGTCATTTCACAAAATATATTTTTGATATTTTTTTGGGTTTTACAAATTGTACAAATTAGTAACACGTGTGTTACACGCTGGTATCACATGTGTTACTCACTAGTAACACATACATGATACATTAATTATTTTCAAACCCACCGAAAAACAAAAACAAAAAGTTATTCGAAAGTATACCTTTGTCACATCTCTAATCGAATAAGATAAAATGTTGATTTTTATGGTGCAATTTTTTTAATTTTTCGACTTACCATTTGTGATATAATTAATTTTTAAAGACGTGAGGAAAGAGGGTTTAGTGACACGTGACACACTTCTATTGGTTCCTCATTCTCACAAAAATTTATGTACTCATTTGAACCTCACTCAAAATTCATAATTAGCTAAGGGTGGTCATACCACAATCATATTTGATGAATACACCATAAGAACACCCACAATAGTGGGTTTGGAGGGGGTGAAAGAAGCCGACTAGACAAGTAAATGTGACGTTTTATGATAAAACATGTTGAGGTGGAATGGATATGAAAAAATTAGATGTTGCATCTAATCGAGTAAATGACTAACAACTTCCTTTTTTTCTCTTTTTACAATAAAAAATATATTCATAATAAATAATACAATTGCTTTTTGTAATTCTTTAATTTTATTAGATGCATTAATATAAATATACAATTGCTTTTTGTAATTCTTTAGTTTTATTAGATGCATTAATATAAATATGTACTAACTTCTTGTAAGAATTAAATTTAAATTAGCAATATACATTATTAAGTATTAACAAGCTTGTTAAGTTTTACTCATATATTTATTATCTAGTTACAATATCATTGAATTATGTGATGTATATTTAATTTATACTCCATTCATCCCAATTTTATTGTCCCCAGACAAAAAACACGTAGTTTAAGAAAACATCACCATCTCTCTTATTTTTTTGGTAACAAAACAATTTACCATTTACTTTTTACCTACTTTTTTGTCTTACATATATAAATTAGGGGTATAAATGAACTTTATCTCATTATTCTTTTCTATTTATAGAAGTGGACAATTAAATTGGGACATCCCAAAAAGGAATACTAGACAATAATTACGGGACGGAGGGAGTAGTAAATAGTTATGTAGGACCCATAAATTAGGATATAGTATTGGAGGAGATTGGATGTTTAGAAAAAGATTATGTAGATGAATGATATGGTAGTCAATAACCAGGTAAAAATAAACAAAACCTATGAATACCCTAAGTGTGCTTTAATAGGTTATATAGTACAATCTGTCAATGCAATCTTGTGGTAAATTAATCAAATATGATGGTGAAAATATCGTTACCAATAAGCTACAAACTTGATTTGAAAGGTTATTATTATTATTAACTAGATTATAACCTGTCAAATTTGCAGGCTATTTTATGATTTTAATACAAATATTTATATTATAATTTTATTATAGTGAACAATGTTTGAGTTAATTTATTTTTGAGGATTGCATTGCAAGATGTTTTGAATTGAAAGAGATATGCTTATATATTGATTGTAGTTTTAGAGATACATAATTAAAGACGTTTTATAACATTGAAGATAATAACTAAAAAACTAAACACCAAAGAGCTAACACAAAAAGATAAATATAAAAACACGGTCATCTTAATGTACGACGTCCCAACAACTAGTATATATAAACTATAAAGCTTGCAAATGATCTTTCATCTTTAATAATAGCAACTATTTCTTACTATCCATTATTCCATCTGATACATTCAATCGTAGGCCTAGATTAATACTACGATATATCCTCAATAGAATAAATGAGCATTCAAGTAAAACTCTTTTCATGCAGAATCATTAAAAAAATAATTAACTCAAATGGCTCCTCATAAGTTATTCGTACTGTGATCACTCTATCATATATAATGTAAGCTAAAGATATACAAAGCCAGTGAATTCCTTCAATTTGTCAAGTTGATGCAAAAACATGTTTGCGGGTATAGTAACACATCAAAATAAATTGAACTAATGTGCAAAAAATATGAAAAAAATACTTTTAGTGTGATACTTGCATAGATATACTCTAATTTAATAATTACCCTTACGATTCCGTTTTGAGTATTGTATGTAATCTTAATTTAACTACTCCTAAAAATTAACTACTTCATAATGTCTTAAGGTATAAAATTAAACAAATTGAAATGTACATACCTTTCAATTGACAACTCATTTGATGATAACCGTAAATTTAAATAATCAAAGATAAAAGAACGAAATCTTGCACTAAACATACTTTATTGCTACAATTTCACAATCTTTGCTTCTGAACAATTGAACCATACACAACCCCTAGTCCGCAAAATTGTTCATTAGTCAACTAAATGACCAAAACAACAACATCAATGCAATAAAGTCAACTCTAAAAAGTAAATTTGATCCTATGGTACTACCTCACAAAAACTGAGAACATCGAGAAACCTTTTTATAATGGGAATGACGAATAAAATAGAGTAATTAAACTTTATGCATCTTGGTGAACCGCTTCTTATTTCTCCTATATCTGAATAATGAAGCATATAATAGGCAAATACTTTAACCTAAAAGTAAAACATAATTACCCTCTATGTTCATTATACAACATAACGTCAAGAAAGTACAAACCTTTGGTAAGCAAACTCTAAGAACATACCAATACCATGCATGCATTTAATATAAGATAGATAACGTCAAGTTTCTAACAAAGCAATGATGAGATCATCTAACAATAATACACACAGACATTCCATCAAACACCATTGGTGTACTACTGTACTGTCAGAATTAACACGCTTCATGTGTATCATTGTAAAATAATTTAAATAGTCTGTAAAAAATGAAATTATTCATTATGCCCCAATCCAATCCAATAAATGAAAATGAATTCAACACCAACTTGGAGTAAAATTGCTTACTTTTGGATATTCCATAAGCCAATGACAAAGATTTTGATGTGCTTGATTGCAATTGTGCTAAACAGTTTTTTGGGATCAAACAAATGCACCCTAAAAGACAAATTAACAGCATATAAACAAACACATGAAGTAAAACCATAGTAAAAAAACACAGATTTTTTCACCACTTATTTATTCAAACCTCTCAATATGGCCATTTATGATAGAAACTTAGAAAGACATATGATTTTCTCACAAAGTACATAACTTCTTGCTAAGAAAGATGATGTTTTAATGTTTGTCTAACATAATAGCAGTACCCAACACAACATATACCACCACTGCCTAACTTGATAATTACATATTTTCTGCTTGTATACTTGTTTTGTGCGATTACAGTGAAAATAAGAGAGATGAAATGAACCTTGGCCTTCTGTAATTGCATGTAAGAGCTTTTCCTTCATTGTTTCCTGCAAATAAGGCATGAGTTACACTGTTTTCATTCTGCACAGATTATCAAAGTTACCCTTTTGATCACACCTATTGGAACTATTCTTGTATTATAAAAGTTACTCTATAATAGTCGAACTTTTTATACAAACAATTCTTGTATTATGAAAGTCTCTTATACGGTAGTTCACTATGGAACTATTCAATCCATTGAGAATTTGTTAATGATTAAAGAACAAAGAAAATGATTCATTTGAATATTTGATGATAAAGTCCCACAGACACATCAATTAGGAAGCAAATGGTCTAAATTCGTCTATTTTATAAAGATTGTTGAGTCACGTACCTAAAACAATTAAATTACTTGTGAAATTTCCCTTATTGTATCCTTCCTCGCCATTATCATCAAGAAATTGATCATGATTATCAACAATCAACCAACAATTCACAGGGTTTTCTACGGGCATTTTCAAATACATTCTAAAGTACTCAAATAGGACTTTAACTCATAAAGTATTTAAAAACATAGATTAAAATCAATACCTGGAGTTAAAAAATTTTCTTACATGAAATATATAGACAATGATGTCACCAATCATGCTAGAACTTGATGCCATGTTATCTAGGGTTTCTTCTTCAACATATTTGATGTCCTAAAACACAAAAGATTATATCATAAAGCCAGACAAATCAAGAGTTAAATTTAAAAAACAAAACTCATCAATATAATCATTCATGAAACCCTAAATCAAATATTCAATGAAAGCACTTTTCCATTCATACGAATTAGATGGTGATTCGGGAAGGAATTTATATTTTTGGTTCATTTGATACTTTCAATAATAATTAAACCCTAAGATATTTTATGATTAGAAATATTGAGGATGACTACACGAATTCGATATCCATGGGGAAAAACCTTTTTGTGATCGTTTGACTGGTTTGAGAAGTAATTAATGGAAATAGTATTAAATGCCATTAAAATTTTAATTACCCTTTGGAAACCTTGACCTAAAATAATGTGGCATTCTACGTCATAATTGGAATAACTTCGAATTATTCAGATCTACCATATCCTCTATATTGAATTCACTATAATTTACTAATTATTATGGATATAATTTAGTTACCTACAATTATGCATACAAATAATATATTGACTTGTAATTTTAATTTAAAATTTCAAACTGGTTTCTTCTTTAAATATTTTAGAATTTAATGGAGGGGTTTTAAGTATTTTAAACTATTCTAATTCATTATTTAGGTTGTCAATTTAGATAATCTTAATCAATGATCCTAATATAAAAGACTAATCAAGCGAATGGTTAAGATTAATTTATAAAATTTATTAATATAACGACTACCTAAATATCACTTTATTATAATATATAAAAGAGAAAAGAGATACATATTTAGTTTATAACGTAAACGACAAAATAAATATTACAAATATGAATATTTTCATAAAATAAGCCAATATTTCGGTGACTTTAAATCATTTTGATAACTTCATTGTATGAGGGAAAAAATTCACCTATCTGAAAAAAAAAATACTTTTAATAACTGCACGTAAAAAACACTTTGAATCAAGATATGGCCACATATTACAAAGCATTACATCTGACATTAATACATTATGCATGCTATACGGAGTAATTTGTTTGATGACTCTTGTATTACGTTTTATTATATAAGTTTTTATTTACAATGACTAGCAAGGTTCTGCTATCCAATTAAATGGATCTTATTCGGTTAAAAATTCATTTTCTTAATCAAGCTTTTACATTTTATTTTAAGAAATACTGTACTCATACATTTTCAATAGAATAAATAAATAAATAAATATTAAAAACACATGTGTCAACTAAATATGAAGAGAGATACAAATTATATTAGGGATGCACCTCACATACAACATATATTTGTAAGATACCTTTTATACAAAAATTGTGTTAGAGATAATTTTTATAAAATTCTTTTTGCAAGTCTAATGTTGCATTCGCAATATATTTTTGAAGAAATTAAAATTTCATAGAATGTAAAGTCATTTGAACAAGAAAATTTGATGACTTACAACTCAATTCATTTATAAACCAAACATATTTTTAACATAGAATTGAGATTCCAATTCCATCGAATTCTACGAACCAAAACGCAACTATTTCTCTTTAAATTTAAAAACACCAATCATATGAAATAGATAAAATGTAAGGGGGAGGGGGTTGGTAATATACTCCCCAAGTAATATTGAAGTGAGAATGAAAATTTTTGTGAGAGTGAGAGAACCAATAAGAATGCGACACGTGGTATAAAACTCATATCCCCATGTTTTTTAAAATTAAATTAAAATTATAAAATCAACATTTTAATTCTCTTCGATTTGTCATATATACATTCGAAGACTTTTTCGGTTTTATAAATCGTAGTAACACATGTATTACTCACTGGTATCACATGTCTTACGCGCTGGTATCACGTGTGTTACTCATTGGTATCACGTGTGTTACTCATTGGTATCACGTGTGTTACCTGTTGGTATCACATGGATTACACGCTGGTATCACATGTGTTACTCGTTTTTAAAACCCACCGAAAAACGGAACAAAAAGTTCGTCGGAAGTATACCTTGTCACGTCTCTAATCGAATAGTAAACGTTGATTTTATGGTGCAATTTTTTGATTTTTTGACTTACAATTTGTGAGATATTTATTTTTTAAAAACGTGAGAAAGTTGGTTTTATGACACATGACGTAATTCTATTGGTTCTCTCATTCTCATACAATGTTGATGTACTCATTTGAACCTTATACTATACTCAAATTATAACACCCCTCATTTTACAATCATTTAAATATGATATATATCGGAAGCGTCAGTCCAATTTTTTCATCATAACTTATAATGTTTACGTATTTAGGATATGTTATTTCAAAATCTCAATCACATTAATTTTTACAAGTAAAAACAAAGTACATCAAAGTGGGTGTTATATAATTTCACAAGACATTTCTGATTTAACCGAATCATATATAAGAGTAAACACTGGTCGTCAAACATTCCATCCAGTCCAACTTCTTGCCCACCCGCTAATATATCCATAACCTGCAAGAAGTTTTAATGTGGGGAAAACTAAGTGAGGGAATAGATAATCAACAACCCAACTTAGCATAACAACCTTGTTTACACCAAATAACAACAAACACATAATTACACATTACAACTTTTCAACAATGAGGATCGGTGGCTCTTGAGAAACCCTACTGCCGCAGTGACTCTCAAAGAACACTTACCCAACAATCTGTAAGGCCAATACAGAATAGACCGATAACTAATGGTTGTTATACTCAAACACAGGCTCTATACACACAACAAATGAAACAAGACCATGTGTAATTCACACAATAACCAAATAGCCCAACCAACGAGTTGACCTCAATAACAACCGATGCCCCAAGGCCAATTATATCATGTGATCACATATCCACATATCAGATCAATCAGTACATCCACAGTATTATTACTAACCACCATAATCATCGTGGCAAATTAACACAATAATAATACGTTACCCGTTGTAACCAAACTTGTTACAACTAAATCACACTGAGAATTAAAGATCCACTCACTGAATACCTCAATCGTCCACTCAGTAGTCTAATATCACTGAGTTAATGAAATTATCCACCAAAAGATTGTAGAGAATTTCAGTGCATATAAATCATTCTACATTTTATGATGCATAACAACATTTTTATCAGGACAACCTAATGAACTCCAATTTAATAAAAATAAGACATTTGCAAGCGAAAATTGAAAATTCAAGGTAGCATAATTCAAAACCTTAATTTAGATCTAAAATAACATTAATCTAAACACGATAACGGAGAAAAGTACTTTCAAAACACGAGATATCTAGTTCGAAAGCCTGCCCAAAACAGCTTTTACCCAAACTTCAAACGCACACAACTTTTTACTCGTTAATAATTTTACTATGAAAATTTGCAGATACCTTCATTTTACCAATTTGAAGGATTCCCCTTTTACACTTTTTCAAAATATGCAAAAATGAAAGAATTAGACGTGTGATCCAATTTTGACCATTTTGAACACTTTTGCATAATAATTCAAATCACAAACAATACCATATGAATTCTGGACACTTTGACCATTGTTTTAGTATCACACAACAATTTTGACTCCCATGCTGTATATACCATAACACACATTTTGAACTAATAGATAGTCAACTATCACCCATAGTTGACCAACTAAAGTATTAGACTACATGTCATCATCCAAATTGACCAAAACATAAGTTGATCATTTTTCATATTTTCAAATTAACAAAACAACAAGTCTAATATTTCCATTTACTACACCACATCTAAACCACAATGTACCATCTTTTCATCCGGCTTTGACTTTTGAAAGTCAAACCATTACAAAACCATAAGTTTGACAATTAACATAATTTAACTTCAAAACATATGTTGTGGGCGGATTACACAAGTTATATCCCAATGATAATCAAAAGAGAAAGAAAGTTTGCTACTCACCATTATGCACATTAAATCCACGTACTATTTCTTAACTTCATTTCCTTCTCGATGGCCACTTGTACCTACATAATGAACCACTTAAAAGAGTAAGCAAACCTGCTTAGTGATCTTATGGGCAACTAACTAAGTAATTCACCACATAACACATCAATTCATCAAAATGAGTAACAAGAACATATAAACCTCAACAAATAATTACTTGAATAATGGGTAGAGATTAAACACTGTGTGGATCCAAGGCCAATAACTACGTAATAGCTTAATACCATACCACAACGATTGCATATTAAGCTCAACACCATAAGGCTAGTCAAACTAGCAATCTCTACACATTTGTTCATTTCACATAATTCACCACAACAAACAATAAGTGGAAATTAGAACAAATTACCAATACACAATCACTTGATTGTGCAAACATCTTACTCGGAAGCAATCCGGAATGCACAACCATTATATAGTTAATTCCCATAACACTCACCTTGAAATTTATAAGATGAAATTACAAAATTGATCAATGGTTTGATGTCATGCCTTTAACACTTATCTACATAATACATAAACAAAAGGGATAAAATCCCTGGGATTCTTAGTACCGGGTTTTGAGCTGAAGATTAACATCAGGAGTCCCATGATAAGCACGAATTGAAGAGATAGAATTGTAATCACGATGGGAGACTCGCTGGCTCCAAAATGTTCATACGAGGCCTATAAAAGCAGCCCTCTGCTGGCCGTATTACACACACCAAAAATACTCGAGAAACACATCAGAAGATGCTGCTGCGATTTTCCTGGGCTCGAGGGTTGCTGTTCATCATCACCATTACAACCTACAATTCGTTAGTTGTATTCTCCTTTAAAGCCATGTCTGGCTAATTTCTTTTACTTCCTAGTTAGAGGTTAATTTAGGGTTGAATCCAATTTGGTTATGAGATAATTGATTCTTGTTTTGAATTCTTTTGAGTATTTATGTGTTCTCTGATTGATTGAGTATTGATGTTTTGATTAATTGAATCTTGTTCATGTTATTTTATTGTCAAAACAGTTTACAACTAATTAGAAAATTAGAACCCGTAATTGTTTCATTGTTCTAATATTAGTAGCAATTAACAATAACAATTGTGGTCAAGCTTTTGATTATTATTAAGAGAATATGTAATCTGAGTTAGATAAATCGAGCTTATGTTTTTATCATTCAGAATTGGTGTTTCTTTAGAGTCTAATGCTATCAAAAATTAAGTCTTAAGAGCTTGTTTAGGACTAATTATTTGGTAAGAGAAGTAATCAAAGAGCTTATTCTGTTTATCGAAACCGTAAGAAGAAACAGGTTGTTAGAGCTTGTTAACGACTATAGCCAATTTACTCTAAAGTATTTGAGATGTTTTGATGTAAGTGATTGACCCGGATTCATAAATAAATTATACCCTTTAACTAGATCGTATCGCTTAATCTATATATTTGTCTTGTTTATCGTTTATTGCTTTATTTGAACTGTTACTTTATTTTCAAGTAGTTATTTGCTAAAGTCAAAACCCCCCTTTTTCGTTTATTGAAGAAATAATTCTATACCAATCTCTGTGGAATCGACCCTACTTGTTCTAGCTACAAACACTTAGAAGTAGGATTTATTATTCTTGGTTTCGACACCCATCATTAGAACACTAATTTAACTAAGTCCATGCCCTAATTTCGCATCAATTTCACTAATTATGTAAAACCCTCACTAACCCATTTTCTAGGTTAGAAAATGGAAAAGAATACTTACAAAAGATTGATGGTGATGATAGAGGTGATGATGGAGATGATGATGCGAAGATTACAAGCTTGAATTAGAATTCAATTTAATGATTTGTTGTTGGTAAAAGGTGTTGAGTCACTGATCGCTTAACTCAAGATGGTCACTGATTACAAGAATTAAGGGGGAGATCATAAGGATAAATTATGAGAGATTGTTGAAGTCATTAATCACTGATAATGTGAAGTCACTGATCATGCCTTATATTCACAGTCTCTGTCTTACTCAATAAAGAACTCTCCATGAAGAAAATGATTCAAGTCAAACTCCTGTTGCTGGAGTTTATGATCGCTGATCCTATCTCTTCAACCAGTAGATGAAGAATTTATAAAGATCAAAGACTCAACTATGTGTGTCGCTGATACTCATCTATCAGCGAGAGTCTCCAAATCTTTTCAAGTTCTTCCTTCTGCTAAATAAAAGAAGTCACTGAAGATTAGCTTTTCAAGTCATTCTTTAGGGCATGTTAGTTCGCATCGAGAATGAGGAGAAGTGATGTTTCTTTTTGTGACTGCAGCATTAAATGCCGCATTAAATAAGAAGTTGACATTCGGCGTTATTACGGCGCAGCACGTGTTCCTCGTAACTTGAAAAGAGTATCGTGGAAGCATCTGATTGGTTTAAGGTACAAGGTGATATTTCCCAAGACAGAATGTCGAACCATGATTTATCACATCTCAACTACCTCACCAATCAAGCAGTGACACGTGTCCTTCCAGATCCGGAAATTAAGGATTTCAGCGTCTATAAATAGCGTAGTATGTTGTACTTGTTTTTTTGTGTCGATTATTTGTATTGTTACTTGTTTGTCAGTAACTAGTTTGTCTAAAATACAAACAACACCAGCGAGTGAACTAGTAGCGTGTCTGTCCACTATTAGTCTACCTCAGCGAGTGAGCAAGTTAGCGTGTTTGTCCACTACTGCTCATCTCCTTTTGTAAGAGCTGTATTGTTTGATTTAGATTAGCTTTGGCTAATCTATTCCGCAATCAACAATAGATAAATCTTATCAATAAAAGAATTTATCTTTCAGCTAGAATTGCATCAGCAACTGAACTGCTTATCTTACTTATATATATTTGTGTTCATATTGCTGTCACTTTAATATGGTTAACAAACTTGCTAAATAAGTTAACACATTAAAACAGAAAAGTTTTTAATTGTATTCAACCCCCCCTTCTACAATTAACTCACTGTTAATGATTCATAATCACTAACATAATAGTGATTAGGGACTCACAATTGGTATCAGAGCAGAGTTGGTTTAAATATAATTAAATCAGATCTGCAATGGAATCGGTTAAATACAGTTGTGTTGATTCTGAGTACCAGAAGGGAAATGGCTCCACTACTAAACCACCAGCTTTTGATCCATCTAGAATTGAAACCTGGATGTCCAGGATGATGATGTTCTTAGATCTTGTCGATGATCGCCTTTGTACAATTATTATTGATGGTCCATACACCCCAACTACTATTGTTCCTGCAGTTGCAGCTACTGCAACCACTCCTGCTATACCTGAAATGGTTATGCCTAAAAGGGAGGAACAATGGTCAGATGAGGATAAGCGTATGGTAAGGCTAGACAAACAAGCTAAAATTTACATAAGCATGGCACTTCCTGATGAAGTGTTTGAGTCTATTAGATTGTGTACAACAGCGAAACACATGTGGGATACTCTTAGAAACATCTATATTGGAACTCCTGACATAATTCGCTGTAGAGAAGTAAATCTAACTCGTCAATATGAGTTGTTTGCTATGGAACCCAATGAGTCACTGGCATCTACCTATACTAGATATCAAGCTTTAATTAATAAAATGGAAATAGCCAATATAGGAAAGGACCAGAGATTCATTGTTGAAAAGTTTCTAGAGTTACTACCTAGGAAAACTTGGGGAACCATTGCAACATGCATAAGACAAAGAAATGATTATAATTTTCTCAATCTAACTCAAGTTTATAGAATTTTACTAAATTGGGAACAATCTGAGAAGCTAGCTGATCAAAGTGAGCACATTCGTGCTGCACTAGGAGGACAAAAGATTTCGAATGACCTTGTAGTTGAGCTTGATGAAGTTGATCAAAAACAGAAAGCAAAGTTTACCAAGCTTAGCTCAAAGTCACTGATTGCAGAAGAAGAAGGTAGTGTCGCTGAAGACCAGTCAGAAGCAAGCTATGATGAAGGACTAGAGAAGTTGGAAAGAGACATGGCCATGATGGTTGCTAATTTCAGAAAGAACAGCAGATTCAACAGATCTGCTGGTGCATCATCAAATGATGATTTTAAAACAAAAGGTGAGTGCTACAAATGTGGCAAGCCTGGCCATTTTGCAGCTGAATGCAGGTCCAAAGCTGTCAACTCTTTCGCTGATCAAAAACCCAGCTTCAGAAATGACAAGTACAACAAGTACAAAACAAAGTACAAGAAGCTGAAGGAAATGTCCAAGTCAAAGAAAAGGAATAAAGGGTTTATTGCTGAAGAAGGATCTGTCAGTGACTCTGACTCAACTTCATCATCTGATGAGGAAGAAGTAATGATCTGTTTAGACAAAGATTACTGTCTGATGGCTGACGATGCTGCTTTCCATGAAGACATCAAAGAAGTAGCTCAGAAATGTTCAGCATCTGGGTGGGATCCAGAAACTCTCTACAAGGTACATTGTTTTAAGTCTACATCAGCGACTGAAAAAGATTTAATCTTTGAAACTTTGATAGTTGACTTGTCAAATGCTCATGACATTCAGAAAAGACAAGAATGTATGATCAATGACTTAACATCTAAACTTCAACTTCAAGAAGAAAATTTGTTAAAAATAAAGAATCTTACACTTGATCTTGATGCACAAATACATGCAAATCAAAAATGCATTCAAGAAAAAGTAAAATTTGAAACTAAATTTTCACAACTCAATGAAGTAATGAAGTCATGGTGTAGATCTGCATTAAAAGTGAATCAGTGCATAAGTAATCAAATCCCAAAACAAGTTAAAGCTATTCTGGGAGGAGATTATGAAACTGCTGCTGCTCTCACTGATGCAACCAAAGTTGATCAAATATTCAATCCTGATGAAACATTCTCAGAGTTTGTCTTTGAACCAATGTCAATTTTCAGTGAGCCTAAACCAAATCACTTTGTGAGGAGTTCACAGGCTACTAATAGTTATGATATTACTGCAAGTATTGATGAACTTAAGAAACTAGAAATTTATGAATCAACTACTTGCACTGCTCCTATCAAAACTATCGCTGATGATCAAGAATCTATCAGCGACTTCACTTCTGACACTCCAGTCACTGATAATCTTATCATCAGTGACTTGAAGTCAAAGAAGCAAAATGAGGTAGTAAACCTGAGAACTTTTAAGTCCTCATCTAGTGTGAACAGTAAGTCAAAGAAATCTAAGTCCACAAATAAAAAATGCTACAAATGTGGAAGTAGACAGCATGTGTCATCAGATTGTTCATTATCACAAGTTTCACTCTGTCAACCATCATTAGTATGTCAGCATGTGGTATCTGAATGTTCAGCTACATCATCTTCAAAATCACAAATAATCAGTGAGCATTCAGATACTATTGATGCAAGCCAATGGAAGCCTGAACCAAAGGCTGACCACCATGAACCCATCTCAGGATGGGTTCATTAATTGAACTAATTGTTTGTGTGTGATGCAGGGCATTCTCAGAGAGACAATTTGGTATCTGGATAGTGGTTGTTCCAGACATATGACCGGATGTAAGTCCTTGCTCAGTGACTACCAGGATGAAAGAGGTCCTGATGTAGTGTTTGGTGATAATAACATTGGTAAGACCAGAGGGTATGGGGTCTTAACCAATGGTAATGTTATGTTTAAGAAGGTGGCATATGTTGAAGGACTGAAGCATAATTTATTAAGCATTAGTCAGTTCTGTGATGCCAAAAATAAAATGCTGTTTGATCATGAAGCTGGAGTTATTTACAACAAGAATGGAAGCGCTGTCCTGGCTGCTCAAAGAAAAGGCAATACATATGTAGTCAATATGGACTCAGCACAATTAGGAACATATTTTTATTCCAGAACCGTTTCAGAAGAAAAATGGTTATGGCATAAGCGTCTCTCTCACTTGAACTTCAAGGCCATCAGCAAGCTCAGCAAGAATAACTTAGTAAATGGTCTTCCAAAGCTAGCTTATGACAAAGACAAGCTATGTTCAGCATGTGAGAAGGGAAAGCATCACAGCTCTTCATTCAAAAGCAAACAAACATCTTCAGTGACAGAATGTTTTCAACTGATGCATATGGATCTGTTTGGTCCAGTGAGTTCTCCCAGTCTTGGCGGTAAAAGGTATTGCTTGGTAATTGTGGATAAATACTCCAGATACACCTGGGTATTCTTTCTCAAAGCCAAAAGTAATGCAACACAGGAAATCATATCCTTTATCAAAAAGATGGAAAACTTAAATGATTGTTCAGTTAAACATTTAAGAAGTGATAATGGCACTGAATTTAGAAATATTGACCTTGAAAGTTTTTGTGATTCAAAAGGTATTTCTCAAAACTTCTCTGCACCAAGAACACCTCAACAAAATGGTGTTGCAGAGAGGAGAAATAGAACCTTGATTGAATCAGCAAGGTCAATGCTCATAGATGCTGGTCTCAAGACCCATTTCTGGGCTGAAGCAGTCAACACTGCCTGCTACACTCAGAATAGGTCTCTGATTGTCAAGAGACATGATAAGACAGCCTATGAGGTACTAAGGGGGAGAAAACCTGATATAAGTTTTCTCCATGTTTTTGGCAGTACCTGCTATGTCTTAAACAAAAGAGATCACTTAGGAAAGTTTGATCCCAAAGCTGATGAAGGTATATTTGTTGGTTATTCAATCATTTTAAAAGCTTTCAGGGTTTATAATAAAAGAAGGGAATGTATTGAAGAATCAATGGATGTTACCTTTGATGAATCTTATGATAAATCACTCACTGATCCAAAAGACTATGAAAATCTTATTTTTAACTCAATCAGTGATGACAAGCATGAGATTCATATATCAGATTCTGAAAGGGAAGATGATGTCCCTGAAGACACTTCTGGCTTTACTTTAGCTAAGAATGATTCAGGAACTTCATCTTTGCCTATTGACATCCCATCATCATCATCTCATCATCTGCATCAAAATGATAACACTCACTGTCTAAATCAAAGCTTAAACATTAATCATACTTCAAATGCTGATGTGTCTGATGGATCATCTCTTGGTAATCAAGTCACTACTGAACCTCAGCGAATGACTAGATGGACTAAACATATTAATAATCAATTGATTATTGGTGATCCACAATCCAAGGTCCAGACCAGATCAACAACTGCTAACTTTTGTTTGTTTGTAAGCTTTGTGTCACTGATTGAGCCCAAGAAGATTGATGAGGCACTCACTGATCATCACTGGATAGCTGCCATGCAAGATGAGCTATCTCAGTTTGAAAGAAACAAAGTTTGGAAGTTAGTACCTCAAGTATCTGGGAAATCTGTGATTGGAACAAGATGGGTGTTCAGAAACAAGATGGATGCTGATGGTGTTGTGATAAGGAATAAGGCCAGACTGGTTGCACAAGGTTACTGTCAGCAAGAAGGAATTGACTATGATGAAACCTTTGCACCAGTTGCTAGACTTGAAGCAATCAGGTTGTTCTTAGCATATGCAGCTCACAAGAAATTCAAGGTATAGCAAATGGATGTAAAAAGTGCCTTCTTGAATAGAAAGCTGCAGGAAGAAGTGTATGTTAAGCAACCACCTGGATTCACTGATCCCAAGCATCCAGGTTATGTCTATAAGCTGGAAAAAGCTTTATATGGACTAAAACAAGCTCCTAGAGCTTGGTATGACACTCTCTCTCTACTTTCTTAACTAAATGTGGGTATGTCAGAGGCAAAATTGACAGCACCCTATTTATCAAAAAGGATAAGAGAGATGTCATATTGGTCCAAATTTATGTTGATGATATTATGTTTGGGTCTACAAATAATGACTTGTGCAAGGAATTCTCTGACCTCATGACTAAAAGTTATGAAATGAGCATGATGGGTGAACTAACATTTTTCCTTGGTCTGCAAATAAAACAAACCAAGACTGGTATTTTCATAAATCAAGGAAAGTATGTTAAAGATTTATTAAAGAAATTTGAATTCACCAACTTCTCATCCCTTGCTACACCAATGTCATCTGCAATAAAACTACATGCTGACCCTGATGGTAAATCTGTAAACATCACTGCTTACAGAGGAATGATCGGGTCACTGCTGTATTTAACTGCTAGTAGACCAGACATTACGTTTTCTACATGTCTATGTGCTAGGTATCAAGCTGATCCAAAGGAATCTCATTTACTCGCTGTTAAAAGAATATTCAGATATCTGAAGGGTACACCAAATCTTGGTCTCTGGTACTCATCTGGTTCAGATTTCTCACTAAAAGGATATTCAGATTCTGATCATGCTGGATGCAAAATGGACAGAAAGAGTACCTCTGGTAGCTGTCAGTTTCTTGGAGAAAAACTTGTAAGCTGGTCAAGCAAGAAACAAAATTATGTATCAACTTCTACTGCTGAGGCTGAATATGTCACTGCTGGAGCCTGCACTGCTCAAATTCTGTGGATGAGGAATCAGCTCGCTGACTATAGTTTTGACTTTGGCAATGTTCCAATTTATTGTGACAGTCAAAGTGCTATTGCCATAGCAAATAATCCTGTAATGCACTCAAGGACAAAGCACATTGATGTCAGATATCACTTCATCAGGGACCACGTCATGAAAGGTGACATTGAATTGCATTTCATTCCAACTGATTACCTACTCGCTGACATATTTACAAAACCTTTAGATGAGAAAAGATTCACCTTTCTCATCAGCGAGTTGGGAATGTTAAACTTAAATGATTAAAACCTGATTGTTTAATAAAAGGTATTTACAGAATATATAGTTTATAGTTCTAACTCGCTGTCCTATTATTCTCACTGATATAATCAGCAAGAACAATAAGTTAGCATAGTTATGATCAATAAATTATATACTTTGTAAATACACATGAAAACTCTTTATATCACATAAATAAAATATGTTTTATGCTTCAAAATTTGGCTAGCTGATTAGATTAGTATTCTAAGCTGTAATTTGATCAGCGAAATCAAATATGAGACATAATATTTATTCTATTTTAAGATATAACTTATTTTCATCTCGCTGAGACATAATGTATCAACGAAGTTTCTCCTTATTTAATATGGCATTTATTTCGACATATATTCCTTTACATTTAATACATTTTGTATTTAATTTTTAACGATTTATATTCCTAATAAATGCTTTATTAAATATCTCATGGGACTTCGAAAAGGTACACTTTTTCTGACACCTCGTATACCTTTCCGGCGTAGGACTCCCATCACCA
This sequence comes from Pseudognaphalium luteoalbum, assembly GCA_963422505.1. NCBI lineage: Eukaryota > Viridiplantae > Streptophyta > Magnoliopsida > Asterales > Asteraceae > Pseudognaphalium > Pseudognaphalium luteoalbum. The sequence continues at coordinate 21,010,565 of OY730196.1, read as the reverse complement.
TTTAATGCTACCACTCACCACCATCATCACCCTACTCCCCTACCATCAACCACCACTTTTTGACCACCTACATACGTTTTTTGACCACATGTTTTGTATCTCAGCAACCGTATATAAGCAGCGTAACTTTTTCACTTTCACTTTTACGCTTTCTTGATTTCAAAACTTCATCTTTTTCATTTTCTCTGCAAAAACCCTAAATTCTAAATCTTCTTTCATTTCTTTTTAAATGGCACGATCAAAATTTTTCAACAACAGTTACACACCGACCCCAGAGATTCAAGCTCTTCGAGCCTCTGCGGTCAGTGAGTCACTGGTTGTTACAGTTCCCAAATCTAATTATTTAGGAAATGTCACTTGTGCCAAACCTGAGTATGCGGAGGCGATAAACTTCTTGAAAAATCACTTTATCCTCCCTGCTCTTACCTTGTCTCCTGGGGAAATGAACCCAGAATGGCTTAGTGAGTTTTGGTTTACCTGCACTCACCAAGTTGTCGCTGGTGTTTCACAACTCAAGGGTTTTATTGACAATGGTACCTAACCCATTATCATCACTGCCAGCACCATCTGGTCCATTTTACAACTGCCGATTGCAGAGTCTTACAAGTCGCTGCTAGAGAGCGACGAAGCCAAACAAGGCCTAGTTGATCTTACTGAGATTGAGTGTAAATACTCAGTCGATGGCAGTGGCAACCGTAAGTACTCTACGGTCCACAAAACAAAGATGGATGGTGTTTGGAATGCAATTTTTACAAATTTCATTCAATCATTGGGTACAAAATCCGGGAGCTATGATCAATTCAGCTCCCTGGAAGCCCAGATTAGCTGGTCACTGATCAACTCTCTAAGAGTTGATTATGCGAGTGTGATCTTTAACGAGCTGATCACCAAAGTCGCTGAGCCTACCAGGGCAAAATATGTGCCCTATCCAAGGTTCCTCTCACTGATCTTTAGAGCTCAGTTTGATGCCTATGATAGGATATCATTTCAGGGTTTTGAGCCCACTCTGGTAGGATCTCAAATTTTTGCAAAACCAGCGACTGTGGTTTTACCAAATTTTATGAAACATCCGGGGATACTTGCACCCCAGCCTGTAACTTCTGTACAAATGTCAGTTGCTGCCCCCCCCCCATCGACCACGTCACTGACCACACCCCCAGTGACTACTGTTGGTCAACCACCAATCAAGAAACCACCAACTGCTCCTAAAAAAAAATCCAAATTAGGGTCCCTGACATTAAAGGTTCAGGGACATAGCTCAAAGAAGACATCTACGGATGCCAGGGGTGAATCAGTGACTGTACATTCAGTTGCTGAGGGCACCACTGCTAAACCTTCCACCTTACCTGCTTCGCTGGACTCCCGAAAGTCCAGTGATTCTAAAAAGGGACAACTACAGACAGCTGCAGTGGCTCAACCCACTGTTAGTAGTGATTCGGGTGCATCCCACACCCTCAGATCGAGTCAACCCAGCCACTTTTCATCCTCACAAAAGGATGACATTTTAGAAAAAGGGCTAGTGACATCAGTGGGTGATAACACACTCATTGCTGATGTCACACCACTGGCTACAGACCCGAGCCATCTCTACTCTATCACTACACCGACTGTCAATGTCTCACCACTGACCCATGGTGAGATACAGGTCGCTACTTCTATTTCCAATGAACCATCAGCTAAATCACAAGCTGATGATGAGGAAATCATGCCCATGGACACCTCCGATGATACTCAACCTATTCCTCCACCCACCTCTAACTCTCCTATCAGAGAGCTTTCTCCCACCTCCTTCTCCAGTGATAACATTCAAATCACTGCTGCTGGTCAGACCACACCCACTGACCATGCAGTCCACTCTACACCTACCCCCACTATACCTCCCACAACTACTCCACCAAACACCTCTACCCACTCCACATCAGATCAGCTACTGATGGAGTACATTGCCTCATCCCAAACCCAGATTAAGATGCTCACTGCTGACCGTGAGGCACTTATAGGCAATGTCTCCGTTCTTCAAAAGGCTGTCACTGCTCTCACTGATGTGTATAACTCCATTGAACCGTGGAGCACATCTGTCAGTGAGAAGGTGCAAACGGTAGCTGATGCTAGTGCTGCAATAAACCATGCAGTCACTGAGCTAGCCTCTTCCTCCACCACAAATTTCACAAATCATGCCGCAGCCATTGCCTAGCTCACCACCAACCAAACTGACCTAGCTATATCTGTATCTAATTACTTATTTAACACTGATGCTATTGTTAAGGTGCTTCCACAGATTACAAAACAAATAGGAGCAATAAGAGCTGAGGTCGCTGCCCTCAGAACAAAAACTGCTGATGGGTTTGATAGGACAGTTGGCCAGTTTGTGCAGACCAGTCAGGGGGAGAATGATGAAGAAGAAGATGACATCTCTGTCTCTGATCCTGAGATGCCTCCTGCTATGACTGATCCGCTTACAAACAAAGCTCACAGGGAGATAGTGCTCACTACTTATGCACTTCGACCTATTGCTGAACAACCTGAGATGGAAGCCCTTGCAGTTGCTGAACTGTATTGGGTAGATATGGATATAGCTATGGATTCAATGGATGTCGCTGAATGCTTTCCTGAGTTCAGTGCTGAAGAGCTCAGGAACTATAATGGGCTGATAAGGGAATGGGCTGAGGATGAAAATGCTAGGGTTGAGGGTACCTCAGTGAGCTATGAATTGGCTCGCTGGGAGTGGATGAACAGGGAGATTGTTGATAATGTATCTGATAATGAGGAAGATGACACCATCATGCATGATGCTGATGATGATGATGACAACAATGATGATAATGGTCAGGGAGGTGGTCATGGAAATGGTCAGGGTTCAGAAAGTGAAGATGAAGATGATGTAAATATGGAGGATCAACAACCCATATCATCTGTCATTAAAAGGAAAAGGACCAGTGACACTTCTCCTGCATCAACTCCTCCATCTAAGAAACAACAGGTCAGTGACCCTCAATCACATACTGTCATATCTGAGGTAACTGTACCTTCATCTCCACCACCTACCCAAATCCTACCCTCATCCACAGCAACTACAACTACAACTACCCTAACAACCAAAATAACCACACCAACCCCAGCAACAATAACACCAATCTCCACAGCAACTCTCTCCAACACTACCACATCAGACACTTCCCCTACAGCATGCCTTTCCTCTGACTCAGCCTCAGAAAGCCTCTGTCCTGATGAAACTAAAGAACATCGAATTGCTAGAAAAGTAAAGGCAAGACAGGACAGGGAGCAGGAGATGATCATGAAAATAACCTTTCAGGCTGAGTTAAGAGAGGAACAAGAAAGAAAAAGGCTGCTAAAAGAGCAATCAGATGCTGATAGAGCGTACCTGCTAGAATTGAGTACCAAAGATGCTAATGAAAGGGCCAGACTGCTTAAACTTAAGCAAGATCAAGAAGAGTCTGATGCTGCAATTGCCAGGGTACTTGCTGAAATTGAAGAGAGTGAGCTAGAGCAACAGAAGTTGAAAACATCAGCTAGCAAGAGCTCTAAAAAGAAAGGGGGAGCTGTCAAAACAGCAGTGGATAGAAAATGGGATGAGATAGATAGAAAAAGGTTTGCTGCCCGTATGACAGGGAGATCAAACCCTGCACCTATTACCAAGGTAAAACTAAAGAAGTCTAAGAATCAATCTCAACCTCAGCTACTCATTCAAAGAGGTTCAGAGACTCAAGTCATGCTACTTGATCAAGTATGCAAGCTGCACAGAGAAGAATGGAATGAAATTAGGCTTGCTATCAGCCACTCTACAAGTGCAGCTAAGGCTGATGTCCTGAAAGAGATTGATAGGCTATATCAGAAGATGGTGTCGCTGCAACTTCTCAGACCAGAAGATACTGCCACATATGGTGAAGAGATTGTTCAGCCACCAAGTCCAAGGTATAGGTCAGGCACTAGCAGCATCTATCGAATCCCTAACACTTCAAGGCTACATCTGTCTATCCCTGTTGGTGTGCCAAAGCTTGAAGGACATGAAGTCACTGAGGGGGAGAAGGGTCTGGTATATAGGGACCTAAATGGTACCCTTAGGTTTCAGAGAGAAGCTGAACTTGAGAAGGTTGACCAAGAACAACTCATACACCTAATCAGGTCAGCTAGCATGCTTCCTACAAATTCAAAAATCAGAAAAGCTATTCTCGATGAAGCCTTAGCAAGAAAATTCAAATACTTGCCCTCCAAAGACAAGTATGAACTTGAAGTTGAGCTTGGCATAGTGAAAGAGGAGGAGATGTGGAGAGATAAATAAATTAGATCTTTTGTAATAGTTAGTCTCTTGTAAATATTTATTTCATGATATAAATGAGGCTTGACACAGAAAATCTGCAAGTACAAGTCTCTGGACAACCAACCTACCGTCAGAGACTAAAAACCTTTCAGCAATAAAAATTTAAAAGTACAAGTCTCTGAGCAACCAACTTATCATCAGAGACTAAAAATTTCCTGCAACAAGTTTGTCTAAGGGAGCTTTGACTTAAACCATTTAGGGGGAGACTGTTGAGTCACTGATCGCTTAACTCAAGATGGTCACTGATTACAAGAATTAAGGGGGAGATCATAAGGATAAATTATGAGAGATTGTTGAAGTCATTAATTGCTGATAATGTGAAGTCACTGATCATGCCTTATATTCACTGATCATGCCTTATATTCACAGTCTCTGTCTTACTCAATAAAGAACTCTCCATGAAGAAAATGATTCAAGTCAAACTCCTGTTGCTGGAGTTTATGATCGCTGATCCTATCTCTTCAACCAGTAGATGAAGAATTTATAAAGATCAAAGACTCAACTATGTGTGTCGCTGATACTCATCTATCAGCGAGAGTCTCCAAATCTTTTCAAGTTCTTCCTTCTGCTAAATAAAAGAAGTCACTGAAGATTAGCTTTTCAAGTCATTCTTTAGGGCATGTTAGTTCGCATCGAGAATGAGGAGAAGTGATGTTTCTTTTTGTGACTGCAGCATTAAATGCCGCATTAAATAAGAAGTTGACATTCGGCGTTATTACGGCGCAGCACGTGTTCCTCGTAACTTGAAAAGAGTATCGTGGAAGCATCTGATTGGTTTAAGGTACAAGGTGATATTTCCCAAGACAGAATGTCGAACCATGATGTATCACATCTCAACTACCTCACCAATCAAGCAGTGACACGTGTCCTTCCAGATCCGGAAATTAAGGATTTCAGCGTCTATAAATAGCGTAGTATGTTGTACTTGTTTTTTTGTGTCGATTATTTGTATTGTTACTTGTTTGTCAGTAACTAGTTTGTCTAAAATACAAACAACACCAGCGAGTGAACTAGTAGCGTGTCTGTCCACTATTAGTCTACCTCAGCGAGTGAGCAAGTTAGCGTGTTTGTCCACTACTGCTCATCTCCTTTTGTAAGAGCTGTATTGTTTGATTTAGATTAGCTTTGGCTAATCTATTCCGCAATCAACAATAGATAAATCTTATCAATAAAAGAATTTATCTTTCAGCTAGAATTGCATCAGCAACTGAACTGCTTATCTTACTTATATATATTTGTGTTCATATTGCTGTCACTTTAATACGGTTAACAAACTTGCTAAATAAGTTAACACATTAAAACAGAAAAGTTTTTAATTGTATTCAACCCCCCCTTCTACAATTAACTCACTGTTAACGATTCATAATCACTAACATAATAGTGATTAGGGACTCACAAAAGGGTTCCTGCGAATTTTGTTCCTCCCGTATAAAATTTCTGGAAGTGTTTAGAAGTGTAAATGATAAGGACAAATGTGTATATGTAAATCTTAATTCTTTTAATTTCTCACATTCCGGAACTGAGAAATCCATTTACGTTTTCTATTATATCATATCATTTAAATAATAATAGTTCATAATTAATATATTTTCGCGTATACTAGAATAATACCTTAAATTTTGAGGTGTTACACAAAGTCTTCACAACATCGAAACACATCGAAACACGAAGAATGATTTTCTCCATATTATAAATATTTACATGAAAAATGACCAACACCAGTATCATGTTAAGATGACATATGATTTAACCGGATCAATTTCACGAGGATACAGAATTCAAGAGCTCCACTTCTTAACCTCTCTTGTTCAAAGCATGTAGAATTGTGTTCCTTTGGCTTCAATCGTCCAAATTGTAACATAGAAAACACCATTCAAGGTCTTCACAATCACATTGTTCTTATTAATTGTTACTTTCCAGGTATTGTCATCTTGGAAGGCAAGACTTTTCTCAATTGGTGAACGTTATTCATTTGCTAAAATTGGTACTTAGTTCACTTCCAATATACATGTTTTCTTTATTTCGAGCTTCTCCGTACGTCATTCATTAGCTATAAACCATTAGAAGTTGATGTTTTGAATGTTTAAAAGATGACGAAAAAAGAATTATTTGGGTGAAATGTGAAAAAAGTCATTTCTAGCACTAGTAGAAAAGTTCAAATAGACCACGGTATAATAAGCATATAGATCACGAATTTTGAGGGGTGGTCTATAAGGGAGAATTGAAGTCTATTTGAAAAATAAAAGGACAACGGATTTTTTGGGGTGGTCTATTTGAATAATTAAGAAAAAAAGGAACAAGATTCCGACACTAAGAACCGTGGTCTATTTGACAAAAAAAAAAAAAATCTAGTTCATTCAATTCTATAAAACATATTTCAAAACTCATAATAAAATTATGATCTTACAAAAACATAAATAACAATTTGCAAACATATTGTATATCTTTATTATAAGCAAACGATTCTCATTACATCAAACCTTAAAAAAATATTACAACCCTTGAAGTCAAACTTTATATAATACTATACAATGGATAAACTAACAACAACAACAAACAAATACATGATTGAAATTAACATCTTCATAACGTGGGGTTCTTCCTTTGAAGCAACGTACTACTCCTTTGCCACATCAAGTACCTAAACGGAAAGAAATAACAATAAATGAGAAGTTAAAACAAACAAATATTGGACTAAAAAGATGTATAATCTGTAAAATTTTGAAGTATAACCCAAAGATCTACAAACTATACAACCTTCATATAAAAATATCAAAGAAAGATAAAACTCTAAAACTAGATCTAAGAAACAAGAATAATTGTAGAGCCAAAATCGAAGTAATAAATTATAAAACAATTAGAATCAAGTAACAAATCACCTTAAACAATCTCGTTGGGTAGTAACTCGAGAGAACAACTTTAAGTACGAAGGTATGTGTATATAAATTAGAATGAAGAACAACCGATCGTATGAAGGAGTAGTATTGTTTTAATGGAGATGATATTTGTGAAAGATAATGAAATTGGATTTCAGATATGAAATCAAAGATTGAATATTTGAATTAATAAAAATGGAGCAAATGGAGGGTTTTGAGGCAAATATATAAGAGGGTGGGGTGGTCTGGAAGAATATTGCAAATCGAATAAGAGAAAATAAGGGCGGGTACTTGAAAAGTTCAAAATTTTTAAATTTTTGGACAAAAGACCAAGGTTCCCATATAAGAACCGTGGTCCTTTTGAAAATTTAAAAATTTCTAAATTTTTTGGACAAAGGACCACAATTCCCACATTAGAAACTATGGTCCTTTTGAAAATTCAAAATAACCACGATTCTTAGTGTAGGAACCTTGTTCCTTTTTTTTATAATTAGTCAAATAGACCACCCCTATGTAATTAGAACCGTGGTCCTTTTGAAAATTCAAAATAACCACGGTTCTTAGTGTAGGAACCTTGTTCTTTTTATTTTATTTTATAGAATTAGCCAAATAGACCACCCCTATATAATTCGAACCGTGTTCCTTCTTTTTTTAAGTAAATAGACCACAGTTCACAAGTAAGAACCGTGTTCCGTATTTTTTTTAAACCGTGGTCCATCACAAAAAATTAAAAGATGAGCGTTTTAATGCAAATAGACCATGTATTTTATGGTTTTTCACTATTTTTGTGGTCTATTAAGAGTGATCTATACTTGTTTTTGTAGTAGTGTAACAAAAATTAAGATATATGGTTTAGGTTTTGGGAATTTAAAGGCCAAAATTTTGGCGCTTTGGGGAAATGAAAATGGAGATACAATGTAGAGAATGATGCTATCTGACATAATGTTCTTGAGTGTTTTCATGGTAGTGATAGTGGTTTCGGACCCTGAAATTCAGGAAGATCAAAAATTGATTTGTGAAAAACTTTTAGTCAAAGTTTTAAGAAAATTATCTTAGGGATTGGATCTAATTCGTCAAGTTCCTTCAAGATAATTTGTGGGGAACAAACATAGCTTTGGAATGATATATGGCGTGATATAGGGTTAAACTAAAAGGAGTTAGTTCAAAGGTTGTTTGCACTAGAAAAGAACGATATTGTCAAGCGAGTGAGTGTTGGGGTCGATGATAGATGTTGGAGTGGTATCGACATGACCATTAAGAGCGCGAGTCCTGAATGCTCTTGATCTTTTAAACAACACGATTGACAGTCTTACTATTTCTTAGCAAGGTTTCGATAATTGGTTTTGGCACCTAGATCCAAACGATTTATGCTTGGTGAAAAAGCCATCATTAAATTTTCAGCAAGCTCTCCTTCGGGAATGAACAAATACAAGTAATTTCATGGTTGTTGTTAAAAGTAAACATTTGTGTAGGACTGTAGGTCGTGCTTTTTTTAATCGCCTTCCTTTTCTGGTCAACATGTGCAAAAGAAACTAACTTTTAATTTTAACTCTGATGTTAACCTATGTGATCTGGCCTTAGAAACACTTACAATCATTATTTACTAAAATACCACTTGCTATAGTGTTTGTGTTCACTCACTACTGGACACAATTTATTTAATGACACAAACAGTTACACAATTACAACTGTCTTCTTTTTATATTTATTTTTCCTACCGAATGCCAAGGTAAACATATTGGCAGTTCAAACTTCATGCCAAACAAAGACGCTAGATTCTATATGTCACTAGATTTATATGTGTCATATGGCGGTTTATTACGTAAGTGAATTTATATATAAGGTTAAAATTTCAATTTTAATATAACTAGTTTAAGATCCGTAAAATTTACGAATTGACTATATGATATGTCTTATGTGGATGTGTAATATGGATTTAATAAATGTTTTGGTGTTGATGTACGGTATATCAGTTTATATTGTTTTAATTTTAAATTAAAAATGTATTAAGGATTTGAATTGTGATAGATTTTGGATTGATGAGTCCAAATAAATAAAATAATTAATAGGGATAATATTGTGTATGATATCACTTTGTTACTATTTAGTACTTCAAAAATAACGCTCTTTGCAGTGCATTGGTGATTTTTGTCCATCTAAGTTACTCTTTGTAATTTAAATCAACAACCTATAATAAATTATTTTATCTTTTTATCTTTGACGAATGATGAAAAAAATATAACAACTCAAATGCAGGCTCTACTAACCCGAATGACGTTAACGCAGCCTTAAAAGATTAAATGGTAAATTATTTTACGGATGTAAATCGAGATATAGAGAAATTAGTGCCAAAAGAGTAAATTAATTGATAATACTATGCATGATATCACTTCTTTTTTTGTATTTGTATTGTTCTTTTCAAATAATACTATATCATGTATAAAAACTTTGAGTTGGTTAATTAAAAAGTTATATTGTTAGATTTAAGACTTCAAATCTTGTAATTCGGTATCGTTTTTTTTTGTGTTTCAAATTTGCATCGTATTTTCAATAACTATTTTTTTTGTTTCACCAAAGTTACATACATGAGGATAACGAAACCCGCGAATAAATATGAAAACCCGATGGATAATATTAATTGGTTACCCAACGGGTATTTGGTCAGGTATCTTTATGAATAATCTAAACTGGTATATGTACAGATACACTAAAACCTGTTGGAAACTGACCCGTTGACATCTATAATCTAAGTATTGTAAATTAGAAGTTGATAAAAAAAATTAAGAAAAAAAACGGTAATATGGGTACAAAAATACACTAAAATCCACCGGAACGTGACCCGTTGACATCTATGATCCAAGAGTTGTAAATTAGAAATTGATAAAAGGATTCAAAATAGTAGGTCGTATAAGAATTTAAACCACTGTATGATGGAATGGAGTAATGAATTTTTTAAAATCGAAATAACTTATTGGGTTTGTTTTTTTCAGAAAAATTTAAATAAATAAGATTGTAGGAAGAGTTTAAATTATAGAAGAAATAGGAAATTATAAAATATTTGAAGGATTATCTACAATTAAAGAAAAAACATAGGATTTATATCGTAAATATTGAAGGGTGTAAATTATAAATATAGGAGATTAAATTAGTCTTTTAGTCACATAATAATGGATTAATGATGTCATGAAATAAATTAAGGGTTAGATCTTAATTATTGATCTTCATCTAATGGTCATTATTCTCTTAAGGTTTTTCTTTTAATATATAAGATAGAAGATAGATAATCAAGTGAATTTATATATTGATTGAACTTTACATTTATATCTATTTATTATAATAGTCTATATCTTTCCTTTTTGCGTTGTCACAAATTTAATTGTCTATTACTAAAAATAGATAGAGAAGTTTAATCGAGATTATCAGATAACCCTTATTCGAAATTATTGTTACAACCTTTAAAGATACAAGTATGTAATTAGTTAAGGGAAATACTCTTATTTTGCAGAAAGTAGGAAAGATAAATAGTACGAGTAATGATTATTATTAAGCTGTATATCTTTTGTTAGATTACATTAATTTTGGGATGAAAGGAGTATAAAAAAAAATTACTGTAGATGGGCTGTTTTTATCGGATCGAAGAAAAAGTTCAGTTAAGGTCTGACAGGTGGGCTCTTTCGTTGGGATGATAAAAAAGTTTAGTTTTGGACTTGTTTAAATTATAAAATTGCACGGATCGTCATTGTGGTTTGTCTCAAATAGCACTCGTCGTCCCTTGCAGTTTTTTCTTGCACTCGTCATCCCTGTGATTGCTAAATATTGCACCGGTAGTCCCTTCCGCTAACGTCCGTTAGTTTTTCAGTTAAGTCTAAGGGTACAATGGTCATTTAAGTACTTTAGGGACTACGAGTGCAATTTTGTAAACCACGGGGATGATCCGTGTAATTTTTTTTACTTTTAACTGTAGTATTTATTTTTTACATAATAGTATAATATATTTTCTTGATAAGCTTTTCACTTTAATCATATTATTTATTATTTTATTTTATTTTTGATAAAATATTTTTTATTCTATTTTTGTTACAATATTTTTTTTATTTGATAATTAAATTGATCAACTTAAATATCTACTACTGGTTCTTATAAATTAGGGCATTCATAGAAAATAGAATAAAAATTATTTAAGTTGATCTGTAACACCCTCAAATTCACTGTTTAGCGGAAGCAAGCTTTGGGGTAATACTAATCAAATATCACAGCACAAAAGTAAAGCAAACGACATCTATATGCAACGTCGTACAATAATACAAAAGTATTACATTGTTAAACCAGGATAACAAGCATCGAGTTCGAAAATAATTTCCTAGAGATCCTAATATATAACTGATATACAAAAAGTAATGCAAGAGAATCTCCACAAGTTTGTATGCATGCGACTCGAGCTATCAGTCATGAGGGTGTGCAGTCATACTGCTGCTGTAAACCTGAGATAAATGCTAAAAAGTGTCAACCAAAAGGTTGGTGAATCTTACAGGTTTAGTAAAGTAAATCATTTATGAACCACAAGTAAGTACCAGTAATACCCTCGAACAGGTAAGTAATTCAGTAACTCAGTAAATCAGTAAGTCGACACAACCATGAGCTCATAAGTTGAAGCTTAACAGCGTAGTGTGAATGGTACAATTAAATACAGTATCACGTACCCCCGTGAGTGCTATCCGAACAAGGTAAGATTTAACAATCACAGGGATGACGAGTGCAAGAAAAAACTGCAAGGGACGACGAGTGCTATTTGAGACAAATCACAGAGACGATCCGTGCAATTTTTTCTTATTTTGCTATAAAAAAACATACTATTATTTTTTTTTTTCTAACTTTTTTTCCTTTTATTGTTTCTTTTTATCACTTTTTCACTTTAACAAAGCTTTTGTGTTTAATTTTTACTAATTTTACCTTTTCTTTTCATGTTTTCTACGATATCATATCGCAAAAAAAAATAATTGCAAAATTCACAATTTTTTTTTTGAAACAATCATTTTTTTCCCTTAAAAACCCACATTTATATCTCAGTACGCGTAGTTGGTATTACTTGTGATAATAATGAGAAACTAAACTATATAGTTTCATAATATTTTTTTTGTTTATTCGTTATCATCGATTTGTGCTGACAACTAGCGACGATATTTGATTTGTTCTAATCGTCTAAATTAATTTGTAAACTAGTTAAACATTGTCATTGTAAAAAGGTTCTTCCATCTAAATAGCAACTTCAAATTAAGTAATATACATATAACATTCTAAGAAATCAATGTTAACCTATTAACATGTGAGCGGTGCATCACTGTGAGCTGCGCATCGCACATACTAGAAATTCACTGTGATATATATATATATATATATATATATATATATATATATATATATATATATATATATATATATATATATATATATATATATAAACAATGAAAAAAAGAAGAGCTTAAATTAGTGATATTTGTCTTTTTGTGGGTTAAGGGTTAGTAACTTTAGTTTCGCCAGTCACATTTATATTGTGTAAAATGAGATTAGCATATGTAATCACAACTCTAGTCACATGGAAAATTAGTAGATGACATGTTCATGTATTATAATGTTGTTTGAGGGAAAAATACGGATAAGGTGTAGAATTAGATGGGCAGTTGCAGTTTGAGTGAAATGAAGGTCGGGTGATCTCAGTCGTATATTTTTTGTGATCAACGCAACTCATATTCGCAATACTGCATTTTACGTAAAATGCAGTCTTGTTAAAACGCAACGAATTTGAATCATTGATCACATAAATCAATTACTGAGATTGTCCGTTTCTCATTCCCCTCAAAATGCAGTTTCCTTCAAAACATTAACTAAAAACATATTAAAAAGTTAAATGTTTTCTCTTTTAACCAAGTTCTAACATTTTTTCTCTTTCCATGTTAACATCTAGATTTTGACGAGTACAAACATAATAAAGTTAAACACGTATAAGAATAAATTTAGAGTTATTTGATTAATCAAAGGTACAAATACTCTTAAGACTATGTGACATGTACTGAAATTTACGAATTACTGAAAGTTACTACTAGGCTACTACCCTTGCAACGAAAATTCAAACAAAATAGTACTAGTAAAAAAACCATGGTAAAACTCCATGCTTATTAAAAAAGAATTTTGGTCAAGTAACTTGATAGAATTTCATTTTTTTATTTTAATAAATAAATAAATAAAATAAGTGAAATCATAAACCAATTAATTGTGTGTGATTAGTATATATGATATAAATTTTTATAATAAAATAGTTGTATTTAAATTAATATATATTTTTCGTAGGTCACATTTAGATGTTGTAACATAGGACTCGTTACAGACCCACAAAATGTAAATTGAAAGATGAAAACATATAAACTGATAAAATATAGATTAAGTTTTAAAGCAGATGACATATTTATTACAAGAACTTAACCCTTTCGATAGATTTATTCATCATAACTGAGATATTATTATGATAGGAATTGAAGATCTAATAGACCATTTAGTTTAAACAAGACAACTTAAGAAAACGGCGATAATTTTATGATCGAAAAACCAGATGATTAATTAGAAGCCCGACTCAAACTGAGCTTTGTTAAACCTTCAATTTCTTGTTCATTGTCATTTGGATCGAGATGGTCCACGATGACAACCATGGCTTGGTTGGTCTCTGGAGCCGCTGGTGGTTGTGGTAGAGCAAGTGTGAGCTCGAGTGGATCATGGAATAAGTTTTGCGTACAAGGTTGTGAAGCCTCTTGCTCTTTGGCTTCATTTCGTATGGCTGTTGCATGCAAATCAAAATGGTACTTAAACGCTTCATAGTCTTTGCATATTTTGTTGCAAATGAAGCATATCACTTCTTGGCTAGGGTTCATCCCTATATGTGTTGTAGATAGAAAGAGTTTGATGTGAACCTTTTGATGAGTGGTTTTCTTTATATATACATGAAAATCTGATGGTTGGATAATGTGACTCGGAAATAAGAGGGGATGAAGAAAAGGCTTTTGGTTTAGCGTTATGTGGGTAGCGTATCAAATAAGAGATTGTGGATCCAAGTATCATCAGCTAAGAGGAGCGGAATGTAGCTCGTGAGTTGAGAAATGTGACAAGTGTATATTCGGTCCGGATGATTTTACTTTATGATGGTTAAGCTAGTGTAAGTATGTGAACTAAATGTGACGACTTTTGGATGTTCTTGTACTAATTTTAGCTAAAAACTAACACTTCGAATACAATGTATCACACAAATAATGTGATAGTATGTGACTTGTGTCAACTTATATGCGACTATTTCTAAAAATATGTAATTTGTGAAATTTAAGCACGTGGGAGAACAATATCAAGATTTGTGTTGTGAAATAATCAGAATTTGTGGTCATTAACTTCAATCTTGATGTTAAACTAGTCATGCAATGGACAAATGGTAAATGCCAAATGAAAGATCATAGAGATTAAAGATTATAATTACTAGCTAATGTTTAAACAATTAGATAGTTTTGTTACATCGTGTATAAAAATAGTTACTCAATTGTCAAGAATCATAGGCATAATTACTTGAAGCGACAAAAGCTTATTCAAAAAACTCACAAGAATTCCTTTTACCTTCTTGTTTATCAAAACAATCTCAACTCGCAATATTCAGATTATCAGTTCAGAACGTGCCATAACAACCTCTAATGGTACTCGTGAAGGGGGACTGTTGACCCGCCATTCACAAGGTCAACGACTAGACCAACTACGTCATTCCATCACATGACATATTGACAACGTATAACGACTAGACCAAGTACGTCATGCCATCACATGACAGATTGACAACGTAATGACATAACATTAACGCATGCCCTAAATAGGTGATTACACTGTTTTTACCTAAGAACCCGATCAATAAAAAGTAATACGATTACACCTATGATCGTTAGCAAAGTATGAGCACAACTTTCCGTTACAGATTAAAAGGTGTAAATATACCTTAAACAGATCAAAAACCGACGTTATTACTAAATTTTCTGTCATTACTACAAACACAACATGAAACACACCAAAAATCTTTTTAGATTGGATCTGAATCTTGCCTTAAAAAGTGCAAAATCAATACTGCAATTTACAGTGATACTTAGATGTACCCGTTTTGGGGTTTCACTTATTGAAGATGTTGCCCCAAGTGTCATCATAATTCAGGTGAGTTTAAAATGCATAAAAAAGTGAGATCATCCATTTTCGCAAGAGCTAAAATTACTTGAATAAAATGGCGACTCTTTCACTTCCTGATTGAAAGGAACTCAAAGTTGCGTAGAGGATCTTCAAGGCCACCCTTTGCGGTACGGAGAAAGCCCGATGGTTTGGTATCATAGCTTGGTTGAACTCGCTGGGTAGTCGACGAGCGAGCCCCACTCGTCGAGACAAGCCGAGTCAACCGGGCTTCTGTTGCTTCTGCTGAGGAGCTTGGTCTCCCGCCAGGAGTGGCGGCACGTTTTGACGAGTCCCCATTTCTAGAAGACCGGACTCTTTCAGAGTCAGGTTGCTGTGGATTGAGAAATTTTTAAGTCTATCAATTTTTCACTTTCAAAAGTGAAACCCTAAAAAATCATTACTTTGAAGCACAAGTGTTGCTTACCACATCCTTTGATGAAGGTACGTCATCGGATATCCTTTGGCGACCACCACCCAAAGAAGTTCTTCTAGAAAATGCTTCTACTGCACCCGAAAATCTGTTACGGATATCTTGACCAGCTGCACGAATGTAGCAAAATATTAGTCGTGAGCGTTTGTCGAATAAAGCACTAGGAAAAGCAATAGATTACTCTAGAAAGGTCCAGATCATTCTAGAACATTCAGATGCTTCCTTGAAGAATACTATACCTCCCCAGCCCCCAAAGCAGGAGACTAACGCAAACCTCAAAATCAATATATAATCATTTATAAGCCATACGCGGTACGCCCATACCTGACGTTCTTCCTGGCTTTTCGGCTGATGTTCCAACGTTCATACTTGTATTCCCACCTTGAAGCTGCAAGAAAGAAACAGATTGAGCATGCAGTATTAATTAATGTAAAGGTGACCGAGTCCTGTCCACTTATCAGTGAAGGTAAAATACATATATTTAACCTAAAAGATTAATAGGTTGGACGGGTCGAAATTCGCCCAACGTGTACTTTTAATGGGTAAGGTCTCCCAAAAAAGAATCCTAGAAGAATTAGATTATTGCCAGATACTATAAGTTTTGTAATTAGAGTAGACATGCTAACTATTTAGAAGTAGAATAGAAATTTTGGACGAGAAGTGTTTCAAGTCAACACAACTTGTATCAAAACCTACATATTGTGCCATTACCCAATCCAGCACAAAGACACAAACCCACGCCTTTTGATAACTTCAACCTCATATAGGAAATTATTTGGAGATTTGCACTCACTCGTGTCCTGGAGCTGGCACCAATTTGAGGGTATTTAAGCATTGTCCAATCGAAGACATAGTCGAACTGGTAGCCTGTGAATATAATATTGTATCAGATAAAAAAAATGGAAAGCTATCTATGCATTTAAGTTAATTAATAGTACAGAACAAGTTCGGTATAGAAGGATTATAAATTTGAGTTATGAGATTTGACCTTCACGAATAAATAGGTCTCTAAAAAGCCTCTTTAAATACGAATAGTCAGGCTTGTCCTCAAATCTCAATGACCGACAGTAATGGAAATATGAAATGAACTCCGATGGGTACGATTTACATAGAACCTGTTGAAAAAAAATTTATTGTAAACTTCATAGTTCAAATTGCTAGATGATCTAGTAGCTTAGCTTTCTAAATACATATATTCATACAAATGTAACTGTGTAAGTATGTATGTATGTATGTATTTACATAATATAATCGGCAGTACCTCGATTGGAGTCAACATCTTCTTTTCGCTTATTTTGTCATATTTCTGTTTTTTGTTTCCTGCTCGTAGTCCCTGCCATGGAAGGCTAAAACATACATGTACAAATCAGGTTGAAGCATGGGAGATTAAAAAACGTGGGGTCGAAAAATAAGAAGAAATATTGAAAAAAAGCAGAAGCGCTATGTGTTTACCTTCCTCTTAAGAAATACATAAGAACGTAACCAAGAGATTCAAGATCATCGCGTCTACTTTGTTCTGCATGGTTATAAACACATTCGAGTATTTAATATGTATCAATATCTTTAGCACATGTTTATTTAAAAAAATAAGACTTTTTTACACTGTTCGTCCTTGTGGTTTGTCTAGAATTTCACTCGCCGTCCTTGTACTTTTTTTCTGGCACTGGTCGTCCTTGTGGTTGCTAATTCTTGCACTCATAGTCCTTGTTGCTAACGACCGTTAGTTTTCTTCGTTAAAGGACCATCCGTGTAATTTTTTTTCAAATTTAAAGTTTATTTAATTTTAATATTATTTTTAATTTTACTTAGCTAATTTATTTTTTGAATAATCTAATAAATTCAATTTAATCATTTTAATCAGTTTTTCTCTTGACAATTAATTTGTTCTATTTTTTTAGTGTCCCGATCTATATAAACTCACTAAAAATATTAATAGTTTATAAATGTAATAGTTTTTTAAATATTTATACTCCTAATTTTGCATATCATCGTCGATTTCATGACTCCGTATAGACAATTCTACATGCCTACATATATATTGCTAATAGTTTTGTATATTATGAACGTACTCAAATTGCACATTATCAACATGTAACATTTATTTTTGAGTTAATTGAAGAAAAAATTCTGGATGACTAAATTGCAATAACTACGTAGCGTATAGTATTATTGTACTCCATATTTTGAACATTAAGTATTTTTTCTTTAAAATAACCGACACATATTAAATTATGTAAATTAGTAGAAAAATTATACGGATAGTACCTGACAATTTTTTACATTGTTTTTTTTAATAAAATTAGTGGTATTTTTAATGGGTCGATGTAGATTATGACACTTATAAAAATTAGAATAAGGAAATATTTAAATTAATCAATTTAATTGTCAAAAATAAAATAACCGTTACTAAAAAAGAAAATTAACTAAATACTGTTATTTAATACTATACGCTACGTAATTATTACAATTTAGTATTTTACAATTTTTTCTTTAATTAACTCAAAAATAAATGTTACATATTGATAATGTGCAATTTGAGTACGTTCATAATATACAAAATTATTAGCAATATATATGTAGGCATGTAGAATTGTCTATATGAAATCATGAAATCGACGATGATATGCAAAATTAATAGTATAAACTATTTAAAAAACTATTATATTTTTAAACTATTTATATTTTTAGTGGGTTTATATAGATCGGGATACTCAAAAAATAAAATAAATTAATTGTCACAAAAAAATTGATTAAATAATTAAATTAAATTGATTTAATTATTCGAAAAATAAATTAGCTAAGTATAATTAAAAATAATATTAAATTTAAATAAACTTTAAATCTGAAAAAAATTACATGGATGGTCCTTTAACGAAGAAAACTAACGGCTGTTAGTGACAAGGACTACAAGTGCAAGACTTAGCAACCACAGGGACAACCAGTGCCAAAAAAAAAGTACAAGGACGACGAATGAAATTCTAGACAAACCACAAGGACGAACGATGTAAAAAAGTCAAAAAATAATGATGAACTCATGAACAGCTTACCAACACCAAGGTGTGTATTGACACTTGCATAGCGAGCAGTGCCTGTGAGGTTCTTGTTTTCCCTGAAAAAAAATGAGTCAATCAGAAGTGCCTACATACAAGAGCAACTAGAAGAGGTAAGAATTCCGACCATTTACCTAAAATGGGTCGATTTGGATGGTATTTTATCTCCAAGGGGTTGAATGAGTATAGAACTTGGCCAAATAAAGGGGTCAAAAGTCGTCTGAACTATTTCCAAATACTAAAGTCTACTAAATTGTTTTATTTATAATTATTGCTGTATTATTTGATCATATTTATAAAAGACAAAGAAAGTGTTTAACTCGAGCTATGTTAAATATAATATATATTTAACCGGAACCAGTTTTGACAGATTACACAACCCTCCCACTTTTCGACCGAGGAATTCTATAGTTACAAAAACCTTACAAAAGTTTATTTACAAAGTGAGGTGGACCAATCAATAGACGGGAGAGAAAGAAGTGAGAGGATGTAAGATTTCATATGATTGGTCCATACATCTTGCCACCTGGCCTCATTTTGTATAATTCTTTTTGATATTTTTTTGTAGGTTTAGTATTTTCCTTTTTACAAAGTGAGGTGTACACTCCAATGGCATTTGCTTCAGGAGATAAATTATTGGGCATAAACTAGGTAAAATTTACGATATCTTTCCATTTATAAGAAGTTGAAATATTTCAGACAATCTGATTTACCTGTATGGTATGTGTTTATGAGTTTGAAGATCTCTGTACTTTTTTGCAAGGCCAAAATCAATGACGTACACCTGCGAGGAGAAGGGCAATCAGACAACAAACAGGCTATAAAATGTAATTTTCAAGATAGAATTGTTCTAACACAATCTACAACGCACCAATTACTCTAAAAATTGAACTTCAATTAGAAAGGGTTAAGGATCACAGAAAACTTTGTAAACTACCAGCACAATTTTGCCAGCAGTAACTGAAATTGAGCTATAAAGCATAACTTTTGATGGTCCTCACATCAAAAAACACACATTTCAGAGCTACAGGTAGCAAGATGATAACACATCTTAACTCAATCATAGTTGCCATATATAATACAGGACTATCTTTTAACCATAAATTAAGTTTTTAACCTTTCCATTTTTACTTAATTTAAATACCCTCCGTCCAAGTTTATTTGTCCACATTTTCACTTTGGTATGTCCCAAAATAGTTGTCCTCTTCCAAAATCAACCAATCATAATGCTTGAAAATGGTAAAGATGAAATTCGATTGGTGGTCAACAGTAATAAATGCACTTTTCTAAAACGGTGTGTTTCTTGTCTGGTGACAATTTTTTTGGGACGGAGGTAATACAATTTTACCATTTTGACCCATTATAGAAAGTATAACCCAAATTACCTGATTAGCTTTTCGGCCCAAACCCATTAAGAAATTATCAGGCTTTATGTCACGGTGAAGAAAACCCCTCGCATGCATGTACTCAACTCTGTTTATCTGCAAAAGTAGATAAAAGTGAAAAACATTCCAAACTCAAATTATTCTTTAATAATGTTGAATGTACATGAGCCCTTACTAGTTGATCTGCAAGCATTAAAACTGTCTTCAAGCTGAACTTTCTATTGCAATAATTGAAAAGGTCTTCAAGGCTCGGTCCAAGAAGGTCAATAACCATGATATTATACTCGCCCTCGACCCCAAACCACTTCAGGTTCGGTATTCCAGCTTTATTAACAAACAAATAAATACACAAGTAAATGGTTATCAGATAGTATGTAAGAACTTTCAGAAGCTGGTACCACTGTTGATCAACTTTTTTTGATATCATATATTTATATGTCAAATTTTGTTTCAAACTAACTAGAATAACATGATTCAACCCATTTATAGGTAAATGGGTCGATTTGCCACCTTTAAAACTAACGTTCATCCTTGTGAAAACTTCAAAAGATACTACATTTTGCAATATGAGTGATCAGATGAAAAAACTAAGTTTCATTAATAGGTATATATGGGTTGAATTGGCCACCTTTAATACTAACAATCATTTGCGTGAAGATTGCACAAAAAAACACCACATTTTGCAATGGTTAATCAGATGAAAAGAAGAAGTTTCGCATTTTTCTGTCAAAAACTGTTCATTCATGCATCCTTTTTGCAGGATTAATGATTTGTTTGGAGCTAAAGCATTTAAAAAACACATCATTTGATATAAATTCCTAAAGCATAGAGAGGGAGAAACTCACTTCCTCCTTGCAGAATCATATATATTTTTGATTCATAATGAAGTTGAGGATGCTTCGTTTTAACAGATTCCTGAATTGTGTAACAACAGAGGGAAATTTAATTTTAAATGTCCAACAAACGCAGCATAATTATACAACATGCTCATCAAGAAATAGTTCCTAAATGATAATAGGTAATGGTCTTTGTCTTTCATTCTATTCAAGAAAATGGAAAAAGCATGCTATTACTCTATCTTAGTTACTGTTATCAGGTATCATAAAATTGCAAACAGGAAGCATAGAACTATGATTGTAACATACTTCAAGTAGAATTATAAATAATTTTAATTATTACTTTCACCCCTCATAGGAGCCACAACCAGCACAATACCATTTTAACATCACAAGAGTCATTGTGAATTTGTGCATTATCAATATCTAATAAATGCATATTTCACAGACCCGTAACAGAAAAACACTATTCAAAACAACGTATTTAGCTTTCCAATCAAAAAAGGATAGTGGACATAAATCACATGTTATCAGGATGTCTTATGCACATAGATTTCAACATTATGTGTGGGTTTTTTTTGTTTTTTTTTGGCTAATCCACAAAAAACAAGGTTTATCGATAAGTCGGAAAAATCCAAGTTACAATGGTTTGAAAGATAATCCAATGATCAGAAAATCAATATAATAGTCAAACAATTATAAACTTCAAAATCATTATCAAGGAAGGTTGACTATACCAGCTTAATAGCAACTTCTTCTCCACTTTGCAAATTAACACCTGCATATCATCAAACAAATATATATTTTAAATAACTACTACAACAATTATAAACCAAAAACAAAACAATAAATTAAGAAGTACCTAAATAAAGTTCACCAAATGATCCACTCCCAATTTTCCTTCCAAGTTTAAACTTTCCTCCAAGAACATGATCCATGATTTTTTTTCTTCTTCTTATAATTAACTGTATATCCCAATTCAGATCCACATAAACTTAATCCGAGACTCAAATTAGGGTTTCAAAAAATAAAACGAAATCCCAACTTGACTATTGCAAAACTAACCCCAAAACTTGCATCAAAATCAGCAACCTATTTTTAAACTGTACCAAATCAAGAAACAAAAAGGCAAGAATCTTCTTAACAAAATAAAAAAATAAAGACCCAGGTTTTATTTTGGATAAAAGATCAAAATCAGTAACCTTTTACACTATACAGAATCAAGAAACACATCAGCTAGAATGTTTTTAATATTATACAAAAAAACCCAGATTTTAATTTGTATAAAAAGATCAAAATCAACAATCTTTTAGACTATACAAAATCAAGAAACACTCCAAGGAAGAATCTTTTTGATAAAATAAACCAAACCCAGATGTTAACTTTGTAAGAAAAACACTTTTCAACAACTAAGTAACTAATAAAAAAAACAAAATTGAGAACACCCTTAATTCAGTTAATTGTAATTGATAAAAGAGTAAGATATATGCATGTGGGTTCAAGTTTAATTAACTTGTGGGGGACAAACAAGCGTAGATTGAGGAAGTAGATGAGAAGTAAAGAAAGATAAAGATGAGATTTTTATTTTTATGCTTTGGAGAGTGAAATACGATGAAAAAAATGAAAAAAAGATATGTAATGATTGTATGTAAAATATATAAATTAAATAAAGTAATAAATAATATAAATAATAAATAGATAAAATATGATGAGGAAGGATCGTGAGGAGGAGGTTGAAAAAAGAGGAAAGCAAGTGATGATATAATTTTGTTGGTTGATTAAATAATTTTAATATATTAATAATGAGTTATGGATTAAGTAATTAATAATTATTAAAATGATTAGTTTAATTGGAATGATTAAAGTGGGGAAATGTAAATCAATAGCATTCTTTTGTCGACCGCCTAACACGTTTTGGTCGTATCAAAAATGACTTTAATCTTCAAGTCCAAACATGATACCATCATACTCCACCTAATCTATGGTGTCCACTATTTGCAAATCTTTGTAGATAATTATTTATTAATTAAATGAGTTATATTTTATATATATATATATGCACTTTTTATATTTGTGTATTGCTGGACATTATAATTCGTGAATAATGTGATGATCGCAATAGTCAATATTCTATGGAAGTCGTGATTGGATCATTTTCAAAAACAATCGGATCGTAGTTGATGGGTCTGATTATCATTGGGGATGACAATGAGAAAAAAAAAACTTGTAATATGTAGGTACTCATTTATCGTGCGTAGGTAAATTTGTAAAATTTCACCTGTGCGGATACAAGTGGGTGTGAACTATTACTCGTTGGTAATTTATGGATGGGTAATGGGTCTGAACTTTTACCCGCGAGTAAACCTGTCCTGCAAAGTTATAAAACACATTATAGTTATGCAGAAGTGAATTTGTATATTTATCACATATATATGTATCTACAATGGTTACTTTTTACAATATACTAGCACAATACCCAGCGGTAAAAGTGGTGACGGTGGATGGGGTTGCGAATGAATGTTTTAAAATAAAAATATATTGTACTCCGTTCGTTTCATTTAAAATGTCCAAATTACTATTTTGAAATGAACAATTGTAAGTCTCAACATTGATATTTAACTAATTAAAAAAGACTTTAGTATGTAGATTTAATATTTGATGGATGAAAAGTGTAAGTAGTGGAGAATAAGCAGTAATTAAAAATAATAGATAATGGAATATGGGTATTAATGGAAGTGTAGATAGTATAGAATAAGTAGTAATAGATACTCCATTAGATAATGGGAGAGGGGTATTAATGAAAATGTTATAAATAAGTCAAATTTAATATTGTCTTTTCTATGTATTTAGTACTAAATTAAGATAATGGTGGATAGGTATTATATACAGAGAAGATAATAATGAAACTATTCATAAAGAGAATATATATATTATTTATGTTTTGAATACCAACATTGTAGAACGATCAAGGGAAAAATATCACATAAATTGATAGTTATCGAACTATTAATTCGTATGTCTTAAAATTTAACAATTTAATTCGTTTAAAATTTTGATCCTGTGACTTCAACATGTTTTAAAACACTTTTTAGATTAAAATTATATAAAATCATTTGATTATTTGATAAAATATTTTTTATTAAAACCCGTGGGTTTATCGCGCGACCCGCGGGTATCTGAAAATCGTGGGTACGAGTGTAAAAATAAGGGATAATACACAAATAGGTCACTATAGGTTACGAAAATGTTCATCTGATTTACTAAACTTTAATAGATTTCAATTAGTTTATTGTACTTGTAAAAATGTCCAATTAGGTTACCAAACTTTAGACATAGTTGCTATAGCTAAGATAACGCCTTTATTAAACTTAAAAATGTTCAATTGGGTCACTATTTTTTTAACCGAAATTAAGCAAAATTGGTGGGATAACACCAATCAACAAGTATAGTGATCCAATTGAATATTTTAAAAGTTTAATAACGATTAAACCCAAATGAATATTTTAGTAAAGTATAGCGACCTATTTGTATATTATCACTAAAAATAAACCCGCTAACAAATACTCGTGGGTTCATGGTAATTTTTTTTTTACAAAGGCGAGTCGTGGGTTTGGCGTGCCCGTGACCCATGGGTGTCATCCCTAAGACCACAAGGAGTGATTGCCTTTATGCTCGGTGTTCAACTTGATGTTCAATTGAACATTGAAGTTCAACGAAGATACAATTTTACAGTGAGTGGTTCAATGTTCAACTCAAATTTCAATTGCGCTCACTAATCAATAAAAAATAAGGAGAAGGAGAAAAGAATGGTTATAATTTGCAATCAGAGTTCTGAATTGAACATTGACGTTGAACGCCGAAAGTGAACGCTGATATGGAGTGGTTAAATGCCAATCCCGACATCAAATTGTTGAATATTAACACTTTCCTTTTCCTACTTAGCGTGCTCTAATTTTGTCTTCATATCTAATGGTGCGTGATTATCACAAAATTTTATGTAAGTCTTGATTCTCACTCTTAATTTTCTTTTTCTTCTACAATTATATAAGGAAAACCCATTTCATTTTTAAGTTGTTGATTTTTCTATATATATTAAACTTAGTGTTAACTAATTGTTGATATCATTTTAGATCTTAAACTTAACATAGAAATATATATATATATATATATATATATATATATATATATATATATATATATATTTATATATATATATAAACTTATTTTTTAACCTTAAATATGAATACATATTTTTAGTCACTTGTAAATTTAACCTTAATAATTTTATAATTTTCTATTTGTGTAATGGTTTGTGCATGATCATCTATTTTTACAAATTGTTATACGTTTATAATTTTGATTTGATTTGCTATAGCTATCTACACCACGAGACATTATATTATAGGCATTCGAAAATGTCACACCCCCTATTTCATGATTTGATGAAGCGACGATTTTGGGTGTGACTAATCAATAATCAAAGCACAGAGGTACACGCAAACGACTCTACATGAGACGTTTATAAATATATTACAAAAGTAGTACATCGTTTTAAGTCATAAGCTATATCATTAACGAGTTCGCATAATGATCCCGAAGATTTTAATACATAACCATTATACAAAATATAATGGAAGAAAATCTTCATGTTTATATAGATGCATGCGACTCGTACTAGCTAGCAAATCTTGCAGGCCACCCTACTGTAGCTGATCACCTGAGAATACAATACAAAAAGGTCAACTATAAAGCTGGTGAATCTCACAGGTTTATCATAAAACATGATGTGATCAACATGGTTATCCAACGATTTAATACCGACAACGATTAAACAGCATACCCGAGCAATGATTAACCAATTAAGGTTTCCGAACAATGATTAAACCAATTAAGGTTCCGGATTAAATATACCGACATTGGTATTGCACTGAGCTATGGTTCAAGGCCTAACCCGATTTTCTGCCTCCCGAACGTTGTCAACACCCATAACAATTACTAAAATGCCCGTTTGTACGTGGTTGTAGCTAGCAACCCGGACGGGGACGTCACTCCATGATACATCTATCTTTTAGTAATCGCGCCTTATTAATTTAATGAACCATAAAATGATGAGGACTTTACCGAATTAAAACACTCATGCAATAAACGAACAAAATCAATACCGACAATGATAACCGAATATTACCGAATTTAATTAACTGAGTTAATAACCAAATTAACTAACCGGATAATTGTGATCACGAAAACAATTTGTGTTGTATCTCCCCCGAGTTTAAAATAGTAAAACAGTAAAATGGGGTCGTGAGACTCACCTGAGTCATCGAGCAATCAAGTATCCGATGTGGAATGGACAGTCTGAATCCTCTTAACGCCCTAATCATATAAGGTCACATATAAGTGAACGTCTATATAGATCACTCCCGATTTGTGTCCATTCATTCGTTAATGTATGATGTCCGAATATATCTTTAAAACCGTTTAAGTTTGTGGTTTATAAAAATGGTATGGCCCGTTGGTGACGGAATTGAAATCGTAGTTCAAAATACAATTGTTGTTCATTTCGTAAAGATATACTTTATATGTTTTTGTATCGTATAATAATATTTATTGTCGAATAAGTTTGATACTTTTTGGAAGAAAAAGAATTATTTGTCCTCAGATGATCATCTGAAAATAGATGATCATCTATCGTCCTCAGATGATCATATGTCTTGATTCAGATGATAATATGAATTATCAAAGCCTATCATCTGAATTATTATAGCCGATCATCTGAATTTTTATAGCCAATCATCTGAATTATTATAGCCGATCATCTGAATTATTTTAGCCGATCATCTGAATTATTATAGCTGATCATCTGAAACATCATAGCCGAGTATCTGAAACATCATAGCCGATTGGCTGGGAAAGTATACCCACTCGACTGGACTGAAACCCGATCGGCTATGGCTGTTACCAGGGTCTGTTCGTGCAGTTCATCCCCAAACCAGTTTTTAACTTCATTTTTAACCAAATTCTCACATATAGAACACTAATATATGATAATATAAGTATTATAAACGCGAAATTAAAGTAATATGGTGAGTGTTCTTACGTAATAAAGTTGAGACCAAAAATGGAGATGGATGAAGATGATGATGAAGATTATGAAGCTAGATTATGAAGCTAGACTCTGGAGGTATCATTTCAAGATAATCATTCTATCAATAGTAATCCTATAATTACTGATTGAAAATCAAACTAACACAACCAAATCAAACCGTGAGTTTCAAATCCACTCACCGATACCTCCAGAGTCGCTACACTCAGTTGCTAATTACTGAGCCTTTGGAGT
The DNA here is from genome assembly GCA_963422505.1 of Pseudognaphalium luteoalbum. NCBI lineage: Eukaryota > Viridiplantae > Streptophyta > Magnoliopsida > Asterales > Asteraceae > Pseudognaphalium > Pseudognaphalium luteoalbum. The sequence continues at coordinate 20,983,074 of OY730196.1, read as the reverse complement.
ATCTGAAACATTACATAATGCACAATTAGTAACTTGTATAAATAACTATCATATACAAGTAATAACAATATTACTTTATTTCAAACACAAGTATCTCTATACTATATTTACATATAGTATACACTTAAGCTCACAATTCATCACAATCATCAAAATACTACAGACAAACGCGATCCAGGGTATACATGAGCAGGATCGCGTTCCTTTTAAGGAAAGTTTCTGTTACCAAAATACACTAGGCAACGCGATCCGGAACAAAGGGATGGATCGCGTTCCCCTTTGTAAAATCCACTTTTACCGTTTTGTACTAAACAACGCGATCCTAGAAAATAAGAGGTTGGATCGCGTTCACCTTTGTTAAACTTTCTGTAACAAATTTGCACTTGGCAACGCGATCCAGGTGAATGCTTGGGATCGCGTTCCCAAGAACAGAACTCATCCATCTCAATTTAAAACTGAGGAACGCGATCCAGACTAGGGTTCTGGGATCGCGTTGAGCTGTTCTTCAGCTCAAGAACAAACTTGCAACTACACAGCCCGAACCAAACTCACAAATTCACATCTTTTGCATACAAATTCATACAAACAACGAATTTAACTTCAAATAAACATCCTACCATATGTAGCAACTTCAACAACATCAATTACAACATATATCATCAATCAATTCACTTAGGTTCATATTTGACCTAATCTCACAACACAAATTTATTAACAAACACTACACTTACACTTGTAGAAGATGATGATATCTAAAAGGATGAAGAATTCCAGAATTCAGCTCCAATTTAATATGTCTTAATCACAATTCTAGCAAGTGTTTAAGTTCTTGAAGTTTTTAGAGTTTGAGCTAGCAAGTGATGTGAACTATTTGGAAAGGATGACACAAAAGAGGGGGTCGGCCTCTTTAAACCGACTCACTTTATTTGGGTATTTTATGCCCATCTTAAATCTATTGTCTGGAACTTAATTATTACTCGCGAAAAATCTATTTTATTGTACTGTCAACTTAAGTAAATTAGAACAATCACCAATTTACTATTCACAATAAGTCCTGGGACCTATTTATCTAAATTTCATGACAAACAATAATATCAATTAATTTCGCACATAATTAAATAATCAATTAAAAATAGAAAATTACCAGACTCATCGAGAGGATGTTACAGTGACGGAATTGAAATCATATTTCAAAATTCATTTTTTGTTCATTTCATAAAGATATACTTTATATGTTTTCGTATCGTATAATAATATTTATTGTCGAATAAGTTTGTTACGTTTTGGAAGAAAAAGAATTATTTGTCCTCAGATGATCATCTGAAAATAGATGATCATCTATCGTCCTCAGATGATCATCTGCCTTGATTCAGATGATAATCTGAATTATCATAGCCTATCATCTGATTTATTATAGCCGATCATCTGAATTTTTATAGCCGATCATCTGAATTATTATAGCCGATCATCTGAATTTTTATAGCCGATCATCTGAATTATTATAGCCGATCATCTGAATTATTATAGCTGATCATCTGAATTATTTTAGCCGATTATCTGAATTATTATAGCCGATCATCTAAAACATCATAGCCGATCATCCGAAACATCATAGCCGATTGGTTGGGAAAGTATACCCGATCGGCTGGACTGATACCCGATCGGCTATGGCTGTTACCAGAGTATGTTCGTGCAGTTCATCCCCAAACCAGTTTTTGACTTCATTTTTAACCAAATTCTCACATATAGAACAATAATATATGATAATATAAGTATTATAAACGCGAAATTAAAGTAATATGGTGAGTGTTCTTACGTAATAAAATTGAGACCGAAAATGGAGATGGATGAAGATGATGATGAAGATTATGAAGCTAGATGATGATGATGATGATGATGTTGCTTCTTGCTGCTGATCTTGTTGTTATTGTTATTGTTTGAGGTTTTTGTTGTTTGATGAAGAGAAGAGATCGAGAGATTGAGAACGAGAGAGTGATCAAGATGAAATTGTGTGTGTGTTTGTGTTTGTAGGTGTAAATGAATTATTGGAGTCGGTATATAACCGGATCCAATAATCGGTTTGGAGGTATCCGTGTTCGTGTACCTGATTGTAAAGTAGTATAATGTTTTTAAACGATAATTTTCTAAATATGAAATCGTATAGATTTTTAATCGAAGTATTTCATAAAAATACTTTTAATGCGATATGAAATCGTATAGAGGAAGAATCTGAGACTGATCTTCAATATTACACTTCCTCAAATAACAGATATTAAACGTATCATAAATACCCGCAAGTTCAATAGGAAGATCCAATGAAACTGATTAATCATTAACTACCTGACGAACTCTGAAGGGACCAATATATCTAGGTGCCAATTTACCTCTTTTCCCAAATCTAATAACACCTTTCCACGGAGAAACCTTAAGATAAACAAGTTCTCCTTCGGAAAATACAACTGGTCGTCTATGTGAGTCTGCATACTGCTTCTGTCTATCACGAGCAGCTTTTAATTTCTCACGTGCAACTGCCACTTTATCTGCGGTTATTTGAACAATATCGGGCCCTGCAAACTATTTGTCTCCAGCCTCTAACCAACATACAGGTGTTCTACAACGACGTCCTTACAACATTTCATATGGAGCCATGCCAATACTGGAATGATAAGAATTATTGTAGGCAAATTTTACTAAGGGCAAATGAGAATCCCAAGAACCGCCATATTCCATAACACATGCACGCAACATATCCTCAAGTGTTTGAATCGTACGTTCTGATTGACCATCTGTTTGAGGATGATACGCTGTACTAAGATTTACTCTAGTACCCAACTCTTGTTGTAAACTCTGCCAGAAATGTGAAACAAATCGAGTATCTCTATCTGATACAATTGATAAAGGAATACCATGTCTCGTAATAATTTCATCAACATACAATTGAGCAAGTTTAGTCAAAGACGCTGTTTCATTTGCAGCAAGAAAATGAGCACTTTTAGTTAATCGGTCGACAATAACCCAAATCATGTCATTACCTCGAGATGTACGTGGAAGTTTAGTTACAAAATCCATAGTCAAGTGTTCCCACTTCCACTCTGGAATCTCTAACTATTTCAATAACCCGTACGGTTTCTGGTGTTCGGCTTTCACTTGAGCACATATATGACAATTACCAACAAATCTTGCAATGTCAGTTTTCATTGTAGGCCACCAGTACAAAGACTTTAAATCATTATACATAGGTGTGCAGCTAATTCCCTGAAAAACATAGTAAAAGGTCAACAATAATGTTGAGTGAATTCACAGGTTTTAAGTTTGCAAGAATAGTTGATCAGTCAAATATATTCACAAATAGTTATTCCCATAACAGTTTAATGAAGTTTTGTGGAACGTTATCCAAATATAGTTTAAGCCAAATGGTAATAAGTATCCTAGTAGTAGTAGGAAAGTAGTATCCTAATAAAGTTTTAGTAGGATCGTTATCCTAAAATTTATTTTATTAGGATCGTTATCCTAAAATATAGTTTTAGTAGGATCGTTATCCTAAAATATAGTTTTAGTGGATCGTTATCCAAGAATATAGTTTTTGTAAGATTGCTATCCTAAAATGTAGGTTTTGTAGGATCGTTATCCTAAAGTATAGATTTTTGTAGGAACGTTATCCTAAAATATAGAAATTCGTTGGGACGTTACCCGATTACACAAATTCGTTAGGACGTTACCCAATATTATAGATTCATTGGGACGTTACCCACTAATATAGATACGTTGGGACGATACCCAATATCATAAATTAGTTGGGATGTTACCCAATAATATAGATGCGTTGGGACGTTACCCAATAATAATATAAAAATGCTATGTCGTAAGTCACAATTTGTATAAAAGCCTAACATCGTTTTATAGATAGTTTATACCCCTAATATAAAAGCGTTCGTAGTATGGTTTTAAAAGTACTCTAATCGTTCGAGTAAAACAAGTATACAATCATATCAAAAGCAGTTTACGAGTATAAAGCATAGAAGCAATTATAGAATCATAGTAAGTTATGGAAATATTAAAAGCAGTTGTCTATGCTTTTCACCCCAAGTTGAAAGCAGTGAAACACTAGAAAGTGAAGCTGTGAACTCACCTCGTGAGCTCGGTATATGATTGCTAGCAATGTGTAAGCCTAATAAAGTCTCTAATGTCAAAGCTTAAGATGGAGAATAAAAGTGATGGAAGATGATGATCTTGGGCTTGCTCTCCTCCTTTTCTAACCTTGATGTAGATTAATATGATGATGATGATTATTATTAAGATGATTATGATGCTGATTTTCTGCTGATGTGGTGCCAAGAGTAGAGATGGAGAAAAGAGATATGGAGAGAAAATGTTGGTGGTGAATTATTGTTGAATCTTGTGTGTGAAAGAAGCAAAATTAAACAAGTGAATAAGGGGTGTGTTGGAGATGGCTTTGGCCATTCCACAAGTCAACACAAGGCATGGCCTTGTCATTTTTTTGTCTCCAAAAATTTGTAGGTATTTAACCCGTGTTCATTTACATGATCGTTTTACGTTAAAACGTGTTTTATTCATTTAGTTTGTTACCGTTTATTTGGCGTTGATAACTTTCGAAGTATTATTCTACTTAAATTTGAGTTTCAAAAATATTATTTTTGACTTGTTGGGTTGTCGGGTTCGATTTATGTATTTTTGTCACGTACGTTACATGTTATATAAAACGTATAAACGTTTAGGTTTTTATCGTTATACTTTTATCGTTAACATAATATTTTTGAGTAAATAACTACTATAGATATAGTTTTACATTATTTATAAAGTTTTGTATCACCAACATACATTTTTATTTTGTCTGACTCGCTCCAATTGTTTCGTGCATAATAATTAAGTCTTGAATTTTGTAATACCTCACATATTAATTTGTTGGGCTTTGCTAGACTTATCTTATTAAAAATAGTTTGTGAATTCACTAAGTAGGGAATTAGCCTTATGCACGTGTTTACTGTACTTAATTATATTCAAATTTTGCGGGGGTGTATAATTCTAATGGTTTGTTATCAATACAAGAATCGATTATTTAAATTGTTGTGTTCGTTGTGATTCAATTCGGTTACTCGTTAAAATACGAAGTCGATAGCTACTTGAAGATTCCGCTAATATTTAGCTATTAGATCAATTCATTTAAAGATTAGTTGGCACCTTCATTTACTTTTTTTCTTTTATACAAAACCAACACCAAATATACTTGCTAATGAAATTAGATAGAGCATTTATAGACAAGTAAATGATTTTATAGGAAAAAATCTTGATCAATTCACTACATGTAATTCGAGTGTATTTTAGAGTGAGTCGTGCTTAAGCATGGTCCAAAATTTGCCTAGTCTTTTTGACATATATATACTTATACTATGTATATTAACCGCCATCACATATGCGATGGAATTACTCTAAATTTATATAATCAGCTAATGAAAAATCACGTTTTGTTATGCCAATATAATTACTATTTGAAAATTAGATACATTTGTAATGTGATAGTTAAACACTTGTATCTAGATTTAGTATGCATTCATGTATATATTAAATCTGAAATATAATATATTCGATCTTCGCAATTTAAAGAAGACAAAAATATCTAATTGAAGTTTGTCATCGAAAAACAATATCAACTTTGTTTCAATTCATTAAGGATAAGTATTAGTAGATGTATTTAACTTTGATTTATAGTATATATATCAAACTTATAACAGTTATGTTCTATGTATCTAACTTTCATGTATCTCTATTGTATGTATTAAACGAATTTTTAATGATAGCTCTGTTTTTAGAAGTGTACGATCTTATATTTTGAAAATTCTTTATAATATAGTTCAATTTTTATACAGTTGACTGTTATATAAAAAAATGAATTACATATAAAATGAAATATTAATTGCATGTGACTTGTATTTCAATGTAAATTATTATTATTATTATTATTATTATTATTATTATTATTATTATTATTATTATTATTATTATTGGTATTAGTGATATTTTATTTTAGTAGTTTTGCATACTCTATTATGAAACACATTTATAATCCATATTTTACCATTTCAACTTATTTGTAGATGTAACTTGTGAAACAACATACAAATATTTTATCTTTATCTTTAATATTATACAAGGCAAACTATATGATCTTAAATTTGAGCATGTAGCACTTAGAAGTTTAAATATAATTTCTAGATTTTAAGTGACAAAATTAGCACTTGAACACTTATTATTATTATTATTATTATTATTATTATTATTATTGTTGTTGTTGTTATTATTATATATTTATTAGAAATGCAACTCTACAATCTAGCACACATGTTATATACAATCATCATGAAATATACACTTACCACCTCAAGTGAGGTTTAAACCCATAATTAATCTACCGGTTGAAAGGCTCTTCTCATACCACTAGGCCAAAGCCGCTTTAGATACAATCACATGTTATTATTGTTATCTTTGCTTTTTAAATCAATTTAGCCTCTCTATCTTGATACTTATAATTGAAGATGCAAATTTATTTTTACATCCCTCCTACTGATTGGGTAAAGGAATGTGATTCCAGTGAATATTATTAAATGAATGATAAAATTTACAATTATAAGAATGTGAAAAAACTACATAAAAATTTAACAAAACAAATCATGAAATATTAAATATGTACACATAACGATAATATCACAATCTCTAAAAATATAAAATGAAAACTAAATCCTTTGCCTTTTCTTAATTCTAAGTTATACATAAAGAAAATTATGTGCATTCAATATTTGACACTTAATCAAACTAACTTATTTTTTATTTACATTTTTAATTCTTAATTATAATGCTACTTTATAATAATAATGATAAAATATAAATAAATAAATAACCTTCTAATTCTTTTTACCACTTTCATGTTTAGACTTGACATATCTACCTCTTTGTATTATTTATCAAACAATTTTATTTTATCATTCTATACTTTTGCAAATTTTTAGACCAATATTGTTTAACATACTTTTAAATTTGTCATATTCATATTTTCTCTATGGAAATGTCCACATCTTATTTTACATTTCTTAAAATAAATTTGAAGCAAAATTTGTTTAATGCCCTTTAAATTTACCAAATTTATATTAAGGATTATTATCTGGTTATACTTTTACTTTACGCTCATTATTATTCTATGAACTCAACTTTCATATCCTCTATTATATGAGGTGAACCATCTAAAAACTATATAGTGTGATATCAACTTTTATACCATATGTCATACAATAGAGAGTATGAAAATTTAAAGTATACAATAGAGTTTTTAAAAGGTCCAGCTCATATAATAGAATGTACAAAAGTTGAGAGCATACAATAGTGATTCATTGAACACATAACTTGACGAAATACTAGGGTGGGCCATGCATTGCATGGCTCTCTAAGTTACTAGTTATACACATATAGTCACAATCTAATACTTACCTACCGATTCTTGAAGAGAAATTCTAGAGTCGCACAATTTTTACAAAACATATTTCTACAAACTTAGTTGTCAATATGAGATGGACTTCCACGTCATGGCTTAAAATTTTCTAACTCATATTAAAAAATTAAGTCAATTAGTTACTATCACATAGACCACTTGCAACGCGCACTGCATGGGTCATTCTCAAGCCTCATAACACCCAGATGCTCGCAATGGGGCGTTCTAGGAGCCCAACACGGGCAAAAAACTAGCTATCTATGCTTTTTATTTTCTTTCAAAGTATTAAATCAAAATAAATAAATAAAACATTTTTATAAATAAATAAATTAAATTGGTGGGACCTAGGGGTGTTAAAGTGGTCCTCTCGTTGATACGCATATATAGATGCGTACCGGGATTCGATTACTAGAATAAGAGTGCGGAATCCTCGTAAACTAATAATTGAGATTATTAATACTATGCGAATGAAGACGAACTGAATAACGAGATGAATAGAAGATAAACACTTTGATAAAGATAAATTATTTATCAATAAATCAGTCGATTACAATAACCTAATGATTACAATACCAAAGGAGTATACGTCTTATGATTCAAAGGATTGAATCAACTAGACTAGCCTAGACACATACATGACTTTGGCTAATGATGAAAACTGTTGCAACTAAATAATCAACTGAAACCTTAAACCTAAGAACTCAATTTATACTAAAACCCTAAACCTAACTTTGCTGGGCTCGGGCTTCTTTTGCGATTGGGTTTCTTCTGCAAACCCAGATCTGACAAACCATCTCAGTTCGCTATGCTCCTTGCGAACCCAGATCTCATCTCGCATCGCAATGCCTTGCGACCTGAGAGCTGTTTCGCATCACAATTCCATGGTCTTCTAGGCTCGTTCCTTAATTGTTTAGCGATGGTCACCATAATATGTCCTAAAAGACTCCTCCTTGACCATTGCTCTCAATTCAGATGGACACCATAAATCATTTGTTACAAAATCTGCAACAACAGACTCCCCCTTAACTAATGATTTCTGGTTTTCACTGATTAGACTTGATCTTCTCGCACAACACTTGATCTTCATTCTACAAAGCTCTTGTAAATTAAATTTCTTATGTTGTACCCTAGATCATGTTCGAATGATCATCTTTCTTGGTCTTCAATCTTCATCTTCAATATTCATATGATGTACCTAATCTATCATCACACCGCTATGATCTAAAATTAGATGTATAGTCAATCCAAATACCATAACTGAAGCTTATCGAAACACCATGATCTTCATTCTTTTCCACACGAGCATGTTTATTTGATTTCAATAAATCTCCTATTTTTCAATTTATACAGTTATCTCTGTAACTGTTTAGCCTAAACATTTTCGATAAAATGTTTTTGCCTAATTTTTCTTCAATAATAATCCTCTTACATATATTAACCGACTAAACCCGTGATACAGTTAATCTTGTATAAAAAAAAATCTTGAGCTAAAATTATGTGTTCGACATATCTGCATCTTGCAAACATAATATATTGCGATCTTAAAGTTCGCCAAACAGACAAGTCCACAAAGCCAAACTTGACTTCGTCGTTGACCTGTCAACCCTAAGGTTCTCAAGTCAAACTTGGTCAAAGTTCTCAGTTGACTTATTGACTCTTTAACTCTATAGTTCGCAAAGTAAACTAGTCAAATGACTCAAGTTCGCAGATTACAATTCACTAAACTTAATACGTTCGTAAGACCCGATAAGTTTGTAAATTGATACAAATTTGCTTGGTCAAACTTTGGTCAAAATAATATAGACTAGCAAACAATAATTAGATTTAAACATTAATGTATTGTGAACGGAGACGATCACCGAACATTCAAGTTTACAATTAATTAATAACATAATTTACGAGACTTAACTATCAATTATATCCTTAAATTGTATAACATTCACAAATCTAAAATGATGCATAATTAAATTGTCAATCTTAAAATTTCCAAGTCTAAAATGCATAGGTCGTAATTTACTTGTCAACTTAAAGTTCTCAAGTCGAAAATGACATAAGTTATAATAGAGAAGTTGACCGCTGATATCAAATCGGGACACACCACATGACTACATGTGAGTCGGAAGACTTTCGATCAACACTCCACTTAATTTATACTAATTGTATATTACTTAAAAATATTTAATACATATTTAACTAGTAATAAAAAATCTCAAGTCGAATACGAAACAAAATAGTTTTAAGTCGCAATTTACTTATAACCAAAAGGTCGTAAGTCTAAAACGTATATCGTATAACTTGTAAATATGTCTTAAGTCAAAAACGCCTAAAAATATGAATTTGTAACTTGAATTTTGACTTAGTCAAACTTTCAGTTTGCAGTTGACTTTTGTTGACCAAATCTCAACTTGCTGACCAAACTCAACTCGCACCGCAAGTCTCAACTCGCAACGCAAGTCTCAACTTGCAATGCAAATCTCAACTCGCAGCGCAAGTCTCAACTTGTAATGCAAGTCTCAACTCGCAACGTAAATCTCAACTCGCAACGTAAATCTCAACTCGCACCGCAATCTCAGCTCGCAAAGTCTCAACTCGGCTCGCGAAAAGTGCTGAAACCCTAATCTCAGTTTGCGAAAACGACTGTAAACCCGAAAAACAAAAACGTTTTTAATTTTTTAGCCCTAAAATCTCAATTACAGATCCAACCATGCTCTGATACCACTGTTAAAGTGGTCCTCTCGTTGATACGCATATATGGATGCGTACCGGGATCCGATTTCTAGAATACGAGTGCGGAATCCTCGTAAACTAATCATTGAGATTATTAATGCTATGCGAACGAATACGAACTGAATAACGAGATGAATAGAAGATAAACACTTTGATAAAGATAAATCATTTATTAATAAATCAGTCGATTACAATAACCTAATGATTACAATACCAAAGGAGTGAACAATAATATATTAAGTAAAATGGTAGATTAAACTCATTCTACAATTCAAAATAACCTATCAACTTAAACACGAGTCATATATAAAATGATTGAGCTGGTTATTTGAACAACATAATGATAAATAATTGGTAAAAGACTAATTGAGAATTCAGGTATGAAAAATATAACTTATAACACGAATCTTTTTAAGGAAATAGCTCATAGATAACCGACAAAAGACGGGTTTAGTAACTTTCTTCACATAAAATAGGTTTAGTATTATTTTACAATTTACATTTTTTGAGGCCATATAAGGTCTTTTTTTCCACATAAAATGGGTATTATGTCTTGGAACATACCTTTTGGAGCCTTAGAAAGCTATAAAATTTGAAGATTCTAAGACCCTTCACTACGGATCGTCGGTGGAATGCGTCGGCCAAAGCGACGCAACCGACGCCATAGGCACGCGGTGTCGGTTGCGGTCCGTCGGTGGAAATCTTCAGCAAACCAAAGAGAAAGGACATGATGAGGGGCCCGCATCACTTTGATATCTTGTGTCTTCAACGGCTAGAAAAAAAATTAATGATGTATCCGTTGGAGGTGGGATGTACAGAAACAAAAAAAAACATTTCATCCCCTTTTTTTACACACTATATATACACATCACAATCTACACAAATTTTAACCCATTTTCACTCGATATATTTACAATATATACACAACACTTTCAACCCACTTTTTAACCCATTTCCATCTCAATATATATATATATATATAACGAAAATGAGACGCAATGAATCAACCGAAAATGATATGTGGAACAATTTAATAAACAATCCCATACCGAACCCGACCCATAATCCAACTTCACCAACGGCCACTTCTTCCGCTCAATCGAGCAACTCGTCACCATGTCAACCCCCGGTTTTTCACAATACACAAATAACGCCACACAATTTCAAGGTTACCAAAACTACCAACACTTTTCACCATATTCTCCATTTCAACAAACTCCACCACCGTTCCAACAAACTCCACCACCGTTTGGAGACCCACGATTTTTAACCCAACCATCATCGGCTTTCTCTCCATTTCCACCGACTCCAATTAACTATTCACAATTCGGAAACATCAACACTCCACCCGAGCCCCAAGCCGAAGCCGCACCCGAACCCGTGCCGACAACGAGCCCGAAAAAAGGAAAAGGAAAAGGAAGAGGAAAACGAAAAGGAGAAGCAAAAAAGGTTCAAGTTAGATGGTCCAACGCTGAGACACTTATATTATCAGAACGTTGGATCCACCATTCTGAGAAATCAAAGAAAGGGGTTTCTCAAAGCTAGGGGTGAGTATGGGTCGGTTTGGGTCGGTTATGACCCAAAACCGAACCCATAACCGAAATTTCGGTTAATGAAAAACCCAAACCGATCGATTACGGTTAATTGACGGTTTGGTTATCGGTTATACTGTATGGGTCGTTTTTATTTCGGTTAAATCGGTTAAAAACCACTAGAGATAAACATACAGCTGCCGAGAGAAGATCTTGGAGTAGATTCGAGGTTGAAGAAAGTTAACCAGAAGATTGAAGAGCAAATGTATATATACATATATATATATATATACATATATATATATATATATATATATATATATATATTTCTTAGTAATCCTACCTTGAAGAAAGATCAAAGACTAATGGTTAGAACCAGAGGATTAAGTAACATAAGCCACCATCTTTATTTTAAACCTGGAGATTGAAATCTCTGACTCTCGTATGAACTGGAAAACATGTGTGTGGCTGGGAGTATGGTGTATGTACTAGGGTTAGATTTGGGAGTTTATTACACAGAATAGTCAAACGTATCATGCAAGCCCAACACATATTAATGGCCCAATACCACACTTCAGTATTTTTGTTACAATTTCCTTGGCTAGTTAAATGCTATGGCATTTTATTATCCGTACCCATAATTAATATGTATTTTTGAAGTGTATATAATAATTATAATTTATTATATAAAAGTAAAAATCTATATAAATATTTGAGTGGGGCGGTTCGGTTAATTTTGGTCGGTTTTGGTATGTTAACCATAACCGAACCGCTTTGGTCGGTTAATTTAAAAATTAAAATCGAACCGTCGGTTAATAGTTTGGGTCGGTTAATTTGGGTCGGTTAATTCGGTTATGAGTCGGTTTTCGGTTTTTGTTGCTCACCCCTACTCAAAGCTTGAAAGAAAAAGAACGTTTAGCCAACATAGAAGCCGCGGAAGCACAAAAAGCAACATTGGCCACAATTGGCAAAAATTCGGTCAAAAAAACTATATTCACATCGTGGAAAATGTTATACAAAAAAAATACCGAAGAGGCTTAAAGGCAAGGAAAAAAGGATGCTCGAGGAGGTGCGAAAAAGCGTGGTCGATAACTATGAGATTGATTATAAAACGGTTTTTGATCGTGAAGCGGGTTCGGGTTCGGTGCAAGTCAATGATTCGGACGAAGACGACAAGGAAAATGAAGACGAATCGAGTTCGGAGGATTCGGAGTAGAGGACTAGTTTTCTTTTTCTTTCTTTCAAGAAATGTATTTTTTTAGGAATTGTAACGTTTTATTTTTTATTAATGTAATGCTTTTAGTTTTAATGAAAATGTTTTTTTATAAGTTTGTATTTTTAAATAAATAAATAAATAAGTGTGTGGGTCCCGAAAAAGAGAGAAGTGATGAAAATTGATATTCACCGTAGGCAGTGGAGTGTCAGTTTGTGTCAGTTTTGGAGAAAGCTGACGTGACGCTAATTTGACTCTAACTGATGCGTCAGTTGGTGTTCACCATAGTGAGGGGTCTAATTGTTCTCTTATATATAAATACATAACATCAAAATTTAGGAGCATTACAAAATCGGATACCTAAAACCCTAGCTTCACCAGCCTTACCGAGCCACCCCTGCATTGATGCAATATGTATTGGATCAAGAGTTACTATCATGTATACTGTGATTGTTGCATTACCTTTCTTCATAAGAATGTTTGTATAATGTCCGATTTTTTATTCCTACTTATTTTGAAATACCCAATTTATAAAACAAGAAACAGAGTATGATGTGTAGTTAAACTATAATAATCGTATAAAAAGCTTTTAATTAATACCATCACAAAACCATACAAGGAAGACTTCGATCTATTCCGAGAAGCAATCGTAAACCATGAGAACTGGAAGCATCAATCGATTAACAGAATTCCATAACAAAAGGTTACAAAAAAACAGAATAAAAGGTTGATACCATTGTAATTGAACTCTTAATCGATCAAGAAAACTTGTAGAAGCTGAACACCTCCTAAGACCACTCCCAAAGGGAGTGTCGGTTTCACTTCGGTTTCAACCGACAGTTCCGACACCGATGACACGGTTCATCGGTTGTCGTCCGTTGACGATTTATCACTTTCTTATTATTTTTTCTTTTCTTTTTGTGTGTATATATAATCTAAAGGTAAATTGTTTAATGTGGGTCTAAAAATTAAAGTGACGGAGTCACTGATGGCAGAGGTTCACCATTTTCAATCAGTTTTGTAAAAAGCTTACATGACGCATATATGGTATGTCAGTTTCAGTCCTCCATTGTGAGTGGTCTAAGCTAATGTTTTAACAAATATAATTTTTATTAAATCAGGTTGCTAGGGATTGTGATTTTTGGGGAGAGAGGATCACTGATTTGCAAGGAGGAGGGAGATAAAAAAGATGTGAGGAAAATATTGATCGGTTATATTACGAGTGAGAAAAAAAGGTGATCCGGAGAAAAAGGGAAGTTTTTTTTTTTATTGACGTGTATATCTATATCACTTGTCCACATCAGTTTGTGGAAATTTATTTGTGAAAATTATGTGATTATAGAAATTCTCATCCTTAAATTTCTTCTTTATAGGTTAGAGATAATCATGATAATCATCTTTCGTTTGTATTTTTAACTCTTTTAAATACATATTACGGAGTACTACTCTAAGTGTATAATTTGTAATAATAGTGAACAACATATTTATCAATTATAATAAATTTAAATGAATATTAAATATAACAATCATTAGGAACAAATGGTTAATGGATTTTAGGAGAAGAATTAACTGGGATGGATGTTTATCTAATGAGAGTGGAATGAAGTTAGAGTTTATAAACTTTTTTTGCTATATTCACTATCATTTTTGCTACTTTCAGATTATTTAAATAAATATTTCTTTTTAAAAATTCATGTTATCATTTTATTGTATTCGAAAACACAACAATAGCGTGTAGAGTGTAGTACTAGTGTTACTGTGTTAACACTCAACTTCCGAATAATAATTGTCTAAAATTAATAAGAAAATGAAATTATGTATTCCTTGTTAATAGATGTATTTTTGTCGTCAATTAAAACACTTTTTGACAAAATTTTAGAACAACCCGTTTTGACCTGAACCCGTTTGAACTCGTACCCGCTAAAACCCGGAGCCAGTACTTGTCCTACCCGTCCGTTTTACCACCTACAGTTATATATATAATATATATAGAGAAGATTTATTTCGTGTAATAAGAAATAAGCATTATTAATTAAAAATATTCAGAGTATTGTATATTTGTAAATAAATCATCACTACTATACGTCCATATGTCCACACCAATACTAAAATATAATAATTATTACTATTACTTTACTTGTGATTAATCAAATATACACATGATAAATGTGACTAATCATCATCATAAGATATACAGACGGAGTATAGTAGTACTCCAAGTTTTATTTGAATTACTCATAGGAAAACCAGCACATACATCATCAATTAATGTTTATGAATTATTTAATTAATTAATAATGGTATCCAACTTTCTATCTAGATTTTGCCAACGACAATTGGGGAAGGATATGCTCAAGAAATTTTTTACATTACGTAATTTTTTTTATCTATTAAAATGAAATGAATGACATTGTATTTTTTTTCCACCTCTATATTAACCGTGTAGCTCCATCCATGTCGACAGTTATCATAAGATTCAGAGTAAAATAAATATCACATCACACCCTCTATTCTTTGTTTACAAATCTCAGACCAACATTGAAAATTGTCATGTAAGATATACTTGCATAGACTTACACGTAAGTTTGGAGTCTTCTCCTTTAGTTATAAGTGGAAATACTTCAATAGAGTATTATTTAATTGGGGTCTATGACTGTGAGATTTTATAATAAACGTAACTTTGAAAAATAATGAATAAGTGAATATTGATTCATAAGTATATTGAGAAACCAACTATGATTCATTATTTAGTGCAATACATGATTTTACAGGAACTAACTCTAATCGCATATTACATTTCATCAGCATAAAAGTTTTTTAAAGTAATTTCACGTTACAGTTTTAGACCAAGCTACAAAATTTGTTGTGGCATTTTTCTGCTGCTCTCAATTTGTCAATTTTTTCTTCCAACATCATTGGTGCAAAAGAGTACTTCCTAATCTGTTTGTCCCTTAAACACAACATTGGCGATATTCTGTAAAGCAAAGTCACAAGCATAGCAAGGGTGTTTTGTAAGTGAATCTTTGTTGACTTCCATACTCATCATTAGTGATTGTGTTATTAACCATCTTAATCTTTGATTGTATCTTAATTAATTAATTAATTAATTAATTAACTTCATCTCTTTCACCTTCATCCACAAAATGATTACCTTGAATTTGAAACCCACGCATTAGTATCTCCAAACAAAACAAACCTTTAATCAAAAGTCTAGATGTTATATATATGGTAACCAACTAAGAAAATTTTGTGAAAGATATGAAGTAAATTAGTAAAGATTATGACAGCAACTTATAGTGAAGAAAAGAAGCACAATTTCGATGCTGGTCTGATCATATTATACGTTGAGATTGGTGGGCAAATCCTATTGCTTTTCAGAAACTTCTACTTTTGGTGGCAACCGCTTCGAAATCGATCCATTAGCAGGTGTATCTGATGTCTCGGTGTCAGATTCCGGGCCTTCCTCTGTATAAAAAATGTATATCAATGGAAAGTCTTTGATTGCAAAGTTTCTTTTGCGTTTTGAAAAACGGCAGTTTGTGTCAAGTATGTAAACTTCTGATTAATTTAAGAGTAATCTTACTCTTGAATATGAAGAAAAGAGAGAAAGGAAGAAGCATACCGAATAACGACTTGATTGTTGGTCTCTTTGGTTTGGTGCTTTTCTTTTTAAGTTCAGCTGCAACAATAAATATGAATTCAGATTATTATAAAAGCTTACATGAACACTAAGAAGCCTAAAAACATTAGTTATGGGTAATATCGTCATGTTTAATCTATATAAAACTCATTGTTAGTTTCGACTTAAGATTTGCATCATGATTCATCACCAGCGCAGACCCAAGTTTCGTTACTTGTATGCATTAGTATCACAGAATTCAATTTTTATAGTAGCGAAGAAATGCATGACTCTAGATCCACCGTTGGCACCATTTATAGGCACCGACCATAAATTATGCTTAAAGATGGCCAATTTTGATCCAGTTACTTGTGAATGTAACAATTTGAGTTGAGTTTTATCTTAAACAGTTAATATGGGTGAAATAAGATAATAGCTAAAAGTAATACGGGTCAAAAGTAGGTGTAAGAGTATGATAAATATGGACAACCACTAGACCATCAGCTTTTTAGGGGAAAAAAAGATTATGAAGGTAAATTAATTCAAAAAAGACTATGAAGGTAATTAAAAGATTTTGCGATCATATTTAACACATTAATTGCTTATACATCATAAGAAAGTGTGTGAGGGTCAACCCAACCCAACCCAACCCATTTTGAGTAGTGCTAAACGACCCATTCCCAATCCGCCCATATTGCCACCTCTACTTTATAAAACTGAATGTTGTGAAAAATATACCCATTCCCGGGACTTGATAATCATTAACAATCTCAAAGTTCTTGTATGTGTAGCCAACAAAGTTGATATCTTTGGAAGAAAGCATCTGTAAAAGAATTAAATAAATCAGCATAGTGATGAAGAAAACAAGAAAGATCATGACATGTCTATACTCTATGCATGTGGTACTATCAGAAAGGAATGGACAATAATGTTCATCATGAAATCGGGAGAGCAAGTTTACCCTTCTCCATGGTCCAGATCTTGCTGAACTGTTAATTTGGTGTTCAGCCTGTAACATGAGCGATAAACTAATCATATCAGATAAAACTCATGCATATAAAGGGGTCAGATTGGATTGTTTCTTGTGTCAAACAGGTCAAATCGTTGTTAATCATATATTTAGAATTTTTATTATATTACTACTAATACCTTTTTAAAAAAGGAAAACCTACAACCAAAAAAACTATTTTCTAATTATAACTACCGCGCTTAGTGAGCCAAAATGGGTGCATGAGTCAACCAATTCACGCCCTCCTATTGCATTTAGTAATAAGAATGGCCCATATTAAATTGTACCCGTTTTGACCCGTTACCCAACACACTCAGTCTGCCCATCTTATGACCTCAAATTTACGTACCTCTTCAAACTTTTCGAAGTTTTGAGTATCCAACTCATCATTAACTTCAGGAATGAATGCAGCTTCCATTTGATAAATTTTATCCCAATCAATACCTCTAAACCAAGGATGAGCCTAAAATAGCATCACATCAAAGTGAGTCACTATGCTAAAAATGTGGCACTTGAATAATTTCAAGAAGCTAGAATAGGACACACCATACAACACCTTTATTTCATCTGCACCTTTTGAACCTAGCCTGTGGTTGACATTACAAAGCAGTTTGCTAATTAGATCTTTTGCTTCTAAGGATAGCCTTGCTTCTTCAGGAAACTTCAAATGCATTTTCCAGTTTACTATCTACAAATGAAACAATATTAGCATCCATAAATCATAAAACATTATTTTCTACATTATTTTATAACGGTTTAGATAAAGATAAACAAAACTGAATTCTTTATAGATGCCAGAACTAGGTGATCAGATATTGAATATCCTAAACTAAATTATTGCTTTTAGAAAGCATGTTGATTATTAAACATCCAATAAAAAGGATTCAAACTATATTGGAAAAGTTATTATGTTAACTGGCTCGTAGTTTGGGATTATAACAAATAATCATTTCACTTATATATATATATCGGGATGGAGAGAAAATTACACAAAACCAAGAAGGTACTTGAAAGTAAATGAACAGACACACATATGAAAAAAAGGCGCAGAACTTATTAGTGTGGTTGCATAAGATGATGAAAGTCAAAATTTTGGTTTATAATAGGCTACCTTCCTACAGGTTGACATTGGATCATCAGAGTAGAAAGGTGGATACCCTACAAGCATTTCAAACATGATAGCACCAAGAGACCACCTGACGAAGAATAAAATCACATAGAAAAGCACATTATAATAAAGTAATTTTAAAAAAAAATGAACTTAGGTTTAATATGAGGGATAAAGCAGAAGTATTTTTATATAGGCGACATACCAATCACATTCCAATGCGTATCCCTTCTTCAGTAGAACCTCTGGAGCTATATAATCAGGAGTTCCAACAGTAGAATAAGCCTGTAATGAGTAAAAACATGTAAAACGATGATTGAACTGATGTATGAGACTTGTAGAAATCGTGTGTATAACTGTAATATCCTTACAAGTGTCCTCCTATTTTTCTGCCAATGCTGCAGTTGTTCTTGTTGTGTACGTCTTGGCGCTGCAGAACGTTCATCACCCGTTGAACTTCCACCGGCATTGTCTCCAGTCGAAAAGTCCGTGTCTTCCAGCGTACTAATTTCTAACGGTTTACACAATCCAAAATCTGATAATCTCAAGTGACCGTATTTATCAAGTAGCAAATTATCTGGCTTAATGTCTCTGTTAAAAAAGAAAAGAACACAGCAAAAGTTATTGATATAAGTATGTAGTTTGTAAGCTAAAGCAAATCGAAGCTAATTATAGGCATACCTATGTACATAATTATGTTTGTGGATGGATTCAATAGCTAAAACTGTTTCAGCAACATAAAATCTGGCTTCATCTTCATTTAAAGTATCTTTTCTCATAAGCAGGGTCATCATGTCTCCACCAGGTAAATATTCCATAATGAGATACAAAAATTCAGCATCTTGAAAAGAGCAATACAGTTTGACTATACAATTACTGTCCACCTCTGCAAGCAGATTCCTTTCAGCTCGCACATGTTCAACCTAAAAGGGATCTATAAACTTAGTACCGATATTATATATGGCGAAAAAAGAAAAAAAAGAAACAAACATAATCATCGTGTAGAAACCACAAAATTACATACTTGGCCTCTACGAAGCATTTCTGATTTCTTAAGTTTTTTCATGGCATATACACTGCCCGTTGTCTTCTCCCTACAAATACGAACCTACACCACATGATGATCTTTAGTAAAAAACAGAACATATGAAAGGGAATAAAGAATACTAGACTAATATTATTTGGAAACACTTGTAATTTAGATAATAGACTTGTGAGAGTGAAAAAATTGACCTCCAGCAATTAACTTTGCCTAGATGGGTTTCATTAGATAACCTTCTGAAATATCCTCGGTAACAAAACTCATTACGAAGTTCAAAGTGAAAAATATATAAAACTGGGATGTTGTCTATCAGACCAAAATGAGTAGAAATTCAGAGCAACCATACCTCACCAAAAGCACCCTTGCCTATCATGGTAAGTAGCTCAAAATCATCAACTCCCATTTTGTGCCTTTGAAGGCGCATGTATTCAGTTTCCTTCTTCTCTAAAAACTTTAGCAAGTTGCTTTGATCTTCCTCTGAAACTTCAGCATCAGCCAATTTCTGTTCAAGTTGAATTCGCCTATTCACATAATTCAATTGTTAATCAACTTTCCAAATCCTATTTATATTATACAAAGTACTTTTGTTCTATATTTCGTGGAAAACAATGTAGATGAATTAAAGCATCTAAACATATGATAAAGGGAGTAGATAATACTACGCGTGGTGTTATATACTATGCGTACTTGGCTACAAGTCATATCAGATCCATAGACAGATAAACCATTTACAAAAACTCGAATGCAAGAAATACGATTACGCTTTATTATTTTTTTTTCACCAAATTCTGTTAAGTGACTTCAAGATGCATGCCACGCATAAGCTCAAACGCAAATATCTAAAACTATATAATTCAAGAAACACTACCTCTCTCGCCTCTCCTGCAAATTCTTCATTTGCTCCTTGTAATGATTCTCAATATACTTTTTAGCTGCTGCAACTTTCTGTTTTGTTATGTTTGATGCCTCTTCACCCGAAATCTGATCATCTTCACCGTCACCCATCGAATCCCTCCTTTTAGAATTCGTCCTTAAACGATCTCTCGGTTGAAATTTATGCAACCAACTTCTAGCTGAATCCATCAATTCCTCATCACCACAAGATCAACACCTCTCACAATTACATACACATATCTTTCTGCGTTCACATTTATTATTCAAATTCAATCAAAACATATATACACAACACATTGTATGTATGACCACAATTATTACAGATCACAAGTTTAACAACATTTTTCGAGATCCAATATCTTTATATGAACACAAACATATGTACATTTTATTATATTAAACAAAGCTCAATATGCAATGTACAGGCTCAGGAATCAAAGTGCTTTATTAAAAAATGTGCATCAGATTAAAAAAAAAAAAAATCAACTTAATTACCTTAATGAATTAAATTTGAATTGAAGGATCAAATATTGAAAAGGCGCAATATGATTATAAAAAATCGATTTATTGATCAATATATATGAACGTAAAATAATAATAATGATAATAATAGATAGATATATATACATACAGAAGAAGATATAGAATTGTTCCGTCATTTTCTTGAAGCTCTTCGGTTCGCATCTTTGTTGCTGTGCACACCAATAGATATAATCTTTTGTAAATATATTTTTTATATTTAATTTAATTTAATATTTATATGTTCTTTCAAAGTTTTCTGTTAACTCCTTTTTGTTTTTTTCTGTTTCTGTTGATATTTTTCTGCTCCTTTTGTTGTCTTTTAGATTAAAATATTCAAATTATATTGGGGAAGTAGAACCATTACGAAATGTTTATTTTAATGGATTTTTTAACTGGTATTTGATTTTGTATTGTTTTAAACAGTAGAAATGTTAATTTAATTGGTGTTTTGTGTTATATCAAGTTGTGTGTTAGAACCAAGGTTTGGCTTGTTTAGGATATGTTTGTTTACAAAATAAAAAAGTTAAAACCTATTAAAATACATATAAAAACACGTAAAAACGCAAATATTCACATATTGATATTCTCACGAATTTTCACTTTTTATATGGGTGGTGATTTGTACATCATCAAATTTTAGCTATCCATCACCAAGTATGATTTAAGGTATTGTGTAGTACACAGTCTGATGCATAAATAATAGCGTAAGACTAAATTTGATGGTGTACAAATCACCACTTTTTTTATATATTTCTCATGTAAACCTTATTGCAGGGGCGGAACTAGGATGAATTTTTAGGGGTAGCACAAAATTTTTACCACAAGATTTGAATAAAACATAATCAATTATCATCGTATGATTTTAGCAAAAGATATGACATAAAAAATGTGAATTCAACCAAATATACTATTATAATGAAAATGCTATGAACTCAAAAGTAAAACAGAAATAAACTAATATATTACACCTATTAGTTATCCTCGATGGTCACCTAGACAATGAAAACGATCAATTATAACTTCAGTCGTAACATTGTCAAGTGCTTCTTTCTCTACGAACAAACAAAAATATTATTCAAATAATTATCTCTCATTCTATTCCGCAAATGTGTCTTCATGTGTCTTCACAAGATTCATTTTAGAAAAACATATTTCAACAGTCGCAGTTGCAACCAGCAAAACCAAACCTAATTTCAGCAAGCGATAGACTACCCGAAAAGAAAGATACACTTTCATTCCACCATCACACTAACATGGTCAGCTATATTATTCAAGTTAGCAAACCGGTTACCACTCTTCATAATCTGATAACAATACTCACCTTGAGTCATGAGAGATAACCTATCATCGACGTTAAAATTATTTGGATACATCTCGCTAAGCTTTACGAACTTTGATGCGTCAAAGTTAGAGAATGAATCGCATGGACTTAAAACCATCATATTTTTAAGCAATTCAGTATTTACCTTGTTAAAACGATCACCAAACTCTTGAATTTGCATATTTAAAACCGTGTTAAAAATATCAACCTCGAAATGATATTGATTAGTACTTTTGATCCTTCGATTTCTTGGAGCAACATACAAATCTATCATTTTCACCATAGGAAGATCATGTTTTTGATAAAAAGAACCGAATCTAAACTCTTATAATGCTCATTTAGTTCCTCTAACGAAAAAGCCGCTTGCAATATATCTTGATCCTTTTGTTGAAGATGTCGTGACAATACGTATGTGAGCCCTTCCCCAATTAAGTATATCGGACATTGGGCTATTCTTTCTGTAATAATGATAGAGACATACTCCCTCCGACCCAGACTTTGCATACAGTTTTAGAATTCTTCACTAACTATAGTTTTCACCAATCAAATAACATATCTAACAACTAAAGTCTCTTTCGATTGGTAAAATATGGGAGTAGTGTCACACCCCCAAATTCGTGCTGCGGAAGCGGTTCGGATTGGGGCGTGACTAATCCGGTAATCATCGCACAGAGGTATAGTGAGCAAATCGAGCTAGGTTCCTGAGGCCAATCCTACTATCTTCTTGTACCTGAGAATACATGCTAAAATGGGTCAACAATAATGTTGGTGAGCTCATAGGTTTTCATAGTTACAATCATAGTTGAAAACATAGTTACAAATCATAGTTGAAAACATAGTAAAATCCTAGATTAACTTGTAGGCTATATCAAAGTTTAAATCGTAGTTAAAATCATAGTCAAAAATCATTGTTAAAACTATAGTAGAAATCATAATTTAAATCCTCAAGTTTTCAAAGTTGTCAGAGTTTTCAAAGTTGACACATATAGCAAATCAAAGTATGCCATTTCTAAAACCAAAGTTTAACCATAGATGGAATCGTAGTTGGAATCATAGTGGGACTCGTAGTTGTTATCATAGTTTCCCCGTAGTTTTTATCGTAGTGGTGCTCGTTGTTGTTGTCGTAGTTCCCCATAGTTGTTATCGCAGTGGGGCTCGTAGTTGTTATCATAGTTCCCCCAAAACATTTCACAGTACAGTACAAAATAGTACGTAAAACAGAGTTCAGATAATCCATAAATCAGAGTTCAAATAGTTGGTAAATCAAAGTTCAAATAGTTCATAAATCAGAGTTCAAATAATTCCTAAAACAGAGTTCAATTAGTTCGTAGTAAATCATAAAAACTGAACAGTTAAGTAGTTCGCAAACAGTTCTTAAAACAGCTTCAGAGTAGCTCAGAAAACAGAGATAAAGTAGTTCATAAAACATAGACAAAGTAGTTTATAAAACAGAGCATGTATCTCACCCCAAAACAGTTCAAACAAGTAAAAGTGGGGCTATGAGACTCACCTTTGGTAACTAGCGTTTCTAAACGCACGTGTTGTCCAACAGTACCCTCCTAGTGTCCTAAACACGCGAGGTTAAATGTATAAGTAAGTGATTAGCAAATCGTTCTAAGTTCGTTGTTCAGTTAATTAGTATTTCCTAAGTCGTATCATTTGTTGCGTGTAAGTATATATATAAAATTTATCGTTGTTGTATATATAAAATAATACTCCAATAATCGTTATCATTTCAAAAGTTGTCGTTGTACTTATATATATAAATAATAATAATAGTCGACGTTTATATATATATATATATATATATATATATATATATATATATAATTTGTCGTTGTACTTATATATATAAATAATAATAATAGCTTTTCACTTTCTTATGTTAACATAAAATTTTGTGTTAAGTTTTTACAATTTTCATATTCACACCATTATAGTTTGTTAAGATTTTAGGAAGTTACTTCAAACAGTTTACTCATCAAACAGTTTATAACTCGATTATTTGAACACAATCATCAATTTTAACACTAATACATGGTTATATTAAGCTTGTTAATCACAAAATTATATGAAAATGGGAAGTTGCTCACGGATGTAAAATGATAGCCGATGATGATGATGGTTGGTTGTTGCTCCTCTCCTTGCTTCCTTTTCTCTTTGATGATATCCGAAAATGATGATGATTTCGGGTTGATGATGGTGCCGACGGTGGTTGGAGTGACCGGCGGTGGTGGTGTGCCGAGAGAGAGGAGATGGGTTTGGATGGTAATGATAAATGATGGTCCTTTGTTGTTGTTATAGTTATTGATCTTGTTAATTTCGAGAGTTTGAGAGAGATTGAGATAAGAGATAGATAGATTTGATGATAAATGAAGATGAAGAAATGAAGTAACAAAGAGGGAAGTTTGGATCGGCTTCTACAAAAAGGAGAAGCAGACCATCTCCAATAATTGGAGGTGGTTGGACTGGCTTGCTTTATTTTGTTGTATTTTGACCCGTGTTTGTTTACCCGATCGTATAATATTGTAATACTTATAATTTTAAAATTAATAAAAGTATTTTCGAAACATTCTTGAGTCGAAGTATTTTATAAAAATACTTTATTCAAGTTATAAAATAAAACTTGTTTTTGCATTGTCTCAACTAAATAGAAACACATTTTTAAAAGGAACAAAATGTGTTTAAATTATATCCGAGTCAATAAATGTTATTTTTAACAATAATACTTTTGTGTTATAGCGTATACAATACGTGTATAAAAGTTTAAATTGGTCGCGAAAATTTGCCCCTTTTTGACCGGGTGTCACATTCTCCCCTTGTTAGGAGAATTTCATCCTGAAATTCAGTCGTTGATAGAGATGAGTGCGGGATCTTAAGGAAAATGTAAGGGTGTTTCTTGGGCATCTTATCTATTATTCTTGTCAGGTTCCGAGTTCTTAGTTCTCGATCTATGATTTCTTGACCTATCTTTTCTTGACCTGTAATTTCTTTGACTTATACTTTCTTGATCTATGGTTTCTTGACTCATGGTTTCTTGATTCGATTTTCTTGATTAAGTGATCTTGAAATGGTATCTTGTTTCTAGCATAAGTTTCTAGTAGCTAGGATCTCACAATCTTATGTTATCTAATTCTTATCTTGCTCCCCTTGTTAGAATCAAAGTCCTACTGACGGTACGAAAGTTCGAAGTTGTTGGTTAAGATCGATAAAAGAGTTGGGAGAAAGATTTCATTTTCGATGACTACTAATAGTAGTGAGGGATGTTCGTCTTGTAAGTTTCATAGTAAGATTCCTTACGGTACATAGCATTCGCATGACGAAATAGGTGACGCATCGGTTCTAGGTGATATGTTCGTTTGAGTTTAATCATTTTCTTGGTTAGTTGTATTGTTATTACTCAGGCGTATGTGAATACGGTAGTAGATGAGAACAAAGTCTCGTACTAGATATTAAATAATATTACAGTAGTGAGTCTTGTCGTGCGAGGTGACGTGTATGTTAGCGAGTGTATTATCGTGTGAGGCCTATACATATACTCGATATATAATAGCCTAGAAAGTAGTATGTAGTTAAGGCCTATTCACATATACATACACTATATATAATAGCCTAATATGTATAGCATAAGCTAGTTCGGTCCCGTTTCTATCGCAATCAGAGTTAACTAGTGTATTTCTGTTCGACATAACTCCTTTCAGATCTCACATCATCTTCATTTAAATGTACATAGTTGATCAGGCTATGTTAAATTAAACTCGTATGATGTAATTCCTGAATCAGTCACGCCTAATAAGGAAATACTGCCTAACGGTTATAGTCTAGGCTCACTAAATGCAACCTAATTCGCTATAACCTCAGGCTCTGATACCAATCTGTCAAACCCCCAAATTCGTGCTGCGGAAGCGGTTCGGATCGGGGCGTGACTAATCCGGTAATCATCGCACAGAGGTATAGTGAGCAAATCGAGCTAGGATCCTGAGGCCAATCCTACTATCTTCTTGTACCTGAGAATACATGCTAAAACGGGTCAACAATAATGTTGGTAAGCTCATAGGTTTTCATAGTTACAATCATAGTTGAAAACATAGTTACAAATCATAGTTGAAAACATAGTAAAATCCTAGATTAACTCGTAGGCTATATCAAAGTTTAAATCGTAGTTAAAATCATAGTTAAAATCATAGTCAAAAATCATTGTTAAAACTATAGTAGAAATCATAATTTAAATCCTCAAGTTTTCAAAGTTGTCAGAGTTTTCAAAGTTGACACATATACCAAATCAAAGTATGCCATTTCTAAAACCAAAGTTTAACCATAGATGGAATCGTAGTTGGAATCATAGTGGGACTCGTAGTTGTTATCATAGTTTCCCCGTAGTTGTTATCGTAGTGGGGCTCGTTGTTGTTGTCGTAGTTCCCCATAGTTGTTATCGCAGTGGGACCCGTAGTTGTTATCATAGTTCCCCCAAAACATTTCACAGTACAGTACAAAATAGTACGTAAAACAGAGTTCAGATAATCCATAAATCAGAGTTCAAATAGTTGGTAAATCAAAGTTCAAATAGTTCATAAATAAGAGTTCAAATAGTTCCTAAAACAGAGTTCAATTAGTTCGTAGTAAATCATAGAAACTGAACAGTTAAGTAGTTCGCAAACAGTTCTTAAAACAGCTTCAGAGTAGCTCAGAAAACAGAGATAAAGTAGTTCATAAAACAGAGACAAAGTAGTTCATAAAACAGAGCATGTATCTCACCTCAAAACAGTTCAAACAAGTAAAAGTGGAGCTATGAGACTCACCTTTGGTAACTAGCGTTTCTAAACGCACGTGTTGTCCAACAGTACCCTCCTAGTGTCCTAAACACGCGAGGTTAAATGTATAAGTAAGTGATTAGCAAATCGTTCTAAGTTCGTTGTTCAGTTAATTAGTATTTCCCAAGTCGTATCATTTGTTGCGTGTAAGTATATATATAAAATTTGTCGTTGTTGTATATATAAAATAATAGTCCAATAATCGTTATCATTTCAAAAGTTGTTGTTGTACTTATATATATATATAAATAATAATAATAGTCGACGTTTATATATATATATTCGTACTTAAGCTAAAGTTTGTACCAAACATTTCGCTCTTTCCAAATATACTCCGTTTATATATTAATAAATTGTTATCGTTTCCAAAACATTGTAGTGTCCATTTGGTTATACGTATGTATATTTACATATACATATATACTTATATATATAATACATATATATATAATTCGTTCCTCTATCTTTTACGTTAACACTAAAATGTTATGTTAAGTTTTAACAAAAATAGCTTAACATGGTTTAATACCATGTGAAGCTTTTCACCTCTTTATGTTAACACCAAAAACTTATGTTAAGTTTTAACAAAAATAGCTTATCATGGTTTAATACCATGTGAAGCTTTTCACCTCTTTTATGTGAACATCAAAAACTTATGTTAAGTTTTAACAAAAAAAAAAAAAAAAAGCTTAATATGGTTTAATACCATGTGAAGCTTTTCACTTTCTTATGCTAACATAAAATTTTGTGTTAAGTTTTTACAATTTTCATATTCACACCATTATAGTTTGTTAAGCTTTTAGGAAGTTTAACTTCAAACAGTTTACTCATCAAACAGTTTATAACTCGATTATTTGAACACAATCATCAATTTTAACACTAATACATGGTTATATTAAGCTTGTTAATCACAAAATTATATGAAAATGGGAAGTTGCTCACGGATGTAAAATGATAGCCGATGATGATGATGGTTGGTTGTTGCTCCTCTCCTTGCTTCCTTTTCTCTTTGATGATATCCGAAAATGATGATGATTTCGGGTTGATGATGGTGCCGACGGTGGTTGGAGTGACCGGCGGTGGTGGTGTGCCGAGAGAGAGGAGATGGGTTTGGATGGTGATGATAAACGATGGTCCTTTGTTGTTGTTATAGTTATTGATCTTGTTAATTTCGAGAGTTTGAGAGAGATTGAGATAAGAGATAGATAGATTTGATGATAAATGAAGATGAAGAAATGAAGTAACAAAGAGGGAAGTTTGGATCGGCTTCTACAAAAAGGAGGAGCAGACCATCTCCAATAATTGGAGGTGGTTGGACTGGCTTGCTTTATTTTGTTGTATTTTGACCCGTGTTTGTTTACCCGATCGTATAATATTGTAATACTTATAATTTCAAAATTATAAAAGTATTTTCGAAACATTCTTGAGTCGAAGTATTTTATAAAAATACTTTATTCAAGTTATAAAATAAAACTTGTTTTTGCATTGTCCTCAACTAAATAGAAACACATTTTTAAAAGGAACAAAATGTGTTTAAATTATATCCGAGTCAATAAATGTTATTTTTAACAATAATACATTTGTATTATAGCGTATACACTACGTTTATAAAAGTTTAATTGGGCGTGAAAATTTGCCCCCTTTTGACCGGGTGTCACAAGTAGACACTTGTTTGGGATAACAAAAAATAATAAGGTGGACACTTGAAGTGGGACGAATGAAGTAGTTTAGTACTTTAGTTAGTAATTATAACAAGTTGCACTTGTTGAATTTCACTAGTAGCACAAATTTTTTTTGCTAGTTGCATTTCAATTTAAATATATAATTTTTAAAATTTTTACACTACTCGAATTTTTTGACCAGTAACACGTGCTACTCCCGCCGACCTACTAGTTCCGCCCCTGCTTTGTTGTATAATAATAAATATAAAATATAAATATGGTAAAGATTTAGTGACAATTAATAAAATTGCATGATATGGTCCAAGTTAACTTGACCATGAGCGGTGTGCCTCCACATGGACGTGCATGTTCTTTTGTTTTTGTGTCACATGTCATTGCTTTTCATTACAAATTTCTTCAATCCTCTTTGCTTCTACTTCTCTTTATTATTTTATTAATTAAATAATTTTTAATTAATTAAACTAATTAAGTTATTAGTTAATCAACCTCAATCATTTAACTAATTATTAAACGTAATTATCAATTAATCAAGTGATTAAATTGGAGAATTTATATTGTCTTGTCGGGTTATCCTACGAGATTCGCCGCAAATGTTGTAGCAATAATATCAAATACCAATTCCCACAACGTGGGTTGCTATTTGCCAACAAGTGCCCACTCCCATTTGTTCCTACAAATTCAGCAAGTTCTTATTTTGCAATTTATCGCTATTTTTATATCAATCAATTCGATGAATTTACTTAAATGTTAATTAGTTGACTTGATTAGTGTTTAATCTCTAACCGGGACGAATTTGAATTTGAGCTAGCAAGATGAACAACCGCACAAAGCCTCGATTTTTTTAGGGCCGGGGTTCTAATTGTGGATACTAACCCTGAATTTATATTACTATCTAATATGACAATTTGATATGATCAAACCATGTCGTATGGTTAAGAAACTATGACTTATGTATTTAGAAACATATTATAAGCCACGAGCCCACGACATCATGCTTCATGTAAATTCCATCGTTTACATATAACTAGCTTTTTCAACTGATGTAAACACGGGCTAAATTTTCTATATACGGCACAGAGCCTTCAAAATCTACAGGACGGCCCTGTTCCTTCGCAATAGTTTTTTTTAGCAAACAATTGCACCTATAACCATCTACTTATCTTCTATGCATTCTTTTTATAAATTAGATCGACTTGAATTTCTAATTGATGAACACATATAATCATATATGAATTCAATTCAGTTCACCATGCTTTAGTGATATGATATATAAATTAATTCAATTTAATGATACAATAGTTAACGTCCAAATGAAATACTACACTTACCAAACCTCTCATGGTGGTTGTTGCCTGCTGGTGCGTGGTAGTATAGTGTTAAAGACTAATAAATTAAATATAATCTCTAAAGGATGTTAGTCTTAAGACTTTGAAACAGTAACGTTTCTCAAGACGAGCGGATGCTCTTTTTAGCGGGATGGTTGGTCAGTCTTACAGTCTAGAAACATCAATATCACAGTCATGTCTTTGCTTGTAAGGCTTGGAAAAATCGAGTGACCACGCACTGGGCACTGAAACTGAAAGTGACTAAAATTAATTTGACACTCAAATATTGTTGCCATATTTTGTCAAGTAAATTAAGGTTCGTAAAAGTGCACCAATCGGTCAGTGTACAACTTTCAATATGTAACATAACCGCATATAAATATCAATGGCAGTAGGAGAAACACAACAATCGATATCGAAAACATCCAGACCTCACATGTGCGACCGACATGTTATGTTAGGGATCGATTCAAATCCACGCTTCATCATATGTGAGCGATTTGTGAACATATGATTTGTCCGACGTTGATGTTCCTTGTAGAGTTGTAGATAAGGCAAACGTGTACCATTGAAATATGATACCGGGGTTAGGGTACCTTCAAAATTACTTTTTATGTATTATTTACCACCTAACAGCATCCTTCTTTAGTACGGACTATGTTCATGTTTTTTAATCAAACATAACTCATGAAAATGTGCATCCCCACCAAAGTTGTTGAAAATGCCTAATGTTCATCTTCTACGTTAAATTCCTAATGTCCTTTTGTAATCCAGCTCAAAATGGAAGAATTGTTCGTTTTAATCATATTAGAAGTTTAAGATCCCAACATGATCTATTGGAGTTTTTGACCAACTAATTGTGTACTAGAAAAATATTAACCATTTGTGTCTTACAAAATATATCCCCAACCTAGTTGTTTTTATCTTTTTCCTTTCTTCTTTTCTATTTTATTATTTATCGATATAATTCTTACATTTGGGACTACCAATCCGACCAATCACCAGTCGCTTTTCAAGCAACTTAGACCAGGCCACTAGTAATCGAAATACTTGTAATCAAACTATTACAAAATGATGGACACGTAGTAATCGAATAAATCAACAAACCAAAGAATTGAATAACTAAAAAAGCTAATAAACATGCATAGCATGGTAGTCCAAATAGCATTTAATTGAATGCTCAAAGACACACTCAAGTCTAGTGCTCGAAAACAATATAAGAAGTGCTCAATATCAGATTCAATAAAAACAATAATATGAAGTGATCAAAATCAGATTCAATAAAGTACTACAAAACAATTTCTATCACCTTCGATTCTAGTATTTTCTCAAAGGAAACAATCAGACTTACAAAACCATAAGCAAATGTTACTCCAATAGCTACTCCAACACAATATGCAAAACCTGCTCGTTCGAAGGTTCATTTATTTCCGAATCAAATGAGCTATTCGAGTAGAACGACTCGAGTTTATATAAGAAATTTGTATATTTAGAATTTTAAATATATGTAACTGATAAACTTAAAACTACTACGTCATGTATAATTAGCTTATTCGAGTTGATTTCGAACCATGGAATGAGTTTATCAATCCCGAGCTCATAAACAAAGCTTATATTTTGGTTCATAAAATCATTTTTCCATTAAATAAACAAGAATCGAATTCGAGTTCAAACAATAATAAATTATTCGAACTTGAGTTTAAACAGGATTTTTAAAACTTACTCGAATTCGAGTCGAGCTCGAGATTCATGATATTCGACTCGAATCGAATCGAATCGTTATACCTTGGTAACAAAAATGAAAGTAAATAAAAAGTTATAAATTGAAAAATAACATGAACTTTTTATACCTTGGTGTCATCTCAATGGAATCTAGGGATGTGACGTTTTTATTTTTTATTAAAAAAAAGCCCTTTTATATTTTTAGTTTTAATGATTAAAAGTGAAAAGGAAATTATGAAAGATATTACAATTGGGGATTTTTTTTAAAGATACAATCACTTAGTAAATATGTTTCCAAGATACATCATGGAACTTTTCGTTGACGATTTAGAAATAAGTATACAATGTGCGAAGAATCTTTATTAGCAAAGATCCTTCACACTCGAAACACACTTTCTGATTACCGGTGTGAAGGTTACTAGTAATATTAATTATTTAAACGTCCCGACGTCCCGTAAAGAATGATGATGTTAACATGTATACACTTAGTTAGCTTTGTATAGTATAAAGTGTTAAGATATATATCTATTTATTATTATTATATAACTAAGGTAGGAGACGTATAATGATTTGTCAAGTATTTATATATGTAATATCACTTGTATCCTATGTGTCATAATTATATAAAACAAAGTGATGAGGTAGATTGTCCTATATTTATGTACTAAATAAGGTAATATATTATTGAAAATCAAATTACAATTAATATACATTACGTATTTTTTTATTTATCATTTTAAGACAGTAAATAATGCATTAAATAATTGAATTATAATTAATTTAATCCAAACTATTGTCATGTGCTAACATTTGAAGTATAGTTTTTTGTTATAGTCGAAAATCATGAATTCTTTTATATATTTTTTCCCTTCTAACTTTTAGTTGTAAAATTTTATATTCATCGTTGTCTAAAACTTCACCCATCTTTCTCTAACTTCTTTATTAAATGCAACTTTTAGTGAATTATAATAGCTTACTTTTAATATCGTTATAGCTTTCATCGTAGTTTTGTCAATTTGACAACTTTTTTATTATCGTGCAAACTCAGGGATCTCAATTTCATTTATTTTGTAATCTGAGTACAAACTTTGTGGATAGGTAAATCAAGCTCATCATTTTTTTTGTTTTTAAAAGGTTTTATAAGTTTTAATCACATAACTTAATTATATTTTTGTATGCTATATTACTTTTCAAATCTATATATATATATATGATCGTTACAAAATGATTTCTGTTATGCACATTAGTTGCTTAATTAATATCAGTAAATAAAAATTATTTTTAATATAATTTGAAAGTTTTTTAGCGTGTAACCGTCCTCCATCCCCTTATACATACTTAATATTATTTATTTATTTTTTAAATGTATCAAAAATGATTATACAAAGGTAACTGATTTGTACATTACTTTTTTAGCCGTAAAACACAATTATGTTTTTCAGTATTGTACAATACAACACCTAAAAGCATAACTGATGGTATATAAATAAAAAAATGAAGATGTACAAATCATCACCCTTATATAAAATGTACATAACACAAAACTTGGATACGATCATTAAAACATTTGCATATACTGTTTACATTATAGTTGATGTATTATAGCATTATATTTTTCTACCCGTGTATCGTACGGGTTTAACACTAGTTTAATATATATGTGAAGATTAAGTGGAAACAAATCTTGAGTAATTTAGTCGGTTATGCAAATGGCAACACAAGGTCGGCTGAGATTGATCCGTTAAATCTCCGAGCCGTAATATATGTTAACCCTAATATAGTTGTAACCCTGAGCCGTAAATAATAAAAGAAAAAAAGAACTCTCTGGTTTGACCCCGTGGACTAAACCAATCTCCTAGTTGTAGATTGGACATAACCACGTTAAATTTTGTGTACTTTATTGCTTTCTTTTATCTTGTTTGCTCTTTATTTATCCGTTTATCGTTGATGGGTGTAATCTCGATTACACGAGTGTTGGTTGGACTTGTTTTTTGCTAATGATTGATATCAGCGTCATGCACTGATTATTGTTAGTTGGATGTTTCCGCTACAAATACCTAAAAACTGGTATTAGAGCTCTAGGTTGAGCGATTGGGAACAATGACATATGGGAGCATGAACAAGATGGTTTGATGGTTGGGGTTTCTATTTGGATGATATAGATCTGGGATAGATTTTGATCCGGAATAAAAGAAGAACCATCGGGAAACAATTGATAGACACGGTTTAGGATTTGTTTTGCAACATGGTTATCAAGATCGATAGACTCGCTTTCTTGGATTGTGACGAACTCGGTGAGTTGTTTTCCCGGATCAAACTAGTTAGGTTTTTTCTGGTGGTTTGTGACGTGACGACACAGTGGGATGCCGGTTTCGTTGTGACAGTGATTTTTTGTGACGGTGGTAACGGAGTGGATGATCGGGTTCGATTGGTGGTTTGTTACGGTGAGAATATTTTGGGATCCGGGTTATGGGTTCGGGTTCATCATTCTTTACGATCCCGTGCAAAGAAGGGATGCATATTATTGGATTTCTTCTCTAGCAAGGATCTGATGAGAGGATGTTCGACGTTGCGAGTGTTAGGATGTGAGACTCGAGTTTACTTGATATGGCCTAGAATGTCAAGGTGTGAGGTTTGTTACAATGCTCAAGAAGATGGTTATCTCGGTTAGGTATTTGGGTAATAAACGGTACCACATCCGTTTGGTAATCGACAGTGGAAGTTATCGAGCTAGGGAGTTTGTTGTTGCTCGCGTAGTTCACACGGGAGACCATGTTTTTGGTCGGTATTCCATAGGTTTAGAATGATTAGGCAGGTTAGAGCTCGCACACTTAAGATTGTTGGTTGATATGTAGAGGAAGCCAGTTGAGTATCGGTTGATGAGTTAGGTTCAACGATCGAGCGAATCTTCTGGGGGAATCGATTGGGAATTTTCAAGTGGGATTAGCGGCGGATAATCTTGTAATTCTCGATGAGCTTTCGAGATATTGTTGACAGTGTTGGGAACTCTTGGGATTTGGAACCAATGGAAGTGTTGAAGCTAGTGGGAGTTTGGCAACTAGTGGAAGTCTTGAGATGGTTGTGCGATTGATGGATCTCGAGTTTCTTACAGGTTTAGTGTGCGGATTCCGGAAACACTAGAGCATTCGGACCTCCGTTGTTACTCTCCAATGGCAAAGTAATTTGCGACTGACCGGGTGTTATGAACCACAGTCTTCTCAAATAGTCGCGATTGTTATTTTGATTCGTACAGTGAGAGCGGGTTGAGTTGGAGAATATGTGTTCATAGAAATCGTACATACATTTTTGCGTCGGTGTTCCAGCGGGAAAGCGAAAGTTGGTAATGTAGGTTTCAAGGTTGTGACTACATTCTCACGTATAAACCTTGATGATGATCTACGGGTTGTTCTATAGGCGATTTTCTAATTGCTGGGAAGGAAAATCAGATAGATGAAATTTCTGTACGAATGATCGTTGACATGTCAGTGGTAGGATCAGACGTGGTTGTAATCAACGAGTTGAAGAGATGGGTGTCTCTTGTAGAATCATGTGGTTGGAGTTTCGTATGCTTTAACGAATCTTCTTGGGGCTAGAAGATGATGATGGTGTTTAGATAGTGGTCCCAGTTTCATGATGAGTGTTATGGTAACTTTGTGTTGAAAGTCTTTCGACTCTGTGTGGTCGAGCGGCATGTCTCGAATGGTATTTCGGCGGTGTGAAGTTTGAACAGGTAACATTGGTGAAGGGATGGAGATTTGTGAAGGGTTACTGGTTTTGGGGTTTGATTAATCTTCAAGTGGGAGATTGTTGATACATATATATATTCAATGTATATGTGAAAATTAAGTGGAAACAAATCTTGAGTATTTTAGTCGGTTATGCAAATGGAAACACAAGGTCGACCGAGATTTGTTTGCTTAGCTTGGAGGATAAGTTATTTATATCATATAAATGTTAACCCTAATGTAATTGTGATATTGAGCAATAAATAATAATAAAAAGAACTCTCTGATTTGGCCCCTTGGACTAAACCAATCTTCTAGTTGGAGATTGGACATAACCACGTATAATATCTATGTTCTTTATTGCTGTCAATTATCTTGTTCGCTCGTTTTTTATCCATTTATCGTTGGTGGGTGTAATCTTGATTACACGAGTGTTGGTTGGGCTTGTTTTTTTGCTAACGATTGATATCAGCGTCATGAATTGATTATTGTTAGTTGGATGTTTCCGCTGCAAATACTTAACATAAAGGGCCATAACCACATTAAACATTATACAAATCTAACTAACTAACTAACTAACTAACTAACTATATATATATATATATATATATATATATATATATATATATATTTCAATGCGGAATGTTAGCATATATATATATGTATGTATATGCAATGGGTGAAAATAAAATCACACAATAAGATTAGAAAAAAAGTCAAAGGGACTTACATGTGGTAGCATGCATATACATATATATACACACATATACACACACACACATATATATATATATATATATATATATATATATATAGGGTCATACGCCAATACACTAAATATACATATACATATGCTAACATTCCGCACTGAACTACTTGTCTACTTCCCCTTAGAATAGTTAGATTGTGTTATAACTAATAATTACATACACCACTTCCTTTAAAAATAGTTCACAATGTCGAATTCGTTGAACTCCAAAAATAGTTCACATTGTGTCATAGCTAATTACACTCCTTCCCATAAAAGTAGTCACATTGTGTTGAGGTACGTATTGGAAATATGCAAAAGTCAAGACTGTGAAGTATGAATACTTTAGAATACCAACGCTTTATACTCACCGTTATAAATGCAAATAATCGAATACAACGTACACATTCATACATTTTTGTAAATAATTGCCTTATAAATCAAACTTATATTTACATAATATAAATACATCATATTGGGACCGTTGTTACCGATCCTAATATAATACCGACTTTCTAAGACCGCTAACCAAACAGCAAATCACGAGTTTTGGCCTGAATTATTTGTGTATGCACAAGTTTAAATCAACACGAAAATCTAAATTGTTTATTCAACTTGTTGGATTTCTAATTAATTTGAAAGGCACTCTGTATGGGCCTTAATTAATTTGCAAGGCATTCTGTATAACTCGAAAATCGTCCTTAGATCGGAACAAATTAAATTTAGCTGTGTGTTTCTTTGAAGGTGTAAATGAGAATGAAAGGTGTGTTAAGAAGGAGGAGGGAGCCTCCTATTTATAGGTGAAGCTAGAATGGCCAAGTACAAGTCACAAAGCATGAAAAACAACTAAAGAAGCAACGATTGGGCCAATATTGGACAATTGACACCCCACAATTTGCACATAAGTACCAATTTTCAGGCCACACAAGGCCATATACGGTCCTATATGGTGTCGTATACGGCCCTAGGCAGGTGGGAGTTGGTTTTGTAGCTTGGTTTGTTCGTTGCTTGTTTTAGTCGTAGCTTCTTCGTTATTCGCCTGATTGACTTGATTCTTTCACCGATGGACTCGTCTTTCCGTTACACTTTTAACGATACCTAGTTTGGATGATTTGGAGGTGTATAGCTCATACGTACTTCAAAATATGATCAGTTGGTCTCTAGCTCCATATCTTCTCCGTCCTTTATCCGTTTTGCATGATTCTTGATTCTCCGGTCTTGTGTTTTCTTATGTTAACACATGAAGTTATTAAGCAAGTATCCTCATAAGAGTGAAAGAATCGGTTTTCATTTATTTTTCTCATTTTGCGTATAAATTCGACGTTTTTAGAGATTTTTGTCACAATGTCTACATTTGAACTACTTTGGTGAATTTTAGTTAATAATTATTGTTTTAAGATGTTTTCACCAAATATTAGCTCAAATAGTGCGAAATAATGTACGTAAAAATATGACTTTTTACGTTACATCACGGAGCCTCCTTAAACTGTACACATGACCCATGGCCCAATCATTTGCATTAATCAACAATACGAATTTCACATAGTTTGCACATAAATCCATGTAGTATAACACATTTCATTCATATGTCCCAATAGAATTAACTCTAACATCATTTGAGATCAAGAACTTCATCAGGGATAATATTTGGTTACAATTAAGTCATGAGAAACACGAAAACAATGAACTTTCATATTAGTCAAAATAATAATAATAATAATAATAATAATAATAATAATAATAATAATAATAATAATAATAATAATAATAATAATGTATAAGCTCACCAATAAGAATACTAATGAACAATGGAAAATCATGAGGAATTTTTTTGTTTGACACATTAAATAAACTTAAGGTATCCTATTTTATATCGTGTACTACCATGGGACTGGTCCATTTCTAATCCATACAAAATAAGACGGTGAATCTTAATTATTGTCTTAACATGTTCAACCAAATTATATGGAAACCTAATTAAATACAATTACAAAGTGAAGATCCACTTATACACGAGACAAATCGATCGATAGGGAATCGATGAAATACCTAACGTAAGGCGTTGGCCTTAAATACAAGAATTAAATACATAATATCTCCGAATAACTTTCTTTCAATTCACACTTACTCTGCATTTTGCGGGTATATCTCTAGTGTTACCATATATATACATAGAAGATGACTACTCCAACTCAAAGAAACAAACCAGCTTTCAAAATGTAACCAAACTCAAATTGGAACTCGACATCAAAATGTCACCATAACATGGGTTAAACATTATATATCTTTAAACCGATCTACCAAATGTTATGACAAATTTCTAAAATAAACCCGCATGAGCGAAAGTGGGGATAAACTTGGTTGAGAACTTGCTAGAAATAATATAAAACAACATGAAGTAAATGATAGACACAACGATTCATGTGGTTCGGCACAACCCTGCTAACAACCAACCCTAAGAGTCTTCTTTATGCTTATAATGAAAATATTCCGGTGCGAGAAAACATACATTATGAGTTTAATCCAAACCCAAGCCCCTTAGACTTTAGGATAGAATCTATGTGCACACTTACTCACTCCTTACACAAATAAGCTCTTAAAACCTCACAAAGAGATACTCTTATACGTACGACCTTTTCTTTCTTTCGTAATATTGTGGAGTAATATCTCTTGACGACACAGTCATTGCATATATATTGTTACTTCCTCATGCAAATGTACATATTAAAAAAATAAAAATGGAATCAACGACTGAATAACGTCGTTGATTTAACAATCTGCACGATCGTATGAAGATACAATATTTTTCATTTGTTTGGTCAAGATCATCCATCAATAGTTGTCTATCCTTCCGTGCAAATAATTTAGCTACAAAGTCTAGTAGCGTGAGCCACCAAATTGGGCTACCGTGCAATAGTAGGGATGGTACCTATGGGTCGTGGGTATGGATATGCCAAACTCATCACCCGTCCGCGATGGGTTTTTTTGACCTGCAAACCCACGAGTACCCGCTAATGGGTTTATATTTACACCTGTACCCTTGACCCGTGAATACTTGTGGGTCGCGGGTAACCCACAAATTTTAAATAATATAAACATTTTATCAAAATATCAAAAGATTTTTTATAATATTAATGTATAAAAATGTTTTAAAACATGTTCAAATCAATGGATCATAATTTTAAACGAATTAAATTTTTGAAACTCAAGACATGCAGACTAATAATTCGACAACTATCAATTTATTTGATAAATTTTTCTTGATCATTTGATAAGTTTGCTATTCGAAACATGAAAACTATATTTTTTAGTCTATATATGAATAATCTTTTTATAATATTAATGTATAAAAATGTTTTAAAACATGTTCAAATCAATGGATCGTAATTTTAAATGAATTAAATTGTTGAAACTTAAGACATGCAGACTAATAGTTCGATAACTATCAAATTATTTTATAAATTTTCTTGATCATTTGATAAGTTTGCTATTCGTAACATGAAAACTATATTTTTTTGGGCTATATATGAATAGTCTTATTATATATTATTCAAATAAACCATCGTATATACATATATATGTAATAAATTATACAAATCCACTTGTAGGTTCTATAATGTGTTTTGTAGGTTTACGGGCCCGGGTTTACCCGCGGGTATAAGTCCATACCCATCATCCACCCGTGACCCGCCAACGGGTAGAAGTTCATACTCGTAACCTACCCATGGGTAAAAGTTTCACGGGTTTACCAACCCACGATGGACGGGTACCCACGGGTCGCGGATTTTTTTCGCCCATTGCCATCCCAATGCAACACAAATAAAATTTGATAAATCAAAGTCTAGTACAAAACCATGGTAACTGTAACACCCCTCTTTCAGGAGAACAATATTATATTATTTTACTCGGAAGCGTATGAATTTAAAACATATTTATATACTGTACATTAAGATAATGTATACACAGTTACATATTCAAAACATACCAACTTAGAACTATTTAAAAACTACATATGTCGGGGTATTATATATTACAAAACCAGGTTTATAGCAAAACCATATCAGAGTCATAATTTGTCAGACATTCCCTGCGAAAGCATCCTTTCCTGACACCCACATATATATCGAAAACCTGCAGGAAGTAGGATGAGGGATTAGCATGAAGCTAAGTGAATGAATTTATCACACACAATTCAACTTAGCATAACAATCAGTTTACAGCAAATACTAGTAAACACATTCTTTTTCAATGAGGATCGGTGGCTCTTGGGATATCATAATACCTGAGGATTCTCAAAGAACACTTAACGTCAATCTGTATGGCCATTACAGAATATGTCGCACCCCCATGACACGTGACAGCGGAAGTAGGAGGTGTCACGGAGGCGCCGACCAAATCAAACATCACAACACCAAGATTTAAAGCAAACGACCTCTATATGAGACGTTTTAATAAAAAGTTACATTTCTTAAATAAAGCGATTACAAACGTTATATCAAAACATTGGAGTTCGCATTAAAAGTGTAGAAATTTCTAATACGTAAATGTTGATACAAAATATCGTAATGCAATCTAATCTCTTGTTGTTTGTGAAAACATGCGACTCGAGCTAATGCTTTCCAAAAGCATCCTACTGCCTTGTTTCCTGTGGGTAGTCCTACTGCGTCTGTGAACCTGAGAAATACATGCTAAAAGGTCAACATAAAGTTGGTGAGTTCATAGGTTTACGCAGTTAAAATCATAGTATAAACCACAAGATTTCATAGTTATCAAAGTAGCACGAATGCCAAAGTAAATCGTAGTATACTATTGCCATGAGCTCATAGTCCGAAGCTTAACCGTAGTTGTTTACCCCCAGTGAGTGTGTAGCCAGTACACTCGGTTGTACGAAATATTATGCATCCGTGTAGTGGTTAGAGCGACTAACCCAGATGGCGGATTGTCAGGTCCCGATAGATCTATCCATAATGTTCGCGCTTAGTATTAACGTACTATGATATTTGTTAGGGGGCCATCGTAGTTTGGTTTAGTTACTCATGCAATCAGTATAAGAGTTTTCGTTACTTGCGTTCATATGTAAAACAGTTTATAAAACAGAGCATGTATTCTCACCCCAAAGTAAAAAGCAATAAAAAGTGGGGCTATGAAACTCACCTGAGTTAGCAAGTACCAAGCAATATATCTAATAGCAAGCAAGTAAGCGTGTCCAAGTGCAGCCTTCTAACGCCCTAAACATATAAGGTTGTAGGTAAGTAGATGTCTCAAAAGACCATCTATGTAAGTGGAGGGTTAATGTCCACCTATTTGCTAGTTCACTCAACTAGTATGTCCAAGTATGTTTGTTCAATTATGTTTATCAAAAATAAGTACGACCCGTTGGTGAAAGTTTGTATTAATAATCCGTTTAGACATTATTATTAAGTTTGTTACGTTGTACATTATATATCGTATGTTGCTAACAAATTATTTAGTTCTTAAAAACCTCAAAGGTCAAAGTTGGTTAACTCGTTGGTCAAAGCTGGTCAAGCTAGTCAAAGTTGGTCAAACTGGTCAAAGGTGGTCAAACTTGGTCAAAGTTGGTCAAACCGGTCAAAGTTGGTCAAACCTAGTCAAAGTTGGTCAAACTGGTCAAAGGTGGTCAAACTTGGTCAAAGTTGGTCAAACTGGTCAAAGGTGGTCAAACCTAGTCAAAGTTGGTCAAACTGGTCAAAGGTGGTCAAACTTGGTCAAAGTTGGTCAAACTGATCAAAGGTGGTCAAACCTAGTCAAAGTTGGTCAAACTGGTCAAAGGTGATCAAACTTGGTCAAAGTTGGTCAAACTGGTCAAAGGTGGTCAAACTGGTCAAAGGTGGTCACACCTAGTCAAAGTTACCAACTAAGTCACCCAAACCCATTTTTGTTACCATTTTCCAAAATAGTAAGTTTGTCGGTTTTTAGAAATCGAGCCCCGGTTTTGTTGACTTGGTCAAACTTGACCCGAAAACTTTTACCCGAACCTTATATGTGTTTATGGACCATAAAAAGTTAGTTTGTCCATTTATAGCAAGCCTGCAAGTGTCGGTTTTTAAAGTGTTACCAAAATCAGTCCACTATCTCATTTTCCAGAAAATACACTTGTTTGTCGAATTTTTAATAAATTATAAATTCCGATTTAACTCCCAAGAAAATTACCAGTTATTCCCCTACATGTTAACCACTTCCAGTAAATTTTCTATGAATTTTAGGGTAGCCTAAGTATTTATCAAAATTGCATGTGTCCTCTGAGGTCCAACAGTTGACCAATCTGGACACATGCATGAAGATTGAGTTTTTGGGAAAAATCTACAACTTTTCAAGAAAGAGCTAGCAGTACAACTTTTGTAGCTAACAAAATTCTTAAGATTTTGGCGGTAGTTTCAAGTCATTTGGAGTTGTGTAGCTCAAGATATGGTCAAAACCATATGAATAAAGTTTCTGACTTTTCAGAGCAGATTGTATATGTGTTTTTATATAAATTATTTAAAATATTATTCGAGCTCAAAAAGATATGAGGTTTGCGGAGTTTGAAAGCTAACATCTTGAACTTGATTTTAGACTATAAAAATATCCGATTTCATGAATAAATGATTTTTATAAAAATCATGGAAGTGGACCAAACTTTCTGGACAGAAAGTATATCTCACTTTTGATAAATTTCAAGTTAATAAAAATGGTTTTTGAGCATGGTTCCTTACACAACTTGTTGAGTGAACTTTAGATACATGTTAATCAAGTAAAATAAGAGTGTTTAAGTGTTCTTACAATTGGGTTTTGAAGAAGAAATGCAGAGATGGATTGAGGAAGTCTTGAGCTTTAATTCCTTGCAAGAATCTTGAAAAATGGTGATGTATTGTGGTGGTGGTTAGTGGTGGCCTTGTGGTAGTTTATGGTGGTGAAGATGGTGGTTTGAGGGCTGAGTTTATCTCAGATTTTTAGTGAGAGAGAGAGAGAGAGTTGTAGAGAGAAGGTGGAGAAAAGGTGTGAGTGTGTGAAAGAGTGAAATGAGTAAATGCATGAAATGTTTGTGGTCTTGTAAGAGAATCACAATGATTC
Organism: Pseudognaphalium luteoalbum; assembly: GCA_963422505.1. Lineage (NCBI taxonomy): Eukaryota > Viridiplantae > Streptophyta > Magnoliopsida > Asterales > Asteraceae > Pseudognaphalium > Pseudognaphalium luteoalbum. The sequence goes on along the minus strand of OY730196.1, from coordinate 20,939,505 downwards.
ATTTTTGCATGAATTTTTAGAGGTGGAGAGAGAGGTGGCTGGTCCCCCATGGGCCCCCATCTGATTTCTTGTGTGATTTAATTAAATTCCAGACTGTGTTTGCGTATTTTGGTCGTTTACTCGTTATTTCGTTAAATCGTTAAATCGCGTAACGTTTTCTTTCGTCGTTTAAATTAACGATATAAATTTGGATTATTTTTCATTGAAGTATTATTAAAATACTTATTTTTAGTTGTCAAAATATTTATTGACTTTAGTTTGGTTACTGGATTCGATTCGCGCGTTTTTACTGCGTTTGTCACATTTTAATTAAAACGTCTAGGTTTTTCGTGTATTATTATATAAAAATAATAATATATGATAAATAACTTCTAAAAATAGATTTAAGTTATTTATAGAAAGGTTTTCACCAACGTCGTATAGTTTGTCGGACTCCGTCCGGTTGTTTCGCGTAATATCAGCAAATCACGTAAGCGTAATATAAAACAATTACGTAGGCGTATATTCACATAAATATACAATTAGTTACAAGTATTTAGCCTAAATCATATCTAAATAACGTAATTAGAGTTTCGGTTAATTTTAAAAGTTAACCTAAATTGCCGGGTGTCACAGAATAGACCGATAACTATTGGTTATTAAACTCATACACAGGTCTCAAACACAACAAATGAATCAAAACCTGTGTAATTCACATAATAACAAAAAGTCCAACTACACGTTGACCTCAATAATCTGATACACATAGATTCACATATCACGTAGATTCATAATCAATAATACAGAGTAACAATCGTATAATCAATCTACGTATACTTGTTGTAACCAAATAGTTACAACTAAATCGAAGGGTGAGTTCTAAATCCACTCACCGATACCTCAGAAGTTGCAACACTCAGCTTCTAATCACTGAGTCTTTGGTTTATCTGAAACACCACATAACGCACAAGTTAGTAACTTGTCATCACAATAGTACTTATGTAAATAAACACCTTACACAAGTAATTACATTTCAATTTATTTCAAACATAAGTAACAATACTATATAATCATACACATACACTTTGAGTTTACAAACTATCTTAATCATCAAAATTATACAGGCAAACGCGATCCGAGTCAGATTTGGTGGGATCGCGTTCATAAGAAGGAAAAGGTTCTGTAACTAAAATACACTAAGCAACGCGATCCGGAACAAAGGGCTGGATCACGTTCGTCTTTGGAAAACTTTCTGTGACAGATTTGCACTTGGCAACGCGATCCAGGTGAATGCTTGGGATCGCGTTCCCAAGAACAAAACTCGTCCAGCTCAAAATATAACTGATGAACGCGATCCGGGCTAGGGTTTGGGATCGCGTTGAGCTGTTCTTCAGCTCAAGAACAGACCTGCTATTGCCCAGCTCGAACCAAATCTCATTAACACTTTAACTCAGTTACCAATTCGACTTATAAACCTTTCTAACATCAAAAGAACATCAAACATGAACATATATCATCAAGTAACCTCATATAATCAATAATCAATCAAATTTTCACACTCAATAGATATAACCCATTTAGTCATTAGCTTAAACTCACTATCACATTTAAGAACTTGAATTCACAATTAGAACCACCTTAATTCAGCTTGTAAGTATCTATATCATCTTCAAATCATCATATACATTCAAGAAATCAACAATTTCATCAATTTAATATTTAACCTAACTAAGGCTTAAGCTCATAAATCAAAAACACTTACCACTTGAAGATGAAGATGATGATGATGATTCTAAATTGATGCTAGATTCAGAAACAAAGATTACAATCAAAATCAACTCCTTTGCTTGAAAATTCAGTTCTTAGGTTAGGTTATCTTGAAGTGTTTCTCAATTAGGAAGAAGAAAATGATTCTGAGTTATGTTTAGGTGTATTAGGTCGACTAACTCATAACCCGACTCATTTAATTAGTCCCCTTCTTCTTCTATTATCTGGAACCTAAATACTATTCGCGAGAAATCTATTTTATTGTACTGTCAACTATAGTAAATTAAAACAATTAACAATTTACTATTCACAATAAGTCCTGTAACTTGTTTATCTAAGTTTCACAATTAAACAACAATATCATATAATTTCTAAAATCGTTAAATAATCAATTTAAAATTAGAAATTACCAGGCCACTGGAGAGGATGTTACAGTAACTAACCACTCGATGAGTACGAAATGAATATCTCAAGTAGTTCCATCATGTCGCACCCCCAAATTCATGATTAGCGGAAACATACTCTGGGTACGACTTGTTGGGTAAACAACAGTACAAAGATATATAGTAAACGACTCTACATGCGTCGTTTGGACAAAATATATTAATATAAAAATGTTTACAACATTTGAAGCTAATGCATAGCTCGCATTCTGGAAATGAGAGATTCTAATACATAAATACTTTTACAAAATATATTAATGCAAGGAAACTCTAATGTCTGCATGCTGACTCGAGCTACAATAAATCTGAGGGCAGTTCAACCTACTGCTGAGTACCTGTGATACATGCTAAAATGGGTCAGCTAACGCTGGTGAGCTCACAGGTTTGAATATCAAATATCGTATGAACCACAAGATTTAAAGTAAAGATTTGCAACCAAACAAATAATAATGTATACCGCCATGAGCACATAATCTGAGCCTTAACTGAGGTATCAGGATCCACATTCAAGGACCTGATCGAGGGTACCTCCCCACAAGTGCCTAATCCACACTCACAAGCCTCAAATGCTAATGCGTCCGTTTGACCAGTTAGTGCTTGCTAACCCAAACGAGGATTGTCAATCCTATATGGTACCATACACTAACATTCGCGCTACTGAAGTATTACCAAACTATGTTGTGGAAGACTTAAAATGATTAGTTGTGTAAACTCATGTAGTATATGAAAAGTTTATACTCGCATTCACATATTAAAAACAAGCAATGAATCACACCCCTGAGTTAAAAACAATAAAAAGAGGGGCTATGAGACTCACCTGAGTCTGTTGCGTTTAAACCAATAAACGAAAGTTGCTTAGCCAAGCAAGGAGATGTCCGCAGACCGTTAACCTGAGGGTGTCCACGACGCGCGATGGTTAATAAATAAGTAGGTATCTCGCAAGATCACCTATGCTAGTTGATCACACAACTAGTAATGTCCAAATTTTATCTGGTTTAATTGTTTGTTTGTTTGCTTTTCGAAAATTTGTACGGTCCGTTGGTGACGGTTTTGTAATAATAATCTCAACTATCATTATTATACTTTGATTGTTGTATACTTATAAAAATATATGTATATCATGTACGAGTATCGTCGTATACGGTTTTGTAGTAGTAAGTGTTCAACACATAATGTGGAAAGTATTTTTGAGTCTTGGTTGATGGGGGTCCGGGGGCAGCACCCCTGGTAGCGGGGTCCAAGGGGTGGCAACCCCTGGCGGGGTCCAAGGGGCAGAGCCCCTGGCTGGGGTCGAGCTCTCGGTTAAGTGGTAAAATTCCGAGTCTTGACACTTAGTAAAAAGTTATGTTTTCTAGGTTCTGTTTTACGCGACACTGGGTGCGACACTAGGTGCGACACGAAGTGCGACATTGGTGTTTATGTCGCAATAATGCGAGTTGAAATGATTATGCGACATAAGCTGTTGTGTCACAGATCGGGATTGCGACGTGAGTGGTTGTGTCGCATTATGCGACATCCGCAATTCAATTCGACGTAGTGGGTTATGTCGCTATGTGCGAAGTCTAGAAGCGTTGCGACATAAACGTTTGCGTCTCTATATGCGACATAGGTAATGGTTTGCGACATAGGGCTTTGTGTTGTAGAAGGCCCAACCTTTCTGCGACATAACAGGCTGTGCCGGTCAACATGTGTCGGGTTTGTGGTCAAACATCCTCGGTTGGACTTGAAACTTTTACACAAGTCATAAGATGGTTTAACAACACTTAGAAAATTGTTATTTCATTTTGTGGGTGTTCCGAGATCTCGGTTTTTATTATTTTATCAAAAATACATTTTTATAACTTTGTTTCAAAAACGAGTTTGAAGCCTCGGTTTGGACATTTTCTAGTTATACAACCAACTAGACTAGTAAATAAACATAATATAAATAGTTTTAAGGTGACGGAAACTTACGGGAGTTGTATGGAAATTCCGATGTTGAGTCATAGTTTGTGACAACAGATCTAGCTTGAAATAGGACTGGTGTAATTATTATTATGTTTGTGTATTGTTTTAGATTTGTAAATGAATATTTCGTTAATAAAGATAGACGAAATTTTGTATTTAATATATACAGTAATTGCGAGTCGAGATCTCAAGTCGCAAGTGTTGCGAAGCGAGGTGAGATCTGAATTCGCAAAGCAATGAACATAAAGAGCTTGGCGAGTCAAGTTCATTATGGGCTTGGGCTGCGTAGCGAGTCGAGTCAACTCGTAGGCCCAACGGCTGCAAGTTGAGACGACTTATTTATATGATTTTCTGTTTAGAAAATTAATAATTTTTTTGGAAAAACTTTGAGAGATCTTTTGATTAGAACTTTTGTCATTCCTGCGAATTCAATATCCAGAGAAAACAAAACCTAACGGCTAGGCTTTGATGGTTATTCGTTTAAAGCGAAGTATTAGATTACCTAAATGCGAACTTATTCGTTGTTAGTAACATAACATCGTATTAAGGAATTCTGTACCTTAATACTACAAATAACGAAGTTATCGATCCTAGAACTAGGGACTTACAATTGGTATCAGAGCTTTCGGGCTAGATAACGAAGGTAGTTTGAAGTTTTAGCGTTAATCGCGTTTGATTCGGATCGTTTATACGTGCATTAGTACATATTAACGATCAAAATCATACTCTGGACGATTTAGGGTTTGTTTACGTTCGAAATTTCCAGTTTCAATCGTAACAATACCTAAAATTTTTGTTTTCGGGTTTTTCAGCCGTTTCGCGAGTCGAGATTAGGGTTTCAGATAAGTCTGCGAACCGAGTTGAACTTGCGAACCGAGATTCTGCGAGTCGAACTTTTTTGCGAATTGAAATATTCTGCGAACCGAGATCTCCTGCGAACCGAGATCACTTGCGAGTTGACATCACTGCGATCCGAACTGAGACTTGCGAACCGAGATTCTGCGAGTCGAGCTGAGATTGCGAGTTGAACTGAGTTTCTGTGAGTCGAGATTTTCTTTTTCTGAATTCGAAAATACAGTTTAACTTTAAACTTCACGATGTCTGACTTTAGCAAAATGATTGAGATGGAACACGAGATTGGAAAATCTAATGTTCCACCTAAATTGTTAAGAGTTGAGGATTATTATAGCTGGAGGGATAGGTTTGAATCTTACTGTAGATTCCATGATCTATCTATCTGGATGTGTATCAAGAATGGATACACGGCACCTACACAAACTGTTGAGAATGCTATTGTGGTTCTCACTTATCAACAGATGAGTGAAGCTCAAAAGAAGGAATTTGAGATTGAGAACAAGGCTCATTCTTCAATCAAGATGAGTCTTTCTAAGGAACTTAATCATTAACTGAAATCCTTCCAAACTACTAGAACGTTGTGGACAGCTCTTGAGAAAAGGTGTGAAGGTAGTCCACAAGTTAAAGCAGGCAAGAGGAATCTCCTGAAAAAGCAGTTTACTATTTTCAAAGCTTTGAAAGGAGAAGATCTTGATGCTTATACCACAAGATACTACCATTTGCTGAGTGAGCTAGATGACCATGTGATTGTAACTAACGAGACTGAGAAAACCGACAAGTTTATTGAAGGTTTATCGTCTAAGTGGGAAATGCATGGCATAATGCTTAAAGACAATGATGAGAGGTATGCAACCATGACCTTAGAGCAGGCTATTGATAAGCTAAGAGGTTATGATTTCACCAAGAAGACTAGAGATACTGATTCTGATCATGCTCAGGATCCGAGACTATATCACGAAAAATCTACTATCTCTACTGCTTCCTCGAGCTCGACCACTGCTTTGTTAGTTGGTAATGCTGATGGAAAGGGTGAAATGATTACTGATGAGTTGTGTGTCGTTACATCATCTGGTAGTGAAGCAAAGGGAAAACCAACTGAGAAGTCACCTCAGGAGCATCAAAAGATGCCTATGAGTTTGAAATCTGCTGAACAGCAATTATCTGTTCTAGCTTCGTTTGTAGCTTCTTATGAAAACTACATTCAGGGTAAAATCAATGATCCAATTATGTTTGACGAAGATTATGATCAGATCGACCCTGAGTATCTTGAAGAAATAGAACTTCAGGATTAACTTGCTATGTTGTCTAGAAGAGTAAAGAATTTCTTGAAGAAAACTGGTAGAATGGTAGTTGGCAATCGATCAGGGTTTGATAAGATCAAGATCAAGTGTTTTAACTGTTAGGGTTATGGAAACTTTTCTCGAGAATACCAAAGACCTAAGGTAGAAGCTGGCAATGGAAAACAGGGTTCGGGAAGCACTCTTGCTTTCAAAGCCTTGGTTGTGAAATAGTTGGATGGCACTAATGAATGGAAAGCTCAGTCTGAGGAAGCTTTCATGGCTGAGATTGATGAGTCTACATCCTACATGCCTACTGATGCAGAGTGTGATGTAAAGGTGCCTGAGGTTGAAATGAAAGCAAGTGATGAAGACGTGCTGTATATGGATTCAACTGAAAATATGAATCCTGAAGACTTTGTAGCATGCATGGCTGAAATTCAAACAGACAAGAAAAGGGTATGTATTGATATTCTTACTCTTGCTGATGTCTGTTATTTAGTTACTGATTTGCAGTCACAGGTTAGTGTTTTAACTGTAGCAAACAAAAACCTGTCTTCTCAAGTTAGCATATTGACTGAATCTAATAAGACTGTTAGATCTGAACTTGAACTAGCTAAGATTGATGTGCGTAGGTTAAGTGACGATAAACATGACTTAAAAGATAAAATTAAGTCTGATGCTTCTGATAGGATTGCACTTAGAGATACCATTAATGAAAAAGCTGTTATCATAGATGGTCTCTATATGAACCTAAAAGACTTAAATCAGACAATTGCTAATAAGGAGAAAGAGTTAGCTGATTGTAAATTGAAGCTAGTTGAGCAAAACCGAAAGATAGAAAATTATAGAACCACTGAGATGAATAAGATGATTGATGCTCAACGAAGTGTAAAGGATAAGTCAGGATTAGGTTATAATGAGACACCTCCTCCTTTCAATTCAAATTACACTAGGCTTCCAGAAGATACTGAGATGACTGAAGTATGTTCTGTAGAACAAGTAACTAAACCTGATCAGTCAGAGGCACAGAAGAATGTTATTAAGAATCCTTCATCTGATGATAGTAAGAGAATTCCTCACACTAAAGTACAGTTTGTACCGGGTGGAGTAATTAATGATACTAAGACTGATGAAGTGATTAATAAAGAACATGTTATTGATCCTTTAGTGCCTAAGACGCCGATTGCGGATGCAAAAGTTAGTAAGTCACGAAAACAGATGTCCTACTTCAAATGTCACCAAAAAGGACATGTGGCTTCTTGTTGTCCAAATAAGAAGTTGGAAGCATCACATAAGTTAGTGAATACTGAAAAGACACGATCACTTCTAGTTCAATTGTAGACAGGTTAGGCTCCAAACCGGGATTAGGCAGCAAACCTGTAAACATTTTGAAAAGAGATGGTAATCATAGTGTCTCTCCACCTAAACCTAAAAGGCCTTATACTCTGAACGAAAATACTTTCAATAAGCCAAGAGATAAGACACCTTCGAGGTTTAGGAACCCAAGTAGAAACGATAGTCATTTTGAAAATGGTTCTACTTCAAGTGCACAGGGAACTAAGTTTGTGCCTAGGAGGTTTTCTACTCACTCTCCTCATAGGCCTAAAACTACAGATCATCAACAATCTCAAACTCCTGTGAAAGTTACCATGACTCCCGATGGGAATAGTTATGGTTACTTTAAGGACGTTCAGATTGTAGATGATCAGGGACAAACCAAGACCGTAATAGCTTGGGTCCCTCTTGAAAACTAACTATGTATAACTTGTTATGTGTAGGCGCAGACTGTGAACAAAGACAACTGGTGGTATGTAGACAGTGGATGCTCAAGGCACATGACAGGTGAACGAAGTCTACTGAAGGACTTCAAAGAAGGTTTCAAGCAAAACGTTAATTTTGCAGGAGACAAAGGAGGAGTAATTACCGGGAAAGGAAAAGTTTCAAATGGAATTTTGACTCTAGAGTATGTGAATTATGTTGAAGAACTAACTCATAACCTAGTGAGTGTTTCCCAAGTCTGCGATAAAGGTCATGCAGTTCATTTCAATGAAAAGGAGGCTTTAGTTCTGAAGCCAGGCTTCACAATTCCTGAAGAATGGATATTGATGAGGGCACCAAGGAAGAAGGACATCTATGCTATAAACATGGGTGTTTCTAATTCTTCAATGGTGTCAACATGGTTACTATCCAAGGCCTCAGAAGCGGACGCACTTTTATGGCATAGGAGAATGGCACATCTGAATTTTTGAAAAATGAACTACATAACCAAGAATGGATTAGTTCTAGGTGTACCACAGAAACGTTTCGAGTCTGAAGACAAGTGTGTTCCTTGCCTAAAAGGAAAGAAGCACAAGAAACCACACAGGTCTAAGACTGAAAACTCAATCTCCTCGCCATTTGAACTGCTACACTTGGACCTCTTTGGCCCTATAAGCAAGAGAAGTCTTGGTGGCAAGTGGTACTGTTTAGTTATTACTGATGATTACTCTAGATTCTCATGGGTATTCTTTTTGGGATCTAAGGATGAAACTCCAGAAATTTTATTGGAGTTCTTTGATCTAGTAGAGAATGTCTATAAAACAAGAGTAAAGCATATTCGTAGTGATAACGAAATAGAATTCAAGAACTCAACGTGAAATATCTATTGCTTAAGCAAAGGGATACAACATCAATTCAGTGCACCATATGAACCTCAACAGACGGTGTTGCTGAAAGGAAAAATCGAACGTTGATTGAAGCTGCTAGAACAATGCTTGCAGATTCAAAGCTTCCGGTCATATTTTGGGCAGAAGCAGTGAATACAGCATGTCATATTCTAAATAGGGTTCTTACTGTCAAAAAGCGTAACAAGACTTGTTACGAATTATTGAATAATAAGAAACCTAATCTGAAGGGATTTGAACCCTTTGGAGTTGCATGTACGATATTGAAAACTAGGAAATCAAGCTAAATTTTGCGAAAAGGCTGACGAAGGATTTTTCCTAGGTTATGTGCCCAATTCGCCTAATAAATGATTTTTCAATAAAGTCACGGGACGACTGGAAATTGTTTATAACATTGAGGTTATGAGCTATGTACCTGCTGTACATAAGGGATTAGATTGGCAATTTGACTATTCAGATCTCTTTCAGTCATTTAAAGTTCCCATAAGTGACTTTGTCAGTGATTCAGAGATCTCTCAGCACTTATTTTTTGAAGATTCGATCAATGGCCCCTTGATATCGCGTAAAAAGTCACGTTTTTACTACCGATATCTCTCTCATTCTGGAATGATTCTTGACACTTTAACCCGAAAACATTACAAATCAATAGTATTATGCCAAGATGGTCAAAACAAGGTTGCACGATGAAAATCAAGCAAAACGGATGAAAAACGAAGATTTCTCACACGTTTGAAGATTCAAGACATCAAAATGAGATTTCAAGACAAAAGAGCCCATCACCAACATCCACTTTACTCAAGATGTTCATTTTCAAATTATGAATCCAACAGAAGAAGAATCAACAAAAACGAACGAAGAATGAAGATTCTACGTACTCCGAAAGATCCAAACGATTCGTATGACACATCTAAAGTTCAGAGACATATTTTTGGGATTTCTTTTCATCAAAAGCTTCATTTTTGAATTACGAATCCAACGCAAAAAGAATCAACGCATACGGACGCATAACGAAGCAACAGTCAGCGGGTTGGTGCAGGTAGCAGCCAGCCGCCGCCGGCCAGCCACCATACCGCCGCCGGCTGCCACCTGGCCGCCACCTTCCTGTACGGATCGTGATTTTTTGTCCTTTTGTGTACCCGGTGCTAGACCTTTACGTCTTTTTCCATACCCGGTGCACCACCTTTTCCACCTTTTTCATACCCGGTGCCACTACCTTTTCCACCTTTTGCTATTGTGAGCTTCCACTTGCTAAAATGCACCAAAACTCTCCTATAAATAGGAGGCATGGGGCTCATTTGCAAAAACACACCAAGGGCACTAGGATACCAGCATACCTAGGCACTTTCACACTTTCTTTCTCTAGCTTCTAGCTTTTCTTTCTTTCTTTATTTTAAATTAGTATTAGGCTAGTTAAAATAGAAGCAAGGAACGTGCTTGTAATCCTTGGTGAGGAAAGTATTTGTAATCTTCGTTGTACGCTTGGAGCAACTCTTATTAATTCAAGCCTATTCCTTCTCGCTTATTAATCTCGGTTATTTCTATCCTTATCTATCTTGATTAAATATGTATTCTTTAATTATGCTAGATATAGTTTGTGCCATGATTAGCGAGTAGATTACTATTGTGTTTGTTGTGATGTAGTTAGCATTATGATTATGGGATGACTTTAAATATGTCGTGAAATAATATGACGGCCCCTATTTGACGGTTTACTCGGTATAGTGCTGGAAATGCTTTTAAGCAAAGTACATACGTATGGAAGCCAGTAACGACCAAAGGTAGTTGTATTATGGATCGACATTATAAAACGGAAACTTTATGAATGGACTTATCTTATGATTTTAAACCTAAAACTTACATTCGCCTTTCGATTAACAAAGTGATTGTAACCTTGTAAAGAGGAGTCGCGAACCTTACTACTTGGTCAATAGTTATCTGTGTAAAACTATGGTTTTAATTGTAACGTCATGCGAGCATCATAAAATGCAATGTGATTACGTGGAATTGCCATGAGTATTGTACACTTGAAATCACAATGTACTTATCATGTAAACATCGCAAAGCAATTGAATCCACAATGAAAACATCGGTAAACGATTAAATACATTGTGGACTACCATAGCATTTTCCGACATGGTCTGGGTTTAACTTTATGCAAAAAGCCGTCAGCATTTTAATTAGCGTTTTAATTAGATTAGTTAGCTTAGATTAGATTAGGTAGGTTATAGGCCAAATAACCATTTACGAAAACCTAGGGATTTGTTAATTGTATTGAGAAAGGCAAGTTTAAAATCCAATTTTAATCGATACTTTTCCTTAACCTATGAAATTTAAAGTAAGGTACGCAAGAAACCTCAACACTTTCCTTCGCTTACCATGCTTAAACTTCATTAATAGGAATTGATCAACTAAGTCCGAACGTATTTGCTAAGTTAATTGTCTGCTAAATTTATAGTCTTTATGGTATTAAGAACGGTTAGACTTGTTGTAGACTTGCTACTCTATTCCTTCGCCCACGAGCAAATGTGTTCGATAACAAGGGCCACTGACTCCCTCACAGGAGAGTGTGGAGAGTTGAGCATTGTCTGTCTGATCAGAATCATGACACCGTGGTTCCTTGTGACATATTAGTTGATAACCGACTAATAGGGAATCTATCGGTTGTACCATAAACTACCAAGTTTAGTGAACATTCCAAATTTAGTAAACATTTTTCCTACAAGTCATCGTCTCACATTATAAGCTAATGAACTCACAATAAATACTCCTTTTATAATCTGATTTACCATTATCTTTTATTCACTTTATTTAATTTACTTAACTAACTGAACCAAAAACCCCCAACGCACTCTTTTAAAACATTTACTAGAAAAGAAAGGTTGATTGGATCACCTCCGTTTCAATTCAGTTTCTCTTTAAGAATGACTCTAGGTTATACTTACCATCTACTAACCTTTGGTTCAGTATTAGTAAGTCACACTTAGATCCCAGCAAATACAAATTTAAAACAAACCGATTGCGGTCTGATGTGACACCCTGCAAATTTAAACACGATTACATACGCTAAACACTCGCATTATTAGGCTAATTCCCTACTTGAGTGAATTCACAACACATTTTAGAGATAAGTCTAGCAAAGCCCAACTAGTTAATACGCATAGTATTGCATTTCATAATTTGTTATAATTACGTACGAAACAATTGGAACAAGCGCGACAAAAATATACGACTGTTGGTGAACAAAATTATTTAATAAAACGAGATTATTAAATAACATAAACGTTTATTAAATATTATGTTGATAATATTTAACAAGTATTTCGAATCGTATAACACTTATTTCGTACAACTGAAACAAAACAAAGTTATAATTTTACAAATTAATTAAATTACTTTTATAAAATATCTCAACTAAAAATATATTCGAATACGTAATTAAAAAATATTCATTTAAAAATATTATAACAGTTAACGATCGGGTAAACAAACACGGGTAAAATACCACAATTTGGGACAAAAATCCCCTTTCTTTGTTGAACAAAAATCAGCCCCAAACACCCCCTCCCCTTTCATTTTCACCATCATCTTATCTCCTCTTTTCTCTCTCTCAAAAACCACCTCCACTACCACCATCACCACCATCTCAAATCACACAAATACTACCACAAAAACGCAATAAATCACCTCGCTCCTTCAGAGAAAAATGACCACGACAACGAGATCTACACTTCTATCTTCTCGGATTTTCACGGTGACAACTTTGTAAGAACCCGACAATCCCGCAAACTCTTAAATTTTGCTATTTTCTTTGATATTTCGTATTTGTAATACTTAAAACATCATGCTTTAGTGTTCTATCGACTGATTATGTCCAAAAATCGACTTGAAATGTGTTTAAAAACCAAACTCGCACTAACATCTGCGTCTGCGAACTGAGATACGTCTCAGCTCGTAGATCGTACTGCGAACCGAGATTCACCTGCGAACTGAACCTACGAACTGACCTGCGAACTGAACGTGCGGACTGACCTGCGAACCGAACTGACTGCGAGTCGAGACTTGCGAACCGGACTTTGGCCTGCGAACCCAACTCGGTTCGCAGCCTACTTTGCATTGCGAGTCCAACCTCATCTCGCACCGCGAACTCAGTTCGCAACACCATTTTGGTCCGCAGCCAGACTTGGTTAATTTTCCCGATTTTAAATTTTCGATACGTTTTTAATAAATCGATGTAGTAGAAATAAAAATTTCATACGTTGGACCCCGCCAGGGGTTGCTACCCCTTGGACCCCGCTACCAGGGGCGCTGCCCCCGGACCCCCGTACACAATTTCATACTTTATGAAATAAAATGTAACGGATATAAAAATGCTTTCAAAGATTATTATTACAAACTGGCACCAACGAGTCGTATACATTTTCACAACTACGAAATACAAATACATACATACATATTTCACAAACGCCTTGGACATAACTTGGTTGTACGAACACTAGCATGGATGGTCGACTTAAACATCCACATACTTATTAAATCTCATACGTTTAGGACGTTAGGAGGTTTCGGGCTAGACTTGGGCTTTAGGCTTTGCTAGCACTCGCACATTATTTAACTCAACAGGTGAGTTCACAGCCCCTACTTTTTCTGTTTTAACTGCTTTTGAACAGGGGTGGAAAACATAGTCAACGCTTTTGCTACGTGAGCAAACTTTTATATAACTGTTGTGATATACATTGTGCTAAATATTTTTGACTGCGGTCAAACGATTATAACTATTATTTATGAAATGGGATTTCATACAAAAAAAAACTAAATTGGGATACACTGGAGAACGACCAGCCACACACGCTTTTATAAACTGACTTTTATGAAACAACATTTTCACAAACAAACAGAAAGTCCCTACGTCTTGGGCACACGCACATCAAGTCCCTACTTCTTGGGCACACTTATATAAGTCCCTACGTCTTGGGCAAACAGAAAGTCCCTACTTCTTGGGCAAGGTGCCATCCTACGTCTTGGATGAAGGCTCTACTTCTTGAGCAGATGGGTCCTACGTGTTGGATGTCAGTCCTACTTCTTGGACACAACTTATACAAGTCCCTACGTCTTGGACACATACATAGAAGTCCCTACTCCTTGGGCAGATACTGATGGGTCCTACTTCTTGGACAAACGATTTAGTCCCTACTTCTTGGGCACACTTGGAAAGCCCCTACATCTTGGGCAAACATTTTAAACACTACTTCTTGGATAAACAATTTAAATCCCTACTTCTTGGGTAAACTAATAGGATACTTCTTTCCTACGAAACTTAAACTGTATTTTGGGTAACATCCCACTTAAACTGTAAACTGCATTCTTTGGATAACATTCTACAGAACCTTACTTGATCGTGATGACGATAACTATTTGGTGAAACATTTTGAACTACCAACTATTATTGTAAACATAAAACCTGTGAATTCACTCAACCTTGTTGTTGACTTTTACTATATTTTTCAGGGAATTAGCTGCATGTAAGACGACCTGCACACATACGGAACTAGGGTGACCCGCGAAGCTTTAGGATGCCAACATTTGAAACTTTTGGATTTCTTTTGTATAACTAAAGTGATTTTATTCATATTCACGAAATCTACTTTTGTAAACTTAATAACTTTTACATTTATACGATTTGACGAATCGTAAACTTTGTAACTATTACATTTGGCATCTTAATATATTATGTTCTGTTGTAATCATAAGCTCTGATAAGTATGCATGTATTGTGTATTGTGGCACTCCCCATACTTAACTAAACGCTACCGCTAATTAAAACCAACAAAATTTGGGGGTGTTACATCCGAGCACCGTCTTTATACGACGCTTCGGCAACCATCATCCCTCTTCAACATCGAGTGTTCCGAAATCTGGAATCAGGACAACAGATGACTCAAATAAAGCTTCTTCAAGTGGGTCACAACAACCTTCAAAGGATCAGTATCAAGAAACAGAAGATTCTGAGGAGGATCTTCAAACAAAGTTTGATGATATACTTACTTCTTTGAACCACTTAAGGTTATCTTCATCTAGTTCAGAAGATATGCCTTCATTAGAAGAGATTGGTACTAACTTAGGAGATGAGTTAATAGTTGACCCTATACCGGCCACAAGAACAAGTAAGAATCATCCAGTTGAAAACATCATCGGTGATATTAATACTCCTGTTCAAACTAGGACTCAATCTAAAGCTAGTACATCTGAAAATTTAGAAAGCTTGGATACTGCTATGAAAGAGACAGGGATTCCTAATCAATGTCTATATTCATGCTTTATGTCACAAGTTGAGCCTAAAAGTGTGCAAATGGCTCTAAAAGAAAGCTCGTGGGTCGAAGCTATGCAAGAAGAACTCTTACAGTTCTCAAAATTACAAGTATGGGAGTTGGTTGACCTTCCAAAGGGAGAATATCCAATTGGAACTAGATGGGTATTTATGTGTAAGAGAGATGACCGGGGAGTCATTACTCGCAATAAATCTCATCTAGTGGTTCAAGGGTTTAATCAACAAGAAGGAATAGATTACAACGAAGTGTTTGCACCAGTTGCTAGGCTAGAAGCAATTAGAGTATTCTTAGCATTTGCCTCCTTTAAAGGTATCAAAGTTTATCAGTTGGATGTTAAGACTGCCTTTTTGTATGGCAAAGTTGAAGAATTGGTGTGTGTTTCACAATCGCCAGGGTTTACTGATTCTGACTATCCAGATAGAGTATATCGCTTGAATAAGGTTCTATACGGATTACATCAAGTACCTAGGGCATGGTATGGAACACTATTAACGTATCTACTTGAGAATGGATTTACAAGAGGATCAATTGATAGTACACTTTTTGTAAAGTGGAACAAAAATGACTTTCTACTTATACAAGTATATGTTGATGACATTATCTTTGGATCTTATGATGAAAAGATGTGTCAAGAATTTGAGAAAGTCATGAGAAAAAGGTTTGAGATGTCTGCAATAGGAGAGTTAAACTTCTTCTTAGGATTGCAAGTTGATCAAAAGAAGGATGGATTCTTTATTCCTCAATCTAAATATACATATGAGCTATTGGAACGCTTTAAGATGGATGAAAGTAAGGTCTACAATACTCCAATTGCAGTCAATCATAACCTTAGACCAAATACATCGAGTGATAGCGATGTGGATCCAACTCTTTATAGAGCCATGATCGGATCACTAATGTATCTTACTGCCTCTAGGCCTGACATTATGTTTGCTGTTTGTATATGTGCAAGATATCAGACAAATCCGAAAGAGTCACATATGCAAGCTGTGAAACGGATCTTTTGTTACCTCAAAGGGAAACCGAAGCTGGGACTTTGGTATCCGGTTGATGGAGACTTAGATCTCATAGCTTTTACTGATTCGGATTATGGAGGATGCAATCAGAATAGGAAATCTACAACCGGATGATGTCAATTCTTAGGAGGTAGATTAGTATCCTGGCAGTGCAAGAAGCAAAGCTCAGTAGCCATTTCTAAATGTGAAGCTGAGTATATTGCAGCTGGCAGTTGTTGTTCTCAAGTTCTTTGGATCCAACAGCAACTGCGGAATTATGGGTTAAATATAACCAATACTCCTATGATGATTGATAACGAATCAACAATGTCGATCACCAACAATCCGGTGAAGCACAGTAAAACTAAGCACATTGATATTCGACATCATTTTATTAGGGACTGTGCTGAGACGAATTTGATAAAGTTAGTTAAGGTTCCATCTTTGGATAACTTAGCAGACTTAAACACCAAGGCGTTCGACAGAGCTCGATTTGAGACGTTGGTTCAACTTAACGGAATGAGAAATCCAGAGTGATTAGTCTTCCAAGGGTATTTATGTAATAGTTAGTAGTAAGTTTTATGCTTTTATAATTAAAAAAAAAAGAAGGAATGGGGGGCGTATGGCATTCATTTGCTTGTCACCTGATGGGAATCGCCTCCAATAAAAGAACAACTGAAGTTCTTTTAGAAAAGCTTTAAGTTTTGGCTGTAAAAACTTGGGAAATGATAGTACATTAGGAGAATGAGCTTAAGAATAATAAACCTAAGTGCTAAGATTGATGTGTTAGTAGATTCCTATAAGTTTCATTAGAATTGCATACTTACCTAGGAGTTTACTTATATTTATTTGATTATACACATATATCCACTGATAATAACTCGTGTCCTTTATATAAGTGATAAGAATAACTAAAGTCTATTCATTATATGATATACTGGTAGGCAAATTATTCTTAGATTTATGAGCAATTAAGAAATTCTAATTTTGTGTGTCATATCTTTTGTGAACTGTTATATACTGTATGATATATGTCTTAATTGATGAATGATGGTACTACCATACACTGTTATCTTGCATTTATCTACAAATGACAAATAGTTACAAATATGGTTATTAGTGAAACTAACAGATAACTCTGTTGTACGTGAGTACAGACCTGTTGCCTTTAGTTTTGCCAATAGTCTCAAACTTATTTTAATTATACTACGGGATCCTCTGTTGTACGTGAGTACAGATCTGGAACCACTAGTATCTTTAAAGGATGTTTGATATTTGTCAAAATCTTAACTCAAGTGTATGTTATATATTTCGAAAAGATACATCATTTAGTAACCTCTACCTTGAAATTAATAGATGCAGTGTTATGTGTTTTACTTGAGTTCTTCAATATATTATATAACTGTACACTTTAGATACTGTTCACATTAATAATAATAAAGTTTGCTCAAAAATCTATGTCTAATTTGTTTATGTGGATCATAATACTGGTAATCGTCTTGAACTGTCTATGATATTGGAATGTTCACTATTGTGAATAATTAGTTCCTAATAAATAAAAAGGTTATTTTTGCTTTACAGTTATGTCTTGTGGATAAAGGTAAATAAGATATAATTTTATAAATATAAGTCTAATACTAGATAATTTGTAATTTTATTGTACTTATATGAATTTCATGAGGTATGCATACTAACAATCATCTTGTTATTATTAAAATCTAATATAAATGGTTTATTCTTCCTAATATGATCCCTAAGCATTTCAAATTTTAAGCATTTTAATTTTAAATTTGTTTGCTTTCATAGGATGTTAGTACTCTTAAATTTTTTATTTCTTATTTTGTATTTATGTTTAATGATTAATATAAAGTTTTATTTTTTCAATGTGTTACCCTTTGGAATTGAATTATACTGGATATTTATTTTATGTTGAACAAACGTGTGTTGACAACTGAAAATAATTATCTAGGTTACGTGGAATGTTAATCGAAAGTCTTCCGACTCACATGTAGTCGAGCAGCGTGTCCTGATTTTATATCGGCGGTTAATTTTTCTATTATAACTTATATATATTTTAGACTTGTCTATATACTTAAAACCATAAGGCATATAAGTAAATAATTTTAGCTCGAGATTTTTCTTTATACAAGATTAACTGTATCACGGGTTCAGTCGGTTAATATATGTAAGAAGATTATCATTGAGGAAAAATTATGCGAAAATATTTTCTTTAAAATGTTTAGGCTACATAGTTACAGAGTTAACTATATAATTGTGAATGGGTTTTAATTTATACTTAGAATTTAATTCGCATTTTTATTTAAAACTTGCGAGTTTGACTAGTCAACGCTACGAAGCGAGACTAATGCTGCGAATTGACATTAAACTTTTGAATCGAGTAAAAGTATAAAGGGTGGTCAAACGAGTCAAACTTTCCACCGAACCACTTCTTATTTGCGAGTTCACTTCAACTTGCGAATCCAGTTTGTGCGAAACGAGACAAAATCTATTTTCGTTTGATTTTTGATTTTACGTGTACGGGAATGAGCATTTTGATCCGTAGCTTTTATACACTTTCAATTTATTTTTTCACCGTATAATTAACTCGAAATTGAAGGTTTTATTAACTTAGGGTTTCGTTTTAAATTTTAAATGATTTACGTAGATTAAAGGTGTTATCTGATAAGAATCTTATGGATTAATGTTAAACGAACCATAATGAACGTGAACAAATCGATAGATCTTATTAACATTGATAGATTAATCGATTTTAGTTTCAACCCGCAACACCAGTTCATGTTAAGAGTTGAACACAGGTTCAATTCGCAGAGCCACATTAGCGAGTTGAGATAGCTCTCGATTCCCAGATCTATTTTTGCCAGTTGAAAACTTTTTTGTTGGCTTGTTGACATGCGGACCGAGTTGATTAGCGAATCGACTTGCGAGTCGAGTTGCGGATTGACTTGGTTAGCGAGTTGACATGGTTTCGAGTTGAGTTGCGAACCAAATTGAACTCGATTCGCACATGATACTTCTGCGAGTCCAGTACTTAGAAAATTTCCAATTTTAAAGTTTTTATATGAATGTTAGGACTTTTTCAGTAATAACTTTTATATCATGGACTTGTATCAAATTATATATGTTTATATCGAAAGTCTACCAATTCAAGAGGTAATTGAGTGGCGTGTCCTAATTATATATTAGCAGTATAACTTATATTTATTTAAAAAAAATGTTAATGACTTGAGAATTTCAAATTAACAAGTAACTAACGGGACTTACATATTGAACTTACGACTTATTAGTTATAAGTTATATATGTTAGATATTTATGTATATGACTTGAGACATGTACGTAACAAGTTATATATATATAATTTACAACTAAGATGTTTGATGAATTTCGATTCATAATACGTTATAGTTTAAAATTGATTAACGTGCGTTAATTGTTGTTGTCATTTGTGTTCTTACAGATATGGTGTGACACCCGCCAAATTAGGACTAGTGATTAGTACCTAATCAGTTATAATACATGTAATTAGTTCTGTGTTAGGCTAATTAATGTATCAAGTAATATATATTGTTGAATATATACAATCATGCGATTTGATTAAATCGTACAAGTTTCACATCGAATGTAATTCGGTTCAGTTAATACGGACGTTGGTGAACTATTTTATTAAATAATATAATATTATTTAATAACGCAATTATATCCAAAATATTATTTAGATAATATTTCAATTCAAATTCGTATCGTACAAACAAGAACTACACGATTAGATTATTAAACGCGCAAACAAATCGGAATAAGTTAAAGTTATATTTTATAACGCAACCATTAAGTATTTGGTAAAATACTTCAACAAAAATATTGGGTAATTATTCGTATTTTAAAACGTATATTTAAACATATAAAATAAACATTTAACGTTTAAACGAACGGGAGAACGAACACCGCACGAAGCGCGATTGCGGGGACTGAAAAAGGTGAGGCTTTCACCTACACCCCACCTCTCTTTCCCTCTTTCTTTCATTCTCATTTCAACAAAAACACACACACACACCACAAAAACACTCTCAAACCCATCACCACCAAATTTTCGAATCTAGCATAACCGACAACAAAAGTTACATTTTCGGAATCACCATCAAGAGAGGAACAAGATTAACAAAGGCACCACCCTCGTTTTCTTCCTTGTTTGTCTCGATTTGCAATTGTAAGAAATTCTCTAAATATTTAGATCTACTCATTTTGGTGTATTATTTCGGTGTTATAATGTTTACACAACTTAGTATTGTCCAAATGTATGAGGAAAACATGATTTTACAGCCTAAAAATGAGTTAGATTTGGGTTTTGGGTTGAAAAATCGCGACAGCCGATGGGTTCTGGGCTGGTGTTCATCTTTACGACACAAGCCTTGTGTTGCGGAACACAAGCCTTGTGTTGCGGAACACAAGCCTTGTGTTGCGGAACACAAGCATTGTGTCGCATTTAGTGTCGCAAAACATAAGACACAAGCATTGTGTCGCATTTAGTGTCACAAAACATAAGACACAAGCATTGTGTCGCATTTAGTGTCACAAAACATAAGACACAAGCATTGTGTCGCATTAAGTTGCATATCATAAGACACAAGCCTTGTGTTGCGGAACACAAGTATTGTGTCGCATATTGTGTCGCAGACATGAGACACAAGCCTTGTGTTGCAGAACACAAGCCTTGTGTTGCAGAACACAAGCCTTGTGTTGCGAAACATAAGGGTTATGTCGCATTTAGTGTCGCAGAAACCAAAAAACAGAAGCCAAAAACATTCTAAGTGTTTAAAAATCACTTTTCAATAACCAAACCAAATACGATACGATTAATACGCAAAAATGGATAAATCAAAGTATAATAATAATAATAGTTAAGGTTATTATTATAAATCTGTCACCAACGGGCCGTACACGTTTTCAAAACACAAACCAAATAATCAACCAAATCGTAGTAACTTGGACATATATAGTTGTGTAACAACTACAAAGGTAGTCCTTTGAGATACCGACTCCTATTTATAACCATCACGTGTCGTGGACACCCTCAGGTTACAAGTCGTTGGACTTCAATTCTTGGAAAAATCTATTCCAGTTTATCTAGATAAACTCTTCAGGCTCAGGTGAGTCTTACAGCCTCACTTTTACTATTTTACTTACGGGGTGAGATACATTGCTTACTTTTATTGAACATAAGTACGAACAACTTATTTTACTATACGGGATTGCATGAGTTACTTACTTTTACTGAAGTCTCTCCATCATATATCGTTAGTTATGGACTTAAGCGCGAACACTAGTTAATGGATCCATTAAGGAAATGACCCTCCCCGCCCGGGGTAGTAGCGCTACCACGAACCGTTCTGTATAAACGGGCGACTATTATTCGTTACTTATGCTTGCTCAGTTACGAGCATGTCACGGGAGCAACTTATTACTTACGGGTTAAGCTTCGATTATGAGCCTCATGGCAATGGTATAAGTTACTTACTTTACATTTGCAGGATTGCAAATACCTGATTCATGCCTGCGGGCATTACTGATGAAATCTTGTGTTCAAATACTAATATTATTTACAAACCTGTGAGATTCACTAACATTCGTGTTGACCTTTTTAGCTTTGTATCTCAGGTACACATACGGAGTAGGATTCCCTCAGGATACTAGCTAGAGTCGCATGATTTTCTACAACTGCATTTAACGGAGATTCTTAGCATTATCTTTTGTATTTATTATGATTATGTAATAGAATCTCCCGCTTTACGCTCGGACTCTAGGGAACTTCATTTTGTAACCCGAAACTCTATGTTTCAAACATTTTACGTATGGAAATGTAACTATTTTACAAACGTTGCATATAGTTGTCGTTTGCTTTACTTTTGTGCTGTGATATTTGATTAGTAGCACCCCAAAGCTTGCTTCCGCTAAACAGTGATTTTGGGGGTGTTACATATGGCACGACAATTCGATAAAGGTCACAACATTCTTGTTGATCTTGATCTTTCGGCACGCGGAGCTAATAAAGTTGCTCAAGTACTGACATTCTTGGCACGTTCACGTATTCGGTATGCTGTTATGGCATCTCCGCCTATTTCTCAGACGATACTGGATGACTTCTGGGATGGTATTCAGTATGATCAGACTGTTGTCCCTCCTGTTATTCGAACAACGGTTAATCAGCAACCGATTATTTTTACTGCTGGAAATCTTCGTGAGATTTTACAGCTTGGTACGGAAGATCAGGAGAATGGCGATATAGAGTTTCCCATGGATTTTATTGAGGGAGCTATAGACCGTATGGGATATACGGGTGATAGACGAGGATGTCAATTCCAAAAACCTCTGGTTATTGGACAGTGGAGGTTTTTGTGGCACGTGATTGTCACAGTTTTTGCACCAAAGAAGGGAGGTTTCGATGAGTTGAGCCCTGCCCTTGTATCAGTTGTGCTGTCCCTGGTTTATAATAAACCATACAATTTTTGTGATTATATTTTTGGCGAGCTGGTTAGACAGATTTTGGGTTCTGTTAGATCACGGTTTCTAGTTTACCCGCGTTTTTGTATGCTGATCATTCGTGCTCGTCTGCCAGAGCTTGTTATACCTGAGCCACACTTACGTGTAGATACTATCGGGATCAGAGGATACAATGCTATGTTTTTGCAGACAGTGAGGAAGGAAGGGGTAGTGAAGCCTGAGGATAGAGAGCTTTTTGCTTTTATTGTCGATCTTGCCTATGTGACGCCACCGAATAATGGTTGGCTAGACGTTAGTGTTGCTGCTGCTGTTCCAGACCCGATAGCTGATGTGGTTCACGCTGAAGATCCGCAAGAGCTCATCGAGGACGTTTTTAGAAACAACCTGGACATGTTAGGGAACAGGTGAACCCAGATGTTGCTGCCCAGGTGATACAGGAGGTGCTGGTTGAGCATGATGATGCTACTGATCGCTTGCTACGGGATATTGATAGTTATGTTGCACCGCCTGAGGTAATATCATAATTATATAATAATATAGGTACTTAGTTGATACATTATTATCATAATATTATTATATAACGAAAATGTTATAGATATTTAGTTAATTAGATAATATTTCTGATTATAAAATATAAATATCATTATGATCAGGGAGCTGAGACTGCAGACCCAGAGGTCACTCGACCTGAGGGTGAGCAGGGACAGCTTGATAGATCTGAGGGTTTACCTTCTAAGGTAATATATCAGATTATTCTTAAAAATATATAGAACGTGTATGATAGAGCTTATAGCTAATCATAAATGTTTAATATATTTAATATTTAGGATTCTGATGTTGGTTCATCTGGAGGCCGTGATGGTGAATCGGCTTCAGATGATGATGATAATAGTACTCCTTCTCCACCTCCAGATGCTGATTATATTAGATATCGATCTAGGATGATTCCAGATCCAGCACTGAAGGAGAAGCGAAAGGCTAAGGAAGTCGACCCAGACTTTAGTATTATTGAAGAAGGTCCTGAGGAAGATGATACATCTCTTATTTCTCAACGCCGTAAGCATTCCAGGACATTGACCATTCAGGATGGTATGTTTTATTTAGAGTTAGATTATCTTAACTTGTTGTTTATCAAGAGTTCAACTGAGACAGTTAATTCTGTGACAGTTTCTCGAGATACACCACACGTAGAGACGATGATACCGGTGGTTACTGAACCAGTATCTGTACCATCTGAGGTATGAGATAAACGTTTAGTACTATAAGTGTTATATATTAAATTAGAGATTGAGACAAAGTTTTCTGTAACAATTACTTCTTTATTTATATCTAACTTTACAGGCTGAGAAACTGCTTGAGTCAGTGGAACCAGAAATGGTCTCCAAGACTATTGAGAAGGGAGTTGTCGAACTCGTACATGATGCACAGTTCCCAACCAATAAAGCTAGTAGATTTGCAGCTAGTCTTCTCAAGGAAGCGTTATCTCACGCTATTCCACAGCTTACACCTGAGTCTCACATTGCTTCGCTTACACCACCTGGACCATCAACAATTTATGTCATTCCGATAACTAATGCTGAAAGGATTACATCCTTAGAGTCAAGAGTCAAGGAATTGGAACAGACTACATCAAAGATTCCAGGGTTGTTAGCTGAGAATGTTTCTCTTGCTCTTTTTTATTTCTACTACATTGCTTTCAAGAAAACGCCTCAAAAATTTGGATTCAGGTGTCGTTAAGTGGTAAAATTCCGAGTCTTGACACTTAGTAAAAAGTTACGTTTTCTAGGTTCTGTTTTACGCGATACTAAGTGCGACACTGGGTGCGAAACCAAGTGCGACATTGGTGTTTTTGTTGCAATATTGCGAGTTGAAATGATTGTGCGACATAAGCTGTTGTGTTGCAGATCGGGATTGCGACGTGAGTGGTTGTGTCGCATTATGCGGCATCCGCTATTCAATGCGACATAGTGGGTTATGTCGCTATGTGCAACGCCTAGAAGCATTGTGACATAAACGATTGCGTCGCTACATGCGACATAGGTAATGGTTTGTGACATAGGGCTTTGTGTCGCAGAAGGTCCAGCCTTTCTGCAACATAACATGCTGTGCAGGTCAACATGTGTCGGGTTTGTGGTCAAACATCCTCGATTGGACCCGAAACTTTTACAGAAGTCATAAGATCGTTTAACAACACTTAGAAAATTGTTATTTCGTTTTGTGGGTGTTCCGAGATCTCGGTTTTTATTATTTTATCAAAAATACATTTTTCTAACTTTGTTTCAAAAACGAGTTTGAAGCCTCGGTTTGGACATTTTCTAGTTATACAACCAACTAGACTAGTAAATAAACATAATATAAGTAGTTTTAAGGTGACGGAAACTTACGGGAGTCGTATGGAAATTCCGAAAAGATAGAAACGTAGCTTGACACGTGGTGATCGTTTTTGCTTCAAACCGATTAGTGAGTGGAGGTGTTTTTGTGGTGTTTTTATGGTGAAAAGTGATAGTTTTTGAGGAGGTGGTGGTGAACCGAAAATGGAGAGAAAGAGGGAGAGATTAAGAGTGTGAAAGTGGGTAAATGAGTGAGGTGAGGGTGTGTTTGGAGTTTAATGAACAAAGGGAGAGGTGAGGCCATACCCCTATGGGGTGGCCGGTTCTTGTGGGCCCCATATGAGGTGTGGTGTGTTATTTTCTTGTTCCCCAATTTGCGTATATACTCGTGTTCGTTTTACCCGATCGTTTAAACGTTTAATTAATGTTATACTCGTTTATCTATGTGTTTTAAATTGCGAATTAATTACTCACCATTTTAGTTGAAGTGTTTATCAAAATACTCTATAATGAGTTATAAAAATATAACTTTGATTTATCTCGTGTGTCGGGCGTGAACCGCGTGTTGTTTCGCATAAATACATTTTGTACGATACATGTAATGTGTTAAATATTATAAACATAATATTTAATAAGGATTATGTTGCTCAAATAATTTCCTATTATTTAATAAATAGTATTCACCAACGTCCGTATGAAATTCGTATTGAAATCCATTCGATATGAAATGTGCACGGTTTAATTAAATCGCGTATGGGTATATATTCAATAATATATATATATATATATATATATATATAATTAATGATACACAAATTAGCCTAATCACAGAACTAATTACATGTATTACAGAGAATTAGGCACTAATCACTAGTCCTAATTTGACGGGTGTCACATATCATCACCTCCAATACCATGCTACCTGTTAGGTAAGAACCCCTTAGTATCTCTAGTTAACAAAATAACTTTTCATCTTTGAACTTTTGTATGAAACCAACGTAAAAGTCTTCAAGGATGTCGGTATGAACGTGTCGGGATACCGTGATAACCGTCACCAAAAGCTATAGTAGTTTAACTATTGAGATACATTTAAGAGTACACTAGAATTCGATATGTCAAGTGGAATCAAATTTATCAATAAAACTCATAAGAAATTAAGTTAAAATAAATATACGTTGTACGAAGGCACGAGCTAAAGAGTGAGACAAATAAGGCCGGGATGGACTTAGGCCCAACCGCCAGTTGGGTGAGTGTGGGCCTCAAGTTGGTGAGCCCAACCGCCGTTTGGGTTGCTATTCGGTTTAAAATCATATTTTTTAACCCTAAACTAATTTACAAACCCTCAAATCTCTTTTCAGTTGACTTAATTCGATTTCCAGCCGAAAATTCATAACCCATACCTTTAAACTCAAGGGTTTTAATCCCTTAACCATAATTATTAATCGAAATAGTTTTATGCGCGATTGTGGTACGTATTCTAATTTAAATACTTGATTTCTTTTCCGTATCTATCAAAAACGTTAGGTTAATACACTCAACAATTACAGATTTGTCGCACCCCCAAATTCATGATTAGCGGAAGCATACACCGGGTGCGACTAATCAAGATAATCAAAGCACATAAGATATAATGAATGACTTTATATGCGCCGTTTACAATTTCCATTGATAATATCAAAGTTCTACGAGGTTGTATTAATTATAAAAGCTCGTATGCCAAATGATAGAGATTCTAGGGCATATCTAATTATACAAAATGTAGAAATGCAAGGGAATCTCCTGATATCTGCATACGAATTGAGCTAATATATCCTGATAGAGCAGACCTACTGCAGCTGAGAACCTGAGAATGCATGCTAAAAGATCAGCTAAAAGCTAGTGAGCTCATAGGTTTGTATGAATAAACATAATGTATGAATCACAAGATTTAGTATAATGTTTGCAACCAAGCAAATAAATGAATGTATATTATTGCCATGAGCACATAGTCTAAATTACACTTGTAAAGTATGTTTCAGTGTTGTATCGTATATACGTATTGATGTTACACAAGTTCAACATAGTTAGTGTGAAAACTGTATTTTCAAGAATATAAATGACGGTGGTCCAGGGGCAGCGCCCCTGATAGCAGGGTCCAAGGGGCAGAGCCCCTGGCTGGGGTTGAGCTGCCACGTCAGCTTGGAAAATTTTTATGTCTACTATTTTGCTTTAGTAAAATTGTGTTTGAAGTTAACACGCGATCGGGTGAGGCTTGCATACCCGTTCGGTTGAGGATGCATACCCATTTGGGTGAGGGTGCATACCCGTTTGAGTGAGGGTTGACACTCGATCGGGTGGGGTTTGTTACGCGATCGGGTGGGTTTTGATGATATGCGATCGGGTATGGTTGAGGACACGATCAGGTGAGGTTAGCCACCTGATCGGGTGAGGTTTGTTTTCCAGTCTTGTTTGAGCGATTTTCAGTGTAAACAAGTTTTGATTAAGTTTTTCATACATAATAAGTGGATGTAACACTAACATATGATAATATAAGTATTTCGAAGCTCGAAAATAAGGGGAAAGTGGAGGATTTCTTACGGATTGAAATGATGAGCCGTGGGTAATGATGATGATGATAATCGGTTGTGAAGATGATGATGTTGATGATTTTCTGCTACTACTGCTGCCGATTTGCTGCTGCTGCTAGTGTATTGGTGTTGTTGATGATAGAGAGCCGAGAGAGAGAGATATACATAAAGATGTGTTGGTGTGATCAAGATGAAAAATGAAATGAATACAAGAGATGTGTTTGGTCTACTTATGGTCCCGAGACAAGATCCACAATTTGTGGATCTTGGTCGGCTCACCAAATAAAGTGAGTACGGGTTGTCTCCAATTTGTAGTGTTGAAGCCCGTGTTTATTTGCCCGGTCGTTTAGTAGCGTGATATTTTTTAAATAATAATGTATCTTCAAAATATTTTTAGTCAAAGTATTTTATCCAAAATACTTTATTATTCGAGTTATAAAATATAACTTTGTTTTGACGGATTTGTTTCGTGTGGTTTCATCGCTAGAGTATGTTTTAAATAAAACGAAATATGTTTTAATATTATTTGAGTGAATAATGTTTATTTTTAATAATAATACATTATTTATAAAGTTTTGTCATGAATGTTTTGTTTTATACGATACGAATAATTTTTAAATATTATCGAAATAATTTTTAGTAAATAATAATGTTATTAAATAATTTCATATTATTTAATAATTTTGTTCACCAACGTCGGTATTAATGAATCGGAATTCGGCCGATATAAAATGACACGATTTAATCAAACCGTGTATGTGTATATATAATAATATACATAGTGATACATATAATTAGCCTAATATTGCACTAATTACATGTATAAACAAAGTGATTAGGACTAATAACTAGCCCTAATTCGGCAGATGTCACATTCTCCCTGTGTTAAGAGAATTTCGTCCTGAAATTTAGCTCTAAGTCGCGGTTTGAGTGGGGTCTGAGAATAGAAGTAGATACTTGAGTCGCATCTGGTCTTCCCGTTCCCAAGTGAATTCTGGACCACGCCGTGAATTCCGGCGGACCTTAAAGATGGGAATACGGCTTTGCTTAAGTTGTTTGACCTCACGGTCCATGGTTCATGATCTCAACTGGTGTCTCGAAAAAATGAAGTTTGTCGTCGATTTGAATCTCCTAGAGGGGGATAATGAGTGTCTCATCAGACAGGCATTTCATAAGGTTAGAAACGTGAAATGTGGGATGCACGCTACTGAGCTCGGGAGGTAGCTGCAATCGATATGCGACAGGACCAATCCTTTCAAGGATTTCAAAAGGTCCTATGTATCTGGGATTCAATTTCCCATGTTTTCCAAATCGGATGACACCTTTCCAAGGTGATACTTTGAGCAATACTCGATCCCCGACCTGGAACTCGAGATGCTTGCGTCTCACGTCAGCATAAATCTTCTGACGATCATGTGCGGCTTTCGGTCGGTTTTGGATACCAACGATCTTCTCGGTGGTTTCATGAATGATTTCAGGACCAGTGAGTTGGCTATCTCCCTCTTTGGTCCAACAGATAGGCGATCGACATTTACGACCGTACAATGCCTCAAATGGTGCAGCTTCGATACTGGTATGGTACTGGTATGGTAGCTGTTGTTGTATGGAAATTTGCACAATGGCATGTGATGTTCCCAATTTGTACCGAAATCAACTACGCAGGCTCGTAGCACATCTTCCAGTGTTTGGATTGTTCGTTCACTTTGGGCATCGGTTTATGGATGATATGTAGTACTCATATCCATACGAGTACCTAATAATTTCTGTAATGATTGCCAAAAGTGAGATGTGAAACGGCTATCCCTGTCAGAGATAGCTTCGAGTGAGATGTTCCATTTTGTCAGTTTCCTTGATGGTGAGGAAATGAGCAGATTTGGTGAGACGATCGACGATCACCCAAATGGTATCGCAACCGCTCGGTGTCTATGGGAGTTTAATAATGATGTCCATAGTGATTTTCTCCCATTTCCATTGAGGGATGTCCGGCTGTTGTAATAGACCGGAAGGTTTCGGATAGCCAGCTTTAACTTTGGAGCATGTGAGGCACTTGCTAACGTACGTCGTGATTTCTGCTTTCATGATTGGCCACCAGTATAACTCCCTGATGCCATGATACATCTTATCAAATCCAGAATGTATAGAGTATTTGGACTTGTGAGCTTCATCCATCACCAAGTCTCGAAGGTTTCTGAAATAAGGCAACCAGATCCAGTTCGTGAAGTACTTAACCCTGTTGGGTTTGATTTCAAATTGTTTCTCCATGTTGCGCAAGGCCTCATTTTTGATATTTTCAGGTTTCAGTGCTTCGAGTTGAGCGGTAAGAATTTGAATGATAAGATCATTATGAATGGTTATGCTGAGGGCTCGGACTCGAAGTGGTTTGGTGTGTTCTTTTCGACTTAGGGTATCGGCAACAACATTTGCTTTGCGTGGATGGTATTTGATTTTGCAGTCGTAATCGGTAAGCAACTCGACCCAGTGACGTTACCTCATGTTGAGATCCTTCTGATCGAATATATGCTGGAGACTTTTATGATCGGTGAAGATTGTGCACTTAGTGCCATAGAGATAGTGTCTCCAGATATTGAATGCAAAGACGACCGCTCCAAGCTCGAGATCATGAGTGGTATAGTTCTTTTCGTGTACTTTAAGCTGTCGGGAGGCATATGCAATGACCTTTTCTCGTTGCATCAGCATGCAACCAAGACCTTGGTGTGAAGCATCGCAGTATACCACGAAGTCATCATTGCCTTCGGGTAATAATAGAATGGGTGCATTGCAAAGCTTTTGTTTCATTAGATGAAATGCTAACTCTTGCTTATCAGTCCAATTGAACTTCTTTTCCTACTGATTCAGTGTCGTGAGAGGTTGGGTAATTTTTGAGAAATTTTTAATGAATCGCCGATAGTAACCAGCCAGTCCTAAGAATTAGCGTACTTCGGTCGGCATTGTCGGTGTCTGCCAGCACTTGATAGCCTCGATATTTGATGGATCAACGTGAATTCCTTTTCTATCAATCACATGTCCAAGGAATTGAACGGTTTGCATCCAGAACTCACACTTAGAGAATTTGGCGTATAACTCTTCGTGCTTAAATAGTTCTAGGATGGTCTTCAGGTGTTGCACGTGTTCTTGTTCATTGCTCGAGTAGATAAGGATGTCATCGATAAATGCAATGACAAACTTGTTGAGATAAGGTTTGCACACTCGGTTCACAAGGTCCATGAATACAGCCGGTGCGTTTGTCAACCCAAAGGGCATCACTTGAAATTCGTAATGCCCATAACTAGTTTGGAAAGCAGTTTTCAGAATGTCGGTGTCGCTAACTCGTAACTGATGATAACCTGATCGTAGATCAATCTTTAAGTAATAACTTGACCCCTGAAGTTGGTCGAATAGGTCATCGATATGGGGAAGTGGGTAACGATTCTTGATGGTTAATTTGTTTAACTCTCGGTAGTCGATACACATGCTGAATGAACCGTCTTTCTTCTTCACAAACAAAACCGGAGCTCCCCAAGGTGAAGAACTCGGCCTTTTGAATCCCTTATCCTGGAGTTCCTATAACTGAGTGGATAACTCCTGAATTTCGGACGAAGCTAAACGATATGGTGCTCGTACTACATGTGCTGCTCCAGGCACAAGATCGATAGAAAATTCAACTTATCTCAGTGGTGGAAGGCCAGGCAAGTCTTTAGGAAAGACTTCTGAAAAGTCTCGAACGATGGGCAAATCCTCAAGTCGCTTCTCCTCTGACTTTTTCTCCATGTCGTTTTCCAAGATTGCTTGATATCCTTTTCTTAGATACCTACGGGTTGTCATGCAGGATATGATATTTAATCGTCCCATCGGTCTCCCCTTGTATGATTAAGGTACTACCGGTGACGAGAGGAATGCGAACGATTTTATCGAAACAGATGATTTCGGCATGATTCTTGGATAGCTAATCCATGCCACAATGATGTCGAAACTTCCAATCTTGACAGGAATAAGATCGTTAGAAAACAATTTATCAGCGAGGTTTAAAGTGCAGTTGGGTATCAAACTATCAGTTTCAATGAGTTTTCCATTTGCTAGTTCTACAATGTACTTAGCATCTAAGGTAACAGTGGTGATGTTAAGTAGTGGACAGAATTCATCAGATATAAAACTTCTATCAGCGCTAGTATCAAATAGAATAGAGGCATTTAAGTTGTTGAGGAGGAACGTACCCGAGACCACATTCGGGTCTTGATGGGCTTCCCCTAAGTTGAGTTCAACTGCTCTACCTTTAGCAGTGTTGTTGCCCTTATTCTTTAGCTTTGGGCACTCATTCCTGAAATGCCCTGTGTTTCCGCACTCATAGTAGGATTTTGGCTGGCTAGTGTTGGTGTTGGCATTGGTAGACCTGCAGTCTTTGGCCAGATGCCCATGTGGAGTCACTGGTATCTGACCAACTCAATGATAACAAGATAAATGAAAGAAATAATTAAATTAAAGCTTCTGTTTCCGAAGTTCGTACTCACTGTTCGCTGTTCGTTCTACTCAAGGAAATTGATATACTGAGGAAGATTAAAACTCAACTTAGTGTGTCGCTGATTCAAGACTAGCAGCGAGAGTTCTTATCTTCATATGAATAAAGGCAAAAGTCACTGCCCTAAAATAAGCTAGTTGCTGAAGATATTTAATCTAAGTCACTCTACAAGAGCACGATAGCTTGCAGTGAGTAAGGAGGATTATTTCATCTTCAGTGACTACACTTATAAAGTTTCTATCCAAGTGCAAGTCACTCTTCAGTCTTACATCAGCAAGTGCTTTCCGTATCTTTATAAATATTTGGGATATTATGTGGCAACAAGTAATTGGTGTTAAGGAAGACGCAATATTCGAGGTAACAGAATTGGGACCACAGAATAATCGGTCTATCAGAGATCAAGAAAATCTAGAAGCGACACGCGTCATTCCAAGATCTTGTTTTGAGGGAAATACTTACGGGACATTTATACTATAAATAAAATAGTATGTTGCACTTAGAAACTTGATGTTGGTACGTGTTAATCACTTGTTCGTCAGTGAGTAGTTTGTCTAAGCACGTTACAGCGAGCAGCGAGTGAACAGTTAGCGTGTTTGTCCATTACTGTTCATCTCATTTTTAATAGATTAGATTAAGTGTTTGATTTGGTTTAGCCTTGGCTATTCCATTCCACAATCAGTGAGTTTTATGATTAATAAAAGTCACAATTCAAGCTACTATTGCTTTTCTATTTTGATTGTTATACATATATGTGATACTCTTTTCTTATCTGTTTTTGTTTGATCAATTAAAAACTTGAATAATTAATCTAGATTAACACGAATTTTTTTTAATTGTATTCAACCCCCTTCTACAATTAAACTTTACTTATTGTAATTCCATATCACTAAACGATAGTGACTTAAGGGACTAACAATTGGTATCAAAACAATTAACTAGATCTGCGATGGAATCAGTAAAATACAGTTGTGTTGACTCTGAGTATCAAAAGGGAAATGGTTCTACTACCAAACCTCAAGCGTTTGATCCCTCAAAGATTGAAACCTGGATGTCCCAGATGATGATGTTTCTAGATCTTGTTGATGATCTTCTTTGCATTATTATAACCAATGGTCCTCATATTCCAACCACAGTTGTTTCTGCTGTTGTAGCTACTACAACCGCTCCTGTTATACCAGAAATTGTTATGTTAATTAAAGAGAGAGGGACAGTGGTCTGATAAGGACAAAAGATTGGTCAGATTAGATAAGCAAGCTAAAATCTACATAGGCATGACACTCCCTGATGAAGTGTTTGAATCAATTATTAAGCTTTGTAGAACTGCTAAAGATATGTGGGACACCCTAAGGAATATATAGTCCAGAATACGTCTCGTAGTCTTCGGTTGTGCTGTTTGTTGTGTAACTTTCTCATCCTTGACCAATATGAGAAATCCTTATATACATTTTCTTGTAATCTCTATGGCTACAAAATAAGACTATTGTCAGGCCCTGATATGGAGTTTATAGTGGAATTAGGGTTAGGCTCAATTTGGTGCCTATTTAGGTCATTTTTTCTAGCTTTTTGCATGATTTTCAAAGGAGCGGCAAGATTATACCTTTCTAAAAAATTTGGTTAATAATGATGATTTTAAGATATATTTGTTAGAAAAGATCTAAATATGAGGTAAATAGTGTAGGTAAAAACATAACTTTTTGCTACACATCAGTTATCATATAACAACTTAAAAGTGATGAAATCTTTAATTATGTTCTTAAATAAATTCTAGGGTTTAGCTTAATTTTAAAGGTTTGATGTAATTTGAATATAAGTGTTACTAGTGATGTTAAAAGAGTGTTATTATAATGTTTTATTAAGAAATAGAAGTAATTAAGTATTAAAAGTAATCATACTAGTAAAAGAGAATGATTATATTACTTGGTTTAAATGTGAGTCATGAATAATTCTAAGTGGGGGAGGGAGCTAATATGATTAATAATAAGAAGTTAGTGATTTATAGTGTTTAAGTGTGTTGTTTGTTGTTATGAATTATTGATAGGTGTTAATGAAGTGAAGATCGTGCATTGATTACTTGTTATAAATAATCATTTAAATCTCAAGGTGAGTATTGTAGGGGCTAATTGGGTATTGGTTGTTTGTGTTTCTGGATTGCTTCCAAGCAAAAGGATCATACAACCATGTGGAAGCTATTTGTAATTTATGTGTTTTTATTGTTAATTCCTAATGATGAAGTATGTGAATGATTGTATGTGTTTCTGGATTGCTTCCGAGCAAGAGGATCATACAATCAAGTGGAAGTTTATTTGTATTGAGACTTGTTTCTATAATAAGGATTAGCTAGCATTTATTGCATAGACTTGTTTCTTAATCATGGTATCCATTTCGATGTGATTTGGTGCCTTGTAGCCTTGTTTCTTACAGTCGCAGATCCGCATAGTGTTTGGCATTTAATTGTTGCCCTGGCGATTATTGCGTAAGATTTATATGTTGATGATTATATGATTATGTTGATTGTTGTTTGTTGATGTGAATGTTTGATTAGTTGCCTATATGCTCACTAAGCGGTGGTGCTTACTCTATTAATGTTTCATGTTTTTAGGTAGTTCCGGACAAAGGAAAGGAAAGGGGACTTTGAAAGAATAGCGGGAATAGCAAAGGGTAGCATGTGGCAAGTATTCTCCATACTTATCATTTTGTGTTGTGTAATACGCTCACGTGTCAAGATTTTTGGAAGTCAAGCATGAAACGTGCCATTTTAGTTGTGTGATATGTTGACTTTGGAAGTCAACCATGATATGTAGTTGAATATGTATGTGTCTGGAAGTATTTTGATGTATATATGAATGATAATCGTGTTGTTATGTTTAAAGGTGTGGAATATGTCAAAGAGTCAAAGTTTTGTGTGATCGGTTAATTTGAAAGTCAAAGTGTAGTCAATTGGGTTGAAATAGTCAAACATGAGTGGGATTGTTGAAGTTTTTGTGACACCCATTCAAAAAGTACAATTTTCACGCACAATTTAAACTTTCATCTCGCGTATTTTATACGCATTGATAACGAAAGTATCCAAGTATTATATATATATATATATATATAAAGTTATATATATATAACATAAAATGATTATTTAATAATCACATATGAATGGATCTGAAAGAACGCATAATTTTCAAATACAGATGTTGGTGTAAGACTTTATAAATAAAAT
The DNA here is from genome assembly GCA_963422505.1 of Pseudognaphalium luteoalbum. NCBI lineage: Eukaryota > Viridiplantae > Streptophyta > Magnoliopsida > Asterales > Asteraceae > Pseudognaphalium > Pseudognaphalium luteoalbum. The sequence goes on along the minus strand of OY730196.1, from coordinate 20,904,118 downwards.
AGCATTGTTAAAAATAATAATTATTCATTCGGATAATAATAGAAACATATTTCGTTTAATTTAAAACGTGTTATATTCAATTGAGACCATGTGAAACAAAGTTATATTTTTATAACAGAAGTAAAATATTTTTATAAAACACTTTGACTTAAAATACATACGATTTCGTATTAACCAAATTTACGATTTAAAAACATTTCACTATTATACGATCGGGTAAACAATCACGGGCTTAAATACCAAAATTGGGAGGCAATTTTCCCCCTTTTGTACATAAGCCGGCCCCCAAACACACCCCTATCCCCATTCTCATTTTTTTTATTTCATTTTACACATACACACAAACACATCTACCTCTATCTCTTCTCTCTTTCTCTTCAACTCATCAAACAACAACAACAACAATAAACATCAAAAATCATTCCACCAACAACAACAAACCGACATCAGCAACAATAGATCGTCATCACCATCATCATCCTTGCATTATCTTCATCATCATCATTATGTTCATCGTTATCATCACTTTAGATCTCCATCTCCAAATCGTAAGATCTTACTCCCTTTTTGTTGATTTCGAACTTAAAACACTTAAAATATCATGTGTTAACATTATACCAACGAGATTTGGTCTAAAAATAGGTTAGATTGTGTTTTTAGGTAAAAAATGCTCGCACAGGTTGTTGTGTCGCAGAGGCCCAAAAACAGTGCTGCGACATAGCCGATGTCGCAGGTTAATGTCGCAATAATTAATTATGTCCCATGGTGCGACACAATACATTGTGTCGCAGTAAATCCAAAAGTCAAACGTAGCGACACCAGCCTTTATGTCTCATTAAGTTGCAAACGTCACACATACAAACGTCACACATAGCGACACAAGCCTCTATGTTGCACCCAGTGTCGCTAATAGTGTCGCAAAATACAGAACCTTAAAAACATATGTTTTTCACCCAACTCGACCCCAGCCAGGGATCTGCCCCTTGTACCCCGCCAGGGGTTGCCACCCCTTGGACCCCGCTACCAGGGGCGCTGCCCCCGGACCCCCGTATGTCATTTCTAAACTTAAGCAACAAACAAATACTCGAACGACTAGTTTATGTAGACTGAGAAATCGCTTACTTAAATAACCTCGCGTGTTTAGGACACCAGGAGGTTACTATTGGCCCGACACGTGTATCTTAGGATCGCTCACTCCTACATGTGAGTTCATAGCCCGTCTTTTTCAACTATTTTACTATTTTCGGGGTGAGAATGCATGCACACTTACTTTTTGGATTATATTGAATAAACTCTTACAATTCACAACTACCATGTTATTGTTTGTATTAGAAACCATGTAATACTTAGGAATTACACCTACTATATTGTTGTAGGACAATATCACTGCTTAACCTAGATAGGTTCCCATTGTACAATACCATATTGTTGTAGAACAATATCCTTGCATAACTTGAACAAGTTATCATTATACATTTGCCATATTGTCGTGGGACAATATCAGTGCACATACCTTGAATGAGTTAAGTATACACGAGCTGGACAACACCTAGACTTCTTACAGAATTTGTTTTCCTTTCGGGAACTAAGACTGCTGGTACATTCTATGATTACTAGTTTAGACTAGTACACGAGTAAATATCGAACTGAGATACCTAGATACCGGATGAACTTGAGATTACGAGTACACGATAGTAGCACATCTTAGTATAGTACAATGTACTACTCCTGACTACTAAGTGATGTTGAGTCATTCTTAGGCACATTATGCTACTCCCGATATCCAACTGAGGATTGTACATCCTTAGATACATTAAACTAAATTATGTGTAATACATGACAACCATAGGTACAAATTGAGTACCTGTACTACCTCATATACGAAACATGACCAAGTGATATTTTGTGATTGCATTCATTTATTAGATAATATATATATATATATATGTATATATATATATGTATATATATATATGCATATATATATATACAGATTCCCGAGCACTTGTGCCGGATCCAGTTTACTTATGTATATTGATATACATACCCATATGCTTACATGATAACTCTAGTCGGGCATGTCATGATACTACCGACACACATATGCATACATTGCTTGCGAGCAACACTGATCGATATCACCGTGGGCGATATAAAATGATATCACAGTAAAGTGATACAAAACGAGATCACAGTAAAGTGATTCAAAATGATATCACGGTAAAGTAATACAAAATGAGATCACGATAAAGTGATTCAAAATGATATCGTGATAAAGCGATACAAATCGTATAACCATACGAGTTGATACTCGCACTTACTTACAAATCTACGAGTTTATACTCAGGATTCATTGATTCAGTACTTGGATAAATACTCATTTATAGTTTTGAGGAACTACATCTACATATTGTGGGGGAGCAATACGCTATGCCTGGTAGCATACTAATATCTCACTATTGTAAAGTAGTACCAGTATTCGATTTCATATGACTTGGTCATACATATGCCTGATAAGTACATAGGCATTGAATGCCTCAATTTGTGAACATACCTGATGGGTGCTTAGGCCTGTATTGCCCTAACTTATACGTATACATACCTAACTGGTATCTAGGTCTGTAACGCCTCACCTAACTGAGATACATACCCGATAGGTACTTAGCCAAAGCCATGCTTCATCTGATGGACATTCACATACCAAATAGTTACTTAAGCACCTAGTGCTTAACCAATTACTTATTGTATAATTTACACTAATTAAATCAATATCTAATTTATCATTTTAAAAGTTGTATTTTTACATTTCAACTGTCAAACCTATGAACTCACCAGCTTTATAGCTGACCTTTTTAGTGTGCATTCTTAGGTACACTGCTCTAGTAGGATCGGCCCATTAGGATCCTAGCTCGAGTCGCATGCATACACTTATTCAAAGATTTCTACATTATTTTCGTAATATTAGCGTTGTAGTGAAATCTCTAGAATCATTTTGCGAACTCCAGATGTTTTGTAAAACTTATTACTTTATGAAATGTATTCTCAAACGTCTCATTTAGAGTCGTTCATTATGTACCTTTGTGCTTGTGATTATTGTCTCATTTAGAGTCGTTCATTATGTACCTCGTACCCCAACCCGAATCGCTTTCACAATCCGAAATTGGGTGTGCAACAGTTTTGGTCAGAATATGGTCATTTAGTTTAATGGGTCAAAAAGGTGTCTATATGGGTCAATGATACGTTTAAGTACTATGTTTGGATATGATGATGTTATGGTATTTTATTTTAATGCTCTAAATTTGTTAGAACATGATATTGAAGTATGCAAAAATCCAAAGTCAGTTTCTACATGGTTTGTGTTTTGAAGTGTTAAGTAAAAGTGGCGTTTTGAGTCTAAATTGGGCATTTTGAGAAATTTGGAAAAGCCTAAAAAGGAAAACCTTTGTTTTGGTCAATTAAAGTTGCCTGTAAAATTTCAAGTCTATGTCTTTACGTTTAGAAATTATGTGTGATTGAATTTGGTCAAAACGTTGAAGTTTTGCAGGTTGCAGGTTTTGGTCTTGAGTACGCAATGCCACCCACTTCCCAGGATCACGTACCTCAGTGTAAATTGGTCACATATCGCTTTGTTCATGCATATGCGATCCCACCCTAGTTCAAGGATCGCGTAAGTCAGTGTATTTTGTGATCAGTGGAATTTTATTCTTTGGTACGCGATCCCAACTCCAAAGTATGGACCGCGTATGCACGCTAAATTTTGGTATCTCGGTCATTTTTTATTTTCAAGTATATTGTGGTGTAAGTAACCATTTGTACTTCCACAAATTGAGTTATTATGATTGTTGGGACCTAATTAAATGTGGATTAAAATAAATTAGGCGTTTCAATATGAATACGGCAACCCTCTTTATAAAATGAATATAAAATATCGATCCTAGCTTTAATTTAAAATTGGGTAATTAACTAAGGAATATTCAAACTAATTAAAATTGTTTTATCTCATAGTGTGACACCCAACAAATTAGGACTAGTATAAGTGCCTAATCCACATGTAATTAGTTTAGTGCTAGGCTAATTATGTGCATCATCATGTATATTTGTATATATACACATACGCGATTGAGTTACATCGTACATTTTCGATTCAGATGGGATCCGACCCACCCGGCCGTTGGTGAAGCATTTCATAAATAACAAAAATCTATTTCCAAAAACAAATATTCGTTATCCACTTTGAAATGTTATTTTATAATAATATTTACGAAAAACTATTATGTTTTAGATAAAATGTAACGTACGCGAGAAAAACACGCGAATCGAGTCCAACAACCGAGCGAGTCAAAAGTTATATTTTTGGAACTCAATTTAAGTATTTAAAATAATACTTCAAAGGATATTAACTTATATACATCGTTACGAATTAAATGAAACTATCACGTATTAACGTTCGAATAACGATCAACCGACAATCGGGCGTAACACGAATTTGAGGAACGGAACATTACGAGCCCAAGACCCTTTGGATATGCTTAGACTCAGCCTAGGCCCAGCCCACAGCCCAGAAACCTTATCTTGTTCCTCACCTCTATCTCCCTTTCTGCTATTTTCCAGACCCAACCCAGCCACCACCACCCTCAAAAATCTCATCCAAGAACAACCATACTCCTCCTTTCATATTCTAGCACCATCTTCACAACTTAATCACAAGGAGAATCAAGGAGACACAAACGGAAGACCACAACAGACTTCTTTCTCATCTTCAGCTCAAAACCACGAAATCTTTGTTAGTTTTCTCTTAGATTTCATTCATAACTCCTTGGATGATGTTTTTATACATGCTAGACCTTCATATCAGCTCGTTTATGTCCAAAACCAACTCAAAATCACAACCAAAACACGATTAACCACCGGGTAAAAGTATTACACACTGGACAAAAATATAGATCGGAATAGATCGGCCATAAACAACTCATTTATTAACGAAATATAACGTTTCTTGAGCCTAAGACTAAGTTTAAGAAGTCTAGTTTTCAAATCTATAAGCTACTCAATTTAGAGGTCATTTTACATTTTTAATAACTCAAATAAAAGTACATACACAGATTAATGATTCTGAGCAGAATATTGGTCAAATGTAACTGAGCATATGTTGGAAAATACAAAACTAATTTATCGGAAACCACTTGGAAAACTTAGATAATTTTGTTACCTTTCAACTCCGTACTCGCACACTTGGTGAAGTTTTGTAAAAGTCAAGATATGACCAAATCATTGATCATGTATTGACTAAAATAACTGCTTGACCTTCTCCTTTTTTCTATTAAAAACAATGTAAAAATATGATAAACGTAGCTAAGACATAGAAGAATAGCATTTATTTTTGTTCGATTCTATCTCGAAAGTTTGTGTGGTTAAATCAAGACCCAAACGAGTCCAAAAACTTAAGAAACGACCCCATAGGGGCTGTTTTGGAAATAACTATAAAACCGATACTTCGGATCAACCCCGACACAAACCGACAATTTTTATAAACTCTATGGACCATTTTAAGGGTTGGGTAAAAGTTTCGGTTCAAACCGAGCTCATTTGACTACGTTCACAAACTCGGGAACACACCAGGATTTAGTGTCGCTTCGGGCTAAATTCATTAGCGACACTAACCCAATGTCGCCAAATCCGATTCGGTGTCGCCATAGCGACACTAAATCCTGTGTCGCTAAAATCAATTATGTCACAGATAGTGACACTGACTTGTGTCGCTAACTTAGCGAATGTCGCACATAGCGACACTAACCCTTGTGTCGCCAAATCAAATTGATGTCGTATATAGCGACATTGACCGTAGTGTCGCCATAATTGTATAGTGTCGCCAAACTAGCAACAGTCAATCTAGTGTAGCTAGTTACAGAAACTTCAAAATACTTTTACACTAAGTATGGAACACTTGCAACATTCAAAAATTATACGATGATACTCGTACATAAATTGCACATACTTTGATAAGTATATAAAACATTGAAACATACAATAACACTTTTGAATTATCATTACGAAAACTCACCAACGGGCCGTACATATTTTCAAAACACAAGCAAACAATCAAACATTTGGACATAACTAGTTGAAAGTATAACTAGCATAGATGGTCTATTGAGACATCTACTTACGTTATAACCTTGCGCGTTTAGGACGCCCAGAGGTTACAGTCTGTGCAACATCACCCTGTGCAACATCATACTTGCTTGATAGCAATATACCAGACTCATGTGAGTTGCTTTTACTATTTTTACCTCGGGGTGAGGATACATGTTCAGTTTTTATTTACATGTGAACATAAGTGAAAAACTCGATATATTGACTACATGAGTTATTTTACTAATCATGAAGCCCTCCACATCATAGTTTGTTAATATGGATTTAGCGTGAATGTTAGTGTAAGGTACCATATGGGATTGACAATCCCAGTCCGGGGTAGTCGCGCTACCACGACTGCGGTCGAACGGACGCATTATCATTTGTTCATACGTGTGTTGGATTAGGCACATGTAGAGGCAACCTCGATCAGGCACTTGATTGTGATCCTGACACCTCAGTTAAGCTCGAACTATAAGCTCATGGCAGTAATATACACATTTATTTGATTGACTTCAAACATGACTGAATATTGTGGTTCATACATCATTGTTTCATCATAACACCAGTGAGCTCACCAGCTTTAAGCTAATCCTTTTAGCATGTATTCTCAGGTTCCCAGCAGTAGTAGGTCTGCTCACTGTGTATAGCTTAGCTCGAGTCGCATGCAAACACGAAACATCAAAGAGATTTTTCTGCATTTCTACATTTTGTATAAATAGATATGTAATCGAATCTCTCAGGGATAATCATGTGAACTCAATATCTGGTAAACATTTTATTATATCAATATAACTGCTAAAATGACGCATGTAGTGGTCGTTCATTATATATCTTTGTGAATTGATTATCGGATTAGTCTCGCCCCGACCCGAATCGCTTCCGCATCATAATTTGGAGGTGCGATAGATTGGTATCAGAGCCTAAGGTTATAGTGAACTAGGTTGCATTTACTGGGCCTAGACTATGACCGTTAGGCAGTATTCCTTATTAGGTATAACTGGTTCAGGGATTACATCATACAAATTTAATTTAACATAGCCTGATCAACTATGTACAATTAAATGAAGATGATGTGGAATCTGAAATGGTTATGTTGAACAGGGATATACTGGTTGACTCTGACCATGGGAGAAACAGGATCCATACATGTTTGTGCTAAACACACTAGGCTATATTATATGATATATATATATAAATATTGGCCTCACTTACTGATACATTCTTGCCACAAAAATGGTTGACTCACCATCTAGACAAACTACACGTAGTCCACACTCTCTCTGCTCTCGTCGCAGCCACGCAGAACCGCTTGTGGCTAGACAAACTGGTAGTTCACACCGAGATAGCCCTTATCACAATCTTTCCATCACTGGTAACGTCTCTGCTCTAGATCGCTAATGGGCAATCGCCCACCAATGGAGATGGTTACCTACGGCTATTGCCACTTGGAGGATTGAGGAAGACATAAAAATCCCTACTGATGTCGGAGAATATTCAGCCATGGATCTCTCCCCCGTACACTCAAGAACCCACACACCTTACTGTACCGGTATTAGCCGCTAGACTACACCGTCATGAAACACGGCTCAGAGATGTAGAATTCTCACAACATGAAACTCGCTCAAACTGGATGGAACTAGCTCAAGGCCGCATTGCACAAATGTACTTGGATCAGGAAGACATCTATGACTCCGTAAACCGTACTCAAGATCAAATGGGGGACGCTGTGAAAACCATGGAGATTGTTCACAACCAAGTAATTAATAACCGAAACGAGATCTCCATTTTACAAGCGAGATTGCAACAATGCGAAACACGCTTGCGGGAAACTGAGGATGCTCTCCGCATGGTTAGCAGACTTGCGGAATCTGTGGACCATCTTACCTCTCTGCTTCCACAACTGAATCTACACCAAGATTAGTGTCGTATGTATCATGTAACCTATTACCCATCTATGTAAAACTCATGTAATTCGTCCGGATGTAACAATTCACCGGTACCTTTTGTCAACTCTATGTTCTGTAATCTTTTGAACTCATACCTTGTACGGTATCCAAACTTATTATCTAAATGAAATATGATTATCACTACGTGCTATTGTATATTAGCTCCTTGTATATACATATGTGATATATCATAACCCTTGTACAGACGTCTCATATATCTTTTCTTTCTTATTTATTCAAGAATCATGCCGCTGAGACGACAAACGTATAGCCAAGCTGAAATAGCCCAACTCATTGCTCAAGGGGTAGTTGAAGCCCTAGCTGCTCAAGAAGTACTCCAAAACAATGGTAGCGAGGATACCATAAACAACAACACACCTCCAACCCAACCCTGCTCGTACAAGGATTTCCTCAACTACAAGCCTCTATACTTCAAAGGCACTGAAGGTGCTATAGGCCTGCTACGTTGGATGGAAAAGATGGAGTCAGTCTTCAGAATCTGTAACTGGCCAGAAGACTGCAAAGTCAAATACTCCACCTGCACCTTCATGGATGGTGCACTGACATGGTGGAACACTCATGCTCAGACTGTGGGCATTGGCAACGCATACCAAACCTCCTAGGAAGACTTGAAGAAGATGCTGAAAGATGGGTATTACCCACGGGAAGAGCTACAACAACTGGAGGTTGAGTTTCGGAATCTGGTAGTTAAGGGTATCGCTGGGTACATAACCCGATTTCATCAGCTGGCACTCTTGTGCCTAACCATGGTCGATCCGGAGTATAAACGGATTGAACGATACCTCTGGGGACTTCCCCCACAAATTCAGGGAATGGTGACATCATCCAAACACACCATACAAAGTGTTGTTCGAATGGCACACAATCTGATGGCCCAGGTGGGTTGCCAAGGAACTCCTGCGATAAAGAATACCGGAAACAACTCCGGGGATAACAAAAGAAAGTGGACTGGAAACCCCGATAACAACCAACAACCAGCCAAAAGGCCTGAAACTGTTAAGGCCTACACCTCTGGTACTGCAACGAAGAAGGGTTACATTGGCAATAGACCATATTGTTCTAAATGCCGCCGTCACCACGACTGTACTTGCGGTATACCCTGCAACAAATGTCAACAGTATAGGCATATAGCCAAGGAATGCAGGTCTACCAACACCAATACCAACCCCAATACCAACACCAACACCAACCAACCAAGGGCGTGCTTTGAGTGTGGCAATATTGGGCACTTCCGAAGTGACTGTCCCATACTGAAGAACAAGGACAACAACAACAACAACTCACGAGGTAGAGCTTTCATCCTAACTCTTGGGATGCCCATCAAAACCAGAATGTGGTCACGGGTATGTTCCTTCTCAACAATTTATCTGCTTCCAGCTTGTTTGATACTTGTGCTGATAGGAGTTTCATATATGATGAATTTAGTCCACTGCTCAACAATTCTCCTATTGCCTTAGACACTATAGAGTTAGCTAATAGAATTTAATTGAAGCTAACAGTGTGATACCTAATTGCACTCTGAACCTGGCCAACAAACTATTTTCCATTAACCTGATACCTATCGAGATCGACAGTTTCGATATCATTGTTGGCATGGATTGGCTATCTAAACACCGTGCTGAAATCATCTGCTTTGAGAAAATCGTGCGTATTCCTCTCTCCACCTACTTAACCATACAAGGGGAGACCGGTGGGACGAGAACGAATATACCAGGGAATCCTCACACACGTTATGGAGGAAAAGTCAGAGGAAAAGCGAATTGTGGATGTGCCTATCGTTCGTGACTTTCCATAAGTCTTTCCTGAAGACTCGCTTGACCTTCTGCTACCTAGAAAAGTCGAATTCGCAATCGACCTTGTGCCCGGAGCAGCACCCGTGGCACGAGCACCTTATCGTTTAGCCCCATCCGAACTTCAGGAGTTGTCTACTCAGTTGCAAGAACTCCTGTACAAAAGGTTCATCCGATCAAGTTCCTCACCTTGTGGAGCTCCGGTCTTGTTCGTGAAAAAGAAAGACTGTTTTTTCAGAATGTGTATCGATTACCGAGAATTGAACAAGCTCACCGTTAAGAACCGTTATCCACTCTCCCGTATTGATGACATGTTTGACCAACTTTAGGGATCATGCTTTTATTATAAGATTGATCTGCGGTCAGGTTATCATCAACTCCGAGTTCGCGACGATGATATTCCTAAAACAGCTTTCCGAACTCGCTACGGGCATTACGAATTCCAAGTAATGTCATTCGGTCTAACCAACGCACCGGCTGTATTCATGGACCTTATGAATCGGGTATGCAAACTTTTTCTTGACAAGTTTGTCATTGTCTACATCGATGACATTATGATCTATTTATGCAACGAGCAAGAACACGCGTAACACCTGGAAACTATCCTAGAACTACTCAAACACGAGGAGTTATACGCCAAATTCTCCAAGTGTGAGTTCTGGATGCAAACCGTTCAATTCCTTAGACAAGTGATTGACTGTCAAGGAATTCATGTCGATCCTTCAAAAATCGAGGCTATCAAGTGCTGGCAAGCACCTACAACACTGACCGAAGTACACCAATTCTTAGGACCTGCTGGGTACTAGGGGTGTTCATAATTATTCGAAACCAGAAAACTGAACCGAATATTATTGAACCGTAGCAAATTTTAGGTTAACCGAACCAAATTTTTTTAATTTTTCAGTTTTGGTTAACCGAACCGGTATAATTTCGGTCTTTTGGTTTCGGTTTCGGTTCATGATATTACCCTAACCGGTTGACCGAAAAACCAAAATTTTTATTTTGCTATTCAAAAAATGTGTTTATACATAGATATATGATAATATATCTAAATATCTTCTAATTTATAATGTGATTCTTATAATTTTGTATTTATGTTAATGTTCACTTTTTTGCATTTTAGTAGTTAAATATTTGGTTTCATGACTAACCTAGTCCAACGTTTATACATTCATGTTTTGTACCTAATTGAAAAGCTTTATGTTTATCATAAAATGATCAACATATTGCCTTTTTAACAAATATTCATCAAATGAGTGTGTATTTGTGTTTTCATATTTATATTTTAAGTGATTGGTAAACACAATTGGTTAATCTGGTTAACCCTACCGAGTTGCCTCCTACGAGTGCCTAATCTACACTCGTCTTCCCAAATGCTAATACGTCCGTTTGACCGGTTAGTGCGTGCTAACCCGGACGAGGATTGTCAATCCTATATGATATCATATACTAACATTCACGCTACAGATGTATTACCAAACTATGTTGTGGAGGGCTTTGAAATGATTAGTGAAAACAACTCATGTAGTATTTGATTTGTATTGTACTTGTGTTCATATTGTAAAATAAAACGAGCAATGTAATCACACCCCAGATGAAAACCTTAAAATAGGGGCTATGAGACTCACCTGAGCCTTGAGTGTTTAACTTAATAAACTTGAATTGATTAGCGGTGAATTGATGTCCGAAGACTTGTAACCTGAGGGTGTCCAAGACACGCGATGGTTATAACATGAGTAGGCATCTCGAAAGACTGCCCTTATAGTTGTTCATCCAACTTAGAATGTCTAAATTACTACGATTTGGTTGATTGAATTGTCCAAGTTACTATGACTTGGTTGATTTGATTGTGTTTTGAAAAACGTGTACAGCCCGTTGGTGATTTTTTATAATAATAATCTCACATTATTATTTTGATTTTTGAAAGGTGTTATACTTAAAAGTATTTGTAAACTTTAAGTGATGGGGGTCCGGGGGCAGCGCCCCTGGTTAGCGGGGTCCCATGGGTGGCAACCCCTGGCGGGGTCCAAGGGGCTGGCCCCTGGTTGGTGAAAAACGCACTTGGGATTTGAATTCGGGTAAAATGGGGTGTCAGATTGGAGCCTCAATACTTAGTGAAATATGATGAAAAACGTTCTATTTTTAGCGACACTTGATGCGTCACTTCTAAAATTTGGGCGACACTTAGAAAGTGTCGCATAGAATGACGGTTTCAGAATTATTAGCGTCACTTGGAGAAGTGACGCATAAGGGGGGGGGGGACACTTAGGGAGTGTCGGGTTCGAGTGTCGGTTTCTGATCATAGGCGACACTTAGGGAGTGTCGCTAGAAGTGTCGGATAAAGGTATTAGGCGTCACTAGGCAAGTGACGGTTGGAGTGTCGGGAAAAAGGGGTTTTATGCGGCACTTGGGCAAGTGACGCAAATTTAGGGTTTTATGCGTCACTTAATGCGGCACTTAAATGACGCATAAAGTGACGCTATACTGGACCGGCCTATGCGACACTTACGCCTGTTCGACGGATTTTGAGCCAAAAATGAGTTTTTCGGTTTCCGTTTGGTCCGATTCTTACGCCTGTTCGACGTTCGTTTTCTCCTTCGTTTAAACTTTTAAATAATTATTTTACGTGTTCAGTCACGAGTTTTAAAATACGAGAATTTCTTTAATATTTTTGAGGAAGTATTTTACCAACTACTTAGTAATTTGGTTACAAAATATAACTTAACTTGTTTTGGTTGTTTGCGCGTTTGTTATTTTAACCGCGAAATCTTTGTTCGTACGATACGATTTGAGTTGAAATATTACATAAATAATATTTTGAATACATTCGGGTTATTAAATAATGTCATATTATTTAATAAAAATCGTTCACCTACGTCCGTATTAATTGAATTGAATTGCATTCGATTGGAAATTTGTACGATTTAATCAAATCGCATACTTGTATATATTCAACAATATATATATTGATACATTAATTAGCCTAACACAGCACTAATTACATGTATTACACTTGATTAGGCACTAATTACTAGTCCTAATTTGACGGGTGTCACACTCATTACTTATCTGCTTCTATTCTATTTGATATTGGCGCTGATAGGAGCTTTATATCTGACGCATTCTGTCCATTACTTGGCACCACATCTGTTGCCCTAGATGCTAAGTAAATAGTAGAGTTAGCTAACGACAACCTCACTGAAACCGATAGTGTATTACCCAAATGTACTCTAAATCTAGCCAACGAATTATTTTCCATAGACCTCATACCTGTCGAGATTGGGAGTTTTGACGTCATCATCGGCATGGACTGGCTGTCCAAGCATCGTGCTGAGATCGCTTGCTTCGATAAAGTTGTTCGCATACCTCTCGCCTCCGGTGGTACTCTAGCCATAAAAGGGGAGACCGGTGGGACGAGGTTGAACATCATTTCATGTATGAAAACCCTCAAATATCTGAGAAAAGGTTATCAGGAAATCCTGGCACACGTTATGGAGAAAAAGTCAGAGAAGAAGCGACTTGATGATGTGCCTATCGTTCGGGACTTTCCAGAAGTCTTTCCTGAGGAATTACCTAGCCTTCCGCTGTTTAGGCAGGTAGAGTTCTCCATCGATCTTGTACCCGGAGCAGCACCCGTGGTACGAGTACCTTACCGTTTAGCCCCATCCGAACTTCAGGAGTTATCCACTCAGTTATAGGAAATCCTGGACAAAGGATTCATCCGACCAAGCTCTTCACCTTGGGGAGCTCCGGTCTTGTTTGTCAAAAAGAAAGACGGTTCTTTCTGCATGTGCATCGACTACAGGGAACTGAACAAGTTAACCGTCAAGAACCATTATCCACTTCCACGCATTGATAACCTATTCGACCAACTTCAAGGGTCAAGTTTCTATTACAAAATTGATTTACGATCCAGTTACCACCAGTTATGAGTTCGCGATGTTGACATTCCGAAAACTGCTTTCCGAACTCGTTACGGGCACTATGAGTTTCAAGTCATGCCCTTCGGTTTGACAAACCCACCGGCTGTATTCATGGACCTCATGAACCAAGTGTGTAAGCCATATCTCGACAAGTTTTTCATCATCTTCATTGATGACATCCTAATCTACTCACGCGATGAAAAAGAACACGCGCAACATCTTAAGATCATTCTAGAACTTCTCAAACACGAAGAGTTATACGCCAGATTCTCTAAGTGTGAATTCTAGATGAAACCGTTCAATTCCTTGGACACGTCGTAGATAGTCAAGGAATTCATGTTGATCCATCGAAGATCGAGGCTATGAAATGTTGGCAAGCACCGACAACACCGACCAAAGTACGAAAATTCTTGGGTCTCGCTAGTTATTATCGACGTTTCATCAAAAAATTTTCAAAGATAGCTCAGCCTCTCACAACCCTCACTCGAAAAGAAAAGAAATTCGATTAGACTGACAGACAAGAGTCAGCTTTCCAACTCCTGATACAAAAAATATACAGCACACCTATTCTATCTTTCCCCGAAGGCACCGATGACTTCGTGATATATTGCGATGCTTCACATCAAGGTCTCGGTTGCGTGCTTATGCAACAAGACAAAGTCATTGCCTACACCTCACGACAACTCTAAATCCATGAAAAGAATTACACCACTCATGACTTCGAACTGGGAGCCATAGTGTTTGCATTAAAATCTGGAGACACTCTCTCTATGGCACTAAGTGCACGATATTTACAGACCACAAAAGTCTCCAACACATGCTTGATCAGAAAGATCTCAGCATGAGGCAACGTCGCTGGGTCGAGTTGCTTACCGATTACGATTGCGAAATCAAATATCACCGTGGCAAGGCAAATGTTGTTGCCGATGCCCTCAGCTGAGAGGAATGACCAAAACCTCTTCGAGTCAGAGCCCTCAGTATTACAGTCCACAACGCTCTTGTCACTCAAATCCTTATTGCCCAACTCGAGGCCCTGAAACCAAAAAATATCAAAAACGAGGCCTTACGAAACATGGAGCAACGATTCGAAACCAAACCTAATGGGATTAAATATTTCCCGAACCGAATCTGGTTACCGTGTTTCGAGAATCTCCGAGACCTGGTAATGGACGAAGCCCACAAATCCAAATACTCTATACATCCTGGATCCGACAAGATGTATCATGGCATCAGGGAATTATATAGGTGGCCAAACACGAAAGCCGAGATCGCCACCTATGTCAGTAAATGCCTCACGTGCTCAAAAGTCAACGTCGAACATCAGAAACCATCCGGTTTACTTCCACAACTAGACATACCTCAATAGAAATGGGAACAAATTACCATGGACTTCATCACCAAAGTCCCAAAAATGTCAAGCGGTTGCGATACCATCTGGGTAATCGTTGATCGTCTCACCAAATCTGCCCATTTTCTCGTCATCAAGGAAACCGATAGAATGGAACGCCTCACTCGAATCTACCTGAGAGAAATCGTATCCTGACATGATGTTCCTATCTCAATTATCTCTGACAGGGATAGTCATTTCACCTCACACTTTTGGCAATCATTATAGAAATCTTTAGGTACTCGCCTCGATATGAGTATCGCTTATCATCCACAAACCGACAACCAAAGTGAACGAACCATTTAAACACCGAAAGACATGCTACGATCCTGTGTAGTTGATTTCGGTGCCAATTGGGAACACCACCTACCCATGTGTGAATTCTCATACAACAACAGCTACCATACCAGTATTGGATTTGCACCATTCGAGGCACTATACGGTCGTAAGTGCCGATCACCCATCTGTCGGACCGAAGTGGGGGATAGCCAACTCACTGGTCCTGAAATCATTCATGAAACAACCGAGAAAATTATTGGAATCCAAGAATGACTGAAAACCGTGCGTGATCGTCAGAAAAGTTACGCTGACATGAGACGCAAACAACTCGAGTTCCAGGTTGGAGATCGAGTACTACTCAAAGTATCGCCTTGGAAATGCGTCATTCATTTTGGTAAACGCGGGAAACTGAACCCCAGATACATTGGACCTTTTGAAATCCTAGAAAGGGTTGGTCCAGTCGCCTATCGATTGCAACTACCAAACGAGCTCAGTAGTATGCACCCTACATTCCACATTTCCAACTTAAAGAAATGTCTATTTGACTAAACACTCATCATTCCCCTCGAGGAAATTCAAATCGACGACAAACTTCATTTTGTTGAGACACCAGTGGAGATTATGGATCACGAAATCAAACAGCTTAAACAAAATCGTATTCCTATCGTCAAATTCCGGTGAAATTCGCGACATGGTCCGGAATTCACCTGGGACCGAGAGGATCAAATACGACTCAAATACCCGCAACTTTTCTCCGACTCCACTCACGAGACTTCTCAAGCTTAAATTTCGGGATGAAGTTCTCCTAACAAGGGGAGAATGTAACACCCGTCAAATTAGGGCTCATCATTTGGTCCTAATCATTTTGTAATACATGTAATTAGTGCTATGTTAGGATAATTGTATGTATCACTACGTGTATTAATATATATACGCATTTACGCGATTAGATTTAATCGTGCACTTTATTTTACCGGCTGAATTTCTGATATATATATATATATATATATATATATATACGGATGTTGGTGAACCTCATTTCATTAAACAATGTGAAATTATTTGACAAACCTAGTTATTTTCCAATCTTATTCCAATAATAATCTATAGTTATCTCGTATTGGTATTAAGTGGCCTTACACGACCAAAATGCGCGAAACGCGTCCGACAATCGAATAACAACCCAAAATGTATTTTGTAAATTTAAATATGTTATGTTGAGTGAAATCATTATTTAAGGACATCGTATTTTAAATCGATAACTAAAACGTCAAACGATTAAATAACCGAAACATTTACCCGCAAACAAATCGAAACAAAGTTAAGTTGTAATTTATAACTCAATCTTAAAGTATTTGATGAAATATTTCAACAAAAATATCAAAAAATTATTCGTATTTTAAATCACGTATTAAAACGCGTAAAATAATAATTAAGCGTTTAAACGACCGGGGGAAAACGAACACCACACGGAGCACAAATGCGGGGTCCGAAGAAGTTGGAGGCTTCCACCAAAACCCCTCCAACCTCCTTTTCTTTCCCATTTTATCATCTCCCTTTCTCTCTCTCTCTCCACTCTTTTCTTTCTTTTCTCTCTAAACAACCACCACACCACCACCACCTTCAACCTCAAAATAACACCACCAAACAACCTTAAATCTCAAAGCTCATTTGGAGAAAAAGAACCATGACATCACGATCTACATTTCCATCTTTCCGGATTCTTCCCGCGTTAACTCGTAAGTTTTCAACAAATCTTGAAAACACTCTGATTTCATTTATTTTTCTTGTTTGTGGTTTGTCCAAAGCTTAAAATGTCCAAATATGGGTTGGGTAAAAGAATCAGACCAAACTGAAATCGGAAAACATGTTTTTGAACTCGAAAATCCTGACCAGACGTAAGTGTCGCACGGACCCAAGCAGTGATGCGTCACTTCCTTAAGTGACGCCCTAAATGTCACTAAAAGCCCTAATTTTGCGTCACTTGCCTAAGTGCCGCTTAAAACCCTCTTTTTGCGTCACTACCTAAATGACGCAAATTCAATACCCGACACTTGTATCCGACACTTGCTTAAGTGTCGCCCCAAAATCAATTTATAATTTACCAGACACTTGCCTAAGTGTCGCACCTTATGCGTCACTTCCTTAAGTGACGCCAACACTTCAGAATTTACCATTTTATGCGACACTTTCTGAGTGACGCCTAAACCCTTAAGTGTCTTTATAAGTGAAGCTAAAAACAAAAATTTTGCAAACTATTATTATACTAAATGTCATACTTGTATAACCTCAAACACTTGTACGATACAACTTTTAAAACACATTGGAACACGCTTTTAAGTATAACACCCTGAAATCAAAATAATAAGATTGAGAATTATGATTACAAATCCGTCACCAACGGGCCGTGCACCTTTCAAAAACACAAACAATCAAACCTAATCATTTGGGCTCACTAGTTGGACGAACAACTAGCACATGTTATCTCTTAAGATACCTACATATTATATTAACCTTATGCGTTATAAATGCCCAGCAGGTTACAGTCTACGGATGCCCCACTGTATATCATCATACTTTCTTCATTGCAACTCTTTGGACTCAGGTGAGTCTCATAGCCCCTCATTTTACTGTTTTAAACCCAGGGGTGGGAATACATGCTTTACCTTGTTTTACATGTGAACACGAGTACAAAACTTGCTATATTCTGCATGAGCTGTTTTCTAATCACTTTTAAGTCCTCTACGATCACAGTTCTGGTAATACTTTATGTAGCGTGAATGTTAGTGTATGGTACCATATAGGACTGACCATCCTCGTCGGTTCAGCAAGCACTGACTGGTTAAACGGACGCATTAGCATTTGTTCATACGAGTGCATATTAGGCACTCGCCCGGAGGCACCCACGATCAGGCACTTTATTGTGATCCTGACAGCCCCGTTAAGCGTAGACTATGACCTCATGGCAGACATATACATCATTTGATTCATTTCAAACAATTATTATCAAATCTTGTTGTTCACACTTACTTATCTATTATACAAACCTGTGAGCTCACCAACGTTAGCTGACCTTTTAGCATGTGTTCTCAGGTACCCAACAGCAATAGGCATGTTCATTCAGGAAGCCCATAGCTTGAGTCAGCATGCACATCAGGAGATTAGTTTGCATTACTACATTTTGTAACCTAGTTATGCCGCATAATCTCTAAACATTGTAATTATTGGGCTTTTGTAAACATTATACATTGTAAAACTTTATATTATCATTGTATCTGTAAAACGACGCATATAGAGTCATTCAATATATACCTTGTGTGTTTTGATTATTGATTAGTAGCATCTCAAAGCTTGCTTCCACTAAACAGTAAATTTGAGGGTGTTATATTCTTGATCACAATACCTCTTTCATCCTTCTTATTTCTGAAAACCCATTTAGTACCAAATCCCCTTTTACCTTTAGGCAAATTAACCAATGTCCACACCTCTTATATTCTGAATTGAAGCAACTCTTCCTGCATTGCCTCAACCCAACTTGGATCCTTTAAAGCTTCTGTAACTTTCTTAGGTTCCATCTGTGTCTGCTTTCTAGTTTGTAAAAAAATCTTTCTAGGTTGCACAGAAAGAAAGAAAAGAAATAAGTGGAAACTTCTTCATCATCACCATGTGTCTGTTTTCTAGTTTGCACAACAGATCCAATATCTCAAATTACTTTCTCAAGTGGATGATCTCTATGAGCAATGTATTGTGAATTGGGTGACACTGGTATCTCAGATTCCAAGTTGGTGTAATTTAAATCAACATCACTATCATCCTCATTACCATGAATACTTGATACATCCTTTGTGATAGAATCCACTATTGGCCTTGTATTTGCAGAAAAATCTCTTAAGTGGTTCTCAAGTTGTTGCTCTGGACTTAACTCATTCCTTTCCATCTGTGCACTATCTGAGAGTGTCCCTTGTCGTGGACCTAGATGTCAATTGACAGCAATCGTAAGGCGGAATCAAACAATTGCTTGTATGGCTCACAAAACACTAACCGAACACAAGGAATTCAATAATGCAAACGTGTATATTAGCTTGTATAACTGTTTGGGAACGATTACAAGTTGGTTTAGTCGACAAATGGTGCTAGAGTTTCGTCAACCCTAGCCGGAAACCCGTAGGTTTGTATTTATACTAAAAGTCAGTCGACATGCGTCACTTGTGGAAGTGTCGCATGTGGCCGCCTTCATGCGTCACTTACCTAAGTGTCGCTATGCGTCACTTAACCAAGTGTCGCTATGCGTCACTCAGGCAAGTGTCGCCTAAACTAAAACACGAGTGTCGCACTATACAAAAGCTATATTTCTATTAAGAAACTAACGACACTTATTACAACTCAATAGACCAACTGACAGACACTCAAAGATGCATCAACAAACTCCCCCGTGTCTTCAGCTTGGTCTTCAAAAATATTCAAGTCTTCACTTCCAGCCAGCTGGAAATACACCACCAGCGTGTACTCCATTGGCGACGCAGATATCCACGATCTTCTGAAATTTTAACGCTTCAGCTCTATCTTTCGTCTTGAACTCAATTCTGTTTTCATGTAATCTTTTCATATCTTGAGCAGAAAGATTGATCAAACTTAATGGGTCAAAAACGCAAAATATTTTTCTCTTAAGACCCCATAACGACCTCTTCTTAGGCTGAACAGCATCCCAAGCTGTTTTCTCGTTGTTTTCTACATCTGCATTTGAAGACTCCGGGTCTGTAGCTGGTTCTGAATTTGGAATAAATACTATCACAGCTTCACCCGTAACATCATCATACTCCCAATACACCAACCTATTCAAAAAGTCTAACGGGATGATCTCCAAAGGTATCTTCTGTAGACACTTTGCTGGTGGATAAATCATCTTCACAATAGGTTGTCGGGTGATCGGATCCAACTTCTTCTTAAACTTGTACCTCATACCCAACGCCGGCTTTATCAAGTTGTACTTTTTACTGTTAATCTCACGACGAATGATCACCTGAAAGAAATCTGCTCTTGAATCTCGTGATCGGTTGATCAAGGGTATCTGAGCTAACCTTTGAAGCTCACACTTCGGCAAAGTACTTATTTTGTAAAACTTCATATTGAAGTACTGAATGCCGTCACTTCTCTTTATCATAAACACCGAGTTGTTCTCAACGAATTTCCAACTCTTAATCAATCCCGTGTAATCAGATCTAACTTTGTAGCATTTACACGTAACCGGTACCTCGATAATCGGTTTGAGCACTATATCCGGTTTTGTTGTAGAAGTTGATGGCTCGTTCGTCTCTTTTTCCGATTCATCTTCAGACGAGTCCGATTCTATAATGGGAGCATCATCATAACATTCATCGCTGTGCAATTTCTCCCCCTCAACTTCAACATCCTCATTTTCCTCAAAAAAGTAATCCTCTGCTATAGGATCATCCATCACCTCTTCCTCAGGCATCGTGTTATTATCATTCATCAAGTTTTGCAAATATGTGAGATCTACAAATGAATAATCAACAGCTATTGGTCTTGCCTGACCTTGAACCTTAACAAAATAATCCAAACTGATATTTTCATTCATAGTGGAAGAAGGTTGTACATTTTCAGGTTCAGGGGGAGGAGTTACATTTGTTTCTATTTCCCTGGGATTATCCTCCCCCGAAACAAGTGTGACTGACTCCAATTCTAACAACCTAGAAGACATAGTCGTTATTTGTTGCTGGAGAAAGTCCACTGTAGCAGCTTTAATCTCTAAATCTTTAATCTGTGAAGCTTGAGCTGCAAATAAGCGTCACTTAGACAGTCACTTGGGGTAGTGACGCATATAAGAGGCGTCACTTGAAGTAGTGACGGTGTTAACAGTTAAAATAAGTTTATGCGTCACTACACGAGTCACTTAAGAAGTGACGCAAAAACAAGCATCACTTATTAAGTGACGGTATAAGCTTTCAAAATTACCAAACAGCGTCACTTGTGGTAAGTGACGCACGAAGTGACGCAACGATGAAGATCATCGTGTCACTGTTCATACCCAGATTTCAAATTTGGGGGTTTTCAAAATTGAAGTGAGGGGTTTGTGCGTATGGTAAAAACGAATGCTACGGATGTTTTAAAATCATAAAACATTAACAAATCAAGTGTTTAATCGAGCGATTTCAACATTAAACCCAAACCCGTAACCCTAAATCAAAGTACAGCATGTATATCGAAGTATAAGGGTGAAAGTAAGTACCAAATGGTTCGTGTGAATGAGAGGAAGAAGAATATTGGACTGGAATGCGATGAAAAGCCACATAACGCACGAATCAATCGACGAAAAATGCACAGAAGTAAGTGACGCAGAGACAGTTTGAGTGTCGGTGTGTCAGAGCAAGTGACGCTATAGTAATTTGAAAAGTGGTGAGGTTGAGTGTCGTGGGGAAGGGGTATTTATACACTGACCCTAGTATGCGTCACTCAACCCGGCACTTATAGCGAAGCTTACCCCGGCACTTACTGCGTCACTAAAGTGAGTGACGCAATATCGTATGCGTCACTGGTAGCGTCACTTATGAAAGTTACAATTGCGTTGGGATTTCATCGATTTTTTGCGTTGGGATTTCGGTACTCAAATTTGAAAATGTAACTGTAACTTGGATAATAACTAAAATTACACTAACTTAGAGAAAATAAAAGACATACAAGAATGTAAATTTAGAAATAGAAAAATGAACACATTCTTTTTGGTGACGGAGTTGATATAGTCTGATTAGGGATCATATCGGAATAACATGCATTTATTAGGAACAGTAAGTGTTATTTCGATCATCAGTATATTTGTCCTCCTTAAATTTACTTGACATACTAAAAGCACTTTTTATAAAAATTATTTCAAAATGATTATTAGTATGTTTATCCACTTAAACATGTTATACTCACATCTAGGAAGTAGTTTATTATTATTGGTATGTTCATTTCGCTGTAGTTCCCACCATAGATATACATCTTAACTTAAGACATAGACCATATTTCCATTTACAGATGAAATATAAGAAAATCAATGTTAAGAATCAAGTCAGCGGTGACAGGTCTGTACTTACGTACAACAGAGCGACATAGCTTGATTCAGGTTTAAGCAAAACCGGACTTGGTCAAACCATTTTGGCGACCTTGTAAGGTATCTTATTTTGAAAGACTTTGCAAGTGCTTTGACTTGTGTTTGCTTAAGTTTAAAGTATATATTAATAGAAGCCAGGTCTATACTTACGTATAACATAGGAAACTATCAATATATACCCCCAAATGATATCAAATAAACATCTTTCACGAAAGCATGTCTAGTATAAGTAAGAAATTAAGACTTTTGTCATACATCTAATGGTGTTATACCACTTGAAATAAACAGTTAATTATTAGGCTTCTTAAGACTTCTCAAAGAGTTTTGCATAACATGCCTACTAATATATCGTATGATGAAGACAATGTTTATAAAAACTGTTTTCAATACGTTAGATAAATCTACTGACACATCCAAGATAAACCTTAAATTTCCATTTTTATGCATGTCACCTGATGTACTATCATATCCCAAGTTGTTTACAGACACAACTTCAACGTCTATTTTAAAATGTAGCAACCTTGCATTTCTTTAATACTAGAAAGTATAAAGAGTGGCAGTTGCATTGGTTGCATGTTTTTTTTTTTTTTTTTTTTTTTAAAAAAAAAAATTACTGTAAAAACAATCCAAGTCACTAATTACTTTTTAGCAAGAAAGAATCGTAAACCAATCATGTTGATTAGTTCATCAAATCGAGTACGCGTAAAGGCTTTAGTAAAAAGATCGGCATTCTGCTTTAAGGTGTCTATCTGGACAAGGTCAATTAGGTGTTTTTCATAGCAATCCCGTATAAAATGGAACCTAAGTTCAATATGTTTAGTCTTAGAGTGCTGTACGGGATTGCGTGTGATAGATATAGCAGCAGTATTATCTATATGAATAGGAGTCATAGAAAGAAGTAACCCGTAATCACGCAATTGATGCTGTATCCATAGAACCTGAGAGCAGCAACTTGCAGCAGCAACGTACTCAGCTTCCGCAGTGGAGAGAGAAACTGTAGTTTGTTTCTTGCACTACCACGAAACTAGTCGTGTTCCTAGGAATTGACATCCACCAGTGGTTGACTTCTTGTCTATGCTGCAGCCGCCATGATCTGAATCCGAATAGGCAGAAAGAGCGAATGATTTCTCATTTGAATACCATAGACCAAGATTGGGTCTATGTTTGAGATAACCAAAGATTCGCTTGACAGCCCTCATATGAGACACCTTTGGTTTGGCTTGAAAGCGAGAGCATACGGATACCGCAAAGACAATATCCGGTCGAGAAGCAGTCAAGTACATCAAAGAACCTATCATTGATCGATAGTCCTTTTCTTTGCAATCTTCTTCATCCTCAGCAAGTCGGAGATTGTGATTAAGCTCGATGGGAGTCCCATAGGTTTTACAATTGAGCAGATCATATCGAGTCAACATGTCTTTGACGTACTTTGACTGATGAATATAAATACCTTTTTGAGACTGCTCAACTTGTACACCTAAAAAGAATTTGAGCTCCCCCATCGCACTCATCTCAAACTCAGCTTTCATGATTTCCTCAAAGTGCTTGCACATCGCTTCATTTGTAGAGCCAAAAATAATGTCGTCCACATACACTTGCACAAGTAGCATATCCTCTCGATCGCCAGTCCGTTCTTTGCGAATGAACAGAGTACTGTCGATATTTCCACGAACAAATCCATGCTTGACTAAATGATTAGATAACCTCTCGTACCATAATCGCGGGGCTTGATGAAGACCATATAACGCCTTATTTAACTTGCAGACGTATTCTGGATGCTCAGGGTCTTCAAAGCCAGGAGGCTGTTTCACATAGACATCAGTGTCCACTTTCCCATATAAAAATGCGCTCTTGACATCGAGTTGGTGAACGCGAAACTCTTTGTAAGACGCAAATGAGAGAAAGATCCGAATGGACTCAAGTCTTGCCACAGGAGCGAAGACTTCATCATAATCCAAGCCCTCAATTTGACTAAATCCTTGAACGACCAATCGGGCTTTATTCCGAATGACAATACCCCTATCATCCATCTTATTGCGGAACACCCATCGAGTGCCAGTTAAATGAGCACCTTTGGGTAATGGAACTATATCCCATACGTGTAGTTTGTTGAACTGCTGCAACTCTTCTTGCATAGCCTCGACCCAAGATGGATCTTTTAAGGCTTCATCAACTTTCTTCGGTTCAATTTGGGATAAATGACAGGAATTTATCCGGGCGATCAAATTCAACATTTCCTGATTTGGATTTTGCTGCACTTGATGCCTTGTTCGAACAGCAGCTTCAGGATCACCGATAATGTTATCAATGGGGTGATCCCTGTGTACACGTGTGACTGGGATTCGATCGGGTGCAAGTACTAACTCCAAATTATTCATGTCCCCTTCAGTGATGGGGACAGTGTTAGTTGCAGGAACAGTAGTACTTTCTGGTTGCACTGGAGGTTCCATATCATCTTCATTAGAGAAAAGATGAGAGTGGACCATTTCATCATCCTCGTCTTCCTCCAATGGTGGCATGTTGGGATCATCTGGATGTTCTGTCGCATTAATTGTTCCTGAAGTCGAAGGAACATCCGAAGGTGGAACCGTAGGCAAAGGTGTGGATGTGGTAGATATTGGTGTTGGTGTAGTAGTAGGTGGTGGAGGTGACGGTGTGGGTTTTGCTGTAGGTGGGGAGGCCGGTGTTAAGGTAGAAGTGTCCTGACACAAACTAATACCATGAAGTAGAGTGACAATTTCGTCCTCATCAGAAGTTCCTTCTGGTATGTCGAATGAGTTGAACACATCCTTGTAATTGAATAGCCAATCCGGACCCGTTCCTTGAGGAGGATCCGTGTATCGTAAGCATTTCACCTCAAAATGCTCTTCCACCTGATGAGTCGACTTGATGTAAACTCGTTTATTTGGAGAGTTGACGGAATATCCAAGGAAGATTCCTTCAACTGCTTTAGCTCCAAACTTTGAGACTTTATCTTTAGAGACCATAATCAAACATGGACACCCGAAAGGTTCCAGAAAGTGCAAGGTGGGCTTACGGTTGTTAAAGAGTTCATAACATGTCTTATTTTTCTTCTTAACCGTGAGCACTCGGTTCAACACATAGCAAGCAGTACTGACTGCTTCTGCCCAAAAGATTATAGGAAGCTTAGAATCGGCCAGCATAGTCCGAGCTGTCTCGATAATAGTCCTATTTTTACGCTCAGCTACTCCGTTCTGTTGAGGAGTTCGAGGGGCACTGAACTGATGATCAATGCCTTTTGTGGCACAGTATAACTCAAGAGTAGAGTTCTTGAATTCAGTCCCGTTATCACTTTGCAGTCTTTTAACCTTTAAGTTGCATAAATTTGCCAACTTATCTAACAGATATACAAGAATATCTGGTGTCTCACTCTTTGCCCCCAGAAAATACACCCATGAAAATCGTGAGTAGTCATCGGTGACTACTAAGCAGTACGATCTTCCACCAATACTCTTGGTTGAGATAGGACCGAATAGGTCCATATGCAATAATTCCAATGGTGCCGCAATGGAATTCACTAACTTAGGATTGTGAGGTTTCTTATGAAGTTTCCCTTTATGGCAGGCGACACAGTCATCTTTTAGTGCAAATGACTGTTTAGGGACTCCATTTACCAAATCATTATTTATCAAGAAATTCATCTTTCGAAAATGGATGTGTCCCATTCGTCGATGCCACAATAATGATTCCTTTTCTGAAGCCTTCGAAAGGAGACATGTATATTCATCTTTAGTCTCCACAGTACACATATTCATGATGTAGGTGTCATTTCTCCTTGGTGCCCTTAAAGCACCCATTCCTCGGGGATAACGAAACCCGGCTTCAAAATCACGCACTCTGTCTTTGTGAACGCTGTTGTATAATCCTTATCACAGACTTGTGATACACTCAGCAAGTTGTGAGTCAATTGAGCCACGTAGTTCACATTTTCGAAGCTAACTTTCCCGTTAGTTAGCGTACCTTTCCCAGAAATGGTTCCTCCTGTATCTCCAGCAAATGCAACATGTCCTCCAGAATGTGGTTTAACATCCGTCAAAAGGGACACATCGCCTGTCATGTGTCGCGAACAGCCACTATCAACAAACCACTCGCTGTCTTTAACGCGTTCTGACTGCTGCAACACAAAAAGTAGGAGATTAGTGAGAAACGGTGACCCAAGCCTTTACAGACTTAGGTCGACCACAGTCATCAACAATAATCACATCAGACAAGACTTTATTTTTAAACAGATCAGATTTTGTATCTGATGTGTTATTATTGATGACATTGGAGTCTGCAGTAGACTCCTTTATTTTCCAAACAGTAGGTGGTTTGGAAATTTGCTTTGGAGTAATGTCGGGCTCTTGTTTTGGCAAAGGTTTTTACCCAACATTACTTGTTTTTGCAGCAGGTTTGGGAGAGACAGAGTAACGCCTAGGAGGAGATTTTGAAAGGGAATTTTGATAAACAAAAGTCCTAGGCATTTCTCTCCCGTAATTCTGATGAGACAGTTTGGGACAATCACGAATTAGATGTCCCTGTCTCTTGCAGTAAAAGCATGATCTATTTTCAACAATTGGTTGAAACTGAGGTTTTACCGCCGGAGTTGAAGAAACATTTCTAGAACATGCACATTTCGTGCATGTCTTAGAATGTTTTTGTTCGGATTGAGTGGTTGAAGTAGAAGGTTCATTACAAACATCATTTGCAAATTTAGATTTATTTTGCAAAATCTTTACAGGTGACTATAAAGTTTGAGATTATGTATTTAAAACCTTATTCTTTTCTTTGTTAGGTTGAACTTTAATTGTAGGTTCAACCTTTAACACCTTTTCACATTTTACCTCAACCTTATTTAACTCAGGATACTCCTCATCGGTAATATCCTCAATCTCAACAATCTCCTCAACATTAACAGGAGATTCACACTTTGATTTAACAAACTGAGGTGAAGGGTACTCTGACCGTTTAGTTTTCTCCTTCACCTGTTTGTTAATCTTATCAACCTTAGATTTGACACCGTATAACAATGCATAATCAACCGGAATCTCTTCGGTGCCTTCCTTAACCGGCATAGGACAGTATTCAGTAGGAGGCGGGACTACATTATAACCTAGTCCCGTCTTCGTTTTGTGATCTGTCCTTTGCTTAGTAAGTATATCATTAAAGGCAACAGTAGACGAGGAGGAACTTAAAATCTTACTCTTATAGTTGTCATATTCTTCTTTAAGATTAGAGAGTTCCTTGTTCAGACGGTCAATTTCAGCAAGATAGCTATCAATAGCATCCTGTTGACTGAAAACTTTTGACTTATACCTAAGTGTGTCCTGTTGATAAGCCTCTATTTTCTTATCATACAATTGTTCATTTGCTTTTAGGTATTTGTTTGAGTCATTAAGTTTTTCGACCTTTCTTCTTAAGTCTACATTGTCTACCTGAAAGCACCTTAAGGATTCGGTTAACTTAATGCATGATACACAGTTTAAGGGTTCTTCAGGTTCATTACGTACCTCATTCGAGATGTGAGCCATAAGACACTGCTGATAGTTCTCAGCATATATGCTCCAATCCGTATTGGTTGGCTCAAAAACAACTAGTGCGTCAGCTGTTGCTTGCTTCACTTGATCCTTCTCCGGAGTTCTAGGAGCATCATGCTTTGTGAAACCAGACGGAGGAACCTTAGGCTTCTCACATTCTCTCGCAAAGTGTCCCAGATTCTGACAATTGTAACATTTCACTTTGCTTTTATCAAAACCGAAGCTGGTTTTGCCATCTCCCTCCAAACTCTTGCGACCAGTTCGTTGCAAGAATTTCTGAACACGCCTGGATATCATAGCAATGTTCCAGTTAAGATCCATCTGCTCAAGATCATCATCATCAAGTTGAGCATAGTCTTCCTTGGCCAATTCCAAAGTGGCATTTGGTTGTGAAACCAAATCCTTGTAAGAACTTAGAAAGGCTGTATAGATAGCAGCCTGCTCTTGAATTGCAGGAGAGACGGGGACCTGCTGTTTTGACCCTTGGGAGGGTCCAGAAGCATATACTGGATGAGAAACACCAGTAGAATACAAAGGAGTTTGAAGTGGAGAGCTTGTAGAAGAAATAAATGCCATTCCACCATACGCTTTACCCGTGTTAACTTGTCCTCCATACAGGGACGGGTCTTGAACAAAACCGCCTGTCTTGCATTCTTTCTTCTTCATCTCCATTGCATGAGCTTGAAGAATGCCAATTAGCTCATCCAATTTCATGGTAGCTAATTCTTGACTTTCCTTGAGAAGCTGTACTTTAACATCCCAAGAGCTAGGCAAGACATCCAGTAGTTTCTTGTTTACTTCAAGTGGAGGAAAATCGTAACCTCCCTCCGTCAACTCACTCACCAGTTGTGTGTATCTAGTAAAGACTCCTGCAGTCGTCTCATTTGGCAAAGAATCAAACAGATCGTACTGTTTCTTGATGAGTTCCAACTTGGCTGCTTTGTACCGTTGATTTCCACCACATCTAGTTTCTATTGCCTTCCACAGCTCATATGTGGTTTCATGTGATTTGAACATTCGTAATACATCTTTGGATAGGCACATACAAATAGCCGCATGTGCCTTTTTCTCCATATCATAATCTTTCTTCTCCTCTGGAGTCATGGACCTGTAGACCTTTTTCGGAGGCATATTCATAGTAGGAAAAACTCCTTCAGCTAGAGGAGCTACATATTTTTCCGTGAGTGGACCCCAGAGCTCCAGACAGTGAAAGTTTATGTATTGTTCAAATCGAGCACGCCAATATACGTAATCCATGTCAGCTGTAAACAGAGGAGGTTTATTATTAGAACCAACATCGTGATTCTGTTTTAACATATCTCTGAGTCCTCTAATATCGTCTTTATCAGCAATAGAAGCCATTGAAGATATACCTGAAATTGTACGCAAAAACAAGAACTTACAAACTAATTAGTACCAAAGGCGTCACTTGGTAAGTGACGCACTCAAGTGTCGCAGCGACTAGCGGCACTTGGAAAGTGACGCTATCGAGTGACGTACAAAGTGACTGATGACACTATAAGTAAGTGTCGGTCAATCGAGCAAGTGACGCACTCAAGTGTCGTACTTGAGTGACGTGCTAAATCAAATAGGCGTCACTAGAAAAAATGACGCTATAGTTCAAAAGGCGTCACTAAAGAAAGTGACGCGAAAAAATTGAACAGGCGTCACTAATATAAGTGACGCTTAACACTCAAATGACGTGCTACAGTGACGCACTTGAGTGACGGTGTATTAGGGTAGACGACACTTAAGTTAAGTGTCGTATAACCTCAAATGACGCTTCAAGTGACGCGTCTAAGTGACGGTAAAACCGTAATTTTGGGATTAGATAGTGCCGCTATAAGTGACGCGTCCAAGTGACGGATCGAGTGTCGCAAAACGGCTGAAAATCCCAAAACCCTAAAAATGTCGAATTTTCGTAAACCAAACGAAAATTCCTTCAACTCTAATGGACGAAACCTGTAAATGATGAAGAATCTTGACTGTATAACACCTTAGCAACTCCAAAACCGTATGTAATCTCAATTAATTATTCGAACAAAGCTGAAATCAACCCAAAATCGAATCTAAACGTCAATG
Source organism: Pseudognaphalium luteoalbum (assembly GCA_963422505.1). NCBI lineage: Eukaryota > Viridiplantae > Streptophyta > Magnoliopsida > Asterales > Asteraceae > Pseudognaphalium > Pseudognaphalium luteoalbum. The sequence continues at coordinate 20,873,907 of OY730196.1, read as the reverse complement.
TATTCATCTAGTGGCTCTGATACCAGTTGAGAGTGTCCCTTGTCGTGGACCTAGATGTCAATTGACAGCAATCGTAAGGCGGAATCAAACAATTGCTGGTATGGCTCACAAAACACTAACCGAACACAAGGAATTCAATAATGCAAATGTGTATATTAGCTTGTATAACTGTTTGGGAACGATTACAAGTTGGTTTAGTCGACAAATGGTGCTAGAGTTTCGTCAACCCTAGCCGGAAACCCGTAGGTTTGTATTTATACTAAAAGTCAGCCGACATGCGTCACTTGTGGAAGTGTCGCATGTGGCCGCATTCATGCGTCACTTACCAAGTGTCGCTATGCGTCACTTAACCAAGTGTCGCTATGCGTCACTCAGGCAAGTGTCGCCTAAACTAAAACACGAGTGTCGCACTATACAAAAGCTATATTTCTATTAAGAAACTAACGACACTTATTACAACTCAATAGACCAACTGACAGACACTCAAAGATGCATCAACACTATCTTCCAGTAATGGCATATCTGGATCTGTATCATAATCCAGTGGAGTTTTGCCATTCTCATTCTGGTCTTGATCTGTTCTGCCTTGATCTGAACTCTTTGAGGATTGTTCTGGATTGGAGTAAAAAACCTCTGGTGATCAGGAGACCAGATTGGAAATAAAGTATATTCCAAAGAATCATTCTTCTTTCTAGCTGTCATTCCTGTTTCTGCTGCAGTATTCCCTGTATTTGTACCTGCACTTGTTCCTGCACTAGAGTCCACATGTGTATATCAAAAAGCAGTGTTAAGAGCATCAATATCATACAAGGAGTCAGGACCCTTTCCTACAGGATTAGCAGTATTTTTTGAAGGTTATGTTCATTGACTCTTCCACAATCCTAGTCCTTTGATTAAATACTCTATAAGCCTTACTTTGAATAGAGTATCCAACAAACAGACCCTCATCTGCCTTGCTGTCAAACTTGCCTAAGTGCTTTTTGGTATTTAAGATTGTACAAGGACACCTAAAAGGTCTTAAGAAGCTAACTAAAGGTTTCTTCTTAAACAACGGTTCATATGGTGTCTTGTTATGAGGATTAACTTTGAGTACCCTATTCTGAACATAGCAAGCAGTACTCACTGCCTCAGCCCAGAAAGTCATTGGTAAGTTAGAATCAGCTATCATAGTTCTACCAGCCTCAATTAGTGTCCCGTTTCTCCTTTCAGCTACTCCATTATCTTGTAGAGTCCTAGGTGCACTAAATTCTCTCTTAATACCTTTAACTTCACAGATTTATCCATGTCATGATTTTTAACTCTGTTCCATTGTCACTCCTAATGATTTTAACCCTTTTATCCATTTAATTTTCAATCTTAGTCATAAATGATCTAAGTATTTTACCTGTCTCATCTTTTGTTCTAAGAAAGAATACCCATGTAAATCTGGTATAATCATCAATCGCTACAAGACAATAAGACTTTCTCCGTGTACTACTTATTTTGGTTGGTCCAAACAAATCCATATGCAATAAGTGTAAGGGTATGCAGTTGGTGTTCACAGTCTTGGTCTTAAAAGAAGATTTGTGTTGCTTGCCTTTTTGACAAGAGACACGATGATCATCACATGAATAAAACTTTTCAGGTAAACCTCTAACAAGTTTGTTTTTGACAAGCTTGTTAATGGTTTTGTAATTCGTGTGACACATTCTTCTATGCCATAGTTTAGAATCATTGATACTTGCTTTAGAAATAAGACATTTTAATTGGGGTTGAGGTTTCATATTTCCTAAGTCACACTTATATACATTATCCCGTCTTGGAATTCTCAACAAAATCCTATGATCAGGTATTTTGAATTCTTTAGATAAAATAAGGCATTCAGTGCCAGTAAAATGAACAGAATTCTTTTTATCTATGTTTTGACTCACACTTAGCAAATTGTACCTCACCTGTTCCACAAAGTAAACATCATCAAAACTTATCTTATCACTGTTAATAGTGCCTTTGCCTGTAATCCTTGCTTCTTATGGATTGCTTTCAAAAACTACATATCCACCATCAAATGACTTGAAGTTCTTTAGCTTTCCTTTATCACCAGTCACGTGCCTTGAACATCCACTATCTATATGCCATAAACTCTTTGATTTGTCCTACACATTCAAACAAAAAGAGAACTATTTGTTTCTCTTGGGAACCCAAACCAATTTGGCTTTGGGTTTCTGATGTGCATTCACATAATAAACTTTCTTGAAGATTATTGTTTTTGAAGCACTGTTGGAATTTTGATAATTTAAATTAACAGTATTAAATGGTGTCTTTATCCAACTTATTTTAGACTTAACGGTGGGAAATTGGTCTTACAGTTTTAACTGTTCTCCCAAATGAACTATTATTGTTTAGTTTTGTTAACACTGGGTCAGTTTGTTTAGTTAACACTGTTTTCATCTTTCTAATGTTAGCTAATTTATTAGTTTCCACTGTTTAAGTAGATTTACCTGTAGTAGTTTTTAACTTATTAGCCTTTGAATTCATCTTATTGGCAGTGGCTAAATGATAAACTTTTGATTTAATTTTTTTTATTGATCATATTAGCTGTTGTCCATGATTGTTTTCTAATCCTTTGAAAATTCTTAGGATTATGATAGCAATCATGTTAAAGATGATAATTCCTACCACATATAAAGAAAAGTTTCTCCTTTATCATCTTAAAATTATTACCCAATTTTTGTCAAACCATTTGGTTCCAATTTCTTTGATTTCTTCAGGGTCTTTGATTTTGGTTTGATGGTAATGAAGAATTTTCTTTACATTTACAGTTATTACAGTTATGACTCACAGATTCTACATATTTATTCACAACATGTGTTTTAACTCATCTAACTGTATAACTAATATAACCTAAACCTGATTTAGATTTATTAGTAGTGATGCTTATCTTCTTTAAACCCTGTTTGGCCTTTTCCACAAACAATGTTTTACCCTCTTCTAGTTTATTACTTTTCAGTTCTGAAACTAGACCAGTAATTGACTTCTTTTCACTCTCAATAGAACTATCTGTAGACTCAGATCTTGCACTCTTTTCACTCTCAGACTGAGTCTCATCTTCTTTTTTCCAATCACTTATCTCAACTTTATCATAATCCACATCATTTGATAAGTTTTGGATTGGATCAGCCTTCTTAACATCATCTTTCATCCCTACCTTAAGTGTTTTGATATCAATGTCACTTTTGGGAGGAAAATAGTTGTTTTTATAAGGTGGAGGTACATTGTTATACCCTAATCCAGTCTTAAGCTTATCATAAATCTGTGATTTAATAAGCTTATTAACACTTTTAGAAGCAATTTCTAAGTCACTTACTGTCAGTTTTATACTATCTATCTCACATGTGACATCAGCAAGTTTCTTAGTTAATGTTTCTATTTTAGCATTTAGATTATCCTTTTCCCATTTGGCATATTGAATGTCAAACTTAAACTGTGTTTCATTGATCTCATGTGGCGAAGGCGTATAAACTTGCTTAGCCCAAATCAGTCTAAAAGTTTGGGCGACCAATCTTTCCCAGTCTTTTCTATATTGGGCGAGTGAGCAAGAATGCCTATAGATAGTGCTTTAATAATAATATAGATAGGGCTTTTTCAGGAATCGATTCTATGATTGAATAGCAGAAGTGCTACTTAGTAGTAGAAACTCGGAGAGATGGAGATGGGAATATTTCATACCTGCTAACTCCTAGGATGAGAAGCTTAGTCTGTTTTTCAAGATTTTCTATGGCTATGGTTGTGTGCTTACTTCACACTTTAAGATTATGATCCCTGTAATGTTTAACAGTTTATTTACAAACAGTGGAACATAATTTAGCTTCTACCTCTTGAGGAATTTCTGACTTATTGTCAAACTCAGCAATGGCCATTAGAGCTTGATTCTGCACTTTATGCTCTTGTTGATCACTCCAATGAAATCCGAATCCATCTTGAGAGACCAATGCATTAGATGTACCACCCTTGTTTGGTACACTTCTTCTCTGAATTCTAATGTTTACTCCAGATCTCTGTTCAACCTGTTCTTGCCTTGGACTCCTAGATTCTCTTGCAAAGTGTCACATCTTATGGCAGCTAAAACACTCTACTTTGCTCTTATCAAACCAGGTTGCATATGACCTTTTGTAAGCAAAGTTGTTTCTTCCAGTTCTCTGCATAAATCTTTTTGCTCTTTGAGTAATTAAAGCTATCTGCCATTTAATGTCCATCTCTTCCAGATCATCAGAGTTTATCTATTCCAAGTCCTCATTAGTAAGTGAAGAATTCACATTACTAGCAAAGAAAGATTCCAACATATCATCATCAGATCTAGTCTGAGATGAAATAGATCCACCAGATACATATGTAGATCCTTGACCAACTTTAGATCCACCTACAAACATGAATGCAACATTATGAGTGTAGCCAGTTGATTGCTTCTTGCTTTCAACTTCTGGTTCAAAGTTCCTTAGATCATTATATATATCGTCAAGCTCCTTAGTTTCCAGATCTTCACTTTGCCTTAAACCCACTGTGTAGATTGTCCACTCATCTCCTAGAGACCTCAAAAATTTCTTGTTAAGATCATCATTATCAATCTTTACTTGATGATTTTCCAAATCACCTACAAGCTTAGAAAATCTGTCAAAGGTCTGAGTCAAAGTCTCAGTTTTAACAAGATTAAAGTTCTCATACTGCTACTTAAGAAGAGATCTTTTGTTTTTCTTTGTATTTGCATTCCCACCAAATTTCTTCTCAATTGATTCCATAAGAACTTTTGTATCTTCACAGTTCTCAAACCTCCTCTTATATTCATTGGGAATTGAAAGCAGTATTGTACTTGGAGCTTTTTAATCTATATCTCTTTCTCTTTGTTCAGTATCCGACGTTGGAGGAGGTCTTTCTTTTAACATGTTACCATCAGCATCAACAGGGTACTTAGGACCATTAACAACTATGTCCCACATCTGGTAATCTGTGAGAAGCATATATTGTTTGATCTTGTTTTCCAGAGATCAAGTTCATCTGGCTTAAGCATTGGAATTTTTGTGACTTGAATCCCATCATTACCTTCTGTTGCCATTGTAATCAAACTTAGATTAACGCTAAAACCTCAAAATCGATAATAAAAAGAATAATCCCAGATCTTCCTGTATTCAAAGCAACCTTCTTGCTCTGATACCAATTGTTTTATCCCACTTAATCTAATAAACATTTAAGCAAGTTTACTATTGAGAAGTTGCGGAATAACACTCAATAATATTTAGAAGATCAAGAATTAATTATATAAGAAAAACAAACTTGGTGAACACGTATTTATTAACCAAAGCTTCAATCTTATAATTGTATAAGACGAATACACAAAATCGTATTAGGGTTACATAAACCTTGAAGTTGCGTGATTATCTTAACCTAATCTAGGTCTAAAGGATCTCTATTTATAGATCATAGAGTCCCATACAATTACCAACTATTATGGAATTAATCACATTCCATATATATCTCTAACTACCTAACCGACTCATAAAATCATAAATAAATGTAACTACCAAACTAATACTAACAGTTGAAACTGTATTACAATCAGTGGTAATTGTTTCATTTACGATACCAAACCAAGCACAAAACATACTATCAATGTTAACTGCTATAAACACAACTAACAGTTATAACTACATAAGCAGTCTTAACTACTTATAAACCTACAACTATCAGCGATAACTTTCTTCAAGCAGTTTCAACCCTTTGTCTTCTCTTCACTTTTAATCTAACAGTTGTAATCATGTAAATACAGTTGTAACACTTTAAACTAGCAGTTTTAATCCCTTGTACTCTTTGGTCTTTTCTGCAGTGGTAATTGTCACCCATATCAGTTTTGACCCAACATTAGTGTATGGTACCATATGGGATTGACAATCCCCGTCCGGGGTAGTCGCGCTACCACGATTGCGGTCGAACAGACGCATTATCATTTGTTCATACGTGTGTTTGATTAGGCACATGCAGAAGGCAACCTCGATCAGGCACTTGATTGTGATCCTGACACCTCAGTTAAGCTCGAACTATTAGCTCATGGCAGTAATAACACGTTAATTTGATTGACTTCAAACATGACTGAATTTTGTGGTTCATACATCATTGTTTCATCATAACACCAGTGAGCTCACCAACTTTTAGTTGTGTCGCAACCCCAAAACACGTGGCAGCGGAAGTAGGAGGTGTCATGGGGGCGCCGACCAAATTAAATATCATCACACAAAAATTACAACAAACGACCTCTACATGAGACGTTTGAAAAAATCGTTACATTGCCATAATCAAATGTTTACAACTGTTACCAAAAAATACTGGAGTTCGCAAAAATAGTCTAGAGATTTCTAATACATAGTTGTTGATACAAAATATCTTAATGCAATTAAATCTCTTTTTTTGAAAATATGCGACTCGAGCTATGCTTTACAAAAGCATCCTACTGTCTTGATTCCTGTGGTTGTCATACTGCGTCTGTAAACCTGAGAATACATACTAAAAGGGTCAACATAAAGTTGGTGAGTTCATAGGTTTGTAAGCAAACAGTTATAAGTATGATCCACAAGATTTCCAAAATTGTATCATTCATCAATGATAAGTAAAAGTATTGTATATTGCAGTATAAGTATACCATTTGCATGAGTCACATAGTTCGAGCTTAACGTTGTTTCCTCCGATAAGTGTACTAATCTGATACACTTCTAAGTGACAAATAATATTGCGCTCGTGGGTTAGCTAGCGCGACTAGCCCAGACGAGGTTTGTTAAACTCTGATAGTACTATCCAATAATATTCACGCATATATTAACAAAATATGATAGGTAGAGGACTTTAGTGGATTAACATAAGGTCTCATGCAATCCGTACGAAAAGTTGTTGTCAGTACTTGTGATCATAAAAGCAGTTTATATAAAACAATTGTATGTATTCTCACCCTAGTGAAAAACAGTAAAAAGGGGCTATGAAACTCACCAGGGTTTAGCAGATAGTAAGCAATAATCAAATAGCAAGTAGTGGGTGTTCTCGACCCGTGTGCAACCTCCCAACGCCCTAAACGTATGAGGTTGTAAGCAGATGTCTCAAAAGACCATCTATAGCGATTGTATAAGTGGGGGTTAATGTCACTTAAGCCAATCGGGTAGGTGGGGGGTTTATGTCCACCTAAATCTAGTTCACTCAACTAGTATGCTCAATTAAATTGTTAAAAGCGTGTACGACCCGTTGGTGAAAGTTTGTAATAATAATTCTTCAATATATTATTATCCAGTTTGTTTCATTGTACACATGTAATAGTATGTATCATGTGTGGTTATAAGTTGTTACCAGTTCAATACTTAGTGCAAATCAAGATTCATGTTTTCTATCTTTAGCGACACTAGGGTTAGTGTCGCAGGTTTAGCGACATTAGGATCAATGTCGCAGTGTATGCGACATTCGGATTAGTGTCGCAAGAAGTTGCAACATTGGGTTTAGTGTCGCAGGTTCAAATCAATCGATTAGGAAGCGACATAAGCAACGACACTTAGGTAGTATCGCAGGTCATGCGACACTAAGGGTCTGGTCAGCTTTCAAATTTTAATCCAAATGTTCTAAGTGTCGGTTTTTTGGTCAGGAGTGTTTTAAGTCTCATTTTTGGTCAAAGTTACTAAATAAGTCAACCCAACCCATTTGCTTACAAGTTTTGCCAAAAATAGCAAGTTTGTCGTTTTTTGAAATCGAGTCTCGTTTTTGTTGACTTGGTCAAATCTTCTCGGTTTAACCCGGAACTTTTACCCAAACCTTATATGTGTTTATGGACCATAAAAAGTTAGTTTGTCCATTTATAGAAAGCCCGCAAGTGTCGGTTTTTAAAGTGTTACTAAAATCAGTCTACTATCTCATTTTCCAGATGCACTTGTTAGTCGAATTTTTATAAAATTGTACACTCCAAATAAACTTCCAAGAAACATACCAGTTATTCCCCCACATTTTAACCACTTTCAGTAATTTTTAAATGAATTTTAGAGTAGTTTAAGTATTTATCAAAATTGCATGTGTCCTCTGAGGTCCAACAGTTGACCAATCTGGACATGAAGATCAAGTTTTTGGGCAAAATCTACAACTTTTCAATATAAAGCTATCAGGAAAACTTTTGTAGCTAATAAAACTTTTAAGATTTTGGTGGTGGTTTCAAGTCATTTGGAGTTGTTTATCTCAAGATATAGTCAAAACCATATGAACAAAGTTTCTGACTTTTTGGAACAGATTGTATATGTGTTTTTATATAAATTATTAAAAATCGTAAATGAGCTCAGAAAAATATGAGGCTTATGATTTTTGAAAGATAACAACTTGAATTTGATTTTAGACTATAAAAACGTCCATTTTTATGAAGAAATGATTTTTGTAAAAATCGTGGAAGTGGACCAAACTTTGTGGACAGAAAGTATTTCTCACATTTGGTTAATTTCAATTTAAGAAAAATGGTTTTTGAGCATTGTTTGGTTATTATACTTGTTGAGTGAACCTTTAATCATGTTATAAGAGTGTAGAGAGTAAGAATGAGTCCTTACAATGATGGAAATAAGAAGCTAGGACAGATTTGAGATGAGGAAAGCTTGTTGTCTTGAAATCTTGAATTTCTTTTGTAAAATGATGAAGGTTTTGGTGGTGGTTGTGGGTGGTGATATGGTGGTTTTAGGTGGTTGTTATGGTGGTGGTAAGGGCTGAGAATACTCAGCAACTTTTGAGAGAAGAGTTAGAGAGAATAGAGTTGGAGAGTTGGAAGTAAAAAGAGAAATGCATGTCCATCTAATGGAGGTGTAAGGAATATGGTTATCATTGGGTTTTGCATGAAAATCAAGTGGGTGCTCATGGGGGAAGAGGGGGGACCCGGCCTAGGGGGCCCATACAAGGGTGTTTTGGTCATTTTCTTGTTCTCAATTTAATTTGTTGCGTTTTACGTTCGTTTACTCCGTCGGTTTGGTGTTTATATATACGTTAAATGTTTAACACGCGTATTTAAGTAACGATTTAAATTTCAATATTTTCACTTGAAGTATTTATTCTAAATACTTTGAAAAACATTTATAAAAATGTTCCGTTAGGTTGTCGTCCTCGATTTGCATGAGCGTTTTACGGATTCTGAATCGCGTGACATTTTATTTGGACGTTTTTCGTTATTGTTTTACGACACGATATTTTAATTGAGAGTTTTATAATAAATGATATATTTTAAATTCTTAACATATATTTTGGTTTTCGTTTGATTGTTGGGCGCGTTTTGCGAGTTTAGTTGCGTTTGACTTATTTTTACGATATGACTTACATGTTAAATATTATAACCATAATATTTAGAGTTTTATGATTTTTATTAAATAACTTCACATTATTTAAATCTTTTGTTCACCAACGTCCGTATTTATACTGTGTCGGACTCCATCCGGTTGTTTCGCACAATTTCGTCAAATTGCGTAAGCGTAATTATAACCAGTTATGGAAGTGTATATTCACATAAATATACAAATAGTTACAAGTAATTACAAGTATTTAGCCAATTATTTAGCCTAATACTAAACTAAACACACATAATTAGGGTTTTCAGCAGGTTAATCAGTAACCCTAAATCGTCGGGTGTCACATTCTCCCCTTGTTAGGAGAATTTCGTCCCGAAATTAGCTTGTTGCCACATTCTGTGGGGTATCTAAGAATAGTTGTGGGTGTTTCAGCCGCATTTGGTCTTCCCGTTCCTAAGTGAATTAAGGACTTTGTTTCAAGCGTTTGACCTCACGGTCCATGATTTCAACGGGTTCTTCAACGAAATGAAGTTTATCATCGATGTGGATTTCGTCGAGAGAAATAACAAGTGTCTCATCAGACAGACATTTCTTCAGGTTAGAAATGTGGTGGTAGTTGTAGTCGATATGCCACCGGACCAATTCTCTCAAGAATCTCAAAAGGTCTGATGTATATAGGGTTTAGTTTGCCGTGTTTGCCAAAATGAATGACACCTTTCCAAGGTGACAACTTAAGGAGTACTCGGTCCCCAACCTGGAACTCAAGTGGTTTGCGTCTCACGTCAGCATGACTCTTCTGACGATCACGAGCGGCTTTCAGCCGGTTTTGGATGTTTATGATTTTCTTGGTTGTTTCGTGAATGATTTCAGGACCAGTGAGTTGGCTATCGCCCACTTTAGTCCAACAGATAGGTGATCGGCACTTTCGACCATATAGTACCTCGAATGGAGCAGCATTTATGCTGGTGTGATAACTGTTGTTGTAGGAAAATTCACACAAAGGTAGATGGTTTTCCCAAGTGTTTCCGAAGTCAATTACGCAAGCTTGTAGCATGTCTTCTAGGGTTTAAATAGTCCGTTCACTCTGACCATCGGTTTGTGGATGGTAGGCAGTATTCAAATCAAGGCGAGTACCAAGGGCTCGTTGAAGTGTTTGCCAGAATCGAGAGGTGAAGCGGCTATCTCGATCGGAGATGATTGATATGGGAATGCCATGTCGTGCCACAACCTCTTTGATGTAGATGCGAGCCAATCGCTCCATCTTGTCGTTTTCTTTGATAGCTAGGAAATGGGCAAATTTCGTGAGATAATCGACGATCAGCCAAATGGTATCGCAACCGCTCGGTGTTTTCGGTAGTTTGGTGATGAAGTCCATGGTTATGTTTTTCCATTTCCATTGAGGTATTTCGGGTTGTTGCAGTAACCCGGAGGGTTTCTGGTATTCGGCCTTAACCTTGGCGTAGGTTAAACATTTGCTACATACGTGGCAATGTCAGCTTTCATGTTGGGCCACCAATAAAATTGTTTGATGTCATGATACATCTTGTCAGAGCCAGGATGTATAGAGTATCGAGATTTATGAGATTCATCCATCACCAAATCTTGTAGGTTTCCAAAGTATGGTAACCAGATTCGGTTGGAGAAATATCGGGTTCCATCGGTTTTGATTACGAGTTGTTTATCCATGCCTCGCAAGGTCTCGTTTTTGATGTTTTCATTTTTGAGTGCTTCGAGCTGAGCAGTGAGGATATGAGTAATGAGTTCGTTATAAATGGTCAAACCAAGGGCTCAAACACGAAGGGGTTTTGAATGTCCTTTCCGGCTGAGGGCATCAGCAACCATGTTTGCTTTGCCTGGATGGTATTTGATTTCGCAGTTATAATCAGTAAGCAACTCGACCCATCGACGTTTCCTGATAAGCATCAAATAGATACTATATTTTATACTATTTATCCCTGTATTTATATACATTTTAATTCATTTATATGATTTTAGATACTTATTTTGTTAATATTTGCATAAATGTATTTTAATTAAAGATTGAAGAAAAAGGAACGAAAACAAGTTTGAAACTGAAGAAAACGAAGCACTTGAAGAAATTGGAGCTTTAAAACCTTAAAGAATTGAAGACTAAAATGATAATATTGAAGAATTGGGCCAAAATGAAGATTAAAATCCGTAAAAGAAAAGAAGAGAGTCCAAAATAGAAGCCTGGCCCGAAGTTGGAAGATTCTGGAAAGAAGATCCAACCGGCAGTTGGATTACCTAACCGGCGGTTGGGGTATTAAGGAATTAAGGCGGTGGAAGACGCGGAGTTGGAGTAGGACTCAAGTTAACCCAACCGGCGGTTGGGAAGTCCAACAGGCGGTTGGAATGGCGGTTTGAAAAACTATAAATAGAGGCCTAGTTAAGGGTTAACCATATACGATTCTTAGAATACAAACACGAATATTAGGGTTTTAGGTCAACTTTAAGTGCGATTTTGGAGGCTAAGCAGCTAGGGTTTGAAGGTTTTCAACCCTAGGAAAAGTTGATTCGACAATTGGTTCGGTTTCTTTATCCTTATAACTTTATTAATCTTTTGGGTTATTTATAGATATTGTTTATTTGAATTACTTGTTAATCAGGTTTTCGTTATAAATATTTAAATGAATGATTGATTGAATTTATTATATGAATTATATGTTTATGTTGGAAATATATTATTGAATGTTTATTATACAAGAATTGTCTGTGTTATATTATATTAATAATGATTCTTGACATGATTAAATGATTTATATCATAACTTTATTAATCTTTTAGGTTTTATAAATTAAGTGATTGTGTTTATGTCTTGATCTTAACCTTTGCGATAGACGAAGAATATCATTTATTAATGTTAAGTAACATTGTAATTCAACCAAATCAGGAATTGTATTAATAAACTGGTGATAGATCTTAATGAATAGTAATACTTTTCTTAACCTTTGATTGTATTGCTATATGAAAATTATCTTAACCTTTGTGATTTTCTACATTAGTAATTCACCAATAATAATAGCCAACAAAGCAAATAGACATAAGTTAATATAATAAGTTTAATCAATAATAGTTTAAGTAATTATAATCTTCTATCCAATTGAGTATTCTTAAGTTGAACCTTAGACTTATCTATTAGAATCTGGATCAATTATAAATATGTTCGATCGGAACTAAAACGTCCCCCTTATTTTGTATATTATTGTATATTAATATATATATTATTATTGTATATTAATTGTAATTAGGAATAAATAGATAATTAGTTATAGATTAGAATCACGTTCCCTGTGTTCGAACTTGGACTTACTTAATAAGCTATATTATACGAACATGTTAATACTTGCCTGAATTGTGTGATAGTATTATTTAGTATTCCTTAATTTAAAACTTGTGATTATAATTGCCTATACTTAGCACACATCAAAGTTTTTGGGGCCGCTGCCGGGGAACGGCGTATTTCTAAATAATAACTAATTGTTTTCCCTGTAAAATTTTAATTTCCAATACTTTGCAAAATCAATACGAAATATCGGCTCACCCATTGAAAATACTGATAAAAACAAAGGTATAAGGAGAGTTCTGCCCTACCTCATTGATTTATCATATAAGAGGTAAGGTGCTTCTCGAAAGAAATAGGTTTTTAATAAGCCTCGCGCTGACCTGTTTCTCTGCTTTTGTGTACTATCAATGGAGCTACCGAGATCTATTGACTAGCTTTGTATGATCCAATAAACTAATTTTAACTTTAATTGTTGTGTAAGCAACTAACTTGCATTACTAACAAATAGGAAATTTGGGTTGGGTATTTCTTTTTTGATTATTTAATTTTGAATGTGTTTTATTATTAATTATCGGGATTCGTATATACCAACTTGAATATTTCTGACATATTACTAACATTTAATTTTGAATTTAAAGTACTACTGAATTTTGTTCTTGTCGCAGATAGATGTATGACCCGGACACTTCATCCGGATCCGCTTAGTCCATTTGACGAACCAGAACGAGAATTTCACTCTAGAATACGATTATCATATGCGCCACATAATTCACCAGAACACGTAATTTCATCTGAAGAAGACGATTTAATATTTCATAGCAGTTTAGTCAAAACGGCTGAATACAGGCATTACTCCGATTCGGAGTTAGGCGAAGATAAAGTACCTTCTAGACAACCTACGGTATATCCAAGTGATTCTGAACCAGATCAGGAACTACCATTAAACATGGCAGACATAGCTAACATGACGCTTGAGGATTACACGATTCAAACTCGTGGAGATCCGAGACCGGGAGTGGTTAGGCCTGCCATAGCTAGAGAAGTAGAATTTGAGTTAAAAGGACAATTTCTTAAGGAACTAAGCGAAAATCCTTTCCGAGGAGAAGATAAAGAAGATGCAAACGAGCATGTTGAGAAAATTTTAGAAATCGCAGATACGTTTAATATTCCTAATGTTTCAAGAGATCAGGTCATGTTACGAGTATTTCCTCTAACACTAAAGGATGGAGCTAAGAGATGGATTAATAATGAACTAGCCGGATCTATTACTACTTGGGAAGATCTTCGTACAAAATTTCTAAAAATGTATTGTACACCTTCCAAGACTTCGAAAATGATTGGTGAAATTAGGAACTTTAAGCAGAAACCCGAAGAATCTCTATATCAAGGTTGGGAAAGATATAAGGAGATGTTACATAAATCTCCACAACATGATTTGAATGTACAACAAGAAATAACGGTATTTTATAAAGGAGTTGATAGAGCAACACGTCAACAGTTGGATGCACAAGGCCCAGTACCTAAGAGTATAAATGGATTTCATATATTTATTTGGAATATAAGAGTAAATTGCATGATTAAGTTTAAGAGTATATCATATATAGAAATCATAAATAATATATATATTAATAATAATAAAGAGTATATTCAGAAATATAAATATAGATTGTTTAAAGTGGATAAATATATTAGTAATCATTCATGAGCTATATGTTACACAAATAATAATAATTTTTATTTATACATTATAGTTATCCATATTAACTAAATTGTTTAAATTTTTAAGTTATGAAACAGGTTTTTAGTATTGGTATTCTGATTTTTAAATATTAGTTTGATACTTATTTTAAATTTTATTCAGTATTCTACTTGAGGACAAGCAGAACTTAAGTGTGGGGATATTTGATAAGCATCAAATCGATACTATATTTTATACTATTTATCCCTGTATTTATATACATTTTAATGCATTTATATGATTTTAGATACTTATTTTGTTAATATTTGCATAAATGTATTTTAATTAAAGATTGAAGAAAAAGGAACGAAAACAAGTTTGAAACTGAAGAAAACGAAGCACTTGAAGAAGTTGGAGCTTTAAAACCTTAAAGAATTGAAGACTAAAATGATAATATTGAAGAATTGGGCCAAAATGAAGATTAAAATCCGTAAAAGAAGATAAGAGAGTCCAAAATAGAAGCCTGGCCCGAAGTTGGAAGATTCTGGAAAGAAGATCCAACCGGCGGTTGGATTACCTAACCGGCGGTTGGGGTATTAAGGGATTAAGGCGGTGGAAGACGCGGAGTTGGAGTAGGACTCAAGTTAACCCAACCGGCGGTTGGGAAGTCCAACAGGCAGTTGGAATGGCGGTTTGAAAAACTATAAATAGAGGCCTAGTTAAGGGTTAACCATATACGATTCTTAGAATACAAACATGAATATTAGGGTTTTAGGTCAACTTTAAGTGCGATTTTGGAGGTTAAGCAGCTAGGGTTTGAAGGTTTTCAACCCTAGGAAAAGCTGATTCGACAATTGGTTCGGTTTCTTTATCCTTATAACTTTATTAATCTTTTGGGTTATTTATGGATATTTTTTATTTGAATTACTTGTTAATCAGGTTTTCGTTATAAATATTTAAATGAATGATTGATTGAATTTATTATATGAATTATATGTTTATGTTGGAAATATATTATTGAATGTTTATTATACAAGAATTGTCTGTGTTATATTATATTAATAATGATTCTTGACATGATTAACTGATTTATATCATAACTTTATTAATCTTTTAGGTTTTATAAATTAAGTGATTGTGTTTATGTCTTGATCTTAACCTTTGCGATAGACGAAGAATATCATTTATTAATGTTAAGTAACATTGTAATTCAACCAAATCAGGAATTGTATTAATAAACTGGTGATAGATCTTAATGAATAGTAATACTTTTCTTAACCTTTGATTGTATTGCTATATGAAAATTATCTTAACCTTTGTGATTTTCTACATTAGTAATTCACCAATAATAATAGCCAACAAAGCAAATAGACATAAGTTAATATAATAAGTTTAATCAATAATAGTTTAAGTAATTATAATCTTCTATCCAATTGAGTATTCTTAAGTTGAACCTTAGACTTATCTATTAGAATCTGGATCAATTATAAATATGTTCGATCGGAACTAAAACGTCCCCCTTATCTTGTATATTATTGTATATTAATATATATATTATTATTGTATATTAATTGTAATTAGGAATAAATAGATAATTAGTTATAGATTAGAATCACGTTCCCTGTGTTCGAACTTGGACTTACTTAATAAGCTATATTATACGAATAGGTTAATACTTGCCTGAATTGTGTGATAGTATTATTTAGTATTCCTTAATTTAAAACTTGTGATTATAATTGCCTATACTTAGCACACATCATTGCCTCATGTTGAGATCCTTTTATTCGAATATGTGTTGGAGACTTTTGTGATCGGTAAAAATGGTGCACTTTGTGCCATAAAGGTAATGTCTCCAGATTTTGAGTGCAAATACGACAGCTCCAAGTTCGAGGTCGTGAGTGGTGTATTTCCTTTCGTTGATTTTGAGCTGTCAGGAGGCGTAAGCAATGACTTTATCACGTTGCATTAACAAACAACCTAGTCCTTGGTGGGAGGCATCGTAGTAAACTACGAAATCATCGCTGCCTTCGGGTAAGGACAAGATTGGTGCATTTAGAGTTTCTGTTTCAGGAGTTGGAAAGCTGCCCCTTGTTTGTCGGTCCAGTCGAATTTCTTGTCTTTCTGAGTCAGTGAGGTTAAAGATAAGGCTATTTTGGAGAAATTCTCAATGAATCTCCGATAGTACCTAGCGAGACCTAAGAATTGTCGTACCTTGGTTGGAGTAGTGGGTGCTTTCCAGCACTTGATAGGCTCAATCTTGGCTAGATCAACATGTATCCCTTGGCTGTCAATGACATGCCCTAGGAACTGTACTGTTCGCATCTAGAACTCACACTTAGAAAATTTGGCGTATAAATCCTCGTGTCTGAGTAATTCCAAGATAGTATTTAGGTGTTGGCCATGTTCGGTTTTGTTGCGAGAGTAGATCAAGATGTCGTCAATGAACACGATAACGAATTTTTCAAGATATGACTTGCACACCCGATTCTTAAGGTCCATGAATACAGCCGGTGCGTTGGTTAAGCCGAATGACATCACTTGCGATTCGTAATGCCCATAGCGGGTTCTGAAAGCTGTTTTTGGTATGTCGGTGTCTCGAACATGAAGTTGATGATAACCTGATGTAGAAGCTCGAACCTTGAAGTTGGTCAAACAAGTCATCAATTCTAGGAAGTGGGTATCGGTTTTCGATGGTAAGTATGTTGAGTTCACGGTCTACCGGTCTCCCCTTGTTTGATCAAAGTTCCTCCAGTAATGAAGGGAATACGAACGATTTTCTAGAGACAAACGATTTCAGCACTGTGTTTGGACAATCGGTCCATGCCTATGATGATATCAAGGTTTCTGATTTTGACGTGTATGAGATCTATGGGGAAATGTTCACTTGCGATGGTGTAGAATCAGTCGATAAACTTCTATGACAATAGTTTGTTTGGAACTATGAAGTACGTTGAAAGCTTGAGTTAATCAAAATATGTTGGAAAAATCTGGTCGTCAATAAGTCGTTGAAAATTTTTGTCTAGCCAAATTAATTGAATCATTAAAAACATGTAAATAGTTCAGGGTAGTTGTTTGGTGAAAATTCTTTGAAAATCTTGAATTGGTAGAAATCTGTTGAAAACTTTTGTTATTGTAAAGTGTTGAAAATTTCAGTTGATTCTTATAGTGGTGTCTCCTTAAACGAAAAGGGGATTAAAAGAATGAATGATGTCTTTGTATGAGAGTAAAGATTATCACATTCACGATGAAAAGTAATATGACGATAAATCAATACAAGGTAATGTGATTTGTAACCAACAAGGCACAAGGTTAATAGGTTGATAGCTTACAGAATTCAAAGCTTACAAAACATGTCGGGCATCGTTACATCCGGACGAAAGCATAAGTCTTATACAAAATGTGATGGGGTTTTATACACCCATCGATAGATCATCGAGCTAACACTAGCTATGTTCACCGTTGTTCGGGTCTACTTCTAATCTCTTCTAGATTCAGGTCGTGTGGATAGTGACGTGCTTCCAGCATGACACTGTATCGCGGGAGTGCAGAGTGGAGTAAGATATTGTCTGATGAGCGTTGGCACATCCATTTGATCCACGTTTTTGTTCTTTGCTTAAGATGAATAGTCACTTCCTTCCAGTAGTGAATCCTATCCCTGATTCGGTCCGGAATAGACCTTTTCAGAATCCTCAATTCTTGCTTGTAGGGTTTGCACCTAAGCTTGAGCTCCCAATTGCGGCCATCTAAATCTTCGGCCTGATCTCGCACTCTTTCGTATTCCTCAATGCCAATCATTCCGAAATTGTGATGCTCGTTTTCCTCCATAATGATTTCTCCCATTTGTGCTATTTCCTCATCGAGATATGTATACTGAATCTGTTCTTCACAGATTAGGTCGTCATCTGATGACTAGTCATTCTTAGGATAGTTTGCCATCTTTTTCGGGAGGGCGTTCTATTAAGACAATGAATAAACAACAAGAAGGTTTAGTCAAAAGAGTAGTCAAAAAATGACCGGGTAGTGTTCTCAAAGTAGTCAATCATGACTATATTGTTGTTTCAAAATGAACAAATGCTTGGTGAAGGTATTTGGTGAAGATAGTTGATAAATTCGTAGTTGCGGGTAGTCCTTGCAGTAGTTATTAGAATGTTCAAGTCATAGTTTGAAATAGTTTGAAGTAGTTTATGGATTTAGTCGTTGTGAGTATCCCTCGCAATACTAATCCAGTGTTGTTCGGAACAAACAAAGTTGCAAATTAAGTTATGAGTAAATTGTTTGACAAACGTGTCAAAATGGTGACCAAACATGATCAAGCAGTAAGTCTCGTGTTTGAAAGAATTGTTGACGTATAAGTCAAAGAGTGATCAATCATGATCAAGTAAAGAGTTAAGTGGATCGTTGAAATTCATGTGATTGTTCTAATGGTCACTTCCATTATGTAGGTGTTGTGGTTGACAAGGTTCACCCATGGACCCTTGCATGACAACGGGTTCTAGTGGTTGGAGTATCAGTAGTAGTAGTAGTTTGAACAAGATAAATTATAGTTTGAGGCGGTTCTAGCGTTTCCCCTAGTTGTTTGTAGCATATGCGATCCATAGATCTACGATGTGAGTGGGAAGGGAGAGTGTGAAGTGATGAAAGTAGGTGTAGTTCGTCTAAATGATGAAGTATCGTATTGTTCTAGTTTTATACGTGTTCCCGAGTGATTTGGTTGCGAGCGGAATAAAGAGGGTGAAGTAGGTTACACTTGTTTGGGTGGAGAATCCTTAGGTGGATTTTCCTTAAGTGAGTCCTATTCGATTACCTCGTTACTCGATTCGGTTGGGCGAGTGCGTACCGTGGAAATCTTCACAATAGTAAGTAAGGTATGTGTTTTGTTTTTTATGTTAGGTGACGTATTTGTGGGAGTGGTTGCCATTTTATGTGGCAAGAAGTTTAATATACGAGAAGTTAAGGTTATCTATATAGAAATATAATAACTTAGCACATAAGCATGTATAAGGTTGGTCCCGTTTCTATCCTTGGTCAAAGTCTTCTAATGCATTCCCATTCACTATAACCATTTCAGGTCTTGCATCAATTCTCCTTTAATTGTACATAGTTGATCAGGCTATGTTAAATTAAATTCAAATGATGCAATTGCTGAACCAGTCATACAAAACAAGGAATACTAACCTAATGGTTATAGTCTAGGTCAATAATGCAATCCTAGTTCGCTATAACCTTTGGCTCTGATACCAATCTGTCACAACCCCAAAACACGTGGCAGCGGAAGTAGGAGGTGTCATGGGGGCGCCGACCAAATTAAATATCATCACACAAAGATTACAACAAACGACCTCTACATGAGACGTTTGAAAAATAGTTACATTGCCATAATCAAATGTTTACAACTGTTACCCAAAATATTGAAGTTCACAAAAATAGTCTAGAGATTTCTATTACATAGTTGTTGATACAAAATATCTTAATGCAATTAAATCTCTTATTTGAAAATATGCGACTCGAGCTATGCTTTACAAAAGCATCCTACTGTCTTGATTCCTGTGGGTAGTCCTACTGCGTCTGTAAACCTGAGAATACATACTAAAAGGGTCAACATAAAGTTGGTGAGTTCATAGGTTTGTAAGCAAATAATTATAAGTATGATCCACAAGATTTCCAAAATTATATCATTCGTCAATGATAAGTAAAAGTATTGCATATTGCAATATAAGTATACCATTTGCATGAATCTCATAGTTCGAGCTTAACGTAGTTTACCTCCGGTAAGTGTACTAATCCGATACACTACCAATTCACAAATAATATTGCGCCCGTGGGTTTGTTAGCGCGACTAGCCCGGACGAGGTTTGTCAAACCCTGATAGTACTATCCAATAATATTCACGCATATATTAACGAACTATGATGGGTAGAGGACTTTAGTGGATTATCATAAGGTCTCATGCTGTAACACCCGCCAATTTAGGACTACAATTAGTATCGAAACTACTTGAAATTTCAGGTATTTAGTTTTATAATACCCTGAATAAAGGTAACATTATGGTGTGAATACGGGCACGCTTACGTAATCTAATTTAAATCGTACACTTATGAACCGGACAATGTCCGACATTAATAAATGGACGTTGGTGACAAAACTTTATAACAAGGTGGACTTATCCAAACAAACGTGATTTTTAAATAATATATATTCCAAGTATTTCTCATTGATAAAAACACCCTGCACACGACAAACACGCACGAAGCACGTGAGTCAAGCGAAAACAATTCAAATTATTATTTTTTTTTCTCATTAATTAGTGTTTTGATAAAACATTTCTATTAAAATATTTTGGATATACTTAAACACGAAACACGGAACGACATTTAAACAATCGCGAAATGTAACATACAAATCGGAGCAACGAGTTCACGAGATCGAGACCCAAATGGGTTAGCCCAAACCCGCGGATCCAAACCTCAACCCGACCCATGACCCATCTCCTTTAAAACTCCTCCATCCTTCAAACCCTCCCATTTTATTCACAAACACACACACACACTTACATTTCCAAAACCCTCTCTTTTTCTTCCCCCTTCTTCTTCCTTCGAATCAGCAGCAAGAGCAACGCCACCGTCATCAAAATCGTTCATCATCATCAACAAGAGAAAGCACAAGGACCGCCATCATCTTCTACCTCACCTTCATCATCTCCATTTTCGATTCTTGGTATGAAACGCCTTAAAACTCGATGTAATTACTTGTAAAGCTTTTATTTACATGCTAGAACGTTTACTCAACAAAGATTTGCCCAAAAATCGACTTGAAAATGCGTTTTTATGAAAAAGTGTTCGAACAGCTCGTTCTGCGAACCGAGATCTGTTCGTCCCGCGAGGCGAACCCAATTGCGAACCGAAAATTGAACTCGCGAACCCAACGGCGAACCGAACCCACCTGCGAGTTGACTTGCGAGTCGACCTGCGAGTTGACTTGCGAGTCGACCTGCGAGTTGACTTGCGAGTTGACCTGCGAGTGGACTTGCGAGCTGACCTGCGAGTTGACCTGCGAGTCGACTTGCGAACCGAACCTTGTGTTGCGAACTGAGTTCAGTTCGCAGCCTACTGCCTTTCGAGCCGAACTCGGCTCGCACCGCAAAACCCAATTCGCACCACTATTTCAGTCCACAACCCGACTTGACCAATCTTCCGAATTTAAATCCTAGATACGATTTTTAATAAAACGATATACATAATAATACCACTCTCGGATTATTTTTACAAACCGTCACCAACGGGCCATACTTGTTTTCAAAATATAAACGGTTTACTAAACAAACACTTGGACACGTCCTAGTTGAGTGGACAGCTAGCTTGGGTGATCTTTTAAGAAACCAACTCGTTTACTAGTTTACTTACAACCTTGTGCGTTACGGACGCCAGAAGGTTGCAGGATTCTGAGAATCAATACACAGACTTACAACCGCTTTACCTGGTTGATTAAGCATACGTACTTACTGGACTCAGGTGAGTCTCATAGCCCCACTTTTACTGTTTTACTGTTTTACTTACGGGGTGAGATACATAGCTTATTTTTACGAACTCGAGTACTGATTTACATGTTTACAAAATGGAATTGCATGAGTTTTCTCACCATTTATTTGGGGAAGCCTCCTCATCATATATCGTTAGTTATGTACTTAAGCGCGAACACTAGTTAATGGATCCATTAGGGAAATGACCCTCCCCACCCAGGGTAGTAGCGATACCACGAACCGATCTGTATAAACGGGCGACTATTATTCATTACTGATGCTTGCTCAATTTCCGAGCATGTCACGGGAGCAAATTTATTATTTACGGGTTAAGCTTCGATTATGAGCCTCATGGCAATGGTATAACTTACTTACTTTATATTGCGACTAATGCAAATAACTGATTTACACCTGCGGGCCTTATTAATGAAATCTTGTGTTCAAACTCTTACTTTATTTACAAACCTGTGAGATTCACCAACATTCGTGTTGACCTTTTTAGCTTTGTATCTCAGGTGCACATACGGAGTAGGATTCCCTCAGGACCTAGCTAGAGTCGCATGATTTCGACCTTGCATTTAACGGAGATTCTTAGCATTATCTTTTGTACTTATTATGATTATGTAATAGAATCTCCCGCCTTTTTACGCGGACTCTAGGGAACTTCATTTTGTAACCGGAAACGTTATGTTTCAAACATTTTATGTATGGAAAGGTAACTATTTTACAAACGTTGCATATAGATGTCGTTTGCTTAACTTTTGTGCTGTGATATTTGATTAGTAGCACCCCAAAGCTTGCTTCCGCTAAACTGTGATTTTGGGGGTGTTATAGATTGGTGTCAGAGCCTAAGGTTATAGCGAACTAGGTTGCATTTAGTGGGCCTAGACTATGACCGTTAGGCAGTATTTCCTCATTAGGTATGACTGGTTCGGGAATTACATCATACGACGTTAATTTAACATAGCCTGATCAACTATGTACAATTAAGGAAAAGATGATGTGGAACCTGAAAGGGGTTATATTGAACAGGAATACACTAGTTAACTCTGACCATGAGAGGAACGAGACCGAATACTACTTGCTACGTTGTTAGATTATTATAGGTACTGTGTATATAAGTGAATAGGCTTCATGCCTATACTAACTCCTCGACTGTAAGAAGCACAATATGACCTACGACCATGGAAATGGGAGAAACCAACATCTAGTTAGAACGACTCACTATTTCGATAGCAAAAATCTAACACCTACCGACAACAGTAGTGACACCCACAGTATTGACACGCCCATGCGTTTATAGCAACGGCGACCCAACCAATTCCACGAAATCTCTCCAAATATCTTAGAATAAAGCTACTAGTGCTAGCCAGGACTATAACCACTGAGACATTCTTTGTCCTCTTTGCGCTTTATAGGATCTCTCCAGCAATAGGCCAAGCGCAGCTATGGAAGAATACCCGTCTGACTCGGACCAGATTCAGGAGGAACAAGTACAATACACCTACCTCGACGGAGAATATACACCAGTAGAGGAATTCGGGATCGAGGAGGACGAGAATCAAAACTTTGGAATAATCGACGTAGAGGCTTACGAACGGGTCATGGAGCAGGCAATTGAACTGAATAATCGTACGTGGGAGCTGAAGTACAAGTGTCAGGACTATGAGAAGGAGCTGAGGATCATGAAGAGGTCCGTCGCTCGAAAGGTTAAGGACAAATTACACCACTGGAAGAGGGTGGCCGTAAACTTCACTAGGAAGACGAAAAAGTGGGTCAAACGACTGGGAGGAAGGCAAGAGGAAGAAGATACACTTTACCGTGCACCGCCATGTTACCAAGACCTACTCGCCGAAGGCTATTACCCACGCGACATGTACCTGGAATGAAGTTCCAAGTGATCAGAAGCCTACTTAGGACTAGCTAGATAGCAACTATAACCATTGTGCCAAATCTGTGTAAAGCAGGGTTGTAGGAGCCACAAACGTACTGAATACTTATGACTAGATGACTGTATTATTACATTCTGTATAATGTTATGGCATCCGTTCGAGTGTAGTACTGCCCGACAAATTTTGTAAACGAACAATCGGATGGAATGACTACGAATCAACTAGATTCTTAGATTTATTATCTGTGCAAAATCCTTTGACATGTACAACATTAAGACACCCTGACCTCAACAGGTATACAGAATCCCCGCCCCGCCCAGCATAAGGTTTTTTGAAATCGTGTGAATGTTAACAAACTCTCGATACCCTCTTAAAAACTTCAAAACTCGAGAATCTACAAACTCATGACCTTGAGAGCCCTTGACCTTCTCGCACCACGGTACGACCATCACTTAGTACTACTACAGATTGCCTCACTATTCACACCCGTGTGACACACCACAACCTCTTACAACCCACCCGCTTATCTCTCTTCTCTGAAATGTTCAAGTACGATGCATGCCCGACGACATACTTACAACGATATTACCGGATATACTACTAGGATTCCAACATTCCGCCCTTCTCCGCCCTACTATGGTAGACCCAGAACACTAACGTATCTAGGAGTACATTCATGGACTCCCCGAGAACATCCCGGAAAACGTCGTCTCCCCCAAACCTACAGACATCCAGTGAGCTAACCGTATGGCACACGTACTCCCGGTTATGACCGTACGCCGCAAATCACTAACCCCTACCCCTTTAGACCGAATTCGGCTGAAGCCGCGACTACTAAGACCTATGCTCCAAGAACAAAGAACAACAACAACCATGCACGGGGAAGAGCTTATACCCTTAATGCCAGGGGACAATCATCGAGACCCAAACCTAGAAACAATTACGGCTCACAACTAGTCAACCTGATTACCCTATATTATATGACTGATAAATCCGGCTGACTACTTAACGATCCACCGTTATAGAATCGTAGGCACGACCTAGGATAAGCTGACAGATGTAAAAATTTGGTACATCAGGAACGTAACCAACAGACTTTTCCAATATATCTCACACTGGTTGGGACCGGGACCCACTGGACTGCCATCATTATGTGTCGTCTGTCCAAAAACTGCACCACAGGTCGTTTGTTCGGAGGAAATCATTTGTTCTTTTATTGTTTTCACTAAATTACAGCTTATGATCGCGACCCCATAATTGCTATTATACCATACATAATGCCAACGTCAAAACTTTGTGTTGATAAACCCCCCCCCCCCCCATTTCGTATGAAATGACAGATTACTCCACTGGTAGCCACATGTCGGATGATGACCAACACGGTGAGGACCGGACCATGTTCCCTTACCTACTTACTCTCGAAGGCGACATCGAGCCAGTGAGTGAAGAACCGTTGGAAGAAACGGCACACCCGACAGGACTCCGAGACTTTCCATCTCAGACCATAGTCGCAGAAGTTACCCAACTAACCCGAGCAGACTCCCTTTCAAACCCTACTACTGATAACCATATCACAACCACTACTATCACCGCTCCTCCCACGGTTACCGCTCCGATCATTGTCAATGTAAACACTGACCACTCTAAGCATACTGATGAAACGATGAAGGCATTACGCAACCAACTAACCACTGTCCAGGAGGAACCGGGTCTACGCCTACTCACCCACGAGCAAGGACTGCGTCTGCGAACCTTAGAATTCTATTGGGAACAATTAAGATACTTGTGCCCAACGCTGGGAGATATGCTCCAGTTAGTTTCTGACTCATTATCACAAAAAGCCCAAGCTAGCGTCCCTGTGGAGAAGGACACCGAAGCTCAACTGGTAACCCTCAAAAAGAACCCGGGAGAAAGCTCCAACACAGACATTACTCAGCCCCGGACTAAAAGGGCAAGGATAACTCAAACCCCCACTACCGAATCTAAGAGGAAAGCTTATATGGGAAATCTACCCTACTGCTCCCGATGCAAACACCATCATAAGGGACAATGCCTCCCTCCTTGCGGCAGATGCAACGCGTATGGACACCAGGTCCAGAATTGCAAATTCCCCTGAAAGGACACAAGCTCGGAGACAATGGGGTTGTGCTTCAAGTGTGGAAATGCGGGGCATAAAAAGATAAATTGTCCATTACCAACTACTACAGACGGCATCCCTGAGGCCAAGCATGACACGAACACTACTACAGGTACGTTATACCTCTAGAAATAATTCCGTCTCCGACATTACAGATTATCATCACTATTACGAATGCGGAATAAATCACTAGTTACTATAGACCACTAGTACAAATTATAACTATACCTCACTGATTTCCCGACCGACCCCGTTCATAGGACGTGACAGTTTACACACGTTAGTATCTCTCTCTCTCTCTCTCTTTCGCCTATTCTAACAAGGGGGGGGGGGGAGGAAGGGAACCGGAGACTTTTATGACAACACTAAGGATACTTCAACACTTTCTTAGGAAACGTACGTACTACTTCCTCGAATAGATTCCAAATATACCGTGCCATATAACACGAAATGATATTTAAGCAACTACGGGATTTAACCGACAACGACCCGTGAACGTGTAACTACAACTAGGCAAACTAGGAATTGAGCCTTATTTGATCGTTAGCTGCCTTGTTAATGACAGAACAAAACCTTGGTAAAGAATTGGTCCAATGACTTATCGACTGCAGCTACCTCCCGAACTCAGTAGCGTACATCCCATTTTTTCCATTTCTAACTTAAAGAAATGCCGGTCTGTAGAGACACGGACCTTACCGCTCGACGAAACACAAATTGATGACGATCCTCATTCTGTCAAGGAAACTATGGAAATCATAAAACCGCGAGGTCACGGAACTGAAATGAAGTCGTATTCCCATTACTAAAGTCAGGTTGAATTTGAGGCGTGTTCCTGGATTCACCTGGGAACAAGAAAACCAAATGAGACTGAGATACTCACATTTGTTCATAAACTATACTCCTACTGACACCACGACTACAAGCTAATTTCGGGACGAAATTATTCTAACAAGGGGAGAATGTAACACCCGCCAATTTAGGACTACAATTAGTATCGAAACTACTTGAAATTTCGGGTATTTAGTTTTATAATACCCTGAATAAAGGTAACATTATGGTGTGAATACGGGCACGCTTACGTAATCTAATTTAAATCGTACACTTATGAACCGGACAATGTCCGACATTAATAAATGGACGTTGGTGACAAAACTTTATAACAAGGTGGACTTATCCAAACAAACGTGATTTTTCAATAATATATTCCAAGTATTTCTCATTGATAAAAACACCCTGCACACGACAAACACGCACGAAGCACGTGAGTCAAGCGAAAACAATTCAAATTATAATTTTTTTTCTCATTAATTAGTGTTTTGATAAAACATTTCTATTAAAATATTTTGGATATACTTAAACACGAAACACGGAACGACATTTAAACAATCGCGAAATGTAACATACAAATCGGAGCAACGAGTTCACGAGATCGAGACCCAAATGGGTTAGCCCAAACCCGCGGATCCAAACCTCAACCCGACCCATGACCCATCTCCTTTAAAACTCCTCCATCCTTCAAACCCTCCCATTTTATTCACAAACACACACACACACTTACATTTCCAAAACCCTCTCTTTTTCTTCCCCCTTCTTCTTCCTTCGAATCAGCAGCAAGAGCAACGCCACCGTCATCAAAATCGTTCATCATCATCAACAAGAGAAAGCACAAGGACCGCCATCATCTTCTACCTCACCTTCATCATCTCCATTTTCGATTCTTGGTATGAAACGCCTTAAAACTCGATGTAATTACTTGTAAAGCTTTTATTTACATGCTAGAACGTTTACTCAACAAAGATTTGCCCAAAAATCGACTTGAAAATGCGTTTTTATGAAAAAGTGTTCGAACAGCTCGTTCTGCGAACCGAGATCTATTCGTCCCGCGAGGCGAACCCAATTGCGAACCGAAGATTGAACTCGCGAACCCAACGGCGAACCGAACCCACCTGCGAATTGACTTGCAAGTCGACCTGCGAGTTGACTTGCGAGTCGACCTGTGAGTTGACTTGCGAGTCGACCTGCGAGTGGACTTGGGAGCTGACCTGCGAGTTGACCTGCGAGTCGACTTGCGAACCGAACCTTGTGTTGCGAACTGAGTTCAGTTCGCAGCCTACTGCCTTGCGAGCGGAACTCGGCTCGCACCGCAAAACCCAATTCGCACCACTATTTCAGTCCACAACCCGACTTGACCAATCTTCCGAATTTAAATCCTAGATACGATTTTTAATAAAACGATATACATAATAATACCACTCTAGGATTATTTTTACAAACCGTCACCAACGGGCCATACGTGTTTTCAAAATACAAACGATTTACTAAACAAACACTTGGACACGTCCTAGTTGAGTGGACCGCTAGCATGGGTGATCTTTTAAGACACCAACTCGTTTACTAGTTTACTTAAAACCTTGTGCGTTTCGGACGCCAGAAGGTTGCAGGATTCTGAGAATCGATACACAGACTTACAACCGCTTTACCTGGTTGATTACGCATACGTACTTACTGGACTCAGGTGAGTCTCATAGCCCCACTTTTACTGTTTTACTGTTTTACTTACGGGGTGAGATACATAGCTTATTTTTACGAACTCGAGTACTGATTTACATGTTTACCAAACGGAATTGCATGAGTTTCCTCACCATTTATTTGGGGAAGCCTCCTCTACATATATCGTTAGTTATGTACTTAAGCGCGAACACTAGTTAATGGATCCATTAGGGAAATGACCCTCCCCACCCAGGGTAGTAGCGATACCACGAACCGATCTGTATAAACGGGCGACTATTATTCGTTACTGATGCTTGCTCAATTTCCGAGCATGTCACGGGAGCAAATTTATTTTTTACGGGTTAAGCTTCGATTATGAGCCTCATGGCAATGGTATAACTTACTTACTTTATATTGCGACTAATGCAAATAACTGATTTACGCCTGCGGGCCTTATTAATGAAATCTTGTGTTCAAACTCTTACTTTATTTACAAACCTGTGAGATTCACCAACATTCGTGTTGACCTTTTTAGCTTTGTATCTCAGGTGCACATACGGAGTAGGATTCCCTCAGGACCTAGCTAGAGTCGCATGATTTCGACCTTGCATTTAACGGAGATTCTTAGCATTATCTTTTGTACTTATTATGATTATGTAATAGAATCTCCCGCCTTTTTACGCGGACTCTAGGGAACTTCATTTTGTAACCGGAAACGTTATGTTTCAAACATTTTATGTATGGAAAGGTAACTATTTTACAAACGTTGCATATAGATGTCGTTTGCTTAACTTTTATGCTGTGATATTTGATTAGTAGCACCTCAAAGCTTGCTTCCGCTAAACTGTGATTTTGGGGGTGTTACACATGCAATCCGTACGAAAAGTTGTTGTCAGTACTTGTGATCATAAAAGCAGTTTATATAAAATAGTTGTATGTATTCTCGACCCGTGTGCAACCTCCCAACACCCTAAACGTATGAGGTTGTAAGTAGATGTCTCAAAAGACCATTTATAGATATTGTATAAGTGGGGGTTAATGTCCACTTAAGCTAATCGGGTAGGAGGGGGGTTTATGTCTACCTAAAGCAAGTTCACTCAACTAGTATGCTCAATTAAGTTGTTAAAAGTGTGTACGACCCGTTGGTGAAAGTTTGTAATAATAATTCTTCAAGACATTATTATCCAGTTTGTTTCATTGTACACATGTAATAGTATGTATCATGTGTGGTTATAAGTTGTTACCCAAGTTCAATACTTAGTGTAAATCAAGATTCATGTTTTCTGTCTTTAGCGACACTAGGGTCAGTGTCGCAGTGTATGCGACATTCGGATTAGTGTCGCAAGAAGTTGCGACATTGGGTTTAGTGTCGCAGGTTCAAATCAATTTCGATTAGGAAGCGACATAAGTAGCGACACTTAGGTAGTGTCACAGGTAGTGTCACAGGTAGTGTCGCAGGTCATGCGACACTAAGGGTCTGGTCAGCTTTCAAATTTTAATCCAATTGTTCTAAGTGTAGGCTTTTCGTTCGGGAGTGTTTTAAGTCTCGTTTTTTGTCAAAGTTACTAATTAAGTCAACCCAACCCATTTGCTTACAAGTTTTGCCAAAAATAGCAAGTTTGTCGTTTTTCGAACCGAGTCTCGTTTTCGTTGACTTGGTCAGATCTTCTCAGTTTGACCCGAAACTTTTATCCAAATCTTATATGTGTTTATGGACCATAAAAAATTAGTTTGTCCATTTATAGAAAGCCCGCAAGTGTCGGTTTTTAAAGTGTTACTAAAATCAGTCCACTATCTCATTTTCCAAAAAAAGCACTTGTTAGTCGAATTTTTATAAAATTGTATACTCTGGATAAACTTCCCAAAAACATACCAGTTATTCCTCCACATGTTAGTCACTTTTAGTAAATTTTTCATGAATTTTAGAGTAGTTTAAGTATTTATAAAAATTGCATGAGTCCTCTGAGGTCCAACAGTTGACCAATTTGGACACACGCAATAAGATCTAGTTTTTGGGCAAAATCTACAACTTTTCAAGAAAAATCCATAACTTTTGTAGCTAACAAAATTTTTAATATTTTGGCGGTGGTTTCAAGTCATTTGGAGTTGTGTAGCTCAAGATATAATCAAAACCATATGAACAAAGTTTCTAACTTTTTAGAGCAGATTGTATATGTGTTTCTATATAAATTATTAGAAAAAGTAAATGAGCTCAGAAAAATATGAGGCTTGTGGTTTTTAAAAGATAACATCTTGAACTTGATTTTAGACTATAAAAATGTCTATTTTCATAAAGAAATGATTTTTGTAAAAATCGTGGAAGTGGACCAAACTTTCTAGACAGAAAGTATTTCTCATTTTTTGTTAATTTCAAGTTAAGAAAAATGGTTTTTGAGCATGGTTTGGTTATTATACTTGTTGATTGAACCTTTAATCAGTTATAAGAGTGTAGAGAGTAAGAATGAGTCCTTACAATGGTGGAAATAAAGAAGCTAGGACAGATTTGAGATGAGGAAAGCTTGTTGTCTTCAAATCTTGAATTTCTTTTGTAAAATGATGAAGGTTTTGGTGGTGGTTGTGGGTGGTGATATGGTGGTTTTAGGTGGTTGTTATGGTGGTGGTAAGGGCTGAGAATACTCAACAACTTTTGAGAGAAGAGCTAGAGAGAATAGAGTTGAAGTGTTGGAAGTAAAATGAGAAATGCATGTCCATCTAATGGAGGTGTAAGGAATATGGTCATCATTGGGTTTTGCATGAAAATCAAGTGGGTGCACATGGGGGAAGAGGGGGGCCCGGCCTAGGGGGCCCATACAAGGGTGTTTTGGTCATTTTCTTGTTCCCAATTTAATTTGTTGCGTTTTACGTTCGTTTACTCGGTCGGTTTGGTGTTTATATATACGTTAACGTTTAACATGCGAATTTAAGTAACGATTTAAATTCCAATATTTTCACTTGAAGTATTTATTCTAAATACTTTAAAAACATTTATAAAAATGTTCCGTTAGGTTATCGGCCTCAATTTGCGTGAGCGTTTTACAGATTCTGAATCGCGTGATGTTTTATTTTGACGTTTTTCATTATTGTTTTAAGACACGATATTTTAATTTATAGTTTTATAATAAATGATATATTTTAAATTCATAAAATATATTTTGGTTTTCGTTCGATTGTTGGGCGCGTTTTGCGAGTTTTAGTTGCGTTTGACTTATTTTTATGATATGACTTACACGTTAAATATTATAAACATAATATTTAGAGGTTTATGATATTTATTAAATAACTTCACATTATTTAAATCTTTTGTTCACCAACGTTCGTATTTATACTGTGTCGGACTCCTTCCGGTTGTTTCACACAATTTTGTCAAATTGCTTAAGCAAAATGATAACCAATTACGGGAGTGTATATTCACATAAATATACAAATAGTTACAAGTAATTACAAGTATTTAGCCAAATATTTAGCCTAATACTAAACACACATAATTAGGGTTTTCAGGTTAATCAGTAACCCTAAATCGTCGGGTGTCACAAGTTGACCCTTTTAGCATGTATACTCAGGTTCTCAGCAGCAGTAGGTCTGCTCACTTTGGATAGCTTAGCTCGAGTCGCATGCAAACACGAAACATCATTTTTACTTTTTGTATAATTAGATATGTAATAGAATATCTCAGGGATAATCATGTGAACTCAATATTTGGTAAACATTTTATTATATCAATGTAATTTCTAAAATAACACATGTAGTGGTCTTTCATTATATATCTTTGTGGATTGATTACCGGATTAGTCGCGCCCTGACCCGAATCGCTTCCGCATCATAATTTTGGGGTGCGACACATAGATGTCTACTGAAAATGGTGGTAATCCTCTCGTTTTCAATTCCGCAAATAACCCAAACTTCTCACTACTCTCAGTTCTTGGTACGGAAAGACTTACCGGTCCAAACTATATGGACTAGATGTGAAACCTTAAGTTCACTCTAAGGTACGAGAACAATGTTGATCCAAAATCAACATGCTTATTGTCAAAAATTTATTTAGTTTAATTAGCTTGAATATTGTATTAAAATTATGTCTTGCGACACTTAGCCAGTGTCGTAATTGTGACACTAAGCTAGTGTCGCAATAAGGCGGTCAGGCAAGTGTCGCAAGGACCAGTCTATATATATATATATATATATATATATATATATGTTTAAGGTTTTAGTTTGATTGTGACTGATCATGAGGAGAGGCTGTGAGAGAGTTTGAGAGTTTGGTTTGGTGCTTAAACATTTGTGTTCTGCAATTATTGTTAATCAATATACAAAAACATTATTTATATTCTTGCGTTTTACATATTCACGTTTAAACATTTGATTATTGATTTCCGCTATTCAATCAATTCGATTCAGCTATAAGATCGTTACGAGGACTATCAAAAAAGGAGTATGTTCTCGATGAGCAGATTCCCACTAGTGATGATGATTGAATCTAAGAGGAGATTGAAGCTCATCGAAAACATTATGATGATGCGAATAAAGTATCTTGTACCATGGCATCTTCCATGAGCCCTGAACTACAAAAGACTTTTGAGAATACTTGGGCTTATAAGATAAACCAATAGCTAAAAGAAATGTTTCAGGTAACGGTAAACAAAGAACACCTTGATGTAGTTAAATCCCTCATGGCTTGCAAACTCAAATATGGAGCCTCTATTTATGCTTTCGTCTTGGAGATGAAAGGGTACTTTGATTGGTTGGAATCTTTAAATATGATGTTTGATACTGAGTTTTTCATTAACATAATTCTATCCG
Source organism: Pseudognaphalium luteoalbum (assembly GCA_963422505.1). Taxonomy (NCBI): domain Eukaryota; kingdom Viridiplantae; phylum Streptophyta; class Magnoliopsida; order Asterales; family Asteraceae; genus Pseudognaphalium; species Pseudognaphalium luteoalbum. The sequence continues at coordinate 20,840,785 of OY730196.1, read as the reverse complement.
GTTTGCCAGCTGTCTACAATCAATTTGTACTCTCATATCAAATGAATTTGAATGAGAAAAAGAGCTTAATAATGGAACTCCATAATTTGTTGCAAACCGCTGAGCAAGGGATCAAAAAGATGTACCCTCTAGTTCAGCAGCTTCTGTGTTAACAATTGGTCATAATGCAAAGAAAAGAAAGAAACCTAATTCCAACTGGAAAGGAAAGGCTGCGAATGGAAAGTCCAATCATGGGTCTAAGAGAAAGATTGATTCTGAGATTCCACCTACAAATGATTCAAAGAAAGTATTGTGCTTTTACTGCAACACAAAGGGTCATTGGAAGCATAGCTGCCCAAAAGACCCGGGAGACCTTGAAGATGGAAAGGTCAAAAAGAGTTTTCACTCAGGTTTGTTTATGATCGAACTCCATAATACTATAACTTCTAATTCGTGGGTCCTGAATATAGGGTGTGATATACTCACATTTGCACTATATTATAGGGACTAAAGGAAAGTAGAAGTTTAAAGCATGAAGAAATAAACTTAGTCATGGGAAAGAGAAGAATCACGCCCTTGACAAAGATTGGAAAGTTTGAGCTCATGCTAAAATATAGAGTAATGATAGACTAAATAACTGATGTTATTCGTCAGAAACGACAAGAAATTCATTTCATGCTTTGTTTAAGGATGGTTATAGATTTTCATTTGATAAAGAAAATGGAGATATTTTGGTTTATATAAATGGTTGTTTTATTTTTTAAAATTTCTCATTGCCAAGGCATATATAAAAATGTTGAATATGTTAGCAATGTGATTTTGAATGTTGGTATGTCTAATGAGCTTGATAAATCCAAATTGTGGCACTTTCATCTTGGGCACGTAAAGAAGTAACGCATCACCCAACTCCAAAAGGATGGAGTGTTGGAATCATTCGACATCAAATCAGATGATGTATGCGAATCTTGCTTATTGGGCAAGATGACTAAATTCACTCAATCGTGTGAAAGAGGTGAAGGATTATTGGACTTGGTACACAGAGATGTATGTGGACCATTCCAATGCACCACAAAAGATGAAAATCGCTACTATGTTACATTTACTGATGACTTTAGAAGATTTGGACATGTTTATTTAATTAAACATAAGTCAGATATTTTTGAAATATTCTAAAGATATCAAAATGAAGTAGAGAACCAACTGGGCAAAAAGATAAAGGTAATCCGATCAGATAGGGGTGGAGAATTCCTTAGCATCGAGTTTCTCGATCATCTTAGAGACTGTGGAATAGTTTCACAATTGACTCCTCCTAGAACACCGCAACTTAATGGAGTTGCAGAGAGGAGAAATAGAACCCAAGATATTGTTCGATCTATGATGAGTCGGGCAACGCTTCCAATAAGCTTCTGGGGTTATGCATTAGAGACAGCCTGTCACACCCCGTCTAAAGTGGAAAAAATGGAGTATAACGGCGATTGGATCATAACACATCATTATAAAGAATACTATATGAAATAAAATATCCAATGTGTCATGATGCCAATAACATGAATAACGGTTCATGTTATGCATACATTTCAACAATGAATTCAACATCTTATAAGCAAACGTACACTATAATGTTAAGGCAAAACGTGCCTTCACAAATAACTATGATGTACCATAAGTCTTGAACATTTCTTAATGCAACCCTAAAGGTCCACTAAGTTCTCTTGTCCTCTGCTTTAAATCCACTAGTATTTACCTGAAAAGATATGCTCAAAAATGTCAACACGAATGTTGGTGAGTTTCGTAGGTTTGAAACCAAATACCACAAGATAAAACATTTTGTTGTAATAGTAATATGTTAGGATAATGCATATGAAAAGGTACACAAGTGAAATAAAATAACCAAACATCTCCACAACAATGTCATCACCCCAAGAGGAAAATGACCCAAAACACATCTCAATAACAAAATGGCAGTAGCTACTCCAACAAAGAAATGTAATGTGAACACCAAAAGTAAGCATTAACTATGAAACTTTAAAGCAAACACCAAAAGTAAGCATTAACCAAGAAACCTTAATGCAAACACCAAAAGTAAGCATTAGTCAATAAATCTTAATCACATAGTGTCACACAATTCAGCATATGTCCAAAATAAAAGTAAACAAGTTCACAGCATGAAAAATAGTTGATAAAATATGTGAGCATACTTTTCCCTCAATTCAAAAATATGTAAAGAGAAATGTGGTCACGAAAACTCACCTCAAGTAAATGATGTAAGTGTTAGCCCTTAAATGTATCACTAAACAATCTCGCAATCTACAATATCATAACGTATATAGGTTACAACCTAGACATAACTAGGTCATTCCATTGTATTCCAAGTCAAAACACTTCCACTTAGTTCACATACAACTCAAACTCGTGTTCATTATCTTAATTCAACTTATCGCGGGAAAAATCAGAATCTGTCCACAATTTTCATACCACTTTACTGATTTTTAAACATTGCTTCGTGAAATCATTTGGCTCTAAAAATTTGACTAGTGACACTTCAATGAGTTAAGAAGTCCCTGATATTTTTCAATAAGTAAATATTGTAGTTTACTATTTTTAAAAATTCACCGAAACAATCTGCTCAGAAACCATAAACATTTCTGAGTACTAAAAAGTCACAATTTATTAAAAATACTTTCAAACTTTAAATGACTATAATATTTTTACATAAAATAATTAACACTTTGATAATTCTTTAGTAAAAATTTCAAGACCTAATTCCCTTATTTTGATGTACGTTTCAAAAATCGAAAACTTAACCGAAATCGGGAACTGAAAAAACTCAGAAACCACACATAATCTTGTAAAATTGCTTTGACTAACTTATACTCCACATTTGACCATAAAATTGACGCCATTTGAAAGAAGACTCGAAATACTTATGTTTTGACTCCTTTTTCAGCAAAAATTATAGTGATATGACCCTATTACAAGCTTCTCAATCTGAACAAAATTTCTGATCAGATTAGGTTTTGAAATAAATCAATCCTAATCACATGTATAAATATTCCAAACCGCAACCACAATCAAAATTCTCTCTTCTAACAACATATATACTGATTTTATCCATCCTAAATGATTTTACTACTGAGAATACAATGGAATCGAACCGAAATAATACCGACAATACGAAACAATCATAATATAATGGAATGAACGATTAGGAAGGAATATATACCAACAAACGCAAATCCGCACGATAGGAATCCCTTATAATCTGTGAATAATGAGGATATACACTCTTATAATTCATTTTTATAGATTGATCAAACATATACAAGAGTTATGGGATCGAAAACTTACCAAAGTTTCAGAAAATTCATCACCGACAGTAGCAGTTTACGAAATAATTTTTATAAAATAATCTGCTTCGTTTCAGAGGCCGAAACCTAAATAATTTAAGTAAAACATCGAGATCTACAACTTTTTAGTTTTGGCCGAAGCCTAAAAATGAATCTAAGTAGGTCAAAACACCCTCGGAAGTTGACTGCGATTTTGGGACAGAATGTGTGATTTTTTTATTTTTTTTTTGTGATTAAAAAGTTTTAGGGTTAGGTTTAGGGTTATATTTATAGTCTAGGATTAGTTGGTTTTGGGTTGGGCCGAATGATACATCAATAGGAATGGATTGGGTCGGTAGTTGGGCCAAAACAACAAGACACAAAAAAACTTGGGTCACACGGTCCAAATATAATTGCTAATGTTTGTTTGTTTTACGTTTTGCTTTGTGCCTCCCTCTTCATACGTCGGATTGAAATGATTCTTTTTGCATTAGATTCTCTTTTTTTTTCAAAAACGAAGACTTTTGTGTACATAAAAAATGAATTTTTACGGCTTGAACTACGATAACGGGTTTGGTGACGGTTGTCACAGTATCCCCCAGTTGAGAGAATTTCGTCCCGAAATTCAGTCGGAGATATACTGTTAACACGATCCCTGAATAAATACTTATATTTATTCTTGGTTTGATCTTTTCATTCACATGTAAATTCGAACCCTCGCTAAGCGTTCTATTGGACCATGATAAAATTAAAGTTTCTGTGCTTCAACATTCTGATTTCTCAAACATAAAACTCTTAACTGCTGTAAATGTTTGCTTGCGTAACCCACTCGCCTAATTTGTACTGTTTTCAGCCTCTCCTTGACTCGAACGGTCTTGACAATTCTATCATGAGCTATTTCAATCCAACCAATGACCTAAAGCCAACTTCAGCCCACACTATAAATGAACAACTCTTACACTTTTGGAGTGCCTGAAATAGTGCTCATTGATTACCAGAATGATAACTGTGTTGTATGGGAACTCGGCTAGTGGTAAGTGAGTATCCCATCTACAACCAAAATTGATAGCACGCCATAAGTACATTCTTAGATGTTTGAATGGTTTGCTCACTTCGTCCATCAGTTCGAGAATGATATATCGTACTCATAGCAAAATGCGTTCCCAAAGTCCGTTGTAACATTTGCCGAAATCTTGTAGGAATTGACCCTTTAAAACGACCATAACTGGCATAGACACTTCATGCCTTGCTACTACTTCGTTGATGTAACACCTACCAAATTCCCATCTTGTAATCCTCGTAGATAGATAAGAAATGAGCATACTTGGTTATTCTACCCAAATAGATTCACGCCCACTATTAATTTTAGGAAACTTCGTAATGAAATTCGTGACTATGCATTCCCCTTTTCCAATCGTAAATCTCTGGTTACCGTAATAGACCAGATAGTCTTATTCCAAACAGATCATGCATTGAAAAATTGACTAATGTAGTTAATGATGTCCTTCTTCATCTCAGACGCCAATACGATTCATGATATCATGATACTTCTCACCATCTCCTAATGTATAAAGTATTTTATTTTATTTTTATTTTATTTGTCTATATATAAATACTTTTTTTTTACTTTGTCCATTACTAGTGTCCATAGACCTCGTAGCAAAGTAATCCAAAAATCCTCTCACAAGATGTAATTTCCCATCCAATTTGTGCTCCAACTGTTTGACTAACCCTCGTAACTTTTTGTTTAGGTATATGAGTATCCTTTAACGCTTCATCCTGTGCTTTGAACATATTATTCTTAATGCCAAAGTGAATCATCATACATTGATTTGCACTCGCCTTGGCTTACTCTTTCCTTCCTACTCAAAACATATGCAACAACATCCGTCTTCCCCGGATGGTATCGAATTTCACAATCATAACCGCTAAATAATTCGAGCTACCTCATTTGCCTCGTGTTTAATTTCTTTTGAACATAGATATGTTAAAAGCTCTTATGATCGGTATAAACAACATTCTTCCTTCCATACAAGTAGTGTCTTCAACACATATGTACGAACACCTCCACTCCAAATTCCAAATTGTGCGTAGTATAGTAATGCTCATGTATCTTGAGTTGTTGAGAGACGAATGCGATTACCTTTCCCAAATTAGTTAACACACAAACTTGACCTCAGTCTGATGCATCCCAATACACGAAGAAATTTTCTGATCCGTCATCCTTTAATGTTTGAAAAAAAAACTTCTTCTTAGTTCTTACCCCAAACAAACTTCCTACCCTTTGTGTGAGTGGTTGAACAATCTTCGTGAAACCCTCGATACAACGCCGATCAAACCCTACAAATCCTGAATGCTTTACGAACCAACGATAATGCCGTGGAACCTTCCATCCCAATATTGATTCGACCTTGCTAAGATTCACAAGAAATGACTTCTTTGTTCACAACGTGCCCAAGAAAAACAAACCTCTTGTAGTCAAATTTCGTACTCCAAATATAATGCGTAGACCTTTTCTTTCAAAAGTAACTCTAGAATCAGTCTTAAAGGAACTTCATGCTCTTTCTTAGTTTTAGAATAATTTTAGAACGTTGCCAATGAAATGTAACGTATTTGGTAAATATATGAATGTTATAGTCGCATTAGTAAGACTGAAAGACGTAAGGAGAAATTTGAAATGTACGTAACGAGTACTAAACGCAGTCTTTGGTATGTATGATTCATGTACCATCAATTGATGATAACCAGAACGAAAAATGATTATTTTTTTTTTAAAACCACTTAACACCTTGAAGTTGATCAAACAGATCATCGATCCTTGGAAGAGAATAGCGATTCTTGACCGTAAATTTGTTAAGTTCACAATAGTTAATGCACAAATGAAAAGAACCATCTTTCTTTTTGACAAACAAACCAGGTGCTCCCAACGGAAAAAGACTAGGGCAAATAAAACCCTTGTCTCGGAGCATCTTAAAGTGAATTAAATAATTCTTGCATTCCAATAGTGTTACGTGATATGGAGCGTTTGCAACTGGGGCTGCTCCAAGAACAGAAACGATACAAAATTTTGCGAGTAAAGAGGGAAATAATCCTTCTAAATCTTCTGAGAAGACCTCGAGGAAATTGTTGATAATAGAATGTTTTGTGTGGCACTCGACAAATTAGGACTAGGAATTAGTACCTAATCATTGTATTTATACATGTAATTAGTGGTATATTAGGCTAATTATGTGTATCATTTTGTATATTGGCATATATACGCGTACGCGATTAAGTTAAATCGTGCATTCTTTACATCGGAAAGATTCTGACTTTCTTGGCCGTTGGTGAATCATTTTATACTCAACATAAATCTATTTTAATGATGAAATAGTTGTTATTCACTTGGTATTATTATTTTATAATAATATACACGATAAACTTTTACGTTTGGTTTAAAACGTAACGAATGCGAGTAAATGCGTAAAACGAATCCGACAATCAAATAATGACCACCAATAATCTTAAAATGATTATTTAAATTGGATTAATAATTATTTACCAAAAACAAGATGTAAAAGTTTAACGTTAACAATTAAATTTTAGAACTTGCGAATTAACGTTTAACCGGCTAACAAAGTAACCCGAGCTCGAGGGACAAGTCACGAGCCCAACCCTCAATGGGTCAGGCCCATAACCATGACTCAACAGGCCCCAAATGGCCCAAGAGCATCCCAAAAGCCCAAACCCTAAATGGCCCATATAAAAGGAATAATACTTCCATTTTTCTCATTCATCTCAAAAATAACCACAAATCTTATCTCTTTCTCTCTGCCATTCTCGACCTCCAGCCCCATTCCACCACCTCCAACTCCTTCTCCTACCTCCTCCAAGGACTTATAAACATCACCTTTGCAAATCTAACACCATAATATGCTTTGTTAACAAGGAGCAAGCAAGGAGAACTCAAACCGAAGCAACAACAGAACACTCCATCTTCTTTCAGTTGTAGATCCGTTTTTAAGAGGTAGATCCACAAACTTTTTCCTTAGATCTACTTGGATTTCATATTTAAACATGCTTGTGCTTCAGATCTGCTAGTATATGTCCAAGATCTATGTTAAAAACCGAGAAAGAAAGTTAAGAACCGTTTGATAATGCTATTATCTATTGGACAAAATTTTATTCGACTTTAAAACACTATAACCGAACCATAACTTCATGAGATCTAACGTTTCTTGAGCCTAAACTCAAGTATTTTGAATCTACTTTAAGAATATGTAAGCCCCACATTTTGATCTAATCTTTTTCCATATTTAAAAATCGAGATAAAGGTACATGTGCACTGTGCCAATAGTACTTTCTGACCAGAAATATTGACTAAATATAAAAGATTATATCTCGTGTTATAGGACGAATTTGAATGTGGGACCAGTGCCAAAAGTTTGGTATTTGAAATAGCTTTAAAACCCCTACTTTCACATTTCATGAAGTTTTGTAGGTTTTGAGTTATGATCAAATCATTGAACACATGTCATGAAAATGGACTGCTGGAACACTTGTGCTTCACAAAATTATTTCTTAATTTGTGTTAGGAATTAGATCTTGCAAGAATATGTTTTGAAAAGAAGAATCATAATGGAACAACATATAATTTACTGTGATTGAATTACGACTATTTTGTTGGGTAAAATGCTTGGCCAAAGTCGTTAAAATCTGTGATATACCAACATAAGGACTGTTTTAGTCATTTTGTGAAAGTGGCACTTCGAGAGACCCACGAAACGTAAAGACTACTTTTATAAACTTATTTTGACATATTAGGATTTGTATAAAAGTTTTGGGTCAAACGGTGGTCGTTTGACCACTTTCTTGAACCTGAATGACATACGGACTAATTCTGGTCCGAACTTAGACTCTCGGACCCTTGACTTTCGGACTCTTCAAGTAAGTTCGGATTTGGTAGTTTCAGATCAACACTTTCGGACTAAAACCTACATTCGGACTTAAACACAATCGGATATACACTTTCGGACCTAGACACCTTCGGACTACAGCATTCGGACATAGATATATATACTTTCGGATATATATAAAAGTACTCACTTTCGGAAGTGCATATGTAAATACTTTTATAAGTATACAAAATGATGAAACGCACAATAATAATACTTGAAATTATTATTACAAAAAAAACCCCACCAACGGGTCGTACATATTTACAAAATATAAACAATCCAAAACTAATAATTTGGACATTACTAGTTGAATGAGCAACTAGCATAGATGGTCTGTTAAGACATCTAATCATTAATATAACCTTGCGCGTTTAGGATGCCCGGCAGGTTACAGTCGTTGGGAAAACATCATTACCTTGTATATCAACATTACTACTTGTTTAGCAAGTCATCAGACACAGGTGAGTCTCATAGCCCCTTTTTAAATGCTTTTACCTAGGGGTGAGATACATGCTCGTTTTGTTTTACATGTGAACACAAGTATCAAAACATCGCTATATGCTACATGAGTTAATTTCATCTAATCAATTTAAAGTCCTCCATCACATAGTTTGTTAATATGATTTAGCGTGAATGTTAGTGTATGGTACCATATGGGATTGACAATCCCCTTCCGAGTTAGCAAGCACTAACCTGTCAAATGGACGCATTATCATTTGTTCAGTATGAGTGTTGATTAGGCACTCATAGGGAGGCACCTCGCTCAGGTCCTTGAATGTGGATCCTGACCCCTCAGTTAAGCTCAAACTATGGACTCATGGCTGCATGTACATTCATTATTTGTTTGATTACAAATCATTATATAAATCTTGTGGTTCATAAATCTCATTTACTCATACACCTGTGAGCTCACCAGCTTTTTAGCTGACCTTTTAGCATGTTATCTCAAGTACTCAGCAGTAGGTTGGACTGCCCATCAGGATACTTTAGCTCGAGTCGCATGCAATCATTAACTCAAGAGATTTCCTTGCATATCTATATTTTGTACTAGAATCTCTCAGGGTAATCATGTGAACTCAATATAATGTAAACTCTTATGTTATATCAATGTATTTTATAAACGACGCATATAGAGTCGTTCATTATACATCTTATGTGCTTGTGATTATTGATTAGTCGCGCCCCGACCCGATTCGCTTCCGCAACCCGAATTAGGGGGTGCGACATTTTGAAATTTTAACTTATTAGCCTTTACGCTCATGAGTTGTTTCTTTTCTTTTTTGAAGTGTTCTATGAAAATCTCAGGTACTACACCACCATTTAAGTGGTATATGAAATATTTTTTCAAACATACAATTTCTACCTAAATTTTGTCAACTATCCCTTTCCCACAACTACACCAAAACTTCCGAGTCCGAAAGGTAACATGTCAATGCTAAAAGAGTATTCTTCTAGCACTAGAGTATACCTTTGTGTAATGTCTTTTAGTCTCTATGCGCACTCATTAATAACATTATTTCAAAGTCTCCCACTCAAAACAAGCCATCGAGTTCCCTACTGTGTTGATTGGTGCCACTTGACGAGCTGTCATCCAACATTTAATTGTAAAGCGACCTTTTAAGCTGCAGTTTGAATAAATATAACATGATGCAGATGTGTGATGATCGTAGTTACATCTTACTCATAGAAGATGTGAACCAATGTAAGCCTCTCTTCATGCGTTAGTATCAACGGATTTCTTGAGTACCCTCTCGTTCTTGGTACTATTTCTACTTTCCCTGCCTTTATGATCTCATTGATTAATAATCCACCCATCAGTATTGCGCCTTGGATGGTAGGAGGCTCAGTCACTTCTACCATCCCGTGAGTTTCCAGAACAAAGCTGTTGGTGTACTTCTCAATTCTCTTAGCTTCGAGTTCCACGCGATGAGATCTAATCCTTGCCAACTCATGAAATTGTCTGATATATGTTGCATCATTAACTCCCATTGTAGAGAAATTTTAAAACTTGTTCACTAACTTCTTCATTTCGTTATTGAAAGAATATTCCTCCTATAATAGTGCCTTTATTATTATTATTATTTTTTTATCTATTTTTTTTACTTATTATTATTATTATTATTATTATTATTATTATTATTATTATTATTATTATTATTATTATTATTATTATTATTATTATTATAATTTGAATTCTCGACTATTAGTTCCGTTTTTCTCCTCCAGTGCCGCTAGCTCCACCACGATTCAATATGATGTTACAAACCTTGCATGATAATTTTTTTTGAATATTAAGGCCCACCACTGTTGTGCAATGGTCGCAATAACTTTGGAGTTCTTGTCTTCAATACCACAAATTCCTCCAGTTCAACCATCAGTTCAATCGTCACCTTTACATGTATGACCACTATGTCTTCCACCACCGAGTGTTTCTCCTCCACGAGTGAAATTTACGAGTAACGCAACTTAAAAATATGCTCACTATAAGTTCGAATTCATATGAGTTTAGAATAGATGAATATTTTGGAGTTTGTCAAGGCATAAATGCACAAGACTCACAAACATAAACATGATTCGGTAAGGAATACAATTGAGATTTTATTACATTACGACACGGAAATAGCACATGAGACACGCAAACATGGTCGGATAAGCACACATACATCGGAACACCTTTTTCAATTACGTCTGCAGCCGTAATTGTGAAAGCATTCCTTAATACACATACTTATCTTCCAAGTCTTTGTATCACAATAAGCTTTGTATTCGCTATTGGGATCTGAGCAGAATTGATCAAATATTGAAGACTTGCCACTGTTAGTTCAATCGATTGCCACTGTTAGAAGGAATGAAGACTAGCCACTGCTAGTATATTTGTAGCAGCAGTGCCACTGTCAATGTAATAACACTTAGTGTCTGTAATGGGAACTTACTACCACTGTTGATATAAAGTAAGTTACTCCCACTGTTAGTGTTATTTTGAGTCGGTTAAGTTTGTTAGAGATTATTATGGAATAGATATACATTCCATAGAAGTGTAGATTGTATAGGACTCTATGTATTATAAATAGAGATCTTGTAACCTAGTTTAGAAATAGAAGATCATAGTTTACGATTAGCTTCAAGGTGAAAACCCTAATACAGTAGTGTATTCGTATTATTATTATCGTAATAATATTGAAGCTTTTGGTGATAATTATTTGTGTATGTTATTCAATTTTCTTGATAGTTGTTAATAGTTATTCCGCAACTAATTAACAATTCAATTCAAAGCAACATAATAAAGATCGTTAAGGGATTCACAAGTGGTATCAGAGCAAGTTTTGCTTTGATATTCAAGAAGCTTGAAGATTTAAGTTTTATAAGAAGATAACAGCAATGGCCACAGAGTTAAACGAAGGGGTTCAGGCAACAAAGATTCCAATGCTCAAACCTGATGAGTTTGATCTATGGAAGGTCAGGATCAAACAATATATGCTTCTCACAGATTATCAGATGTCGGAAGTTGTTGTTAATGGTCCTGCTTATAAAGTAGATAGTGATGGTGTCAAAGAAAGACCTCCACCAACATCAGAAGCTGAGAGAAAGGTTAGATCAACTGAGTACAAGGCTTTAAGTACTCTACTTCTGTCAATTCCCAATGAATATCAAAGAAGATTCGAAAACTGTGATGATGCTAAAGAATTGATGGAAGCAATACAGAAAAGGTTTGGAGGGAATGAGAACACTAAGAAGAATAAAAGATCTATGCTTAAACAACAATTTGAGAACTTTAATTCTGTCTAGTCAGAAACAGTGACTCAAACCTTTGATAGGTTCATTAAACTTGTGGGAGATCTTGAAAACCACAAGGTTAAGATTGATAAGGATGATCTGAACAGAAAGTTCTTAAGGTCATTAGGTGAAGAATGGACCATATACACTGTTGGTCTAAGACAGAGTGCAGATTTAGAAGTTAAGGAGTTAGAAGACATCTACAATGACCTAAGAAACTTTGAATCTGAGATAGAAAGCAAGAAGTAGACATCTGGATATAGTCACAATGCAGCCTTTATGTCCATGGGTGGATTAAAGGGTGAATCAAGTCAACAAAAATCTACCTATTTGTCTGGAGGAGTAGGATCATCTGAGATCAAATCTAATGATCAGGTTCTAGAATCCTTCTTTGCTAGTAATGTGAACTCTTCACTTACTAATGAAGATCTAGAACAGTTTGATGGAGATGATTTAGAAGAGATGGATATCAAACTACAGATTGCCTTGATAACTCAGAGGGCAAAGAGATTTATGCAGAGAACTGGGAGGAATAACTTTGCATACAAGAGGAATGATGCCAACTGATTTGATAAGAGCAAAGTTGAGTGTTTCAACTGTCATAAGATGGGACAATTTGCCAGAGAATGCAGGAGTCCCATGCAAGAGCAGAATGGTAATGGTCAAAGGTCAGGGAGCAGTGGAACTCAATCAAGAAACATACATGTTCAAGGTGCTTCATCAAATGCTTTGGTCTCAATGGATGGATGCGGATGGGACTGGAGTGATCAAGAAGAACATGTGATGAAGAATCTATGTCTGATGGCCATAGCTGAATCTGACAAAAAGTCAGATGTTCCCTATGAGGTACAAATTAAATTATGTTCTGCTGTATGTAAAAAACTGTTAAACATTATAGGGACCATAATATGAAAGTGTGTGATGAATTAAGGCAATGGGAAATAAAAAATAAACACACCACTGCAGCTATTAAAAATCTTGAAAAGCAAATCAAAGCATATGAGATTAATGCAACTCAGTTTAAATATGACATTGATTATGCTAAATGGGAAAAAGGTGTGTTGAATGAAAAGGTAAAATTGTTAACTAAGAAACTATCTGAGGTCACATGTGAGAGAGATAGTATTAAGTTATCAGTAGAAAACCTACAATATGCCTCACAAAATGTACAAAAGTGTATCGACTCTCAAATACATGATAAGCTTAAGACTGGATTGGGATATAATAATGTTCCTCCACCTTATAACAACAACTACTTTCCTTCTAAAACTGATTTAGATTTAAATAAGTTAAAAGAAGGAATGGTAGATGATGTTAAAAGGGTTGATCCAATTGAAAGCTTGAAGTGTAATAAAGAGTTTGATAAAGTTGAAATAAGAGAGTGGTGTGAGGAAGATGATCAGAGTGATAGTACATCTGAAAGTTTTGAATCATCTAATTCATCATGTGAAGGTAGCGAAAAGGTTACTGGTCTAATTTTTGAACTAAATGTTGATAAACTAGAAGAGGGTAAAAGGATGTTTCAAGAAAAGGCCAAACAACAGATAGAACAAGTGATCAATACTAATAAGTCTAGAAAGGGTCTAGGATTTGTTAGTAAAAACAGTTAAGCAGGAGTCAAAATCAGTGAAAAATTTGAATGATAATTGTATTAACTGTGATTGCAAAACAAGACTTTCTTCACCAAAACTTTTTAATAAAACTGCACCAAGAGGCAATCAAAGAAATTGGAACCAAATGGTTTCACAAAGATTGGGGCAGAATTTTCAATTGGTAAAAGAAAAATCTTGTTATATCTGTGGAAAAACCAATCATCTTCAACATGATTGTTATTACAATCTTAAGAATTTCACCAGAGATGTGAAACCATTATGGACAGCAGCAAACATGATTAATAAAGAAAATTTTAAATCAAAAGTTAATCATGTTGCACCTGTCAAGTGGATGAAGAATACGGCTAACAGTGGTACAACTGCAGCCACTGCTACTACTGCTGCAGTGATACCACCAAACAAAGCCAACAGAGGTAAAAAGACTAATACAGTGAGAAGTGTTACCACTGTTAAGCATGCAGCCACTGCTAGTGTTAAAAATTCCAAAAGAATGTTTACACCAAGTATGGCTACCACTGCTAGAATAATTAACACAAGCCTAAGGGTTACCACTGTTAGGCCAACTCCCACTGTTAAGTCTGAAATCAGTTGGATTTGGAAACCAAAGAACACTTTTACATCCAAAATTTCCAAATCTAACAGTGCAACAAAATCAATTGTCTTCCAGAGAGTTAATTTTAATGATGCACATGGGAAACCCAAGACCAAATTGGTTTGGGTTCCTAAGAGAAACTAATTCTCTTTTTGATGTTTGTGCAGGGCAAGCCAAAGAGCTTATGGCATGTTGATAGTGGCTGCTCAAGGCACATGACTGGAGACAAAGGAAAGCTACAAGACTTCAAATCATTTGATGGAGGATATGTAGCATTTGGAAGTAATCCCAAAGGTGGGAAGATTACAGGAAAAGGAATAGTGCAAAGTGATAAGATAAGTTTTCATGATGTGTATTTTGTGGAACAGTTGAGGTACAATTTGCTAAGTGTGAGTCAAATCACAGATAAAAAGAATCCAGTCTATTTTACTGACACTGAATGCTTTATTCTTTCTGAGAAATTGAGTATTCCTGAGCACATGATTTTAATGAAAGTTCTCAGAAAGGATAATGTTTATAAGTGTGACTTAGCAAATATGACACCTCAACCAGAATTAAACTGTCTTATTTCTAAAGCAACTGTTGATGAGTCTGAACTGTGGCATAGAAGGATGTGTCATATGAACTACAAAACCATTAACAAACTTGCTAAAAACAAGCTTGTTAGAGGTTTACCTGAAAAGGTATATTCATGTGATGATCATTGTTTTGCTTGTCAAAAAGGCAAACAACACAAAACTTCTTTTAAGACCAAAATTGTAAATTCTAATCACACACCTCTACACTTATTGCATATGGAATTGTTTGAACCAACCAACATAAGTAGTATGGGTAAGAGATCCTATTGTCTTGTGATCATTGATGACTTCACTAGGTTCACATGGGTTTTCTTTCTTAGAACTAAGGATGAAACAGGAGAAATCCTTAGATCATTGATGGAAAATCAATTGGATAAAAAGGTTAAGGTCATTAGGAGTGATAATGGAACAGAATTTAAAAATCATGAGATTGATAAGTTCTGTGAAGTTAAAGGTATTAAAAGAGAGTTTAGTGCACCTAGAACTCCACAACAAAATGGAGTAGCTGAAAGGAGAAATAGGACACTAATTGAGGCTGCTAGAACTATGTTGTCTAATGCTAAGTCGCCTATGTCTTTCTGGGCAGAAGTTGTTAGCACAGCCTGCTATGTTCAGAATAGGGTATTAGTTGTTAAGCCTCATAACAAAACACCATATGAACTGCTATTTAAGAGAAAACCATTGGTTAGTTTCTTAAAAACTTTTAGGTGTCCTTGTACAATCTTAAATACAAAAGATCACTTAGGAAAGTTTGAAAGCAAGGCAGATGAAGGTATCTTTGTTGGTTACTCTGTTCAAAGTAAAGCATATAGGGTATTCAATCAAAAGACCAAAGTGATAGAGGAGTCCATGAATATTACCTTTAATGAGAATACTCCAAATCCTATTGGTAAAGGCCCTGAGTCTTTGTTTGATATTGATGCACTTAACACTGCTTTTAGATATACAACTGTAGATTCTAGTGCAGGTACAAGTGCAGGTGCCAGTGCAGGTTTAAATGGAGGCACAGTTGAAGGTATAATGAATGGAACAGCTACTGCAGTCACAGGATTATCAGTTGGAAAGAAGACAGATTCTTTGGAATATATTTTATTTCCAATATGGTCTCCTGATCCCCCAGAAGTGTTTGACTCAGCTCCTTCCAAGATATCTCATGGTTCAGATTCAGAAAAGTCTAGTTCACAAGATTCAAATGACAAATCTACACATACTTTTCCTGATGATCCAGATATGCCACTATTGTCAGAAAGTGAAGAAGAAGCTGATCCAAAGACAGATGAACAGCTTGAAAGAGAACTGAATTTCTCAGGAAGCACAAGGCCTTTAGTGGAATCAATTACAAGAGATGTACAAAGCATCCTGTCGAATTCAGAGGTTGACTTCACTAATTTGGAATCTGAGATACCAGAGTCACCCACATCACAGTATCATGTTCATAAGGATCATCCATTAAAAGATGTGATTGGTGACATCAATACTCCAGTTCAAACTAGACAGCAGATTCACATGGATGAAAAGAAACTTCATACCTCTTTATATGTGTGTTTCTTGTCTCAAGTTGAACCAAAGAAGGCAGTAGAAGCTCTAAAAGATCCCAGTCGGATTGAAACAATGCAGGAGGAATTGCTACAGTTTAAGATACAGAATGTGTGGACCTTAGTTGATCTACCAAAGGGAAAAAGAGCTATTGGCACAAAATGGATCTTTAAGAACAAAAAGGATGAAAGGGGTATTGTAATCAAGAACAAGGCAAGGTTGGTGGCACAGGGTATACACAGGAAGAAGGTATTGATTATGATGATGTGTTTGCTCCTGTTGCAAGAATAGAAGCAATCAGATTATTCTTGGCATATGCTTCATATCACGGATTTAAAGTCTATCAAATGGATGTCAAGAGTGCCTTTCTGTATGGGGCAATTGATGATGAAGTTTATGTTTGTCAACCACCTGGATTTGAAGACCCCAAGTATCCAGATAGAGTATGCAGATTGGATAAGGCTCTATATGGCTTGCTTCAAGCACCTAGAGCCTGGTATGAAACTTTATCTGTTTACTTATTGGAGAATGGATTTAAAAGAGGTACCATTGACAAAACACTGTTCACCAAGAAGGTTCACAATGATATCTTGTTAGTACAAGTGTATGTTGATGATATCATTTTTGGTTCTACTAATGATACATTGTGCAAGGAGTTTGAGAAGTTAATGCATCAGAAGTTCAAGATGAGTTCTATGGGGGAACTTACTTTCTTTTTGGGACTTCAAGTCAAGCAGAGGACTGATGGCATTTTCATCAATCAAAGCAAGTATTTTAAAGACATTCTGGACAGATTTGGTTACACAGATGCTAAAGTAGCTAGCACACCAATGGAGCCACACAAGGCACTACATGCAGATCTTGAGGGGGAGGATGTAGATGTGCATTTATACCGATCTATGATTGGCTCTCTCATGTATCTTACTTCATCCAGACTAGATATCATGTTTGCTGTGTGTGTGTGTGTGTGCTAGATATCAAGCCAATCCCAAGCAATCACATCTGTATGCAGTAAAAAGGATCTTTAGATATTTAAAGGGTCAACCACAATTGGTCCTTTGGTATCCAAAGAGTTCTTCCTTTGAGCTCAAGGCTTTCACAGATAGTGATTATGGTGGTGAAAATCTGGATAGAAAGTCTACCTCAGGAAGTTGTCAATTTTTGGGAGAGAGATTGGTGTCATGGCAATGCAAGAAGCAGACCACTGTATCCACTTCCACAGCTAAGGCAGAGTATGTTGCTGCATCAAGCTGTTGTGCTCAAGTGCTTTGGATTCAGAATCAAATGCTGGATTATGGTCTGATTTTTCTCAGTACTCCTATTTATATTGACAATAATTCTGCAATTAGTATCATTAACAATCCTGTTAAACATTCTAAGACCAAACATATTGAAATTAGATATCACTTTATTAGAGATTGTAATGAAAAGAGATTGATCCAAATCTTTAAAATTCATACTGATAATCAATATGCAGATCTTTTCACCAAAGCTTTTGATGTGGGAAGGTTTACATTTTTGGTTACCAGTATTGGAATGATCAATCTAACTTAAACTATGTTTGGAATTAGAATTGATACTAACAGTGGTTTCTTTATAAAGAATAGTGCCTTTTGTTCCAAGTGTTTAATACTGTTAGCACTTTTGTGCTTTCAGCTGATACCACTGTTAGAACATTCTAGCCACTGTCTTTATAAAATTGCCACTGCTTGTACACTTATATATTATTGCCACTGTTTCTTTGTTTTAGCTAACCACTGTGCAGGTCGCTAGCCACTGTCAGAAGACATTACCACTGCTGGCAACACACAGTTTACTTGTTTCGTTTTATTGGTGATAAAAATAAAAAAAAAAATTGTTTTCTTATAAAGCTAAGTGCTTGGCACTGCTAGTATTAAGTTTGGTCACCTTGGTCGGTTACCACTGCTAGTATTAGTAGCTGCAGTTAGCTTTATAAGTATTTTCTTGAGCATTTGAAAATTTGTACAAGTGTTTGCCACTGTTAAGGCATTGTTTATATCTATCCACTATTAGTTATACTAATCAGTGCCACTGTTACTTATTTTATTAGGGCTTGGCTCTGTTCATATAACTAACAGTATATAAACTTTCAAAACTTCATTTTTTTCTTTACGCTTTCTTCTTTTCCAAAATAACCACTGCGATTAAACTCCAAAAACTCCAAATCAAACTGTCACTTCTACTACAATCAATTCGACAGTTATGGCTTCTTCTTCAACCGATCTTACATTAAGTGTCTATGAAGAACACAATATGATCGCTTTTCTGATGAAACCCTCATCGGCACAAAATTTCACACAAATTGTGGATTTTCTTCGTTCGAGTTATATATTTCATGCGCTTACCGTATCTCCAAGGGTTTCAAGGGGTCATTTGACCGAATTCTGGAAGAATGCCAGATTAGAAGTGACTGAGGGCAACAATCAAGTGGTTTCCATGATTCACGGAACCAAGGTGGTGATATCAGAGGATTCTCTTCGAGAAGTACTTATTCTTGATGATGCTGTAGGTATATCCTCTATTGATGACAGAGATTTGTATGCTAATCTTAGATTAATGGGGTATGAGGGTGATTATACACGTTTTACCTTTTTTAAATCACTCTTTAGTCCTCAATGGAAAATTTTAATACATACAATTCTCCACTGCTTGTCATCTAAAAGAACTGCTTTCAATGAATTTGGCACTCAAATCGCCTATGCACTTGTGTGTTTGGCTAGGGGTCAAAAATTTAAATTTTCAAAATACATACTCGAAGGCATGATAAGAAATATCTCAAAAGGGAAAAAGGATATGTTTATTATGTATCCTAGATTTGTGCAACTTGTTTTAAACAAACAAATCCCTGGTTTAGTTGCACAAGAACTTATTATTGGTGTTAGTACTCTTTCTGCTATAACATTTACAGAGATGAGTAAGAATACCAATAAGAAGTTTTCTGGGAAGGAAACAGCATTGTTGTCTACAATGCTTCCTACTCCTTCCACCATAGATGTAGTACCACCAACTACATCTGAACCAATTGGTGACAGGCCAGTAGTACCAACTGAGTCTGAACACACACCAATTGGGGGTACCAAAAGAAAACAAGGGAACAAACAACCTACCCACTTACAACCCAAGAAAAAGAAAACAAAATAGGCAAGTGAGGTTCCTGCTGCTCACTTGTCTCAGCCATCAATATCATCACAGCACGTGACCCCACAGGAGTTGGGTGGTCATTCTGGAAGGGCTGCCACTACTCCTACTAGTCCACTGACAGAGTAGAGCAGTGGTAACATCAATAAGACCCAACCAGAGGCAACTTCTACTACTGAACCTAAGGGTAATGAAGCAGGTGAAGGTCCCAGTACCAAGACAAAGGGGACTTCTATTGATCTTGCTAGGCATGAGGCAGAAGATGATTTTGTCAATGATTCATCTAGGAGGTCACACTCTGATGATGAGGTGGCTAGTACTTACATTGAATTGACGAATGTATAATTGACAATGGTTGTGGATAAAATTTGGGAGAAATTGATGAAAGAGAAGAAGGTGAATAAAGCTCAAGATGCTAAGCTGGTAGAGCAGGCTGCTAAGATTGTTGAGCAGGAAAAAGAAATTACTGATCTCAAAGAAAGGCTTGCTGTTATAGAAGCTTTATTGGTGAAGGACACTTTCAACAAGGGGGAGAAGAATGCAGAGGATATGTTCAATGATGATGTGTTTATGCATGATAATGAAGATGAGGTTGTAGGTGAAACAGATGTTATGTCTAATGCTAACACTGAAGTATTGGAAGATGATATGCAGACTGAGATTGTTGAAAGTGTTATGCAAAAGACTGTGGAGAGGATTGATGGTGAAACAGAAGTGATTATTGATATAGAAGATGGTGAAGAAGTGGTACAACCAGTTGATGATTTGGTAAGTATAGAAACTGAAAAGATGGAAGGTGATGGTGATGATGCAGAGGCAGAGCGGGAGTCAAAGCCAAGATCAGATCCTAAACTTACATATGGTAGGAAGAAATCAGTACCATTGTTCAGTATTAAAGCTAAAAAGATGGAAAAGATCAGAAAAGCCAAGTCAAGTAGTCCCACTGCTAAGGTGGCTACCACTGCTAACACTACCTCTGTTCATACAGAACCAACCACTGTTACTACAATTCCACAACCCACTGCTACCACAACTCAACAACCCACTGCTACAACAACTACTACAAACCCATCAACCACTGCTAGAACACCAGAAGTACCTTTTGTCATCAGAGAATCAACTAGATTGAATAAACCTGAGTCTAAGCTTCCAAAGATTGATCCAAAAGACAAAGGTAAGGGTAAATTGGTAGAAAAGCCAAAAACAAAGGTCAAACTGGTACAAAGGAGCATTGAGCATGATCATGAATATGCATTGAGGTTGCAAGCAGAATTGGATGAGCAGGAGAGAGTAAGAACAGAAAAGAAAGCAACTGAGGTACAGAGGTCAGTGCCTACTCAGAGGTCAGTGCCTACATCTGAAGTTGATGAAGTAGAAGTTATGCTTGAAAATGGTCAGATTGTAAAGACGACCAAAGAAGCAAGCAGAGTGTATGCTGAAATGAAAGAAAAGGGGTTGAATGATGATACTGTGTATCAAGCTTATGAAGAAAAGAAAAAGGGTAACCCTCTGCAAGTGGCTTTAAAGAAGAAAATTGAAAGAGAGAGGAAAGAGAAATTGGAAAAAGAAGCTGCTAGAAAAAGAGCAAAGAAACCAACAAGGACTGAATTGAAAAATGATCTGGTGTGTAAGCTAAGAAGAGATAGGATTCCTACAGGTCAATTAAGGAAAATGTCTCTGGAACAACTGCAACAGTTGTATGATAATAATCCTTTTGTCAATCCTGAAGCAAAGAAAATGTTAGAAAAGAAGAAGAAAGATGATGCAGAAATTCAGAGAAGATTACATGAAAGATATGATCTGATTGATGAAGAGCTTGAGAAGGAAAAAGAATTGAGATTGAAGGTTGAAGGAGTTAGGAGATCTTTTGCTAAATTACAGGAGATGGATGATAATGTGTGTGATTTGGATAGAGATGAGGAGATATTAGAAAAGATGGTTATAATAAAGCCTGACAGATCAGAAAACATCAATTTGGATGGTGAAGACTACTCTGAAATTATCAAGTGGGAAGCAGTGTTAATAGAGACTGATGCAGTTACTTATGAAATTAGGATTGAAAGGAAAAATGGTGTTGTCAGTTTTCATAAGTCAATGCAAGATATTCTTAAAAGAGTAAACAGGTTTGACGTATATGATATGTATAAGATTGGCTTAGAAAAGGATGTGAAAAATATTATATTTAGTCTTGAAAGGCATGTTTAGGAATGGATACAGATGATGTTTGAGCCTGAGGTATATGGAGAATTGTTTTTATGTGCTGAAGCAGTAGGCAATTGGAGACATTTTGTTAGGGCAGGTGTGCAGTTTATAGCTCTTAGAAATGGAAGATTTATCTATATGCTGGATGAAAGAGACTATGTTCTTAGTATAGCATTGTTGAAGCAGTTGATTGCAAAGAAATTGCAAGTTGCGGTGAAGAATTCCAAGAGCAAAGATATAGTCTACAGAATAATGAATCAGTACAATAAGAGAGATAAATAGAAATTCAAAAGGTTCCAAATCTTCTACAAAAGAATGAAGCTGAATGCAGAAACTTAATGCAATGCAAGATTGATCAAGTTTAGGGGGAGATTGTTGGGATCTGAGCAGAATTGATTAAGTGTTGAAGACTTGCCACTGTTAGTTCAATCGATTGCCACTGTTAGAAGGAATGAAGACTAGCAACTGCTAGTATATTTGTAGCAGCAGTGCCACTGTCAATGTAATAACACTTAGTGTCTGTAATGGGAACTTACTACCACTATTGGTATAAAGTAAGTTACTCCCACTGTTAGTGTTATTTTGAGTCGGTTAAGTTTGTTAGAGATTATTATGGAATAGATATACATTCCATAGAAGTGTAGATTGTATAGGACTCTATGTATTATAAATAGAGATCTTGTAACCTAGTTTAGAAATAGAAGATCATAGTTTACGATTAGCTTCAAGGTGAAAACCCTAATACAGCCGTGTATTCGTATTATTATTATCGTAATAATATTGAAGCTTTTGGTGATAATTATTTGTGTATGTTATTCAATCTTCTTGATAGTTGTTAATAGTTATTCCGCAACTAATTAACAATTCAATTCAAAGCAACATAATAAAGATCGTTAAGGGATTCACATTCGCGTAAAGAGATCAGATATTTATAGAATCCTAAGTAACATGTAGACGAACCACATAAAGAGTCGTAAGATGAAAAAACGCTTACAACGTCCTTCTTACTTGAAATGGTTAAGATGAATGATCGACACTAGCTACAACTAGCTACATGAAATTGTATGCACACATAACTTCCTAACTCATGTTCTATATGTGGGTTCCTTATTTATAGTCTAGGCCAATCCACCTAGATCTCTATAAACAACGGCTCTGATACCAATCTGTCACACCCCGTCTAAAGCAGAAACAATGGAGTATAACGGCGATAGGATCATAACACATCATTATAAAGAATACTATATGAAATAAAATATCCAATGTGTCATGATGCCAATAACATGAATAACGGTTCATGTTATGCATACATTTCAACAATGAATTCAACATCTTACAAACAAACATACACTATAATGTTAAGGCAAAACGTGCCTTCACAAATAACTATAATGTACCACAGTCTTGAACATTTCTTAATGCAACCCTAAAGGTCCACTAATTTCTCTTGTCCTCTTCTTTAAATCCACTAGTATTACCTGAAAAGATATGCTCAAAAATGTCAACACGAATGTTGGTGAGTTTCGTAGGTTTGAAACCAAACACCACAAGATAAAACATTTTGTTGTAATAGTAATATGTTAGGACAATGCATATGAAAAGGTACACAAGTGAAATAAAATAACCAAACATCTCCACAACAATGTCATCACCCCAAGAGGAAAATGACCCAAAACACATCTCAATAACAAAATGGCAGTAGCTACTCCAACAAAAAATGTAATGTGAACACCAAAAGTAAGCATTAACTACGAAACTTTAATGCAAACACCAAAAGTAAGCATTAACCAAGAAACCTTAATGCAAACACCAAAAGAAATCTTAATCACATAGTGTCACACAATTCAGCATATGTCCAAAATAAAAGTAGGCAAGTTCACAGCATGAAAAATAGTTGATAAAATATGTGAGCATACTTTTCCCCCAATTCAAAAATATGTAAAGGAAAATGGGGCCACGAAAACTCACCTCAAGTAAATGATGTAAGTGTTAGCCCTTAAATGTATCACTGAACAATCTCGCAATCTACAATATCATAACGTATATGGGTTACAACCTAAACATAACTAGGTCATTCCATTGTATTCCAAGTCAAAACACTTCCACTATGTTCACTCACAACTCAAACTCATGTTCATTATCTTAATTCAACTTATCGCGGGAAAAATCAGAATATGTCCACAATTTTCATACCACTTTACTGATTTTTAAACGTTGCTTCATGAAATCATTTGGCTTTAAAAATTTGACTAGTGACACTTCAATGAGTTTAGAAGTCCCTGAAATTTTTCCAGAAGTAAATATTGTAGTTTACTATTTTTAAAAATTCACCGAAACAATCTGCTCAGAAACCATAACCATTTCTAAGTACTAAAAAGTCAAAATTTATTAAAAATACTTTTAGACTTGAAATGACTATAATATTTTTACATAAAATAATTAACACTTTGATAATGCTTCAGTGAAAATTTCAAGACCTAATTCCCTTATTTTAATGTACGTTTCAAAAATTGACAACTTAACCGAAATCGGGAACCGAAAAAACTCAGAAACCACACATAATCTTGTAAAATTGCTTTGACCAACTTATACTCCACATTTGACCATGAAATTAACGCCATTTGAAAGAAGACTCGAAATACTTATGTGTTGACTCCTGTTTAGCAAAAATTATAGTGATATGACCCTGTTACAAGCTTCTCAATCTGAACAAAATTTCTGATCAGATTAGGTTTTGAAATAAATCAATCCTAATCACATGTATAAATATTCCAAACCGCAACCACAATCAAAATTGTTGATGCATCTTTGAGTGTCTGTCAGTTGGTCTATCGAGTTGTAATTAGTGTCGGTTGTTACTTAATAGAAATATAGTTTTTGTTAATGCGACACTCGTGTTTTGGTTTAGGCGACACTTGCCTGAGTGACGCATAGCAACACTTGATTAAGTGACGCATAGCGACACTTAGGTAAGTGACGCATTAAGGCGGCCACATGCGACACTTACCCAAGTGACGCATGTCGGATGTGTTTTTAGTATAAATAGAAACCTACGGGTTTTAGGCTAGGGTTGACGAAACCCTAGTATCATTTGTCGAAATAGCATCTCTGTAATCGTTCCCAAATCAATATACAAGCCGATTTCTTTGTTTACTTAGTGAATAACTTTCGTTTCGGTTTGTGTTTATTGTTGATATATGCAATTGATTGATTCCGCCTTTCAATTGTAAGTTAATTGTCATCTAGATCCAAGCGCTAGGCACTTTCAACTGGTATCAGAGCCTTGCGGTGATCAAATTGATGTTTTAGAAGCTATTTTGGATTGATTTCGGTTTTTGATTGATTCAAGAATTGCGAATTAATACGGATTTTGAGGTGCAAAGGTGAATCTCAGTCAATATTCATCAACATTCACAGGTTTCGTCCATTAGGGTTCAAGAAATTTGAGTTTCGTTTACGAAAATTCGAATTTTTTAGGGTTTTGGAATTTTACAGCCGTTTTGCGACACTCGACCCGTCACTTAGACGCGTCACTTCCTGCGGCACTAGCTAATTCCAAATTAGGGTTATACCGTCACTTGAACGCGTCACTTGAAGCGTCACTTGAGGTCTATACGACACTTCACTTAAGTGTCGTCTACCCTAATCCACCGTCACTAAAGTGCGTCACTGTTGCACGTCACTTAACTTTTTAGCGTCACTTCCTTTAGTGACGCCTGTTTGTTTTCTTGCGTCACTTCCTTTAGTGACGCTCTGTTTAATACGTCACTCAAGTACGTCACTTGAGTGCGTCACTTGCTTGATTGAGCGACACTTACCTTTAGTGTCATCAGTCACTTCACCCGTCACTCGATAGCGTCACTAACCTAGTGACACTAGTCGTTGCGACACTTCATTGCGTCACTTACTAAGTGACGCCTTAAGTACTAATATTTTTCGAGTTCTTGTTTTTTGCGTACATTTTCAGGTATATCTTCAATGTCAACGGATAAGGAAGATATTAGGGGAATTCGAGAAATGTTAAAACAGGGCAATGATATTGGTTCAAATAATAAACCTCCTCTTTTTACCGCAGATATGGAGTATGCTTATTGGAGGGATAGATTTGAACAGTTTGTGGACTTTCACTGTCCGGAATTGTGGGGTCCATTGAAACAAAGATATGAGGCTCCTGTATCTGAAGGAAACTATCGTGGTGTTCCTCCACCAAAATCTTTCACTGCTATGACACCTCAGGAGAAGAAAGATTATCAACTGGAAAGGAAAGCACATTCAGCCATATGTATGTGTTTGACAAAGGATGTCATGAGACTGTTCAAAACTCATGACATAACCTATGATTTATGGAAAGCGATAGAGACCAGGTGTGGAGGAAATGAGAAATATAAGGAGGCAAAACTGGAATTAATTAAGAAACAGTATGATTTGTTTGACTCCTTACCTAATGAGACGACGGCTGGACTGTTTACACGATACTCACAAATTGTGAGTGAATTGACTGAAGGAGGATATACTCTCACTGCACTGGAGATTAATAAAAAGCTATTGGATGTTTTACCAAGTGCATGGGATGTGAAAGTTCAATTCTTGAAGGAAAATCAAGAATTATCTGGGATGACTTTGGATCAACTCATTGGAGTTCTTCAAGCCCATGCTATGGAATTGAAGAAGAAGGAATGCAAGTCAACTGGATTTGTACAAAATCCTTCTCTGTATGGAAGCCAAGTAAATACGGGTAAGAGTTATGGAGGAATGGCATTTATGTCAGATACGAATTCTTCATCATATTCAGCTGTGGAGACTCATGCGGCGTATGTTTCCGGTACTGCTTGCACAAATCAAGGAACCCAACAACCGGTTTCAGCATCACCAGCAATTCAAGAGCAAGCTGCGATTTATACAGCTTTTATTAGCTCTTATAAGGATTTGGTTACTCAACCAAATACTACATTGGAGATGACCAAAGAAGACTATGCTCAACTGGATGATGATGATTTGGAGCAGATGGATTTGAACTGGAACATAGCGATGATATCCAGAAGAGTTCAAAAGTTCTTGCAGCGAACGGGCAGAAAAAGTTTGGAAGGAAATGGGAAGACTGGGTTCGGGTTTGATAAAAGTAAGGTTCGATGTTATAACTGTCAGAACCTTGGTCATTTTGCAAGGGAATGCGAGAAACCTAGGATGCCATCATCAGGTTTTACAAAGCCAGATCCTCCCAAAGCAACTGAGAAAGAGGAAGCAAAATCGTTGGCTGCAGACAATGCCTTGATCGTTTTTGAGCCAACTACCTTTGATTGGAGTGCACAAGCTGAAAAGTTTCAATGTCTAATGGCTCACATCACTCCTGAGGTAACAAATGAACCTGTTGAGCCTTTTAACTGTGTTTCGTGTATTAATCTGACTGAATCCCTTGAGGTCTATCAAAAAGACAATCAAAATTTGCGGGACAAGATAGTTAAGCTTAATGAATCTAATAATTTTTTATTAGAAAATGAAAAACTTTATGAACAACATCTTGAAGCTCATAAATTAGATACCGAAACTTTTAAGGCCAAGGTCTTTAGTCAACAAGACGCAATTAAAAGTTATCTAACTGAGATTGAATTGTTGACAAAAGAATTATCTGATTTAAAAGATGAGTTTGAGAATCATAAAAGTAAAATCTTAAGTTCAACCTCCGCAACAAAAGTCTTTAATGAGATAGTTAGTAAACAAGGGACTAGCGGCAAAAAGAAGGAAGGCCTTGGTTATAACCAAGTACCACCACCTTCTAATGCTGAATATTGTCCCTCAATTGCTAAACAGGGCCTTGAGGAGATTTCAGTCGATTATACCAAGTTATATGGTATTAAGGCCAAAGAAGCCAAGCTTAACAAACTGACAACGGAGAAAACCAAGAGGCAAGAGTATCCATTGACTCAGTTTGTTAAAGCTAAGTCTCAAGTTCAAACTAATGAGATTGTTGAGATAGAGGATATTACTGATCAGGAATATCCTGAGTTTAAGAAGGTTGAGGCTAAACCTGCAAAACAAATCTTGAAAACTGAACCTATAACAGAGGTTCAATATAAAAGGGAAAATAAGTTTTTAAATGAGAAACTTCAAAAGTCACCGACAAATGTTTTAAAACATAAGGTGACAAGTGAAAAAGTTCAGGTTAATAAAACTTTAGCCTCACCCTCTAAACCAAGACCAGCACTTTCTAAAACATGTACAGCCTGTCCATGTTCTAAAAATGTTGTGTCACATCCTCCAGTACACCCTCCGTCTCTACAATTTCATGAGACTCGTTCTTGTTTCTATTGTAAGAAACAAGGACATTTGATCCGTGATTGTCCCAAACTTTCTCATCAGCGGTATGGGAGAGATATGCCTAGGACATCTTTCTATAGAAATTCTTTTTCGAAATCACCTCCTAGGCATCTCTCTGACTCTCCCAAGCCGGCAAAGAAAGTTGTTAGTGTTGGACAAAATATTTTGTTAAAACCAAAGTCCAACACTATTTCAAAGCCAAATCCCGAACCATCAAAGGTTTGGAGGTTAAAGGAGTCTATTACGGACTCAAACGTCATCAATGATAACACATCAGATTCAAAATCTGATTTGTTTAAAAATAAAGTTTTATCTGATGTGATTATTGTTGATGACTATGGTCGACCTAAGTCTGTAAAGGCTTGGGTCACCGTTTCTCACTAATCTCCTCATTTTTTGTGTTGCAGCAGTCTGAACGAATAAAAGATAGTGAATGGTTCATGGATAGTGGCTGCTCGCGACACATGACGGGTGATGTGTCTCTCTTAGTGGATATTAAACCATATGCGGGAGGTCACGTTGCCTTTGCTGGAGATACGGGAGGAACAATTTCAGGGAGAGGTACGCTAACCAATGGAAAGGTTAGCTTTGAAAATGTAAACTATGTGTCCGAGCTTAAGCATAATTTGTTAAGTGTATCACAAGTTTGTGATAAGGATTATACCACATCGTTTACAAAAACCGAGTGTGTCATATTGAAGCCAGGGTACGTTATTCCGGAGGAATGGGTAGTAATGCGTGCTCCAAGAAGAAATGACACATATGTAATGAATATGCGAACTGTGGAGTCTACCAGCGAATACACTTGTCTCCTTTCGAAGGCTTCAGAGAAGGAATCACTCCTTTGGCACAGACGTATGGGACACATTCATTTCCGTAAAATGAATTTCCTAGTCAACAACGACTTGGTTCGTGGAGTTACGAAACAGTCTTTCGCCTTGAAAGATGACTGTGTTTCTTGCCACAAGGGCAAACTCCATAAGAAGTCCCATAAGTCTAAGGTAGTGAATTCCATAAATGCTCCGTTAGAACTACTGCACATGGATCTTTTTGGTCCTGTGTCTAACAAGAGCATAGGTGGTCGTTCTTATTGTTTAGTGGTAACAGATGACTACTCACGCTTTTCGTGGGTCTACTTTCTCGCAACTAAGGATGAGACAGCGGGTATTTTAGTCTATTTGTTGGATAAGTTGGCAAATTTGTGCAACTTAAAAGTGAAGAGGCTGCGGAGCGATAACGGAACCGAATTCAAGAACTCAACTCTTGAGTTATTTTGTGCTTCTCGAGGTATTGAACATCAATTTAGTGCTCCGAGAACACCTCAACAAAATGGAGTTGCTGAACGGAAGAATAGGACAATTATTGAAACCGCTCGCACCATGTTAGCGGATTCCAAATTACCTATTATCTTCTGGGCTGAAGCAGTAAATACTGCTTGCTATGTATTGAATCGGGTTCTTTCAGTTAAAAAGAAGAATAAGACTTGCTATGAGCTTTTCAACAATCGCAAGCCGAATCTGCAGTTTCTGGAACCTTTTGGATGTCCGTGTCTGATTATGATTACTAAAGATCGTGTCCCTAAGTTTGGCGATAAGGCCGTTGAAGGAATTTTTCTCGGATATTCGGTCAACTCTCCAAACAAACGGGTATACAACAAATCAACGAACGAGATCGAGGAACACTTTGAGGTCAAATGCCTACGGTATACGGAACCACCTCAAGGAAAGGGTCCGGATTGGTTCTTTAATTATGGGAATCTTTTCAGCTCTTTTAATGTTCCGGAGGATGATGTCACTGAAGATTTAATCACCATGCTTCATGGACTCGATGTTTTTCAACAAACATCTTCTTCTTCTACATCCAATCCTATACCTGATACAACATCCACTCCTTCACCTACTCCAACACCAGATATGCCTGCCTCAACATCCACTACTTCTCCTGCATCTGTTACTACACCTTCACCACATATAACCACTATTCCATCTGCTTCAAATCCCGTTAATACCGAGGATCTTCCGAATGATCCTAATATGCCTCCATTGGAGGATGCAGCAGACATGGAATATTCTCACTTCTTCTCTAATGAAGAAAACGAAGATGCTTCTGCCACTGAAGGGGATCTGAATAACTTGGAATTAAATCTTGTGCCAGATGCTATTCCAGTTACTAGGATACATAGGAATCACCCTGTTGAAAACATCATTGGTGATCCCCATTCATCTGTTCAAACTAGACGTCAGGCGAAGCAAACTGCTGAAGATACGGATACTTCAGCTAATCAGGTTCTGGGATTTATGGCAACCGTCAACTCTTGCCATCTTTCCCAAACTGAACCGAAGAAAGTAGCGGAGGCCTTGCAAGACCCATCCTGGGTCGAGGCCATGCAAGATGAACTGCAGCAATTTCACAAGCTGCAAGTGTGGACGCTTGTTCCTTTACCCAAAGGTGCCGATCCGAAAGGCACTCGATGGGTATATCGCGTCAAGAAGGATGATAGAGGAGTTGTCACGAGGAACAAAGCAAGACTAGTTGTTCAAGGGTATACTCAAATTGAAGGACTTGATTATGATGAGGTTTTTGCCCCTGTCGCCAGATTGGAGTCCGTCCGTATCTTTTTAGCATTTGCATCATTTAAAGGGATTCGCGTCAAGCAACTTGACGTTAAAAGCGCATTCCTTTATGGTAAAATTGATACGGAAGTTTATGTTCAACAGCCTCCAGGATTTGAAGATTCAGTGCATCCAAATTATGTCTACAAACTCAATAAGGCATTGTATGGACTTCATCAATCTCCACGCCTATGGTATGACAGGCTGGCTACTCATCTGGTGGACAATGGCTTTACACGGGGCACCATCGATAGTACCCTTTTCACAAAAGGAAAAGGCGATGATTTGTTACTTGTTCAAGTATATGTCGATGATATCATTTTTGGATCGTTGAATGAGGCTCTATGTAAAGAATTTGAAGAGGTCATGAAATCAGCTTTCGAGATGAGTGCAATGGGAGATCTTACCTTTTTCTTAGGTGTGCAAGTTGAGCAGTCATCCAAAGGCATGTATATTCATCAGTCAAAATATGTCCATGACATGTTGACACGATATGATATGCTCACTTGTAAACCTTATGGAACTCCTATTGAACTCAACCATAATCTTGGACCTGCTGAGGATGATGAGGACTGCAAAGAAAAGGATTATCGTTCGATGATAGGTTCTCTTATGTACCTCACTGCCTCAAGACCTGATATCGTTTTTGCTGTCTCCATTTGTTCACGATATCAGGCACGACCAAAGGTTTCTCATATGAAGGCGGTGAAGCGGATTTTTGGTTATCTCAAATATAGACCTACACTTGGTCTATGGTATTCAAATGAGAAGGACTTCACGCTCTCTGCCTACTCCGATTCAGATTATGGCGGCTGCAACATCAATAAGAAGTCTACCACAGGAGGATGTCAGTTTCTTGGAACCCGCTTGGTGTCATGGCAATGCAAAAAACAGACTACGGTTTCTACTTCAACAGCGGAGGCCGAGTACATTGCTGCTGCAAGCTGCTGCTCTCAAGTTCTTTGGATTCAGCATCAACTGCGCGACTACGGGTTACTCTTAACTTTAACTCCTATTTATATTGATAACACTGCTGCCATATCTATCACACGCAATCCCGTACAACACTCTAAAACCAAACACATAGAGATTAGGTTTCACTTTATACGGGATTGCTATGAGAAACACCTCATTGACCTTGTCCATATTGACACCCTGAAACAAAATGCTGACTTATTCACTAAGGCTTTCTCAAGAGCCCGATTTGATGAATTAGTCAACATGATCGGTCTAAGGTTCTTTACCACGAAAAAGTAATTTGTGACTTGGATATATAATAAAAGTACTGTTTTATTATTAAAAAAAAAAAAAACGCAACAGCCACTCTTTATACTTTATAGTTTTAAAGAAATGCAATGTTGCTACATTTTAAAAATAGATGTTGAAGTTGTGTCTGTAAACAACTTGGGATATGATAGTACATCGGGTGACATGCATAAAAATGGAATTTTTAAGGTTTATCTTTGATGTGTCAGTAGATTTATCTGACGTATTAAATACAGTTTTTATAAACATTATCTTCATCATACGATATATTAGTAGGCATGTTATACAGAACACTTTGAGAAGTCTTAAGAAGCTTAATCAATAATTGTCTATTTCAAGTGGTACAACATTATTAGATGTACGACAAAAGTCTTAAACTCTTACTTATACTAGACATGATTTTGTGAAAGATGTTTATATGATTTCATTTGGGGGTATATATTGACAGTCTCCTTTGTTATACGTAAGTATAGACCTGGTTTCTGTTAATATATATTTTAAAATTAAGCAAACACAAGTCAAAGTACTTGAAAAGTCTTTGAAAAATTAAGATACCTTACAAGGTCGCCAAAATGGTTTGACCAAGTTTGGTTTTGCTTAAACCTGGATCAAGTTATGTCGCTCTGTTGTACGTAAGTACAGACCTGTCACCGCTGACTTGATTCTTAAAATTGATTTTCTTATATTCTATCTGTAAATCAAAACATGGTCTATGTTTTAAGTTAAGATGTATATCTATGATGGGAACCACAGCGAAATAAACATACCAATAATAATAAAATACCTCTTAGTCGTACGTATAACATGTTTAAGTGGACAAATATACTAATAATCGTTTTTGAAATAATTTTTATAAGCAGTGTTTTTAGTATGTCAAGTAAATTTAAAGAGGACAAAGATACTGATGATTGAAATAACTCTTACTGTTCCTAATAAATGCATGTTATTCCGATATGATCCCTAATCAGACTTTATCAACTCCGTCACCAAAAAGAATGTGTTAATTCTCTAAGTGGTTAATTTAAAGTGAAGAGGTTCCCTTATCTCTGCTCTAACGGATCGTTATCTCAATACCTACATGTGGTATCAGTTATAAGAATAATTGTCAGTTTACATTTTCTTGTATATGTCTTAT
This sequence comes from Pseudognaphalium luteoalbum, assembly GCA_963422505.1. NCBI lineage: Eukaryota > Viridiplantae > Streptophyta > Magnoliopsida > Asterales > Asteraceae > Pseudognaphalium > Pseudognaphalium luteoalbum. The sequence goes on along the minus strand of OY730196.1, from coordinate 20,807,761 downwards.
TTTCTCTACGTTAGTGTAATTTTAGTTATTATCCAAGTTGCAATTACATTTTCAAATTTAAGTACCGAAATCACAACGCGACACCATCGAAGAAATCACAAATTTTTCACTTTAAGTGAACTGTGCGTCACTTTCATAAGTGACGCTCCGAGTGACGCATACGATATAGCGTCACTCACTCAAGTGACGCAGTCAGTGCCGGGATAAGTTACGCTATAAGTGTCGGGTTGAGTGACGCATACAAGGGTCGGTGTATAAATACCCCTTCCCCACGACACTCAACCTCACCACTTTTCAAATTCCTATACCGTCACTTGCACTGACACACCGACACTCGTTCTGTCCCTGCGTCACTTCCACTGCACGTTTTCTTGTCGATTGATTAGCGAGCTTCACGGTTTTTCTTTGTGTTCTTTTCATACCTCGTTGTTCTCCTTACTCCTACGAACTTAGTGGTACTACTTTTAACCTTTTAATCTTCTTATTTTTACTGTATTTTAGAGTTAGGGTTACGGTTAGGTTTTTATGTGCAAAATCGTTCGATTAACTGCTTATATGCTTATGTTATGATGTAATAAATGGTGTGTTCTACTCGTCCAACCCTAGCGCTCACCTTGGTTACCTTGTTTTTGCAAACCCCTAATTTTTGAATCTGGACATGAACAGTGCACGATGATCTTCATCGTTGCGACACTTCTAGCGTCACTTATCTTAAGTGACGCTACTTGGTAATTTGGTAACCCATACCGTCACTTAACAAGTGACGCTTGCTTTTGCGTCACTTCTTAAGTGACTCATGTAGTGACGCATAATCAAGTTTATCCGTCACTCTTCATAGTGACGCCTCTTTATGCGTCACTAATTCAAGTGCCTGTCTAAGTGATGCTTTGCTTTACACGTCACTTATTCCGTCACTTCTTAAGTGACTGTCTTAGGATACCGTCACTACGGTTAGTGTCGCATGTTCTTCACCCGTCATTTAGCAAGTGTCGTATACTTTAAAACACAAAATTCAAACGTCACTTACATCAGTGACGCTTGATAGCGTCACTTCCAACAAGTGACGCTAACAATTGATTTTAATTTTCTTAACTGTACATTACGACACTCCTTAAGTGACGGTAGTGGCCATGCGTCACTTACCCTAAGTGACGCCTAAAGTCAAAATTTGTTTTCTAACCTTTCAATGTTCGGGCTAACTTTCTAACGTTTACGGTTACTTTTCTTTGTAATTTTAGCTTACAGATGGCCGAGTTACAGGATTATTACCGCCGTACCAACACCCGACATAATATTACGGCATTCCTTGAGTCTACTCATGCGAATTCAGTGCCGTTCAGGCCTATGATCGAATTTCTACGCAGATCGAGGATCTTTTATGCGATTACGGCATCGACCCCGGTATATATGAACCAAATAGAGGAATTTTATGATCATGCCGTGATCAGGGTTCAGGGTGAAGTTCCCCGCATAGTTTCGACTATGTTTGGGGAGGAAATCGAGATAACCGAAAACTCGATTAGACGGGTTTTACAATTCAATGACAACTCTACAATGCCCACCATCTTCCCCACCACGTTTATCTACGGGGGACTTCAAAGGATGGGTTATCCAGCAAACCAGCTCTCGGACTTCAGGAAACAGTACCTCTGCAGGGTATGGAGGTATCTGTGTCATATTATTATAGTTTGCTTATCTCCGAGGAAGGGAGGGTATGATGCGGCTAGTCATCTGACTTTATCGCTTATGTTAGCCCTAGTATATAATAAGCCCTATAACTTTAGTGGTTATATTTTTGGGAATATGGTAGAAAACATCAGGGCTGGGAAGGATAAATGGCTACAATATCCTCGTTTTGTGCAACTCTTGTTGAATGACCTGGATCTCGGTATTGCACCAGATCAGAGGTCTCTTTTGGTTCCCACGCCCATGCTTCTGCGAGTCTTTAATGACTGCAAGCTCGCGCCAAAGGGCGAGCCCGTTTTGGCAGATCGTGAACTCTTCGGGCACGTGGTAAACGAAAACTACATTGCGCCGCACGATCATGGATTTTTGGATGATGTCGTGCCTCCGGTCAACGAGGACGACTTAGTTGATGCCAATGTAGCTCAGGACCTCGATGATATTGATCGCGTTGATCGGGTTGAGGTTGATTCCGATGATGGTGGGCCCACTCCTCCGGATTCTGAGGGTGATGTGCCACCACAGTCAGCTTTAGATGGGATTCAATTGGCTGATCCCCAACGCTTTAAGCGTATTATGCGCAGGATTTCTGCTGGCCGGGTACATATCCCGAGGAATCCTGGAAAACGTCCTGCTGGGTCTTCACCCTCCTATGCTGATCTACCTCTTCGTAGACGCCAGCGGACGACAGTGGTTATTGAGGAGCCGACTTCTCAACGCCAACAACCACCGCCAACATCTGACATGCCGTCTCTTCAGATGGTTTTGGCTCAGATGGAGCTTTTGGCAAAGCGTTTTGATGATCAACAGGCGATCATTGCAGCTCAAGCTTCACAGATTAAAGATCTAGAGATTAAAGCTGCTACAGTGGACTCTCTCCAGCAACAGATAACGACTATGTCTTCTAGGTTGTTAGAATTGGAGTCAGTCACACTTGTTTCGGGGGAGGATAATCCTAGGGAATTAGAAACAAATGTAACTCCTCCCCCTGAATCTGAAAATGTACAACCTTCTTCCCCTATCAATGAAAATATCAGTTTAGATTATTTCGTGGAGGTTCAAGGTCAGGCAAGACCTATCGCGGTAGATTACTCATTCGTAGATCTTACTTATTTGCAAAACTTGATGAATGAAAATGATACGATGCCTGAGGAAGAGGAAATGAATGATCCTGTAGCAGAGGATTATTTCTTTGAGGAAAATGATGAAGTTGAAGTTGAGGGGGAGCAACTGCACAGTGATGAATGTTATGATGATGCTCCCATTATAGAATCGGATTCGTCTGAAGATGAATCAGAAAAAGAGACGAACGAGCCATCAACTTCTACAACTAAACCGGATATAGTGCTCAAACCAATTATCGAGGTACCGGTTACGTGTAAAAGCTACAAAGTTAGATCTGATTACACGGGATTGATTAAGAGTTGGAAGTTCGATGAGAACAACTCTGTTTTTATGATTAAGAGAAGCGACGGCATTCAGTACTTCAATATGAAGTTTTATAAAATAAGTACTTTGCCGAAGTGTGAACTTCAAAGATTAGCGCAGATACCCTTGATCAACCGATCACGAGATTCATGAGCAGATTTCTTTCAAGTGATCATACGTCGTGAGATGAACAGTAAAAAGTATAATTTGATAAAGCCGACATTGGGTATGCGATACAAGTTTAAGAAGAAGTTAGATCCGATCACTCGTCAACCTATTGTGAAGATGATCTATCCACCAGCAAAGTGTCTACAGAAGATACCTTTGGAGATCATTCCGATAGATTTTTTGAATAGGTTGGAGTACTGGGAATATGATGATATTACTGGTGAAGCTGTAATTGTATTTATTCCAAAATCAGAACCAGATACGGATTCGGAGATTATGAATGTAGAATCGGAGGTTGAAGAGAAAACAGCATGGGATGTTGTTCAACATAAGAAAAGGTCTTCTTGGGGTCTTAAAAGAAAGATATTTTGTGTATTCGATCCGTTGAGTTTGATCAATCTCTCTGAACATGATATGAAAAGATTACATCAGAATAGGATTCAGTTTAAAGAAAGAGACAGAGCTGAAGCGATTAAATTTCAAAAGGTTATTGATATTTGCGTAGCCAACGGAGTACATGCTGGTGGTGTATTTCCTGCTGGTTGGAAATGAAGAATAAACGACTTGAAAGAGTTTGAAGATTTTGAAGACCAAGCTGAAGACACGGGGGAGTTTGTTGATGCATCTTTGAGTGTCTGTCAGTTGGTCTATCGAGTTGTAATTAGTGTCGGTTGTTACTTAATAGAAATATAGTTTTTGTTAATGCGACACTCGTGTTTTGGTTTAGGCGACACTTGCCTGAGTGACGCATAGCGACACTTGATTAAGTGACGCATAGCGACACTTAGGTAAGTGACGCATTAAGGCGGCCACATGCGACACTTACCCAAGTGACGCATGTCGGCTGTGTTTTTAGTATAAATAGAAACCTACGGGTTTTAGGCTAGGGTTGACGAAACCCTAGTATCATTTGTCGAAATAGCATCTCTGTAATCGTTCCCAAATCAATATACAAGCCGATTTCTTTGTTTACTTAGTGAATAACTTTCGTTTCGGTTTGTGTTTATTGTTGATATATGCAATTGATTGATTCCGCCTTTCAATTGTAAGTCAATTGTCATCTAGATCCAAGCGCTAGGCACTTTCAAAAATTCTCTCTTCTAACAACATATATACTGATTTTATCCATCCTAAATGATTTTACTACTGAGAATACAATGGAATCGAACCGAAATAATACCGACAATACGAAACAATCGTAATATAATGGAATGAACGATTAGGAAGGAATATATACCAACAAACGCAAATCCGCACGATAGGAATCCCTTATAATCTGTGAATAATGAGGATATACACTCTTATAATTCATTTTTGTAGATTGATCAAACATATACAAGAGTTATGGGATAGAAAACTTACCAAAGTTTCAGAAAATTCGTTACCGACAGTAGCAGTTTACGAAATAATTTTTATAAAATAATATGCTTCGTTTCAGAGGCCGAAACACCTTGATTTCTAGTAAAACATCTAGATCTACAACTTTTTAGTTTTGGCCGAAGCCTGAAAATGAGACTAAGTAGGTCAAAATGCCCTCGGAAGTTGACTGCGATTTTGGGACAGAATGTGTGATTTTTTTTTTGTGATTAAAAAGTTTTAGAGTTAGGTTTAGGGTTATATTTATAGTCTAGGATTAGTTGGTTTTGGGTTGGGCTGAATGATACATCAATAGGAAGGGCTTGGGTCAGTAGTTGGGCCAAAACAACAAGACACAAAAAAAAACTTGGGTCACACGGTCCAAATATAATTTCTAGTGTTTGTTTGTTTTACGTTTTGCTTTGTGTCTCCCTCGTTACACATCGGATTGAAATGATTCTTTTTGCATTGGATTCATTTTTTTTTCCTTTTTTTTTTCAAAAACGAAGACTTGGTGTAAATAAAAAATGATTTTTTACTGTTTGAACTACGATAATGGGTTTGGTGACGGTTGTCACACAGCCACCCATATATTAAATCTAGTACCCACTAAGAAGGTTTCAAAGACACCTTATGAGATGTCGAAGGGAAAACGTCCTTCTCTTGGGCACATCAAGATCACGGGTTGTGAAGTTTCGTTAGCCGAGATGCTCAGGACAAACACGATGCCAGATCTGAAAAGTGTCTTTTAATTGGTTATCCACTGGAGTCATTTGGATATTTATTTTATAGACCCAAGGATAATGTGGTGTTTGTAGCTCGAAAAGGAGTGTTCATTGAGAGAGAAATGATATCTAAAGAGGATAGTGGGAGTAAGATTGATCTTGAAGAAATCCAGGAATCTACCGAGGAAGAACCAATAATAAACACTGACATTTAACAAGAGGTGGAGACACTTGTTGAACCGGATGACATATCATTACCCGTTCACAGAACAAGTGGTAGAGTTAGCAAGCCTCCTCAGCTATATTATGGTTTCCATATTGAATTAGAGGAGAAGTTCAGTGATAGTACTCTAAGTAATTAGATGAGTCCACTAAATACAAGGAAGCGATGGCAGGCCCTGAGGCTGCTAAGTGGAAGGAAGCTATGAAAAGTGAGATTCAATCCATGTATGATAACCAAGTTTGGAATTCAGTTGACGATACATCCGGTCTAAAGATGGTGGGTTGTAAGTGGTTCTTTAATAAGAAGACATTCATGGATGGGAAGGTACACACTTACAAAGCTAGGTTGGTAGCGAAGAGCTATACTCAAACCCTTGGGATTGATTATGAGGAAACCTTCTCACCAGTATCTAAGATAGAGTCAATCAGGATAATGTTTGCAATAGCTACGTTTCATGATTATGAAATATGGCAGATGGATGTCAAAACTGCTTTCCTTTATAGAAAAATTACAGAGGATGTGTTTATGGCACAACCAGATGGTTTTGAAAGTGCAAATTATCCTAAAAGAGTGTGCAAGCTTTAAAGGGCCATTTATGAACTTAAAGAGGCTTCATGGGCTGGAATCTCTGCTTCCATGAGAAAGTCACACTTCAAGAAGCGAAGATGAGTCCTGTATATATGGCAAAGTCATTGGGATGGTAGTATTATATGTTGATGATATACTACTCATATGAAATGATATCCCAACATTAAAAGGTGTAAGAGATTGGTTGAGAAATTGTTTCGCTATGAAAGATTTGGGAGATGCGGCATATATTTTTGGTATACAAATTTACAGAGAGAGGTCGAAACGTCTCATAGGTATTAGCCAGGACACGAACTTAGATAAAATTTTGAAAAGGCTTAAAATGGAGAATTCTAAGAAAGGGAATTTACCCTTACATAATGGCATAAAAATTAGTAAGGATCTGTTTCCAAATAATGAGGAAGAATTGGACAGAATGCATCGAATCCCATATGCTTCGGCTATAGGATCGATATGCCATGACGTGTACAAGGCCTAATGTCTCATTTGCTTTGAGCATGGTGAGTCGACATCAACAGAATCCTGGTGAAGGTCATTAGACATTTATAAAGAACATTCTCAAGTATTTGAGAAATACTAATAACCGGTTCTTAGTTTATGATGGAGAAGAAGAACTCAGAGTAACGAGTTACAGTAATGCAATTTTCCAAACTGATAAATTTGATAGTCATTCACAGTCTGGTTGGGTCTTCTTATTGAATGGGGGAGTGGTGACATGGAAAAGTTCCAAGCAAGTTACAGTGGCAGACTCCACTTGCGAGTCTAAGTATATTGCAGCATGCTAGGCTTCAAAGGAAGCCATATGGATAAAGATATTCATTGGAGATCTTGGAGTTGTTCCAACAGTACGAGACCCTATTGAAATATTTTGTAATCATGAAAGTGCAGTCATATTGAGTAGAAAACCCAAGGATCATGGAACGTTAAAACATATTGAAAGTAAATACCATTTTGTTCGAAGAAAAGTAAAAGGACACGTGATTGTAAAGATCATCTTCGGTTGATTTGTTCACAAAGGCACTGGCTAAGTCCAAACATGATGAACATGCTAGGAGCGTAGGTTCAAGAAATAATATACAGTTTTAGTTGTTAGTTTGAATATGAATTATTTTTAAACAATGATAGAAATTTTCATAGATTCGGTAATTAAATAATGGAGTTTTGTTTATTGGATAGAGTGTTACCATTTACTATTGTTTGTCATTGTGTTTCATTTTTGAATGTTTAGAAACCAGTTCCCAAGTAACTAGCTTTACTCAAACCTCCTTCGTCGTTCATACTACAGGAAGTTAGTGTTGATTTAAGACTGTCATGGAGTGTTGGAACTATCTATGGAGATTAGACACAACATCGAGAATGTTGCAACTCTCATGGGTACTTAATGGGGATATGATTTAAATATATGAGAGACCCGTACTTAGAGATCACTTCATGGATTAATATCATGAGTGATTCTTAGATGATAATATCATCTATTCTTAAAACGGAGATACATTGAGTTTTAGTTTTTCAAGTCTGTTATACATTATTTTATTCAAACGCTGCACGTAAATGCTAGTTATAAAGGGTATGCTAGGTGTAACATAATGAGTTGACTAGTACTATGTATTCCAATTATTTGTTCCTTTACCTAATTGGAAAAGCTATATCTTGAGCCCTCTTATGATTAAAAATTAACTCAAAAGTGCTAGTCCTAGCCGGGACTCAGTTGATGTGCACAATTCAGTAGTCTCATATAGTCAAAATAATCAGAAATTAGAAAATATAAATTGAAACTTGAGATTAATTAAAAATCCATGTCTTATATTCGTACGATATCAGTAGAACAAAGGAATAGTTGATCACTAATCTAAGGGCTAACTTTATGATATGATTCAGAGTTTGGCAGTTGCGTTGGGTGGCACTCTCTGCTTGGTTAATTGGAAAGGCTTAGACCTATAATAGGTGATGACTTATCCAAGTGGGAGACTGTTAGATATAGTATCAAAATTCATAAATAATTGGTAAAACTATCATTAAAATTAGAGGATCGCCCTCAATGAACAGTTGATAAAATAAATGAGAGATAATATTAATTAGAATTAATATTAGAATTAATTAATTAATTTATTATTTTATCAAAGTTGATAAATTAATTAGAAACTAAAAGAACTAATGGAATATTCTGGAAGCCACATCTAACCGCCGGTTGGAAGGTCCAGCCGGCGACCGGAGTCAAATGAAGTATGGCGGTGGAGCACGCGGGTCGTGGCTCGGGTACTTGGGCAGGAAGCAAGCCTAACCGTCAACTGGAAGGACCAACCGGCGGTTGGGGGAGGAAATCAGCTGTCCAACATCGGCTGAATGATAAAATTCAAGGCCTCCTCTCCTGATATAAATGGGACATGCCTAGGCTTTCAATAACACAATTCTCTCTTTCTTATTCCTTCTCCTTGTAAAATTTTACATTTCTAAGAATCGGGATCTCAGGAATTGAATTTCTCTTTGGTTCATGGGTGTGAACCATTAGAGGTGCTCTAGTTTGAGTACTCGCCTCCACGTCAAGAAGGTCAACCAAGGTGGTCTGCGTGTGAGAAATCCGATTTTCTCAAGGGTTAGTATTTTCTTATTTATCTATTTATTATATTGTTTTTTTATTAAGCTAAGATCCTTTATGGTTTAGTTTCCTTTTTGCTCTAGATTAATTGTTATTTCCGCTGCATATGTTAATCTAGTTAGGGAATAGAAAACCCATCAGTAACATCTCTATTTAAAGACAAAATGCCGATAACTACAATGGTGTAATTTTATTATTATTATATCACATGTGATTTATGAGATTTTTTTATTTTCTAAAAAAAAGTACAAAATGATATTTGACACGTAGTAATCATATTGATTTTTCAATTCTTGAATTTTTTAGTATTCTTAATTAAACTTTCCTTATTCGAAACAAAAGATGTATCTATGTTACATTATATAGCGACATACAATAAATATTAAGGTAAATAAAATGATTTATTATCTTATATTACGTTATGTTACATTATATAGTAACATACAATAAATATACATTTATTTTATAAATTAAAATGATTTATTCTCTTATATTACATTACAATTATGTTACATTATATAGCGATATACAATAAATATACATTTATCTAATAAATTAAATGTCATCAAATTTAACAAGGAAACATCCAAGACCGAATTAAATGTAAAATGTTCAAGCCACAACTATATAAACAATGTTCTATCCTCAAAAGTCGAACACCACAATTCACCTAAGAAAATATACTTTTCTCAAAAGATACAGATGACACCATTAAATATCAAGATGGTTGTTTTTGTAGCCATACTTGTATCTATGAAATTCCATAGCTCAGTGTCACAAGGCGATAAATGGAAAGTGGGTGACAATAAAGGGTGGATGGTTTCAAATGATCCAAATTTCTACGATCTTTGGGCTGCCAAGAATTTGTTTAGTCGGGATGACCAACTGGAGTTTGACTTTCACACCGGTTCTCATGATGTGTCAATAGTGGATAAAGAAGGTTATAATAAATGTGAACCTGATCCAAAAAATATCATAAAAGAAGGCCCAGTCGTCATCAACTTAACTGCATCCGGATGGTATTACTTTATTTGTTCATTTAAGGAACATTGTCAACGTTTTCAGAAATTACCAGTTTATGTAGTAGATAAAGGAAGTAATTAAGATGGAATGAAAAAAGGTTATAATCTTTTAATAGAATAAGTTACCATCAATTTATTTTAAAACCTGAATGAACAATATTACATGTTACCCCAAACATGTGAATGTGGTTTCATAACGAATCAAATAATCAATGCCTAATTTTAAAAATTGAAACATTGATACTTTACTTATGTTCATTTTAATCTTCGAATTAGATAGTAATTGTGACCATTTTTGTAAACAACACAATTTAAGTATTTCTACGAATGACAATTATCTCTATTTATTCTATATAATAAAAGAAAACTAAGTATCAAGTCCTAACCATTGGATTGGATCCTTCAATCTACCCATTTATGTCACTAGAATTCATATAAATCCTCAATTAATATAAAGGGGATAATTTGAGGAGATCTAACCATTCATTGTGTTCCTTCTGTTATGATTCAAAGGTTAGATATTGACTCTGCTCAGTGTAGGATTTATGTGCACGATATAAATGTTAACTATATTACTAACTACATTTGAGTCTATGTCTTTACACACATTAACACTTATATACCACTGATATAGCCAAGTTAAGTTAATTATATAACTATTTGAGTTGTTTAATTAATTTATGATCATTTGGTAAATGTTATTAAGTTAAAGGGTTCAAGGTGAAAGTTAGTAGGATTAAATTGTTATTCATAATTATTTAAATGGTTTATAATTAATTAATAATAGAGAGTTATTATTTATTAATAATTATAAAGGGATAATAAAAAGTTAATAACCATAATCACTTTTTGGCTTCTTTTTAATTACTTTCATCTCTCTATACGGCTGACTTTCAAAAATCACATGAGGTTGTTGCTTTTTGGTGTAAAAGAAAAAAGAGAAGAAGATATTTAAATTGATTAATTGAACTAGCATTCGGAAGGTGATCTTTAAGGTGTTGAGTGGATCAACCATAGGGATAATCATACTATTGATTATCAATTCAACAAAGATGGTATACTTCTTATTCATCTTATTTATTATTACTGATTCAATATGAGGATATAGTTTGATCCAATGGAAATCGATTTGTACATGTTTATGTATTATGTTTCCGCTACATTTATTAATTAATTGTTACAGTTAAAATAATTTTAATTAGACTATTATTTCCAATAGTGATATCAGAGCCATGTTTATATCCTATATTGATCTAAATGATTAGTTTTGATTTGGACTCATGGTGTAAATTTTGTATCTTGTTTATGATTGGTTTTTGGATCATCACTTAAGCACATCGTATGGCGCATGTTTAATATCAAAATAATCATCTTGTGTTACTAATGACGAAAATCAATTTTTTGGATTGTAGATCTAAGAAATGGATTTGGTGTGTGTTAGTAACAACTTGTTTTATTTGAATATTTTTGATAATTAAATATTAAGTTAATGGCTTGAATTATTTAATTATGTTATATTTACCATAGTTATAAACATGCATAATTGACCATGGTGAGCCATTAATTTAATATTGAAGTTATTGAAATATCACGTTAATTATGCATAGCCATGAATGCCCTAGCCTTGTGATTGTGATTGTGTTTATACATGTGTTTTGATTTTTATAGCATTTTTAAGCTGGTTCTTTTAATAACTAGTTTCTCAAATTTTAGTCCCTTTTGATGTAATTCTAATTTAGTGTTCGTTTTCTATTATTGTAATTTCTTTAAATTGTAAGTACCTAGAATAGGTTATCCTGATTTTATTTAAAACTGTAACAAGATAAAGACTTGGGGCATAAAGGAAACAAGAAGATGAAGATCAAGTCATGTAAATCCTCTCTTGATCACCAAGGGATGATGAGTCAAGTGGGAGCTGAAAACACATCTTTTCTAATGATGATTAAATTATCTTGAGATTGACCATTCGGCTGTCATATTGGCTCATGAAACCTATTATAGAATTTTGGGCTTGGCTATGCATATATTTGTGTGTGTGTGTTTTATTTATTGCATGTTAAATATTACTATTGATTTTATTTATATGCAAGCTTGTTTTGTAGAAAAACATATTATAAAACACAAAAGTGGAGTTTAAAACTAAAATTGATGCATTTAAGGTAAAACTTTAAATAAAGTTTAAAATTGATGATTTTAACTCGACATAAAATATATATATATATATATATGTATATATATGTATATGTATATGTATATGTATATGTTTTTTTATGGTTTTAAAATGGTTTAAATTATTAATGTTTTTTCTTGTTAATTTTATAAAATTGTAATAATCTCATGTAGGTATCTATTAATAATAAAATTACACTTGACGTGCAAACATGAAAACGTAAAAGTAGATATATTTTTAAGTGATAAGTTAAAATTGACTTTAACAAATCGTGTGATAAACTATGTGTCTGAATTATTTAATCATGACACTCTAGATTTAATAATGATTAAACAATATACCCATCAAACTAAGTCATGCAATCCAATTAGTTTGAGATACTTGGTTGTTCCTTTTGGTCATGGTCAGACCTAGGTCAAATTTGAGGTTGAGGTGATTAGTTGTTGCTGGTCGGACCTATGCAAATTTTTACAGTCTCAAAATTGGACGACCTAATCAAGCCCTGGTCAGACCTAAGCTCAAGGCAAGGATGGGATAAACATGCCAGTCGGAGACGTATGTATAGATTTAGCACTATATTTTGTCAATCCCATAAAGGATCTAATAGTTGCACTTGTAATGTAGTTGGTACTCGCTACCTACCAATTGAGTCTATCATTATATTCGTGATCAACTGTTACGACGCTAGAAGCTCAATGTGGATCTTAGTCTTTCATCAATTAATTGTTTTATTATAAAACTTGGGTAGTTAATGTATAAAAGGATTTATTATAGAAAATAATACATTGAACTTTATTTTGATTTTGTAGATGTCAACTCAAACTGTAAAGAATTCAACTCTCTCTTCCTTGATGGAGAAAGAGAATACACAAGGTACACGCTTCCTTGACTGGTATTGAAAATTGAGGATGGTCCTCAAGAATCAAGGGAAGTCGTACATTCTTGATACCCCACTAGCTCCAACTACGAATTCTACCGAGTCTGTTGCTATTCATGATGCTTGGAATAAGCATTACAATGAGCAGGAAGATGTAGCGTTGCAAATTCTTGTGACTTTGCATCCAAGCTTACAGAAGCTTATGGAGGGTCGCAAAGCATATTTGCTTGTAGAGCTGAAAGTTTTTTTCAGCAACAAGCACATATAGAGGTTATTAATGTTGTTAAAGGATTCGATCTCCTATTCTTAATGATATGAGTATGAGTTTCATGAATGATCGAGACGGTGAGTACATGAATGATAAGTTTTTTGATCATCTACAGAAGTGTAGAACTGTCCCACAATTTACTCCACCTAGAACACCACAACATAATGTGTGTCTGAGAAGAGACACCAAACTTTACTTGATATGGTTCGGTCTATGATGAGTCTAGCTACTCTACCATTGTCCTTTTAGGTTTTTGACCTAGAGTCTGTAGCACACATACTCAACATGGTTCCAATAAAGAAGGTAACAATGTCACCATACGAGTTATGACATGGGAAGAATGATGCATCCCAAACGGTCGGTCCAGGAATTGCTTCCTGTCGTTGCGGACCTCAAGCTCACGGCGCACCGGTGGTAGTTTTAAATTTATAATTGTCGGGACCTAAACCTTCCGAACAACTTACTACTACTAGGTACAAGTACCTGATGCTAGTACGCGGTAAGGATGATCCAGGGTCGTTCCTTACGACGGTAGAATTGAAGTAGAGCTCGTTCGGATAACTTAGTAATTAAGATGGTGTTTCAGACAGTTGGGTAGGATTTGTATTTGGTTTTCTACTTTATTGACTACTAAAACATATAATAAAAGGGAAGTTAGCATTTATGTAACACTTAAGGATGACCGAGACGTGGTTCACCATGATTTAAGGATAGTGCGTTACTAGGATGATGTTCATTATGGGGCCACTCTTAGTTAACAGACAAGTAAATTATAGATGTAAACACTAGGACCCTACTTCTTTAGATAAGTTCTAAATTAGTATGTCACTGAGTACCTAGGCTATCGTGATTCTGATCAGAACAGGCTGCTCAACCCCCCCCCCCCCCCCCACACACACACACACATTGTCCGACTAGGACCAGTAACCCATTGAGGGTGCAGGAATAAGGTAACAGACTGCCATTCAGGTTATTCTGACCTTTCTTAACACCTAAGTCTAAATGTTATTATCTAATTGTGTACTGATTATTAACTTTGTATTCTAAACTATCAGTTATGTAGAGTCTAGGGGTTTAAGAATCTTGAACCACTACTGGGCTTGACTTTCATATCTAGACTCATTATAGCATGTTTTAATAGCACAAGTACTTATGTCATGCTCTAGAATCTACTTTGCGATCAGTCATTCATCCCTAGGTACACTAGCGATGTATAGTGCATATTTTCACAGCTTGCTAACCCTAGGTACGTTTACAGTGTACTTGGGTGAAGGTATTTCCATAGCTTTGTAACCAGAGGTAGACATACGGTGTACTATAATATTTCCACAGCTTTACGGTTCCTAGACCATATTCTAGGGTTTCTAGGAAGTCCACAATGTCGATACAGACGGCTTTTTCCGGGGCTTCCACGTTGTAGTGGTGTTTCCTTCGCTATACCCAGTGCTTCAGCCGAATTACAGTAACAAAAATTGCTTCGTACGATAATACAGATAACAATCTACCGTAACTTAGGCCTACAGCTAAGGTGATAGTCACGTGAAGGACTGGATGGGTGATCCGTAACTAAGTCTAGATACATGATAAGTTTAGACAGATACAAGGTTTAACAATTCCATTAATCATACCAAATTACAACTATCTAAATCATGGCAAACATATGAAAGTGCGTATTGCTAGGATCTAGATGACAATTGACTTACAATTGAAAGGCGGAATCAATCAATTGCATATATCAACAATAAACATAAACCGAAACGAAAGTAATTCACTAATTAAACAATGAAATCTGATTGTATATTGATTTGGGAATGAATACAAAGAAGCTATTTCGACAAATGGTGCTAGGGTTTCGTCAACCCTAGCCTAAAACCCGTAGGTTTCTATTTATACTAAAAACACAGCCGACATGCGTCACTTGGGTAAGTGTCGCATGTGGCCGCCTTAATGCGTCACTTACCTAAGTGTCGCTATGCGTCACTTAATCAAGTGTCGCTATGCGTCACTCAGGCAAGTGTCGCCTAAACCAAAACACGAGTGTCGCATTAACAAAAACCATATTTCTATTAAGTAACAAACGACACTAATTACAACTCGATAGACCAACTGACAGACACTCAAAGATGCATCAACAAACTCCCCCGTGTCTTCAGCTTGGTCTTCAAAATCTTCAAAAACTTTCGTACTGTTGAGTCTTCACTTCCAGCCAGCAGGAAATACACCACCAGCGTGTACTCCGTTGGCTACGCAAATATCAATGATCTTTTGAAATTTAATCGCTTCAACTCTATCTCTTTCTTTAAACTGAATTCTATTCTGATGTAATCTTTTCATATCATGTTCAGAGAGATTAATCAAACTCAACGGATCGTATACACAAAATATCTTTCTTTTAAGACCCCAAGTAGACCTTTTCTTATGTTGAACAACATCCCATGCTGTTTTCTCTTCAACCTCCGATTCTACATTCATAATCTCCGAATCCGTATCTGGTTCCGATTTTGGAATAAATACAATTACAGCTTCACCAGTAATATCATCATATTCCCAGTACTCCAACCTATTCAAAAAATCTATCGGAATGATCTCCAAAGGTATCTTCTGTAGACACTTTGCTGGTGGATAGATCATCTTCACAATAGGTTGACGAGTGATCGGATCTAACTTCTTCTTAAACTTGTATCGCATACCCAACGTCGGCTTTATCAGGTTATATTTTTTACTATTCATCTCTCGACGTATGATCACCTGGAAGAAATCTGCTCGTGAATCTCGTGATCGGTTTATCAAGGGTATCTGCGCTAATCTTTGAAGCTCACACTTCGGCAAAGTACTTATTTTATAAAACTTCATATTGAAGTACTGAATGCCGTCACTTCTCTTAATCATAAAACTGAGTTGTTCTCATCAAATTTCCAACTCTTGATCAATCCCGTGTAATCAGATCTAACTTTGTAGCTTTTACACGTAACCGGTACCTCGATAATCGGTTTGAGCACTATATCCGGTTTAGTTGTAGAAGTTGATGGCTCGTTCGTCTCCTTTTCTGATTCATCTTCAGACGAATCCGATTCTATAATGGGAGCATCATCATAACATTCATCACTGTGCAATTGCTCCCCCTCAACTTCAACTTCATCATTTTCCTCAAAGAAATAATCCTCTGCTACAGGATCATTCATTTCCTCTTCCTCAGGCATCGTATCATTTTCATTCATCAAGTTTTGCAGATATGTGAGATCTACATAAGAATAATCAACCGCAATAGGTCTTGCCTGACCTTGAACCTCCACAAAGTAATCTAAACTGGTATTTTCATTGATAGTTGAAGATGGAAGTACATTTTCTGGTTCCGGGGAAGGAGTTACATTTGTTTCTAACTCACTAGGACCTACCTCCCCCGAAACAATTGTGACGGATTCCAACTCTAACAACCTAGCAGACAGAGACGTCACTTGAGACTGTAGAGAGTCAACCGTAGCAGCTCTAGCTTCCAAATCCCTGATCTGAGAGGCTTGAGCTTCAATGATAGCCTTCTGATCATCAAATCGTTTGGCCAAAAGCTCCATCTGAGCCAAAACCATCTGAAGAGACGGCATGTCAGACGTTGGAGGTGGTTGTTGTTG